>OW121704.1:10017500-12417500 GCA_933228785.1 Lasioglossum pauxillum | reverse complement strand
CGCTTGTATTGCACGGGATATTGTTAAAAATGAACAATTTTTTCGCGGACGCGTGTCGGCTGCGTTGGCGAAACGATCGCACCGAACAATAAAAGCCCGGGAAATGGAACCAACAGGCGAAATAAAAATTTTAACGACTCTTAAATTCCACGCATTGCTATATTTTCCCCGCGAAATTGCCGCTTTTACGCTGGGGCCAATCGGTGTTTCTCATTGCGCGCTATTACTTCCGGCTGGTTAAGTGGAATTATTAAAAGTTTCAAATTGCCTCTGTCTCCCGGGCCCAGGCAACTACCGAGAAGTCTTGTTCTTGAGGGGTGTGTTTAATGGTCGGGGAAAGTTTCCTACTGCGAATTAAGCGCTAAGAACAGAAGTGAACTTCCAAATAGAACTATCAAACTTAAAAACTCCCTTCGTCTCCGATAAAACATCTAATCTAACGCAAGAGCCGCTAAGTCATTTCCAGCCTCTCCCCGTTGTAGAATTAATCTAGAACATTAAGAGGTAATCTACTACGCGATATTTCATCTTGTTACCGGAGCGTTCGTTTCTGTTAATACTATCCAATTAACATAATACGGAACGGAACTTGCAACGACCCTCCTCTGTTCAAAGTAAGCTTTACACAAACACCGCGCAGCATTTACATATTAGCATTATTCACCGTGATGCTATCTTTTCTACAATTTCGCCCGAAACAATACAAGACCCGTCGAGGCAAACATTTCACCGGCAGCGACCTCTCTCGCGGTGCTTCTCGCCCGCCAACACGCCATATAATTAAAACACTCAGCCGTCTAGACCCAGACGATCTTTCCGTCCGACGATCCTCCAATTATTCTACCGGTAAATATTCACGAGGCCATTATAGAAAGCGGATGACAGTAATTTGCGTGCGAGCTGAGTCGATCGAAGCCGGACGGGCCGCCCAACGCGTGCCATCGGGATGCAGGATCATCCGTCGATCGAACATCTTCGCGACTATTGTAATCCTGCAGGGACGCCCGCCGATTGTTGATGTCTTTCTATGCAAGTCAAGCCAGTCAATCATCGAATAAGGAGGATTAAGTAAAATTTCTATGAAACAAAATAATATATTTTATTTAATGTGTAGTACATTTTGAAACATTTGCCACAGTCCGTACAGTGACGTCGTCCCTGCAGGGTTAACTATGGCAGTTCACTGCTCTTTCTACAAATCTCTATTTTCATTGTCCCTAATTACATTGTCTCCTTCATTTCGCATTGCCATTTTACCATAGAGCAATCGCACGCTGTACCGTACAACCAACTTGCAGGCCAACGTTTCAAACTCAATCCTGAATTACTGGATAATCTGAAACTTTATCCATAGCCGTACTCCCAACGCAGGTAACTCGAGTCACACCTGGCCATGTGGTTCGTCGAGCCCGCACGTGTACTCTCGGGGAAACCCAAAAATCTGCACGTTTTACACTCAATTTGTCACCGATTGGTCCACAGAGTTAGGATCGCCAAATAATGTAGAAGGTGTCTCAGAGTTTTCCTTGTTACCAATGTTCGTGCCCATAGTTAGTAGATCAAGGATTTTATGCATTTATAAGAAAAATGAGTAGGTGCGATTGAAAGCGGTAAACAGATCTTAAAAATTCAAGGACGTCTATGTATTAGTTGTAGCTAATGAACATTGTTAAAGGAGATGAAAGAAATTTTTATTTGACTTGTTTGTCGTAGTTGATGCAAATAATTTTTACTTTGCATAGAAATCCTTCAAATTGATTGGTTCAGCCCATTGGGGTTACAATAAATTCTCAAAGATTCGTTCGTTTCGAAGATTCGTGTCAGGCTCTGTCCTTAAGTAGTGTCAGGGAGATTTACAACCCCTGTCGTAAATCATCCTGCACGACTCCTTACGCGCAAAACACCCGGTATGCAGAACGCAGCGACCGCACCGCAGGAGCACGAGACAATAGGACACACTTCGTGCAACATGTGTTACCAGCCGTGTAAAGAGAGGGAACACGCTATGTAACCGTGTGCGGTGGCTCGGGGTCCGGTTCGGCTGCCAGTGTGCACACAGTGGTCCCAAACCGGGACTTGGCAGTTCAATATATGTACGTAACTTTCCCAGAACTTTCAAAAATAGTACCATTCGTACGGCAGATAATGATTTTATCGAACACCATCGATGTGCTCTGCTTCGTTGTTAAAAGGATGACATTTCTAAAGTGCGACTTCCCACTCGGTACAATGTTAATGAAAGTTGAAGAAAATGTTCAGCATCGCGACGGAAGGATTAATTCGATAGAACGAGGAAAGAACAAGGGTGAAATTAGCTCGGTTCGCTTTGTTTCTATGCACGAATTGCCTCTCGCATGACGTTGCGAACCACTGTGGTGCTGTTCGAAGGCAAGGGTGGTCCGGAACAGTGTTCGAGAGTTCGGTTCGGTTCACGTGCGTGCCCGGATCGCACGAAACCGAGTGAACAACCGGCAAAAACCGGAGGAGCCAGCTGGTCCAGCCGCCGCGCTCATACAGAACCCATTGTCAACCCGGTGATTATGATGGCCCGCGATGAAATTACTACCCCTTCAACGCAGGCTGCGTGTACCGCGTCTGTCGAGGACCGATCCGATCGTTTCGCCGGATTAAAGAACAGCGTGTGTACGATTTCCGAGCATATGTCTGGCCCGGGGACCGAGGATCGGTTAACGCCGAGGCACGTGCGTGATGGAGCGAACAACAGATCGCGTGATGTCGATTAACGATCATCGAACTGTCACCTTTGGAGGAGCTTCCAGATGATTTTCGGCGGCTGTGTGACATTCTTGGTAGTAGCCACCTTGTCTCTAATCTCTGGGATTTCGATCGCGCGACCACGATGCTCCGGATAGTTCGACTAAAAGTTAGCTCTTAAGTTAAGTTCGTCCACTCGACTAACCCTGTAATTTAGTAGGAAACGCTTCAAGTGAAAATGTTCTTATCATCGTTCATTTCGAAAGAGAATATTTGATAATGAGAATGGTTGAGCTTTGATTTATAATAGCAGCCGTTTCGTAGACTCGACTATCTCGAGATTTCGACGCGTTCGCTCGCAATAATCAGGCGCTCGCTAATAAACGACTATTCCGCGGACGAAAGCGAGTCGCTCGACCGTCCCGTTTAACGCGAACCAGTATTCCAGCATCTATTTCAATCCGAGATAAACAAAACCGCGCTAATTGACGAAACAGTGCGGAGAGCGCTTGGCGAAACCGGACACACGGGAATTCGAAGCGAGAAGGAGTTGCAACGGCGCGGAGTTGTGGCTCGGAACGAGGCAACATTTTCGCTTATGGCCTTAAATAGACGCCGGACGGTCGGGTTTAAAATTATAATGAGTTATTGTCCCCGGCGCGGTGCGGTTTAATCGCGCGCCATTAAGCCCGTCCCCGTCGACGAAAATCTGTTAAGCTCGGGTTGGGAGATTCGTCGTGGTCGTTGACGATCTTTCCCGGGCTGGAACGCGTTAACAGGAAGAAGCGGACGAGAAAGATGAAGCACTCGTGGAAAAGAGGACGGGGAGGAACGTTATCCGCAATGTGCATGGAAATTTTTGCGGAGGCGAGCGATCGCTGAAGAGAGAAGGACCGTTCGCGTACGGACGGACTCGAGACGAGTTGAATCGAGTCGAATCGAGACGAGTCGAGTCGAGAACGGATCGAAGATGCCAGCTGACTCGTTCCTGACGGCGGAGCAGCCGCATTGTCGACGAGATTATTGCCCGAGCCGTCGATGAAATTGTACCGTTCACTCGAGTCTGTCGAGTAGCACTCGTGAAGCACAGGATCGCGGCTCGACCCTCGCCTCTTTGAAGGCCTCCACACTCTCTCCCTCTCTCTACCTCCACTTCATCCTCATCCTCCTCCTCATCTTTCTCTTCCTCTTCCTCTTCTATTTCCCCTCTTCGTTCTCCTTCGCCCTTCGCGAACGATATCTCCAAGTTGTTGCGAGAGGCTGATCGCCGACTCGCGAACGCGGGCGACGCGCGCGCTGCTCGGCGTACTTGGTGAAAATGCATTTAGAATATCGAGCGTTCCTTGCCGACGTACAAAGGAATGACGCTTAATGCAAAATATCAGAGCCAGACGGCTACGGACAGACGAATTAGAAGTAGACTGCGAGGAAGGTTATGCAGATGTACAAGGTTTTGCGGATAACTGGCTCGACGCTCTAACGACCGGCTACTTTCGACCGTAATCTTCGCCCGGAGGCGATTTCCGACGGGAATTTACCAAATATGACTCCTCCTCGCGGTGTGTAGACGCGAGTTATCGTCGCTTTCACCTTGAAATGCAAGGTCGAATCCTTTTCAACACGCGCACGGCCATCGGCGGGTATTCTCAGACTCGAAAATCGCAGTTTCAATAACTACAAGTTTGTAAGAAGCGAAGAGGCAAAATAATTCAATAAATAACTACGTGCACGCTACGTCGCTCGTACGTCGAAGCGGTCCACAATGTAGACGTCGAAGATTGTATAGCACAACCTAGCACAAACATCTAATTGTCCGCAGACGGAATAACATTCGGAAATTCGCCAATCGATTCCAGCACCGTGATCTAGCGAAGGCTCCACGAAGGATCTAAAAAAAGAAACTCGTCATCGAGCTGAACACAGGATTCGTTGACTAACAAGGCTCGAAAAAAAAGGAATGCTATACGAGCGGACACGTATCGCAGTCGAAAACATCGTCGGCAACGGAGAAACGAAGTTCTATCGAGTTTCGAAGAAAATAAAAACTCGGCTGTCGAATAGTTAAGCCGAAAGGATTTCTCAATCGACACGGGACGATCGACGAATCGGTGAGGTAAACGCGAGGCTAACGAGCCTCGACAAGAGACGACGTTCACTTCTTACCAACAGACTGACTCTCCCTCTCTCTTGCTCTCTGTCTTTCTCTCTGTATGTATGTATATCTTTCTCTTTCTCGTTCTCGTTCTCTTTCTCTCCCTGTTCTCCGTTTCTCGTCACACGTGCCCGCTCACGAGCAGAAAGAAGAGAAAAAAGAAAAAGGGGCAGGTGAGAAATGTTCTACGTGCCATACGCTGTACGTAGGCGACTCGCTCGATTAATCTAACGCTGTGCAGCACACTCCTCCGGCCGTTATTACGGTTAAACTGCACCCTGGCTCACTGGATGTAATGCCATACAGTGGTGCAAGAGACTGGAAAAGCGAGGGGTGCGAGGGTGGTGCAAGGCACGTCGCGTTGATATCCACCTTCGGCCATCCCAGACACGCTCGCCGCCGACAATTACAGAATCCTCTCGTTTCACCGTTTATTTATCGAGTAACATGTAACGAGGACCGGCCACGTTCCTGATTCTCGAGTGGGATTGGCAGCGTCGTCTCTCTCCCTGCTCAGGGGAAACGAGAGACAGAGCCCAACCAGGAGGGAAATTCATTTTACGTTGACCTGCTTGCGCAGCCAAAACTACGGTACTCCCTCTCTTTATATATTATTCGTTCGGCTCCGTTGAATAAAACCTTAACGAGACCGAACCGCATTTCCGGTCCTCCATTCAATGTTTAATGCTAATAGACCCCTCGCGCGAGCACTTCGTGCGAAATACAATGCAACGGCCATAAACTTGTATCGAGGTAGCTGGCATGCAACGAAACACTACTGTGCATTTAATAGATCGGAGGAATGAATAGGCTTGCCAATTCTGGATCATGTTTGCCGATGGTAATTAATGTATCGCGCTTTGGCTTGTTCTTTCAAAACGGGGAGGTACACAGTTCAGCTTCTATAGAGACGTTACATGTGTTTACAGTATTGAAGCACTTCTTGCTGCTTAAATTGATATTTTTCGTAGAAATGTCTATTCTATCATTGCTTCGATAGACGTCGCTTTGTAGGATGATTTTACGGTCAACGACAGCTCTCGATCGATAATCGTAATTGACATCGACGGCGCGGAAAATAGCGGGGAATATTCGATAATTTTCCGCGTGCAGTAGGCACTCGATCGACTCTCGAGAGCCTAATTGGAAGTATCGCGTTCGAACTATCCTAGTTCCGTAAAAGCGGAGCCGCGTGCGAATGAAAGCTCTCGATTATTTTCCGCTCGATCTTCGGGGTTTTGTCCCGTTTCAACCGGATACCGGTGTGCAGCTCCGACGTTTTATCGTTCGCAGATGTTATCACCGGTCCTTTATCACTTCCTCCTTACCTAGTGTTCTCTCCGGGGAACGGCGACTTCGTCATTGGACAGCACAATGTGCCGGCAGGATCGCCCACGTGAAAGAGAGAGAGAGAGAGAGAGAGAGAGAGAGAGAGAGAGAGAGAGAGAGAGAGAGAGAGGTTCTCTCTCTCTCTCTCGATAATTCAACGGGACAGGGCGAAAAAAATCAATAGTACAACCACCCCGATGGGGGGTCCCCTAACTCTAACCTGCATATACACGTAGACGCCGGCGTGTCCACCGTCGCTTTCTACCTCGGATACTTAATGAGCCAACCTAGTCGCGCGCCACGTATGCTTCACGCTCGACAATGCGAAATCGATGGTCAAGCTGTTTTTTTCAGAATTTTCTTCTACCGTCTAGATTTTGTTGATCCGAAGAAAAGAAAGAAGTTTCCTTACGAGAGGTGATCACCTCCACGCCTTCAAGGTGCTGGCAATAATTTTCATCTATATTTGTATGTTGTATCCAGACGCGTCGACAGGGGTTGCTAGGAAATGTATGTAACATAATGTTAGCGACGTAAGAATGTCTTTGAAAGTTCACCCGATCGAGCCTATCTATAAATCATTCAACTGAGAAGCATCACCCTCTGATGCATAACCTAGTTCTTTAAGTATAATATTCTAAATATTTTTAAAATCCTCGACTGCAAGGTATTATATACGGTAGTTCCCCGATAGCGGAGCCAGAATATTTTGGGGCTGATGGATCAGAACTGTTCTATCAACTGCTAACGCTAATAACCAGTTAGACTTACTAATTTCCAGAATATATCACGTTCCACTATCGAGGCACGACTGCGCCACGATCTCAGTTGCCGGCAAAAGGAGAAGTCAAAGCTCCGCGGAACAGCAATATCGAATCCACCTGGGCGTCTCCGGCTCCGGCGGATCTTTGAGGCAGGTACGCTCGAAAGACCAAGGAGATGAATATCGGGGATCGAAGTTGTCGAAGAAAGCTCGGTTTCTCATGGTGAAACATCTAAAGGAATGCTCGCAAGAGCAAGTCGACTCGTGTCGCGTCGCGTCAGAGGGCATTGTTTCCTAGTGGATATAAGGTGGTTGCCTTTTCGTATCAATTCCAGTAGACAGACCGAAGACGCCGAATGGGGGTCGGCGAAGCGGGGAGGTTGGAAACTGGCAATCGCGTCGGAGGACTGCGTATCGATTTCTGAAAGCGAGAGTGAACGCACGCGAGGCTCGAAGGAGCTTCGTATGTTGTAAAAAAAGCTTTTTCCTTGGTCGACGACCACCGATGAATCTCGTTAACTATTTCGAGGGTGAGCGAACTCGAGGCAAGGATGCTGGCAAGGGTTCTCCCTGCAACCCCTGGGGACAGGGGTTAGAGAGGTTAGCACGTGGAATGGCGGACACGATCGATTTTTCCCGGAGATTTTTCATCGGCAATCGGCGTCGACGCTTTGTTCGACGATCTCGACCCTTCCCGCGGGTCGCGACGCGACAGCAAAACGGTTTAATCTTCGAGCAACCTATGTACATCTGTTGTGCGCCGCGCCTCGAATTACGTCTCGCCATGGTAATAATCGGGAATTCATCGGAACCACGGGAGTGGATATTATTTTAGTTCGAACGGCCAATAAATCGATCCACGCGCACCGCGCTCTACCGCCATCGGAGCCGCGAATAATTAAAAAGATGATCGTACTGTGGCAACATCGCGCAGACACGCGTTCACCGCGCTGAATCGAATTTGCGGTTCCAAGGCAAAACATTCCGAATCGATGTTTACACTTTCAGATACACAGGTTCGATCCGATGGCAATCCGAGGAGGTAATTTTCGTGCGATTAGATCGCGTACAAAATTCCAGGAAAATTGACTGGAGTTCCCCCGGGTGCGCTGTTTAAATCGGTCAAGTTGAAACGTCCAGAAGCTGATTTATTCGTTTCTGTCGTTGCTAGATTAAAGATCGAGATATCGATAAAATACTGCAAGAATCTTATATTCTGAAAAGGGAGATGTCCCTTTGACGTTTGCTCTCTTTTAGAATCAAAGGACGAACGTACGAAAATTGCACCGTTCGAGTACATCTTATACTCGCATCACCTGAAATCAAACGATATTCGAGTCTCCAATATTAATTATTAATGGCAGGCTCGTATTAAATGTCGATGACCAAGAAAATAAACAGGAGATGGAGTTACGGAGTCGGTACGCCGATGGTCAGCCCGAGCAGGACACTGCTTCTCGTTGGCAAAGGGGTTAATATTTAATTTCCGTGCTCATGAATTATATGGCCAGCCATTAGAGTGCGAGCCGGGTCGTATCAAAGTAAATCAAGAAAAATCCATATAACCACTGAGCGTGGGGTGGAGGTCCGAATCGAATGGTCCGTGTCCTTGTCTGGGAGCACAACCGACAACGCAAACGCGTCCAATTGTTTGCTTCCGGTACGCGGGAGAGACACACGACCGTGATAACAGAGTCGATGGAGTCGCCAAGGACGCAAAGGATCCTTCCTCGGCAGAAAGGAAAACCTCCGGGGGGCCTTTAAGTCGCAACTTTCGACGGTCACGACTGGCGCGGATCCAACAACGGAAGCGTTTGCACGGTCGAAACCGGAGGTCCTGCTTAGATTTACACGGAGTTCCGTCCGACGGGCTCAACTGTCATAAATAACCGCGGCTGGGACAAAAATCCTACTCGCGGACTGCGAATATACGACGCCGCGACGCGCCAGAACGTATAAAATTTTTGCATTACTTTTATCGCGCCCTTCGCGTCCGCTTTGTTCCATCGCGCTCGCTAAATCGAGCGTCTTTAATCTCCGCTCGGTTTCAGCAAGTAATTTTTAACAGAACTCTACGCGAAAATATTCGCGTCCATTCTACTTGCAAACTTTTCACCAACTTGTGCGTTTTATGATGATGATTAGTCTGCGGATTTTTATACAAAATAAAAGCTGTTTGCACATTGCAGTAATGCTTTTACAGACGTTCGCAAGACCCAACAAGGTCCGGAGGATAAAGACAGGCTGCGCAAATTGGCGTTACAATTTCCATCAAGAGTCATTGTGCCGGCAAGCATTATGTTGCAAATAAGAGAAATGTAAATGCCGCCGGGGACCGCGCGGGCCCTATCTCTAGACTTTTTCTACATTTCGACGGATTAACATAATTTCCACGGAACAATAGGAGACACCAGAAGGTCCCTTAATGGCCGCCTTCCAACGCTAAATGGCGTTGCCCGAGAAATGCGACGGTTTGCATTTAAAGCAACCCGCAGAGCACGCCGCGCCGGGCCGTTTCAAGAAATCGTAATAAGGAATTCCGTTCGCGGGCTTCTTTCTTATCCCGGTGAAGTTTTTCGAGCTAGTGTATTACAATAACGGAACAAAGAAGGGCGAGGACACGAGTGGGCGGAAGAGCCTTAAGTGCCACGAGACAATCTCGAAGAACCGCCATCGAATCCGCGGCCAAACTGCATCGTTCGGTCTAATTAATGTAATCACTGACCTCGACAAGTGTACCGCCGACAATCCAGGCTATTTACTTGTTGAAAGGGTACGATTAAAAATTCAATTCTCCCCCGAGATAATGGGTTAGGAACCTCGAGCTTCGTTACTCGCTTGGCGGAGGGAAATTACTCGGAATCTTCTGCGAAAAGAATTTGCGCGACCGCTTTGGGACCGGACAAATCAACTTGTCTCGACGTCCGCTGAACAAAGATCGGAATACATAATCGGTAATCAATATGTTACAAAATTATCTCGAGACTTGCTCGATTGCTCTGTCCAACTACGGCCGCATTATGCGAAACACCGTGTAAAATTTGAAGTAACACGGTCGACAAAGTGTCTCTCCGAAGTCTATTTCCGAAAATACGCCATTTAGAACGCCAACAGAGACGCGACAAACTACTTTCATCCGTAACTACGGAGCCGTGATTCAACGTCTCTTGAGATATTACTCGAAAATTGTGGGCAACGTCGCCCAACGCAACGGCGCGCGCGCGCGCTCGTGTTACAGCATCGTTTCCAGCTTCGAATTTCTCCTAATAACCGTTTTCACGTAAACTCGTCTAAAGCCCCCGGCATACAACACAGACACACCTAGTCGTATTTAAAGATACTTTGACGCACGTGGTTCCGTATCTTTTAAATGTCGCCGGTGGGCGGAGGACGCTAAGTGTTCGTCAGACGGAAATGATTTCGGGCGTCCACGTACCGTGGCTTAACAGTTCTTCCTTTCCACACACGAATCTCTCCGACACACCGAGTTTACTGTCGTCGAGTGCACAATGCGCAGACTGTTCGCCGGATACTCGAAAAGATAAACGGACCTCTTCGGCGAACATTTGCTGGCCAGGTGATTCGTGCCGCTCGGAGCGCGGCATTTCGCGACTCGAAATTTATTTGTATCTTCTTCTCAATAGAAAAATTTCACTGTGTTGCGTAAACGCGTGGCGATCCATACCGCGTTTTCTCCTTTGTTCGATACAGAGGGACGAGTAATGCGCTCGTCAATTTCTCACGGTCATGAACCCACTATGAAATCTCTGGAGATACGAGTGTCGACAAAGTTAATAACTACTAGCGATTATACTAGTAAAACAGTGATTATCGCTTTTCTCTGCGGTTTTACAGGTCATCGGTCTTGTCAAGAAACATTTTGTCGTCGGAATTCTTTAAATCTTGTTTTACAATCACAGCTGACCTGAACTAGGCTGATCAGCATTTGCAATCGGTGATAGTAGGACACGCGTGAAGATAATATTCATTAGACTGGCATCGGGAATGAATTGTCGGACGGTGCAGAAGAGAAAATAAATAAATTGCTCGATAACGCACGGGAAACGAACTCAACTGGGAAGAACGATGAAGACAAGAGGATGCATCTCTCGAGATTCTTTTATAAATGTTAGAAATAGCTGTTTATTCTGGTTCAGCAACAGAAGATAATGCTAGGTGCACTTGACTTTGGATTGCGAACATTCGAACAGGAAGAAATGGGGCAATTTTCCAGGGTTCGACAATACACGTACCGGTTTCCTTTTTGCGGGAAACTATTCATAGAATCAATTGCAAGCCCCGATATAACAAAAGTTCATTATTTCAAGGATTCGAGTGCCGAAGAAAAATAGGGTCATCTTCCTGGTGTAAGAACGGATCTGCATTCAACATTCAGCACACTTATCTATTTAGGACAGGGATGAACGATTTAACCAGTCAATAGCAGAAGTTTAAAGCCCATTAAGCGTGAATACACCGAACGATCTGAAATATGCGATCTAAACGCATGCGAGCATACACCAGCGGATAAATTGAAACTGAAAAATCTGCTGCGAGAAATTCCGTTATCAAAACATTCTTATGCGGAAGATAAATGAAGCGGCGTCACGCGGAAACTCGATTTACGTCATTCCCTTAAAACATAGATACAAAAATGTTGCACAGGAAACTAATGATTCACCCAAGGAAGCTTCGTTTCCTTTTCAATTTTTTCCCGCGATAATAAATTCATTATTAGCTTTTTTATCAGTTTTTTAAGGAACAATTTACTAAGGAACCCCTAGCTGTAAATACTACATTCTGAAAAGTCTTACTTAAATTAAGAAGGTAATTTGTTTTTTGAAAAAGCGCTCCAATGAGCATGGAGTTTTTAATTAACAGTCGTCACCCTGAGCACTCTCGAAGCGTGGCCTCATCCCGAAGCTTCCAGATGCGCGCGCAACCCACGCACTTTTAAATTCAACTTATTCGAAAATGTAGCTCGAGTCAGATTTGGATCATGTTGTACATGCGATCGCGAATCCCTCTGTGCAATAATTGTATGCCGCGGGATTGGCTTTCGCGGCACAATGTTATCGAACGCGAACGATAACGTTCATCATGGGCAAAGTGGGCGCCGTGCGGATCACGGTGAAAGCTCGCGTGCCGACGACGCCACGCAACGAAACGCAACGCAACGACGGACACACAATTCAAGAAAGTCCAGGACGAGTTTCGGACTGGTACGAACGAGACCCTCCGCCGCGCCGCGCGTTGTCCATTGAATCCGCACAGAATTGAATATGCCCGAAGTTAATCGCGCTCATAACGGTGTACACATGAACCCCACGCTCAACGGGTCGTCCGTTGAAGGCTGAAGGTGCCGTTTATTACTCTTTTACTTTCCTCGTCGTTCCCTGCTCTCATTTTCACGGTCCGTTGCCGCACTATTCATTGACAACTGTTCGACGTATCGCGCGGACATTAACAATGGCACGCACCACAAAAATCGCGATATAGGCCGTGAATTTCGAGTACCCCAGACGCTTACCGTTAATGATATTTATAAATTTCACGTTTGAATAGCTAAATCACGCTTTTATTCAGAGACATCGTACTCCGGAAATACGAGACTATCGAAACTTGATCACGACTGTATCTGTAACGACTATCGTTTCGCTCACTTTCTCTGCAAATATTCGCGAATAACCATTACGCGTTTCAACGAGATAATACGCCGATACCAAGCGTTATAAAATTAGTAGTTCGATGAGCTTAAATATTTTGGATGGCATAGAAAATGCATGAAAAATGTTTCTCGAGGTCTGAAATTATTTTTTAAATGTGGAAATGGGTGCGCTATATACACTGTCTGTATTTTCAATCACACGTTTGCTTGCTCCAGAAAATTATTCTTTTGGATAGAATATTAATTCATCCGGTCGAATAAAAATAAAAAAAGGATTAAAGAGACACGGACAAAGCGGCAAACACCTTTCACACGAAAGTTAAGCTTATCGATACTTTCTGTTTACAGTCCCTTTCGCTGGAAAATCTTGAACCGTGACGGAAACGCGAATTATTTCGAAAAGTTTTGAAAACTCCAATTCGAATCGACGGGAAAAAACAAGCTATCGTCTCCGCGAAGGGTGATGCTTTTTAAATTGTTTGGAAATTGGCGACAATGAGTAGCTAAAGGTCAATGGCGTTCGTTTGTTTATTATGGTGGACAGTTGGGTAGGTGTATCTGCTCGAATGTCAAACATCGCGCAGACTTCTCGCTACAGTTCTCTGTCACGGGGAAAAATTAGGATTAATACGATTTTGAAATTGACGTACCTATATTAGAGCAGGATCCTCGTTGTTCTTCGAGTAATCCGCGTTCGGTGGTGTATTTAATATATCGTACAGCACATTTTAACACACGCCGGGACACACTGTGCGCAGCAAGAGTCAACGAAATGCACCACGAGCAGACTGACCGTTACCACGGGTTGTTCATTATTGGAAAATCTGCCTTACAGGCTGCTCTTGCGCAGCCGGCACGATACTACCGACTTCCTCCCCTCTATCGGCCGACGCCATTTCTACCAACCATCCTTCTCTCTAGCAAAGAGTACGTATAACGAGAGGTGACACTCCGGGTGGTACTTTCCAAGTCGATCGGTGGCCTGTCCCTTTAAATTGGTCTATAGGCAAGCGGGAGATTTAAATCAACTCGATTTAATATACTTATTTCGTGTTAATATTTAATCATTAGAAATCTATTTCTCTTCATTTTTAATACAGTATTTACTAATATTGGTTTTCCGAAGTATTTACATAAATTTTACATGCTTTAAAGGTGACGAAGAAAAAATATAATAAAATGATAACTCTCTCTGTAGAAAATACTTCTAATCTCTTTGATCACAAAGTATGACTTCGTAATAATTTTCTTATTCATTCGTATTACAATACTATCATTTTCGCACACTGTTAGATTCTTATACAAATATTTCCAAATATTATTTCTTACAATTAAATATACTTATAACAAATAACATAAATATTATATATATATATGTATATGTATGTAATTTTGCTTCTAACAATCTAAAACTTGTAATAAGTTTATTTCTCCAGGCATTAGGCCCTGAGAAGGAACTCGGTTTACAATCATTTTTCCCTAACGTCACACATTCGCGGCGCGAATTTTTTATTTATTTATATTTCATATATTTATATATGAATTTTTATTTATATATCATATCCTTTAGGTTCTATTTTTAAAGTCAAATTGAATTAAAATAAATAAATTACTCCAATAAAAGAATTAATATATATAAATATATATTGCAAAATATTTATAGCGCAGTTCAACGAAGATTGACGAAGTTTATCGAAGTTTACCGAATGGGCCTTTAAATTGGTGTACATATACATATCTCTCTCTCTCTCTCTTTCTCTCTCTCTAAACGTAGCTTCTTTGTCAGAGTATTGCCTCTTATTATTATACCTCATATCCTATCGAAAAAAATACGGTGCTGCGTCTCGTCCCTGCACTCCGCACAGACAGTTCAATACCCACGACTCATGACGAATGTCAACTACCTATAAATCAATCGTGTCCCAACCCAGCGTCGAAAACATAAATTTCGAAAACCTACCAATAATTATTCTATTAGGAATTTTATAGGTAGAATTAACTGGAGGTTCGTTGACGCCACTTGCTGTCGAGAACTATCCATATCTTATACAATTTTTTACTATCGAGGAAAAAGTCAAGGTTCTCGAATGAAAATAATATAGAGATAAAAATTACGCGTTTACTGCCGTAACAATGTGTTTGTTTCTGTTGAGCTGATAAAGGCGCGAATGCTCGTCGGCATTCTGTAGAGATTGTGAAATTTATCTAGAACTTTGTAAAAACAACGCCGGCAACTTGTCGAGATATGAAAGTTGGCGATGCGGTAAACCCGTCTAGAAAGCGAGTAGTCTGTGGAAACAGACAACCTCACGGAGGTTGGCTGAATTTTCGCAAAGTGAATTTCACTTGAATATTAGATATTATTTTCCTTGCCTTACCTTCGGGTGATGAGAGATTCGCGTTATTGTTGAGTCGCGTGCCCGATAGTGAAACGGATTGTAGCACACTATTTGGTGTAATTCGCTATTCTTTAGAAAAATATACAGCGCTTCACAAAAATAAGATATCATGGCGGTACCTACTACCGGTGTAGGTAAGTATTTTATGTCTGTTTTACAGGCTAAAGATGCAAACGACAAACAGATGTATTGTTCCTTAAGAACGGATGACTACACCGTGTAATACGTCAAACGAATCGCACACGAAATTTTAAGACTCTAACCAAATCTGTGCAATCCTCGTGAAATATAAGATATTGTTGTACTTCTTTCACAAGTTATCACGCACAGTAAACGTGTCTAAATGTAATCAGAGATTTGTCAGATTCAAGAAGATATTTAAATTCTCTTACATGTTTTCGTATTCTAATCGATATAGAATTAAGGGGGGATCGTGAAAATATTAACGAGTAGTAGGTTACACCATGCTTAAAGTCACAGATTCATAACCTGTACTTGTACCAGGTTTTTTATTAGCAGTAGCCTAGAGACAGTAAACTTGTTCATAGTCTATTAACAGATTAACAGATAACTGTAATTACTGATTTTTAGTTGTGCCACGAAACTTTCGTTTACTAGAGGAATTAGAACAAGGTCAGAAGGGAGTGGGCGATGGGACTATCAGTTGGGGCTTGGAAAACGATGATGACATGACTCTTACGCATTGGACTGGAATGATAATTGGACCACCTAGAGTAATTTATCTCAAAAATTTCAATTCAATTGGACTTGTGCATAATTATTATTTGTTTACATGATTTATTGTGATTTATATAAGTGAAATTAATATTTCTGAAACCTATACAGTTTTCTTTTGCTATAAGTCGACGGCTCGGTACAGCTTTCGACGTATCGGAGGCTCGAACATAGCAGCAAACTCCAAAGCAGTCGGCTGAGCAACAATTGTATACATGGTTATATGTCGATTTAATTTTCGACATGTTGCAAGTAAACGGTATCTAGTGGACAACTTCAAAAGAAGGACAGGGGATAAAGATTTTGTTGTTGCAAAAAAACATTGTCGTCGTATTTCGAAAGAAAACTGTAGTTTCGATTCCAGTGAATTTATTACGGTTACTTAAGTATTATATATCGCTGTTTTAGACACCATACGAAAATAGGATGTATAGTTTGAAAATTGATTGCGGTCAAAGATATCCAGATGACGCTCCTAATGTAAGATTTTTAAGCAGGATTAATATGAATTGTATTAACAGTACCACCGGCGCGGTAAGTATCTGAATTTGTTTTGATTCTTCGACTATAGAAGCATGCGTTATATGCGTCAGATTTTATAGGTTGATAACCGCAGTGTACCAGTACTTGCGAAGTGGCAGCGGGAATACACAATTAAGACAGTTCTGCAAGAGCTCCGTCGCTTGATGACATTGAAAGAAAATATGAAACTGTCCCAGCCTCCAGAAGGTAGCACCTTTTAGCCTAACCACACGTAAACTCAACACCTCTTCCTTTCTGTGGTAGCATGGGGCGAGATTTAATCAAGGTACCGAACAATATTAAATAGGTACCCGATAAAGACGTATGCTAAGAGGTAACATCTGTATAAAAAAACAAAAAAGAGGGTGATGATGACTGAAAAAAAGTTGAATCAGTGTTTTCAATTTACAGGAATATTTTTACTTATAAAATTTCAGGAAACATTTATTTTTACCTATTATTTTGTAATTCTAAAGCCTATTTCATGTACATGTACAACTATTACCTTGCTTTTAATATTGTATTGTAAAGATATGCCCTCGCATTTGATTGAAGAAAATACTGTTTCAGCTTTTCAAGTTGATACAATCTAAAACAAGAGTCATATTTTGAATCTTAAAAACTGGAAACACAGACTGTGTAATAAAAGTAATAATCAGTAAGAACAACTTATGCCTTCAAAGTTTTTTAAAATGAAAAAAAAAGAATTGCCTGAATACGAATTAGAAAACATTTCGTTTGCGCATAAGTGCCATTTCATAATCCGTGGAGGTGTCTCAGTAATTACTACTATAGACCATTCGAAATTTCGATAATCTATATTTTCGTGTGCTCATTTTTGCCAAGCTTCACTTTACTTCCTTCTCTGTTAGTTGTTATTAAGATTTTAGCAAACGACAGGTTGTTGAGATCAATAATTGATGTAACGATGTGCCTTTTTGTGCGAGTAGCATAAAATTGTGCATATATATTTGAGCGTGTTTGGTTGAGACATCATCCAAGAACGGCCTCTTATTCTGTATAAAAAAGAAAAAACAACTATGTTTTCTTAATCGATTATATATTATGTTGCAATTGAAATATACCAAACAGTAATTTGGTTCGCAGTAGTATATATGGTAAATGGTATAGCGTTGCATCAGCGAGTACATCAATATATGAAGCATTATATTGAAAATCTTCTGTTTTCCATTCCACTATTTATATATTAGAAGAATATTTTAAGCTCATTCGATCTTTATACCACAGATCCGATAAATGTGTGTTATTTACTTTTCGAGCTTAGCTTCATAATTGATGTATTAGTAAAATCATATTTAATTCTTAATAAACATCCAAAGTATCATAAATAACTTTTCAATCATTAGGGAATCAGGTGTATAATGCTAGCGCAATTCTATTACGAATTGCTACAAACAAATACCGTTCCATACAGGTATATGCAGAACGGAAAATGGGTTCTCCATAATTATGTTACATTCTAGAAAAGAAAGATATAATCATAAATTATTTGAAACATAATATAATTTTTTGGAGTTTTGTTATCCAAGCTGTGTAGCGATATCCTTCATTTTTAAAGTAAATCCAAACCAAAGTACGAGATTTTTAACAGAATTCCACACCTATCATGTAATATTATGAAATTCTCAACTACCTGAAACAATTATACATACATACCTCTTTATCAGCTTCGCATTTCAATGTTACACTATAAATAATGTAATAGTGTAATCTAATTCATACTACTAAAAATATTAAATAATTATTACTCTATGTCGATGAAGTCAAGCTTAAAAAAAAAATAAAAGGATTTCTTTAGAAACGATTTTCATATTATTACTTCTTTTTTACTCCTAATATCGATACTTTGGGAATTTTTGTTTTCGAATAAAAAATGCATAGTTAATTATGTTTAACAATTTATTTAAACCAGACGATGGCATGATTGACTGTAGTTATATGTACAAGGCGTAAGTAGATTGACTGTCAACTGACGATAATGCGATAGCATGTCAGTTTTGCGCACTATTATATTTTTCAGAGATGTCGTAATTTTCAAATAAGTTATAAAACTACAATACAGAAATCTAACATCGTCAAAGCATTTCCTTTGAGCTAGTCTCTGAAATTATTTAGATTCAGAGGATATTACTTTTTTGTTGTGGGAGTGAAAAGAATTTTAGTATTCTTTAATGTCGTCCACTTGTGTCTCTTCCAATAGTATGTTAAACCTGTTAGCGCCGTCATTATAATTATCGTCTGCAAATAGTATGTAACAATTATATCGTTGTTAGATTAATAGATTATTTAAAAAATCTATTTGGAATGTCTACGTTGTCTTACTTTTATGACAATTCGACTTCTATCATCAAATTCGGGATTCGATGTCCACATAAGGAATGTCGTAACATCCTTTGCTACTTGAGATGCAGTTGCTGGTGTACCGTCGCTAAACTCTAAGACTTCGTCGAAGATAACCTATCGTATCGAATACAAATCATTTGAAAGTACTTCTAACAAGTGCGATTGCAGTTCGATACAACGATTTGAAATAAGTCATTTTACTTGCCTGTCCCATACCAAGAGCTCCTCCTGGGAAATATGGGTTGAAATACTGTCCGTCTCTCAAAGGTATACCAGCTGGCGGTTCGCAATAACCAGTCAACAAAGAGAATACATAATTCTGAAATTTCAATTATGTTTTAAGTAACGTAATTATTATTGTAAATTATTATAAACGCGATGTTAAACGATATGTTTACCTCTCCATTGGGCCTTGCGTTAATAATGTAACTCAAATCTGGCGGGTAGGCACCGTTATTAGCTGCTCTAGCAGCTTCTTCGTTCGGATATGGCGATGGGACGTGATCGGCTAGTTTACCAGGACGCATGAACATAGCACCTGTAGCATCTGGACCATCTTCTACCTACGCAAATCAGCGATTCCATTATGGAATTGATTTTATCGACGCAGTTAAATTATTTTCATTACTGTCTAAGTTCTTTACTTCGATTTCTTCCGCGATAGCTCTAGCTTCTTCTTCGGTGTGCGTAACGCCGACAAGTTCACGGTAAGTTAGATATTGTAAGCTGTGGCATGCCGAACATACGTTCTTGTATACCTCCCATCCTCGTCGCATACTAATAATCATAAAATTTGTATTTACATGCTCGATATATTTGCATTCGTAATACTTTGTTATATTTGCAATTACCTTGCATGATCCAACGACTTGAATAACCCGTAAAAGCTCCAATTATACTCGGGAACATGGGCACCCGAGGATGCTTGCACAGATTTCTCAAGTGCATAAATTAACGCGGTGATTCCTCCTGCTGTTACTCCTAAACATGTTAGTAACTGAAACATTTTTAATCGTATTAGCTTTCTATTATACATATTATATTTGTGTCTAATGGTATGTTTATAAATGTTAAACTTACTATTAATACGTACATACGTATTAAACGAGAGTTAAAGTTTTGGATATACGTTAGGGTTAGGGGTTGAGGACATCTTCGTACTACTATAAAAATACACATACCGCTTTTCTACCCTTAGACCATTGATTCGCTGTCGAAAAGTTGTGTGTTTGCTGAAACACAAATTTCTATGTCGGATAAAACTCGTAAAGACTTTGGGTAAACGTTTTACTCTAAGGCTTACATACTGCTGCTAATTGAATCAATAGTAATATTAGGACATCCTATGCGTTACCATTCAAATAGTGGTTACTTAATAGCTGCCGATATTTGTATAGGTTTTACATTACTTTTGTTAGTCCTGCCCTTAATTTATCACATATACGAAGCATGGGCGTATTCATATAAAAAAATTATATATTTTTTTAGTTAGAAATTCAATTTTTTTAATAGAGTCCATGCTGTGTTCAAGTATGTATGATCATGGCAGCATCACAATTTTCAGTACCGATCGCTATTACATAACATCAGATAAAATGTCTTCGAAATCTTTTTCGATCCTATCATCCTGTTATAAAACGTCAGTAATTAGACATAAAAATGTGGCAAGCGCTAGTAAATTAATGTATCTTTAAAAAAAAGTGTCATAGCAGCCGACAAGTTGCACAGTTCCATTCATGGGACATTCGGATTAGATTTCAGATGTCAATATCGTAACAGCAACGCTTCGTCAATGAATGATATTTTTGTAATATACGAGTAGACATATTAGAAATTAAATGATGTTTCTAGATGACATACCTGACTGAATAAGCTTCCATAATTCGTTTTTAAAAGACCAGATTTACAAACTCGACCCAACGAAGCCGCCATGTTGGCCAAAGGTACAATGTACGAAGACGGCTAATCAATGTAACATCTATGAGAAAAATTTCAATGATAGGATAAATTAGACTTTCATTGAATTGTACTTGAAATTTTTTACTATGACGTCTACAGACTTGTTAAGAGAATCCATATACCTCTTAGTAGATGGGCTCGGAAGAAAACGTACTTACACAACTTTCAAGACTTAGACGACTTTAATCAAGGATACCAATAGTAAAGGACCGAATTTTAAACGTTTGAATTCGTCCATATATGTTTCATATACCGTCAGCATGTGTATAACACCTTTTCATGTATATACATACTATTTACCGTGATCAATTATTGTATATTTTGAAATGACAGGAATTTGAATTCCTTTAGATAGATAATATTTGAAGTACCGTGCGCGCCAGAGGATGGCTAGGCAAAGTGAATTCGTTCTAACTCTAAGACGATTCTTCGACCAACAGCGATCCCCCGCAAGCGCATGCATCGTCGTGATTGGCCGCAGAATCATCTCAGAGTTAGAACGAATACACGCATTGCCTAGCCATCATCTGGCGCTGACTCTGGCGCACGCGCACGGTACATCTGAATCTACAAAATATTAGAATCGTAAACAATGCATAATATTCGATCGAAGAATCAGACTCGTTCGACGATGTTTAATCACGCGACAGTTAATCATTTTGTAATTTTCCAGTTTTGTTATATATACAGATATTGTAGAATTGGATAGAATCAGATACAACTTAGCAAAGTACGCTGAGTTCTGGATTTCTGGGGGCGTGGCGCATGCGCAATTTCTGTTGGTAGACTTGGCAGTACGCTGTTGACCATTGGTGTCAGCTGGTGGTTTCGTCAGATGGTATCGTGAATCCTATAATATCACATCGATCACTGTTCCGAGGAAAACGATTCAAGATGAGCGGAGGAATGCCAGAATTGGGTTCGAAGATTAGTTTAATATCGAAGGCGGACATTCGTTACGAGGGCCGACTTTTTACCGTGGATCCTCAAGAATGCACGATTGCCCTAGCTAATGGTGAGTCTCGAATCAAGATGGACACCGAAATCGGTTTTGCCGCTGTTCCTTTTCCCGGTTATTTCGTTGTAAAGCCCACCGCTGCTAATACCCGATTATTCCCCCCTTTTCACTTCGAATGCTTCGTTAGCGGATCGTCGTTCGATATTCTACGGTTTCTTTGTATATATTTCATTTGAAAAATCTTTCCGAAACTGTCGGTATTCGATTCGTCCGGTAAAGCTTCGATACAAAACAACCGGGGTCACCCGTCATTTATAACGGGTATTTTGCCGAATATTTTCGGTCTAAATACAGGTTGATGCGCACGTTTATCCGTAGTCAACGTATTTCAAATTTCCGCAAGTAGATTCAATTTTTGTTTAACAGTCGCAGAATTACAGAAACTCGTACCGAAACGCAAAGTAACCGAGTTGGAGTTGCAATATGTGTCACGTATAATTTATCCAACTAAATCATTGCATATTTTTCTATTATTAAGCTTTCGATAAAATTGATTAAATGAAATTCACGGATTATCTAAATTAAATAATGTATAGGTCTACCATTGCATCTCATTTCTTAAAGTTTTTCAGATCTAGTATAAATCTAATATATAATAAAAATGTAGTATATGAAAAACATATTCGACTCAAAATTCGATATTTCCTGCAATAATATGAGCTGACTACGATTATACAGTTAGGTTGCCTGAAAGCCATACCTTACATCCACCATTGTGTGGAATGTTTGTGTTCCATGCTTGTCCTGTTTATGTTCCATGTCCTTTCTTTTTTCAACCATATTACAAAACTGTTATAATGAATCATTAGATTTGAATTTAATAGCATTACAGAGTAGGTTTGAACTTGAACTTCTAATTCGATACATACTTTATATTATTATACTAGATATCATAAATTTCTATTTTATTTAATGTTCTTACATTTTACATGTGTACCTAATGGAAATTAATGTTAAAGTAGAAAAACCATTTTCTACAATATATCTTTAATTTTTTCGTGTTACAGTGCGTTCCTTTGGAACCGAGGATAGGGAGACGCAACTTCCTGTGGCGCCGCAGAATCAAGTCTATGAATACATCTTATTCCGTGGTTCGGATATTAAAGATATTCGGGTGGTGAACAGTGTTAGTTCTATACCGAATGATCCAGCCATTGTGCAGGTAACACACGCTTTATCCTCCTTTGAAATATAGTTTGACGTCGCTACAATTGGTATTGCTAAGCGATTGTGGTTATTTGTAGATGACGGTACAACCGTCTATGAGCCAGCAGTCGTATCAACCGCAGCCGAGTTATGCTCACCCGATGATGGGCCAGATGGGCCCAATGGGTGGGCAATATGGAACACCCTATGGCATGACAATGGGCACTATGGGACCGGTAATGGGAATACCTACTGCTGCTAGAGATCCTCGTGGACCGATAAATAAACAGCCAAGTGAGTTGAGCTTGGGCTCTTCCGAACCCAATGCCATCTCTATCCCAAACTCACTACCAATGGCCAATGTCGACCCATTACCAAAAGACCAATCTCTGGAAGATGGTAAACTGTTTTTGCTATGAACTATCCTTTGCCCAATGGCATGCTTGCTGCTTCTGCTCTGGTAATGCTTGCTAATTTCATTTTATATAATCGAGTTTATTTTCTTCCGTTTTTTTAATTATTTACACATTATTTACGCTTTGTTGTTAATATACACTAAAGGTACGCTGTCTTTTTCCTAATCTGTTATATTTTATTGTTTACGTTGTGAATTCCAATTTCTTTCTTCAAATTTTTATTACAACTATTGCTTGCGCTTGGATTTGTTGAATGGTGTTGCTTATTTTATCGGACAAGGTCTGAATGCTTTGCGCACTTTTAAATTAGTGTTTATTGATACATTTATGTAGATATATAGAAATATATTTGGCATGTACGACAGTACTTGTTATTAGACAAATACTTTGTTTTTATATAATTTTTCTATAAAAACAAGTCTGCTTTCTAAAATTAATAAACTACTTGCTGTGAATAAATGAATTATATAATACAATATTAGTCGCTTAACATACAAATAGAATATTTTCTACTGTATATTTTTATATTTTTCATCGCGCATCGATTATTTTTAATTATTTTCAATAACTTTCGTTTTGCTGGAAGTTTCTGCATGAAAATTTGCTTTACTTATTTTTCTCATTTCGATTGACTTTGTTTTGTAGTTTCTTTTGAAATTTGAATAGCAATACAAGTATTATGCACTAGCAAGTAACATAATAGCAAGAACAGTTGAAATTTCTTGTAGAAGAATCTCCTATGTTCTATTCTAAAAATATTTCTTTCCGACGTAGTTCTTTCCGAATCTAGTTCGTGTAGAGCTATAAATGCAAATGAAATGTTGGACATCTCTGTACATGTACCATATATTAGTTTGCATATTTAGAATAAGCGTTTTAATAATTACGATTGTTAGAGAAAACATGAATACGATCGATTCGCATTATTATCGCAGGTGTATTGGATCTTATCAGTGGAGGTTCAAGATCGACGACTCCAACTTCGTCCTTGCTGACAAGGAAAAGTCCCACGATGGATCAGGGTGTTCGGGTAAGCAATCAGCAACAGCAACAACAGCAACAAAGTGGCACTATCGGCAAGCTCGGTGATAAGACGAATATAAGAACCATTCAACCTGCCCGACGCGATCATGACAGGTAGTTCTGTTTTGCCTAAAAATAAATTGTTAGCAGAGGTGTACGAGAAAACCTGTCCCTATCACCTCTGTAGGACTTGTACGGTGTGTTACAAATTGTGCTTCGATTTACAGCCATGCTGGTAACAAGGCGGGAGGCGCTGTGTCGCAGTATAACGACGGCAAGCGTGACCTAATGAAGCAGGATGGACAGATGCAAGGTCCAGGTGTTTACGGGCAAGGTGGACGAGGGAACCGCGGTCTTTGGATGAACCGTGGAAACATGAGGGGCCGAGGTAGAGGTCGCGGAGGCTTTAGAAATCAACCTGGTAATGCTGGTGCCAAACCGAAGAATACATTGAAATTCGACAACGACTATGACTTCGAACAAGCCAACACCGAATTCGAGGAGTTGAGGTAATCATTTTTTCCACGCTTAATTGACCTTGTGCAGCATGGTTTAGTGCCGGATTCGTTTCAAGTTCAATTTGAAATGTGCAAAGTGGATACCATGCAAGATTAAAGTTTATGCGTTTTTTTAAAGTAGTGTATAAACGTAATCGCAATACATTGCTTACGCGACGCAGCAACAAATTATTTCGTATGTCGGTGTGATAAACGTTGATATATTCGCAGAAAATATTCAGAATCGATGCGCAATTGATTTTAGATCTCAGTTGGCGAAAACAAAGATTGATTCCGGAGCTGATAATGAGAAAAAAGATGATAGCGGCAACGAAACCGGAGCTGGCGAAGGAGAACCTGAAGAGGAGCCGGAGATTGTCCATTACGATAAGTCCAAGTCTTTCTTCGATAATATTAGCTGCGAGGCTGTCGAGAGGAGTAAAGGGTGAGTTTTCAATACCGCTTTGAAAAGCATAATCGTGTTGTTTTTAACACATTACCAAACGGCGATATTATTCAATGGTTTTTCAAAATCTCTGATTCGTACCTATTAATAGGTTTCTCGTAGGTAAAGCGTTAATATCGAAGTACTACATATTTATCCGTTAATTCGTATAGATTCGTGCGAACGAATAAGTGAACAAGTATCTCTGAACTTTTACAGTGGGTTCCAACGTACAGACTGGAGGACGGAGCGTAAATTGAACTCTGAAACGTTCGGTGTGGCGTCAACGAGGCGCGGTAGTTTCCGTGGACGCGGTTTTTATAATCGTGGAATGGGAGGCATGTACCGAGGTGCTGGTGGTGCTGGTGGTGGCGGTTTTCGCGGTGGTTACAGAGGCTCTAGAGGTGGTAACCGTAAACCAGCGAACCAACAGCAACAGAACAATCCCGGCAGTCAAAACCAGCGCACGACCAACGAACAATCCGCTCCTCAGTCGCAGCAGAACAGTCGCGTTGTGTCCTTTTGAATGAGCCAACGCGCCACTAACTATGTATAAGTATTCACTCTAGATTAAGATTTTTACAATACGTGCTCTGCCCTTACGGACTGAGTTGAATTCGACTTTGCGAAGAATTCAATGATTCACAGATACAATAGAAAAAAGAAAATAAACAAACAAACGACGGAGGAGCATGTGCGGGGAAGAGTGGGGGTCAGAAAATAAGAAGGGTGAAAAAGAAAGTTCTCTGGGAGAACTTAATCGAGGATCATTTTTTTTGTGTCGCCGCGCAGGAGTTACACCGATAGGGAATTAAACGGATGCTCGGGGCGGAGTCCTGCGTTTGAAATTTCTCGACAAATAAATAATGAACCTTATTGTTATATAGGTAGTTAATTTCGAAAACTCGATATTCAGAGCCATTGTGTCCTACGAGTTAAGAAATCGTCGAATGCTTGATAAATGTGTAACGAGTACAATAACATACGTCGGACGGTAGAATGTTCGCGAAACAACAACCCACAAGAAGCAACTGTTTTTTGCGGTTAAGGCTTGTCTCAAGCCCACACACATACACACTCACACACACTACTATTCGGGCCACAAGAAACGTGCAAACTACGATCACGAGAGAAAAGAAAAACGCTATGAATCTCAACGGGAATTTCCTTTTTTTCTTTTTTGTACGCGACACTGCAACGCGGCAGATGCATGTAGAGAACTGTGGGAGAAGAGAGCGTTCGAAACGGTTTCCAAGGGAGGATGGCGGCTGAACGAATGAAAAACTTGACTAAGTTACTATTAAACCACCGTGGATTGCAGCTCTTCGCGGTTGAACAGGATAGACGTTAGTATGGGTTTCGAGAAAACAGAAGGAACAAAGTGGAACATGCGTTCGATCGCAGAGTAGAAAGTTAGGACAATACATTGTGGTTATTTCGAGCAGTCAGAACTTTATTTATTTAAGATGATGACGGACGTATGCGAATTATGGTGTGATCATTATCTTACTCGAACATTTTACACAGCGGGTTTTGATTTTCGAATAAGCGAACACACGGTTGCGATTGCGCCGCGTCGAGGAACCGTGTGCGAAACAAAAGGGAAAAAGAAAATTGATTGATTTTGTATGGTTGATATCCATATAGGGGGCGGGCACGCGCGCGAGGCTGAATCATACGTCGATTTATTGACTATTAGGTTTTTTTTTGAAACATTGAACAAGTGGTAGGTTAAGGTTTAAGTGGGAATGTGAGCGAGAGAGAGAGAGAGAAAGAGAGAGAGAGAGAGCGCGCGCGCGGATGCCTTCTTGTAGAGTTCGACTGCGTTAGGTAACTTCGAGAAATACTCGAAGATATCTTTTTGATGTACGAGGACGCTGCGTGTAGCTCGCAGACAGCGTTTTGTGAGAGTAAGACTCTAAAGAAAACAAAAAGAATGAAGCAAGTTGATATCCTTAAACGTATAAGACGCGAAAAAGAAAAAAAGAAAGGCAGAATAGGTGTATTATTTGCGACTGTTATTTTCTTATGGCTCGCACGGAGTCCCAAGCGTATACAGATATATACATACATAACAATGAGATTTAGTTACGTGTAAGTCGAACAGGAACCTCCATAAGCTATCAGTAAAAGTTGCAAAAAGAAAAAAATAAAAGAATGCACGCGTAATAACGAGTAAAGATAAGTAAAAATAGGAACAAGGAATATATGGGGGATAAGAAACAAATGAAGAAGAAAATATAACTTTTAAGTTTTATGCATTGCGTGTGTAAAGAATGCACGGTGTATGCGGTTTTCCGATGATGAATTTTTGTTTTGTACAGCGGATATTGTGATTCCCAATGCTGAAATAATACTGAGATAATAAAATGGAAAGGAACGTTTATTGTACTCTTTAAGCTCACTGATTCGCCTCGAGAGAAAGCGGGAGAGATTCGGTTCGAAAGTATTCGTCAATCTATCGTAGCCCATCATTTTTTTTTGTTTTTCTTTTGATTGGCTATGTGGAAAAATATTGTTCGGCACAAACGATTGTAAATTGACAGTACTAATAAGAGACAAAAAACAGAAACAACTGTCTCAAATAAAAGAGACACGATCGTATGCAGTGAACGTACACCATTGTTCTTAATCTTACGTTAAATACGAATGATTTATGTAGAAAATGCGATGCGTATAAATACTTGATACTGTATCAATCGCTCCGGATATCTCTAGCGATTCACCTTAACGCTTTGCCTTACGGTAGCTGCTAGCTCCCCGATTGTTACTACATATAAAGTTCGTGCGATGGAAATCGAGATGCGGTTGCTGTTTCTCTCTCGCTATGACTCCGGGTAGCCGAAGACACGATCGTTTCGCATCGGATTCGCATCGGCGACAGGCGAGCATTTTTCAAAAAATTGCCAGTTGTCTCGCGGGAGACTGTTGTTGAGAAATTCGAGGATCTTCGACGAGATACTTCCCGCGGTCTCTTCGTCAAGCGCAACTCATCAGACCTGTTCGCGTGTTGTCGCAGACCTCTCTTATCGGACGACCTCTGGTCTGCGGTTTCGTTTCGACAAGCGTGAAGTTATTCTTGTACGTGCGGCGTAAAGTGCGAGGATTCGGTACGTAGACCTCGTACGGGCTGCGACCGTTCTCGACCACCCAAATGCTACCGGACTCTCCGACCCTGAGTATCGACATCAGACCTTGGGCCACCACGTACGGCCTGCAACGGACAGTGAACAGTTAGGCGAAAGAGAACGGAGACAAGTCTCGGCTCGACAAGAAGAGATGCTCACGTTTGTATCGGTAGTTGCTCCAGGTTCTTCACGAAGTCCGCCTTCATCACTCTAGACAGCAATTTGTTAGGACTGTCCACCGTCAATGCTGTCTCTGTCAACCCGGGGCACAGCGTTATCACTCGGATACCGGTCGTTTCGTATCGATAAGAGTTCTGAAATGGATCCATTTTTATGTTAGAAAATTTTTATTTTTTGCCAAGGGTAGCACTTTGCTTATAACGGTATGGAAGAATCGCTGTAAAACTCGATTCTTTCCGTTTTTCTATCGTTTCCTTTCATAACTCTTTCAATATATTAATGGATTTATTTTGGGATTCAGTTCGAAATTAACGACTCTGCGACGATTGCCATGTTTCGCGTAACATTGATAAGGGTTGTAGCTCGAGTAGATAATTGTGATCTATTTATACTTAACGTGTCATCGGCAGCTATCATCGAGGATGTTCAATTCTATAACACATTATATTCTCTGCAAATAATTGTCTTACCGCAAGAGATTGCGAGAGACCTATGATGGCGTGCTTCGTGGCCGTATAAACCGGAAGTTGTGCTGTGCTCTTAATGTCTATATGTTGACTGACGTTCACCAAAGTTCCACCATGACCGACTTCGTCTCTGTTCATGTATTTCACAGACAGCAACGCGGTGGAGATCATTCCTCCCTGAAACAAATGATAAACGCACGTGTCAGGAGCAATAAAATAAAATAATAAAAAGCGAAGAAAACCTCTGTTTTTACTCACAATATTCACTGCTATCTCTCGCTCCCATCTTCTTTCGTCCAAGATACCGGCATTGTTCACGACGATATCGATGTCCTGCATTAATCTTAGCGCTTGTTCGAAAGCCTCTGCAATTGCGAAATTCAAAGAAAATGAAACTTTTTAACATTGTAAGTGTATCTAAAGGATTCGGCTATCGGAACGTATTGAACAATTGAAAATACTGAATGTATGCGAATAATGAATAACTATACAAGTTAATTGAACATCTGAAGGATTTCATTAGCAAAAGGGTTAACAAATTACAAGAATAGTGCAGTAAAAACGTTTCATCGTCACAGTTTTTTCGAGTCATCAAAATATTTATGTTTTCATTACAGCAAGGCTTACGCGATTAGACGGCCGCAGTATCATTATCATTATCGTGTTATCATTATCATTATCAGTTACGTGCTCCACTGGTGTTTTATGAATTCGTTATCGTTTCTGGCGTCATCAAAACGCACTCATTATGCTCGCTACTTACCAGTCATTCGCGCGTAATTAGAGACATCGACTTGAATAAAATGAACTTTCTTCTCGCCGTAGGACTTCTCGACGCTCGTTTCAATTTTTTGCCCGGCTTCCGCGTCGATGTCAAATATCGTTATCCTCTGAAAACGTGAAAACATTGAAACGTTAAATATTTCTCGAGACAATTTCTCGGAAGGAAATATTTCTTGTCGCTTACATTGGCACCGTGCTTCAAAAAATGATTGAGAAACGCGTGTCCCAAGCCGGCAGCTCCACCAGTGATTAGGACATTCTTACCGGAAACGAGTCCGTTTATGGCCTCGACTTCTTTCGCCTTCTCGGACGCGGACGATCGCCTGCGTCTATGACTAACGTTGATTATGGTTTCTGAAAAATCCACATGGGAGTTTGTACTATTTATATATTCTTATGAATTCTCGTGACAGAGAAACACCTGCAAATAATCGGTAAGCTTAAACAAGAAGCGTCGTCGATAAATCATAATTGAGATACTAGAGTGAAATGCATGAGCGACATTTACGATTGGGAAACGAGATATCAAAAGAAAAAGAAGCAACACGATAAGATAGTTTATAAATAAGATAAACATGACAATCTGGAAGAAGATAAATCGAATCGTTATCGAAGGAACCGGCTCTCGAAGACTGGATGTCTTCGAGAGTAAGAAAGTCGGTTGTTTCAATTTCGTATTTTAGTCTCTCATAAAGTGCGTTCGGAATCAGATAGAAGTAGGAGAGTGTTTCTCGAGAAGCATGTACATTCGTTTCATTGTTTCGCATCGAGTCTTTCGCACCGTTTGATTCAAAGGTACGATGAAACGTACCCATTTCTACAGCAAGTGTTCCGCACAAAGCCAGGAATGGAAGCAAGGAGGAGAGCTTCTGTCGAGGAACGAAAAGTAGCAGGAGGGTGGCTGTTTCCCGTCAAACTGAAGCGTGGCTAGTCTTCGTCGGTGGTATTTATACGCGAATGAAGCTGTCGCATCGCGATTAGCGCGGGAAACGCGATACGGATACGGATGCGGCGCGGCGCGGCACAGCGCTCCTTGGATTTTTATCGAACAGGAGCCTCGTGGATGCTGAGCGAGAGCGATCGAGCACCGTGTTGTTATTTTCTCCTCGACCAGCCGGATAATAGACGCGTCTCGGAGTCGATAGCGTCTTAATTAACCCTTTCCGTTCGGACTAATTAATTCGGTCGCGATTTCTGCGCTCGATACCGGCCGCGGCCGAGGAAGTCGATCAGGCGAAACTCGAGGAACTTGACTGTGTTTCCCGGACAAATTCGCTCTTTTTAAATCGTCCAAGCTGTAATCGCAAAATCGTAACCGAGGAAGCGATCGGAGGCGAGAACGGTCAAGGCGGGTCAGGAAGATCGTTCCGCGAAAAAGCCATCGTACGATCCCAACATTCGATCAACATCATCGCATCGATTGACGTACGCTAGCGTCACCTAGCACGGTTGCGTTTGACGGTGCAACGACCGTCCGATAAAAATGCATCGGTGCGATCGGTCGAATCGTCGTGTCGGTCACGATTGTACACGCGTGTCTTCGGTAATTCCCACGCGCCATGCGTAAATCTGTTCAAGGGAAACGTGGATCAAAGGCATCCGCTTTCCTTGACTCATCCGCTTTGAACTCTGGCGAAGCGGAACTGCGCAAAGAAACTGTGCTGCGTCATTGATAGCAGATGACGGAATTCGACTTTTTCTTAGAAATTTCTAACGATTTCATTTTCTCGTCGTTGACGTTCAGAGAATGTCTGGAGAGCGCTCGTAGGAAAAACGAAAACGACGATAACCTTATCTGTAGCGAAAAATTCTGTCTAAAAATCGGTTTCTTTGTCGAGCGCAAAGAAAAATTCCGTTACACGGATTCTTCTTGATTCATCGAGATTAGGACTTTCACGTTGCCGATTGTGCAAGGACTACGTCGTTCGTATAAAAATGGAAAAGTTGTATCGGTTAACACTTTACACCCGCAGCTATTTTAACTCGAGAATCTCGACGCTTCGTCCAGCCTAGAACACTTTCGTTGCACACGATCTTTTTACTTGGCTAGTCGAATCGGATCGTTGCTGCACAGAAATATTCAACTGGAATATTTTGATCCCCCAATTTACAAGGGTTGTTTCGTTATTTACGGCTTCCGTTGCAATAAGTTAGAAGCATATTTCATGTCGAAATAGAAAAAGCGCAGCGCCGAGCGAACACTTTCTCACGGCGCCGCGGCACGTCTATGTATATTTCTGCTGTTTTAACCCTTTTATCTAGATAACAAGCCCCAGTCGCGACCGCCGTTTACCTCTTTGAATAAATACAATCGGTCTGAGAAAAACATAAGTCACCGAGTCACCGAGAGTCGTGTGGCACACGGGGGCGATAAAGAGTCGACGTACGCGCAGCTCGTGCTCCGCGTTCGCGTTATCGAGGAAAAACTGTATTTAGTGTCAGCCACGCTGTGCACTATAAATCAAAAGGAAACCACGCGTTTCAACGACTATATCGAACCGGTGCGAATCGGTTCGCGACGAACTTTACTCCTCGAGTGACCGAGGTCTAAACTGGAACCAAGGGAAGCGCTGGTTTCGTTTTCATTGTTTTGTCTTGATTGGCACATTGTTGCGAATCACAGATACATCATACACTTCGTGCCTCATTGATCGTTATATGTACTAGTCCTATGGGGTTGTTCACCCTTGTACGGAACAACTTGACAAAAATTTAACTTTTTCCGAGAAAATCTACTTTCCATGAATACTACTAGATTCAAAATGTATATGTTCTTCGCAAAAATGGTCGTACGATTAAATCTGTGAAACAGCTAGACTTGAATCGGCGAGGGGCTTGCGCCAACGTTTCTAGAAAGAGGGAGACAATTGGAGCAATTGTTTAAAGTGCGGCCCGCTGCGCTTTACGCTATCGGCAAACTTTCTTTTTCTTTCTCGTTTGAGACAGCTGTTTCAGTAAACACCGATGATTGTCTATAGTTTACATATTTTTTCGTAATTAAGAGAATCGAAATTTGAAATTTATTATTAATTGCTACGATAATTGCTGGAAGATACTACTAATCACCTTTCGAAGACACAATATTTGTTCTCTCGAATCGGAGAAACCGGACAAGACGCGATTATTGTACATAGTTTTACATCTCGCCAGACAAAACAATTGATAAACGTGTCGCGCAAACGGGAACCGGAAGAGTTCGACATCTATTTCTATTGCAATTAACAGATAGAAGTCAGATAGACGTTTCATTTTTTTTCTAAGAATTTTCAGAATTTCAAAATAATCGTTCTTAGAATATCTTAGATCGTTTGAATCCTTTTAGTGTTTTAAATTGCACCTACTCGTTTGTTGCCATTATCATTCTTGACGCCAGAATAATACTCGAACGGAGAACAAAAAAAATTGCGAACCAATAGTGCAAGAATCTCGGGAATGGAAACGAACACGACAGCTAGCGTCTTCCCAAGTATGGAAAAATGAAGTCTGCGATTTTCTACGCGTCTCTCGGTGATAATATTTTTTTCTTTGGTTCACTCTCGATTCCCAGCGACCTCTTCATAGATGCTAAACGGGATGTTACCGGGTTATCGTTCGTCCGAGCTGATTATCAAGTTTTGTGCACACAGCTTGTCGATTCGCGGGCGACGGACGACGCGACGGGCGATCTATCGCTGCACGTATGTATGTATGTACCAACTACAGCTACAGCTACAGGAACCAATGTGAAATATACGTGCAATATAAATGGATAATAGCGTGGCGACACGAGGACGTGCGATTCCAAGGAACACGTCAAGTAAAAACTAAAACTCGAGAAACATCTACAACCTTTCAACCCTAACACTGTTTTTTTCATAGTCGTTTTAGCTACTCGATAAAAGATACGAATCAATGTTCAAGTTTCTTGACGTAATCGAGCCTTCGGTGGTCCCTGATATGGTGCTTGGGGTCCAACATAATTTATGTGACCCCACGATGATTTTGCTTCGTGGTGTCTCTTCGTTTTCGATAAGAAGATGCTTTAAAAAAATGTTTATTCTGTTCAACTTCGTTTGAAGCAGATGTCTCTGTTTTACACGATCGTGATTATTGGATTGCGGATTTTCTGCATTTATCACGAAAATTAATAGGTCGAACACAAAACTATTGTTTAGGAATACATCGAATTTACGGACTATTTATGATAAAAGATAAAGAAATTGTAGAGAAGCGGCTAAAGTACAAAGAGTTTAATTCTGTATTATTATTTTCATCGAAACGCATTTTACATTAGAATCGTAAATATCAGGAATTTGTATAAAATCACATGGATCGCGAATTACAATAATAATACTTGTATTCGCGAGAATGTCGCAACAGAATTTTCTGTAATTTCATTAATTTTCTTCTGCCGAGTATTCGTCTGGCTTTAGCGGCAGACTGTCGAACAATTGAATTTCGTAGACTGGTTTTCTATCCTCGCTGATCCAAATGCTTCCGTTTTGGGCACATCTGATCGCGTAAATCAGTCCATGGGCGACGCAGTCCACTCTACCGATGAAATTTCAGAGGTTAACAACGGTATTGTATAACGGAGGTACGATATATGTACATGTTTCTTACACTCGTAAAAATGAAGTACACACAAGTAAGGAGAAATATATAGATAGAGTAGATCGTTATTAGACTGCAGAACTGCAGATTTAATGCACTTATGAAAAAAAATGAAAATAATTGTTTACGTAATGTTAGCAAGGAACTTACTTCTGAGACTGATACCTGTATCCTTCCGGGAGGTCGTTCGAGGATTGCGCGAGTTCGCGGCACAGAACTATTATCCTTACTCCCGTCCTCTGGTAGTGATAAGGTTGCTAACAGAGAAATACGATTTATTCAAATATGAGCGTTGGAAAAACAAGATTTAGACTGATCGTTTATAAATCCTATCAAATATTATCTATTATAGTAATATGTACATATAAAGAATATAAAAATCTTTTCTGTTGCTTTTCTACAATAGACTAGAAAACGTAAGATTGCACCGACCTACACTGCCGCTCAAAAGTATGTGAACACTTACCATGTTCATGAAAGTGATATACAGGGTGGCCCACATAACTCTGAACAGCTCAATATCTCCGTTACTTTTCGTTGTACAAAAAAACTTCGTAGGATAAAGTTACATTGTTTGAAGGGCCACATATAGCGGTGTAAGGGAAAAAAAATTTCAAGGTCATTTTTATGAGATTTCAAGGTTATCGATGTTTTTTTTTAATGGAATGAGGTATTTTTTAATACATCAATCGATGCAGCTGGACATTCTTTATAAAAAAGTACTAACCTATGTATGTCGAAAAGTTAGTAGTTCAGGAGATATTTCAATTTAAATAACTCCAAAATACCATTACTGTCGTACTAAGGTGTTACACAAGTAAGTAAACACTAACGCCTTAGTACGACAGTAATGGTATTTTGGAGTTATTAAATTGAAATATCTCCTGAACTACTAACTTTTCGACATACATAGGTTAGTACTTTTTTATAAAGAATGTCCAGCTGCATCGATTGATGTGTTAAAAAATATCTCATTCCATTTAAAAAAAACATCGATAACCTTGAAATCTCATAAAAATGACCTTGAAATTTTTTTTCCCTTACACCGCTATATGTGGCCCTTCAAACAATGTAACTTTATCCTACGAAGTTTTTTTGTACAACGAAAAGTAACGGAGATATTGAGCTGTTCAGAGTTATGTGAGCCACCCTGTATAATGAATATTTTTATTATCAAACAATATTTGTTGCTAAAGTCTATTATGAATATGTATGTAATGTATTCTAATACTACCAAAATAAACAATTTAGTTATTGAATTTTGTTAAATAAATAAAAGAAAAACTATGGTATCACATAGATAGATAACTCCGAAAACGATGTCCCAAGTCTGAAAAACATTTGTGGGAAATATTAGAATCTGAGTGGAACCTTATTGAAAGTGAAGTAATGAAAAAGTTAATAGCCAGAATGCCACGACTAGTAAACGCGGTCATAAAAGCACGCGGTGGATATGTAGACGAAAAGAAAATATAATTATTTTTTATCATTATCAGTGAGATATTTAATAAATTATTATTAAAATATGTTCTCCAATACTGTACGAACTGAAATACATACAAGATAATCAAATTTACCAAAGATATCATAACTTTTTTCAGGTAGTTATAAGAATTAAGGAAGTGTCCACATACTTTTGAGCGGTAGTGTACGAGCATCGAAATCGCTATTAGAAAAATGGTACTATACTAAAAAATGTGAAGATAGTCAGAGTCTCTCGACTTCGAACACATTAGAAATTGCAGAAATTGAACTTACCGCGAAAGACCGACTGAAGCTGACCACCGCGTGCTTCGTTGCAGAATATACTGGAAGCTGTGATAACGAGTGCAGACCAGCCATAGACGAAATGTTTACGATAACACCTCCTTTGCCGCCGGCGTCCTTTTGCATTTGTTGTATTCCCAGAAGCGTGCCGCGTATCACAGATGTCTACGTGAATTGACCTCGTTTTAATTTTTACTAAATCGCAGTGACGCATGACGTATCGTCGACGTGCAACCATTGAAAATACCAATCGTTTTCTAATCGCCGAGCGAGCATCGCGTGTACTTACGAATACATGAAAAGTTAACTTTCACGTTACGATAAAATCGTTCTCTCCCTTACCACGTTTACGTCAATGGCTTTCGAGAAGTCACTCTCGTTAATCACGCCGGCATTGTTTATTAGAATCTCCAGTCCGCCGAGTGTTGTCACGGCTCTCTTGAATGTGTCTGTTACAGAAGCAAGAGATTCGTTAATCACAGTTTCTCGAAACAGTTTTTTCGAAAATTTGCATTGCTATAGGTACTTCCAATTCCGTTTGAAACACACAAATTATGCTAAATTAATAATGGTTTTATCAGCGATTAAATATCTTCATCCGTAATTACCATCGAATTCGGAGTTGTTTGTGACGTCGCAGTGGAAGAAAACAGCTCGATTACGTCCGAATTCTGCATTCAGCGAATCCATTGCTTGCATCCCGACCGATTCGCGAATATCGATCAGCGCGACTGCCTGAACGAAACCCCATTCCCGTGAATAACAACAAGTTCATTGTTAGACAAAACAGCATTTCTTCTGTAGCGTTATTTGATTCGATTCGATATTACTCACGGCGACGCCATTTCGCAGCAATTCTCTGCTAATACTCAGGCCTAGATCGCTCGCAGCTCCTGTCACGATCGCTCTTTTGTCCTTGATCTGCATGTTTCTGGTTGCGCTGCTCTCTTCACTGAGACTCTACGAAATGGACAATTGTTTCCATTGATCTCTCAAATATCTCTGGGAAGACGATAGTACGAAAATTATGATCCTAAATATTGTTGGAAAACTCTTATTGGAAAGATCGTTCGTCAAAGTAATAAATCCGCAAGCTCAACTTGATAAGAAGATATTATAACTTTAGATTTATCTAAATTTCAATGTAACTCGTACACTTTTACAGCAAATGATGGTCTTACCTTTAGTACGACTCGATAGAATCTGCTATACCGGAGTCGCGTTTGGCACCAGCTTCGAAGGACATTCGGTACTTCAAAGAAACTATCGAGATTCACAGGCTAAAAGATTCGGTCTGGGAAGTTGAATTTTCACGTACTCTAGAGAAAATGAAACTTGCGCGAAACTGTCAGCGAATTGTCGTTGTAATCTCGGTCGTCGGTCGTCGGTCGTCGCCGATAGCTCCACGTTCCCGAGTCTGTTCTGTCAGTCGATACGGCGGAACAGTTCGTTTTCGTATCACGATCTTCGACCTCTCGTTCGCCGTGACATCCCGGATTCGCGGAGAACGGATTTCTATCTTGAGTGACCGTCCATTGCAACACAACTCGCCCCTTGATCCCCTCGAGCGGATTTCACGCTCGCGCTAAAACGGAAACGCGGAGAACAATCCTCTACACTCTACACTCTACACATCTACAGCCATCTTTACGATTTCAGAGAATTCAAGTCCGTTCAAGTCCATCTTTCGTTATTACTCGAGTGGAGGAGGAACATACGCAAACTTTTATTTTTTATAAAATGGTATATGGTGAAATACTGAAAGTGAATTACGACGATGCGAGATCTTTGGGTTGTGAATTTAGTTTTGCAATCTGACTGCAAAGTACAAACTCTTTTAACTGTTAGATATCGTGAAGTAGAAAACTGCGCTAGGTGCACTGGTGGATAAAGACAGTGAGCTGACAGAAAATGTTGTAGCCGGTAAAAAAAATGATTTAATAGATAATTTTCAAATACATATTTCAAAGTTTCTCAGATTTTGCAACGACGAAGATCTGTTTTCACAAATTAAGCTCTACCCTCTTGACTGGAGGAAATTCGATAGCGTATGGTGGCTTTCCTCCTTCGCTGACCCACACAGATCCGTTCTTGCCCTTTTGAATCAGCGAGACCAATGCTTTCGCCACATTGTCGGGTCTGGAAAAAAGATGAAAATTTATAAGTAAACATTCGCATCGTTGTGTCACAAGTGCGCCAAAAAATATCCTACAAGTAATCGTCGCTTCTTTAACTTCGCGTTCATGTCTACCAGACATGGGAAACTTATCCAGATTAAAGAATTAATTTTCCAGTACAAATATTTTTCACTTTTTATTTCATCGCATAAATTAGATTAATTATGTCGCAATGGAAATTTGTTTCCATTTTTGGTCAGAAAATACCGATGCGGCAGTCACCGGATTACATCGATCGAAATGAAATGTACTCACCCCTGGGTGGGAAGGGCATCGTACTCTTCCCTCATCTTTTTTTTGTCGACAACGTCGAGGATAAACTGGTCCATGTTATCGAACAAGTTGGTTGTCGTGACACCAGGGCACATTACAAGAACACGGACACCAGTTTTCTCGTAGAATGCCTGAAACAATCAAGTTTTAATGAAGATCGAAATCAATTCTAACGCGTGTTTTCTTAATTACATATTATGCTTTTTAATGAATTTACATCGAGGCAACGGCTGAACGCAAGCACTTGGTGCTTGCTGGAACAGTAAACTGGCCAATGCTCGTAGATGTCGAGGGCTACGATAGACGCAATGTTTACGAGAACACCACCCTTGCCACCTTTGTCTTTGCGCATCAGTTCCATGGCGAGGAGAGATCCTTGGATCACACCACCCTGAAATCCAAGTTGAAGTTAATGCAATTCGTTCGATTAAAGTACAAATGTATGATGGACACTAAAGGCAGGGGTAACTACTCATTTAGCGTTAATTATGAGTACTACGGTTCAACCATTTTCGAAAAGTCATTCAAATATTATCTCAAACACAATCACAAACACCACTGTGATGTTTTGTCTGCTTTGTGCGATTTCAACAATTGTCTTTCGAAATAGTTTTGTAGTTTAGTAGTGTGTAAATAAATGAAACTGGATTATATTTATTATAACTCACGATGTTCAGGTCAATGGTCAACTTCCAGTTTGTGTCATTTAGTATACCGGCGTTGTTGATAACAATGTCGATACCGCCCATGGCGTTTGCAGCTTTCTTAAAAGTCTCTGCAAAAGAAACGAATTTTTTGTTTACGTCCACTTATGATCCTATTATCGAATGGTAAATGTTTCAAGATGACATTATGACGCGTTCCTGCTAAATTACTATTCTAACGTAAATCACCGCAAATTGCGATTTTATGAGTCATTCCTGCTAAATTACTATTCTAACGTAATTCACCGCAAATTGCTTTTTTTATGGTATATCAATTATGTTCGTGTATTATGTTTGCATAATGGTATCAAAAGAAGTAGGGAAATGCTTACAAATTGTAAGTTGGTACATTCATACATAATTGTAAGTGGTCGGCAACGGCGGCACCGTTCAGTCAGTTTTCGAGGTCAGTTTTCGTATTACCATACGGTATGAACTGCGCGTGACGTATTAGGGCGATACCCGTATCAATAGGTTTCCACATATCACCACGGACCAGAGAAGGGCAATAATCAACTAATATTTAAAAATGACTAATGGTCTTCTTGAATGTTAGTCATAGCAAAATAGTCATTAGTCAAAACTTTTTGATTAGTTAGTGATAACTAAATGGCAAATAGTTAGTCACATCTCTAAGTAATCGTTAGCTATTGCTTATCAGTGAATTAGTAGTTGATGATCAGTCATCAATCTTTAGTCATCAGTCATTATTGTGCGATTAAGATACATTAGTATTATTAATTAGTTATCACTAACTAATCCAAAAGTTTTGCCTAATGACTATTTTGCTATGACTAATATTCAAAAAGACTATTAGTAATTATTAAATATTAGTTGATTATTGCTCTACTCTGGCACGGAGGTACTTACATACTATTGTCAATGCGTTTTTTTCAGTAGTATCCACTGTAGGCCTACTCCACCATATAATTTCGGGAAAAAATTTGAAAAATAAACTAGTAAGATTAATTTGAAAAATACTTTTTAATTTCATTGCCAAAATTTTATTCAGGCATTCAGATAAACTTCTTCGTGGACGTTTAGACGTACTTGGTAAATCAGATATATCGAATGAAAGATTAGTTGCTGCTCGCTTCGTAGACGATAGAGATGCATTATTCATGCGGGAGCGCTTTCCCGATTTAATACTGCGCATTTTGGAGAACGAACATTCACACAGATATGTCGAATAAGGTGCAGAATATTTTAAAATATTGGGTGAATCGAGATATCCTCTCCTCAGAAATTTCGCAGACTTTTCTCAATGTTCGGATTAACTGTATCTGTGTGAATGTTCGTTCTCCAAAATGCGCAGTATTAAATCGGAAAAGCGCACCCGGTTGAACGATGCTTCTTTGTTGTCTGCGATGCGAGCAGTGACATCTAATCTTTCTTTCGATATATCTGATTTACCAAGAACGTCTAAACGTCCACGAAGAAGTTTTTCTGAATGACTGAATAAAATTTTGGCAATCAAATTCAAAACTATTTTTCAAATTAATCTTATTAGTTTATTTTCCAAATTTTTTTCCCCGAAATTATATAGTGGAATAGGCCTACAGGAGATACCACTGAAAAAAACGCATTGAAAATAGTACCTCCGTGGTAATGTGCACAGTTCATACGGTACGCGCCTGAGCACTAGCGCCGCCGCGGCGTTGCCGATCACTTTATATTTACGCTGTTGTTTACTTCTAGGAAAATTCTCTAATCTTTCTCGTCTTATCTTTGTACATAGTAGTTGTAAACAGTTTTGGTAAACATATGTAACTAGTCTTAAAATACTAATTCGTTTTCTATCAAAATTAGGATCTCGGGAAAGGACCGCTTGCATGTACATTAGGGTGGACCTTAGCTATACCTGATGAAATTTTTTTGCGAGATCTTTTTCACGACGCCCCCCAATATTGTTCCATTTCATGAAAAAATGATATATCCAAAGTTTTAGATCAATCGGACGTCGGAAGGTGCAGCGCATTAGGAAGGACCTTAGCTATACCAAGTGAAATTTTTTTTGCGAGATTTTTTTACAATACCCCCTAAAATTGTGCCATTGGGTAAGAAAATAATTTCTGCAGAAGATGAAGTTGATCGGATAAGGGGAGGATGTGTCACAATGACGTTGAAGTTGCGAAAAAGAACAAATATTTCCATTCCTATAGAATTTCATGTTTTTCGCACATTCAACGTCAATGTGGCACGTCTTCCTCTTACCCGATCAACTTCATTTTCTGCAGGAATTATGTTCTTACCCAATGGCACAATTTTAGGGGGTGTCGTAAAAAAAATTTCACTTGGTATAGCTAAGGTCCACCCTAATGCGACACACCTTCTCGACGTCCGATTGATCGAAAACTTTGGATATATCATTTTTTCATGAAATGGAACAATATCGAAAAATAAGGTCCACCCTAATGTACATATATGACTTCAAAAAATTATTTAAAAAATTTTTAAAATTCAAGAAGGTACCTTCGAACAGTTTAACATTCGTCACGTCACACGGGAAGAACAGTGCCTTTCCTTTTCCAAATTCTTTTTCCAAATTAGCTACGGTTGTGGTACCGGCAGATGTCGGCAGATCAAGGATGGAAACAATCTGAAAAGATTGAGTTTACAATTGGTTCACAGAATCTCATTCAATTCTACAATAATTTATAGCTTTGCACGCGAAAGAAAATGTCACTCCGTTCATCGATTCAATACATAATTTATTTAGTCGAGTTAGTAAAGTTGCGGAAAAAAATTTTATTACCTTGGCTCCATTTTTCAACATGTGCTGTACGTAGCTAAGGCCAATACCTCCGGCTGCTCCGGTGACTAAAATGTTCATGTTCTTAATGTAGTCCATGGTCTGAAATAAATGAAAAAAATTAGACATGATCAATTACACTGTCCAACAAGTTTCAACTTTTTTTTTGTTTCCCAATTACTGTTGGGTGGTTTTTATAGAGATTTTTTCGCTGGACCCTTTTTTTTAGATAAATTGAAAATATCCTCAAAAATTGATGTAAAAGTGGTGTCTCTCCGTCTTTAATGATTACATTATCATTGTTAAACATGTTTAAACAATGATAATGTAGTAATATTGGATGTCACTGTATTCGGGAAAGTCTACAGAATCTTTTGCTGTAAAGAACAATTCAAATTCTTTTATAATAACATCACAACATTTGTTTAAAGTTGAAAAATATGTTTTTTTTTCAAAGCCATGTTTCTCAACAACTGTGCCTCTAGGAGAAAAATTAACGACAGATTCGGAATCAGCACAAAAAACTATAAAAACCACCCAACAGTAATTGTGGAACAAAGGTGTTAGACACTGAATTATAAGTAGACTGCGGATGTTTATGCAAATCTAAATTTTTATCGAAAATAGATAAAAAAACTGGGACCTAAACAGAAATTTGTTTCGTCATTAGAGGATTTTAAAAATGTAATTTTTATTTTGCGTATTGCATATGTTTTGCATAAGTGCATATTTCTTGCATAATTATTACTGTATTATTACTGTATACTGTATTAAAACGAAATGTACACATTAATGTATTATTACAAATAAGCAAGATTTTGAAAGCGAACACGTTGAAGGACCACGAGAGGTTCTGGCTCATCATTAGGGTAAATTTAAATATTCTCCTATAACATCATGTGATGTAGAACGCTCTTTTTCAGCGTATAAATTAATTTTAACAGACAAGAGGCATCAATTTACAATCGACACTATAGAAAAAACTATTATTGTATATTGTAATTTAGATTATAATAAATAAAACAATAAAATAATTACTATTTTACAGATCCGTACATGCATTCCCTATACATATATTTAGCATATACTTTGCATATATTTTGCATATTTCGACATATGAATGCATAAAAATCTGCATTCTAATTATAAGATAGACCTCGGGCGATTCATCTATTCGTCACAAGATTGATTCTTTGGCTCTCGAATAATTAAATTAAATCGCATCATAATTCAAACCGAACGCTATCGAATTTAAGAAGAATTATTTCTATTCGATAAGAAGAGCTAAATTTTTAAAAAGTTGCTGAATTCTTAATCGTTTCTCTCAATTTCGATTTTTATTCGTGCCGAAAATGTCTCAATCGTTCCAGAGGTGTTCCCAAATAAAAAATTAAATATTTTTGGAAAACGATTCCGAAGAACGAATTATTTTAGACTTAGATACAGAATAAAATAAAATGATAATCACCGTTTAGCGAGGTTGCTCTAACTGACGGTCTTCGGTAAGCGGATCCTCACAGTACGGCGCAGGATTGGTAAATGAATGGTGCGCTCCACGATCGCGATAATTAAGTGTGTCTCCGTCGGTGTGAGATGCGCGTGTGTGCACGATAATGATCCATCACTTTTTCTTGTTTGCTTACAAAACGAGAGTAACGATATATGGAAATCTTCCAACGAAAATTGTACACGCTACTAGATCTACGAAGATATAGAAATTTCTAGTTTTGCGATTTCTTATAATTGTTACTCATTTTTAGTACTTCTTATTTTCTACAATTTCTTGCGACTTTTATCGAAATACAGTAGCTCGCTAAAGTATTCGAACGCCCTCTAAATCATCGAAGCATCGATTTACTAAATGACGCGCAAAAAGGATTTTGAAAAATTTGCAATCAGTAAGAATTGCATGATAAAATAGAAGAGGAACTTTTCAAAACTTTTTGATTTCAGCCCAAAATGAAGATTTAAAATGTAGATCGATGTTTACGATGTCTATGATAAAATTACTTTGACCTGTAAAAAATGTCTGAATCGTGTGCGTGCTTTTATTTGAAAAATCATATCATTAAAATATTATTAAGTTTATTTTCAATTTTCAATTTTTATTAAACGAAACAATAAGTACATGAAATTTGTTTTTAAAATAGTCAGTTCTTTTGAAAACAACACGTCATATACTTGCTCCTCCGATAAGTATAGGATAATCGTCAACAATTCTGATGTTAAGTAGGATAACCGCCAGCAATTCTGGTGTTACGCAAGCGAGCGAGAAACACGAAACAACAAATATTTTTTTAAAAATGTTTTTACATGTACTATCAATTATTGACTATTGATACAGTATGTCCGTTTTGAATGTCTACACGTGATCATTTCTACAAGTATCGAAGATATAAAAGAATTTTTCGAATAAAAAATACACGGTCTCGTCAGAGCGAGGAAATTTGGTAATTTTCTTAGAAAAATTAAGCGGAGGCCTTCAAGGTAGCATAACTAGGCACTTGGACAGCATATGGAGGTTCATTGTTCTCGCTGACAAAAATCGCGCCATTCTTTCCCTTCTCGATTAACTGAATAATGGCACTCGCCACGTGTTCCGGCCTGTGAAAAAATATTTCGATGACAGCTTTCGATGACTTATTCGACATATTAAATATGATTTTCAAGGACAACAATTTCTTTTATTTATTATAAATTCTAGATAAATTCAGTTTCGTTATCGACGGGAATAAAACCTGAATAAATTGAATTTTGTTATTTTTATAAGGCAATTCGTACCAGCCATCTTTAATGCTCGGGACTCGGGAGGTTTATGGCTAAAATTAGCAGTCTGTTTTACAAACACTATCTCTTCGGAAAGTGAAACTGCAAGCAATAAGCAAGATTGTATCTTATCGAACTTTCAAGATAGTCTCGTATTTGATGTTTTGTCAGTGTAGGGCTTAGGGCGTTTAGGCGACCGTTGCGCGTCACGCGTCGAGATGATAAAAGCTTCCGGGAACAAGGTAAAAGATTCTTTTGCTTACGGTTGTTTTTGCATAGTAGTCATCGCTAAAGCCGCAGTTTCTTCGTCGAGGAGATCCATGGCATGCTCTTTGGTGGACATGAATCTGGCAGCCATAGCGGTAGTCGTAAGTCCGGGGCATATCGTCAGCATACGAATCCCAGTTTTCTCGTAATAATGCTGCCAAATATTCGTACGATATAAATATCGTTGAAGAAAATTATCGAACCAGCGTTCGATAACTTGGTATAACCTCAATAACAATCACCGTTAACGATTGAGTGAATCCAACGATGGCGTACTGCGTTCCACCGTAAATCGGTGCTATGGGAATCCCATCGAGTCCAGCCACAGAGGACATATTTACGATGGTGCCGCCATTGCCACCTTTGTACTTACCCATGGTGTGCAGTGCCAAAATAGTGCCATGAACAATGCCTTTCTGTTTAAAGAAAACAAAACGAAAAACAACGTCGACATCAAAACAAATCTGTCCTATTATTGGACGTGTTTGCCGTTTACAATGATTTAGCGCCGCTGGCGCTAGATTATATGAAGCTCCTGATAATAGAATGTTGTTGCTACTCTTACATAGTTAACATCCACCATAATCTCCCAATCCGCGTCATCCATGATACCCGCAATATTTGCGACGATATCTAGCGTCTCGTACGTTTCGACCACTTTCTCGAATGCCCCTATACAAACATAAGTAATCAATTTGTTGACATTTCGAAGGATCATGCTAGTTACACGGGTGAACTATGGAACATGACAACACGAATTCGGCATGAACGGTTACAAAATTTCTTCTTAATTTTATCGAACGTTTCGCGACGATATATTGCTATCGCGCATTTTTATTTTCGCAACATTACATAATTTACTTTCGCCGATAACGTATTTGTATCATAGAAAGTACGTAAAAGCGATTAGAAAGGATAGTCGTGAATATTTTGCGAACAGTGCAAATATGACATTCGTGCGTGTAGTCGGCAGTCGTACAATTTTTATCTGAATGCGTTCCAGTGCAAAAAAACTTGAAAATTACTTTGGCAGTTCGAGTAATTTTATGGTTTTGATAAAATGCATTTTAGTTATCGATTCGTTTATCTACGATCAAATCACGAATACCTTTGAGTTCTTCTCTCTTGGAGACGTCGCAGACGACGAAGATCGCACGATCCTTTCCGAACTCATTGTTTAGGTCAGCAGCTGCGCTTCTGCCGCCGGAGTCGCTCAAATCCAATAGAGCCACCGCCTGCAAGCAAAGTCGATTAGACATTCAAATATGTTAGTCATCGAACATTTTCACTTTTCTGCCAAGTCATTCCATATCATAATTACGCGTTTTCTACAACCTTATCGCGCTTTCATCGTCGTCGTTCTATCAAATAATACTGTAAATCCGAGACTGTTTTTGCCGGTGTAGTTCGTATAATCGACGGTACACTACACAGGCTGTAAGAAAAGTCATCCGTTGTAGGGGCGAATCTACGCCTTTCGATCGTAGGCCATTTGTAAAAAAAACTAGGTAAGACTTTAGAAAACCCCCCCTTCCTTTCGACATGTGACATACGTCATTCTATTCGTTTTGACATGCTGAACACAAAATGTACGTGTCATTTTTGGCTGAAATGAATAGTTTTCGAAATATTCGCAAAAAACTATCGCTAATACTGTATTGAATTTTTCGTATTCCTCCACGCTCTGCGGCAACGTAAATCAGTCCCGGCGCGGCGTTTGTTTACATTTTGCTTCTAAACATTAGAGAGAAACCAGGGTCTTTCAATTTTGATAGACTACTCCTGAATTTCCGTATGCGTGGTCGGGCCGGCTGACGGCCGGCCCTCTCCGCCCCCCCACCTAACCTAACCTACACGCACAGCATGGACGTGCACGTATACACAAAATTCAATGTGTAGTAACTGCAGTTTTTCACGAATATCTCGAAAACTATTCATTTCAGCCAATAATGACACATACATTTTGTGTTCAGCATGTCAAAACGAATAGAATGACGTATGTCAAATGTGGAAAGGAAGGGGGGGGTTTTCTAAAGTTCAGCCAAACACTATGCCGCAAAATTGCGTAGAACAAAGAAAATTTTTCTTACATCGATACCTCCCACTCGCCGAGAAGAGAAACAGTTTGGGAAAAGGCGCCATATGCCACAATTAAATAGTTATCGAGTTATAAGCTCATCAAGTTTTCACAGAATTTCATTGTTGTGTCGTACGTATAGCCGACGCGCGATGGCCTGCCTACCGCAACATTCCATTTGACCGTGCCAAAGAGTAGGGATACGACAAGAAGCGACGCGCCACTCCGAAAGAAAAGCACTTCTAGAGAGAGAGAGAGAGAGTCGATACGATACAACCAGTTTAAAGGTTTATTCGATAAGGATAGATAGAGATGCAGAGTTCGTTGATGGAGGTCACCCTATACATACAACAATACCTTCGCTCCGTTTCGGAGGAGTTTCCGAGCGGTGCAGAAGCCGATCCCGTTTGCTCCACCGGTGACGAGCGCGACTTTACCCTCGATGTTCGACATAATCGCTAAACGGGACTAGAACAACGCGAGCCGAACACGCGAATTTATGGTTGTCACGACCGTTCTCGCGAGAGGCTCGGTTGCGAATATATTCCAGGAGCAAGGAGCACGGCATGGCAGTCCGGCCGCGCCGCGCCAATGAAATCCGAGAAATCGAGAATCAATCGTACGAGATTGAATGTCCCGCGGATATCTGATGAATAATGTGACCGCGAATCCGCGGTAAACAGGGATCGGGTTTACGAAAAAATTCGGGCACGAGGTAGGCTGGAACTCGACTTCGGGAGGCCGTTTATTTCTGTAGATTTATCGAATTACCGATGTGCGTTTCAAATCTCGATGCGCTCCGGTAGCATGCCAAGCGAATCGATTGAGCATTCGCTCGACATCGACATAGACGCGATCTTCGTGTTGACAGAATTATTCTGCGCGCGTAGCTCGAATTATTTTGCGTTCGACCGTTCGGACAGGTTACGTTTTCCTTCACGAGTCGTTCTACACCTGGTCGTTCGAAATGTCCTTGCGTATTTTTCTACGAACTACAGCGGAGATTCTAGAACTTTCCAGAACACGGATCAGTCCAAATAAGACATTTAAGATTTTTCACTTTGCGAATTAGCTTTGCAATTTTTCAACGACTCCACAAGAATTTCATCATATCCTTCGTACTCTTGTAATACGGCTCCTTTCGATTCCATTATCGTTTCATACAAATAGGATGAATAAAAGAAGCGACTTAATAAAGCGATAGAGAGAGAGAAAGAGAGAGAGAGATCACAGCGTCCAGAACCTGCATCTGCAATCTGCAGGACCATGAAGACTTATAAACCGACCCTAATCTCGATGCTAGTGGTTCCATCTATTCGAGGGCCGTGAAACAAGTCCGTCCGCATTCGCTACCAGAGGGCCGATTACTCGATCCTATTCTCGCAAGTCCTCCGTTTCTCGTCGATTAGTATATATACAACTTCCGAACATAATTAAGCATCCCAGCGTCTAAGGCAGGGTCTGCTAGAATTGCCTTACTGATGAGTCCTTCTAGCAGACTCAGGACGAAACGCGGCTTTCTCCTCTTCCCTTTCCTGTCACCCATCTTTACAGCTAGTGAAACCTACGACAACTTCGGAATTCGGAAGGGACACAACAACAACAACAACTGCAGGAGGGGAGAGGCCGGTGAAGGAGAGAAGGGAGCCGCGTCATACTGCCGGGAAGATGGGAGACAGAGAGCGGAGCTCTCTTCCATCAAGGGGATCGCTGAGGAGGGACTCTCGGAGCAGGAAGGGTTGCGGGTTCGGATGGAGCCAAAGTCCGGTGGGGGTCCAGTTCCGTGCCGTCATCCATGGGTCTGGTGTGTGACAGTCTAGCATCAAGTCGTCCTCGTGAAGAAGTCGGGTGTTGATACCCCCATTAGGACCATCCACGCTGAGTCTGGGAGCGTAGGAATTGGTGTTGGTGAACGCAAGCGTTGTGTGGTTTGGTGTCCGCCACAAGCTGTGCTAGTAGCAACGACGGGGAGGAACCGACGGAATTTAGTGAAGCAGCCGTGTCTGCCGGGATGGATTGCCGTATATATGGCGCCGTATCGTACCGCCGCATCAATGCGGGTTACCGAAGAAACCCAAGTTCGAGGCCCTTCTCGACTTGGTGTATGCGCCTTTGTGGGCGGGCGCATCTCCTCCTCGAATGGAGCGAGTTACCGTTAGAGGACAAGGATGAAGAGAGAAGAAAAATCACCACCACACTTGCATGGGAGCCGGGATTCGGATGTCTCCAGGCTGCGGATGATTCTGGACTTCAACTCTCTCCGCTTCGGATGGTGGACCGCTCGCGGACTTCTTGTGGGGAACTTTCTACTTCGTCTTCCATCTTCAATCAACATCTCTTCCGGCGTATAAGGCAGGGTCTGCTAGGTTGCCTTACTGATGAGTCCGCTAGCAGGCCCGGGACGAAACGCCTAATTCCCTACCTTAAGTCCCTTCTAAATTTTTTTGATTTTCAATCTATGTTTTTATCTATTTACGATAAAATAGATTTACCGATTATTGATTTGAAACGTTGCTATTTGAAATCGTTCACGAAGACTTCGGTTTTGAGGCAGGTACCTAAACAAGTATTAAACGGGAGATTTATACTCACGCATGCCAGGTTCTCGTAGAGATTTATTTCTTTTGTGGAGCTTCCGTTTTGCAGACTGTAGTTTTTATTTTGGGACAAGGTTTCGATCGATCGATTTTCGAGAATTCGACGCACGGTGGCGCTGCGCTGACGCTGCAAGGCTGCAATTTAGAAGTCGATCGATACCTTTCGAACCTTTTTCCATTGTGGTAATGAAAGAATTAAATGCGTTTACAATTATGTTCGTTACAAACTACAATTCGATGGTGTTATTTGACTAAATGTTTGATTTAAATGGATATGATTAATACTATTTGTATGTTTGTATACGGTCTGGAGATTGGAATTTTAGGAAATGAATTTTACCCGTGTTTGGTAAATATTGGGATCGATTTTCTCTCCTTCCTTGACAGGGAAGTGAATCATTCGAGGTGTCGCATGGACGCTGATCGCTGGTTCCACGAACCAGACGCTGCCGTTCTCTGCCCATGCTAGCACGTAACTCAAAGCTGGGCCTATTTGACGTTTCCTGCTCGAGATTTTGACCGTTTAAAGTTTAAACGTTACTCGTCCGACGTTCGTAAACGATGGTTATTATCGTCGGTATCTACTCACGTGGTTGGCACGCAAGCTGGTATTTCGGAAATTCGGTTGTTAGGAACGGAGTCCGGGAAGTCGGGCAACCCTATGTCGTCGAAAGGTTTAGTCGATGGACACAGAGACACTAAACGTATTCCGGTTTCATCCATCTTCGTATCTTTCTGCATGATCACGGAAGTTAAGCAGAAACAATAGATATTCGGGCGTTAGAGCTAACGCGTCGCGATGGTAAAACGTGCTCCTTCGGTAGAGAATTGTTTTATATAATATAATAGAGAAACATATTAAATACTATTATATATATTAGGTCAATCGGAAAGTTCCATCCGTTCAGCATTGAGTAGCCGTAGCTCGAACTGTCGTTAATTATAACGTCTAAAGTAAGGTTAACTTTTAGTTTGGACATCTTTCAATAAAATTCAATGTATATCAATATACGCTTGCATCAATAACATCGTTTTTTTCTACATTGAAAATATCGGAATTTGTGCCGTATAAGCGTCGTTTGCGCGATTGTGTTAATCTTTTACTTCAATTGGAAGAAAACTGCAGCTGAAGCTCATCGAATGATTGTGACGTTTATGGCGATAATGCTGTTTCCGATAAAACATGTAGAGGGGTTCGACGCTTTAAAAATGGTGATTTTATTGTAGAGGACGAAGACGAAGAATTGCAGGCATTGGTGGATGAAGATCCATGTCAAACGCAAAAACAAATTGCAGAAGCTGTTAAATTGTATTTAATCTGTCATTTTCGATCGTTTAAAAGCCTTGGGGAAGGTCTATAAGGCAGGAAAGTGGGTCCCATATAAACTCAAGCCAAGAGACATTGAAAATCGAAAAACCATCTGCAAAATTCTGCTTGCGAAACGTCACCAAAGTTGTCAAAAAAACGTTAGAAGCACTTCGCTGGGAAGTGCCACCCTATGCGGCTTATTCGCCAGACTGTGTCCCTTCTGACTATCACTTGTTTCGGTCGATGGCACACGCACTTGCTGAGGAACGATTTAATTCTTACGAAGATGTCGAAAAATGCATCTTTGACTGGATGACTTCCAAAGATGACTCATTCTTTCGTCACGGAATTCGCTTGCTGCCCAAAAGATGGGGAAAAGTCATCGCTAACGATGGACAATATTTTGATTAATGTACTTTTTCATTTTGTTTCTTAAATACTTTTGTAAAAATACTCTACTTTTTGTAAAAAAACGGACGGAACTTTCCGATTGACCTAATATAATGAAAAGTACCACAAAGTCTTTGACGACTTCTATCATGGGTTCATTTTTGCAATAAACTGGATACGGATCCTCGGGCCAACCCATGAACCCAAAAATGCTGGCACAGTTCACTATCACTCCACCGGAACCGCCGTTATCCTTCCCCAAAATTTTCATCTCTACTCGAATCAGTTTGGCTGTGTTATTCTGAAAAATGTTACGCACTCAGAGTTAGCGCAACTGCCGAGCTTCGATAACGCAGAAACTTTTTCTTGATTATCGAGTTCTTGTTTTGCCAAATAAGAAATTAAAAGTCTGGCTATCGCTACAAGTCCTGACTCACCTCCTGTATTCCCACGCCGTTAGCTGTCAGAGGCCAATCGTTATCGAGATCGTTGAAAACAATATTTATGTTTTTGTACTTGCATCGCGCCAGACTCAGAACAGCTATAAATTATTAATTAGCTTCACGCGAGTTTCGCTATTTGCATTCGAGAATATTTTTTACATATTGAAGGAATACATAAATATGCAAACCTTCGAATTGGCAAGAGCTTTGAACATGACACTCGATAAACTGTACTCGATTTTTCCCATAGGCGTCGCACAGCTTCTGTGCCGCCATGTTCCCTTCGACAACGTCGTTGTCCGTTATTATCACATTCTGCGTTATCGTAACAGGTTGATTTCACATTGTAAATTTCATATGTAATTGTGCTAGCGCGCACAGTTAAAGGATTAGTAGCTTCTCAATATTCAAACGACTTGAAATTTGTTAAAAAATGTTCGTACAACATCGGAGAGAAAACGGTGAGAATTTTTCTTTTCGGAAATTACACAAAAACTCGCATTTCGTTCAAACCGCGATAAAACGATGAGAAAAAGTGATATTACAATTTTGTCAAGTTCATCAAGATTTTAGCGAATAAAATATCTGAAAAGTTAATTTTTTTATGAAGTTTAAACTGAATCTTTAATTTTGCAAGTCAGCGTATTGTAAATCCGGAGGATGTAGGTAACGAAAAATGCTAACTCGTGCCCCTTGGCATAAAAGATGATCGGCCGCTGCAAAACCAAAACCATCGGCTCCGCCAACCACAACCGCGATTTTGCACGTAGGATCGATAATCGGTTTCGGTGAGTCGGCGCTGCTATTTCATCAGAAAATAAAAAATCGTGAAAATATTTCGATCTCGAAGATTTGAACTAAAAATACCCAGCTCTAAATACAAGCTTTGGAGTTGTTTTAAAAATATCTAGCTAGTTTAATTCGTAGTTGCTCTGTATCATTGAATCGTAGTTACCAGTAATCGGGCCTAATGATTTTTGGCCCATCAGGCTGTTTTTTTCTCGAGAACCAACCTCCGCTCTTCTTTTTCTTTTGTCGCGCCGCTGTCGTTCCGTGCAACTGACAGAATTCGATTTTCCTTAAAGTTCTGAGGAACGACGAATCGTTGACAGAATGTTGATCGGTACTCGCGAGAGAGATGAAAGTATTGAATCGCGAAATAAACAGCACGAAGTACTACGAGGAAAGTGTCGCGTTTGAGGTAGCTTACCTTGGACTCGAAGTCAGAAGGTTGGAGACGAACGAGGTTACGTATCGTGTTAACATGCTGGAAGCTATTTTTTTATGGTCGTGTAATCGAACCGGTATAAACAAAACGTTCTCGGCAAACAGACGTTTCTGAGAAAACGCGACGCGAGACGAATAATTTTGATACTCGAGCCGGGAAGTTAGGTAAATCGATTTTCTGGTTGTCGAATTTGCAGTCATACGTTCACTTTTGTTTTACAACCAAACGATCCACGACTCAGTGCCGCCAGATCGAGGAAATCGAGGGGAATACAGTTTATCCCCTCTCGGATGAACAGATTAACACTAAACCTACCCAGCCTTAAAAGTAACTGGTACATGTTCCTTTATAAAAATGACAAGATTGATTTTATTTAGACTTTGTGCAGAGCTCCTATTGTAATATGTGCTCCACTAAAGATATCTATACAATCATTTCTTATGAAATTATTTTTATTATATCAATAATTGTAAAATAAAAAATCTACGGTCTTAGTCGGGGATGTTGGAGTATGCTCATGGTGCTGGAATGGAAAGGAAGGAGAGGAAAAATCGACCAGGTTTGGTCGATTCTGGCGGCACTGCCACAGACTCTTTGTGTTTAATAATTATTAGCATTATTCATTTGCACAGAGTCTTCTCTGTCGTTAGACTACCTGAAACGAATTAATCGTATCGGTGAAAGTTCCGCAAAAATCTTTTATCACTGTTTCGACAGTTTCGTCAGAGGAATAGTCACCGTAGTCTCACATGTATGTACAGTGGGTGTACAAAGTATTCGTACACCTTTTAAAAACTAAGAACTTTTTTATAATTGTACCAAACGACCTGATTTTTTATAATCAATTAGAAGCACTAGTTTACAAACTGATATGCAAAAAAGATTTTCCAAAAATTACAATTTACAAAGGTTGCAGGTAAAAATAAAAAAGGCATTTTTCAAAACTTTTATATTTGGGCCCTCAATGAAAATTTAAAACACATGTTTTCTAGATCCATGTTCTTTATACACATGTTGGAAATTTCACCGAAATCGATTGACGCAGGAAAAAACAACAGGCGTCGAAACATGTACGATTTTGTGGATTTTAAGCAGAAACTGATCAAAAGTCGTGGAAGATTACGATTTTCACCATTTTTAACCGCTTGTAGCTCGTGTGTATGTTAATCGATTTCAATGAAATATTCAACATGTGTATGACTAACATAGATCTACAAAACATACATTTTAAATTTTCATTAAGGACCCAAATAAAAAAGTTTTAAAAAATGCCTTCTTTATTTTTGCATTTAACTTCGTAAATTATAATTTTTGGAAAATCTTTTTTGTATATCATTTCGTAAACCAATGCTTCTAACTGATTGTAAAAGATCAGGTTGTTTGGTACAATTATAAAAATGTTATTAGTTTTTAAAAAGTGTACGAATACTTTGTACACCCACTGTATATCGACGAGACATTCCTGTGGTTACGATTATAGCGAGATCTAAGAATAGAGTGTTCGGCTTTTTAAAAAGCTATGCACTTTATTGACTAGGCTTGCAACATACATTCCGAGCAAATCATAACAAAACCAACAATTTCCACTAGCTACCGACCGTGGCGTCGATTAAGATTACGTAATGTTATATTCGAATGTGCGATTGCCCTTCGATTCCGAGTTTTCCGCGGATCCTCCCTCGCCGCGGTCTCGATCGCGATCGAGGCCGCGACGGGAGAAACCGGAGGCTGTTCCGACCGACGTTAATGGACGATTAAAATATATAATAATTGTGATCTGTGCGCCGAAGACACCGGGCTTAGGCCTCGATTCTGTATATCTAATCCTACGTATTTATTCGTTTGCTCTCCCATTGGTCGAATCCCCGTCTAAAAGTTCGTATAAAAATTACGAGCGCGATTGTGTAGCGTAATCGTGGACAAAATGTTTTGGACTCGCCTCCCTCGATTATTCGTTATCTCTCCTCGTTTCGTTGATTCCATAATACTTACGATCGCGCGATGGGTGGATTGAGATGAACGGAAGCGATGGTTTATTTTCTTTTTTTCTTTCTTCTTTTTTCGTCGATCGACGGTTCACGTGGACCTTCGCGTCAAAGATCAAGCGGTTTCGATAAAAATGATTTCGTTCACTTTCCTCTCTCACGCATTTTGCACAGCATTTTAAAAATGACTTGTTCGCTTTGTAATAAATGATTTCTTTCATTTTTCCCGCACGCATCTGGTTTCCAGCACTGTCGCTTTAAAATCGTGGTCAACGTATGAAAAATCTCGGATTTCACAAATGGCTGACAGAATCGGAATGTGTAGAAACTAGTCGTGTGGTAAACGCGATACGAGTGCTAGTCTACGAAATATCGAGTCTGAACGACACGGCGCGGCGCGGCGGTTGTTCATGGTCCGAAAACGTGTACGTGTTCCTCCCGGTTAACAGCTAATGCTTCGGAATTCTTCTCTCCCGCTTCGATCGGTATCCCTGTAGGTTACAGTGGATGCCTCTTCCGACGAACAATCATGCACGTTTTTCCTTTGTTACGACACATGCTATCCTCATAGCGCATTCAAAATTCTTCGTTCAATTTTAAAAAATCCCTTCCCAAACAATAGAGATCGCTGATATTCGTCGAGTCAAGCGTTACAACGTTTTAATATCTACGATGTTGTGCAACTGTTATCGGTTATGCTTATTCGTTCAGACTTATTCGTCGGAAGATGCAACCTCTGCGACGCAACCATGCGTTTACGTTGAAGCTGCGACAAGCAATTATAGCGACGACGAGAGCAAATCGTAAAAACACGTCGTATAGTTTTATCCCGAAAGTGTACAGAGCAGAGCAACGCTTGTCAAACGATCGATCGGTTTTGTCGATGCTCTTCGAACTTGAATCGCAGCTCCAAGACGAACGCGTGCCATTGCTCGCCAGTAAAACTCGATGTTCGCCGTGTTTCCCTAGATTTGGGAATTTCCCTAGATTTCTACGTCTATCGAACGTCGGCGACTCCCGGAGGAAAAAATGGAGTCTAAGATCGAAGATCCGAGGGTGATCTTCGAGGATCGCTTCGTCGGCGGTAACCGCTATGTCTTTAATTTCTACTTAAGTGTAATACGGAACGCGTAACAATGTACAAAAAATGTGTTCTCGCCAAGTGTACAAAATCTTGCACCGTTTTCATCTTTTTTTTTTGTTCTTTGGTGTAGCGCGAGAGATGTTCTCCCTGGGGTGCAGGGTCCTCCGCGTTACGCTGCTGGTCTCGTTTCCGCGCAACAGCGTCGGTATCGTTCCGGTAGTGTATAATGAAGGTACATTCGCAGTTATGGTACGGCATGATTATTTGTATTCAAGCGAGGGTGGGTCCACGTCGATTCTTAGATCTTCGTGAAGGTGAGCTCGTGAGGAGGCTGATCCTTCTCAACCAGCCAGACGCTTCCGCTTTTGCCGGTGGTCAGAACGTGCACCAACGCTTTCGCCACGTGCTCCACCCTGAAAACACATGTTTCGGTCAACGAACTTCCCAGTTCGAAACAACCTGAATCGACAAGATTCCCAGGAATAAATGTTTAACACGTTCACTGGCACGTTGGTTACAGGCGATAACAATTAATTCTTGTTTCAATTTGTTTCGTGGCACAGCTGCTTGGACCGAACTTCATTTTTGCCATTTATAAAAGCCTTGAACTCCGCAGAGTTTTGATTAGAATTTTGTTTCGAGGCGACTCAACGTGTCAACGAACCTTAAAAGAACATTTTCAAAGAAAGTTTAGCCAGGCTGTGGATGGCAAAGAGAGTAGCGTTTACGGTTCTTTTAACGTTTCTCTACCTTTGTGGCACGGAATTGGCTATGTCGCAATGCCAGGCGTCCTCGTATCGCAACCAGAGCAGCTGTTTACTCACGTCCTTTAACAATTTGCTATCCGTCGCACTTGGGCACAGTGCCATCACCTTCACGCCGGTCAGGTCCACGTGGTACTGGTGCTGCGGAAAACAATAACAACCCGTAACTATTCCCTTCGATCAGACTCCCAACAATATGTCCGCAGTCGTTATATAAATTCACCGAGACCGATAGAAAAATTACAAAAGTATTTTAAAAGTATTTTTTGTTTTTAACGGTAGGATATTTGTTAGTACGACAGACGTTCATATTTACCCCGAACGCTCTGGTGAAGTTGACAATGGCCGCTTTGGTGGCGGAGTAGATTGGAACACTGGGATAGGGATTGATGCTGACATTACTTCCAATGTTAACCACTATTCCGCCGTGACCACCCATGTCCGTTCTCATAAATCGTTGAGCAAGCAACGTTCCACGGATTACACCATTCTAAAACCATTTAAAAGCTCGCATTTCGAAACACCCGGTACATTAAATATGTGGACCGTTTATTTTGAAAATGGTGTAACTCCATTTTTTGTTGTTTCGAGAAAATTAAAGGTTAGCATATTAGTCAATTCAAAAATATAAATTAATTACGTCAATGTAATTTGATTATATGAATTTCTTTCAGGCGAACTCAACTAAAATAATATAATATTTACGGGCTGTAAATGGACTTGCACCATTTTCATAATTAGTCAATTGTAAAAATCGTTTAATTTCGATTAAGGAAAATTAAATATCACTTAAAATATGTTTTGTGTATAAATAATAGCAAGAAATAAAATAGGAATAGTATTTTTAATTTTGAACGTCAACTATATTTATGTTAAACTTAACATAAGATATTGCTATTATTTATTTATGCTCTTTATGTGGCAGTGTTTAGAATTATTCATGATGCACAGGAGGTATACAATAAAGTAACACTGCTCCATATCCTTATATTTTTCGTATGTAATAGGTCTGGCATCGTTACACAAAGGCTTCAGGACGACTCTTTCAAATTTTGGAGGTCTACTCCGACATGTAGATGATAAATTTAACGTCTTAAATTCTGTGTCCCTCATCGATGTTTTATATAGAGTGGATGTACAAAGTATTCGTACACTTTTTCAAAACTAATAACATTTTTATAATTGTACCAAACGACCTGATTTTTTATAATCAATTAGAAGTATTGGTTTACGAAATGATATACAAAAAAGATTTTCCAAAAATTATAATTTACAAGGTAAAATGTAAAAATAAAAAAGGCATTTTTTAAAACTGTTTTATTTGGGTCCTTAATGAAAATTTAAAATGTATCTTTTGTAGATCTATGTTAGTCGTACACATGTTGGAAATTTCATTGAAATCGATTAACATACACACGAGCTACAAGCGGTTAAAAATGGTGAAAATCGTAGTCTTCCACGACTTTTGATCAGTTTCTGCTTAAAATCCACAGAATCGTACATCTTTCCTAGTTGTTCTTTCCTGCGTCAATCGATTTCGATGAAATTTCCAACATGTGTATAAAGAACATGGATCTAGAAAACATGTGTTTTAAATTTTCATTAAGGGCCCAAATAAAAAATTAAAAAAAAATGCCTTTTTTATTTTTACCTGCAACCTTGTAAATTGTAATTTTTGGAAAATCTTTTTTGCATATCAGTTTGTAAACTAATGCTTCTAATTGATTATAAAAAATCAGGTTGTTTGGTACAATTATAAAAAAGTTATTAGTTTTTAAAAGGTGTACGAATACTTTGTACACCCACTGTATAATAGTATACGGTGCACTTTTGTAAAACCTCATCCAACATATTTTCAGCTGAAACGAAATTCTCTCGTTTCATTTCGTGTAAAATAAATTTATTATTTTGTCTACTTTGTTTTATAACATCATAGTAAACCTGTGGTGTGGTAACCACGTGACCCCGCCACCTATGTATATGGAAATTGGACTTACACCACTTTCATAATCAATCGCTACGCAATTTCCTTTATTGGCCAATTTTTAATTGAACAAAGCTTTGGCATCTTTTAAGATATTAAATATTAACTAGTTATAAATAAAAAGTTTACACTAAATTAATCACAAATTATGTGATATCTCATTTCTAAAAAAAATGGACTTCCACCACTTTCAAAATAAACGGTCCATATATTAATCAATCTTCTATCAAATTACCTTTATCGATAAGATATGGACCGTTTATTTTGAAAGTGGTGTAAGTCCATTTTCTCTTGTTTTTTTTTAAATGTTATTTACATTAAATTAAGCATGAATTACGTGATATCTCATTTTTTTCAAAAATGGACTTACACCACTTTCAAAATAAACGGTCCATATATTAATTGGAAAGTAGATACTCACAACGTTAATGTCGACTTCCAGCTCCCAAAATCGATCGTTCATGATCCCAGCATTGTTTACAACGATATCGATGTGGCCGAACGTTGCGATTGTCTTCTGAAACGCGTCTAGAAATAAAGTAATTTGCGATCGGTTACTATCAGTGACTAGAAATTCATCCTATCGGTCAAAGGACAATGCGTTTAATATTCGCGAACCTTCGAACTGTGAGTAATCTGTGACGTCGCACTGACAGAAAATCACGCGATCCTTTCCGTAGTCTGAAGTTAAAATCTCCACCAATTTCTCGCCTTCGTCTACATCGATGTCGCACACGGCAACCTGCAAATCAAAATATGGCAAAATGTTCGAACAAAGTTTTCTGAATTCGATTAAAAATTATTGGGACGCTATTTTTCCGAGTCGAATCAAGCAAGAAAATATGGGGAACATTATATGTATACTGTCACTAAAAATTATGAATAATTTAGAATTTCGTGAAAACCAGAGCATTTGACATATTTATGCGACCATTCTCTCCCGTGAGAATTGCAATAGACGATAAGTTGGAAGTCGGTCAGATAGCGCTTTAATATCTTCCCTGACGGGGAGCGATCTAAATATAAGTCGGTCACTCTTGATTGCAAGCGTTCAAAGCGTTTATACGGTGACATATGAATCGAGTCAAGGTTACATTCTCGAAAAGGATTTTTCAAACCTTCCACACATTTTTCACATTTTTCAAGGCAATATTAGTACGATCCACGTTTTGAGATTATCTGGGACAAAGTTGAACTCACCTGCACACCTTGGTACACCAACTCTGTGGCAAACGCCTTACCGATTCCGGCAGCGGCACCAGTCACCAGCGCTACTTTCCTTTTCAGGTCCATTTCCGAAAATTCCTGGACAACTGTACGCCTGCGAAAGACATAATTTTTCCATTACAAAACACTCGCCGTTTCTACACAAAAATCGTGGAATCCTCAGTCTACGATAATTGGACAGCGGCTTTTATGCATTTCTGACAAAAATGATTAGGTGCAAATGTAAACAGTAAAAACATTAGAAGTATTTAAAAATCCCCTGTTATATTATTTCCAACCGATTAATCATATTAAGAAAGAAAATAAATTTCTATTTCGCACGAGTTTCTTGCAATTCAGATAGAAAATGTTTATATTGCATAAAGATCCGCTGTCTAGCGATAACCGAAGCTCTATAGTATTAGCTGATCAAAATAGTCCAGCAAGTATGTTTTCTCTAAACCAACACAATTGCTTTCGTGTTTTAAGTGACAACTAGAATTTACACAACTCAATCTGTCGTATCCGAAGCAAGCGTTGAAGAAAATTTTATTTTCTCTTGGGGTATGAGATTAATAGACCATGAATTACAAAGTGAAATGTTTACAGTGTCTCTGTATTTTATTTTATGCGAACGGGGCGAGGATAATTTCTTGGAAACTCTCGGACGCTACTGTGTGTTTATTAGTCCGAGCATGATCAACGTATGAACAGCGTCCGACCACGTGTCTCGCATTCGCGTGCACACCAAAACGAAAAACAAATCCTCGCCTCCGATAGCAGGCGCGTAGCAGGCGTAGCAACTTCAAATACGCGTGTATCTGAAATGGCGCTATAAAAACAACCTGTGTGCTATTTACTACATTACTCTATGCAGATATCGGAAAAACACCGGTACACGATAGAATCACAGTCGAGAAGACCGTTCGCGTCGGAGGCGGAGTTCCACCAGTACCGGAAACGTTCCGGGAAAAGGGAAGAAGCTTTTGAGGAAATCCGGACGGCTCGCGATCGTTTCGGATCCGCTTTGAAAGCCGCGTCTAAGCAATTTCCGGTCTGGTGGCGGCGTGTGATCAGTCGCGTGGGCGAAATCGAATTTCACCGTCTCGTTATAACCATTTCGTACTTGACTTCCCGGCGTCGATGGGGATGCACGTTCGGAAATAAAGCCGGCGATGCTCGACGCGGCGCATGACTCACTGAGCCCGCGTCGACGAGCGTCGTTTTACCACATGCTTCGACGCCAGACTCCCGTCGCGCGTCGCGTCGCGCCGTGTCTACCAGCCTTCTTGCACCCAGCCCTCGCAAAGACACAGCAATCCCGACCGCGTCAATGAGAACCAGCCGACCGTTCGCAATTAAAAACGTCCGATTTCAGCTTTTTCACCAGCGAGCCACGCAATTATTTGCCTCGACTAAAAAATTCATTTCTCTGCCCCTGTCTCGAGCGTACCCCTGTTGTTAAGACGCTCTGCAAGGTTGAACAACGATTTAATAAACCCGCTGCGGATGGGTGTCACCCTTGTGTCGGTAAAAATAATTCTCGTATCCGTTCTCCTTATTTAAACTCTTATATTTCAGAGTTGGGCATAGTTTATTTCACTTGAAATAAGAAATCATCGTTTCAATTATCTGATTATCTTTATTTGATGAATATCATAAATAAAATGCATTTTGATTTTGCGTTGATTCCAAACAAATTTCGGTTCCCAGCAAAAGAACACAACGTGTCGAAACTGTGTATCGTACATTTTCCAGTCGAGCTTAACTCGAGGCATTTCTTTGCCACGCATCAAAAGTTCGGAAAATTCCGCGACGCTCGCTAACGCGTTTAAAAATTCAACAGCCCGTACAACGTTCGAGCGACGGGGGGAGGGGGAAGTAAAATGGGAAAAAACAGAGGGAAAAATGCACGAGTCGCGGAGCGCCTCGAGCGCGCGTGAAAGGTGCGAGCGTCGAGGAGGAGGATTTCACGCGTCCGTAGAAGAGGATATCAAATACTCCTGCGTGTGAATCACCCTCGCGAATGAAACAGCATCGTACAGCTTCGTTTAATATCGCGCCCGTCGTGACACCAAGTTCCCCCTTGCCCCCCACTCTAGTCCCCGGCCCAACTGTTCCAACCACCCCCGCCCTCGTGTCTGGCAGCCGTAGATAAACCGGCGAACACGTTTCCCTCGGTGAGCATCAGAAAGAGGCGATCTAAAAAATTCACGACGCCTCGATCGCTCGATATCCCCGGGAAACTGTACGACGTCGGCAGCCACGCACCTCTCGACTTTCACCTACGCTCCTCGAAAACACTCGACCACCGTTAAAACCCCCTCCGAACGAGCAGTCTTCCAGCAAAATCCCCGGAGCGGAAAGAAGAAGAGCCTGCGAGGAGCGGAGGAGCCTCCGTTCATCGCTTCGAAGAGCGGTCGAACGAACAGAAAATCCTTCGAACAAACAGAGAAATCCATCGATCGGATCAGAGCTACCGTGGGTGAAATTGTATTCGAGGTCCTCAGGTTTGAAACCGAGGGCAAATTTGTCTGCCCTCCGGACGACAAACGCGAGTTCTGAAAAATCTCCGAGGCAGAAAGAAGAAGAGTCTGCGAGAGGAGAATGTTCCCTCAGTTCGTCGACGAGTGTTCGAACAGAAAATCCATCGGTCGGATCGGAACGGAACGACGACGGGAGGTTGTATTCGAGGTTCCGGTTCTTATCGAAGGAAAACTCGTTTACCGGAGAAACGTGCAATAATCGGAATAAAAAAATTGAATCCGTTGCACGAATAAAATCGCAACAACCCTCGGAGGTCTACGACGCTATCCGAATCCTAGAGATTCCTGTACACTCACCCCCGAGTCGCAGGAACGCTACGAACGCCAAGAACCAACCCCTGGAACTTCCAAAGGCGTAACAAGAACCAAGTTGTAATTCTTCAAATTTATAGTTTACAGCGTGTTCGAGATTGGAAAGCCATCGGGTAATTACCCGAATTCTGGCAAGACTCCGAAAACCACCCTCTAAATCCGCAAAGGCTGAAAGTCGCCGCGCCGGCACGGGCTACCTCGATGCGGCGATACCTTATCGAGTTCACCCTTCAATTTCCCTTGTGGTCTCTCCCCTCGGTCGGCCGAGCTGGAGTCTTTTAACGAAGGATCTATAATTTCAGGGAGTGCTGGTGGCCGGGTAGCACGAGGAAACTACAAAGTCACCCCTCGCGGAGCACTGACCGCGGGCGGCTCGACGGCGATCAGCCACCCCGGGGTGTCTAGTGTCCGGTGTACGACGTGTATAGAGGTGCGGGGTTGGCGTGGCTGCGGTGTTTCTTTGGCGGAGTGTACTTTTGAATCGGCAGTACCTTCGTACCTTGAATCGCAGCTCCCCGGAAGAGTCGGCTGGTGTCCCGCAACAGGCAGGCTGGCGGCTGCGACGAAAGCGAAACGAGTCGTCGGAGACGGAGGGCGGTCGGGGGTGCGCGCACACGGCGCGGCCAACCGGGTTCGCCTGTGTCCTCGTATATGTATGTGTCCGTTCTGTGGAGTACGTGTCTGTGTATGTGTATGTGTGTGTGTGTGTGTCGCGGACGGAGCCTCGCGAGCAGGCTACCCCGACAAGGTGTGGTTGACGACCGCGGACGCACTGGCTCGCTGCACCACCGGTGAACGCTGACTCCCGGTGAACGCACACACCCCGCGCCGGGCCCCGATATTGATTGGCGCGGTTGCGTGCCACGTGACTTTTACGTGCGACTCCCGTCCGTCCGCCCGCGTTCGCGTCCGCGTGTCTCTCTCCGTCTCTCTCTCTCTCTCCCTCTGCGCGTGCGAGAGTTTCCCCCTCCTGTCCCCCCACAGCCCTTAACCTTCGCCCGTGGGCTTTTTGTTTCGCGGACACACGATCCCGACCACGCTTTCGATCGGCCCACCCCTCTCCGCATCCCCTTCCGCCGCGACGATCCCCCCACTCCACCGTCTTTCTGCCATGGTTTCACCCCCTTCGGCCCCGCCCAGTCGCGCGAGATCCATGTTTACCGGGTTGACTCGCAATGCTCAGGGTCGCCGAGAATTCGGACGAGCCTTGATCGCGACGATCGATTCCACTGTGTGGATGCTAGATTCGGGGTCTACGTGCCTTCACCTACCGGGGGTGGCTCTCGGAATTCGCGGAGGAATACACGTTTAGCGCCCGACGATTTAGCTGGGGTGGTGGAGCTAATGAGGCGAACGCGATCGTCTGGCGGGCCTCGATTTTTAATTAGTCGTGCCCCGCCTTTTCACTCCCGTATTTATATTTTTCTATATCAACTTATTCATGTTATGTTGTATATTTAGTGTAGGGCGATTTAGTTATATCGGATCATCTGCCACCACTCGATTTTTAATTATTCACGCCTTCTCGCCTTCTTCACCCTCTTATGTATTTCCATTTTTATTTTTATATATCGAGGTACATATCAAGTTTATGTATTCACGCGTGTTTAGCGTAGAGTGATTTAGTTGGACTGGATGGGAGGGATTAACGAGGTAGAAGCGATCGTCTGCCATCCCTCGATTTATGTTTATAATTAGAGGTGCCTCGCCTCGCACCCGTCTACGCGCCACCTTATTTATTTTTATCTATGTATTAATTTTATATTATGAGTTTAGTATGGTAGTATTGGATGGGAAAAATTAATGTGGCGGAGATAGCACAGTCGTCTGCCACCCCTCGATTTCTGATTAGTCATGCTCTCCTACCCTCTCTATTTATTTTTTATTGGTAAATATTTACAGAACTGGGGCCACACCCTAAGATCATTTGTTAATGTCGTGCCAACTCCACCCATCCTTTACACCTTCGCCCCCAAAACTGTAACCCAAGTGAGACCCGTTCAGCTCGAATTGAAAGTACATTAGATTTTTATAGGGTGGCTCGAATGACATGTATGTTTTATATCAATTAGAAGTTAGAGCTACAACTTTCACCCGGGTATCTCATAAGACGGGTCCCATGGAAATCATCGACACAGATTTCTCCGACACGGTTTTCACCGACAACATTTCATTAATTTTTTATTTATTAATTAATTCAAGAACACTCGGTTTCATATTTCGTTTTTCCACTGATTTTCATTCAATCCACATTAATTAATTAATACAAAATTAATGAAATGTCGGTGAAAACCGTGTCGGAGAAATCTGTGTCGATGATTTCCATGGGACCCCATAAGACAGCCGTGTCCCCGGGTACCCGAGTATCTCACGAGGTCTCACAATCTCACAGTCTCTAAAAACGCACGACCTGATTTGTAAATATTAAAAAAATTTACTAGAAATTATTTCATGTAATAATAATAAAAACTATCTCATATACTCGAGTATGCAGGGGATTTTATGCATTTATAGCATAAATGATTTGATGCAATTTAAAACAATAAAGAAATTAAAATAATCTAAGATCGTTGATATATTAATTTAAATTGGCTGAACTTTAGAAAACCCCCCCCTTCCTTTCGATATTTGACATACGTCATTCTATTCGTTTTGACATGCTGAACACAAAATGTACGTGTCATTTTTGGCTGAAATGAATAGTTTTCGAGATATTCGTGAAAAACTGCAGTTACTACACATTGAATTTTGTGTATACGTGCACGTCCATGCTGTGCGTGTAGGTTAGGTTAGGTGGGGGGCGGAGAGGGCCGGCCGTCAGGCCGGCCCGACCACGCATACGGAAATTCAGGAGTAGTCTATCAAAATTGAAAGACCCTGGTTTCTCTCTAATGTTTAGAAGCAAAATGTAAACAAACGCCGCGCCGGGACTGATTTACGTTGCCGCAGAGCGTGGAGGAATACGAAAAATTCAATACAGTATTAGCGATAGTTTTTTGCGAATATTTCGAAAACTATTCATTTCAGCCAAAAATGACACGTACATTTTGTGTTCAGCATGTCAAAACGAATAGAATGACGTATGTCACATGTCGAAAGGAAGGGGGGGGGGGGTTTCTAAAGTCTTACCTTTAAATTTATTAAAATCGTTCAAGAAAATAAATAATCGTAATATGTCTTCTGCTTCTTGCAATTGATGTAAACGATTTTTATTTTGCATAAAGGCATAATTTTTATTATTTGATAATTTAATAATTATTATTATTAGTTTTATTATTATTAATTTTTTATTATTTTAGTATTGAATGACGAAATTTTATAACAGTTCAAATTAAGACACCAAGAAGTCGCAACGTCTTCTAAAGAAAAAGCCTGTTTGACCTGTTTTGTTTGTTTGTTTGGATTTCCAAATATCTGGAAATCCGTCAGTCCATTTCATCAGTCCGTCAGTATTAATCTTTCACGATCAATCCGAATGTCAATCTTCGACGTGACTGTCATTCCGATTGACCGTGTAGGGTCCGCTTATTAGGATTAGGAGTACGATAAATTCGTGATAAAAAATCGACTTTCGAAAGGAATCGTAATAGAGAGACTCGCACAGTGCTCCTACTGAAAATCGCATTCCGGGAGGTAGATCGTCGAGTAAGGCAATGCAGCTGTGGTCCCCGACGACCACCGCGGCACCGAACGCGTCGGAACCTTGTTAAAAATATTATTTAACGTCGTGGAGTAGAGTAATACCCCGGACAAAGTATCGAGTACTCATGTGGAAGGCGGCTCTGACAAGCCGGAAGCCAGTCGTGGATCACCGACCGGTCTCGATGATCGATCATCGCGCTCGGCAATACCGTCAGCTGAAAGTATCGGCGTTCCTCTGTCATGGCCGCGAATCTCCGGTGTGCCGGGGCTGGCATCGATAATCAGAACGAACACGAGAACGCAGGATCGGTCGGGAGCAAAGTAAAACGTGGAAAGTAAGGTTCGCGCATCTGGCGAAAGGAAGAAGAAGGAGAAGGCGCAGGGGTCGCGTGGTGGCCAGCGACGAGAAGATCGCGTTGGTCGGCCACGAGGCGATGGACGGACGACGCAGGATGAAGTATCGAAAGCTATTTCGCAGCCGAATGTCGCGGGCCACTGTCCTCACCGCGAAACCGAAGCAGTGTTCCAGGAAGCAGGCGAGCAAAGTCCGGAAATGCATGTGTCTACCCTCGAACTACGTCCTCGTCGAGTTCCCCATGGTCTGGTCCGAGCTTAGGTACGTGTTCCGCTCGGTTTTTACGCTGGGACCCATTGTCTGGAACGATCTGCGGTAGGATGTCTCAATCAGACGCGACCCTTGTCCGTCGCGTCGTCCCGCGTTCAATATCCCAATTGACAGTGGATGCCAGTTTCACCGTCGAGCTGATCCGTCTGTGCTCCGTTGAAGCCCCTGAACCGCGTTTCGTCGTTTATGGATGTTGATTCTTCGGTTTACGTGTCGTTTACCTGTCCGGGCCAGAGCTACTAACATTCAATTTATCGTTGTTTTGCTAGTATTCGACAATTCGCGGTTTCTTAATCATTTTCCACGAAGCATCAAAATAAAAGCTTCGACGGAGCATAAAGCCCCCGTCCTATTTCGATCGCTTCAACCCCCAGCGGCGGACTGTAATTATCCAACCTAGTTCTCGGTGACGCTTCGATCCCTATTAAGACTTAACGTAATTGTCAACCTAATTCGATGGCTAAACGCTCGACAAGCGGGACGTGATTCTCCGGAAATCTGGGTCGGGTCGAATCCAACGTTTTCAGGTCAACGATCCAACTCCTCTTTCTCGAGGAAAATCAACGAAAATAAAGAAATACGTATAACCGAATCGTACGAACGACAATCGAAATTAAGAATCGTATAACTGTTCCGTGTGAATGTATTCAAACCGGCGAGGATATTTTATGGGGTGCTTCGCGAGTACAACTTCTAATTAAAAGACACCACCCGCATGAGATTCGAGGATCCCATCGACGTCACTTCGACTCTTTCCGCACTCATCGCCGCGTCGATATTTCAGAGCGAACCAGCAGTTGTGCGACGGTGCGATCAGATGCGTCGGGGACCAGGTATTCCCAGTGCACCGAGTCATTTTGTCCGCGGTCAGCCCGTACTTCAAGGCCCTCTTCACGAACAGTCTGAAAGGCGGCAAGACCGAGACGACTACCGAGCTCGTCATCGATTCCGTTCCTGGTGAAATTTTCAGCCTGATCCTCGACTACGCTTACACCGGCGCTTGCGACATCAACGCCGACAACGTCGAGCAACTTCTGCCGCTGGCCGATCAGTTCGAGGTCCTCGGCGTTGTCCAATTGTGCTGTCAGTTCCTGCTGCAGGAGCTCAGACCCGAGAACTGCTTAGGTAATGTGTCGATTCGTTGGTTAATCAAATAGCGCTCGACAAAAATACTCCTCAACCGAAATGATCAAACCGATTGACGCGTCGGCTGCCGAACCGGCAGCTATAAAAGTACCACGATCCTTGCATCTCGCATATCCTAACTACAGGATTAGGTAGGCTACAAAGCCTCGACACTGTTCTTTTCGGTCAATTGATCACATTATTTCCTAGAATAAATATTAAAATCAAATAAAGACGCTGCGAGATGTCAGATAAGGTACGTTTATCAAAATGAGAAAGCAACACGGATAAAACTTTTCTTGTTGTATCTGTATAACGAACAGAACTACTTAAAAAAAATAGGCTATTTTTGAGCGTTTCCATAATTTTTATGAAATTTTTAGAACAGTCTAATAAGTTCGACACTCTGACGAACGAATTTTTAAATCTGTACAAAATAATTGTGCCTCTCGAGGAGCCTGCGCTCGACGGGTGAATGATTATTTTTCGCGAGATAACGAAACGAGAGTGTGTGTGTGTGAGAGAGAGAGAGAGAGAGAGAATTTCGTCTGTGTAAATGTCAGCCATTGGCGAGACTGCTGAATTGTAACAACTTAGGTATCTTTAAATTCGCCCGTCACTATTTCTGCCGTGACCTGGAAGAGAAGGGCCGGAAATACATTCGTCATCACTTTAAGCGGATACTGCAAGAGAGCCCGGAATTCAAAGAGCTCACTGGCGAGGAACTCGAGGCGATCCTACGTGACGACGAGCTGAACGTTAAAAACGAGGAAATAGTTTTCGAGGCCGTTAAAACCTGGGTCGAGCACAACCAAGAAGAAAGGAAGCCTTGTTTGCCGAGACTCTTGAAATGCGTGCGCTACGGTTTTATCAGCTACCCGTTCTTCACGAACAATATTCTCACGTGGAAGATCATCGAGGAGGATGAAGTGAGTAGTCCCGAACGTCCATTATCCGAAGGCCAAGCCTAGGATATCGATTCTTTATTATGTATTCTCATTCTTCCCTTGATAGCCGAAGCACGATCGTCCGCAATCTCTCTATTTCATATCTCTATTTTATCGTTCTCAGCCCCTTTCTTTTTATTTGTTGATTGTGGCCTTGCTATGTTGCGAAACAATTCGGAAACGAATTCTCCGCCCTCTACGATTCTTTATGCAGACTGTTCTATCGCTTCCAACGGTATAATAAACTGGGCTGAACTTTAGAAAACCTCCCCCTTCCTTTCGACATGTGACATACGTCATTCTATTCGTTTTGACATGCTGAACACAACATGTACGTGTCATTTTTGGCTGAAATGAATAGTTTTTGAGATATTCGTGAAAAACTGCAGTTACTACATATTGAATTTTGTGTATACGTGGACGTCCGTGCTGTGTGTGTGCGTCAGCACAATGTGACCGTAAGATATGAAGCTTTACATAATTATTTTTTTTTAGTAGTAATATATTTGTAGAAACAGTTGACGAGCGGTCGCATCGTGCTGACGCACAGGCACAGCATGGACGTGCATGTATACACAAAATTCAATGTGTAGTAACTGCAGTTTTTCACGAATATCTCGAAAACTATATATTTCAGCCAAAAATGACACATACATTTTGTGTTCAGCAGGTCAAAACGTATAGAATGACATATGTCACATGTCGACAGGAAGGGGGGGGAGGGGGTTTCTGAAGTCTTACCATAAATTGTGCACCGGTTTTCACAAAATTCACCAGCAATTCGTCTAAAGTTTCCTATCCTTTGTCCCTAATTGTTGAAGCTCTGCCAGCGAATTGTACGCGACGCGAACGCTTATCTGAGCGAGCAAGACGCGAAACAGAGCACCGGCGAGATCGACCTGAAGAATCCACTGGCGCGTCCTCGGATTCCGCATGAAATCCTGTTCGCGATCGGCGGCTGGACAGCCGGTGCACCGACCAATTTCGTGGAGACCTACGACACGAGGTGCTCCGACTTTCCTCCATTTTTCCTCGATTCTTCCTCCATATGTCGCGACGGTCGCGAATCTCGCGAGAACCGTTGGCCAAGCCGAGATTCACCGGGTCGTGTAATGTGAACTCCAGAGCTGACAGATGGTTTCTATCAGTGAGCACGGACGCCACGCCGAGGTCCTACCACGGGCTCTGCGCTCTGAACAATCTGATCTACATGATCGGCGGGTTCGACGGGAATCAACACTTCAACACGGTCCGATGCTTCGACCCGGTGACCAAAGAGTGGCGGGAAAGAGCGTGCATGTACCATGCGAGGTGTTACGTCAGCGTTTGTACCCACGGTGAGCACCGATTATTCTTTATTCTATGACTGGGGGGGAGACGCAAGCGATGCGGGAAAATAGAGGGTCGTTTGGATAAAGATAAAATTCTTGGTCCTGAGAATCGTTTTGCGCGAATAGCGACCGATCCATGGGAATGGTTTTTGCAAACAGGCGGGAAGATTTACGCCCTAGGTGGCTACAACGGCCGCACCAGAATGAGCTCGGGGGAAAGATACGAGCCGCAAAGGAACCAATGGGAGATGATACCGTCGATGCAACGACAGAGATCGGACGCGAGCGCTGCAGCTCTGAACGACAAGATTTACATCGTCGGCGGTTTCAACGGCCGTGAAGTCCTGGATTCTGCGGAAGTCTTCGACGTGGAGACCAATCAGTGGAGCTACATTCATTCGATGCTGAACCCGCGATCAGGGGTTTCGTTGGTCGCATTCCGGCACAGCCTCTACGCTCTTGGAGGCTTCGATGGATTTAATCGACTCAACTGCGGTATACAATTCGTCGCACCTTAATCTTTCATAGGAATCTTTACCTTTACCTTTACTTTTATTTTTATCGCCTGATTCGGTTTATTTCATTTCAATAATTTTATTATTATTATTATATATTTTATATACGGACCTAGGTCCTTTTATACAAATGTATACAGCTTTTACAGTATAACTGATAAAAACGAAAAGAAAATGTAACAAACAAAGGTCTTCAACTAAAATTACATAAGAATGGACATACATAACATAATAGTATTGCGCAATTTTGTTTGGAATGCCTGTAACGTGCCATTAAAAAAATCAATGCTGTTATAAAATATGTTAGAGCTAGCAATAATGCGATTTAATGGATTTATTACCCCATATGAGGATTTGGCTTTCATTGTTTGAAATCCTGCTCTTGTTCTCAAAACTAGTTCAGGTACATAGAAATTTATTTGCCTCAGGAGTGCTGGACAATCTATATTATTATTTATCAGATTAAAGATAAAGCTCTAGTCGGAAACCGTTCTTCGATCGGATAATAATTAGCCGGGGAGAACACATTTTTTATTTCAGAGCGTGGGTAAACGTTTCGAATTTTAATCTAGTGGAAAGTCGACTGTTTTGAGTATTTTTTAAATTATTGGATAGTCTTATTTATGCCGGCGCGCGGCGCGGCGTTTGTTCGCTCTCCGGAGCATTCAATTTTATTGGAAGCTTCCTCGTTGAAATCGCTCCACCGAGCGTAAGAGCACCCTCTCGGCTCGGGATTTTCCGCTACGTGGAAATTAATGTCTCGTTACAATATCGATCTTGTGTTCCCGCAGGGGAATGCTACAATCCGAACCATTCGGAGGACTGGCACGCGGTTCCAGAAATGTTCAGCCCCCGCAGCAATTTCGCCACGGTCATCTTGGACGATATGATCTTCGTTGTTGGTGGTTTCGATGGTAAAATGGTCTTTTGGTCCTTCCCGTTATTCGATTGATTGATTTTATATTTGATTTGACTAGTAAATATTAATAAGATGGAGTGGGGTAAGTCCGCCCTAGTTTTTGCAAAGTTGAACTTTAAACTGATGTATTTTCAGTCTGGTATGTAAAAACTTAACGTTCTTGATATCAAACTCTTGCCGTAGTTATTACTGATGAATTAGTATAATATTATGTAGGATTCTAATTTTGCTTGAAAATTATCAATTTGACAGGATATTGTACAAAGTGTGAACTAGAACGCACTTGCCCCGAAAATGGGGCAAGTCCGTCTCTGAGAGTTAAAAATGCTTTCGAACCTTGTTTCAAGTACTACGGGACAAGAAAAGAATGATTAACAAGCCCGCTATAACATGTTTCTTATTGCATTAAATTATTTTTTATTAGTTTTATAGTTATCCATTTTTAAACAAACATGTACTTTTATGCTGAAATATGAAAGGGGATACAGTGATGTTAGAACAAAGTTTAAAAATGCTTTCGAACCTTGTTTCAAGTGTTACGGGGCAAGAAAAGAATTATTATCGAGCCTGCTACGAAATGCTTTTTATTGTATTAAATATATTGTTTAGTCCTATAGTTGCCCATACAGTACGGACTTACCCCACCGTGATAGTACGGACTTGCCCCGTGTAGTAATATTTACGGGGCAAGATCATCTTAGTATTTTTCTCAATAAATTTAATAAAATACAATAAAAACGGTTTATTTAATGTAAACCTACATCAATATTTGTTGTACTTACCTAAAATAACAACACAGAATATATATTTATAATTTGTAAACTATTGCACGTTCAGGGTTACGTTAAAGTTGTACGTGTACCTCTTGGTTGATTTGAGCGAGGAAAACACCTTTATTCTTGGCCGACATCTATGTAGAATAGTTCATACTAACTTAACTACATTAATAAATACAAGCTAGAGAAATTTTGTTCGTAGTATAATAAAAATAATCAATTAACGGACTTGCCCCGTAGACGGACTTACCCCACTCCACCTTACTATACAAAACTCTGTATCGAAGCTAGATTAAAGTTTTAGAAAATTTATAGTTTTCCAAATACAACAAACGCATAGAAATCTGCTGTCTCTCTTTATCGGTAGATTGGAATTTTCTCCGCTTTTCAACTTCCTTCTACCGTCAAAATTACGGAAAGGGAAATCAAATAAATTCCTATAATTCTCCATCTGTTTAAGAAAATATAAATCGGTATAAACATTGTTTCTCTGAATATCGTAGGTGTAACGACAATCGCGTATGCGGAATGCTATGACGCAGACAGCAACGAGTGGTACGATGCGTCGCCCATGAATCTCAATCGAAGTGCCTTGAGTGCGTGCGTTATCGCTGGTCTTGCTAACGCACACGAATATTCGTATCAAAGCAAAGCTCACAAGCTCGGCCAAGGTTTGCATTCCGACAGCTGAAACTTCCAAATACTAGATTTCATTTTATCCGATACATTATAAAATTGTACAACCGTTTATTGAGATTTCAATTAATTACTTTGGCTGTTCTGATAACAAATTCCAACTTTTTTTTTGTATTTCGATTTCCACTATGCGATTATCATAGTGTTTTTCGCGCGATTCCGAATCTGTCCTTAATTTTTCTCCTATACGTACAGTTTTTGGGAAAATTGAGTTTTAAAAAAACACATATTTTTCAATTTTGAACAAATATTGTGATATTATTATAAAAGATATTGAATTGTTCTTCACAGCAAAACATTCTGTAGACTTTCCCGAATACAGTGATATCCAATATTAATACATTATGATTGTTTAAACATTTGTAAACAATGATTAAAGACGGAGAGACACCAGTTTTGCACCAATTTTTGCGGTATTTTTGAATTTATCTAAAAAAATAAGGGTCTAGCGGAAAATCGAAGTACACCACGCGAAAGAGCAGACTTTTATCTTGAGAAACCACCCTTTCAAGTTTGCATGGTCGACGTTTTTTTCAAACCAGAAAGCAAAATATCTTCGACCGACATGAGTTGCCGCCAGTGGCGCTCGGGACGAGATATGGCGCATCGACGGGATACAGAGCGGCCAACGACCGTTGTAGTGGTGAGCGCCACTGGCGGTACCTCATGTCGGGCGAAGGTATTTTGCTTTCTGGTTCGAAAAAAACGTCGACCATGCAAACTTGAAAGGGTGGTTTCTCAAGATAAAAGTCTGGTCTATCGAGTGATACAGTTCGATATTCCGCTGGACCCTTATTTTTTGAGATAAATTGGAAAATATCCTCAAAAATTAGTGCAAAAGTGGTATCTCTCCGTCTTTAATGATTGTTTAAACATGTTTAAACATTCATAATGTATTAATATTTGATATGACTGTATTCGGGAAAGTCTACAGAACCTTTTGCTGTAAAGAACAATTCAATATCTTTTATAATAACATCACAATATTTGTTCAAAGTTGAAAAATATGTGCTTTTTTAAAACTCAATTTTCCCAAAAACTGTACGTCTAGGAGAAAAATTAAGGACAGATTTGGAATCTGCGCAAAAAATTCTATAAGAATTGTGTAGTGGGAATCGAAATACTTTTTTGCTGTTGGGCAGTGTAATTCTAGTGTTTTACGTTCAAGATTGTATCGGCCAAGTGAAGACGCGCTTGTTAGAGTAATCCAAAAATTCAAAAGTTAACGCGGTCAACGTGTATGTCTCAGGACAAGCATCATCCGACAACCAGGACAAAAATCAAGGTGGCGAGGGAGCTGCGGAGACGAATGCCATTTCCGCCGTGGAAGACGAAGAAGAAGTGGACTACGAGGACCACGAAACGGCGGAGAGCGTAGGCAACTTTCTAGGGTAACGCAACGGCGAAGAAGGAATTTTGAAAAAAAAGGCAAAAATAAGTGACGTTTCGATAGCTAGTAAACTCGCGATTACTCGACGTCTGTGTCAGCGTTCCGTCCGAAACATTCCAGACCGGATCGAGCACCGTTCGCGCTACGACTCGACGACAGAGTACATAGTAAATAATTCGTAAAAGAGGGATGAAAAGATTGAAATGTTCGCTTAGACAGAAAAACACAAAAACACAGGATCGGGAGCTGCGACGGAGTTACGGGTTCTAGGCGTGGGAAATTGAGTTTTGCTGCCTAGCGTTTTTTCTTTTTTTTTGTAATAAGTTTTAGGAGAAATTGCCGCGTGAAACGGTACGCGGGTTTTAACCGCGATTGCGCTTTCCATTTTTAACCAAATCGCTGTTTTATAGGGGCTATTATTTTTCTGTTACATCATTTATTCTTTTTTTTTTACTTCTTTTTGTAGGACACGATTGATCGACGAGAAACGGCAAACTCGTGTTTTTCGCCGGAATTTTATCCATTCATGTTTTACATTGCAGACCGATTTGCGTATTTCAAACACATTCAAATACTTTTCGCTTGTTCGGACATATTCTTTTTCGCCTACTCCTCTTCCGAACGAGGTTGCCACGTTCGTGGGCGATGGATTTGCACGGTTGTCCCGTGCGTCTATATTAAGATTTTGTTTTTTAAATTATCGACCGTAGAAAATTGTTATTTCCCTTTTTTATCGCACATGCACACTTCTTTTTCCGGTAGCGATTCTAATGTGCCTTGATCTGTTATTTTAAACGAATAAAAGTATACCTGTTCGCACGCTTCTTTTCATTCTACGTGTTCACTAGAACGAGGTTTATTATATACATTTATAGTATACATACTGGCTCTTCGGTCGGATTGCGCCCGCGCCCGACCACCGGCCGTATACCTGAAAAGGTTGTTACAGCAGATAGCAGACAAAAAACGCGCACGGATCAGCTCCGAACCGGCCGATTATTTACAACCACTGCGCTCCGACAACTTCAACCCCGACAGATGAACAACACGTGCGAGTGTGCGACAGACCCACCGAATCAGATCGATGGGATCAAACATACGAGGATACACACATCTTTTCTATTTTATACAAATACAGGGTGTGGCCGGACGGGTGGTACAACTGAGCAGGGTGTGATACTACATGTAAAAATAAGTCGAAAAAAGCAAAGTTGGGCAAAATTTAATCAACGATTGACGACTTTCTACTTCAATCGTTAATCGCAATTAACAATTAATCTTCTAGTTGAGTCGTTAATTGCGGTTAACGATTAAACACTTATTAACCGTTAATTGCGGTTAACTTTAAATACTTATTTTGTGGTTATTTTAATTGTGGTTAACGATTTCAATTTTAGTCGTTAATTGCGATTAACGATTATTAATCGTCAATCGGATAATTGATTAATGATTAACAGCTGAAATTTCGAAATGAAATACGGAATCAAAACTGTATGAATCCTGAAAAAAATATAAACTGAATTTGGGTGTATCGTCATTCGATGTATATGCATTTATGCATATAATACAAACTCTGTTTACGTGCTTTTATGTTTTTTTTTCGATGATTTCTTTTTTTAATCAACGATTGACGATTAACTTCATCAATCGATTGATCCAATCGTCGATTTTTCGATGATGTCTTTTTTAAATCAACGATTGACGATTAACTTCATCAATCGATTGAATCAAGCGTCGATTTTTCGATGATTTATCATCGAAATATTGATTATCATTAATCATCACATTAATTAATTATCACATTAATCCATCAATCATGATTAAAATATTAATCGATTAATGCCCAACTCTGGAAAAAAGAAATAACATTTTTTTATTTGACGCTTCGTTTTCGAGTTTGAAAATGCAGCGCATACACGTGCTACATATTGCATAGGAATCGTCTGACTTGTCTGACCATGATAAACGAATCCTACTTTGTGCATATACATACATACTGAAGTACGCTAACCTGGCGGAACTCTAAACTCGATTTTCCCGAAAACGAAGCGTCAAACGAAAAAATGTTAAACCTTTTTCTCGACTTATTTTTATATGTAGTACCACCCCCGGCTTGGTTGTACCACCCGTCCTGCCACACCCTGTACATACAGGTTGGTCCACGCAACTTGCACACCTATATAACTTCAAAAGTATGCGTTGCACGAAAAAGTTTTGCATACAGAAGTTGCATGGTCTGAAGGGGTACATTATGTAGTGTATTAATTTTTTTTACAGGTGGAAGCGTTTCGGAGATTTGAAGGTCGCCTTTGTTTTTTTAAATGGAATACTATATTTTTTATACCAAAATATGGAAGAATGTCGAATTCTGAGTAAAAAAGTACTAACCTTCACTAGCCCTAACCCTAATAATTAACGAGTAATTTCACTTCCTTTCCTGAAAATTTTACTCGTTAATTATTAGGGTTAGGGCTAATGAAGGTCAATACTTTCTTGCTCAGAATTCGACATTCTTCCATATTTTGGTATAAAAAATATAGTATTCCATTAAAAAAAACAAAGGCGACCTTCAAATCTCCGAAACGCTTCCACCTGTAAAAAAAATTAATACACTACATAATGTACCCCTTCAGACTATGCAACTTCTGTATACAAAACTTTTTCGTGCAACGCATACTTTGGAAGTTATACATAGGTGTGCAAGTTGCGTGCACCCTCTATATAGAAGATTGATAATCCTACACATTCCAATATTTTATCTCTCCGATGAGGACATCGGAATATAAACAATGGATCTGAATGAATAATATCGAATAGCTCAACTATTTGAAACGATAATAAAAAGTGATTCGCTCTTATGCGGACACCAAAGATATTGTTAACCGATATCATTGTTGAGGCTCCGTAACGATTACCGATAGCTTTATTTCTCGAGTTCTAGAACAAATAAGATAAATCCACATTTTGGTACACATTGACGAACAGTTTATAATCGAGCAGAGAAGTAGTTGGAATCAAGCACAAAAATAAGAGGTACAGTTAATTAACCCTCGTACACTCCTCGAGTGAAAATTCATTCGATATACGTAAACATTGTAAAATGTTCGGATTCTCGCTCATGTTCATACACGTATTTATTCAAGACAGAAAGAAAAGAAGAAAGCGTGAACCGGAGGTTTCTCTCTCTTTCTTTCGTCGAACTGTTCGCGAGGAATTGTACGAGGGTTAAAACAAATTCCCTAATTGTTTGACGTTCTCTTTATTACCAGGTTCTTAATCCATTAAAGCCGCTGTGCACTATTAATCGATAACAGTTATTCAGAAATTGAATCGTGCACTTCCGGATTCGACGAATGTACAACATACACGCTATCTAAAAACCGATATTACAGCAGACCGTTCAATGAAATCGATCAGAGATCGTACGAGCACGAGACGAACAGAAATTCTTCCGGAAACGAGTCCACAAACGTGCCTTAAAAATATCTTCTATTTCTCCTTGCGAGTGTTTTGCGTCAGCGTGAACCAGGTTGAACCGATACCCGGCATCTTGACCGCGCTTCGTCTAGTAGAAACTTAAGATTACATGGTACAAAATCGATTCCCGGGCCAGAGAACACGTCGATCGTGCGACAGTTCACGCACAATTGAGCAAACGATAGTTGTCCTAAAATAATAAACGAACGAAAAAAAGAATTCCTTCGACCGTTTTATAGGTATGTATATTTTTTTATTTCTCCCCCGGACGAGATACGCGGTTCCCTCGGGCCTCGGGAGTTCTGATTTGTCGTCGAGCTCCTTTGCCACCCCTTTTGTGCTGGATCCGCGACGAGTTTCTTCGTTATCGATCGACAAACGCGTTTCCTCGCCCTCGAGACAGCACGTTTCCGCGAAAACCGCGCGTCCCTCGATATGTGTGCACTAGAAAACGTCGAAAGGGGACGCCGAGCGGCCGCGTCGACGCTCGCGAATAATCCGCGCGAACCTCTTACAAACATATTACAAAAAGGGAGTGCCGGGCGAGTGTGCGACCGTTTTGTAAACCAACGGAGATACGTGAGCGGCTTAGAATCGAAGGAGAAGCGAGCTCGATCGTTTCGTTCCGTTTCCGGGCTCGCGCCGAGCCTGCCTACCATCGCATCGCATCGCATCGCATCGTTTGCCAATCGTTCGCGTTCAGTCCGAAACGCGCTGGGAGCTTTCGATCGACGCAGGAAATCAATCTACATGCAACAATCAGCGAAAAATATATCGCAGAAACTTTTCCTCGAATCCTTCCTACCATATAAATCAATATTTTAAACAGAATCTAATAAATATGAACATTATTCGTTTTCCCAAAGCGAAATTCAGTTTGATTCGTCTGTTATCAATATTCAAGCATTCCGATGAAAATAATTCACCGATGGGTTAACTAAATTACTTTCATCTTGTCGAATGTTCTGAAGACTGAACTACGGTGACGAATGCGTTTACACTTCAGGAACGGCGTCTATGCACCGTACTAACCCTGACGAATGCTTAAAAATTACACAAGGTCAGATTGTTAAAAGCGATCCACATTATTACAGGTAGCTAAGCAAAATATCAAAAAGACTAAATTACGAGCTTATGGTAACATTTATGACATCGAAGAATGTGGATCGTACCGAAAGAAACCAACAAAGATCAGGTCCCCGAAGAGTATGATCATCTCAAACCCGAGACATCCGCGATGAAAAATTTTCTGCCATCTTTGCCACTTATTTTTGCATGGAAATCTCTTGCTACCCGTCTCGATCCACCCCGTAAACCAAGACTACCCCCATAACGCTCCCCTATGCTACTTCTAATTCAAAGACCCTCCTCTTCGTTCCACCCCTACGTTTCCGTTTATTTCTTCTGGTAACTCGCAGGAATCAGACGATACAATAATATTGCCACGGTTGTCGCGTGTCACACACGCAAGGAAATCTCTAGGAAGAATCGATCGAGGGGCGGAAGAGGCTGCACGGTGTTCGCGTCGTTATCTCCGAACGTCTTTGCCAGGGTTCTCAGCTCTGAACCCCGTTTTTCGTTTTCGTAATCGACGACGAAAGTTTCGCGACGGAGGCGTTCGGAAAGCGGAAATCAAACGGAACGATGCGATCTGTTTTCGAACGAGAAAAGTTTTCGGGGGTCTGTTTCTTTGTGCTTCGCAGCTTCGTGGGGGGAAAACAACTTTACGAGCACGGATTCTGGTCCTGATATTGGTGTACTCGTGGCAGAACACGACACGCGCACGGCGCACGGCGCACGGTGTCTTCTGTTACGGTGTAAAGGCGTACACGTACGGGCGTTGTATACAATTGCGTGGGTGAACGTTTACAGTGGGCGGTGTGGGTTTACACTTAACGATATTTCCGAGAGTCGCCGTACGAGCTGGCACGATTTGGTTCTGCGTTGTTCCGGTGCGACAACATGGCGGCTGGATCAACAGTCTATTATTCGTACGAGTCGTTTCGAATTTACTATACACCGAATTGATGTTTTAGTTCAGTCTATCAAATGAACAGAGCAGAGTTCACAACCTCTTCAGCTGTTAGCTACGGTTACGCGGCTTTTTCGAGATTCTCAGGCTATTTTTCTCAGAAATCAGAAATAATACGTGATTAATAGATTGCGGATCTTTATGCATTTATGAAGAAATTGATTGGACGAAATATAAAACAGTAAAAGATTCAAAAGATTCAAGAAAAAGTCGTTAAGGGATTAAATCAATTTGTATGTTATTCCTGCTTCTCACAATCAATGCAAAATATATTTATTTTGCATAGAGATCCGCAGTCTGGTGATTAAATTATATTACCGTAGCTAAGAGGTTCAACAAACGCAACCAACAAGTTCGAAATTCGAGAAGTTTCGTTGGCACTTTTCTGAACGAGATCGTAGAACGATCGGGCGCAACGATTCTTCGAAATTCAAGCTGGGATTTGGCACAGAGCTGATTCGTCTAATTTGCGCGGAGTCTGAAATGTGAACGATCCCGAACGAGAAACTCGAGCGCCAAGCGACGCAACGATTGAGCAGATTCAGTGCGATTTTTGATCGTCGAAAGCTTTTGAACTTGCCGCACCGCGTCGAACACGACAAATGGCCGTCGTACCGCGAGCCTCTCCATTGACGTTTATTCTCGTCGTCCATTCTGGGTATAGCGAAAAACACACGTCTTAATTACACACGTCCTCTCCCTCTGTCACTCTTTCGATGATACTCACGATTAGCAATTAGCAGACGCGACGCCACGCGCCTTCGTTGCTTCGATTACGAATAATGTATAACTTTTTATTTTTTTTCTTTTTTTCTTTTATTTAGATTGTTCTGAGCAATTGAGATCTAGTATTGGAGGGATTTCATATACCTGAAATGGTAGTCACTTTTTCCTTCATCGTGATTTCGTTTCCGTTTGACAAAAAAAAAAGAAAAAGAAACTCGTCCTTGTTCCTCCTCCTCTTCCTCGTTGCTCCCGTTCGTCCGTTTCACTGTTCAACTTCCGTCGCCGAACCAGATGGATCCGAGGACCAATCAAGGATCCTTGTCCTCTTCAGCGATGATCGTCATTTATGCCGATTGAGTCCTTCGTCGTTTCGCTTTTCTCATTCTTGCTTTGCTTCTTCGTGTTCGCGTTGCCGTTTTGTTTAATTAGAATACTCTCGCTCTCATTCTCGCTCTCACTCGCACTATCTTTCTCGCTTTCTCTCACAAGGTTACGCGTCCCATCCATCCGCCTCGCACCGCACGCACTCACACTTATCTGAGAGTAACAATTGACATACGTTTCGTAACTTTCCTAGCGTCTTGACAATGTGTCCCTGCATTGTCTTATTTATATATCTCGATTTGTTATTCCCCGCTTTCGCTTTTTTTTTGTTTTCGTTTTTCTTTTCTCGTAAATCTTACTTTTTCCTCGCTTTCGACACCAGGCTGGGAGCCACGGTGAGCAACGCGTCGCTGCGCTCTCGAGCTTGAAAAAAGTTCGTTTAAAGAAAAAGGAAAGGAGACTTTTTGTTTCGAATACGATTCGCTTTCTGTTTCCAGTCGAGAGCGATGATGAACCGTGGTTCTCGATTTATGGACCTCTCTTCTCGTGCGCGCAATATTTCTCGGCGGCCACGGGTTTCGCGATAGGCCGAGAATTAGATGCTTGATTCGATCGTGCTGATCGCTCAGAGCAGTTTGACGATAAACAAAGAACACGTTCCCGAAGAAATGCTAATATTCATCTAATTTGTAAGCTGTTGTAAGAATTATGTAAGTGTGCATGTCATATGACTGTGTGTGAGTGTGCATGCCATGACATATGTTTAAGTGTTATATATGTTTTTATCGATTTACGTGTTATATATGTTTTTATTGATTTGCATGTCGCGTTAATGTTTTGTTAACAAATGTATGTTTTACGTTATGATTTTGTTAAAATAAAAAATAGACAGTTCTCTGCGAGCGATCGTCGAAGCAACACGTCGTGTCAGCATCCTTACGAATTCCGTGTCGAGCCTCCTTACAAATTTTTTGTATTCTTGCTTATAATACTAGAGCTACCAGAGGAATCGAAACGAGTAAAGTGTTTTTCGAAGAATTTATTCGGAAGATTGACTCGTTTAAACGTATGCTAGAATCAAAATAATTAATCGAGGTCTCGATAAATGCATTTTTGCAAAACAACAAAAACCGTAAGAACTTTCTTTCCGACCTAATAGTTCCACAGCGAATGATTTGAAATTCGTCTTTTATATTATATCAAACTACCCTGAGCGGTCTCGAACCCCCATGCATCCCCCATTCGAACAAAATGCAGCTCGGATCGCGAGCTGCGAGTAGGCCCGATCTCCGTACAGTCGTAATTAATCCCGTTCGATGAATCGATGAAGCGTCGATGAAGCCGTGACGACAGAAATGACGCGTAGGAACCTAACGAGAGAAACTGATCGACGTTTGCTATAACGATGTCCGAACGATGTGTCCGCGACCCATGTAAAAACATCGAATTGCCTCGTTTCCTCGACGATCGCGAGATCGGTTTTCGAAGACTGTGTCCGATTACGTTGGGACGAGGATGACGAGGATGACAAGAGATAGAGGAGAGATGGAAGGGCGTTTGCGGGGAAGAAACGAGGCAATTCCGACAGTACGTCCGTGGGTTTAATTAATCCTAATGCGGCGTCGGAGACGTCACGGAGCGTTACGAGGATATCCGCTCCGTTCCGTCCGAGAGTATCGTTCCCGCTGGCTAGATTCGCTATTACTTTGTTTAAATCGCTAGTGTTTCTTTCTCTCTCGCTTCCCTTTAGTCGCTAAGTAGTCCGTTCCTTATCTGAAGTACTTCAGACCCGCCACCAGCAGGAACTTCTCGATGAAAAGCTCGGAATCGAGGACGGCGATGTGCGCGGCTCGGCCGATCAACGCGTTCGCCGTCGCTGGCAACGCGTGGTGCACGTCGTACCTGACCAAACTCACGCCTGTCGTCGACATCACCGGGTACAGGATGTTCTGCACCATCTCGCGATACGCTGCACCTGCAAGCCGAATTTTTCCATTGTTTAGATACAGTTTTAGTAGCGGCGCGAGAAAGTATTCGGGCCCAGGTCAGGAACATGAAAGTTCCGAACGTTTGGGTAGTTCGATGTTCCGGCTGTGTCAAATTACAGCTGCCCATTCTTGCCAGGAAGCATAAAATCCGCAGTCTAGCAGTCGCACGAAAAATTCTACTCGCGATAATCACCTGGTCGAAGAAAGAACAAAAAGACACAACACGATCGATAAGTCGATACTAAAGTAAACGATTTCACAGACGCGACTTGAACTAGAGATATCGAATAAAATCGATCGAACACGGAAGAGAATGTAAACACGGAAAGCGTGCAGGCTCGGTCAGAGGTGTCGAATAAAATGTATCGATCGCCTCGGCAAACGTTCGAAGAACTCGCGATAATAGCGTTCCGCGATAAAAAAGAATCACGGTTGATTACCTTGATCGGAGGAGTCTCGCACGGCAGCCTTGCAGAGCTCTATACGCGCCGAATGGAGCGGCACGTATCGATCCTGCGCGCTGCCGCAAAGAAGAACGTGTTTGAACTTCTCGAGATTGCTCTTCTGGCTGAGGCGGAACATGAAGGACCGTTTCACATCGGACGCGTCTTTCATAGCCAGCTGCAGCAGCGAGCCGGATTTTTTCAGTTTCTGCATGAACCACATACCTGGAGGGCAGAGTTTCGGATCGATAACTTAGCGACGCTGTTTAGCAACGATCGCGTCGCGATTAAAGAGACACGGTACCCGCGTTAACCAATCCGCTGGTGTTGTACAGTGTGCCCAAGTGTGGACCGCTGAGACTGAGAAAAGTGTGCAGACGCGGTAGAAGCGGCCGCAATCGAGGCCGCGTCAACGCGCTTCGTATAATGATGGTCCCTAAAGAGTGTCCGATGAAGCTCACTTTCGTCGGGTTCAGTCCGGACGTCTCTATGTGGTGCAGAATCTCGGCCACCAGTCGGTCCGTCATCGTGTCGAAGTCCGAAAACGTGTCGCCCTGTTCGACAAAAGCGATGCAAACATTAGACAACCTTCGAACCGAAGTCTACCGTACGCCGAATCTGCTCGACGATCTCTCACCTGGTTCCTCTCGGACATTAAAAAATCTAGATGCGCTCCGGGAAGACTGAGTTCCAAGTAGGTCTTGACGAGACGCAAATCACCGGGGTTGCCGTCGAGACCGTGGACGCAGATGATCAAGTGGGCCCCTTCCGGCGAGAAGAGCCGGTACTCGTTGCTGATGTGGAAGTACGGCATGGTCGAGGCCAGGGTCGGATAGTCACTAAGAGGCACATTCGATCTTAGAGGTTTTACCGACGACGGGGTCAGAAGGTCACCGTATCCAAGGGAATGGGCACGTTTATGGAAACGCGACTGCGCTTCCTTTCGTTCTCTAGACAGGATAAGGTAGACAAAAGAGAAACGTAACTACAAAACATAAAGATCAGATCCGAACAGCTGCCGAACGGAAGAAGCGGGTCGCAAGCGTGAAATCGCGCGGAAACCAAATGTAAAAACGCAACGAACAACGTCGATAACATCCGGTATGTCTTTCTCGGCGTTGGATAACTCGAAGCGGGAGAGTCTTTCAGCTAGAGATCCAGGTGTTCGAGCGTAACGCGCTCCCGAAGCGTTGTCGAATCTTTTGCTTTTCCGCGGCTGTGCTGTCAAACGCAAACGAGTGAACGCTAGGATCTACGAGGGGATCTTTGGTGCTAATATTCTTTGAGGAGCGTGCAAGGGTTGAAATAGCTAAGTGTTCGCAGAACCAGGGTTACCAGACGAAGCGCGTACTCCGCTAAACGCCTCCCCTCTACCGCGACGTCACATTATTTCCACGATCGCTGCTAGTAGTCGGTACGGTAGCCGTAAAGACTTTATCTGGCAACTCTGGACAGTGCACTGCCGTACGCGCACGCACCCGTACCTGTAGATCTTCCCGGAGAAGCTCATCTGTCGCTTGAACTCCTCTTTGCACTTCTTGAAGTTGATGGCGTCGTCCTGGGTCGACTGTAGCAGTTCCTTGCCCTCCTGGTAACAGTCCAGACAAATATCCCTAGCGCCGTACACCGGTTCCCTGTCCCTCTCCCTTTCCCTGTTCTTTTGGGGGCTGCAGGGTGCCGTTTTCGTCTGTTTCGGACTTCTAATCGGTTTCACCGTCTCGTAGACATGATAGAGGGGGTTGTCAATGATCGCCGGCGGGTCTCTGAACTCTTCCGGCGGCGGGGGCTCGTCCTGGAACATCTTCGGCGGCGGAAGTCGCACTTCTTCGTAGGAATGCTCTTCGACCGTCTCCTTGGCGAGCGGTCGCTCCTTCCGGGGCACTATCTTCGACAGTTTCTGTCGCAGCTGCTCGCTGGATATCTTCGCGTTTCGACGTTGTTCCGAGCTGGAGGTGTCCCCGCTGCTGACCCAGCCGGAACATTCGGACGTCAGATTGCTCGAGCTGGAGCTCGTGGTGGGGCTGCTCGGTCGGCTGGACGGTGGGCTGAGCGGATTCGGAATGACGGGAAGATTGTTGCTAAGGCTGTCCTTGCTGTCGCGAATCGGCATGCAAGGCAACGACACCGCGCTGCGCGGAACCACCACCTTGTTCTGCGCCACCGGCACGCTGGCGCATCTCAGTCTTTTCGTGTTCGGCAACGGCGCACCCGTGCTGGACGTATCCGAAGGTGTCGTGCCGTTCGTGGCCGCAGTCTCTATCGGCGACTTGATCGGCTCCACCTGGAAAGAAAGGTGCGATCAGCGGCTAGCGGAAAGAAGAATCGTCTAACAAGTTGATTGACCCGATCGCTGCGACGCGGTACCTTCAGAATAATTTTGTTGTTATTCTCGACCTCCAGGACGCTGGTGGTAAGCGCAGGTGGGGGGTGCCGGTACTTGGGCAGGGGGGCGACCGCCGGATCCTGATACGCAGGGGGCGGCGGAGCAGGCTTCCTGTTCCTGTGCCACTTCCTGCTGTCATCGGTCGGATGATCGATATCGAGGACAGGCGCGGAATGCGGTCGCTTCCCGTGTCTGTCCTTCCTCCTCTCTCGATGCTCCTTCTTCGGCTCGGGCATCGGTGCCACCGCTTTGTAGAACATATCGTCGGCCTCGCTCTTATCGTCGACCTGCGATCTCCTATGCGCTTCGTCGTTGTAACAGGGCGGTGCACCGTTTCTGGGAGACTTCGCGGCTGGCCTGTCGTCTCTCCTCCTGGGTCTTTCTCTCCGGAAGTCGCAGTACTCGCTGCGTTCGACTTCGTCCACCAGCCTCTCGGTGCTTTTGGGTCGCCGGGGTCTGTCGAGTTCGCCGTGAGTTCGACCGCTAGTCCCGTTCGTGCGGTAGAAGAACGAGTCCGTGGTCGTCGCGGAGTAATTCGATCGTTTGTACAAGGGGTCCGTCATCGTCGAATGATTTCCTGGAATCCCGCTGCCGTTCATCGACTCTTGCGCCTCGCGGTTTCGCTGGCTCTGACCCGAACCGGTTTTGCCGATCGTGTGGTACCTGCGAGACTCCAGTCCGTTCGTTTGACTGTATTTGCCACCGGCTTGATGAGTCTGCTTCCGCGAGTTTCCTCGATACGTCACCCTGTCCAACGTAGCCGTGTGCAACGGTTGCTGCTCCTGCAGAAAACCGTCCCCGTTCATGTTCTTTCCAGGCAGGAAGCTGTTCTGATCGTTCAGCGTCGACAGGGCCTGGCGAGACGCTAAACGGTGACTGCGAGGCTCCAGGCGGATCCTTCTCGAGTCCAACGAGTGGTAGTCTGAAAACGAAGAGCCTCAGTGAAGCTGGGTGTTTACGTTGGTCCGGTAGCGCTCCGGCCCAAGTTCGAATCCATACCTTCGGCCTTGTTCTCGGTCCAGCAATCGGTCATCTGTCCATGATCGACGGCTCCCATACAGGTTGGCACCGTCAGGGTCGGCCCCTGTTGTTCGCAAGGTTGTTTCGAGGGACGATACCCTGGGAGCTGTCCACCGGGAGGCAGTTCTGGGAACATAGCTGCTAGCAGCGACGTTATGGAGGTGTTCTGCGGGTCGGCCTGCTGCTGCAGGTTCAGTACCAAGATCTGCGTGGACTTGGCCCGCGGCAGCGGGACCACGGGTGTCGATCCGAGGGATGGATTCGGCGCCGAGCAAGCTTGTTGACCCGACGGAGGGAAAAGCGTGCTACTGGACGGCGGTGTCGACCTCTGTCTCCCACGCGACGGCACCGTAGCCGGTGGGGTTGCGTTTCTCGCACCTCCCCTTTGTCTGGAGAACAGTTGCGTCGACACCGATCGAGGAAGCGTCTTCGGAGAGGTCCTCGGCTGCACCGGTGCGATCTCTGGTCCTAGTTGATCCAGGGACTTGCTGTGCCTCGCCGGGAGAGTGGAAGGTGTCAACGTTAGGCGGCCCTGGATCATCCCCAGGTCCTGGTTTGCACCCTCGCTTCTAGGAGACCAGATTCCCATCGATCTAGACTCCAGGATCGCCGCGATCCCGCAACTGCAGTCGTCCATGCCGGGAACTAGAGACAAAGGTATTCTCTTATTCATGGAACTAATCGTAACATGAAAATAGTACATCGGCGACTTTTCACTGGTCTCGATCGTACCTACCTACCTACCTATTTTTGCCGTGAACGCGTCAAATCCGTAGTCTACAGTCCCTGCTCACTTTATTAGACTCACCTGAAGAATTGATGCTTTTTGAAATCCTATAAGGAATTCAACGCTGTTTTCAACCTATGGGGTAATGATTTCGTACTACAAGGTTGCCTTATGGGTTGCCTATCCAAATGTAAAATTTTCTTGCAAGAGCAAAAAATCCCCCTTTTACCATGACCCGGCAATTCACCAGACATGAATCCGATTGAAAATGTCTGGGAGTGCCTGAAAAGAGAACTGGCCAAAGAAAATATAACAACAAAGACCAAGTTGATAGAGAGAATAATCTATCACTGGCACCATAACGTTATATTAAAAGAAATTGCACAAACTTGCATAGATAGCATGCCCAGAAGAGTTGCGGCTTTAAGAGCAGCTAAGGGCGGATTAAAAAAATATTAGTGTTTCAAGAATTATATTGATCTATTTGTGTTTGTATCCATTGTTTTTGTAAAATAAATATATGGAAAATTCATTGGTCATCATTAAGTGATATTTGCATAAGGCTACTATACCCATTATTCATGGTAAAACTCGAAATATCATAATTATACAGGTGAGTCTAATAAAGTGAGCAGGGACTGTAATAACGACACTCACCGCTGTTTCTATGCCTCTGCTTCATGTCCACGTACTGATCCTCGAATATCAGAGGCAGCGAGTGCAGGTCTCCGTCCAGTTCTGGGCAGTGCACGGGCAGAGGTGGCAACGACGCTAGGTACCGTGATCTTCTGGCAGCCTCGCTGACTGCTTGGTAAGATTGGTAGTTAGCGTCGTAGCAACCCCACGCCGACGTCCTTGGGTTTTCGAGCACGAAGAAACCTTCCGCGAATCGTTTCACCTGGGAATCGATATTCATAGCTGCACAGATTATATCGTCACTCTTTGTTAATTTTCTAGGAAAATTTCTAAGAAATTTTCAACGACGAAAAAATGCAAGGCACGACGAATGACCGTCACCGGACGAGACAATAGACGAAGTGGGATTTTACCCTCAGTTGATGATGGATCCTCGCAAGATGCTGATGAACGGCCTCGCGTCCCGAGAACGCCTCCAGAAAATGCTGCCAGAGAACAATGTTTTGTGCGCAGAGTTGAGCGATATCAGTCTCCTCCGTGTCCATCATCTGTAATTACACAGCAGACGTTTGCATGCCGACCGAGATCACCTGGCGACTACTCTAAGAAAAAAAGGGAAACGATACGAGAGGGACACGGCTGCGAAGAGGAGCGGGGAGAGGAGGGGAGGGGATAGGCGGACAGTTCTTGAAGAATATCGAACGACCTTGGTGATTTCTTTGTGCGTGTTCTGAGCGAGCTCGAGCGATCTCTGCTGGCACGACGGCAACAGCCGTGCTAAATCGGATAGATCGCCGAGCAACGATTCCCGCGCGGCCAGAAGCAATCTGATCACTTCCTGTTGAACCAGTTTCGCGTGCTGTATCCTCATCGCCGATCCAACACATTTGGTCGTGGTCTCCTGCAAAAGCGGGGTTTCCTCGTCAACTCGATCGACCGTCGGCCGATCAATCGTTCCGATTCGATTAACATATCGGTATATGACAAACTGGTATGATTCGAAACTCACGATGTTTCCTAACGAGGCGTTATTATCGCCGTTCGCTGCGGACTGTTTGAATTGCAGCCATGGCTTCCCTCCGCGCGGCGCGCTGCGAGAATATTACTCGGTTGATTACCTTCTCGTGATTTTAATTCAGATACGACACTGTTCCGATGGCATCGCGCGTATCGTGCACGAGAGAATACTAAACTGACGGAATAATTGATAAGCACTTCCAGCGAAATGCATTTCACGGCCCTTTTCTTTCGCACGGATTCGAAAATGCAGCACGAGATGAATCGAGCCTCCCGAAGTTCTCTTTCTCACACATAAACACACACACACACTTTCTCTCTCTCTCTCTCTCTCTCTCTCTCTCTCTCTCTCTGTCTGTCTCTTTGCAATCGTTTGACTTCATTCCCCGTTCATCCGGATTATTAACTCGAACTCGTTGCCTTCGAAATATCCGAGAACCTGTTTCAAATTAACCCTCTATAGCTCCGTGTAACTTTCAAGTCACGTACCAATTCCATTTGTAACCAGAATCTGGCAAAAGTATCTTGTTCCGTCCAGTCTAGTTTTTAACCAAGAAGCATCGATCGACGAAGCATCGATATCGAGTTTAACACTAAACCTACCAGCACCGGTTAAAATGACCGGTTCGAGATTTTTTATTTCACAATTATTACTATTATTATTATTTTTATTATATATTATATACGGACCAAGGTCCTTTTATACAAATGTATACAGTTTTTTACAGTATAACTGATAAAGACAAAAAGAAAACTTAACAAAGAAAAGGTCTTAACCTAAAATTTACATAATAATGGACCGCGCAAAACTAAACAAATACAGGTACGATTAACAAATAGTATTGCGCAATTTTGTTTCGAATACCTGTAACGAGCCATTAAAAAAATCAATATTGTTATAAAATATGTTAGAGCTAGCAATAATGCGATTTATTGGATTTATTACTCCATATGAGGATTTGGATTTCATTGTTTGAAATCCTGCTCTTGTTCTCAAAACTCGTTCAGGTATATAGAAATTTATTTGCTCCAGGAGTGCTGGACAATCTATATTATTATGTAACAGATTAAAGATAAAGCTCTGGTCGGAAACCTTCCTTCGATCGGATAATGTTTCCAGGTTGACTGTGTTTAATATTCTTGAGTAGTTATGATCAAAGATTTACAATTATTGAAATAATAAAAATGATTTCATAAGGAATGGTTGTATAGATAGCTTTAGTAGAGCACGTATTACAATAGGGGCCGCACAAGGTCTAAATAAAATCAATCTTGTCATTTCTATAAGAGAACATGTACCAGTTACTTTTGAGGCTCGGTAGGTTTAGTGTTAACTTTTTGTTGTTTCGGTGTTAGCTTGCACCTGGATGACTGTTTCCAAGTTACAGAAATTGTGTTACGTCGATAATAAAAATTCGGGCAATAGAGGGTCAATAGTCTTCATAGTTAGAACGCGTCGACTGCGAGCACAGACGAATGCTCGTTCGAATTTCAGTTTTGTCTGCGTGGGGGCCGAACGAGCATTCGTTAGCATCTGTGTTTTTCGCTGAACGTATTGAATGTTTCGAGGAAAGAGAAATGGTTACTCACCAGCTCTGCACGTAGTGAAGTATGCTCTTCCTGTACGAAACGATGAAACGAAAAAGTTGAGAGAACAGATAGAGACCAGCCTCGCCAGTAATAGTATGATAATAGTTACTTAAAATAACGAGTTGATACAGACTTGATGTACGGCTGGTGAAGAGCGACGAGGCACGCGTGGATCGTGATGGACACCGCCGCGAGATGGAAATAATCAAAGAGAACGGGCAGATGATAGTGAAGCCCCTTCGTAGGCGCGAAGTTCAACTGCAACGCCCTGCAAACCGATAAAAAGCGGACGATGCACCCGTCAAAACCTTCAACCTGGAAACGCGGAGGCGCACGCGGCCAAGGTTATCGATCGTTTTATCTATTAGGTCTGCAGGGAAGTTCCGACACCTTCAAAGAACTTCGATAGACTCACTGTCCTCCTTTGCGACCGGCACTTTATGAATTACTTGACACTTGGAGATGCTTCTGCGCTAATTTCGTACTTGAACTTTCAAAATTGTTCGGAATTAACCTCCTATAGGATTCTTAATATTACCGTATCGTTATTTTCCGAATTGAAAATGGGTCTTCTTGTAAAAAAATCAAGATGACCTTGAAGACTCTTGAAAAAAACAGTTGACAAAAAGTTTGCTACAATCGCATAAAAAAATGTTCTGTCGGTCTTACTAATAACAGAGTAATCTAAACTCTAAACCGATCGGGTTTCGTGGTTCACCGTGTGTAACAGTTATTTTCAGAACATTTTATCTATTAGGTCTGCAGGGAAGTTCCGACACCTTCGAAGAACTTCGATAGACTCACTGTCCTCCTTTGCGACCGGCACTTTATGAATTACTTGACACTTGCAGATGCTTCTGCGCTAATTTCGTACTTGAACTTTCAAAATTGTTCGGAATTAACCTCCTATAGGATTTTAATACTACCGTATCGTTATTTTCCGAATTGAAAATGGGTCTTCTTGTAAAAAAATCAAGATGACCTTGAAGACTCTTGAAAAAACAGTTGACAAAAAGTTTGCTACAATCGCATAAGAAAATCTTCTGTCGGTCTTACTAAAAACAGAGTAATCTAAACCGATCGGGTTCCGTGGTTCACCGTGTGTAACAGTTATTTTCAGAACCTCCTCGAAACCTTTTCAGCCCCAACAGTGCCCAGCAAAAATTCTGCCTCTCCATATTCGCTCGCAATAATTGCTAAGACTCGTTTCTCCGGCAGTCGGGGAATCTCGAATATTTGCACGCGAACCCGTGAACCCATCCAAATCCCCAGCACGGTCGTACACATCGAGAGATGCAGACGTCGCGTCGCGTCGGCGAGTGATCTCCGCGTCTGAGACCGCAATATCATTTCCCGGCGCCGATCGTTGCGGATGGCAAGCCTCTCGCAAAGACTGTCGTCCGCGGCACGGGGGATCATCAGCTAGAGCTCACCTAGACGACACGCAGGCCATGTTCCCGGGCTGTGTCTGATCGCTGAACCATAGCTCGACGCCGAGATTGAAGTGGGTGCGGGAGAGCACCTCCTCGATCTTGTGACTGTGCACGAGCACGTGCGCCCGGAATAGGACCGAAGTGCCGAGTGTCACCTCCTCGTTTCTGTAGAGGATCTGAAAGCGCTTGCTCGTTCCGGGCGCCTCCAACGAGTCTGGAACAATGGTCTTCTGAAATTTCGGCAAGACAACTACTCGAGAAGCGACAAAGATGGATCTAAGGGGTGGACGTAGATTTTCTCAGGAAATCTCACAATTTTGCAGGGGTAAGGGCGAAACATCTGAAAACTAATTTTTCCTGCCTACGGCTAAGGACCACCCTGGTAGACAGGTGGAAAGGGGGAGGTATGCGATCTCGTTTGATTCGGGTGGATGCTCGTCTGGATAACCGCCTGATACACCAGCCAGAAGCACCCGACGCATCTCCGGAATGAGACAGCTCCGAGTCCTACGCTCGGCTCGTCTACATTGCTCCCATCATTCTTGCCTTCCGAACGGAATCTCCCCATTTGTTAGATTATTGCGCGGCCAGCGCAGTTTCCCGCCGAACAGAATGCGTGATATACCGCGTACATTTAGGAGGTTCCCGGCTTTTATGGACTAATTTGTCAGAAGCTATTGGGTCGAACCCAATTTTCGAAAACGGCGAGATTCGTCCAAGCTGGCGGTCGATTTACTTCGCTCGATTATTAACTTGAGAAATAAAGCGGGAATGGGTGAACCGTTACCGCGGAATCTCCCAGTGCGAGTATTTCCGAGGAAGTTACGCGAAAGTTGAAACACCTCGGCCAAGTTTTTACAAGAAATTCTGAACTCGCGCAAAATCCTGACAGCCGCTAAACGGGCGAATTAGCATAAAATTTCGCTATGTGGTTATAACGAAGTATCGCGGGCAGCATGGTCGGTTTTTTAGCCGTCGCGTCGGTAGTCGCCTATCGAGTGGCTACCGGCTCGCAGCGCAGAAACGTCTGCGAGTCGGAGAATCGTTCCTCGAACTTTCTAATGCTATCGCTGTCGGAGTGCAGTTCGGTTTGAACTAGTTTGCCGTTGTCTAACCGAGAGCCGGTAAGTGAATTCAGCTCGGAGTTTTCTCTGGTGAGACGAGTGCAATGTACCAGAAACTTTCCACCCCCGGTTTTCAGGGCGCAAGGGAGTTCAGAGGATCGCTGGACACGCGACGCGAGTTACACCGAACCGGACGCGATTCACGAAGGACACCCTACCCCTTCGACGGGGTTTCCTTCTCTCTAACAAACAGTCATTGCTGCCCTATCTTCCGGTCGCGTCGGCATTAATCGAATTAGGAAATGGAGCCCTGCGACAATTTAATATATCGAAATTCACGGGATAATAGAAAAAAGAAATAATTATACTGTCCAACAGCCAAAAAGTATTTCGATTCCCACTATACGATTCTTATGCAGGGTGTCCCAAAATTCCTTCAACAGCCGGAAATGGGAGGTTCCTGAGATCATTTGAAGCAACATTTTCCTTTGCAAAAATATTATCCGCTGCTTTGTTTAGGAATTATTAACGAAAAACACGGACCAATCAGAGCGCGACCTAGACGCCAGTTGGTACCGTCGGCCAATGGACAGTTGGCGCGCCGGGCAGACTGTGCTAACTCGCGTCTAGGTCGCGCTCTGATTGGTCCGTGGTTTTCGTTAATAACTCCTAAACAAAGCCGCGGATAACATTTTTGCAAAGGAAAATGTTGCTTCAAATGATCTCAGGAACCTCCCATTTCCGGCTGTTGAAGGAATTTTGGGACACCCTGTAGAGTTTTTCGTTCTGATTTCGAATCTGTCCTTAATTTTTCTCCTAGACATACAGTTTTTGAGAAAATTGAATTTTAAAAAAGACATATTTTTCAACTTTGAACACATATTATGATGTTATTATAAAAGATATTGAATTGTTCTTTACAGCAAAAGATTCTGTAGACTTTCCCAAATACAGTGATATCCAATATTAATATATTATGATTGTTTAAACATGTTTAAACAATGATTAAAGACGGAGAGACACCACTTTTGCACTAATTTTTGAGGATATTTTTCAATTTATCTCAAAAAATAAGGGTTCTGCGGAAAATCGAACTATACCACACGATAGAGCAGACTTTTATCTTGAGAAACCACCCTTTCAAGTTTGCGTGGTGGAAGTTTTTTTCGAACCAGAAAGCAAAATATCTTCGCCCGACATGAGTTACCGCCAGTGACGCTCACCACTAGAACGAGCGTTCGCCGCGCTGTATCCCGTGAAACGCCTTTAAACATGTTTAAACAATTCGGAATTCAGATTCGGAATCAGGGCGAAAAACTCTACAAGAATCGCATAGTGGGAATCGAAATACAAAAAAAAAGTTTAAATTTGTTGGACAGTGTTATTAATAACGAAGAAGCCAACGTTAGGGTGAGTGTGACGGGGGTGACGTTAACAAAGTAAGAGTAAGAATGCACTCACGGTTCCGCAGCTGGTTAACCTCCACCTTAACAGGGAGTTTCGGTGACACTCGTAGGGCGGTTCGAATCTGGTAATACCTGCGAAATTGGAAATCGTCGATGAGCTCCGGCTAAGCCCTCGCAATTACGAAGCCGAGCCGAGCCAAGCCGAGCGGAGCAGACCGGAGCAGAGCGGAGCGGAGCGGAAAGCCCAGGGTTCTGATAGCTGTAGCTCTGGCCTCTCTCTCTCTCTCTCGCTCTCTCTCCCCCGGGTTGCATCTAGCAAAGCGTGGCAAAGCCGGATCAGCTTACCCACGCTGGAACAGGTCGACATTGTAGAACTTGCAAAGCTCGAGGGAGAACTCGAGAGTGGCCTGTAGATCGCTCATCTCGATCCCCGCGATGCCAAGAACCACCCTCTCCCTTTCCGGCCTCCTTCGGAGCTATTCTTAATCGCGCGAAGACCAGCTTCTGCCGCGAGGATTCACAAGCGTAGACTGGTTAGGTCCTGGCCGAGATTCTCGGCTTGTTCCTGCCATCCTGGACGAACACCTCAGCGTCGCGGCCACCCTGAAACATCGTTGTTCGAACGTCAGTTCAAACTGAAGTCACCTGACCAGTCGACTGGAGTCGGTACAGGTTTTTCACTTCAAATTAACTCTTTCGCAGATCTCATTCACCCTTCTGCGAATCAAATTCATTCTTTCACAGATCAAATCTTCATCTTTTTGTAGATCAAATTCATTCTTTTGCAACTTAAGTTTTTCTACTAAATGAAAAACTGAATGAAAAGATGTTATTACGAAAGTAATATTCGTGATGTTTGTAGGATGAAATAACAATTTGTGAGTATCAAATGTAGCAATCATGTGACTCGAGTGTTCGTTCACCGGAGCGGGAGGATTGAAAATTGGGTTAACAGGAATTTTTAACGAGTTACGGCTAATGGAAACTTGTTGGAAATTCACGTAACGCTCTGCCGTCGGGTACTCCGGAATAGATGGTGCAGCCGGCGGGTTATTTTGCATAAAAATAATTCAAAAACACAACATTTAGCGTGCTGTTCCTTGCGAGCTCGCGTACCCGAGCGCACGGTAGAGGCGCAGAAGCTTTTATGCTCCATCCTCGACTTGTTTCCATACAAAATAACCTCCTGTCTGCCCGGGCATGTTGACGTTAAGCTGGCTGCCTCGGGTTGTACGGTTATTCCGCATAAATTCACTCGAAAATCCGGTTTGTTGTAAACACGAGTGCTTTCGGCTAATTCATAGACGAAATAATTTCGTTCCGCGCGCTATGCGTCTCTGATGTCGATCGTTCTGGGCGCTTTCACGATCCCGCTGTTCTATTTTCGAACACCCACTCGAGTTCTAGCTCTAGCTACATCATTTATTTTTCGAAAGTCGCGGGAGAATAGGTGCGCACGATCGTTTAATCGCGATTGGAAAACATTACGGAGACTGCGCCTCCAAATGCCGCAACAAACTGAAAAGCCGAATTCTCTCGGCGCGGCGGCCGCTCAACGCTAATTCCAATTGCATTCATTCCGTTCCGGCGAATCACCCTGGCCATAATTTTAATTAGAGGATGCTCGAAATGGGACAATCCCCGTTTCCAAACGATTCAATCCCACGAATTCGGGTATAAAGTTAGTTTCCACGGTACGTCTCCGCTCGTTCCCCGGCCCGACCGGCGCGGCGACCGGCTCTTCAACAATTTCACCGTGGCCCGACTTCAGGAAGTTCCGTGCTGTTAACAGGCTGTTCTAGTTTTTCACACAAAAAATACGCAGGTCTGGCTTTTCCATTACGAAAAACCATCATCGCCGATGAGAATCACTTTCTATTATTGATGACACTGTTAGCGCGAACGCGTAACTGTATGTACAATAATTTGTATTTCGCGCTACACTTTTTATGTTTCCTCGTCACCTGAGCTCGCTCTATTTAAATGTATATGTCGATTTATATCTTGTATGTTCTCTCTCCGTCTGTATTGTTCTCAGTCGAGGCAGTATAGTTCTTACCGTCAAAATGAACGGATCTGTCCTCAAGTAACACTGTCAAACACCAAATTTGTTCCCTAATTACTGTTGGGTCCTTCGTATAGAGTTTTTTGCGCTGATTCCGAATCTATTTTTAATATTTTTCCTGTACACACAGTTTTTGAGAAACATGACTTTGAAAAAAAACATATTTTTCAAATTTAAACAAATATTGTGATGTTATTATAAAAGATATTGAATTGTTCTTTACAGCAAAAGATTCTGTAGACTTTCCCGAATACAGTGATATCCAATATTAATACATTATGATTGTTTAAACATATGTAAACAATGATTAAAGACGGAGAGACACTACGTTTGCACCAATTTTTGAGGATATTTTTCAATTTATCTCAAAAAATAAGGGTCTAGCGGAAAATCGAAGTACACTACGCGATAGAGCAGACTTTTATCTTGAGAAACCCTGCTTTGAAGTTTGAAACGTCGACGTTTTTTTCGAACCAGAAAGCAAAATATCTTCGCACGACATGAGTTGCCGCCAGTGGCGCTCACCATTACAACGGTCGTTCGCCACTGGCGGCAACTCATGTCGGGCGAAGATATTTTGCTTTCTGGTTCGAAAAAAACGTCGGCGATCCAAACTCGACAGGGTGGCTTCTCAAGATAAAAGTCTGGTCTATCGAGTGGTACAGTTCGATTTTCCGCTGGACCCTTATTTTTTGAGATAAATTGAAAAATATCCTGAAAAATAGGTGCAAAAGTGGTGTCTCTCCGTCTTTAATGATTGTTTAAACATGTTTAAACATTCATAATGTATTAATATTGGATATCACTGTATTCGGGAAAGTCTACAGAATCTTTTGCTGCAAAGGACAATTCAATATCTTTTATAATAACATCACAATGTTTGTTTAAAGTTGAAAAATATGGTTTTTTTCAAAACCATGTTCCTCAAAAACTGTGCGTATAGGAAAAAAATTAAAAACAGATTCGGAATCAGCGCAAGAATCTCTATAAGACGGACCCAACAGTAATTAGGGAACATGAAAAAAGTTGAAATTTGTTGGACAGTGTAATCAGTACGTTTCATTGTCTGTCCACCTCGTGTAAAAGACTATCGTTCTTCTCTATCTCCTTTTCACAATCGAGTTTCAAGATTAAAATATTAAACCAATTGCTCCCTACAGACACATTATAAAATTCTATTTTATATACATATAAATTTCCATCTTCTTCTAAAAAATCACGATCACCAAAGAAGTACTAATCGGTGCAAATCGTAGTGCGAGGGGTCTTCTTCTTAAATAAGGCAATGAAATTGATTTTTCGAAAGTTCAAAGCGAGAATACCTAAACCTCTTAAACCCGGCCGATGATTCCCAGCCCGAGAAGAAAAGCTGTGTCGCGAGCGGTCACGACGATCGTTAAAAAACGTCGTAACTCCCGGGGCCTATTTGTCGTCGGAGAGGCGGAATGATAAAAACAAAAAAAACCGAGAGAACTCGGCCCGTGACACGAGCAGCGCACAATACACCTTTATCCACTCGTGCTTCGCCGGAAGTTGAAGCACCGCTCCGACGAGGCGAGCACCGCTTCCGCGCTCGTCGACGCTCGAGCACTTGGTCCATCCCAGACATCATTTTTGTTTGTTTGCACCGCACCGCGCCTCACAGCACCGGCTCGCTGCCGAAGTCAAATTTATCGGCACCTCGATCGAACGCTCCTTCGTTCGCAATCTTCCAGGGAAAAGATAACGAAATCACCGCAAGATTTTAATTGAATTTTCCCAGAGAGAATATCGACGCTTCCGTTGACAATCGCCTGCGACCATGTTCCCCTCAAGTGCCGCAAAGTGTGTCAGCTGTGTCCAACATCGATCTCTCTTCAGATAAATGATTTAAAAAATATCCCGCTCGAGATGAACCGTATTTATTTTTCAACCTATTCAGCAAAAATAAACCGTAATCCCAAGATCTTTCGTAGGATTATTTCAAAATAGTTCTCAAATAAATTTCAAAATGAATTTTAACTCCCATACTAAACTACCTAAACTATAAAACGATAAATGAACCACGCGTTGAAATGCCAAACGAAAATGTATAAACCATTTAGCCTCTCGCCCACCGATCTCCTCTAACTAACGCAAGAATTATGCAACAACAAATGAGTCGTTTTGCCTTATCAGCTAATTCCAATTCAATCAGCAAGCTCTCGCGCTCCTCCACGGTCCCAAACTTTGGACAGGCGCCACGTCAACGAACACAGGGGTCGAAAGAAGATTCATGGTTGATCCCACGGGATCGACCAGGTAATAAAGATTCAAATCATTGTCTCTCTAGAATTTTTTATCTTAGGGCAATTTGCACAGTTGACCACAAATAGTGGCCGTATATCCGTTGAGGTGAATTTCCAGGAATTTGATCGGAAGGTATCGGTAAGACCGAGAAGCGGGTCATAAAAGACCAGAATAAGTCGGCTCGTATCGAAGCGGGTCTCGAGCGAACGCTTCCGACGATCGGAGGAGATAACTTTAGAAATAACAATACCGCGAGGCTGGCAGCAGCTCCTGTTCCCGGGTTAAGCGATTCGATGCACTTTGCCGAGCAAGACGCGTCCGTGACACGACGCGACGCCTCGTCTGTCTCTCGACGCTCTGCTGTCAGGCGACGAAACTAGATTATACGCGAGAGCCCCTGAAAGTGGTCAAAGACGAGGAGCAGAAGCGGAGCAGAAGCCGAAGCTGAAGCAGAGGAGCGGGCCGTGTTCCATTCCGCCCTTGCTCGCGCGACGCCACGCGCCAAGGAGTGCCGTTCTCGTCACGGTCCCGCCTCTCTCTCGCACTCTTTTTTTTTCTCTCTCTCCTCTCAGCCTCTCCTCGTTGCACCCTCTCGTGCTCCGAGTGCGTACGCTGGGTCGTTGATCTTCTCTCGAGGAAGCGTGCACAGCACGCGGCCTTCGCGCGTCCTTGACAGTGGCGCGAGGCAAGACCGCTTTCAGCCCGAAGAGTCGTCGAAGTCCCCGGGGCTTCGCCGGGAATTTTCATTTCCGGTCTCGCGGAAGCTTTCCGAGCAGAGCCTTCCACCACTTAAACTTTACCCTGTCTTGTTCCTAGTGGACGGAAAACATCTTCAAACCCTCTGGCTGCCGTGGAAAATAGCTCGGACCAGCGACGCGCCCTATCGCCCTGCCGCAGCACTGTCTCTCGTGTGTCTTCTGTACATCTTCTTTGTGTGTGTGTGTGTGTGTTCTTCCTTCCCCTAGGTAAACAGAGATGTTTGTCTTGAAATTCTCGAGGACTGCGAGAACCTTTTCAACCCTTTCCTAGATACGTGTTTTTCCTTTTGACACGGTGTAACGTCAAAGAAGTCTCGCTCGGTGGTTTGAGGGATGAGTTGCAAACCCTTTAAGGTTCTCCGCGGTATGTTCGCGACCAGAATTCGCAATCGGACGCGCCGAGCGACTCTTGTTAATATTCGGACACCCTTTGAAACACGGAAACCTCTTTGACCCTTTGTAGACGACACTGTTTCACTGTTTTTCGACTTCGCGTTCACTTTTGCATCGATAGTCTTTTATTTTACTTTCGTTGAAAATCTTGTGAAAAGCGCTCCATCCAGTAAATTAATCTTTCTACCTTCCCTCAAAAACTCGTTCTATTTTAAAGGGTGCCGGAATATTAATAAGAGCCGCTGTACTTGGAAGAGCCTCAACTATGCGCAACATTTACGAGCTTTGTGTTTAGGTCACCGAAAATTGTCGCTTTGACAATGAGGAGACTTGGACGAGCTTCAACCCCTTCAGCATTGTATTATTCTTGCTGTCCGGGCGCTGGGGATTTCCGAAGGACTTGGAAGAGCCTTAACCCCTTTACAACTTGATATTTTCATAGAATTAACTCTCGAGCTAGTACGAAGTTGCGCTCGACTATTTCGAAGGATGGAAAGTCTGAAATCGTGTTGGATGATCGATCGCCGAGGGGTTTTCTCATTTGGCGGAATGGGTCTGATTTTTGACAGTTTTTGCTAAATAATGCTTCACCATTTACTGTCATCTCGATTTTTTTAGTTTTTTCTACCATTGACACGGGCTTTTGAAGACGATGAGACAATCGCTGGTAGAACAAGTATCGTTGCCTCGATATCGCGATGAAGATACAGTGACAATTTCCGCACGTTAGCCGATTCGCGCGCGATCGAGTTAGCCTCCCCGATGAACCAATCCGCACGATCCGTCATCGAATGAATTATTTCGAGTCCGCAGCAAATTCTAGCGACGGTTTTCCACCGGGAAAAACGGTTTTCACGGCCTCGAATCGTATCGCGTAAGTACACGACGGCGGATGTAGGCCAGAAACGACTAGTGCCGGTAAACTGGGCCACGGTGCGTCGGCCTCGGTTCTAGAAATACCATTGCCACCGCTTCGAAGCGACGGAGAAGCATTCGTTCCCGATGAGAATTGCTTGGAACCAGAGGCGGCGGAATTCGCGAAACTGCGCCCCGAAAATGACTCGTGCGGTCTTTGGGTTTCGAGAGGTCTCGTCGAACGCTGCGAAAGCCTGGAATTCAATTTCGCCGTTCATCGAAAGCTGCGCAGACTTACATGTAAGAATATTCTGTAATAATTTTAAATTTCAATCCGCATTGAAAGAAATAATGTTGGGTTTTTTCGTTCCAGATAATTTGGCTTTGAGTAGTATTGCTCGATAAAATAAAATTCCATCCAATGATGGACAAACGAAAACTTTCGATGTGAAAGTTTCCAATTAATTTCAGATATAAATGAAAAAGATGCGAACACTAGGAATTGATTGAAAAATATCGATTGCGAGGAAATTGTACAATAGCATTCCCTGTAGAATTAATTTAATAATAGAACGGAGTAAAAATAGGACAAGAGGAAAAATACAAAGCTCGGTCAAGAGAGCTTCTCCAAGATTTACGTTCACAGCCGGACACCGTCCGATCTTCATTGAAGTTTCAAGAGAATCTGTGGCGATGGACGTCGAGCGTCGGGTGAAGAACCTGTGCTTCGTGCAGAAAACAGTTCGATCGCCCGGTTCGGTCGGTTGCTTCGAAAAATATCGTCGGAGTTTTATTTATAGCCGTTCATACTTAATTTAACCAGGCCTGCTGCGGCTAGGGAAATGTCCGAGGTGACACATAAAGATCCTAGGATTCTGTTGTCGATGTTATTTCGGGCTTGCGATTATATTGGCTCGTGAAACAAACATCTACGAATACCGCCAAAAATAGACGTTTTAATTTATCTTTGCTGCGTGTCGATTAGGGTGGACCTTAGCTATACCTGGTGAAATTTCTTTTGCGAGATTTTGGTTCACTACTCCCCCTAAAATAGTGCCATTGGGTAAGAAAATAATTCCTGCAAAAGGTGAAGTTGATCGGACGTCGGGAAGGTGCGCCACATTAGGGTAGACGTCAGCTATACCTGGTGAAATTTCTTTTGCGAGATTTTTGTTCACTACTCCCCCTAAAATTGTGCCATTGGGTGAGAAAATAATTCCTGCAAAAGGTGAAGTTGATTGGATAAGGGGAAGACGTACCACATTGACGTTGAAGTTGCGACAAACATGATAATTTATAGGAATGGAAATATTTACGATAATCTCATAAATAATATTATATATAAATATTAGATTGGGGAAAAAGAAATCCATCATTTCTCCGCTTGAGATAACGTAAAAATAATGGATTTCTTTTTCCCCAATCTAATATAAAATATCATATACTTATATACCTATAAAATTATAAATTTGATATCTATAAAATTTCATGTTTTTCGCAACTTTTTGGAGGAATTATTTTCTTACCAAATGACACAATTTTAGGGGGCGGGGGACGTGAAAAAAATCTTGCAAAAGAAGTTTCATCAGGTATAGCTGAGGTCCACCCTAATGTGGCACACCTTCCCGACGTCCGATTGATCTAAAACTTTGGATATATAATTTTTTCATGAAATGGAACAATATTGGGAGGAGTCGTGTCCAAAGCCTCGACGATGATCAAAATACTCATTGCACTCATCAGCAGTGGATCGACAAACGCAATTTCTAGAAAGTTAAAAGATCTAGCAGAGCTTCGCATAAATAAAAGAAAAGCTGCCGGCAAATTGCAGCGAGAAATATTTGCGAACAGCATGCTGCCGGGGCATGCGGCGTGTCGCGGCGAGACGAATGGCGGCGGGAGGCAGGAGGTGGTGGAGCTCGGGGGAACGAAACGAGAAAAACAGCGGCATAAGAAGAACGAGCAACAATATTATTACACTCGGTTGAGAGCGCGAGCGACTCACCCTCGTCGAGACGTAACAATCGTCTTCCCGGTGCGCGGCTTTGCTAAAACGTGCAAGGCCGACAATGAGACCACGACCCGTTAACAGCAGAGCGACTCCGCCGACCCTGAACACCCTTCGAAGGTTTATTTCCGTCGTAATCGACGATAACGACAGCCTGGTCCCTCCACTTGGCCGAGCGACTTGGGGGCTGAAGACTAACCGGAAGGTCGGCCGGAATCGAATCGAAACGAAAGCACGAGCAACGAACAACACCCCCATTCGAGAAGGAGGGGAGAAACCCGTTGAACGACCAGCGACGGGGAAGATTGAAATTTCGTATTGATTAGCGTTTCGTTTTCGGGGGAATTTTCGTGGGCGCGGACAGTGCGACGGGGTCGACAGCCGACCGACCAGCCGACCTTCGTTTTCTATTCGGCCGGATGGGAACCCAGAGTCCCAGAGCCGAGTTCTTGAAATATTTGCGATTCCGTGTCGCGTGGCAACGGCGAACCGCTCCGGTTACCTCCGGGATCCAGCCGCGGCCGATTTGTTTTATTCGCCTACACCCCGGGAATCCGGCCTGATTATTCCGGAAATTCGCGAGCCGAGCCGACAACTTTACAGTCAACAATTATTCCCGGGCACCGAAACAAACAGCTTTCGGCTTCGAAAAATCCCGGGACCTTTCTAATTTGTTCCTTGATGTCGTTAAAAACTGATTTTATGGTCGCCGTACTAACTCTCTGGATCGCTACTGAACGGGGCGCTATAGCGAACGGATACAGATTGCCGAACATGTCAACATTTTATCGATCGTTTCTACGATTAATTGCAACATTCCCAGCGACACGATTATCACCTCGCGCGACATAATTCGAGCCATTAAGTTCGGGGAAGGTTCGTCGTTGATTTCATAACACGTAACATCACATTTTCCTGTCCAGCTTGAAGGAATCACTATAACAGACGAAATGTCAAACGATAGCTTTGCGGCAGTTATATCACGTATAAAAATATTTTACGAGATTACCGTTTCATAATGTATAACACGTTACATAAATGCATATTCGCATTTCAATGATTTCAGTCGAAGAAACTCCGTATAAAGATTGAAATGCATAAAGAAGCCATTTTAAGAATGGAACAGAGACGTTTCGTAGCCTTACTTTGTGAAAATTATATTTTTATGCGGTGCACGGCAGGTTTAGTTAAGAAAATTTCTTTTTGTTAATAACACCGATTAATATACATTCTTATATGTTTAAAATGCACATTTCACTTAATATTAACCCTTTGAGAATTATTTCTAGTGGATTTTAGTAAGAATAGTAGAAGAATAGTCAGAGGCAATATACGCCTACAGAAGATTAAATCGTTCCAAGTATGCGAAAAATAATAGTAAAATCGATAACGCGATTTTCCCAAAATATTGGGGATCCCACCGCGCCCGTTAATTTTCCTCGAAGTATTACAAATCGCTGGAGAGCTACAAATAACACGGCTCCATTAATTTAATACCGTCAACCGTTCATCGGCCCCGTCGCCAGGCTGTAATATAAGGATGCTGATATCGCGACGATGCAATCCCTATAATCTCACAATTCCACGTAGTCGGACAACGATTTCCAACAGCCTCTTTCTCTCTCTCCCTCTCGATCGATCGACAGTTAATAACGCGAAGAATATTTATCACGGTTCACGATTGCTCGATCGGCTTTCAACGATTTTCTCCCTCACCTATCTGCAATTCAACTTACGCGGCTTTACTTGAATTCCGCACCGGCTCGAATATCGAAGCTCGTCGGTAATCCGAGGTGCTGATTCTTTACGATTTAAATGGTCGTTCGACGAACGATTCCGATATACATATAATACATACACCGATTAATTGTTTTTATTACGCTGGTAACGGGAAACCGGAGCCACGTCAAAGCTCAAATCGAACTTCTTTCGATTCTCGGATTAAAGAATTTTGTTAGAATATTTAACAAGAAAATTGCATATATTAAAAGGTCGATTACAACCCCGTGTACAAATCCCGACGTTCCACTTCCTCGATCCGTTGAAATCTTCATTGGCCATTTATCAGCGCGAACAAGCTGTCAGCTTTGATCCAACGTAACCCGCAATAACACGGCAATTTGCAGAACGTCGGAACAAAAGGCCGGAGCTAAGTAATGGAATAAATGTTTGACTCGATTGGAGTTGTTGAAAGAGTGTACAGGCCTGTGTTTAGCCGACTCGTTTTCCATTTAGACCTGGGAGGACCGGGCCTGTTATTGCGATTGCGAGCGATAAAAATGTTTCGTGAGACACGGTACCGGAGTAGTTCCCGGGACAGATCACGCCAAGGCAGGTGTGTGGCGGCGATGGAAAAGCCAAACAGTTCGTTTGCGTCTCTTTGTTCGAGGGCGCGCGATTCCGTTGGCAAAAAACACGATCGAAGAGTAGGTTCGCGCGAATCATCGTCGACGAGCTGGAAACGAGTTTTGTCGCGAAAGTACCGAAGATAGAGAGAGCGGATTAAGCCCTTCAAGCCCTACGCCGCCCCTGCACAATGCCGCTCAATAGTTAACGTCTTTGACCCCCTCCCGGTCGTTTTCCCGAACTTTCAACCTCTGACCTTTGCCGGAAGGGGAACGCTTCCGTTTAATCAGCCGCGTGTCACGCGACCGCGTTCTCGCGAGCCGCAATCTCCAGCGAAGCATTCACCGCCCGAGAGCAAGAACTTCGAGGCTTCTTTCAGCCTGCGGCGAAAAACGCGGACGCGACGCCATTGACGCGGTATTAGGTCGCAGACTATGTCTTCGAACTTCTGCGACACGTTTTCATTTCGAACGAGAATCTCTCTGCTCGACCGTACAACTTTCATCAGGTTCGACTATCGTCGAAAAAGACGCGCTCCAGCATTTGTTTCTTCGCTCACCTTCATTGTTCAGATGTTTCATTGAACGCGTATTTTTAATCAATACGGGAAAGGATGTGAAAACACAATATGTATCTCATGTTTCAACATCTTCATTACATGTCAATGAACGTAATGATACGAATATATGTAAACGTTATCATTTATGTGCTTCGATCTACAGTGAGGGTACAAAGTATTCGTACACCTTTTAAAAACTAATAACCTTTTTATAATTGTACCAAACGATCTAACTTTTTATAATCAATTAGAAGCATTGTTTTACGAAATGATATGCGGAAAAAATTTTCCAAATAATTGTAATTTACAAGGTTACATGCAAAAATAAAGAAGGCATTTTTTAAAACTTTTTTATTTGGGCTCTTAAAGAAAACTTAAAATATATGTTTTGTGGATCTATGTTAGTTAAGTATGTTATATCTATGTTAGTTAGTAGAAAATTTAATCAAAATCGGTTAACGCAGGAAGAAACAACACGCATCGAAAGATGCACGATTTTGTGGATTTTAAGCAGAACCTTTTCAAAAGTCGTGTAAAACTACGATTTTCACCATATTTATCCGCTTGTAGCTCCTGTGTATGTTAATCGATTTCAATGAAATTTTCAGCGTGTGTACAGGGTGGTCTTTTTATCTGAAGACATTGAAATATCTCGAGAACTATGTATCGGAACAAAACAAGTGGGCAATGAAAGTTGTTCGTCGCGAAGGGGGACATCCAATGATACCAAAGTGGACCTCCCACCGCCACCCCCTGGGGGTGGGGGTGGGAGAAGATAAAAAGCTTAAATGGGAACCCCCATTTTTCATTGCAGATTTGGATTCTCCAGAAAAAAATACACAAATTTTACCTAGGAGTTTTTGCATTTTGGTTCACAGATAGCGCTGTAATGGACAAAAATCAAAATGGAAAAAGTCGTTGAAAATTGGGCATATCTCGAGAAATACACATCAGATCAGAAAAATAAAAGTAGACGTACTTGATATTTTTAAGAATGCTATTCAATAACACCATAATTGACCCCCCACCCCAACTTCCTGAGGATTGATAAACAAACCAATGAATTTTTCCAACTGCTTTCGATTGCAGCGACATTTGTGAAAGAAATTACACCAATAATATCAAATCAATGGAGAACCAAGATTTGCTATAAAAAAGGGTTTCCCATTGAAGATTTTGAAATAGTTCCCCCTCCCACCCTCAGGAAGTGGGGCTGGGGGGTCAATTATGGTGTTATTGAATAGCATTCTTAAAAATATCACGTACGTCTACTTTTATTTTTCTGATCTGATGTGTATTTCTCGAGATATGCCCAATTTTCAACGACTTTTTCCATTTTGATTTTTGTCCATTACAGCGCCATCTGTGAACCAAAATGCAAGAACTCCTAGGTAAAATTTGTGTATTTTTTTCTGGAGAATCCAAATCTGCAATGAAAAATGGGGGTTCCCATTTAAGTTTTTTATCTTCTCCCACACCCACCCCCAGGGGGTAGCGGTGGGGGTCCAGTTTGGTATCATTGGATGTCCCCCTTCGCGACGAACAACTTTCATTGCCCACTTGTTTTGATCCGATACATAGTTCTCGAGATATTTCAATGTCTTCAGATAAAAAGACCACCCTGTTTAACTAACATAGATCTACTAAACATATATTTTAAGTTTTCTTTAAGAGCCCAAATAAAAAAGTTTTAAAAAATGCCTTCTTTATTTTTGCATGTAACCTTGTAAATTATAATTTTTGGAAAATCTTTTTTGCATATCGTTTCGTAAACCGATACTTCTAATTGATTATAAAAAATCAGGTCGTTTGGTACAATAAAGAGTGTACGAATACTTTGCACACCCACTGTATATAAAGACTTTCATGTTTGTACTTCCTATATACATATAGTTACACCGTCGATATAAGTTCTCTCGCTGCCTTTATTATTATTAAAAAATATTCTTGGATACTTTCCCTCGGTGTGGGTATTTTATCAAGTTTTTCATCCATAAAATACTTATTTATAATCGCACACATATTCTTATTTTACGTGTACGATCGAAAGAATCTATCGGATACATTTTTTAAAAATACGCTTGCAATTCGAGCGACGGTAAAATAAAACATTTGAAAGGATCATTTCAACAACAGGACCTGAATTTATTCAGATGTATGCTCGAATAAAGAAGTTTATCATAAAATTTTATATGAAAGTATTTGTACAATTTGAATTTGTCGTAGAAAGAAAAATGACGGTGAAGTAACTGTAGCGATATATCTACAATAAATATGGACTTTCTTTTTCCCAGCAGAAAACGAGGGACAAAGAAGTTCTAGTAACTGTAGCTACGAAGAAAATAATACATCAAGGGGTGAAATCCAGTGTTCCAAGTAATGGGGATCAACGAGGACAATGGAGGAATTCTTCCAATCTTTTTCCGCTGACGATCGCACGTCGCGTTTATCCCACATCTTACCTGCACCGTTGGGAAACTTTAAAACCGAACCTCGGTCTTCCGGAACTTTTATTTTGAACAGCCTTTCGAAAACGCTCGACGTCTTTTCCGCCGTCCGGCCAGCCCCTTTCACCTCATTGTCGAGGATTTTACTCCTTCCAAAGGGATAAAGAGCCGCGGCGAACCTCGTCGAAATTGCCTTCGTTAAGAACGGCGACACGCGATTCGTGTTTTAATAGCGCTGTCGGAAAGACTCGGTTAGAGTAATTAATTCCGGAGCGCGGAAAACGATACGCGACCGCGCATTCTGCCGCCCCTCTCCTCTCTCCAATCTATTAATGCGAAGCTTAGAGTTCAGATTTCCGACGAGAGGTCTTGCGATTTAGCAGCCGGCCCGAGTGATTATTCCTCGACTAATTGTTCGCCAGGCGTAAATATCTCATTGTTCCAAGTATTTCACTTTCTCCCTTTCAACGCCGCATTTGCGAACTCATCTAACGAGGGCTTGGATTTTTAACGACGAAAACTCCGAATACATGTTTTTACTTCTGCGCCTTAAACGTCGTTTATTTCATTGTTGCTCATAAATGGCGAGTGTAACGATTTATCACGAATTTTTTCGAATAATTCTTGAACTTTGCCTTTCTTTTCAGTGAGAAATACACCGATCGGATGGAATCTATTTCATCATTCGATTGGAATCAAATGGAAATCCATTTCTCTGTTTTCACATAAATGAAAGCATAAATGAATTTCGAAACATTTCTTCCATAAATGCTTCCGCAGTCTGGCGATAAATAATAGTTGTTTGGTTTTCTTAGGTGGAGGAAATACACAAGTCGAAACGGGCCAAGGAACAATTCTTTTATCGTTGATAATAGAATCACCGATTAACTCTCCCGGAGCGACGTTTCATGGCGCAGTATTCGAAAGCTTTTTTGGAGGTGGCAGCGGCTTCAGACTTTTTTCTCTTCCGATTGATCCGATAGGATCCGCGCGGTTCCTTGCCAAAAACAGGCTTTATGGAACTAGTTTGTATTCTGAGAACGTTAATACGTCAGTGTATACCCGTTTATGCGCTCTAAAAACTTATATAACACTCGAGAACCGAGTTTTTCCGAAGCTACAGAAACATCTGCATCACTTTCTGCTCCCTTCTCAATCAAAAACGAATTAACTGCTCCTTCCGGACCTCTTCAAAGAACCTTCTACGCAACCTAACCCATTAATCATTTTGGTGACGAATGCATAAAATCCGCAATCGAATAACAATTCAACAAATATAATTTTCATAAATCTACAAGAGATTTATCATTGCAGTCTTCCGGCGTCTGTTCCTTTCGCTTCTAATTACCTTAACGGTTAACAAATCCTGGACTGCACCGTGGTAGCAATTCGAAGAGAAGCGCCTTGCGTCGGTCTGGCGTCGCAGATTGCCGGCAGCTAGCCGAGCTGTTTTCCGAAGACGCTCCCGGCGCAGCGGAGAAAAACTTTGTTCCCGGCCCGGCCGGGGTTCATCAAACTAGCCGGAATTATCTTTTAAGCGGCTCATCACTGTCCGTCTAGCTGCCGCGACGGTTCTGCTCCACCTCTTGGCAGGAGAAGCGCGCGTATTTGGTCAGACGTCTAGACACTTCTATCCGACCAAGGGGCGCGACCATGCTCGGCGTCGTGTCCCCAAGGACGGCCGAAGGGAAAGCATTTCTTATCTGCTAGCCCCGAGCCCGCATCGCAAACTGCGAACGACGCGCGTACGGCTACACTCGTCAAAGGGATTACAACGAACAGGTACTCGATTGTCAACGTGTTCGTTAAGGGCAATAACCAGATCAACGAGTCCGAATAAAATAAAAATAACTGGAAACACGCCTGCCTGAACGATCCATGCCAGTGGGTCTGTATAAATTCGTCAAAAGCGTTCTCATCGGATATTTTTAACGTTATTTGTCGCTTTTGTTCGATGCAAAAAGCGGGAAGCAGCATCGCATTTGGTCGTCGATTTATTTGGAAATGGTGCTCCGGCTCGGCTGACAGCACTGTTTCGTAGCAACGGCTGCGAGTAAACTGTCGTTCCACAAATTACCGTGATGCGAATGCGACGGTGTACATTGACGCCGTCGGCGCATTACGGGGAATCCTCTCATTTCTATCACTGCACATATTCGCATGGCGCGTGAATATATTATCCCGTGTAGCGCTCGGGAGAGACCGAAGCGAGATTGAAATCACGTGTTTAATAATAATGTTGCGGAATGCGGACGTACCTCAAGTATCCGCCGGTGAATAATATTAATTTCGATAATCAGCAGCGTTTTTAAGCATACCGGCCAGATCGTGGGGAGTGTATTGAATAAGAATGGTAATAGATTGTTTCCACTGAAAATTTCAATTGTAATCTCTACAGAGCTATTTCAAAGAAACTACAATATCAATCAAATACCAGATAATCCCATAATTTTCGAGAAATTTAATATTGTCCAGGAGACGGCCTCTTCAAGGCACTGTGTAGTGGTCTAACGACCAAAAAGTGATTGTTTAGCGAGAGCCATGGCTGGTGTCATGCGTTGCTCGTTACTTCTAAGTAATTACGAGATTATCTGGTCGGCGATAAAAGGAACGCGGCCGTTCAAGCTCGCAATCCCGTGTTATCGTCTTACTCATCGCGCTTTGCCTGAAAAAGGACCCCCACCCGGTCCCATCTACACGCAGCCGGCGCGGCGCGGCGTGTCGTTATCACTATCAATAGCCTCGATACGCTTTCACGGGGATGTCGAGGTGGTTTGAGGGGGTGTAGGAACGCTGAAGCGAGAGAGAAAGAGAGCGAGAGGTAACGTGGGCGATATGTGTGCAAGCGCGTTGCAATAAACCACGCTTTATCGCCTTACGGTTGAAACTTCTCGAGCACGCTCGCGTGGTTGTTGAACCACACACCGGTTCATTGGCTTCGGACCGCGGCTAGAAAATAGCGTGGACGCGTGCCACAAGCACGACACTTTCTGCTTAACGTGCGCTTTGCAAATCATCTCGCTTAATTTTTTTCCTATCTGCCGCACCGTATCGCGATCCTTTTCAACGGCGCTGAATGTGCACCGCATAGAATATAGAGTACCGACTTTAACGTCTTCATTCGCGAACAGCCAATTCACTGGTATTTATCGACACGATTGCGTTTTCTTCTTTATTATTATTGGGAGTAGGAGACCGTCCTTCATGAATTTCTCGAAGCTCGGAATTAATAACTAATAATTTCTCAGCAAGAAACAGAAATTATACTTCATAATTTTTGTATGCTTAAAAAGTTTGAATATTCGTAAGAGCAAGAAAATTTATCTTGGATCTTCGTCATGTGTTAGGTTCGCATCGAGGAATGAAATTTCTTTATAGAAGTTACTTATAATCGCAGTTTCGCTATTATTAGATCGCGGACAGCGGTTTTCTCCGTTATCCAACGGAGATGAAAATTACGCGGAAAATCCCTTCTGCGAAGTTCTCTCGGGGAAGTTAAAAATAAAACGAAACTCTCAAATCTGTATCCGTGTACGTATCTCTGTTGTAATCTACAAGCTCTTATGCGGTATATCAAGGCTGTGCTTTGAAACAGCTGCCTCTTATCACGTAGGGACCTGCACACTAGTAATTACTGGTCAGATTTATATAAACTCGTTTATACGTGCTCCGAGTTTACAAGACAGAATGTATATCACGTACATAATCTCATCATCTTAACGCACGGCTTTAAGTTCCACGCTGAACTTAATAAAAGTCTGGTCATTACGATCTTCTCTTCCCCATTTTAATTACGCGTGCCTCGCGTTGTTCGCCCGTATCACTTTGTATCAAGTTCTGGCGAATAAACTCCGACAAAATAAGTGTGTCAACAGACCCGGACATGGGTTTAATATTCTTCTTTACTCGGAAAAGAACCCTTTATTACGATAACGAGCTTCTGTGCAATTTCTGTTTAACCAGCGAAAACGTTCGCTTGCATAAAGCTCTATAGATAATAAAGCTTCAGTGGTAATTACTTTTATTTTGAATTTTTTTATGAGCAAGTTGTCCCGCATTACGAGGAGGATAAGGTACTCGTTAAAACTCTTCAACACTCGAGTGATCGGGAAGACAATTGCGGATCACTGTGTCGTTTCAATTTGTGTTTTCAAAGTTGAGTTTCCCTTACCAATTCGAATATATACATTTTATTTGACGTACTGCAATTTGTAAAATCATTTTGAAAGTTCACTTCGGAGTTACCCCTTCGGGAGGAAGTGAACTGGGGTATTACCCCCCAGAAAAACCGATATCGCAAGCAATTCCGCAATTTCCAGATCGGAGGACTGAAATGTCTGTTCCACGTTGCAGTTGACAGGTCGAGGTGCACGCGTCGCACGCGTCGCGCGTTGCATACGCGCGGAATCGCCGGTACCGAGCCAAGCATCCGCGGCACTCGGCGCCTAATCAACGGGAGTTGAAGTAGCCAAGAATTTGTCACGTGCAAACGAGCCTCCGGGCTCTCTGGCACCGGTCGTGCACCGACGACGGCGGACGGCTTGGATTATTCATGGGACCCCATTGCTATCGGGGACTCCGGATTGCTGGTCGATTGAAATTGAACAATGCGAGAGTGTGTCCGTGTGTGTGTGAGAGAGAGAGAGAGAAGGGACAAGGAGGGACAAGGACACCGTGCACGTGCACACGCGAGCCGGTTCACTGACCACGGCTCGATCGAACTGGAAAATGACCGTGCCCGGTCAGCTTACGTGCTAAGGTTTCAATTCGGATAAGAGGTCGCGAACCGCCCGTATTCCCCCGCGACCCGAGACGCGGATTTATACGACGCCTTGAATGAGAATCCGCGTTAGGTGTTGTCACTGGGGAGAACCCGCTATGCGCAGTGCGTTGAAAAGTCCCTGTCCTGGACAAATAGGTGATGCGAACAAATATTTCAGACGACAGTTCTAGGATATAGAAGACGTAGATGTAGGATATACAGTGGGTGTACAAAGTATTCGTACACTTTTTCAAAACTAATAACATTTTTATAATTGTACCAAACAACCTGATTTTTTATAATCAATTAGAAGCATTGGTTTACGAAATGATATACAAAAAAGATTTTCCAAAAATTATAATTTACAAGGTTAAATGCAAAAATAAAAAAGGCATTTTTTAAAACTTTTTTATTTGGGTCCTTAATGAAAATTTAAAATGTATGTTTTGTAGATCTATGTTAGTCATACACATGCTGACAATTTCATTGAAATCGATTAACATATACACGAGCTACAAGCGGTTAAAAATGGTGAAAATCGTAGTTTCCCACGACTTTTGATCAGTTTCTGCTTAAAATTCACAGAATCGTACATCTTTCGACGCTTGTTGTTTTTTCCGGCATCAATCAATTTCGATGAAATTTCCAACATATGTATAAAGAACATGGATCTAGAAAACATGTTTTAAATTTTCATTAAGGGCCCAAATAAAAAAGTTTTAAAAAATGCCTTTTTTATTTTTGCCTGCAACCTTGTAAATTGTAATTTTTGGAAAATCTTTTTTGCATATCAGTTTGTAAACTTATGCTTCTAATTGATTATAAAAAATCAGGTCGTTTGGTACAATTACAAAAAAGTTATTAGTTTTTAAAAGGTGTACGAATACTTTGTACACCCACTGTAGAAGACGTAGATGTAGGATATATTGCAGTAACCTTGGAAAGCTCTGTAAAGATTACAATTGAAGTTTTCAGTGGAAATCTATATTTTTCACGAAACAAGTAATAATTAATAAAAGTGCTTGTAGTGACCTTGCTCGCGAGCATCGAATTGTAAAGTCGTAAGGGGTTAGCGTGACGAAGAAACATACAATTGGCGTAAAGTAGAATTAGTCGTCGCGAGCCAGACGTTTCGTAATTTAATGTCACGAAAGTTTCGTCCATCCCTTAATAACTCGTAATTCACCTATTTCTTACTAAAAATAATACAAATAATTACATATTAATTCTGTTTTATACATAAATTATGCAGAATCCGACGAACGTTCGATATTCCCCTATTCGTCTATTACCATATCGTGCACGTCAAACCGAAACTGTAATCATTTCGTGATTAATAATTCGCAAGTTAATCATACCGGACGGTTAATATGTCGTTTCATTATTTCCGTTATGCGCGAGCAACGATTATTCGGTACTCGACGGTAACTGTTCAAGAAGAGTTACATCGTGTTTCGGTCGACGATGGCTCCAAGTGCTCAAAGAATTAACAGACGGGATATAATGACCGAGATCGAAGTAGAAAATGACGGTGCCGTGTCAGACCAGACACATTACACTTTCCGCTGGCTTTCCGGCCATCATACTTATCAATCTTCCCTGCCGGCACGGCTCGTTCTTGCCGGATTCTATTAGTAATCCGTGCCACGGTCTGGAAGTTGAAGTCTCGAAGACTGAATAAGTAATTCAATCTTCCGCGGTGATCGGGCACTCTTTAAAACCTACACTTCGCAGTTATATTCTACGTTCTACGCGGGACTTATCGCTCACGCAAGACGCGAGACACATTAATTACATTCCACCCGTCTTACGAAATTTGCAATCTACCCGAGCCTGATCTAACAAATATTCATGAGCCTAGACGCGTTACGGCTGACGCGGACAAATCTAAACGCAAAATCAGATGTCGGGATCGATCACCTTGCCCCACTGTCGTCTCGATTGCCACGATTTCCTTATTAGTCGGCTCGTTAAGCTGTTAGCTTGGCTAATTGGCAGAGAAACAATTTTCTTATTAAGTTATACAAATAAGGTAGTGGAACTGTTAATAATTTTGCGAAATGATAAAAAGGCGGCTAGTCGAAGATAAAATTCCTGGCTGAAAGGCGTCGACTGTGAGCGTTGATAAAAGTTCAACGAATTGAGACATCAACAGGAGAGTGTCGGTGATCCGGTGAATGCAAATAGTTCCGAAATCGATGTCCCTTTTTAACTTTCCAGTACCGCGCCGGTCACCGTCGCCCGCCGCGCCGGGTCAGTCGATATTAAATCGCAAACATGAATTGCAGTCGCGACGTCGACGACGACGATGACGACAACGACGGGTCGGGTCGCGTCGGTTCTGGTGCGGTTATAACCTACTATCCCGAACCCTTTATTCCTCGTCGAATATTAAAGTCGATCCGGTGGTAGGTTCTCAACGGGGTGATCAATCGCGGCCGATTCCAGCCGGATGGTCGTATAATTAATTTCAAAGTCACCGGGCACGACGCCCCGGCTGTTATAATTCGATGAAGCGAGTTTTCCATTCCGCTCGGTCGATTTCGCGCCTGAAAATACGCTCGCCGAGAATTATTAAGGTTAGCCGAGGTGTCGGTCCCGCGAGAACGCTCGATCTGTCCGCTCGAAAGTTGCTCCACATTCGGTGACCTTTTCCAGGGACGGTCGGCGAAATGTCAGGGTGCCGCCGCGGTGAACCACGGGGAAAAAATCTGGTCCACTGTGGCTCCAACACCGATTCCACCTAATAACGAATCGCACTCGTTAAAACTGCTCCGAAATGTATTGACGGGCTACTCCGATTTTCGGGAAATCGACGTCATCCAACTGTGACGATCTCGTACATACTAGCCGTACTAGCGAAAACCTCATTTTAAATCTAAAATTTCTTTCTGGCTAAAATTTGTAATTTCCGTTCGAAGACGTACTGGAACGTATAAAAATGTATTTATTTTGAAGCACGATGAGTCCTTCAGCTTTGGAGATTTATATTGCAAAACCTGTGCGAATAATATTGCGAACAAAAATTACGAATAAAATTTCAATGCGCTGTGGCAATTCCTCGGTTTATTTCCGTCCCGATTGGCGATTCGACTAGATCGGATACAGGAAAAGAAATTAATCGTTCGTCCATTGAAATCGCGTCGCGAAGCTGACGCGGACCGGCCCGGCCCGATAGAGACCGATTCATCCCCAGCGAAAACGAGACGCTAATAAAGCATCGCCGGAAAAGAAATAAAGGGACGCGGGGCCGAGTGGTTCAGAGATATTAAGCCCGATAATGGATTCTTATGTTCGGCCGAGCGTTCACGGATATTTCCCTGATATTCATTTCGCCATATTGTTGCCGGTCTCCCCGTCCTTCCGCCGTCGTCGACGACGGAACGGCGCGGCGTCGCGTCCCATTCCGGGGCAAGAAACTTTCCATTCCTTAATGAGAAAACAGCCGGCATCCGGTTGGACCGCTGAGATGCGCCGGAGGGTTGCATTAAATGCAACTTATCCGGGAAACGAGGGGAAAACGATTCGTCGGCAGAACGTACAATTTCTTCGGGACCGTGGATTCATTCGATTTGGACTGTGAGCATCGCTCGCCTAGCAGCCGGATGAGTGCTTTGGGACACGATCTTTCGACTAATTGTAAATACTTGTTATGCACTAAACGATGCGGGATTGTCTCTAGAACGCATTGTAACTTTGACGTGGCACTGTGCAACGAAAGAATATCTTCATTGCGATTTCATAGTCAACTCCGGTCGTGTATAGTTGACCCTGCTATAACACGGTTAACTCGTTCCGCGTTGAGTATCGCAACCGTGTTAAATCATTTCATTAGAATATGAAAATCTTCTTTCAAAAGTTTGAATTACGTTCCCGAGGGTAACTCGTTGGTTCGCGAGAAGAATTGTCATCGATATCGAATACAATGAAAAATGTGTTATAAACATAGATATATCGCGTTACAGCGACATAGCGTTGCATCGAAACCGTGTGTTCAGAGTACCGTGTTATAAATGGATCGAGTGTATTTCTCGGACCTCTTTCAGCACGTTCGTTCCTCGGAAAATTGGGTTACAGAGGGTTAACGGTAGGGGTTGATGGCATCGAAAAATGTCGTAGGGTCGCCCCTGCGTCAGTATTTCCGTCTAAAATTATTCGTTCTACTTTCGCGCAATGATTTTCCGTTGGGCTCGAGTGCGGTGCCGTTTCTACGTACGAACGGCTTAATAGACCGATCAGGGCTGGAGATTAAGATAACGTATCGCAGGTAGAAAGCGAAGGAAACAGCTTTTCCCGGAGCGCGTTACCCCGTTGTTCCTCGTTAAATAAAACCGTCGGGACCCTCGAAGCGGTAGCCTATTTTCAATCAGCCTCTCTCGTTTGATAACAGTCTCGAGCTCCGGGTACGGACGACGTACCGTCACGCAATCATCTGTGCTTAATCTTATCTTCGGCCTTAAACCGGGAAGCCGCGTGGAACACAGGCGGCACGAGTGCGGAAATACCGCTCGAGTACACACACACACATTATCTTCCACTCGGCCGGCCGTAAGTAGGAATCACGGGATCGATCATTCTTGCGAAACAGAACGACCGACGGGGTATCGACAGGCCCCGTAACCTTGCGAAATTATTGAACGACAGACCGTCGTCGGTCGCGAGTTAGGAAAACGTTGTACCCGCACCCGTGGAACGACCTCGGGCCACGATCGTTTCCGGGCCGTATTTTCCCGTCGCATAAATCGTGGAAGGGAAACGTGGGGGGCGCGCAGGAAGAGGGCACGTTGCATCAGGAATTAAATCAACGCTCCTTCGTTGATGGGAGATGATGGAAAACGAGATGGAAAGGGTCGAGAGCGGCGGGTCGTGTGGGAGGACGACGATAACCGAGTTGCGTAGATTGGAAAGAGGACGAAAAAGCTGGAATAGGCGTAGTAAAAGCAAGAGGATGCAGGGGACACGAGAGCAGGAGAAGGAGGAGGAAGAGCAACCATGGTGGGGATCAATTTAGAAGCCGTGACTCACTCGACACGGTGACGTCGTTAGCGCACCCCCTTTCCCCCTGCCCCGAACGCCCCTAAAAAAAGAGAGAAGAGAAAAGAAAGAGAGAAGAGAAGAATAATCCGGTCACAACTCTCTCTCTAAGCGAGAACTAATCGAGGCCAGTGCACACCGTCGGGGTATAACGGGGTATAACGGGGCAGGGGGATGTTCTTGAATCGGCCGGTCGACGAGCCTCGAGTTCTGGCGTTCGTGTGTGCCGCTGTTGCCCGTCGAGGAGGACCGAGGAAGCATACAGGCACGCATGAACACACAGACGAGTAGAGGCGGAAAGGGCACCGAGTCGTCTTTGTGCACGAATAACACCGGCGCGGCGGTCCCTCGTTACGTCGAAAAACTCGACCGGCGCGGCGCGGTGGCGGCGGAGAGGCAAGTTTTACCTACGCCCATGTACCTTCGCACGCCAGCGACTGCTGTTTACCAGCAGCACGGGGAGCCGAAGAACGAAACACGGTGGGAAGAGAAACAAGGAAAATCGCGGGACACCGAACGGGGGTAGGGGTGTAAACGAGGAAGAGGATGCGAAAAAGAGGGAAGTATCCAACGCATCCTCTCCCCCGCGCCCACCGAGCTAGCGTCCCCTCGCCCCAATTACCGTGCCCATCGCGCACCACCTCGTCCACGCTCGTAATTTGCATCCGACCTCTATTTCCTTCGTAGCCGTCGAATTACTTGTCCGTTCCGAAAGCTCGGAGGGTGATCCGAGAGAACGCGCTAAGAACGCGCACGACTCTTCCTCGCACGTTCTTCCTCTCCGTCCTGGCCTCCAAGACTGCGCGGGGGAGGACAGGACGCTGCGAGGGAACGTTCCAGCGTTTGCTCGACGTTAAGCGGTCGAGACCCACAGGTTACGGGGCGGCGCTAACAATGGAAGGGAAAAAGGAAAAACAAAAGAAGCGAGGACTGGAAGCCGCGTATGTTCCTTGGGTATACGTGTGTAGAGGTATGATGTCCTTTGGGTGTACTCACGAGGCACACGATCTACGAGGACCAGGCTCTCGGTTGGGAGATCGTTGCGTCGTCGAGCGACGTGCATCCTCTATCAACGATCCCTCCGTGTCTCGAGTCCTGGCGGCGAGGACCCGGACGGACGGTTCCTCCAGTTGTCACTCCGGCAACACCCACTTTCTCCTCTGGCCTCGTAACCTCGAGGGCTACTTTTCTTTCTCTCCCTCGCTACCGTCGTCGGATGAGGCGCAGCACACTACCCCGACACTACTACCACCACCACCATCCGCACCACCACGATACGAGGCGATATCTCGGACTACCAACGAGCACCACCACGATTGGAAACCACCACCACCACCACCGCCACCACCATCGACACCACTGCCGCTGCCACGAGTAGCAGTTTCGATACTGGCGAGACCCCACGGTCCGTGGCTCGATGGCCGAAGGATTACCTCCACCCTCTCTCTTTCTCTTTCTTTCTCTCTCGGTTCTCTACCCCCTTTGCTTTCCTGTTCCCCGGTTATTTAAGCATCGCCACTCGCAACACGGTCGCGCGTGCTTCGTCACGGGCCACTCCTCGCGCTGGCACGACGCGTGTGACCGTCGACGAACCACCCTCTAGAAACGCCAGCTGCACGCGGCGGCAGTCTGCGAGCATGGGATGAGATTCCGTAGCTCGCTCTCTCTGCGGAAACGCCACCGTCGACGCTGGCCTATCTACGCGCCTGTCTGCGCTACCGAGCCTCCGCAAGCCCGGCCCTCCTTCCACCCCGCCGCAAAGCCTTCTGGCCAGTCACGATAGCAATATATGAGCGATCGTGACACACGCGTGCCCGTGACACGTCCCAGCATGCGCCCTTCTCAGCGCGCCGAGCACCGCACGCGCCCGACTACGGTCTAATTCGACGGACCAGCCGGTGTCGCTGCTCTCTGATATCTACCTAGGGACTTTTGTCTTTCATCGTAATTCGTGGAACCAGTGCCGCAGCGCGAGACGGTACCCGGCAATCTCTACGCTTTCAACGTGAAATCGATAATCAGCCCTTGCCTCGTGATCTCGTTTACACTTACCACGACCGGAACCGCGATTCCCTTCGTAACTCCCTGCAAGAAGAAGAAAGATTGATTCCTATTGCAATTATACACCCATTCGGTTTTACTCTACAGGTATCTACTCGTACCATGCTATTTGAATTTCCCGCCTAAAAGGTAAGGCCGCAGCCAGGATCCTCGCGAATCTAGGGAGTTTCGTAACAGTCGTGTTTAACCTACAGAAAAGCCGACTCGAGTAAATCTCGTATGAAATATTCTCTTTGCAAGTTACTATTGAGAAGAAGTTATCGAGCGACACAAAGATCTATCATTTTAAGTCGGTTTTGTGATTTTACGATGTCGCAGTCACCTAATCGACGTAATGGTCATGGATAAAGTTATTACGATCATAATTCTTCGTTGACGGTACGGTGGCAATTTGATATGAATTACGTCTGTTTGAGTATGGAATACTACATACCGTTGCATCATGCGTGGCATGTCCTTTCGAATGTGTCCTTGTTTTTGATTGTTTTCGATGGACAGCACCGTCGGCGAGCATGCGAGAGGCAGCGCATCTACCGCCAGACACCGACGAGATATGTACATTAGGGTGGACCTTATTTTTTGACCAACGAATTTTTTTCACGACGCCCCCCAGAATGGTTCTCTTTGGTGAGAAAAAAATTTGTGCAAAGTTTGAGATCGATCGGAAAAAAGGATCACGTGGCCCATTTAAATTGAAAATTTTGAAAATTTTGAAATTCATCGTAACTATGAAGTATTATATATCGTTGGATTTGTAATTTTTTTCTAAATAAGAATATGGAAAAATTATATGACCTTAATTTAAAAAAAGATAACGATGACCTTGAAATTTCGAAAATTTGATTAAAAAAAAAATTTTTTTTTTTCACAAATAACAGATATTTAAACATTTCCATTTATTACCTGAGAGAGAGAGAGAAAGTACGATCTGGCGGCGTCTGTCGCAGGTAGTTGTTTGGGAGTCATGGTTTAAGCTCATTAACAGTAAGCCCAGATTGTAGCGGCTCAGTAACGTCGTCAACCAGGTAGTTACCAACCGAACCCTGCGTATTTTCACATTTTTTGACCGGCAATTCATGAGTTTCAACGACCGAATATAATTTATTACGTTACCTCCAGATGTGCCCGTAGACCTTAAGGCCACTTTTTTACAATTTTACCTATCTTGAAACTCGTAAGCGCACACCCGGAAAACAGATGTAAACCCTCGTTATAAAATTTATAACCACCCGTACTTACACTCCGAATCCTACTCCTACCCTTACAAGTTTTTCCACCAATAACTTTCGACTCCATCAACCAATCATCATGCTTTTCCAAAAATACGACACCCACACCGAAGTAAAAGTTAGATGTATCAGAGAACCACCGATTAGATCTGTCTGAGCTAACGAACTGTAATCATCAGTATCGAGTAAGCGAACATAGAACCACAAGTGTTGTCTTTGATCAACTATCACCTCAACCTACAAAATCGGACTCGCGATCATCGTCGTTCAATCCAGATTCGGCAGGAAGACTACTCAATTTGTATATAAATTGAGAAGCCCAATGGAGAGTAGAAGTCGCGAAAAACTGTTCTTATTGGAACATTATGAAAATCAGATAATTGGCGCTAAGTTGCCATCGAAACGACAAGTTTTAAGAGTGCTATTTTATAATTTGCGGAAAGTGAAACTGAACCTTCGGTCTAGTGCACACCTTGTTGTTAAAGAAGTGGAAGTGTTGTGGGCAAAGGCCAGAATTCCAGTTCAGGCAAACAATCGCTGCGTCGAGAAATTGGAGTCATTATACCACAAGTGGAGGCTCTTACAAAAGAGTTGTAACCGACGATCCCAAATACAAGATCAACGGGAACAAGAGTTTTTTGATCAATTAGATGATCTTTTCGATATTGCGCATGCTGATGCTTTAGAGATGATCACGATAGAGGAAGACAAGCAATTTCTTTTGAATCAAAGGAAAAAAGGACGACCAGGATCGATGATTGGAGGAGATCGCAGTCTTTACGAAAAAGAACAGAGACAAGCGCTTCGTAATGAAAGAAAAGAATTACATCAAGTTCGAGTGCGAGCAAATATGCAAGGTACGTTTTTCCAGAAATTATTCGTTTTAAAATAAAATTGTCGAAATCTATTTCTCTTTATTCATATTATTCACATTTTTTAGAATTAGAAGGAACAGTCAATTTTACATCCGACGATGATGAAGAAAATCAGCAATTTAATGAGAATCCTGTGCTAGAGTCCAATGCGAGCGATTACGATTTAATGGAACCTGGTCCAAGCGAACCTAAGCGAAAACGCGGTTCAAAACAGATTATTACGCTAAAGCTTGTAGCAACGCCCGATAAATGTAAAATTAGTGATCGCGATGTTGTCCGAATAATTGCAGCAACTGCTCAAGCACTTGGTCACGATATTAACGACTTGATAATAAATCGAACATCGATTCGACATATTCCCGACTAGAAATTCAGTTAGGCATGCCTAAAGACGAATGTGGGCCTAATGTGGAAAGAATGGTGTATGCCTAAGTTAGGCATTCCTAACAGTTGCCATACGTGGGCCTAATGCGGAAAGAATGGTGTACGCCTAAGTTAGGCAGTCCTAAGTGGTGCCATACGTGGTCCAAATGGGGATGGTCGAGCCCACGCCTAAGTTAGGCATTCCTAACAGTTGCCATACATGGGCCTAATGTGGAAAGAGTAGTGTACGCCTAAGTTAGGCATTCCTAACAGGTGCCATATGTGGTCCAAATGCGGATGATCGAGTTCGCGCCTAATTAGACATTCCTAACAATTGCCATATATGGGCCTAATGCGGAAAGAGTGGTATAGGCCCAACTTAGGCATTCCTAACAGGTGCCATACGTGGTCCAAATGGGGATGATCGAATGCACGCCTAATTAGGCATTCCTAACAGGTGCCATAGGTGGGCCTAATGCGCAAAGAATAGTGTACGCCTAAGTTAGGCATTCTTAACAGTTGCCATATAAGGACCAAATGGGGATGACCGAGCTCACGCCTAAGTTAGGCATTCCTAACAGGTGTCATAGGCGGGCCTAATGCGGAAAGAGTAGTGTACGCCTAAGTTAGGCATTCCTAACAGGTGCCATAGGTGGGCCTAATGCGGAAAGAGTAGTGTACGCCTAAGTTAGGCATTCTTAACAGGTGCCATATAAGGACCAAATGGGGATGACCGAGCTCACGCCTAAGTTAGGCATTCCTAACAGTTGCCATATAAGGACCAAATGGGGATGACCGAGCTCACGCCTAAGTTAGGCATTCCTAACGCCATCGTTTAAATCGTGAAATAATAAAAAGCTACATTGAAAGTTTTAGATGAGACGGATTCTGAAATGAATTCTGATATTGTTGAAGACGTCGAGATCATAACGAAAAAAACAAGGAAGCAACCGAAGAAATTAAACGGAAGAGTCACCGTTGCAGAAAGTTCCGACAGCAGCTTAGACTTTACTAAATGCGATTCACCGCCACAAATATTAAAATCAAACACAGTTGAATCTACATCCACTCCACCGTCGAATTTATGTCAAGACGACATCAATTCATTGAAAAGTAAATATATGCTAAATTAATAGATAACGAAATTATTTAAAACAATATAAATGTTTCGTTCATTCAATAATGCTTTATAGGCATTTCCACAACCATAAAATTTTAATTTATTACAGATTACATCAACGAAACAATAGAAAAAAATTGCAAACCCCTATCAGTTAAATTAAGCCAACTGACAAGTATGATGGTCGACATAAAAGCAACCCTGAACGAGCTGTTAGGAAGATCAATCGATCATAACAGCACTAACAACAGTTGCGATGTTATTTCCGATTTTAATGAAATTTGGAAACTTCCGTGTCAGACGGTAGAGGAGTTCAAAATATTTGATGAAAAAATCGGAAAGGAGATAGATGTCCGTAAAAAATTGGTAAGATTTTATACTGTTCTATTTTTCGTATTTATTTATTATATGTATGTAAAACAAGAATTAATTCTATCGTGAAATTTTGTACAGGCACACAAATTTATTAGCATTATAAACAAACGAACAACAATCGTCAGAAATATGAGCCAAATACTGAGATACTGCTTATCTCGAGAAGTTGCTCTCAGATGCAATCCAGTAAAGCATGTCGAGGGGAAGCTATTTGTATTTAAAGATACAAATCTTTATAATGTTGTTAAAGGTATTTCTCCATTTTCCGTTTATAAGATTTGTATTACTAATTGATGAATTACGAAATAATCTATTAAAATTAATTTTTTCCAGCTGCGATGGTGTCAGCTTTGTCAAGTGACGGAAATCCGTTAAAGGATTGCGACATTATAAAAGTAATAGGGACAGTATTACACCACTGTAGAGATTGGGAAGGAGGACGAATGAAACGGCAGCAAAAAAATATTACAAACACAAACGAGAATAAAAATAGAAAATTATTATCTGAGATTGATCAACTTTGCGATGTAAATCTGGATGATAATATATAATTATAATTCATTTATACAGTGAGTGTAAAAAGTATTCGTACGCCGTTTAAAACGGAATATAACTTTTTTGTAACTGTACCAAACGACCAGATTTTTTATAATCAATTAGAAGCTTTGGTTTATTACATATGATATGAAAAAATTTTTCCAAAATTATAATTTACAAGGTTACAAGCGAAAATAAAAAAGGCATCTTTTGAAACTTTTTTATTTGGGCTCTTAATGAAAATTTAAAATATATATATGTTTTGTAGATCTACATGTTAATTATACACATGCTGAAAATTTCATTAAAATCGGTTGACGCTAAGAAAAAAGGACACGCATCGAAAGATATATGTAAGAACTTGTGGATTTTTAGCAGAAGCTCAAAAGTCGTGTAAAACTACGATTTTGACCATTTTGAACCGCTTGTAGTTCGTGTTTATGTTAATCGATTTCGATGAAATTTTCAGCATGCGTATAACTACTACGAAATATATCTAATCTACGAAATATATATTAAATTTTCATGAAGGTCCCATTTAAAAAAGTTTTGAAAAATTCTATTTTTTGCATTGACCTTGTAGATTTTAATTGTTAGAAAATATTTTTTGCACATCATTTCGTAAACCAATGCTTCTATATTGATTATAAAAAATCAGGTCGTTTGGTACAATTATAAAAAAGTTATTCTATTTTAAAGGGCGTACGAATTTTACACTCACTGTATATGTCGTACAATTAAGCAATAGTATCATAAGCATATATATATATATTGTAGCAGGTTAAGCGCGTAGTAGGTTAAGTATATATTGTAGATTAAGGGCATCATAATTAATAAGTTAAGCATATATTGTAAATTAAGTGCGTAGTATGTTAAACATTATATTGTAGATTAAGCGCGTATATGTAGTAGGCTAAGCATTTGTTGTTCATTCATCATTTCTTGTTCAATCATTTTATTTACTTTATTATGATTTCAAATATATATAATTACATTTAACTTAATTTCCTAATTTCCCTTTATGTCTCCTAATGAGGGTCTAATAAGACTATCCTAATGTTGCCTAATGCGGTTTGCCGCATTGGATAATCATTAGGAAAGCCTAATGTGACCCTATACGCGGGTTCCTAATGCGGGCCTCATTCGGCTTTCCCAATTCGGCAGTCACGACGCACTGCGTTACATTTCGCATGCCTGCCCAATGAGGCTGCCCCATTAGGGCCTAACAAATATATCCTAATGCGCGCCTACTGCGGTTTGCCTCATTGGATAGTCATTGGATAAATCTAACGTGGGCCTAATGCGGCGTGCCGCATTGGATAGTCTTTGGGAAAACCTAACGTGGACCTAATGCGGTGTGCCGCATTGGATAGTCTTTGGGAAAACCTAATGTGGCCCTAACGCGGGATTCCTAATGCGACCCTAACGCGGGATTCCTAATGCGGCCCGCATAGGGCTTTCCCAATTAGGCAGTGACGACGCACTGCGTTACATTCCGCATGCCTGCCCAATGGGGCTGCCCCATCAGGGCCTAACGCGAAATTAGGCTAGCCTAATGCGGGCCTAACGGCCTGCCTAACTAAATTTCTAGTCGGGTTCGAACACGTTTGCGCGCGGAACATAGTGAAAGGCTGCGTGAAGCTTTTCTTCACCACGAGATTGATGCATTACTGTCCATTGGAATGGTAGAATGTTACCTGCTTTAGTTGGTAAAGAAAAGGTGGAAAGGTTACCTGTAATTGTTAATTTCAGAGGACGTGAACAATTACTCGGAATTCCGGCAATCACGTCTTCTACTGGAAGAGATCAAGCTGTTGCTGTCCATGATTTACTCCGGGAGTGGGATCTATGCGACAAGGTACAAGCACTTACATGTGATACAACAGCATCTAATATGGGTCGCTTGCAAGGTGCTTGTGCAATTTTGGAGCACGAAATTGGGCGGGACTTGTTATATCTTCCGTGCAGACATCATATTTATGAAATTATTTTAAGATCTGTTTTTGACAAAAAGATGTCCAAATCTACGGGTCCAAATATTCCGATTTTTAAACGGTTCCAGCAAGCGTGGCCCAACGTAAACAAATTAAACTTCCACTCTGGAGTGGAAGATGCGCTGGTCATTCAAAACATAAAAAATGTACCAGAGCTAATTAATTTTGCGAAACAGTATCTGCAAATACGTCATCCACGAGAAGACTATCGCGAGTTTATTGAACTCGTGTTACTATTTTTAGGTGATACCTTTTCCGAATATCATTTTCGAGCACCTGGAGCTTACCATCATGCTCGGTGGATGGCGAAAGGAATTTATTGCTTAAAAATATTTTTATTTCGCGAAGAATTCGAATTAAGCGAGGAGGAGAAAAATGGAATTCGCGACATATGCATATTTATAGCAAATCTATATTTGAAAGTATGGATAGAAGCTCCTCTCCCGACGAAGGCTCCGCAGCAGGATTTGACTTTTATGAAATCCTTGTATAAGTATAAGGAAATAGATAAGGATATCAGTCATATAACGTTAGACAAATTTTGCAGACACTTATGGTATTTAACACCACAGAATGCTGCGTTATCATTCTTCGATAATGACGTTTCGATAGAAACAAAAAAACGAATGGTGCAGGCGTTGAGCAATACTAGTAGCGGCGATTATTATAAAAAATTTGTCGTTTTACCAACTAATGTGGCCAATCACATGCAAGAGGACATTTCTTGTTTCATATCGGACGAAAGTCGACAATTTTTTAATAGATTTAATATATCGACAGAATTTTTAAAAAAGGATCCGATAGTTTGGCAAGATGAAGATTCTTACAAACTAGGTTTAGATATAGTTAAGGCTTTACCTGTGATTAATGATTCGGCAGAAAGAGCCGTTAAGCTAATGCAGGATTACAATCAAATTTTAGCTCGCAATGAGGAAGAAAAGCAGTTGGTACTGCAAATGGTAAAAGATTACTGCCAGCAATATCCTGACGCAACGAAAAGTACAATAGTGAAAAACGTATAAATATAAAATAGAGTTCTTTAGTGTATAAAAAATCGTACGTCGAGGGTCCGCAGCACAGGCGGGCCACACAGCTACCACCCTCTCACGAAAAACCCAGAGGGGTAGCGTCATAAAATACGCGTATGATTTGGTGACCCGCTCTGTCCTTCCCAACCTAAAGGCGGATAGTCTTACATTAGAATATAACAAATAGTTCCTTATTACTATTCTGTAGAATATATTCATTCACATATATAGTACAATACAAAATTAAATATCTCTGTTATTTGTGGTTATACGAAAAAATGTTAGAGGAGAAAGTTGCACTGTTCAATATGGTAAATATAATGGCAAAAAAAAATTTTTTTTTTAATCAAATTTTCGAAATTTCAAGGTCATCGTTATCTTTTTTTAAATTAAGGTCATATAATTTTTCCATATTCTTATTTAGAAAAAAATTACAAATCCAACGATATATAATACTTCATAGTTACGATGAATTTCAAAATTTTCAAAATTTTCAATTTAAATGCGCCACGTGTCCTTTTTTCCGATCGATCTCAAACTTTGCACAAATTTTTTTCTCACCAAAGAGAACCATTCTGGGGGCGTCGTGCTTTGTATCTCTATAAAAATTTTTCACCAAGTATAGCTTAGGTCCACCCTAATGTACATATTATTAAAGACAGCCAGCGCCTCTGCTATTCACCGACATAAGCAAGTGGGCACAGGTGGGCACGTGGATTACGTGGAACTTACAGTGATCTGAAATACCACATCGCTATACGTTCCACCACCGACGAGAGACTTCGTCGGTGATAGGATTCTATATCTCGTCTGTGGTTGCAGTTTTCAATGCTTTGACGCCTGACTTTTCTGTGCTGTTGATTTTTTGAAACACACTAGGGCTGCACCAAGTCGATCCGAAACTAACCTGTTCGTCGTTAGTATGGACTACAACCCAGTTGTCTACATTAGCAGAGACTAGAACCCATTGGCTTCTATGATGTATGAGATGTTTCTATCACAGACGAAATATAGGACACAAACAAGATTAGTACAAAATAAATAAAGACAATGTAATAAAGAAGCGTGTCTACGTATATATTTATTGAACCAGCAATTTTTCCCGAACATCCGACTTGTCGTTGAGTTGTACTACTGAATTTTCGTGCCACCTCCTTCAATATTATGTCCTTCTAATACAAAACTTAATTTTAGAAAATTTTGGATTGACTTTTATATTAGGAGAACATGATATCGAAGGAGGTGGTACGAATTTCAATAGTACAGTAAATCCTCAATCGCTGTCCAACAGCCGTGTTCTGCACGGATGGCTATGGTATAGGGACACTATTTTTTTTATGACTGCGTCTACCACGCCGAGACTTCAATAGAAAGCCGAACATAGGGAAGGTCAGAATGAAATACGGATCGCGTGGCCGAAGCGTGTCGCCGTCGCCGCGCGACGGCACAGTTCAAAGAATGTCCCATACGCTGTTCTTCGTTGCGTTTAAAACTTTCATCGTCAATTAAACCACTAAATGCAGTTGAGATTATATCATGTTTGGTGTTATGTTAATCAGAAAAATGCCAGAAATAAGTTAGTGAAAGTCCCATAAAAATATAATGAAAATTAAGAAGTTTGAACATTCGATTCATGGTGTTAATGTAGTTGTGTTCACACCGATATACCCGAGCCGAGACTGCGGCGTTGACCGGCAGTGGAGTGGGTAGGCACTGGACAGCGATTGCACAGGAAACGCCGTACAGCGATTGAGGATTTACTGTACAACTCACAAGTCAGACGGCCGAAAATTGTCAAAATTGTCAGTGCAGAAGGCTACTGAGGAGATTCTCGTCGGTGACAAAGCAAATCGCCACGGAACCATATTGATCATCATGAATTGTTACATTTTGTACCGAGCAGATATTTCAGACGATGTTGCTTTCAATATTAAAAGCAAAACTCAAGGACAAAGAATTACTAGAAATATATTATTGAAGCATAATTTTAGGAAAATCAACAATTCCTATTTCAAATTTTATGAGATACCTCTCAATTTGTAATTTCAAAATATTTCATAAACGAGAATTATTATCTTCCACTTTTTTATACATAAATGTTCCAAGAATCGATCTGTGAGAACAGAAATATGTCGAAAGGATTTTACTGCATGTTTAGGCTTGAATGTTGTCTGAGAGCCTCAGGCCGGGACCACTCAGATCTGAGCGCTGAGGACGTGGTTAGTGATGGAGGCGAACGAGGGAAATCCAGTATCGTTCAACAACCACTTTATTATTGACTCAATTTAGCCACACCGTTAAACATAACATAGATTGCTCACAATTCGACGACAAAAAGAGTATGAAAATTATAGAGATGTAGCGACTATGCCGCGATAAACGGAGGATTCTATATGCAAGCGAGTGCTGCGAGATTTGAACGTCAAGTGAAGTCGCTCGTCCGCGCACGGTAACACACGAACGACGGGGGACGGTAACGACTTTGTTTGGCTCAGTGACTTCGGTTTTACCTTTGTCCGTGATGTGAGATTCAAATGGAGGTGTTCGCCGTTGGTGACGATGACTTTTACGCGGACAAGACAGCGGTTTCGCGATCGCGCGCTCGAGACACGAAAACAATAACGAGACGGTACCAACGGTCGAACCGCCTTCGTTTGAATGCTCCCGTTTAGGCCAATACCGAACACTGTAAAACATTAGATGGCAGTGGTCAAGGGAATGCTTGTCCACATCGTTGGCAAAAGGAATGATTATAAACATTAATTAGCTAGAATTAATAAATGTATCATAGTATTATGTTGAATAAATTAATGCGTGCGGATGTTCATGGTTTAAAAGTTATTCTGTATCTCGAGTTTTATTGTCTATTTTTACGAAAAAATTAGATGGCAAGGTGCTCAAGGGAGTGCTCGTTAACATCATTAGCAAAAGGAATTGTTATAAACATTAAACAACCAGAATTAATAAATTTATCAGTGAATTGTATTGAATAAATTAATGCGTGCGAATGTTCATGGTTTAAAAGTTATTCCGTATCTCGGATACTATTAGCCACTTTTACTAAAAAATTAGGTGGTCAGATAGCCAAGGGATTGCTTGTGGACATCGCTATAAAATAGAATTGTTATAAACATTAACCAGCTGGAAATAATAAATTTATCAATAATTTTCACGGCGATCGACATCGATCGATAGTCGGTGGGGTGGGGAGCGTCCAGCGTCGTGCGTGGGGCGCACGCCCGCGCTCGGCGAGAGAGCTCCGTCAATCAGTCAGACGGGCCAGGGGGGGCGGCGTGAGCGGTCGAGCTCCGGGACCAGGAAGACCAAAAGGACCAGGGACCTACCAGAGGTGGACCAGAGGTTGACCAGAGGTGGACAAGGGGTCATCCACAGCTACCGTGGCCTACCTTCAACTGTTCATTCAACGATCAACGGTAAGTTTGGTTACTAATATTTTTCAAAGCTTCCTTTGTCAGTTTCAACTTCCATGGCTCAGTTTCAACAAACCTGTCCTTCAACCGTTAATTCAACGAATACCATATCCTTCATACTAATTGAAATTTTCGAGACTTTCGGTATTGAGTTTTCTTCAAATTTATCAATTTTATTCTTCATCAAATTTATATTTTGAGCACCCCACTCGTGTGCGGGGTTATAATTGCTCTTGTGCTCTGCTTCGCTGGTTGTTTTCGCACTCGTGTGCGGAGTTATAATTATTCTTACGAGCTGGTTCGCCGGTTGTATTCGCACGTCTGTGCGAGATTACAATTGCTCTTATGAACTGCTTCTATGGTTGCATTCGCACTCATGTGCATGGTTAGAATTGCACTTACGTGCGGGCTTATATTTGCTCTTTTCGCACTCGTGTTATTTCTGAATTTTGAATTGTTGGTTTCGGAACTTTGACAAGGCCCGCTTCTAACAATTTTTACATCTTGTTTAAAATTGGTATTCCTCCGATCGGAGATCCCCCAGGGGCTCACTCACGAATGGGGCTGTGAGTGAGTGCGGGGTGTAGCGTCCCCGGGGCTACCCGAATCGCCTATAGGCCGCACCCGTGTGCGGGGTTACTTTGGCTCTCGTGAGCTGGTATTAGGTTGGCTCTCGTGAGCTGGTTCTAGGTTTGCTGTCCTGAGCGGGTATTAGATTTGCATTCGTGTGCAGGGTTATGTATTGTTATATCTAACTATTATTAGTCTGTTTCAGCTAGAATACAACAGGAGGAGGTGACACCAAGAAGAGGACACACCGAAAAAAGGGCAGACCAAGAAGAGGGAAAACCAAGAAGAGGACAAACCAAGAAGACTGCGGCGTATTCTTTAGTTAGTTTTATTTGCCGAGCAATTATTGTCTTAGCATCACCCCCGAACCAGAGTCTTCTGCTCTGGCTCATATTTCTTCATTGCGAATCAAAGCCTTCTGCTTTGATTTTTCCCCCGTTTGCGTTTAGTCTTTTGGCCCACAATAATTGCTCGGCTTGCGTGCGTTAATTTTTAAGCTTGTATTATACCCATTTGTACATACCCACAATCCAGCAGTACTTATTGGCATTGGTATTATTCGCCGATTTAACGTTCTTGGTTTAATCTCTAAATCTGAAATACTTGTAATATACATATGCATATCTAGATATCAGAATATCAGGATACACTTGTTAATACTAGGTATCAGCATATTAGTTTATCAGTATATCGCATCTCTGTATATCTGTATATCAGTATAGAATTACCAAACAATGAATCATCAGTCTAGTACCAATGCCAATAAATAATTGCTCGGGTTGCGTGCGTGCGTGCGTTAATTTTTAAGCTTGTTGTACATCTCCGTTGCAAATATGTCGAGTAATTATTGCCGTAATTTTACTTTGTTCGTTTCCTTGATTCTGACACAGCCTTCTGCTGTGTCGGACCAGTGCCTTCTGCTCTGGTTCGCTTTAGTTTTTCTCTTTGAAATAAACAGGGCCTTCTGCCTGATTCGCCTTTGGTCCCCTGTGGATCGGAGACTTCTTCTCCGATTCACAGCTTTTGCCCCGCAATAATTTCTCGACATATCTGCGTAATTTAGTATAAGTCCGTCGTTGTTAGAAAGGGAGCCAGAAGGAATATTGCATTCGTTCCGACTCTCTTTCGGGTCTCTTGTGCAGCAACCTCCTCGTAGTGAGACCTGGGCAATCGGTATTATCCTCTATTTGTAAGAACTTATAGTGTCTTATGGATAAAGGATAATATCGAGCTAATAGCTGCACATTGCACATTTATAATTTTCGATAAGATTGTGTAGTAGAATATAAGACTTGCGAGATATAAAAACATTATTTCATTAAATTGTATATGAATTTACCTTCAGGTAGCTTGCTGTCGGCCAAGGGTACATCAATGCTTTCTTCGTTTACCCTTGGCCCATCTTCAGTTCGTTATTTCGAATTACTTATTCAGTCAGTGATCGCGACAATTTTTATTTCTGAATTTCGAATTGTTCGCTGCGGAACTTTCACAAGTGCCTATTCTAAAGATTTTCACATGTTGTCTGAAATTGGTATTCCTCCGATCGGATGTTCCCCAGGGGCTCACTCACGGATAGAGCTGTGAGTGAGTACGGGGTGTCGCGTCCCCGGGCTACCCGAATCGCCTATAGGCCGCACCCGTGTGCGGGGTTAGTTTGGCTCTCGTGAGCTGGTGTTAGGTTGGCTCTCGTGAGCTGGTTTCATTCGCACTCGTGTGCGGGGTTAATTGGGCTCTCGTGAGCTGGTTAGTGTCGCACTCGTGTGCGCGGTTTGTTTGTTCTCGAGAACTAGTCTTAGGTTTGCTCTTGTGAGCGGGTCTTAGGCTTGCACTCGTGTGCGGGGTAATATATTGTTATGTCTAATTATTATTAGTCTGTTTTAATTAGAATACACCAAGAAGAGGACACACCAAGAAGAGGACACACCAAGAAGAGGACAAATCAAGAAGACTGCGGCATATTCTTAAGTTAGTTTTATTTGCCGAGCAATTACTTTCTTAGCGTCACCCCCGAACCAGAGCCATCTGCTCTGGTTCAAGTTTCTGCTTTGCGAATCAAAGCCTTCTGCTTTGATTCTTCCCCCTTTGCGATTTAGTCTTTTGGTCCACAATAATTGCTCGGCTTGCGTGCGTTAGTTATTAAGATTGTATGTCGTCGTGGTAAATATGTCGAGTAATTATTGCCGTAACTTCACTTTGCTCGTTTTCTCGTTACCGACACAGCCTTCTGCTATGTCGGACCTTGCTTGCATGTACCTGACCGGTTGGAGCCGGTATTCGGCGTCGAATCATTGAGAGAGCTGGTTCATTGAGATCTGTCCACTCGTGTTGCCATTCTCTCTGTCATTCTACCCGTTCACCTCAACGCTTTGCGTTGCCTGGTGGCAGGTAGTTGGCAGAGTTCGCTCTGTTCGTCATCCTACCCGGGTTCACCTCAACGCATTGCGTTGCCTGGTGGCAGGTAGTTGGCAGAGAAATGGTAATACGTTTGAACACTTCTCATGATCCATCTCTCTTGGTGAGGACACGTCAGGTATCGGCTCTGACCGGTGCTGGGCTGCAAGCATTGTACGCGCCGCGTCACCTTCGAACCAGAGCCTTCTGCTCTGGTTCGCTCTTGTTTCTCACTTTGAAAGAATCAGAGCCTTCTGCCTGATTCGCCTTTGATCCCCCGTGGATCGGAGACTTCTCCGATTCACACCTTTTGCTCCGCAATAATTACTCGACATACTTGCGTAATTTAGTATAAGTCCGTCGTTGTTAGAAAGAGAGCCAGAAGGAATATTGCATTCGTTCTGGCTCCCTTTCGGGTCTCTTGTGCAGCAACCTCCTCGTGGTGAGACCTGGGCAATCGGTATTATCCTCTATTTGTAAGATCTTCTAGTATCTTATAAATAAAGGATAATATCGAGCTAATAGCTGCACATTTAATAAATATGTTGATTTTCAATAAATACTATCCTATACCTATTGTCTTCCATAACATCTTGCTATTTCACCTTCCTTCAGAACAAAATGTATGTATTATTCAAGCTGGTTCGCCCCGGGCGTGAACAATGTCATATATCGTCTGGTTGTATTTAGATAAAGAGACGAGATAGGATCTCGTCGGTGATAGTATTATGAGGCAATTACAGAATGGGTAATGTGAGCATTCTATACTATATGATTCTTCTTCTAATTGACGAGTATTCCGTCGGTGGTAGAACTTTTAGCGATGTGGTATTTCAGATCACTGTAAGTTCCACGTTATCCCCGTGCCCGGTCGCGTCCGCTTACTGGTCCCGCTGAATAGCAAGGGGCTGGCAGACTGCCAGCGGCAGTATCTCGTCGGTGCCTTCTATTTCTTACTCCAGCCAGAATACATCCTAGAGGGCGTAAGAAAACACCGAATTATTCGAATGACACGATCTCCCGATCTCCCTCCCATGCTGGCAGTGCTGGATCTCGTCGGTTGCCAGGTAGCACGGTCGGCATCGTAGGGTAGTGTCATGGCGCGACAACAATGACAGAAAGTGTGTTCCTCACCGACGAATCCGGTACTAAATTTAATATGTGGGGCGGTTTTCGTTGTAACAAAGGCTTCCTAATAGTGTTCCTGATTCATGTGATCGCCTTTCAATGTTTCATGTGTGAGTGTTCCTCGAGAACCACGTACCTTCCGTGTATATCTTGCATCGAGATCCGAGCGGTTCACGCATGTGAACGCAGTTATGCATGAAACTTGTTATGCGGCGTGCCGCATCTATTGCGCAAGACGCCCGGCATTTTCAAACGCATCGTTCTCTTCACGTGTTCTATTCTTTTCCAGATTATCAGGAACGATTCAGATGGCAGGAGCTGGGGAACAAGATGGAGTCGATAATGATCGAGCAACGGGACGCGTACGGATCGTTAAACAGTATTATTAAATGGCTGGAAGGCACTGTACTTAACGGGAACATTGCGCCAGAACTTTCCGACAGACCGACAATCTACGCCATCACACCTACTTTCGCTAGACCCGTGCAAAAAGCCGAGCTCACTAGGTTGCTGCAAACCTTTTTACACGTATCGAACTTCCATTGGATCGTCGTAGAAGATACGGAGATGAAGACGAAATTGGTAACAGTGTTCCTACAGAACAGCGGCTTGATTTATACTCATTTGGCCGCAGCGACACCCCCTTCTTACAAGTTGGGCAGAAACGATCCGAATTGGAAGAAACCGCGAGGCGTCGAGCAACGAAACGCCGCGTTGCGCTGGCTTCGGGAAAATCGGAAAGTAACCGACAAGGGGATTGTATTTTTCGCTGACGACGATAATACGTATTCCACCAAGCTCTTCCGCGAGGTAAGAACATTAACGCTGGAACAATCGGTCCAGTCACGGAAGCGTTACCTAACGCGTGTTGCAGATGGAGAAAATTCAAAAAGTCGGTGTATGGCCAGTGGGCTTGGTAGGTGGTCTGATGGTCGAGAAACCCATATGCGATAATATTACGAACAAAGTGGTCGGTTTCAACGCGGCCTGGAAGCCGGATCGTCCATTCCCGTTAGACATGGCCGGGTTTGCAATTAATTTGCGCCTCCTGTTGGAACACAAAGAGGCGATGTTCTCTTACGACGTGGAGGGAGGCTACCAGGAAAGCGAAATCCTCAGACAAATCGTTAAGAGGGACGAATTGGAACCTCTAGCGGATTGCTGCACGAAGGTACGGTCGAAAGAATCGTTTATTTAAAAAATTATTAACGTCATCTATGGTGAAATGTTCGACTCGCTAGTTAAGAAACTTCTAAGCTCAACCGTACGATGGCACTACGATGCTGTTCTCTTCAAACCTTAGCGCCATTTCTTTGAAAAATTATCCTTTTGTTTAGTTCCTAACAATTCGTTTCGTTTCTGTTCGATACGTAAGAAGACAAAATGGGTTTAAAAAAAGACAGCGAAGTTCTATTGTAACACGTATAAAATATGTTTGTTATATTCGTTCGAGCACAATATCTTACAGAAAATGTGCTTCTCAACAATAAAGCGAGGGTTTAATGTTCCTTTAGATGATAGGAGTTGAAACATTCTCCTATGTGTAATGGCACTTTACAATGTTTGCACATGTAGGACGTCTCCTTTCGAATTTTGTTTAAATAACAGACTTTACACCTTCGCCGTATTCGTTTCGAATTTCCCGGGATTTTGATCAGCTGGTGTTGTCTCAAATCGCCTGAAAATCTTTGCAACGAGGCGAAACGGGGGGTGCGCGTCGCGGAAGACGTTCCCGATGTAGAGGGGATGATATCGAGGTTAGATTCAAATCTCAACACCGTTTTGTCTTCGATCCAAGCCGTCGCAATACTTTCGAGAAATCCTTTGAACTTGAGCCTACTGTTACGGTTAATACTCTGGTAAACCTTGAAGGCGTTGAACAAGCCACAGTTGAATAAGTACAACGCAACCCTTTTCGTCCACTTCCGACTCTTTCTAAAAATTGGGTAACACGCTATGTACCGATCCGCTCGATCCACCCCTTTCATGTGCTGATCGTAATCTATTATGCACTTTGGTTTTTGAATGTGCAAGCCAGTTTTACGATTTACGATCCCAGTATTTATCACGTCCGAGTTATGTATAGTCGAGATCATACGTATGTCTTTCTTTTTATCATTTTTCCACAATTGAATGAGCACCTCTCCTTGTCGTTTGAATCGGGTTTCGAACACATTTAATTTACTCTTTTTTAAACTCGAAGGTAGACCTTTATTTGCTCTTATCGTTCCGCATACTTTAATTTTCTTTAAAAGTAATTGTTTTGCGATTTCGACGCTGTTGTAATAATTATCCATGTAGATGTGATACCACATATTAGAAATGTTCGACACTAGTCCCGATATCGTACTCTCTAAGCTATTTCTAGTACCGGAATAAATATCAAAATTGCATACGTAGCCTGTACTGGATTCGCATAACATCCTAATAAGAATACCGTACTTTGTTATTTTAAACGGATTGTACGCTTGAAAGTTTTGTCTTCCTCGCCAGGGTATAATGTCCTCCTCTAACAACAATTTTTGCATGGGTTTATAGATTTCATTAAATTTTTGCTTAAAGTGATCTACGATTGTCTGCACTTTAAACAAACGGTCAGCATTGCTGGGCATGCGATCGTTATCAGAAAAATGCAAACAAGATAATATTTGGCGAAATCTATTACGGCTCATGACTTTAGAGAAAATTGGGGTTTCTATGATTGGGTTCGTGGACCAATAATCTATCAGTTTACCTTTCCTTATTAAACCCATTATTATAATTAAACCAAACCATTTCTTTAATTCTGGTACTGTTAGGTCGGTCCACTTCCCAGTGCTTTTCGATGTTGCATATTTCTGTGAGTTTTTCCTATAATATTTATTAGTTTCTGTAACAATTGTATCGAATAGATCATCTGTGAAATATAATCTAGCGACTTGTTCTGCGCTTTCCAAACAAACGGGCAGAACTTTGATACCTGGCGAACCTTCAAAAGGTTCGTTACGTCTAGGTGAATCGTCGTCGGACCAATCTAATGGATTGTCGTCCTTTTCATCAGAGTCGCTAGATCTTGACTGCATTGGATGCAATCGTTTTCTATTGTTCAACGGTGAATCTTCTAAATCACTGTCACTAAAGGAATTGAAGTCGCTATCGCTTAAAACATCACAGTTTTCATAATTACTCGGAACATCTGACAAACAATCTTCATAATTCTCCCACAGAAACGTTTCCTCTTCATTAGCCATTCTCATCGAGCTCTACGCAGTCTGTAACATTTGTATATGATTGGAAATTAAATTTCTGCCTAATCCGGTATGCGTATTAAAACATGTGTGAAATTTTCTACTGCGGTGACGTTTAAAGAAACAGAATTTTCGGTTATGTTACCTTTTGAATATCACCGAGAAGATAGTATTATCAATGTCCCGAATAGTGACAATAATCAGAAAGTTGAGAAGTGAAATATATAGCGTCTGTTGCTTACCTATAGACTACCAAACGGAAGTATGAACGATCAAATTCCCGTCTGCTGCGAGTATAGAAAATAAAACTTGGCTAAAAGATTCTTGCAAATACATATATGCAATTATGTAATGCATAAATTCAATTGCAAAGTCTCGATAACGAAGTAAAATCAAATATTTAAAACCTTGAAACGAAACAAATTTTGTTCGCAATTAAGTATATAAATATAGTTGCGATACATATGACGCCATATCGCGTCATAGAACGTTAACGCCTATTATTATGGTTAGCTGGCTTAACGCCATATGGTGTCACCGAATATTAACGTACTAATGCAGCATTTCGCATATCCGTATTTAACGAATAGCTTTGAGATGCAGTAGAAAACAATTTATTACGATAAGAAATAGTTTTTGATAATAAAAACTTAATACGTAATAAAAAATGTAAAAATCTGACGAAGAAAGTAATCTTAGAATTAGCTAAAGGTTACTCTGTTGTTGTCAAATTCATCAAAATTTATCTTATTCAACATTATTTGTTGTACATGTGAAATTTTTAGTGAACACATGTAAATGTTTATTAGAATTAGTATGTGGCGCCATGGCACGGTGTAACTGGAGTACTAATTAGCTAAAAACTTGGACATTCGCCGTAGATGTCGCCATATAGCCTTTTCATCGCAAAGTTACAGGCGCAGCGTGAAAATCAAATATTCGCTTTTGAGACTTGATCTTTTGCAAATGATTACAAATATTAATTTAAAAGAAATTTTAGTAGGAAACGAAATAATAGTTTAAAAATTGTCTTTTTAATTGTTTTTAAAATGAATTTCAGGTATATGTGTGGCACACACGCACGGAGCCGCCTCAGCTGAAAGTCGAGCAACTCTTGATAAAGAAAGGCAAACCTTCAAATCTGGGCATCGAAGTTTGACACCGAAATCTACTACAGTTTGCTTACGTCCTTCTGTGATCGTTGCGAGGGCCTTACACACAGTGATAAAGCAGCGTTCGCAAAACCGAACGAAATGGAACAGCGAATTTTATACGTGCTTCTTATCATTTGCTCCCGGCCATATACTCTTTCTCACATCGCGAGAAAAAGCAGTGCCATAAGGCTTATAGCTGCTTATAGCTGCATATCCGATAAGTAGGTTCTAGGCTACCCCCTCCATTACCCGTGCAATGTGCCCGGAACATCGATATCATTTCCGAGTTTTTATGCGCCTGTTAGCATACTAAGACCTTTGTTTTGTGCGTTTCTTTTGTGTAATCCTTCATTCTTGATACGAATAAAACAGTCGAATCTCACCGAGGAAGATATACGTGTGAACCGAAGAAGAGACGTGAATCATTGACCTTGAAAATGTTCTTCATCCTTTATTAGTCGAGAGTACGTTTCCTTGACGCGTACAGAAAAAGCATACATAAAAAATATGCCTTACACCTACGAACTTTAGTAATACCTCGTAATAATATTTATTTTTGTTTGCTTTCGTATTTTCTTTCCTTGTTCTTTAAATTGGAAGAGATGCGCAGTTAATACTTTTCATGGGAAGCTACTTGGGTTACGGGTTTTTTGGCAACGAATATAAAATAGCTAGATAAAACGTGACCTCTCCGGCTCGAACGGGTCGCGAACGACCCACCCCGAAGCCTCGAAATACTGGGTGTGACGCACGAGACGAAAAACTCGCCTTTTTGTTTGTTGTTGTTCTTTTTTTTTGTTTGTTTTTCTCGTCGATATAATATATATTTTCTCGTGTATAATATGTACTCGTTGACTTACAAGCTAATAAGTACTATATATTTGGCAAAACTCTGTGTTTACGGGTACGTAAAAAAGCTACCTGTGCAGACAGTGCGTTCGCAAGCGAGGAGGCGATGCTCTACAACTTTGAATTTCTCGTGTTTCTTTTCTGTATGTGTGTCAGTGTGTGTGTGTGTCTCTGTGTATATGCTCGTCTGTGTTTTAATTCGTAGGTACTAGGTACACATTGATCCTCTTAAATAAATATACACGCGATCGATTGCTCTTTCGGTCACTCTTCCGTCGCTTCTTTCTTCTTCATCTTCTTCTCCTTCTGCTTCATCTTCATCTTCTGCTTTTGCATTTCCATTGCGAACGCACCTTCCGATAATCGCATACAACGTCCTAAACTTACCGGACCCCCTCCTTAAACTTATCTCCGATACTTCTTAATGATTAGGAAAAACGTTTACAAGCATTTACAAAAACTTATCACATTTTAAACTGCGTTTTTCTCGAAAAGCCATCTTACACATTAGGACAGAACGTGGTATTTTCCCATAGTATCGAATATCGTAATATGTATATTTATATATGTATATGGCAGCTTTCGATTGTTCACTTTGTCGTTTTCCGCGTGTGATCCTCGAACGGAAACGAAGGTAAACCCGCGGATCCATCCGAGACAAAGGGGGATGCTTTTTGTGTGTGTGTGTGTGTTGGTGTGTGTATGTGCGTGTAACGAACGTTGAATTGTTGCCGCTGCTTCTGATTACGCTATACATACAATATTCAGAGAAACTTTGAAAAATGTTACGCGGTGTACGCCGGCGTGTCGTCAACGCGGCTCATCGTTCTGCAACAACCGTCTCTCCTCTGAACACTCCCCTAATTTCCGTATCTTACAGTCTTTAGGTATACCTACGCGGTAGTTGCCTTCATGATTCTACCCTGACGACACGACCGGCCAACCGGAATTTCATAGCAAAAGCTGCCCAAATTCTCGGTTCACTTACCTCCTTACCTTACACAGTTAACTAACCGATACATAAAACACTACTGTCAGAAACGTAAAAAGGGAAAGAGAGAAACTATTAAACAAACTAACGTACATGAAATGGTTGGGCTGCTCTTGCGCGCGCGGCGCCCCTGGCAAACATTTACATCGCAAAGTGTACAAAATATCACGATTCAAAATGATCACACGGACAGAAGAACAGGGAGTACACTTTTCGCTGGAGGAACGCAACTAATCACGCTAACCGCGCAGGAACGACACATGGCCGGGGTACAGTGATAAAACAACGCTGCTGTCAGTCGACGTATTCCCGTGTCTTACGGCAGGCAAGAAAAAAACTGTCATTTCCGTCCGAATCATCGTCAAGGAAACCCGAGCCGAAGTCGACCTGGTTTCGATTGTCGGCGATGACCGGTTCGTCTTCGTGAACATTTCGCGCTTAAATGAATCAGTCTTTGAAAGCAAGGTCGCGCGAAATCGAACGATAGTCAAATGAAATGTATGTGGACCGTACAACATGGCTCCCGATCGAGTAAACGTCGAGGAGTGGGCGAGGAGTCGAGGGAATATAACCTTCGAAAGAATATATACAGAGATCGAGGGTTCGCCAGAAATGGCGGAACCCCGTTTAGAGAGTGCGCGAGTGTTCCTCTCGTCCCGTTCCCGTTTCGCGTGAAACTCATTCGCTCGAAACGAGTCCCGAGACCGGGAAACGTAGTCCTTTTGTTCATTTTCCTTACCGTCGTGTGCTGTGCGCACTACAACACAGTACTACCCAGCGTACTAGACTGCGATTAACTAGAGAGGGTGCCTCGAAGCAGTGATCACTAATTACCGACCAGCTTCTACAATACCAATTTCGCGATAAATTTTGTACATTCTTCCTCCTCGTGTAAGCGATCTATCTAGGCTCCACCTTGCAATACTCGCTAAAGTTACAAATTACATCGAGATAGAGCTCCTCTTTGCGCTAGGGGGGACGACGACTTACGCGAGCGGGTACCCAACGTACCCGCCGTCGCGTAGATCGTCGCGTCGTTTCGATACCTGTGTTCCGTTTTGCTCTGGCGATTACATTGACGAAAGAGAGGGACGGGGTCGGGGGTGGGGATAGAGAATGGAAAGTGAGAAAGAGCGGGAGAGGGAGGTTTCTGCTATCGTTTTTTTAAGGCTTTCCTTACCGTCGCGAAACAGCCGTGCAACTAACCGGGAGATCCGACGAATCCTGCCGAAGAGTAGGTTTTCTTGTCGCGCCCTCGGAGCCAGGACACGACCAGAATGTACGCGGTTATTTTGAAGCAGTCGAACCCGATCCCTTGCGCTGTTCTACCGTGCTCGATCGAGGGACGAAGTAGCGCTGGTTCGAATTTCCCGCCGTGTTGCGCGCTTCACGGGGATTCCCGGGAGAGATCTAGCGGATACGACAGCCAGCGTACTTCGTCACAGTTCGGGAGCCGTTTCGTATCGATTCGAGAACACTTTTTTGACCAGAAACAGCGTTTCTACGGTTACGACTTACAATCTAGTACGCCGGAAAAATATCTAGACGGTCGAGTCCTTGCCGACGAAGCCGGTCTTCGAGACGGATCTTTTTCCGTCGAAGGTGATCGAGGTCTCTCGGCGCAGGCCCGTGTCGATGATCGGCGTGATCTTCTTCTCCTCCTTCAACGGCTCCTTCTCGTCTCTAAAACGTTTGAATCGTCGGTTTGATTAATCGGGCAATAATGGGCGTATCGCCGCAGTATCGTTACGGTTATACTTTCTATTACTGGGCAGAAAAGAGCATGTCGACGGATGCGGCGCGTGGTGCAACATCGAATAATATGCATCAGGCATGCCATCACTCGTTAGTATCGTGTGGTTGCGGTTCGCGGCGCGGCGCGACGGATCGCTAAATGCTCGCGAACGTCAAGAAAATCGGATTACTGCGAATCTTTCCAGGATCCGAGCAATAAAAATGACTTGGCAAAAAATTGAGAGGATCGAATGTTTATTCCGACTTTCAGATTGCGATTGCATCGAACGAACGTTGCTAATTTAGGGGCTACGAGCATTTAGCGAGTCCCCGCGACGCTCAATTTCTCTCTCGTCGCGAATCTTCAAGGCAACGTCGTCGCGAAATGTCAGCAATTTTCGAAATACATTCATAGGAGAGAGACAAGGCGAGTGTCGGAATTTCTCAGATCGATATTTACACAGAAGTATATCGCGTTCCTTTCGTTTCAGGTACCTTCCGAAGTATGCGAGGATGAATCACCTACGTCCATGATCGACGAGTTCGAACGGGACAGGGTAAATTAGAGCGTGTTGGTGAGTGTGCTACGTAGTTAACGAGCAATTAATATCACTTCAGAGTGTTGATATCTCATGCAGCATAGCCAAAGCACGGGCGGATAATGGGCGACAGTTTTATGCAGAGCCTCGCGGGGAGAGAGCATGGTGAACGGACAAGCGGTAAATGAAACATAATCGGATGCGACATTCGTTCACCCACCGAGTCGTCGTACTCGTGGGAGAAAATGGTTGGCGGTGGTAGGGCCGTTGCCTTAACTCGGATAACAAAAGGATCGGGTACCAGGGGCGTGGATAAACAAGAACTCTGTCATGCTTTAATCCTGCTTTATCGACGACTCCGTTCCCATAGCCGCCATTTTGGAACGTATGGTGTCGACGCATGCATGGCACATCGAGATTCTAGTCTTGTAATTCAAAGCAGACGGGCTAGCAATCGGCGCACACACCATTTTTCAGAAATTAGTTTCTTTTCCAGATAGAAATTAACACTTGAAACATAGGGGACCAATTAGTCTAATATTTTAGTACTACTGGGTACGCTATCAACACTCCGTAAGCCGGGTCGTTATCCCATGGTCATTTGTAGTGTAAGATAATAAGAATTACGCTTTCCACGTATGAACTTTATAATATAAAAAACGACACGACTTAAGGGCGGACCCAACGATATCGTAAAATATTGCAAATACATCGTTTTATTTTACTTTGCGCTATTCTACCGACACTATTGCATTCACTGGATCCGTAGACGCAATTCAATTCTATCGGACGTCTGCTATTTGTAGTTTCAATCTGTCCGTGTCAAATAAAATATCGGACCGAGGCTAGCGTGGGTTTTCGTAATATAATAACGTCGGTAAAAATATATAAACGTGACCTCGATCTGCCAATGCTTCCGTCCAGCACCGCGTTTCCGATATTCTAGGATATTTAGCGGTGCCGTGGGATTAGAGAAAAGGAGGCAAATCATACGAAAAAAGGGAGAAGAAGTGAGAAGAAAGAAAGAGGGGGGTGGGGGGAAGAAAAGTGTGAGAGCATTAAATAAAAAATCTCATGCGAAGTAGAAAGCCGTGTCAGAGCCCCTTCGAGAGGGGCCATGCGTCTTACTGATTTCACTTATGTATCTCTCTTACATGGCAGTGTGTTTGACCAATCTAATGGTATTTTTTCCACTACCCGAGTCTTGGATGGCCGTGACCCCGGCGACATTGGCCATTTTTTGGTCGCAATACGGCAATGGAAACCGCCAACCGTAAAGACTACCGGTAAAGAAAAAAAAAAGAGAAAGATGCGAGAGGGTCAAAGTGTCTCCTAATGGCGGGCTAGATTCTAACCGGTTAATCGGACCATTTAACATCGGGGACACAACGCTACTCGGTTGTCTTTTTTTTTCGTTTTTCATTCTCATTCCCCTCGGTTTTCGGTTTTTCCCCACCGAACGAACGGTTTCTTTCCAACAAAAACGCCCGGAAATAACAGAGACGCCGGGAGACGCCCGCCCGGTTCCGATTTATCGAGTGTCCATTAACCTCGGGGTTATAAAGGCTCCTTCATGAATGCCGTCGGCTATTAAACCCTCTACGAGAGTACAAATTGATGGAAATGTGACTTCATTACCGTCAGACGATATTACACGGACGAAAAATCACGCGAGCGACGCGTTACGAAACAATCGAATTATTTACTCGATTTAAAATACCTTCGAATAATATTTTATGACAGATTTTCTACGATATTTGTACATACGACTGAATCGTCAGGTTGTTTCCAATCACCTGTAATACTATTTTGTAGCAGAATGCTACAAAACTAATGCTAATGGACTATCGAGTGGTCGAGTCGTGTTTCGCGGAGACAGAAACCGATTCGCGAAACCGGAACCGGGTTCTCGCGGAGGCTCGATGGTGAATTAGCGGTGTGTTCACGTTCTAAGCTAATTGTCGTGTTAGTCACGGTGATCGCGGATTCTTTCAACGGCCGGGGAGTGAAAGAACAGAGACCAAAACGAAGTTCCATGATGGGGAGCTAGGTTCGATGACACGGTAATGTAGCGCCAGACTTGCCAAAAGCACAATGTAGAGTAGATGTAATGTATACAAAGGAGAGTCGAGAGTAAAATTGTCTAGATACCGAGAGGATATAATGTGTGAGAATATCAACGTGTGTGTCTGTTCGAACGAATCTGATCGAAACGAGTCTCACCTGCCGAGTTTCGCGTCTTCTTCGTCCACTGGTTTCCGGCGGGATCGTTCGCAAACGTAGTATATAATTCCTGCGAACAGACGTGTGCCAAATGAAAATCGATGCAGAAATAATTGCATTGATAAATATTCAAAGAAAAGAAAGGTTGCCGCCGGTCGCGCGCTAATCAGCGATCGTAATTATTTCGCGTGACCGTGTCGCGTAAGTCCGCGCGCGCGCAACAATTTCGCGCAGTCACATATGCGGCCGGCGATAAATCCGCGTTGCAATTTCACGAATTTATGCTGCGCAATTCCAGATAAGTTCGCGCTAGACCCCGAAGTGAATACGCGATGCGGTTTTAGATAAACCCGCGTTGAAACGCCCGCTAAATTCGTTTTGCAATTTCGAATGGGTATTACATGGATATTTCGCGTGGATTTATTTGGAAATTTCGAGTGCGCGTTGCACTTTCGAGTAAATTATTGCGGGCCGAGCTCGCGCGAGATAAACGTTGCGCGATAGTCGATTTATTTACGGGAAGATTTATTTTCGTAGGATTCCTTACCTGTCTTGTGGGCGCAACAGCAGATAATGTCGATCACGATGATGATAATGAAGAGTACCGCGATCACGATACCGATTATGGCTGCGCTCGATATCAGCGGACCTTGGTGGTGGACCACGGTCGTGTCTATACCTTGAAGAACGAAAACGGTGCGTCAGAAAATCGCCGTGGCTCGGAAACACGTGTTGCAATCCGTTAGTGCAAAAGCAGTACTGAACGATGCTTGGTGATGCTGGTCGATCGTCATCGTTACGAACGACCAAAACGTACTGGTAGGTTTCTTTCGTGTACAACATAATTTATAGTCAATTTGATTCTTTTTAGTAGAAAGTACGCGACACTGCTTCATTTTATAGCGCGCATAGACTCAAATATCTATCAACTTTCTGCGAAACGAATGTGCAGTTTGCCGATCAAGCATTCGCACGCTTCTACGGAACTAATTGGCTAACACCTTATGTCCTGAAGGCACTCCAAACTGTACCATTTCCATACAAATGCTGCAACAAACTAAATACGCTTATTCTTTTCTCAAGTTTTCAGTTTACGTAGGCTAATCTCAGATATAGCGCGTGCATTCATGACTGTAAAAGATGTTCGAAAAAAAGAAACAAAATTCTAGATAGAAATGGCAGTGTAACAGAAAAATGAAACGATCCAGGAACATAAGGGGTCGAAGCTGGTTCCGGGGGGGTTCATCACCAAACACGTTACGCGGACGATTAATTTTAGTCTCCTGAAAAGAAACAAGATCGGCGGGGGGTTCTGGGGATGTGCCAAAAATCCGTTTTTATCAAAGCGTAGACACGGAAGGAACCAAAACAAAAACAAACAAAAAAAAATATAAGAGAGACCAAACAAGCCAAACCGAGTTACCAATTATATGAACGGAAACTAGGACGAGAGAAAACAATGAGAATAATAGAGAAAAGAGGTGAAAAATTCGTCTATAGTCTTAAGAAGCGTTATAACGATTGAAGCATGTAAATGGTTAAAGGTGACATACCAAAAAAGGAAGAGACAACGAACAACGCAGAGATAGAAAAACATAAAACCAATGAAAGTAGTTGATGGTGGTGTGCACAGTAACCAAGCGCGCGAACACAGTGAACGGAAGCGCGACAGAAGAGCCGCGTTATTTCTTTCGCACTATTCTGTCGTTTCGCGGATAGTAAAGGGTTGTGCTGAGAAGCTCAAGGAAGGGGGAAGAAAGCTCATTCGCTACCTTTCTCTCCCGTATGTTAGTCTCTACGCATCACTAATCTAAATGTGCTACCTCCACATAGAAAGCCTTTCCACTGATTGCCTTTTACTCGCTCTCTTTCTTTCTTTCTTTCTCTCCCTCACTCTCCCTCATTCTCTCTCTCGCTCGCTCTCTCTCTCCTCCTCTCTCGCACGATCGCTCGCTCGCTCGCACGCTCATTTTGCTTGAAGTCAACAGGGACTACTACGATATGTATACTTAGCAGAATTGTATGATACACATTACACCGGCCGTTCTCCTCTGATGTGCTGAGCATATTTACCGTTTCGTTTGGAGCATCTCGCAATCCTGTTTCTATACTTTTCGCTTTCTTTGTTTTGCCTTGCCTGTCGAGACAGGTGAGAGCGGAAAATGAACGAGACGGCCGAAAAAGAAACCATCTCAAATTGATCCCTCCGTTACGCGTTCTCATCGGAACACGAACCCTTAACGCGCGTTTTTCCAAATTTCTGATCTACGGTTGCCAGCAGATGTCCCGCAGCATCTGAACTCTCGGATAACGGTTGAATCCTCGAGGAACGTAAAATATTAACTATTAACGATCGTCTAACAGGCGCAGCAGAACTGGTGGTACGGAGATGTCGGAGATCTTGTCCAGCGAAGTTCAATCGTATTTCCCAATTACTAGACGTTACGCGGACTTCGAGTTTCGTATTTATTCACGCGGAATTATTCATTGTCCGCGTTCCATTTTTTTTTCTGCGTCGAAATCACCGCCCGTTTTTACCTTTTACTTTATCCGCGCGAAATCTCTCCGTTTCCGGATTTCACATTTTTCAGGCGCCGTTGCCGCCTCCCATTTTCGCTTTTCACGTTTCCCACGTTGAACCACCCCCTTTTCGCTGTCCGCGCCTTTCCACCAGTTCGGCGGCTGCCTGATACGTTCGTGAAAATTGGTTACAATGTTCTTTGTTTCAAACATCTGCTGTGTTTTAGTCCGGACTCGCAAAAGATCCGCTCGTGTTGACTCAACCGTAGACACAATTTTCCTTTCTGGCCTTTGTTTTCGCAAGACCATCGGGTTTATCGCGTTTCTACGCGTATCCGAGTGATCGGAATATTAAAGGTTCTTTTGGAGTGAATTCGCACGGATCGCGTGAAGTTAAGGGATCGAGGCACTCTCGAAACAAATGGGAAAACCGTGAATCATACATAGAGGCAGCGGTGATCTCCCTCGATCGCGGATACACAATTTGATGGTGGCTTCTCCGCCGGCGGTTTCAATTGGTCTGGTATTCCTTAAACACTCACATATACATATATATATATTTTTCCGTACTGATATTTACAATATGTGTCCCCGCAATAGCGGGTCGAAGAAAACTGCACGTTCACCTCTCGTTAAATACGAATCGTTAGGCACTAAGGCTAGCACATAGTCCTTGCACGCGTGTAAATGTTGTCTTTCCCTATTTATATATAATAATAAGATCTATCTACCTCTATATATACGTTTGTACATATACGTGTATATTGTATACAGATATAAGTGTTGCTCGAGTATACTCCACCGGACATTACGCGCACGTCTTCGGCCACGGTCCTAGCAACGCGAAAATGTGCTCCGTTAGAAATGAAAAAGTACACGCAATGTTCCACCGTTCCGCCCTTCTCTCGGGTCGTGCAATTTTGCTCGAGAAATCGCTACAACACGTTCTACCACCTCGAAATATCACATACGAAACTTCTACGGACCTCGAACAGAAATGATACTTCCGCTAACTCGCAAACGTGAGACTACACCATTTTGGTCCAATCGATAACACAACTTCTATCATTCCAACGTCCAAAGCTCTATCGATTCTATGAATTACAAGCGTAAGGTCAAATGTTCACTCAGTGAAAATAAATATTCTACTGATCCGCACACGTGAAACTACGACTTCTACCACTCCAATACGTAAAAATCAAATCTGTGCCACTTGAAAGTGTTAAAATCGAATTTCTACTGCTTCGAAGTCCAAGATAAAATTCTTACCGGAAGGAAACGTCTATAGTTGGAAGTGTAAGAAGTCTTTACCAGTCCATAATTTCGCTTCTCAATTCCAGGCCGCCATTTTTACGGCATCCGAGAGACGCCTCGTTCGGATAATACGTTCCCCTTGGTTCTAATTGGGGCGGAACGAGCGAGGAGAGTCTCCGGGACAATTATGCGCGGAATAACCATAGCCGTGGAGCTATAAGTTTCCCGAACAACCGTGGAACATTGCGCGGATCGTATACACGTGGCTCTTTAGCCGAGGGTTACGTTCGTATTCGAATTCCGTTCTCGTTGCGTCGCGGATTGTCGGATACACACGACGACGACAACGACAACGACGGTGCACATTGGATAAAAATGGAGAAATAATATAAGAAGCTTTAATAAACGTCGACGACGGAACGCTCTCGGAGGAAAAGGGAACTGTGTGCGTCTCTCTCCACGATGGCTGCAATTGGCAGGATCGTGTCTCCGCTATTATCGTCATTATTGTACGCTGTTACGTGGTCAGGCGGCGACGTTACTGCTCCGGGAAAATGTTCTTTCGTTGGAGAAAAGAATTGAAAAATATCATCGGTGCGGAAAAACCGGGCGCAGAGAGAGGGAGAGAGAGAAAGTCGAAAAAAGAGATGTAGAGAATGGAAACGACCGCGAGCAGTGCTACATATTATAACGAATATCAAGAAACGATTCTCCGGGCGCGGCAGGAATCGTGCATAATTACGGAACGGCCGGTGAAAGAGTCGCTTTTTAGCTTTTAGCGGGAATAACTAGCCCGGGAAAAATGTACTCGGACCATTAATGTTCGAAGCCGTTTCGTTTCTCGCTTTTAATCCCGTCATTTTCACCGTTCGCTCCGCCCCGCCGTTTTTTCGCCACGAATGGACCGCGCGAAATTATTTATCCGAGGAACTTCCTCGCGAAAAAGCCCCGCGAAATCGCGCCTCGCCGGTCCTGGTGACACAGGGATTCATTGGGCCACGGTGAATTGCCAGGAATAAAGATACCGAGTCGACGATCGCGGAAGGAAACAGACCGTTCCGATTGATTCATTCTCCTGCGGTCGAATCGCCCGGTTATTCGGGGCACAGGTGAAACAAAGACCGTTAATTTCGGAATCGAGAATGGAAACTGGAAATAATTCCACTCGAGAACGCGCCTCTTGAAGCCGGCGCTGAATTATTTTCTTGGCGCCACGAGTTTCTGTTGCTGCGCTGCAGCGGACCAGTTGAATTATAGAAAAATGGATCGCGATAAATCTTAAAGAGCATCGAGCCGTGTCTGTGGAATTTATAGGGCAATTGATATCGAACTGCGAACGTTATTTAACGCGTTGACTGCCGTGACACTCTGTATTTCGGTGACGGAAACGGTACTTCGGAATCGAATATTATAAATAGACATCGATGAAAACAGACCGAAGAGTTAAATTAGTTATTTTCAACTTGAGAAGTTCGATTGAGAATAAGTGGGAGCTCGTTGTTTATTTAGGCAGAAGGGATTTCTCGCGCACGCGACGAATTCAGGAAGACGCTGCTCGAACCACGATCGCGTTATCTTGTATTCTCTGTATGCACCGGCTAGAGAATTCGCGGTGAATGCCACGTGCCCCCCTCGAAAATAGATCCAGGGTCCTCGACATTGCACTTGTGTGCACTTCATATCGCGGATGCCGCGCTCTTTCGCTCCTCCTCGTTAGGCTTGCTTGGCTTTGCGCTGGAACACAGCGTCCTCTATTTATAACGGGGCCTCTGTTTCGAAATGGAGATGGTTCCTCGAACGAGTTCACAGTCACGTGCTTCATTCCACTTTGGATGAAAGCACCCGCACAGAGATTGCACTTGGAACTGTTCGTACATGAACGAACGAACATTTCGATGGTTTGTCGATGCTCGCGCGAAATTTTCAGACAGTAATAGGTCGGATAAAAATTTAGACAAAACTGGGGAGAGCTTCGAGCCGATGCTTAGATTCGACCTAATTTATAACGCGGAATGGATTAGCTGCTTCCTGGAGGAAATTTTAAACATCAATTTGGAAAGTCTAATTGAAGCAGATGAATGCAGACCACGGTAAAGGAATTCCAGACATCGTTTCCCATCAGCATCGCGGGGATTATTCCGACGAAATAATTCACGATCTCCATTTGCAAAATGGAGGGAACAGGATCCGCGATCAAGATACAACCACGCCCGTGCTTTCTTCCATGAATAACAAATTTCAGGAGAGTCCTCTGCGAATCTACGCGCGAGAGAGACAGACGTAGACGAGCGTCTCATGAGCAGATCTCGTGCTGGCGTACAACAGAGATCCGCATTGGGTTGTCCCGCTGTTCGTATCCTAGAAATCCGTAAGTAATTCTGAAGCAAGTTCTCCGGGCGGCAGCTTTCATCCAAGAGTTCATGTTCGGGGACTCTAGGCTCGGAAGAACACAGAGCAGAGCACAGCGAAGATCGCGCGCCTCTTGAGCAGCTCATTTGCATCTTCCTCGGAATTATCTCGTCGGCGCCGGTTCCCGATCTCCCGACCCAAGCAGTTTCGCGGCAGCCTCCGTTTTAAGTTGCAAAATTGCATCCTCCGTGAAAGAGCGCGGGTCAAAGAGACGCTACGGGGGTGAGAACAGAGTCTCGCTATTGCAAGCCCCAGCCGACGCGACGCGACGAGGCCTCCAGAGTCAATGACAGAGAATTGATCACTTGCAAACATTATACAGGGTATTTCACCTAACTTGACCACCTTGAATATCTTTGTTGTTTTTAAAGATATGTCAAATGTCTGAAGAACAAAGTTGAATGGTAAAATGGGGCTCATACGATACCAACAAAATTGTTGTTTTTATGTAATTTTTTTAGAGATACGAAGGTCACCTTCATTTTTTTAACCCTTTTTACTCCGAGTTATTTTAACTGGAAAATTAAACATTTCTTCCGATCTAGAATATTTCCATTCCCCTATGATTTATGCAATTTTATGGATATGAAATTGGTGTAATACCTCATACAATACGAAAATGTTTAGTAGTTGATTAGATACCGATATATTTCATAATGTAAATAATATTTCGAATAATGGTACAGCAATTTTTAGTGGTGCCTCAGAGGGGACAACGAGTGCAAAGGGTTAAATGGAACGAGGTATTTTTTAATACATCAATCGATGCAGCTGGACATTCGTTATAAAAAAGTACTAACCTATGTACCTATGTATGTCGAAAAGTTAGTAGTTCAAGAGATATTTCAATTTAAATAACTCTAAAACACCACTACTGTCGTACTAAGACGTTAGCGGTTACTTACTCGTCTAACGTCTAATGTATTAAAAAATACCTCATTCCATTTAAAAAAATGAAGGTGACCTTAATATCTCTAAAAAAAAATCACACAAAGACAAAAATATTTTTGGTATCGTATGAGCCCCATTTTATCATTCAACTTTGTCCTCTAGACATTTGACGTATCTTTAGAAACAACAAAGATATTTAAGGTGGTCAAATTAGGTGAAATACCCTGTATACCGGGAGCCTGTTAACGAGGTGTTCTGGTTTCCGAGGCCGTTTTTCCACGAATTTTTCAGAAAGATTATTTAACATACCGCATTGAGATTTTGTTCTAAAAAAAATTACATAAAGACAAAAATATTTTTGGTATCGTATGAGCCCCATTTTATCATTCAACTTTGGCCTCTAGACATTTGACGTATCTTTAGAAACAACAAAGATATTTAAGGTGGTCAAGTTAGGTGAAATACCCTGTATACCGGGAGCCTGTTAACGAGGTGTTCTGGTTTCCGAGGCCGTTTTTCCACGAATTTTTCAGAAAGATTATTTAACATACCGCATTGAGATTTTGTACACATATTACTTGCGGTACACGTGAGATCTTTTTGAGGTATTGAATATTCTATTGAAATTTCAAGTCAAATGGCCAATTAGATGTTGAGATCTTAAAAAATTATGGAATAATGTTCGGTAACTGCAGTGTTAATCTACCAGGGTTAGCCGAAACAACAAACTTGAATCGTGCCGCATCTCGGAATTATCTCGTCGACGCCCGTCCCCGATCTCCTGACCGAGGCAGTTTCGCGGCAGCCACCGTTTTAAGTTGCAAAATTGCATCCTCCGCGAAAGAGCGCGGGTCAAAGAGACTCTCCAGGGGTGGGAAGGGAGGAGAAGCTCCTGTCGCGCAGGAGTCTCGCTATTATAAGTTCCAGGCGATGGTACCGAGGCCTCGAGAGTTTTAATTGCGTTAGAGGCGAACCATTATCCCCGAGTTCCAGCGATTAATCTCGAAATCTGCTCTCCTCTGCACCGCCAGCCTCTCAGCCGAACGAGGGGAGTTGAAAGGCCAATGTAAACCTGCCCGGCAGAATAAACAGGACACCTGTTCAGGGACATCCGGTGTAAATCGAGCGAGTCGCATACCGGAATCCGATCATCCTCTCTCGTTCAGAATCTTTGATTTACGGAACACTGGATTGTTCGTCCGACTCGAATAGCCGCCATATTGGAACACCGGCGATGACACTGCCACCGAGTGTCCCACTCGAGGATGACCGAGTGTCGCGTTGATGAAAACGGGATGGTCGACTTTTTAATGTGACCGATTTGTTTGCCGGTCTTTCGAAACGGTGTGGAGTGCTTTGTGATTTTTTTTAGTTCGTTTGTCTCTTTTCTTGATGTGCGGGATTTTTGCAAAGCGATTGGAAATACGGTTTCCCGTTCGATATGTTTTTTAAATCGCAAACAAAAGACAACATTGAGTAAATGGAATACATAGCAGTAAAGGCATCGGAAGAATTAAAGACTTCTTGGATCTTCGAAGCGTTAAAAGATCCTTAGCATTTGCCAGGGATAGTACACGCTGAATCACCGAATTCCCTCAACAGGCGCAAAATCACAAATGGGAAGTATCGGTTTGAACCCCGTGCTAGTTCCCATGTTAACCAGAGATCTCGACACCGTTCGAAAGCCACTTGGAGGACACGTTATCCTGTGAAATCGAGCATCCCGTGTGCATCAACGAATCGCACCGTAAAACGGCACCGGTGCGAACACGGTCGGTTACCTCGCGAGAACACGGAAATGGCGAGTCGCAGAGTCCCCGGATCCCTGTCTCTGCATAACGTCTCTGGATTCGCGAACACGAATAAAAAAGGAGAGGGGCGGGCGCGAGGGTGGAAAGGGAGATACGGGGATGGGGATCGGCGAGCAATTGCGAGCGTCGATTCTCATCCGAAAGCGATTTAACTTCGGCGAAATTACATTAGGACACGGTTGAATCGAATTCCGTTCTAACGGAGTCCCGTGGACGTTGCAGACGTGCTACAAATTAAGAGGACTCTGTCGGACGCGGGGGTAGCCGACGGAAGGGGCGAGAGGATCCTGCTAGGTTCGTTCCCTCTTGATTTCGCAGCGAAGTTCTCGTTCGCGAAGGCTCATAGATCGATTTCGAAAAGAAAAGGGTAGTGGGAGAGGCTCGAGGAGCAGGAACGATTCCCGGTTTCCGAAACCATTGTCTCGCGTCGCGTCGCCGCGCGCCGTGCCGGTGCGAAACGCTTCACGCGCCGACGAGCACATGCTTCTCGCCAAAAGCAGCCTCGAAGGAAACGTTTCTCTCTTCCCGTTACTCTCTCTCTCCTCTCTCTATTTTAGATCCTTGTACCGGAAGTGGAGACCCGTGGAGACGGGGCGAGTCACGCGATTGCGGGTCTGGATCCTCTAAAACCGGAGGGGAATGATGGAGGATGATTGAACGGTGCAAACCCACCCGACTCGCTGCTTCCACGACGAACCCTTTCGAGAAATGTCCATGCACTTTTGTTTAGCTAGTTTCCTTTCTTGCTCGATGCAGCTGAAAGCGATACTCTTTCGGTCGATCGGAGACGTTCTAAATTGCTTTTCTTGGCACGAATTGCAAAATGCGGTATCGGGGAACGACAGCTTGGAGCCGTCTCGGGTTATTGATTTCGTTAACGGGAAATATTAATTTAAGACAGTGGAATATTTATTGGACCACTTAGTGCGCAAGCTGCCCATTAAATCGAGGAGCCTGTGACCTAGAAAATACCGCCGGCGAAGCATTAACATTTTATCCGATGGTTCGAGATCGACGAAATTAGTTTCGTTGCACCGTTCAGTTTTCGAATGGAATTGAATTTTGTCGTTCCGCGGTTGACAATTGAATGACTCGCCCCTCGGCAAATCCGACAAGCCTCGAAATCGCGAAAACGCGCTGGCCTTTAAAGATCAGGCTGATGCGGATCCAGGGAACGCGCACGGAATCCACCGGGAAGTTGGCGCAATTCCGTGGTTCCGTGGAACAGAAGGTTCATTGAAAACTGCTCAAAGGATCGAGCACGGGCTACAAACTACGTTTGTGCTCGGGGAAGTCCCTTGACGTCGAACGAGGCTTCAACTTTCGGAAGTTCTGTGTGAAGTTAGGGTTTCGGATCCGACTTTGTTCTTAGGGCGGAATTGAGTGCCGGAACTGCGAGCACCGAAATTCGAGGATTCGAGAGTGCCGGTGGAGCTACGGGGCCGAATCGGTTTTCGCGTTATCGGTGTCTTATAAATCCCCAATTAACAATGGACAGTCCCCTTTCAACCGTCGGACCATCCTCCGAGAGAAATTGTTATAAGGAGAATTAGTAACGTGTGCAGAGATGTTCTTAGAGACGTTCACGAGAGCGCAGTGTTCCCTCGTTACGTGCTACTCAATCGGGCCCGCGCGTCAAACGCGTCGAGAGCTTTCTTCGTAAATTCTTTTGGAACAGAGAGGATCGGGTCAGACCTTCGTCGAGGTGACACGTAACGACGGAATACTGCCGAAGCGTTTCTGAACTTGTTCCAACAAAGATTTATTTGTCAATAATTACAAACGCAACGTCGAAGTGCTGGACGTGATTTCGCATACCTTAAATAATTCTTCCTCGTGTTTCGCGAGGATTCTCTTAAATACTTCCCTAGCTTGTATACCTAGATCGCTCGAAACGAAAGATTCTCCTCACCTCCTCCCAGAACCACGGAACTGCTTCGTTTCTCGTAGCTGAGATTCTTTGACCGCGCGCCTCCGATTCCGAACACGATTTCCTCAACGTACGAGCGAAGTTACGAGATTCCCTGGTTTATTGACTCGTATAATACACGCCGGTACATCTCTCCCGGTGGTCGCGAACGAATCGCTGTCGATCGCACACCGCGTTCTCCAGCCCTGCATCGCCACGACTGCGTGTCGGTACACACGAAATGCAACCGTTCGTTTACGTTTACATGAATCTAAAACGCGAGACTAGGCGAACGTTCGATACTCCACGGCCATCAACTTCCACCGCAGCCAACTCTTCCCGAAGATTTGTCGAAACTGCGAACGCCACTTTTATTTGCTCCCCGCTTCGGGCGACTCTTGCGAGAATTTCCCGGGGCTCGATCGACTCTACGATTTTCAAGTTGTGCCTACTCTACAGCGAAAATCAAGTTTCCGTAGGCAGAAGACGTTTTTTTGTTCCCGTCGTCAACCGAACATTTCATGTCGATTTTAACGCGGATCTTTGTGCAAATAATTTTCAGAGAATTTCTACTCAAATAAAGGAGTTTTGTCCATTCATTTAAATTTTTAGTGCATCGAACGCAATTTTAGAAACGCGCTTATTTAAAAGTTGAGGTAAACATGTCTAACAAGTGTAAACACTTCTAACAAAGTCGATTTTCTCGAAGACTTTCTTTTATTTTATATTCTGATGTAGAATTACCTCGTACCATCAACCTTTTGCGTCTGAAAAGTCCGATAACGTGTTACGAACACCTTCGGAAAAGTACTGCCACCCGGCGCGCGACGAGTACAAAAGCCCTCAATAAAAAAAATCGGTCCAGAAAAACAAATCGATGAGATTTGTGTTTGAATTGTCCATGGAAATCCGCGTTTGCACTTGATATACTTGTCGTCGTTTATCGAACGTCCGCGCGGCCTCCTACTTACAATTTACAATGCACACTCTAGAACACTCGGACTCGGGCCACGTTTACACACAGATCACGGAATCCTCCGGGCACGTGAGAGAAAAATAAAGAACGGAAGAAACAGACAAAAGGTACGTTCGATGGAATGGAAGTGTCGCCGACGGTGAACACAGGCGAACGTGTGTCGCTAATCCAAAAAAACTAAAAATAGATTCGTATAGAAACAGAGAAAGAGGTGGGGGGGGTGGGAGTGGATATCGGGGATCGGGCGTTTGGATAGAACGGAAAAATAAAACTGAAACGATACAAGCGCATGCCATGCGGTATAATCTAACATCTAAGAACCCAGGCAAGTGAGTAAGACGCGAGGGATCTAGGTGCGACGACCCCGTCTCGAGTTCTCAACGGTGACTCTTGTGTCCGTGACCGATCGATAGCCGCGTTAGGCTAAAAGACGAACAACCATAACCCCGTCCCGATATATCTTCCACGTTCCCCGTTCGCACAGGTGTGTTACACCTGTGCGTTCGGGGCCGTCGACACCTCGAAACTCGTCGCCCGGTCTCGTACGGAGCACCTATCGTCGTCTCATACACGGTCCATCAACGATTATACAAAAAAAGGGAACGTTTAATACTAATGGTAATGACGATACGATGTACAATAGGTGGTCAGTAACACGCTAACAATTACAGTAAAAAGTACAGCAGCTATTTTACGCAATAATCGTAATCATAGTAATGATGGTGATATGATGATGATGATGATGATAATAATAATAATAATAGTAATAATAATAATCAATAATAATGATGTTCGATAATAAATCGTAATCATAGCGGATAACATTAAAACTAAAATCCGAAATCGTTAATCAGATAAATTGTAATCAGAACACACATCATGCGCACTAAAACACGTACGGTCCAGTAGCTAATCAAGCAGGACTAAATCTGATGACTCAGTTGGTGAGTTGGTTTCGCCCCCAGGAAATTAATAACACGTTTGTACGCAAGAGGAGAGAAATTATCGTATGCAAATCGGCTGCGGAAATGAACCAAAATTATCGTAATAACTATAATAATAATAATAATATTAATCAGAGTAATCATAAGAGTAATAGAAAGGAAAGACTAACAACTAATGTATGGTTAAGATCGGCGTGTTCCCGTTCCCGCGGATGCCTTCAGGTCTCGCTTCTACTATTTCGCGGGTCCCGTCGCGTCTCTTAAAATCCCCTGCACGAGCTTGAACATGTTGGAATTTGTGCATCGATATATAAACTCCACTATGCACGTTGCAACCTATGCAATCTATTTTATACTCGTTGAAATTATTAAAAGAAAGATTACTTCTCACTAGGGATGGGATCAAGTTCAATATGTACTCACGAATCCGAGTCAATTTCAATAACCAAGTTTCATTTCATGGGTTTCGATTACTACTTAAAAACAATGATGTTTCAATGATTATACTTGAAAAGTATTAATTTTCTACAAACTGATATCGAACCACGGTTCGAGTACTTACAAGTTTCGAACAGATACTTGCAAGTACTTCGATGTTGAAAGGAATCGAATCTTTCACAAGTAGTTAAGCACTTTCTTTATTAAATTCGTAACTATTTAAGAATAATATTGTATTTCCGATAGATTATGAAATTATAGTTATACACGTAGAATTAAATTATTCATTAGAGGACAACATAATTGATTTTAAAGGTAAACCGGATAATGATTAGAAAAATTAGAGAACTTCCGGTAGAATATTCATAAAAGTTTCGAATCTGTTCGACCAACATTCGAATATACTTGCAAGTACTATTTCCGTTTACCAGAGCACTTGTAAAAGGTTCGAAACTGTCTGGCATAGGTTCGAGTATACTTAGGAGTACTATTTCTATTTTTCGAAGTACTTATAGAGAGTTCGAACTCCATCAATCAAAGTTCGAGCCTGTTTGCGAGGTACTTGATCCCATCTCTACTTCTCACAATTGACTTGGAATATTTTTCAAGACTTTTTAATAATTAACATACTTCCTACTGTTGATTATCGGTATTGAAAAACAAATGACATATCGCAACAGAAGGAATTACAATACGCAACTTGCAATGCTCAGACCGGAAGTAACGCACGTATCGCGACACCTAAATACCAATGCATACAAATTAGAACACGTTCGAACGTGTCCAGGGGGTTTTACATCGAATCGATTATCCCCGAGCGAGCGGAAACGGTCTCTTCGCATTGGACACGAGTTAGCGCGCGCGTTGCTTTAAGTATCTGCAGTTCTTTGGCTAGAAAATGAAAAAAACGTGTGTGTCGCGAACCGGGACTCGACTCGATTCGATTCAATTCGATTCGACTCGATTCGACTCGACTCGACTCGTGCGTGCGGCCGAAAAACAAACGTAAACGTGTCGCTAGACCCACAGAGTTCAGCCTCAAAAAACAGTGTTAGGCTGTTGTCGACAAAAACGGGGTTTTTTCGCGTTGGTGTTCCGCTTTGAACACATACACGCGTACGCGGGGGGCTCGTTTTCCCCGTTTTCCGACGGATTCGTTTCGATTTTTCGATGTTTGTATTTGCGGGGCTCTTCGTTGTACGAAAAATGTTTTAAAACCTCCGCTAAATCTACTACCCCCGTTCGTTGTGTCAACCTCCCTCTGGAAATATTTGATCCACGATCGAAGGAAAATTGCTATTGTCGGAGCAGAATTTAGCGACGACCAGGGAGACACGGAAGTTTCACCCCTTTGCAACATTACTAATTTCATGTTCTGCTGTTTGGCGAATTATTTGAACCAATGTCTAGATTCGATCGAATTTAAATCGAATTAATTCACATGATTAAGTGGACTATCGATAAGTATGTAAATAATGCTTCTCTACAAATTTTCTCCATTTAGAAAATCATAAACTTCAAAGAAGTCTTAGTCAGCGTGGAAAACATCCATAGGGCAAGAAGTTAGAAGAATATTGTACATTTCGGAACACCGATCTAAATTTTGTACGCCGTTCAGAAAAATTTGTACATTAACATGTTACGAGCTACATACAGTGGGTGTACAAAGTATTCGTACACCTTTTAAAAACGAATAACTTTTTCAGATTTGTATCCAACAGCTTCAGTTTTTTGAGACGTTAGAAGTATTAGTTTACTAGCTGTTATGTAAATCATTTTTTTTAAATTGCTGTTGGTCGCAATTGCGAAGGAAAAAGTAGAGGGCACGATTTTTAAATTTTTTATCTGTGCCTGTAATGAGAATGTGGAACATGTATTTTGTAAATGTAAGTAAATTACATATATGTACAAAGTTTCATTGAAATCGGTTGACGCATAAAAAAGCTATGGGCATTGTAAGATGTAAAAATCTCTGAATTTAGTGCTTGCGATTCATCTAAATCACAGATTCTTAATCTAATTTTTGCTCTTTTCAATTAATTATATTTCATAACAACCTTGATCGATTTCGATGAAACTTTGTACATGTGTATAACTTACTTAGACCTACGAAAGGCACCTTCTAAATTTTCATTACAGGCACAAATAAAAAATTTAGAAATCGTGATTTTTACTTTTCTCTTCGCACTGGGGTCAATAACAATTTAAAAAGAAAATTATTTACACATTAGGTAGTAAACTAATCCTTCTAACGTCTCTAAAAAACTCAAGCTGTTGGGTTCGTTTTTGAAAAAGTGATTCGTTTTTAAAAGGTGTACGAATACTTTGTACACCCACTGTATGTTATATCGAAATGGGTGTGCGAACAAGAACAAAAATTCTGCATATATTTTCTCGAATTATTCCCGTAACAATTCTATGGAATCGTTTCTCCTGTACTCCCTAGAAACGACACATCGATCTACCAGCTCTCTCGACTATCGAAACTAAATTTATATCTACGCTTCGTCGACGCAAAACATTATAACAAAATTAACGATCCAACTGACGGAATTGCCACCGGGAATAAAAACTTTACAAAACCATCATTAAAAAAAAAACAACACTACCCGAAACACTCGATCACAAAAACAAAACTCCTGTCGCAAGCTAGCGATAACGTGCAGCTATGTCCGAAGAATGAACCAAAAAAACAATCGGGGAGAAATGTGTTTGAACCGCTGCAGAATCCTGCTCCGACCACACCCCCCATAATACAACTGGCACGAGCAACACGAGCTAGCCCCGTGGAGCTTCGTCCATGGAAAACAAACGGAAAATGGAAAGAAAAATGTAGAACGCGTGCGAGATCCTCGGCGTCGATATCAACCCTTCCCGTGGAACACCGCGTTCTAGCACACACCAGGCATTTGGCAATATAAGGCAGTAAGTCGTTTAGGCTGTTGGAGCCTCTCTCACTGTACGCTAAAATAGAACCGCAGCGACGCTTGCGACGAGAAGCGTCGGTGTTCTTCGTGGTAGGTAACGATAGCTGGTCTTGAGCGGAAGCGGCGCGTTACGAGGACGTTTCCCGAACGGATTCCTGGTGTCCAGGAGGTGGACGATCGAGGAGGACCCTTAAAGGTCCAGGAGATGTTTAGCGGTCAGCTCGATTAGCACGGAAATAGCTCTCTCGTTCGCGATCTCTCTTTCTCTCTCGTGTTTCGCCGTCGTAACGCGCTCGCTTCTTCAGCTTGAAAAACTGTCCTCGCTGTGGCGCGAGTCCTCTGTCATCGCTGTATCGTCAAACCTTACCGCTAATACAAAGAGAACGTACCAGTACGTTTGGCGTTTAGGCGGCGTGCACCTGAACGAGTGTACCGCAAATACACACTCTCCGCACCGTGTATTTCCGTGCTCGCTTTTCTCACTAGTTTTACATCGAAACCACCCACTTATGCGCTAAACGGTCTCGTCTTTAATCGGAATGCTGTGCACCGGTCCTCTCTACAAGCAACGCGACACCTTACAATCGTGCGTACGTGTGTGCATATATGTTTTGTTTATGCGCGCGCGTGTGTCTGTGTGTAGGTCTTTCCGATACCGGCGGCGGAGAGAATCGCGAGAAAGTGTTGTTCCGCGGAAATTTCGACGGGGAAGATCGATAGTCTCGAAAAGAAAAACCCGACGAGCACACCGGATATCGCGCGTTCGTTTGTTCGTTCGTCCATCTTGTTCTCCAAAGCGTTACCGCCGGCGAACACACTATTGCAAACCGGGGGCAAAAAAATAGCAGTTTTCCGAGCGTGAACACACACAGAGCAACCACGTTATTATTATCCACACGATGACTGTTTTACTTTGCTTTTTTCTCGTTTTTGTTTAACACGATACTCCTTGTTCTTTCACGTTTTTGCTCCCCCTCTGAATTTCGTGTTTCGTTTACTGTTTTCTTTGTTACCGTTTTTATTGTGTTTGCGTTCGTTCGGATTAGATCTTTTGCTGTTTAAATGGCTACGAATAGAATCGTTATTGCTGTGGCAATGGCGGTCACGGCGAACTTGGGAGTATCTCCAGCGGAAGAAGAATATATATGGTAGTCCGTAGTGGTGCCCGTAGATTCTGAATGATAAAAATGTGACTTGTAAAAGGATCGTTGCGGCTTGAAACATGGTAACGAAGAGAAAAAAGGGGGCGGGGATTTTTTGGATTATCTAATGCCTAGATATGCCCATCGAGTGGCTACCCGACTGTTTCTCTAAATCGCTTTGTCTACAAGGGTCAAGGGGACTGAGGACTCTCTTAATTGTCGAATCGACGTTTACGTCGCCTCTCACTCGAACGGCATTGTTGCGAATTGCTTTAAAGCGGCTTCGGAGGGCTCAACGGGATGATGGCTTTTGAGAGGACAGGCTGGATGGGGCATCTTTCTATTGTCTTAGATCGATTGCTGGGGTCGCGAACTTCTCTTTATTCCTGAATTTCCATGGTCGCTTCTGTGGGGCTCGAGACCTTCTACAGTGTACTGTCACGAACAAAAGTATTCGCGCAAATGATTTATAACTAAATTCAAAAGCGGATGATTATAGTATTCGAACCACTTGCATATGTTAACGATTTTACATTGAAGCGTCTAATGTTTAAACGAAGCTACACCAAAGTCTTATCATTTTTGTATAAAGTATTGACGATTCAAAATTAGTTACATTTAGTAGCACCGTCGACAACGTTATTTATCAAATTGTTTAAAAATGAGTTTCCCGTGCTGTGACACTAGTAACTTTGTTGCGGTTAGTTAAAAAAGTTCACGATTAAGTTATTAACACCGCGAAAGGAAGAATAGCATTGTTAGGAACAAGAAAGCATCGAAACGTATCGAGACACTTTAAACATTTCTTGAGCGAACGTACACGAGATTTGTGCTTCCACTTTTGTTCGTGACTGTAACTTGAAATATTTTTAGGACCAGTGTCGACCAATTTGAATGCAATTTTATCGATCCATGTCGACGAGAGGGTGTTATTTTGAATATGGACTGGATTTCGAACGGTGTATCTTCGAATAACAATTGGAGGATCGAATATTAGGAAAAAGGAACGAGATCAAGGGTCAGGATCTGCGTAACAATGAGAAATAGGAGCCGCATGGAATTTTATTCCGCGCGCCGCGGTCGGACAATCGAAATGCCTCAATGACCCTTTTCCCTCCTCCTTGAGTGAACAAAATAGAGGCGAAGATAATTAAACGGTCTTTCTCGTCAATGTAAAAAAAAAAGAACCATATCAATCGGTGCGATAGCCTCGTGCACATATATGTAAATATATAATCATATTTCAAAGAGAAATTACGACTTGAAAAAGGGCACTAATACTGAGAGGTTACGGAAATGGTCCAAGAAGATGAGACAATTGGCGGATGAAATTCGAACCACCGTTTCTCCGATGAAAATTAGGTTAGACATGGCGAATGGCAACACTTACCCCTTGCGGTCTTAAACTTCGCCGTTCCCGGCTGGCCGAATCCGATCGCGTTGTGCGCCCTCAGGTCGACCTTGTAGAACGTGTCGGAGTTCAGGTTCTTCAGCCAGTGCCTCGTCCTACCCTGCGACTTGATGTCCTGCACCTGACAGGTGTTCTCCAGGACCTCCCACTCGCCGGACACGCGTCTCACTTCACAGTATTTGATCTGGTACATGTCGATCGGCTCGCCGTTGTCCGCGGGTACCAGCCACGACAGCTCATACTGGTTGGCGAACTTAGACAGGTCGTACTCGGGCGTCGACGTTAGTATCTTCGGCTGGTTCGGGACGGTCCTGACCGGCGTCACCTCGCGGAGAATTTTCGTGCCCCAGCTGCCAAGGCCGACCTGGTTTCGCGCGGCGAAACGGAATTCGTATTGCGTCTGCGGTCGCAGGCCCTCGATGATGTACGGCGAACCTGGAATCGACAGGTGACTCCGATCAACAAATGCTCTCTCGACTTCGTTTTCGGATGCTCTGGTGCAGTGTTATCGGATCGAGGGATTTCCGGGATAGGGGAGAATAGGGTAGTCGCTAGAGGCGCGCGACGAGAACCCGATGGTCGCAGTTCAGTTTGAAACACATTTTACATTAACAGCTTTTATTAGATAGCTTCGATCGGATGTTCGACACACACACACACACACACAGTAGCAAATACCCTCTCGACTGGGAACTTTCTTTCGTTCATTTCGTAAGGAGAGATGATGGGATAAACTTTGGGAATTGTTTGAAACTTTGACCAAAGTCGCTCCATTTCTATATGTATTGCAAGTTTGAAGTAGTCTGGCTGAGTCGGGTGGACTGCTACTGTTGCTACACGTATAAACGCGCTTCGAAACTGTTCTACTTTTATTTTCAACATTGTTTGATACAAGTAGCAGTTCGAGAGGATTAAAAGCATTTGCTTAAATGCTCAAAGTACTAGCAGGCGCCTGGCCATGTCCGAAAATCTACAGTCCCTGCTCACTTTATTAGACTCACCTGAAGAATTGATGCTTTTTGAAATCCTATAAGGAATTCAACGCTGTTTTCAACCTATGGGGTAATGATTTCGTACTACAAGGTTGCCTTATGGGTTGCCTATCCAAATGTAAAAGGGTATAGCCGGATAAGCATGGGCCAGCGGCCCCGGGCTCCGATTTTCCTGATTCCTGTCTTAAAACATCGTTTTATGTCTAAAAAAACATTGTGTAAAATTTCAAATGTCTACCCCCATCGATAAGGGTGATATTGAGGTAAATTCCCCCGCACTTAAATGCAATTTGCTCTAAAACGAGAAAAGATATCGACATGGGATAAACGGCAAATAAAAGATATAGATACACTCTATATTTCAGATTTTTCCAGAATTTTTTGCTAATTATTTATAGTTGAAAACAATTAATTAATTTTTTGGGAATTTTTTAAACTATCTTCCCCTAGGTTGACACCTACCAAAAAATTCTAAAATATTGCTATGATTCTAACCTATTTTGTAAAAAAATCTCAGAAGTGTCCGTTTGGTGGAACAGTGTCAAAAAAGATAAAGTATGCTGGCGAACGCTCGGTTTGATCAGTAACGACGCAGCGACCGATTCCCCTTGCGGCGGCTAGTGACGGGAGCGAACGGGAAGTCGGCGCTTTTCTTGTTTTTATATGTATTTATAAACTAAACGATTTTTATTGTCTAGAATATAATTGTTTAGACTTCTAACTGTAATCATGTATTAGAAGATTTAATCGCATTTTTACATGTATCAGCTTTTCCGTACAAGCGCAGACTTCCCGTTCGCTCACGTCACTAGCCGCCGCAAGGGGAATCGGTCGCTGCGTCGTTACTGATCAAACCGAGCGTTCGCCGGCATACTTTATTTTTTTTGACACTGTTCCACCAAACGGACACTTCTGAGATTTTTTTACAAAATAGGTTAGAATCATAGCAATATTTTAGAATTTTTTGGTAGGTGTCAACCTAGGGGAAGATAGTTAAAAAAATTCCCAAAAAATTAATTAATTGTTTTCAACTATAAATAATTAGCAAAAAATTCTGTAAAAATCTGAAATATTAGAGTGTATCTATATCTTTTATTTGCCGTTTATCCCATGTCGATATCTTTCCTCGTTTTAGAGCAAATTGCATTTAAGTGCGGGGGAATTTACCTCAATATCACCCTTATCGGTGGGGGTAGATATTTGAAATTTTACATAATGTTTTTTTAGACATAAAACGATGTTTTAAGACAGGAATCAGGAAAATCGGAGCGGGGGCCGCTGGCCCATGCTTATCCGGCTATACCCTTTTCTTGCAAGAGCAAAAAATCCCCCTTTTACCATGGCCCGGCAATTCACCAGACATGAATCCGATTGAAAATGTCTGGGAGTGCCTGAAAAGAGAACTGGCCAAAGAAAATATAACAACAAAGACCAAGTTGATAGAGAGAATAATCTATCACTGGCACCATAACGTTATATTAAAAGAAATTGCACAAACTTGCATAGATAGCATGCCCAGAAGAGTTGCGGATTTAAGAGCAGCTAAGGGCGGATTAAGAAAATATTAGTGTTTCAAGAATTATATTGATCTATTTGTGTTTGTATCCATTGTTTTTGTAAAATAAATATATGGAAAATTCATTGGTCATCATTAAGTGATATTTGCATAAGGCTACTATACCCATTATTCATGGTAAAACTCGAAATATCATAATTATGCAGATGAGTCCAATAAAGTGAGCAGGGACTGTATATTAGCCACTTACCAACGGACAACGTCTTGTTCTTCGCATCCATCCAGGTCTGCCTCTCGTCCTTGTACTGCACAACGATGGTCCTGATCGGTAGCTCGGCGTGCGTAGTCGGCGGCACAAGGTCGAACCTGATGGTGGTCGCAGTGATCTCGCTCATCGTCGCCTGCTGCACTTCGCCGGGCTTGGTAGCCTCTCTGAGCTCGATGCTGTGCTCCCTCGTGCCGTGCAGGTTGGAGGCGATGCACTTGTAGGTAGTGTAGTACCGCCTGTCCATCGGAACGATCATCAGAGTGGAGAGCGGCCCGGCGCCGAGCTGTTTGATCGCGGGGTCTTTGTCGATCTTCTGGTCGCCGTAGAAGGTCCAACGGATGGTTGCGTTCGGTATGCTCTCGGCGATGCAGCTGATGTTCACCGGCCTCTGTTCCCAGGACCAGACGGTCTTGTTGAGCATAGAGGCGAACGACGGCGGGAATTCGACGGTCAGATGACCATTTCTGCGAGCCTCTCCACCGGGATTCTGAGCGATGCACTCGTATAGCCCGTCGTTCGATCTCATCAGCTTGTCGATGGTCAGCGTGCCGACCGTCTCTCCGATTGACGCGTCCTGAACGTTCTCCAGAATGATTCTGTCATCGTCGGGCTGCGATCCCTTCACGTAAGGCTTCTCCGATGTGTGCTTCCTGAAGGTGACCTGCGGAGGTGGCCTGCCGAACGCTTTGCAATGGATCGACGCCTTCTTGTCCTCCACCTCCGTTACGTTCACGAACTCCATGATCTTTGGCTTCACGATCACGTTCACCATGATATTCGTTGTCGCCGTTCCTGCCGCGTTCGTCGCCAGACACTGATACTCTCCCGCGTCCTCCCTGTTCACGTTCGTGATCGTCAGCACCCCGTTGTTCGTGTCTACCCCGAAACGGTCCGCGTTCGACAGGTTCTGCTGCGTCAGCGATTTCACCCAGGTGTACCGTGGCAGCGGCTTGCCGTGAGCCTTGCACTCGATGTTCGCGTCCTCGCCTTCGATTATGTCCACCGGGCTCGGCAGCTCCTCCACCGTCGGACGCACGTGTACCTGTCAAATGAAAACGAGGATCCCGTCTGAGAGAGCTGTCGAACTGCCGCTAGAGTCAAATCAAATACTATTTCGGATAGTATCGGAAATAAAAGAAAAAAGTAATGATATTTGGTCCCCTCAGGCTCTGAGGCTTACAAGGGAACATATTCAGATGCGAAAATCCGATTTTGATGAAACTTATGGGAGCTTATAGGTCTTTGAAAAATATTTGACACGTTTTTTTTATCGGCAACCATCCACTTTGAAGGGGTGGAAACAGCCCTCAAAGTTTGGGGTCAAAACCATATTTTTTGAGATATCTCGGAAACCAGAGGTCGAAAAAATTTGAATTTTTTTAAAATTGTGTGTTTTTAAATGGGAAATGTAACAAAACTACTGTTAACAAAAGTTTTTTGTTTAAACAATATATTAAAAATTTGATTTTTTTTTGCAGTTTCTCTTATTTATTGTTAGTTCATTTTAATGTAAACTTGGGTGCGTGATCTTTGATCCAAAATAGGAGATACATGTTTCAGGATTTTCTTTTTTTGGCCATTTAACAATAATTATGCATAATGGAAGATAGTCTTGCACCTGGCGTGTGGAAGAATTCTGGCTTGTTTTATCGAAATATAAGCATTTAGTATAAACGTGTATAGTATTTTAAACAATACCACTGGGTTATATGTCGTTTATTATTTTATCAGTAGCTAAAGAAGGTGGCGCAGGTACCACAGTGACGCGCTGCTAATTACCGCGACGGAGTAAGGGTACCGACTTGTATGTGTAGCTAATACGCCAGCGAATTTCTCCGGTCATTAGGCTTTCGGTCAAAATATATCTGGAGCCAAGTTTACATTAAAACAAGAAAGCGAGCTAATAAACACGTGGTAATGAACTAACAATAAATAAGAGAAACTGCAAAAAAATCAAATTTTTAGTATATTGTTTAAACAAAAAACTTTTGTTAAAATTTTCTTGCGTGACTACATTCCCCACTTAAAAACACACAATTTAAAAAAAATTCAAATCTTTTAGACCTCTGGTTTCTGAGATATCTAAAAGAATTGGTTTTGACCCCCAATTTTGAGGGCTGTTTTCATCTTTTCAAAGTGGATGGGTGCCGATAAAAAAAACACGGGTCAAATATTTTTTAAAGAACTATAAGCTCCCATAGGTTTCATCAAAATCGGATTTTCGCATCTGAATAGGTTCCCTTGTTAGGGTCTCAAATCCATTCACCACTTCTCCCCTTCATCCCCTCTCACTATCGCCTAATTTCAGCTTATTTCAGCCTAATTTTCAATGGAGCCTACTATTTATTACGGTGGGTTCTGAACCACTTTTTGCCAACAACACGCGGCCCGTACTCAGGGGGGTCGAATAAGAACCGGTTTTTGCAGCGAGGTCGTTGACCAGTATTGCAAATAGTAAATAGTCTACTTGTACTAAATTATTTAAAAAATTTTCATTGCATAAAAAAGAATATTTTATTTTTATCCTGGCGCATCCGCTTTATTATTTGATGCGGCGCAGCGTTCTGTTCTAGGTCTCTGCGCAGGGCCTAACGGCCATAACCGCGGGTAATTGGCGTATGCAATTGTGGGTGAGAAGAGACTGCGTTAATTATGGAGATCAGCCTGACGCGCCACGCTCGAACACAACTCGATTTTCCAAGCGAGCAATAATGTTTCGGATGCGTGTTTGCGGCCATGGTGCGATATTGTTTGAACGGTTGCGTGATTCGGATGTTTCTAGGCGAAATCATTTGGATAGCCTGTTGTTTTGAGGTCCATTGTTTCGCGAGATTCATGCGACGATACATAACATTCGTAGATGACGACTAATACTCGTCGCTTGACTCTAGCTAAATCGAATTTTTTTGAACAAATCATGTACTGTAACCAGTGTTGGGCAATAAATGATCATTTAAATCAAAATTTAAATAACAAATTATTTGTTATTTGGATATTCAAATAAAAAGCAAAAATAATTATTTTTTATTTGAGCGAGTCTAAATAGAATTATTTAAAATAATAAAGTTAATTGTTATCTACAAATACAATTTCAATTAGCATTTGTATTGACAGGTTGCTATAGTAGACAAAGAATGCGCACGTGTTCATTATACATATGTATATACAAAATACAAGAAATAAGAGAGGACCAAAACCTATTTACAATTTGATTTCCACCTAAATCCAAATAATAAATAATTTTTTATTTGCTAATAAGAATTAATAAACAGTTCACTTTTGGAAATATTTAAATTACTTTTATTTAAATAAAAAGTTCAGTTATTGGAATTAAAATCACGCGTTTATTTATTATTTAAAATAAAATTTACCCAACACTGATTGTAACAAATCATTTTGAGGTAGAATTTTATGAATTTTTTGGGCTGTCGAAGCGGACCCATTTTATTCCTGTCGTTAAAGCGAAGCGGAGACAATCATTTTTGTAGCAGCTTGCTCAGACTTGGAAGAGTCGGTATAAAGACAGGCAAGTTTCCAAAGCTTACCTCAACCCGGATAGGTCGTTCCTTAAGCTCCCCAGTAGTCAACACCGAAGCCCGGCAGGTGTAGATCCCGTCGTCGGATTCCTGTACGTTATTGATCTTCAACGCGTACTTGTCGATGATGTAGCGATCGTTCGTCTTAATTAATTCGCCGTTGTAGAGCCAGTCCACCAAGGGCGAAGGTCTTGCCTTCACTTTGCACTGAATCGCAAAGTCGTCGCCCAGAATTGGGTATTGATTCTCGGGTGCATCGTCCCAAGTGATCGCAACTGCGAAACAGAGTTTCCTATTCACATTTCTCGCCCACTTTTCCTTCTCCGGTACAATCATATCAATTATATCGAAAATATAAATTTTCGAAGACATGGGACAAGTTTAAAATAAGACTGTGACGTTTACAACTACTGGAACAATGTCCAGGAAATACTATTTACTCGAATTGAATCACGACCACTAATTGTAAGCGAAGCAGCCAATTTTCGAATGGAAATTAGTTACTCACCTATGGTATCGATCGTCACGGACTTGTTCAAATATATCGTGTTCGCGTAAGTGCCTTTACACGTGTATTTTCCAGCCTGTTCCTCTTGAAGGGAGTTGAAGTACAGAGACAGGCTGTTGTCCTGGTGTGATTCGGTGTACATCGGCGGTTTCGAATAGCTCTGGTACGTGCTATTGGAAACAATTGAAACGCTATTAGACTATCTGCATCGTGTACCACCATAGAAACTGATCTACATTCTATGACGATGAGTCGAGCGTCCAGATGATTTGAAGAGTATGGGGGTGGGAGACATCGTAATGATCTCGGCTCAACGTTTCGCTATTTTACCAAGCGCAATGTCCCGTGTCATCGAAACGCTCCCTCCGGAGAGATTCGCTACGTTTCTCTTGAATACTATTCAAACATTGATTTTCCTAGTACAAATAATACGAACAGGAACTAAAACAATAACAACCGTAACGCTTTCTCTTCGTAGATTGGCGAATTTTCTCAGCAACGTACAATCGTTGTTTCTCCGGCGAATTTCTCAGAGTCGGAAACGAACAGCGATAGTTCGCAGTCTATGATCTGCGAACAACCAAATATCCGCGAAGTGAAAGGCGAAAATAAAATAGCAGCTGCGAGCGAAGTTAATCGATGACCGCCGCCTATAATTTCTCACGGTTACTTTTGCTCGGGGGCCAACGGAAAGATCGTAAATCGCGCGCTAATCCGCGTTTCTGAACGCGAAACATCGAGCCGCTATCGGTGAGATATATCGTTACAGGTGTATGAATAACAGAGAGACAGAGAGATAGAGAGAAACAGTTACAGAGGGGTCGGGGGAGTGTAAATGAACGCGTTGCAGCTTCGAATTCGGATCGATAGCGTGAGATCGCGGATCGATCGACCTTAATTCGACGTAAGAGCCCGATCGAGCCAAGGGCTGGTGTACGAATGGCTCGCGAGCTACCGGGGGTAGGGCCAGCAATTTCGACGGTTTGCATTGCGCGAGGTGGGAAACTGGTGCGAGACGAGACGCGTTCGCATGAATCCGTGCAATTTACCGACGTGTCCGCGTCACAGTGTGCAAGAGAGATAAGGCGGACCAGGTGGATGCTGAATCGCGTTGTAATGAATAGTTCCCGCGGACCACGCGGATCCGAACTCGGTTGCGTCAGCAGCGATACGGTTTAATGAACCCTTTCGGGGATAGCTGGTGTAGGTGCCAGCTATGGTTTCGCCGAGAAAAAGGGAGCGGTCTCCTGGTTGCTGGTCGTCGACTCGAACCGGTGCGGTGAATACATAGATCGCTGCCGCGATCGACTCTGGCGAACTTGCAGCTGCAGATGGAATTATGCGTTTTTCGTTAATAACTCCTCAACGAAGCCGCGCAGAACATTTTCGCACAGTAGTTGAGTACAACATTTTTCGAACATCCTGTATAATATGAGCATGTTACAGCGATCAAACTGAACTTCTGCGCCATCTCGACCTGCAAGCTAGCCAGCAGCGTTCGCGGCCACTTAAAACGGAATTTTCCCAGAAATTCGCAGGGAATCGCGGCAACGCCAGCATCGGTTTGAATAGAATTGCTCCGCGTAGCAATTACCGAAGACCGAGCACGCCGGGGTGCAACGCGGAATCGAAACTGCTGCGATGCGCCGAAGCGATAACAGTGTTAGCCCGGCCGATTATGCAATTCCCCTCGTACTTCTTTTCACTTCCGATCGGAACACGAGCCGAGCACAATTAATGAAACGGCACCCCGTGTTTCTACGCGCGTTTCGCCGCGGCGAATTTATCGGCCATTACTCGGCCGCGCGACGAGCAGACATAATTATGCAAATCGGGAACGGAGCCCCGTGTAATCGGGCAAACAGGCGATCACGACGAATCAGTTACCCGAGGTTAACGCTCGTTAGATTGTACGATCCCCGGTGGTCAAATATTTGCAGTGGGAGCTATCGGGATGGATTATTTATTAACAGAGAGTGACGTCATCGAGTCGATTAACACTGGCAAGACGCTGGTTAAGGGGTGAGGGCAAGGGGCTGGCATAATGGGCACCACGTGAGGTCTTGCATAGCCGCTGGTTCATAATTTTGATGGTGTGTTCGGGATAGAGATGCGAACACTAGCTTCGTAGCCAATCCAAATTTTAAGGCTGTAGGGAGCGGAAATAGTAACTTTAACAGCGTCAATCGAGGTGAACTACGAAGACAGAGAAGCAGATAAGGTGAAGTGCTCTATGCCTGGACAGCATGTTTTTCTATTTTAAATTTTATCACTTTAAATAAACAAAAACAATTTCTTAAGAGTTTTAACATACATTTCAGAGTTTGTAAAGTAATTTAAAATAAAAAAATCATTGTTTAGGTTAATATCTTAATTGTATTAACAAGAATAATTCAAACCTATAGTTGGACATATTAAATCCAATCTAAGCTAGTACCTGGACAGAAGTAAAGCCTATATCGGGACAAATTCAATTTACGAGTTGATCGAGCGAACATAACCTAAAACGTTGGTTGGTTGCGCTGTTGCGCATGACGAATAGAAGATGCTTTGCGTAATATGTAGTATTCTTATCATAGATTATAGTATTGTATTATTTAACCAAATATATATTTATTTTCATTTACTGTATTAATAAAACTTGTCATAATACAACTTTTAAGGTTAGGTAGTAGTACTGATAGATTTAAGATGTAAACATAAAGTATTATTAACGTCACAACCGGAATACATTTTCTACATACGTTATTCAAGCTAATAGAAGACTAATTATACGTACATGTAGTTAAATAATTTTCAAACAATGCGTTGATTTTATTCACAAACCACGTGTCCGGCTTCAGGCGTAAGCACATTGCGTATAAGCTAGAGTGGGGCAGCCACTGTCATCGCGTCCCAGTATGGAGTACTTACATTTGAAAACAGTCCTAATCTTGGACATCTAATATTTGGATTAATAATTATTATTTATGTTAAGTTTGATTGCCAATTTATTTTAAAATATCAATATTATTATGCGTGATAATTATTTTTTGTCTGAGGGCTTAAATTGTATCTTTTTTTCTAACAAAAGTTCGAACTATAAATGCACATGATTCGCATGTAAATAGACTATTTTGTATACTGTTTTCAGATGAAATTTGAATTCATTTTTAAATTTCAATTGATGTCTTAATGAAATAATATTCACACCTACTTGTAGCTAAGGCCTCAGAATATATAATATAATTATTTAATCTCTTAATTACTGATTTTACTATGAAAATTCAATTGTCCAGATTTAGGTATCACTTTTGGACTGTCCAGACTTAGGGCACTTCACCTTATGTTTCTTGCAGGAAAGACACTGACAGAGAATATGAAACAGCTTGATTTTTTCGATCACGGGGGTGGGCTGTATTTAGCGAAGAAGCAATATTTTTTATGCTTTTTGTGTTGAAATATAGAAATGTAGAAGAAATTTTTTTCTGTACACTTTTTCCAAAAAAGGGCTCTGTACTCTAACCTGCAATAATACAGAGAGTATTTCAACACAAAAAGCATAAAATATTGCTTCTTCGCTAAATGCAGCCCACCCACGTGATCGAAAAAATCAAGCTGTTTCATATTCTCTGTCAGTGTCTTTCCTGCGAGAAACATATGTATCTGCTTCTCTGTCTTTGTAGTTCACTTTGATTGGTTCTGTTGAAGTTACTATTTCCGTTCCGGCGCAGCCTTAACCCCTTGTCGTATAGTGTCGAGCTAGACTCGCGATGTTATGCTTCTCTTTTTCTTCTAGAAAATTATTCAAAGGATTGATCTAATATTTATTTTAATTGAAGATAAAAATTGTCCAGAGGAGAGAACGAGTAGGAAATTTTGGTAGTTATTAATCGTGTTAGGTCTGTGCATACGGAAACTTCTTCCTTTCAATTCAATTATGTACTCGTAATATTTTGAGTAGCATTCGCGTAAATTATTCTCTCAGCAAAGTAGAAACTGTGAAGAGCGATGCTCTTCAAACGTCACACTGTACAAGAGTTTCACCCTCAAGACGAGGCGGGCGGGCTTGGACCTCCAGGAAGAAGATCGACGATTTATAAGCAGAGACCCAGCAGGTAGATACTAAACAGTGAAACAGCCTCCTGCTTAGGTTCCTGGCCAATCGGATGTTTCGCCCAGGTAAGTAACACTTCACGTGGCTCCCCCGTAAAAGGGTACGAAAACATCAACGCGGCGAAGGAGCGGCTTAATTGCTGGAGGGCACAGTGTTTTGGTGGCGCGTCATCGAATGGCAGCTCCATAACGCGTCCGAGGATCCCTTAATGTCTGTTTCAGCCGGGCCCACCGCATCTCCCGGTGGTTTTCTTGCTCGAACGGCAAAGTATACACGGGGGGGACGGGCGCGCTTAACGTTCAAATACAACGGGAAGCCAGTTTACCACGGCTGGAAGGCGGAAAACTTTCGCGAACAGCTTAATGAGCAACGCTTAGTTCGCAGAACAATCGGCCGAGCCAGCAATTAAGAGCTTCTGTACAGTCTGTAGTAGACGTAAATCAGCCACGGGGGTGTAGCGACGGTGTGGTTATGGTGGCTGGCGGCTGGGTATGCGTGTGTTCGTGTGTACGGTAGTTTGGCAGTGATAGTGGTAGTGATGGTGGTGGTGGTGGTTGCGATGGGGTGGATGAGAAGAAAAACAGTGTTCTAAGTTGGACAGAAACTAAAGTAACTAGTGAAGGTACATCGCAAAACAGAAGGAGCTGAGAACGACGACACTACGGTTGCGTGTAAAGTCTTGAATTGAGTTTTGTATACTCGCCTTTCGATCGGTAAGACGACGAGTCTGTGTGCAAAACAAGTGACAGAAATTTCGTTAAATTAGTGGCTGGGTGGTGGTCGTGTCCTACTTGTGTGTTACATTATTGTTCGTTTACTTGTATAATGCTTCGATACGGAGCGGCAAGAGCGGTCTGCTCTTTGCCAGCGAGTAGAAACAGGCGCTAACTTTCTTACAGCCTGATTATATCGATCAAATATCAATTTTTCATTCTATTTATCTTGCATCTTTTTAAGCTGCGATATTTTTGTGATCAACTAAATAAAGTTTCTAATATATTCTCAATTGACGCCACTTTCACTAGTGCTTAGAATGGCCAAAATTAAAATATGGAATTTACAAACATAAAACAGTGGACGCGTTCTAAAAAATTTTGTAAATGCTGTTGTATTATTTTAAACTCGTTAAAGTAATTAAGAAAAGAAGAAAAATGTCTATGCAGCTCCTCTATGTTATAATTAATGCAGACAATTTTTATGTTTCAACATACAAATTCGATGCAAGTAATAACGTCACTCACGGACATGCTAAGATGCGACATTATGACATACTTTATTAATTTAAAAAATGAACCAAGAACGAATTATTATTCTATGTAGAATCTTTTATTCGACCGATCGAAGCTCAATTCGAGTTTCATATTGTTTGGCTATGTTTGACAGAGCCAAATGGAATTCGGATCGAATAAAATCCGACAGGAAATGACTTCTCTCAATAAAAATGTACAGGCTACGCACTTATTGCAGCAGCAACTATTTGATTCCGGTTCGCAGCGACACATCTATTTGCACATCAAAAATACATCCCTCTCCTATTTCTACTCGCGGGATTGTCAGCTCTGCCCTTTATCTCGGCTGACGTTCTGTACACGCCACACTCTCACTCCTTTTTAATTATCAGCTAAAAGCGGCATTGTTATTGTATTATTACAAAAAAAAATATTTAAAAAAACGAGAGAAGGAAAGCTCAAAAGCGTGAACACCCCTTGCCTCGTATATTCTCGTCTGGCCTGACACACGTTTGTTTGCGCTGTCGCGATATTTTTGCATTCCGCTTCTCGTTTCTCGCGGGCTCGCGCGTTGCGGATCGCTTGAATAACGACCTTCAACTGTACTGTCTGCTCCTGTAAATCTAAAGGATTTAATAAATCAGCGGAGCCCTTTGTGGCCGCCGTGCCCGTGGAAACGAACCCCGTTGCAAAGCCGTGATTTTATTTGAGACTGTTGAACATGTTCTCCGGTCTTTCTATGAAGAGGAACGTTCCTGCGATGCGAATAAATAGCGATTACCGGGGTCCCGAGAACCGTGTAGACTCGGAATACAAATTCGACTATTCTATCCGCGCTGTATCTTCGTCAGCGTTAACGATTTCAGCAAGGGAGTTAAGATATTCCGCGTAATTTCGAACAAGGTACGGCTTGAAAAACCGAGGTTTCGGCTTGAAAAATCGAGCGAGATCCCCCGGCGTAAAAGGAGCAAGAGCATCGAATTGCATTCTTTCTCTCGATTATCCTTCCACCTCGATCGTTCCGGAGCGATCGACGGAAAAGATCAGAAAGGATCGAGCATGGTTCGGATTAATTCACGCCAGACGAGAGTACGCACCGCCCGGCAAGGGGGCCCCCGTGTGTACGGAGGGGAGGCCGCCTCCTCTCTGCGTTTTAACGATCCGTGCCCCGGTTTCGATCTACTCACTTCAGGGTCTCGATCACACGATTCTGCGGATCGAGCCATTTCATGTCGCTGATGAGCTTCGTGTCTTCGACCTTGGGCTTGCACGTCATGATGATGCTGGACCCGATTGGCTTCGTCTGCGTGTCGCCGCTCGGCAGGATCTCCAAGGAAGCATCGTCCGCGAAAGCTGCAAGCAGAAACCAGAGACGTGACCGGTTGTTACATTGACACGAAACGGATCGTTAGCGTTCCTACGCCGGAAAGGAACGGGAAGAAGCTGCTCGGAGCAGAGGAAAGAGAAAGAGAAACAACAGGCGTTCCACGATCGTTTCTTGCCTCGGCACGGACGACGCTTTAATCGGCCGAGGGTAATTGCACGTAATTCCGTAATAACGAGAGGCGATTACCTTCTCGCGTCCCTGGAAACTGTTCGCGATTTTTACAGACACCTGAAACACGTACGCTCCGGCTAAGGATACCTTTATCTTCGAGCAAAGATAGACGTTGTAGTCGATAAAACGAAGACCGTCGACAAATATCTTAGTTTCACTCGATTCTTCGTTTCTGTGCATTCGGCGTTGATAAGGGTGAGAATAGATAATGAGAACTGCGAATGAATGTCGGATGGATCATTGCTCTCGTCGTTGATCGTAGCTCGAATATAAACCAGGTACAATGACTCCCACTAATATTCGGACACTCTTAAAAAGACTTTTTTAATAGTGGAATATACGATTTGAAATTTTTGGAGAAGTTAGAACAATTGGTTTGCTACAGAACGTGACAAAAATTTTTGAAGAAAACTGCAACTTGTCGGAATTGCAGAGAAAATACTGAAAGTTGTATTTTCCAACTTTTTTATGTGGAAGTATATGGAAAATTTAGAAAACACGTTTCGTAGATCTGTATCAATTACACATATTCTGAAAATTTCATCAGAATCGATCGACGTTGTCCTGAGCTACAAACGTTTAAAGATGGTAAAAATTGCAGCTTTCCACGATTTTCAGCCTCTAACTGCAGTAATTCTAAAGATTCTTACATCTTTCAATGCCTGTCGTTCTTTCCCGCACCAACCGATTTCTATGAAACTTTCACAGTGCATACAATTGACACAGATCTACAAAACGTATTTTTAAAAATTTCAATATAGGCTCGTATAAAAAAGTTGTAAAATGCAACTTTTAGTATTTTCTCTACAATTCCGACCAAATGCAATTTTTTAAAAAATTTCTTTTCACATCTTGTAGTAACCTAATTGCTCTAGCTTCCCAAAAAATTTCAAATCGCATAGTCCAATATTAACAAAGTTATCGTTTTTTTTGAGAGCGTCCGAATATTAATGAGAATCCCTGTACGTAGCGTGGTTCGCGCCGGTGATTTCGATGCGTGCGTAATTAACGCGTCGCACTTTAATGCGTACCTGCGGAATCCACCAGGACCGGTGCCCCCCGGAGGCGTGCTAATCGAGAAAAATTACGTCTTCCGACAAGTTGAAGCCCGTCGTAAAATCGTTTTATTAATATCTGCCGGATCAATTGCTTTCTTTTTAATAAATTATACATATATCGGTTTTGTTGGCGGTATCCGTCGCTTCCCTTGTTTTTTGATTTTATTTCTTAATAAAACGCTTTTGTCGAACGGAGTATTAAAACCGCTATATTTGGTGTTTCTGGTTTTATTTGTTAATAAAATGCTTTTACGAGAGACTGCATAGGTTTTGAATCTTTCATTTCATTCGTTAATAAAACACATTTATGGAGTGGTGGGAGAGACTCATTGTTTCCTGCACTTCTTATTGTTACTTTATTTGTTCACAAAATTTGCAGATTGGAATCTTCAGAGACTCGCCAAACTTTTACTTGAAAATACTTCAATTTAGGTTAGAATGGATGTTATATAAAATATAAAATGTTGTGGTGGTACATGGTTAATAACAGACGACGGAACTTTATAGCGAACCGTCCATGTTTCTACAGCCCTTGCTAAAAAGTTTGAAAAAGTTTTACCAGCTGTAGAACATCAGACTAACTTTTCTCCTCCATTTTTCCTTTATCTCGGATCTGAAAATTTCCTTAAAAATCTGGCACGTCGTTAGATATCACGACACGTGTCAGCAATTTTTTTTTATTTTCAGCATAAGAATTCTATTAGAATTTTTCGTATCGCTGCTCTCCGGGTCAAGGTGGAGAGCTGGAACTTGGCACAAGATGTTAACCTACTTCGCTTCAAATCTGTCGAATAGTAGTTCTCGAGTCTGTCAATGGCTTAATTTAGCCCATGCTTCCTTTCGACATCCTCATTCGCTCCTCCCTATTCATTGTCAATTTCCCTAAGTAACTTCTTACAGAAAAGTAGCCAACAAAAAATGCAATTCTAGTATTCCTTATTTAATTAGAAAAATTGTTAACAACGAGTGCAAGTTCGGCATTCCATATCCGATTATATTAGGTTGGCAAGAAAGTAACTTCGGTATTTTAAGGTGAAATAGAACCCAATTTTTTTATTCAGCCAATGAACTTTAATGAATAAGATATTTTCCCTTCTGTTCGATGATCTTTTGCCAAAAAGAATAAATAAGAAAATATTTTATCGATTAAAGTTCATCGCTTGAATATTTATATTCGGTTTCATTTTACCTTAAAATACCGAAATTACTTACTTGCCAACCCATTAGAAACGGTAAAAACGAGTGCAGGTTTCGTCATAAATGAATGAATCAGCGTGCTAGAAGATGCAAGGACCGCTCGGGAAGTTGGAGAACAAAGGAGCACGGTCAGGAGCATTGGATTTCAGAGGCTGGAAACTGGTGACCGGTAACCGCGACAAGGGGTGGTTTTAGTAAGGGTTGGGGGTGCACGATTGCGAGAGCGAGTAGCTTACACGTCGCCGCGTCGCGCCGCGCCGGTAAGCTTCTTACCGAAACGAGCGTTGGCCCGGGTCGGCGGTGGCACCGTGGCCCTGAGCACGTAGATGCACAGCACGGAAATGCAGATCGACGTCTCGGCGGTGCTCATCCTTCGGGGCGTCGCGTCGCGTCGTGGCAGATGCCACGGGTGCTTTTACAACGACATACGTGCGTCAACTATGACGCCGGAATGCGGCTGGTTATGCCGGCGTGACACGCAACGAGCGTGAGCCTCGGGTGCCCCGACGCGATGCGGCGCCGCCGCGCCGGTGCACGCACAACAGGAAGCCAGAATTAAGCTAATTAATCGTGACGAGCGAAAGTACGGAATTGGCCTAACTAGGAAATGTTGCGCGAGCGTGTGCGCGACGCCCGGCCCGCTGACAATTCTGTTTCGGGACCCGGAGCGCAAATGTTTGTCAGCGATCCCGGCGCGCTCGGATCACAATTAACAATTATTAACTGCGTTGCTTCTGGTCTTATGGAAATAGTGTTTAGCGCAGACTTACTGAGCTTCAAGAGTTACGTTCGACGATGCTGGCGGATTTTGTTCCAATTTTGTTAGTTAGGAGATTTCGGGTTAGGTCAAAGTCATGGTATTTACGATTTCTTCTGCTACGGTCACAGAACAAAAATGTAGCGAAGCTACGGTACAAAATTTTGGCAGATCTCCAAAAAGATACGCATCTCGTTCTACCGTGATTTCTACTCTGACCCATTTCTGTGGTAGATCACACAGATTACGGTTGGTGCCGGTATTATGCGGCAAAAACCTGTAACAGCAAAATTCCCAAACAAGAATTGTCTCGCGTCGCTCCCAATTTTATAGATTTAATTAGGTTTACGGAGGAAGTTCGCTGTAACTTCAACTTTTATGTTCTCCAGCCACCGCGGAACAGACACTCGTAAAAATCCCACAAACTCGAAGTAATTTAGTTAATTGTATAGAGAATGGCAAGTTAAGGTTCATTATTTTAACAGTGTTTGTGCACAGACGGATCCTAACGAAGTGCAATTTTCCAGGGACACTTTCATTAAATTACCGCCATAAATTAAACACGGTTAGATTTTCATTTACAGATCGCATCGGATTAAAATACATCTGCCGAAGGCAACAAGGTAAAAAGTGAAAATAATATTCGAGGACACAAAGGATTAAACTCTGATGAAACTCCAGCTTCCATCGAAATTGCAAAAAGCAAAGTTCCCTCGTTCCTGTACCCAAGTTTTAATGACGAGGAGCAAAATGTTCATGCCGGAGGCATTGTTAGGGAGCTTAAACATGATTGCACATAATAAGAAAATCAATAGACGCTGGACAAACTGTCGACGGACGTGATCCGATGGTTTTTGCGTATTTTTTTTAAACTGCAGCTTGCAGCGAGAGTTGCAAACATTCACAGGCAGCAAGTTGGTGTGACTTTTCACAGGGAGCTCAAAGGATCAATCTTCGTGACGTTTGAGCCGCTCGCAAACAAAAACAGTTGACCAGTGTTCCAACTTTTTCACATTTCAATCGATTTACTTTAACTTTATACATCGCTTCCCGAAAGAAAAGGAAAATCTATATCTATTCTATGCCTGCATTTACGGTGGGTGTACAAAGTAATCGTACACCTTTTAAAAACTAATAACTTTTTTATAATTGTACCGAACGACCTGATTTTTTATAATCAATTAGAAGCATTGGTTTACGAAATGATCTGCAAAAAAGATTTTCCAAATAATTGTGATTTACAAGGTTAAATGCAAAAATAAAAAAGGCATTTTTAAAGCTTTTTTCTTTGGGCCCTTAATCAAAATTTAAAATATATATTTTGTAGATCTATGTTAGTTATACACATACAGAAAATTTCATCAAAATCGGTTGACGCAGGAAAAAACGACACGCATGGAAAGATGAACGATTCTGTGGATTTTAAGCAGAAACTGATCAAAAGTCGTCTAAAACTTCGATTTTCGCCATTTTTAACCGCTTCTAGCTCGTATGTATGTTAATCGATTTCGATGAAATTTGAAGCATGTGTATAACTAACATAGATCTACAAAACATCTATTTCAAATTTTTATTAAGGGCCCAAATAAAAAAGTTTTAAAAATTGCCTTTTTTATTTCTGCATGTAACCTTGTAAATTATAATTTTTGGAAAATTTTTCTTGTATATCATTTCGTAAACCAATGCCTCTAATTGATTATAAAAATTCAGGTAGTTTGGTACAATTATAAAAAAGTTATTAGTTTTTAAAAGGTGTACGAATACTTTGTACTCCCACTGTACTTAAAAGTAAACTACATTAACTGTAATTAGTTCGAAACGTAAGTACACGTACAATTGATAAAAAAAAATAAGAAACCCTTAACGTTCCAGCTGGCTAAAAACTTCCTCTTCCGATCCTTCCGGACGAAATAACGAGACAGTCCAGACTCCTCGATCAATTAAGAACTTTTCCCTGAGACGTCGCCGCGTTTCCGGAACCACGGACCGGAAATTATATGTACGTGCCGACGAATTTCGCCAGAAAATGGTCGACCCGCCGCGTCGTCGGCTCAAGGCTGCCGCGTGTTGTTGTTCCATTAAATTAATTGCCGCATTACAATTTCAGTCGCGAAGTATATCACCGCAAAATGGCCGACGCCAGTCCCACGTTCGTCGTTGCTCGTAAACACCATTGTTTTTTTCCCTCGGTGTTCCAATTCGACACAGTTTCAGTTTTCGTCGCATGGCCGGTTACGTCAACCGCGAATCACGTGCGAGCCAGCCGGATCGAGCTGGATGACAAAAAAATGTCGATTCCTGCTGTTACTCCCCAATTTATCAGTCTACGAGCCTGTTAACAGGTTTTTTGATCGGCCATGTCTAAAAGAATCTCAATCGTATTTTTCCAAGTGCCCGTTTCAGTAGAAATTAGTAGATTGTATTGCATCTATTTTTATTATAACTCCTGTTTCTCCCTCCTGATGCAGACAATTTTTATTTCGCATAAAAATCAGCAATCTAATTACAATCCTTATGCATTCTAATATTGTACACATCGATCAACAATCAGTACTGTATCATATCGCATCATCTGTCCAGATGGCTTTATCAGGGGTTACCTGATATGAAATATTAATGGACGCCAAATCTGCATGTTATCAGAAAACGAGGCAGGATCGACGCGAACCGAACCAACCAGCCAGGCGGTGTGCGTAATTCAGAGTAGTGCTCGGGAAGAAGATTCAAACGGAAAGTCCAATTTTCGGTGGCGCGTTGTCTCCCCGTTTCGCGATAAGAAGTTCAGCAATCGGGAGGATTACGACCCCAAGAAATATCTTGTGCCGGGACAGCTTATTTGTTAAAGTCGCCCAGGAAACAACGCTCCGCCATTGCGATAAGGCTCGCGAATTCATCATTTCCGACTCGCTTAGTCAAAGGGGAGGACGCCGTGGCAGGAGGGGGCGAATTAAAGATTCTACTACAGTCATTCCGAGGGGCACGTTATGCTCCCGGGGTGACTAATAAAGTTTCCTGCGGCAGACGTTCCTGGTTAAATGAACGAAACGATAATGATCGTTTGATTATTAAGGACTTTTGGACCCACTGCTGTTCTCTCCTTTTCTTATCCTAAGACCGTTGCGCTTCAGGGTTTGTTGTATATTGCGCCCACGTGACTGGCGTCGTGTACCTTGTGTAGAAAAGTTTCGAAGATTTTGCTTTGTATATTCGCAATTACTGGATGAGAACTATTTCTGTTGTACTTTTCGGAAAATCGAATGTACCTTTACAGAACAAGGTTTTTTCAATAACCGCTGACCCTCGCAAAATAATCAAACTGTTCCAAGAAGGTCTACAAAATGTTTAACTTGGAACAATAATATTCTTAGTACGTTATCTGGGACATATTTAGAAATTAAACAAACTATGTGCAGCTGTCTAAGCGAGACTTATGTCAGTGTTTGATGTAAGCCTAACACGTTGCCTACCACGTCGGTCGCATATGGGTGACACAAATCTTTAACCAGATTTAGAAATTAATTTTTTTGGAGAATCAAGGCAGAGAGAGAGCATTCGCTATGTACATACAGGGTGGTCCACGTAACTTGCACACCTATAATAACTTCCAAAGTATGCGTTGCACGAAAAAGTTTTGTATACAGAAGTTACATGATCTGAAGTGATACATTGTATAGTGTATTTATTTTTTTTGTAGGTGGAAGCGTAAAGGACATATCAAGGTCAACTCCATTTTTTTAAATGGAATGAGGTATTTTTTAATATATCAATCGATACAGCTAGACATTCGTTATAAAAAAGTACTAACCTATGTATGTCGAAAAGTGAACAGTTTAGGAGATATTTCAATTTAAATAACTCTAAAATACCATTACTGTCGTACTAAGACGTTAGTGTTTACTTACTTGTGTAACGTCTTAGTACGACAGTAATGGTATTTTAGAGTTATTTATATTGAAATATCTCCTAAACCAGGGGTCGGCAACCTGCGGCTCGCGAGTCATATGCGGCTCTTTGGATGTTTTTTCTTATGAATAAATAGATTAGCTTTTTTTATCAAAAAACTATTTATGCGAGTACTATTTATTGTTGGCAAGAAAAAGTTTTGTGGCTCTTTAAAAATTTTGAAATTTTGTAAATTGTAATTTTTTACTCTTCCGACTCAAAAGGTTGCCGACCCCTGTCCTAAACTATTAACTTTTCGACATACATAGGTTAGTACCTTTTCATAACGAATGTCCAGCTGTATCGATTGATGTATTAAAAAATACCTCATTCCATTTAAAAAAATGGAGTTGACCTTCATATGTCCTTTACGCGTCCACCTACAAAAAAAATAAACACACTACACAATGTATCACTTCAAACCATGTAACTTCTGTATACAAAACTTTTTCGTGCAACGCATATTTTGGAAATTATTATAGGTGTGTAAGTTGCGTGGACCACCCTGTATAATAAATCGCTCAGACTTTGTAGGGAACGTCTCGAATAAGAAGAAAACTCGTTAGTACCTGATAATAAAATGATCACGTGCCCAGCAAAACGCCATATAATCCGAGCCCAGTCATCAAAATGAGAAAACGTCCCACGCGAAGCTCTCCCGTCGCTAGCTCCCCGATCATTATAACGTTATACGAAACTCGTCCACCGGAAACCGTGGAAGAGGCCCATCATCTCTAGGGGGTGGCTCGGAATCAATCGAGCCTGGCCAAGGATCCGCTCGAGCGTCTGCCATAATCGTTTCACAAATTCAGCCGACTCATCTGGCCTCCGGTTTACACTGGTGCGCCGCACGAGCCATTATCCATCCCTCGAAATTCGCAAATTCATCGTTTCCGGTCGCGCGCGTTCGTCGATCCGCGAGAGCGTAAGAGGGCGAAGGGGGTTGAACGAAACACATCCATTTCGGGGGTGGGTTTTCCCGCGAAGAAATCCGGTAATTGGCCTGGGGCTTCATCAGGCTCGAGGCCCGAGACACCGAGGGTTCCTGGAAGATGACTTTCGCGGGTCCCTGCCGTCGGAAAGTCAGTGGGTGGAGGAAAAAATGGGGGCGAGCAGAGTAATGGATAGAGGAAGGTGCGCTAGTGTGGCGGAGACAGAAGGAGCCGCCCTCCTAGGACATCTTATTTACGTTAGTTAGGGTTTGTTGGCACAGCTACCCGAGGGGCTATTCAATGGATCCCACCCGTCCCCGCCCCCCTCCCTTTTCTATTCCCCGATGCATACACATTCAAAGCCCTGCGTCCATCCCTCCAGCAGCTATTACACCCACGCGCCCAACACCCCATAGAACCCCGTCTCTCTATTCCGAACACGATAGTCTCCTCGAGAAACTTGGCCGGTTACTTACCGGCCACCCGGTGTGCACACGGCGCCAGAAACAGCTTCGCAGGGAACTTCTGATAAATAGATTCGGGGGATGTTGATGTAAATTTCATAGAGCAATTTCAGAAAACGGCCAACGAAACGAAAGTTCGCTCGCGTTAAGGGTTTTATTCAGGGGAATTAAGGGGGCTGGTTTACTGGGATCCGCGAAGTTGCACGGGAACCGTAAAAGTCGCCGTGATGAAACTCCACTCGCAGTTTAGTGGGCCTTTAATTTTTGCTGCAGAATGTCCTCTAATTAAATAATTAATTCCTCGAACCGACAGCCACGCTGCCGGCCAAAGTAGTAAAAAGAATTTTATGCGGATGCATCGGGTAACGTTCGCCTACGCTAGCCGACGAGTTGCTAGTTTGGACGATGTAATGTCTCGTGATATGCGAAAACTTTGGGGTCTGTTGTCTTTTCCTGCTTATACTGCTAATCATTTATTTGCTATTGTGCAACCTATTTAGGTGAACCGTGGGATTATGGAACAACACGTTAAACGAATGACCAAATGTACGCAAAACCGAGGAAACTGTTTCCATCGCTCAGACCGTAATCATTTCGCAACCGAAATCCATTCTCCTCGCAAAGTAAGAGATCGCAACACTGGGTTAATTACCTGATGTAATCACCTCGGTGCTATCGGTTGCAGGATAATCGTATCCGACAGGCGTGTCCCCTGTAAATTCTACAGTTCTATTTAGCGGGCGACAAGTTCACGGAGCGTTCGCGAATACAAATTCCGCTTCATCCGTTCTACCCGAAGCGTTTCCGCCGAGCGTCGGAACTTCCTCGGCGAGCTAATACATTATTCTATGAGATTATCGCGTGTACCTCGGGAATCGTAGATACGGTTGCGCGGAACACCTTGTATGCTGGTTCGGGTGGGTTTCGGGGGATGACAGAACCGGGTAAACTCGGCGACATGTCACTCGAGCTGGAAGAATTCGATCTGGGAGGGTCGAGAAACAGAGGGTGGGGCGCGAGGAGCAAGGGCGGAGAGAGGATTTGATCAAATTCCGATATCGAATTGGCCGGGTAAGGGTGAAAAACGAGAAGCGCCCGTGGGGGCTTACGAAATTTTCGGATGTAGCTACTTGACAAACTTCTCTGCCGCCCCCACTCGGGTTGGCGTACTCCCGACGCTTCTTGTACCGCGCCACGCGACGATTGTTGGTTTTCAGGAGGGAAACGCGACGACGACGACGAGGCCGTCGGAAGTTCGCGAGAAACCGGAAAACACCGGAACCTCGAAGCGCAAAATTGAACGGGCCCCGCGAAATCGCGGATCCAGACTCGCCGGGAATCTCGGAACGTCTTCCGCAGGAATCTCGCGAGCTTCCAAATATGTAGAACGCCGCTCGCTTCGGAACCTGGCTCTCGCGATATTGGAAAACTTTTAATGACTGTTTGATTAAATTAACGTTTTTCGAACTACATCTTAGGCGATTACTACTGTTCGTTCTTGGATTGGTTGGATCTTATGCAGTATTCGAGACTTCCCGGACATGTTGGCAGGTTGTGCACCGTAACGATACATCTGACAAAATCAACGTAATTTAGTTAATAAGCTCGGTTGCTGCTTGGTTCAAGTTCGTCGCAGCGATTACTCCTTCAATCCTCTTAAACGCTAGAAACATTAATGAAATTCTGGTTAAACCTCGTACCCATCTCCCGCTGAAAATTAACCCACTTTCTGCACTACATACTGTACAATTTGTTGTGCTGCGTGCTGCGATACCCTGATGAAAGTTCATTTTCTGCACTGCATACTGCAAAATTTGCTGTGCTACAGTTTGTGCTTAAAATACAAGATCGCGAATAACGCGCTGTTCAATTAAAATGTAAATCGAAAATTAATGAATATTCGCCAAGGATCTTCAGAACCGAGCCATCTTTTTGAGGGTCATACAAAGATTGAGTAAATATATTGGGACGGAAATTAGTTGTGGACGATGGAGGTAGAATTATGTCAATCGCGTGTCGCCAACTTGTTAAAATATAAAGTAAAGAGTTCCGAAGATTATGACAATAACCAAAATTGCTCGATAATGAGATTAAACGGAATTCTCAGACTTTTCAATTCACAATTTCCTCGAGATCAGTTTAAAAAGTTAAAATTGAGTTGTTACGTTTAAATCGAGAGTTCAGAAGTTACGGCCGGACGTGTTTTGCGTACGCATTCGAGATTGTGTTTGTTTTAGTAATGAAATGGCGATGGAGGAGATTCACCGAGGAATTATTTAACGTCTTCGAAACGGTATAGTGCCCGGGCAGAAATTCGCTTCGGTTTTGATACATGTCGACCGGTGTAAAGCAGCAGGATAAATTGAAAGAGAGGCTGATGAAATAAAATATGGTTTGGAGTTTCCGGGCACGGGCGAAACGTGTTGCAAAGGCTGGTTATTGGAATTAATTGAAAAGCGCAGTGAATTCTACGAAATTTTCCAACGAGAGATCCTTTTTTGCCCGACGAGGTTGTATTATGAAATATTACGTACCATTTTCGACACTCGGTTTTCACATGTGCTGTTTACCGTGCGCGATTTCCGTGAAAAATTCGGAGCCAGACGGAGTGTCTAGGCTTCGGTAGATTAATTTCGGAGAAAAGTGCAAATTTGTTTTTCCCGCTGGAAAGTCCACTCGGTTAAAGATATATTAAAAATTACGAATAGTGAAATTTCAAAGCGAAAATATCGGATTAACATATAAAAGAAATTATAAATTAACGAATGGAAAAGATATATTATGTTCTCTGTAAATTGATCGTAGACCCATTTCCTTGATTAGAAATGTCAAAATTGCTTCAACTATTCAGTATGTTTGTAAAGGGTGCGGGTGAGGGCGAGAGGAACAGTTCAAGGGACTAATCACTCGGCAGGAATTGGTTTTAATCGGCGTGAAATGCTTAAATCCGCGACGTCCATGCGCATCACGGTGCACAAGACGAATTAATCGCGGGTGTAATGAAAACAGGCAAGTGCCGAGTGACGGGAGTTAACTCTAATAGGGTTGATATCTGAAATATCGACAAACTGTCTCCCGATTATCGGAGCAATCTCGTTATCTTAACGGATCGCCATCTGCACACCGATGGGAGATTAAACGAAGAATTGACAAGCTTCCAAATATCTGCCACGCGATTCGATGAAAAGTAATCATAAAATGCTACTTGTTCGGAAATATCAGCAATCCAACAACCTACAACTTCGCATCAACCTAGACTCTAGATCTACATCGACAAATTCCTGAAGCTTCTGTAACGAGACATAGAAATTTTCAGAAAATCCTGCTCTATTACGACACAGAGCAATTCCAGGAAAATTAGAACGAAATCCTCTGCCACAGGTGGTGAAACATTGGCGGATGCTCCGTGGACCTCGCCCGCATTCTGGATGCTGCGGTGGTGCTCTCAGCCGCCATATTGAAATCTCAAGCAGACCATTCGCGTAATTGGTATTAATATCAGAACACCTTTCCGTAGCCGGTGAACCGTTCACAGCGCGGCGCGGCGGATAACCGCGTGCGTGGAAAACCGTCGTGGTTGGAAGTTTCGCAGGCTGGCCAACCTCGGCAGGTCCCTTTATTACCGCACGTAATTTCGGTTTACGAAACCAGCCGCAGCAGGAGGAACCCCTTCGACCACTTCATTATCCGGCCGCGTTATATCGAGCTACTTAATCGCAATAGTTTGTCGACAAGATTACAACGGGAACGATCCGCCGAGCGGTGCTTCGGTTGCGCCTTAATCGGCAAACTTTCGGGAAAGCCGGCGACGAAGAACGACGTCGACGACGACGGGAATAGTCGACGTTGGTTCGACGGCCACCCTCTCTCTCCCTCGACGTCTTTTCCCGTCGATTGCAACCGATCGGTTTCGGATCCAATCTACCCTCCGCGATTTCTTTGTCCCGAATAAAAGCTGCCTCCTCGAACGTCTTCTATCTCCACAGGCTCGCCCTTTGTTCTCGATCGATTTAAATACAGCGGGGACTCGATTATCGGAAGCCCTCGGCGACCTACGAGCTTTGGGTCGCCAGGATCTCGGGGACTCTTTGCGTCGGCTTAGCCTCCGCCGGTTCTACCGCTAGGAAATGCCAGAAGAGGATTCCACGAAAATTGTCGGAGTAATAGACCTTTTTGGAGACGTTGATGCGGTATGGATCGTTTTTCGTGAATATTTCTGTCTGCTATTCGTGGATATATTTTTAATAATTTTGTGAAACATTGGCTCCACTAAATAATCCACGATCACCTGCGAACGAAGAAGCCACTAGGCGAAAGGATGAACGGAAGTCGATCCCGTGTGAATTGTTAGCACGTGGCTAGCCGAAGCCACCAAAAGCGAGCAATTTGGCCCCGCAAGGCTTCCGCCAAACCGGCATTTGAAATGGTTTTAAAATAGGAGGTCCGTGCGTAGAACCGAAACGCCGAATACGTAATGCCGAGTCCATAGAACGTAGACTTCGGTATTCGGTGGATTCCGGTTTAATAACTGTCACATAAAGTAAAACAGAAGTTGAATCATTATTCCTAAGGCATTATTCTCCGAATAAAATATTCGACTGAGAACACTGTCCAACATATTTCAACTCTTTTTATGTTCCCTAATTACTGTTGGATTCTTCTTATAGAGATTTTTTGAGTTCTTATTGAGATTTCTGTTTTTAATTTTTTTTCTATACGCACGGTTTTTGAGGAACACGGCTTTGAAAAAAAAAAACATATTTTTCAACTTTAAACAAATATTGTGATGTTATTATAAAAGATATTGAATTGTTCTTTGCAGCAAAAGATTCTGTAAACTTTCCCGAATACAGTGATATCCAATATTAATACATTATGAGTGTTTAAACATATTTGAACAATCATTAAAGACGGAGAGACACCACTTTTGCACCAATTTTTGAGGATATTTTTCAATTTATCTGGAAAAATAAGGGTCCAGCGGAAAATCGAACTATACCACTCGATAGAGCAGACTTTTATCTTGAGAAGCCACCCTGTCAAGTTTGGATCGTCGACGTTTTTTTCGAACCAGAAAGCAAAATATCTTCGCCCGACATGAGTTGCCGCCAGTGGCGCTCGGGACGAGATACGGCGCACAGTGGAACTTTTCGTCCATTTCGGAGACAAAATCAAAGAACTTCCGATAGAAATGAGATTGAGAGCTGAAATTTTTTTTAATTACAGCTGAGACTTCACAGAATATGGGAAAAATAGGGAGATTATGGTACGAACATTTTTTAACCTTAAAAGAAATCGTCAAACTTGCACAATATCACGAAAATTGTGGTTTTTGCAATACCACGGGTAGAAAAAAATTTTTTTGTAACATGCCATACATCATTTCCTGTAGATTTTTTCATGCAGAATTCAAATCTGGTCTCAAAATTTGTCTACGACTTCAGGATTTTACAAGGAATCGATTTTTGTGAACGAATTGTTTAACGAATTTTCTCAAGGTTATAAAACGTTCGTACCATAATCTTCCTATTTTCCCATATTCTGTGAAGTCTCAGCTGTAATTTAAAAAAATTTCAGCTCTCAATCTCATTTCTATCGGAAGTTCTTTGATTTTGTCTCCGAAATGGACGAAAAGTTCCATTGTGCGGCGCAGCGACGGGATACGGAGCAGCGAACGACCGTTGTAGTGGTGAGCGCCACTGGCGGCAACTCATGTCGGGCGAAGATTTTTTGCTTTCTGGTTCGAAAAAAACGTCGACGATCCAAATTTGGATCTTCTCAAGATAAAAGTCTGCTCTATCGCATGGTATAGTTCGATTTTCCGCTGAACCCTTATTTTTTGAGATAAATTGAAAAATATCCTCAAAAATTGGTGCAAAAGTGGTGTCTCTCCGCCTTTAGTGATTATTTAATCATGCTTAAACAATCATAATGTATTAATATTTGTTATCGCTGTATTCGGGAAAGTCTACAGAATCGTTTGCTATAAAGAACAATTCAATATCTTTTATAATAACACTACAATATTTGTTTAAAGTTGAAAAATATGTTTTTTTTCTCAAAGCCATGTTTCTCAAAAACTGTGCGTATAGGAAAAAAATTAAAAACAGATTCGGAATCAGCGCAAAAAACTCTATACGAAGGACCCAAGAGTAGTTAGGGAACAAATTTGTTGTTCGACAGTGGAATTTATTCGAACAATTATTTTAGATAAACACTTGTTCGAAACAATTCGAATAAAGCACATCTATGGTACAAATTATCTACGTTCCGAATAGAATATGTATTGCGAGTTTAACGTGTAATCTGACGGAAGCAAAACCGTCGAGGATTGTCCGGGGACGTCGCGCCACGTCGGTAATAAGATGTAACGAAATCGTTCGGAACAATCGCGGGGACAGCACGACTATGAATTAGTCGAAGCGAAACTATGGAAATGCGGCTTAATCGATATCCGGCGGTTTCGATGGAGCACAGAGAGCACCGGCAACGGATCATATTCAAACGGAAGTGTGGCTTACAGAAGACAGTTTGGAATTTCATCCGTTGTCCGGAAACTTCGTCCGGGCTAGCGCGGGCTTAAATGTTCTCATTGTTCTGTCGTTCAAACGTTGCAATTAGTTTCCCACGTATTTACATTGGCCAAGCTACAGCCGCGGTCGAATGTTTTCAACCTGTCGTCGCTGGAACACTCCTAAAGCGTTTTATGAGCTAACGGAACGTAGATTCCGTTATCGGAGCGCATCCGATTCCGACCGGTGCCTTGCAGTCTATCTTCCGGGGCGTGAAAGCTCCCTAAAAATACCCTGCCCGCGACTTTCCCACGCCGTGTGCAAACTTTCCAAATATTCAAACGTTTAAACACGATAAATTGAAATGTAAAATTATAATTTTCAAATGGGGAGCTCAGCCTCTGAGAAAATCAAACTGAATTGTCTGGACACTGCAAGACGCTTCTACTCGCGACAATATGTATTTCGAAACCGTGAAGCGCTTATTAGGTTCTCGATGAGAGATTGTTTATCGAACAGCAATTTATCCGATACCGTAATATTATTTGTTCACCGCATAAATTTGCTAAAAGAAAATTCAAGTCAAAGGATCTCGTGTTCCGGCTGTATCAGTCTACGTTTACGCAAGTAGGATCGATACGCGCGGCCTCAAACGATATTAAACGTTCCACGCATCGTTTTAATTTCGTTTCCGCCGATCTGTGGAAGCGTTCCACTGTTATTACATTCATTTAATACTTTTAGCTTCTATTTGCTTGCCGGAGAGAGATCCGTCTTTGCGCGTCCGTATTGTTGAAACAGTCCCGTGATTCCCAATGGCTATTAAATTCAGACAAAACCGTGAAACCCGGCGTGAACCGCTCGAATCAAACGGCTCCCCTCTGTCAGCCGATCAAAGCGCGGGTGTACACAAAGGTAACAAGGAAGCCTTCTAAATCCGAGTGTACGTCGGAGCTGAAAGGCACACCGGTGCCGGAGATACCGATAAAAACTTCTCCCGACACGGCCCCTTTCCCTCTCGCTCTCTCTTCGAGATAAGCCCCTTCTAATTAAACGCTCCTCGGAGGCTTCTGCCGATTCTTTTCCACGCGCCATTCCACCCTTCTCGGCCACGCTCTTTTTTCCTCTTGCTGATCAGAAAATCGCGTTGAACCCTCCGAGATTCAACGCGACTTTCGATTTCACTCGACGCAATTTCCCTTCTCGTTCGAATTTTTCACTTGAACGATGTACGCCGAAAATATTTAATTGGATGCGCTACAAAGCGTGGCTTCGTAAGTTCTTTCAATCTTTCTAACATTTAAAATGAAACCCACTCATTTTACCACGCTTATATTAGCTTGCCGAGTTGTTGTTGCATGCGTCAAATCTTGTAATCGAATTTTAAACCATTTCCCGATGAGCTGGAGACTTGAAACTTTAAATATAGCTCAAAACTGGATGACAATGCAATATTAAGAAACAAATTTAAAAAAGAAACTGTGCGTCTAGGAGAAAATAAATTTTTTACATTAATCGTCACACCTCTTCGCGCGACGCTCAGTAGTACGTCATCGCGTTCAGCGATCCCCACTCTGCGCGCCGGCGCTCCCTACTCCACTACGTGTTCCCACTCCAACTCATCCCCACTCCACTGACCCACTTCGCACCGAAGAAGCTCAGTCAGTGTGGTTTTCCGTTCATTCAGCTCCATTTCGTACAATTTCGGACTCCATCAAGAGACGTCGTCTCTCGGAGTCATCCCCTCATTCTATCTCGCGTATTTCCATATCTTGCGTTTCTATATCTTACTATTTCATAACAGTATTACTATATCTTGCGTTTCATTTAAAAAAGACTAAAAAGAAGAAAATAAGAAAATATATAAAAGGAAACTTTTTAAAAACCATCCTTACATTGAAATGCAGTAAAAAAGAGAAAATGATTTTTTTAGACATTAGTGACTATAAATAAAAGCGTGAAGCGTCCACAAAGATTACATCGATACAGTTTAGCGCTCTACACTTTTATTTACAGTCGGTGTACGAAGTATTCGTACACCTTTTAAAAACGAATAAATTTTTCAAAATTGAACTCAGCAGCTTGAGTTTTTTTTGAGACGTTAGAAGGGTTAGTTTACTAGCTAATATGTAAATAATTTTTTTTGTAATTGTTATTGGTCGCAATTACGAGGGGAACAGTAAAATTTTTATCTGTGCCCGTAATGAAAATTTAAAACATGTACAGTAAATGCTCGTTCGTTGTGAAGAGGCATGAGAGTTGAGGTCGCAACGAGCGAATAGTGAAACGATTTTTGATTTATGACTGCGTCTAGATATCGCGCCGAGCGCGCCGAGCGAGACTTCAATAGAGAGCCGAACATAGAGAAGGACAGAGTGAAATACGGATCGCGTGACCGAAGCTCGAGTCAATGTGTGGTGTTCACACCGATATACCCGAGCCGACATCAATGTTGCCGCCGTGCGGAGCGACTCGGCGTTGACAGGCAGTGGAGGGAGTAGGCACGTCGCAACGACCGCATAGTCGATTTTTCACAACGAACGAGCGTTTACTGTATTTTGTAAATCTAAGTAAGTTATATATGTCTACAACGTTTCATTGAAATTGGTTGACGGATAAAAAAACTATGGGCATTGTAAGATGTAAAAATCTTTGAATTTACGGTTTGCGATTCATTGAAATGCAGATTCTTACGATTTTTGTTATTTTCAATCAATTATATTTCGTAACATCCTTGATCGATTTCGTTGAAACTTCGTACAAGTATATAACTTACTTAGACGTACCAAAAGCGCCTTCTAAATTTTCATTACAGGTACAGATCAAAAATTAAAAAATCGTGACCTTTACTATTTTCTTCGCAATTGCGACCAATAACAATTTAAAAACAAAAGTATTTACACATTAGCTAGTAAACTAATCCTTCTAACGTCTGAAAAGAAACTCAAGCTGTTGGGTCCAATTTTGAAAAAGTAATTCGTTTTTTTAATGTGTACGAATACTTTGTACACCGACTGTATAGTCACTAATGTCTAAAAAAATTATTTCCTTCATCTTAGTGCATTTTAATATAAAATTTTTTTGTCACAAATGCATAAATGCTTCGAAATCTGCAACTTATTGTTAGTAATGTCAATTCGTATAATTGAGAAGGGATTAAGAAACGAAATTCGGTTCATCATTATTTTCTAGTCTCGCATAAATGACAATGAGAGTATGTACGTCGTGCTTGCTCGGTTGCTCGAGGTTGTTTCCTTCCCAAACAAAGATATCCACTTTTATATTCGACGAACCAGCGTCGAGCGAATTCAGATGCGGGCGAAGGGATGGCTGATCGTTTGAGGAATGCGATAGCGGGGTGTTTATGAACGTCTAGCTGCGTCCGCGCCAGGTTAAATTGAGAATTCCATGCAGCGCGGGGGCGGCGCAAACAAGCGTATCAGAATACACGGTGCGCATTTCTCGGTAAGCGCATTCGTAAGATATCGAAGGGGGAACTGTTTCGAACTGGTTATTAAAATACTGACCGTCGAACACCGTGCTATTTCAGACACGGAAATCCGCTACGACCTGAGAATGCAATTATTCAAGTCCTATCGAAATAACCCAATTCAGCTTTCAATCAATTTTCTCGAGTGATTGTGGCGGCTGAAACTTTCGATTTTCTTAAAAGTAAATGCGATAGTTTATCGATTGGTATGGTGTTACTGGCCAAGATTACGAGCATCTTTAGAAGTTGCTTGATAAGTTTTTTGGGACACCGAAAAAATCGTCCTAACATAAATGCGGAAAGGTGTGTCGCGATTACTCGGAGCATTCTCTGCGGAATACTTGACCGTGAAAGCCGGTCAATTAATAACAGAGTGCGGAGCAGTTAATTGCTGCCACGCAGCCCGACGCAGATATCTGGGCTATCCATTCAGGCCGAAGGGTTGGTCGGCCGCGGCGCGCCGTGTCGTATAAAAGCCGTATATCGATATGAAATAAAGTCCCGAGGTAAAACAAAAGTTTATTCGAGCAGTCCAGTCCTTTACGATCGAATAAAAAAAAAAGAATAAACCCCACGGGACAAACGGGTCCCGGGAAATTAAGATTAATTACCGCACCTGGCCCCGCGATACCGGGCGGAAATAGGAAATTTCGACGGCTCGTATTTCAACATAAAATTGAGCGAAACGATGACTTAAACTACCCCCGGTGTCGTTCGCGCTACATCGTACTTCAATTTCGTTGGAATCCCGAACGTATCCGGAAAATTATTCGTTTTTACGAAACAACCTCCAATAAAAATTGTATACACACCAGTATCAATGTTACCACAGGATCTAAGAAACAGCACGGACCGGAAAGTTACTGTGCAATCTACAGCACTCAAAATAAAAGAAAACCTCGACCACGTTAAGGCGGCCGGCGCGGCCGTGCAAGAATGTGCGGGCACACGCACACATCGCTAAATTCGCATATACGTATATGCAATCACAAGGTTTACTAGAATGCAAAATGACGCTTCAACATTGCAATGAGGAGTTCAGAAGTGGTCAATTGTGATTCCTAAAAGTCAGATATACAGGGTGTTCACGCTATTACTAGCCAGCGTTTTTCTTGTAAATAGCAAATATTAGAAAAAAATGTAAAAGGAAAAAGTAGTTCAGTTTTTTTTATGCAACACAATGGGGTATGTAACTTTTTTGTGTTTATACTATTTTGTTAGATATGAAGGTCACCTTCATTTTTTAAATAGAATGAGGTATTTTTTAATACATCAATCGATGCAGCTGGACATTCGTTATAAAAAAGTACTACCTATGTATGCCGAAAAGTTAGCAGTTCAGGAGATATTTCAATTTAAATAACTCTAAAATACCATTACTGTCGTACTAAGACGTTAGTGTTTACTTACTTGTGTAACATCTTAGCACGACAGTAATGGTATTTTAGAGTTATTTAAATTGAAATATCTCCTAAACTACTAACTTTTCGACATACATAGGTTAGTACTTTTTTATAACGAATGTCCAGCTGCATCGATTGATGTATTAAAAAATACCTCATTCCATTTAAAAAAATGAAGGTGACCTTCATATCTAACGAAATAGTATAAACACAAAAAAGTTACATACGCTATTGTGTTGCATACAGAAACAGCACTACTTTTTCCTTTTACATTTTTTTATAATATTTGCTATTTACAAGAAAAACGCTGGCTAGTAATAGCGTGAACACCCTGTATAGTGCTACGGTGCGCCAAATTCATTTTTTTACGTTATAGAGGAATAATTTGTAATATTCGACAGACACCGCCTGTCATAAATAATAATACAGCACCTCGAGGTTTCGAAATTTTGCACTAGTAGCACCACTGTCTCGTTCCTAAGACGCACGTTACAAATGTTATAATAAAATACGACTGATAATGCAGGTCATACGTTATACCGTTATACCGTTATTAGAGTAATTTATAATATTCGGCAGATATTGCCTGCCCAACACCGCTGGTATTAGCCTGTCACGAGGCAACCGAAGTAAGCAAGACGTCAGAAGATAACCGCTTCGCGAACCAGTGTTTTTTTTCAATAAATTTAGTGTTTGCATGGACGATGGACACTGTATTATCGATGGACAGTATAATATCGACCTGCATTATCAGCCGTATTTTATTATAACATTTGTAACGTGCATCTTAGGAACGAGACAGTTGTACTACTACTGCACAATTTCGAAACCTCGAGGTGCTGTATTATTATTTGTGACAGGCGGTGTCTGCCGAATATTACAAATTATTCCTCTATAACGTAAAAATATGCGTTTTGGGCCCCGTAGCACTATATATCTGACTTTTAGGAATCACAATTGACTACTTCTGAACTCCTTATTGCAATGTTGAAGCGTTATTTTGCATTCTCGTAAACCTTGTAATTGCATATACGTATATGCGAATTTAGCGATGTGTGCGTGTGCCCGCACACTCTTGCTCGGCCGCGAACACCGAATACTATGTTCACAGCAACCTGCTCGTCGGAAAAATGATATTCTCGTCTCGGTGATTGCGGGAATCCATTTTTCACACCGGATAACAAATATGCAGATTAATTTGAATATCGCCGGTAAAGCACGCAGAATATTTTTCGATACGCATCGGTTTGTAATTCCGCGAGGTGGGTTTAATCATTCGAAGCGCAGCTGCGCTCGGAATGTATATTTTGTTCTACATGTTCTACGGTGACCGCGGGAGAGCTACGCCTCCCGAACTTCGTCTAACCCGTTTTTCTCGGCGAGAGTAATACGGTTGCAAATCAAGGCAGTAATTTCAACGGAGCCTGGCGCGCTTTCAGCCGTACGTAATCCTCTGCATTATTTCGCTGACAAAGTTTTCGGGATCCCGCGTGCATGTATTTCCGCGGAGCAACGACAACCGCGGACGCAAACGGCGCAAGCCGATTGCCAATTTCAGCAAAACATATTTTTCTCTCGCTCGGTTTCCACCGTGCCCCCTCCAACGGCCTCCGACCCCCTCGGAATATGTCTCACGGGAAGGATCCATTATACATATATGTACAGCGAAAAAAGCACGCCGCGCCAAATATAATGGCCCGGTCCGTCGGGACGTGTCGTCGAACACAAATCCGAAAATGGATCCCGCGAAATCCCGCGTGTGATTATTTTATTCCTCTTTCTCACCCACGGAACAACAAAAATATGGAAGCTCGCGCGGATTCGGGCACTCGCAAAAAAAAATCGTGATACAACGGCGCGGCGCGCGTCCAAGTGCTTTTATTCTTCCGACGTGTAAAAACCGGATTTTCTATTTGCGTACGAACGTGGGGGTTCGCCAGTTGCAGGTAGACGCACGAAAATTGAACCTCGATTGTTTGCTACACTGTTGGCCACCGAACAAAAAGGTCGGGCGTAGAAAGGATGAAATCAGTCTTTTGAAAATTAACTTACTTCGTACCATAATAGCATGAATCGAAATCTGAAACAGTTGAAGAAGCAATCTCTACGATAAGCTGTAATTTCGCAATTCTGATTATAATGATTAAATTAGAGTAATTTTCTATCAATGGCTTTCTTTGCTTTGGCGAAAGTTTCCAGCCAACGAGCTTGAAAAAGAAGACGATCCTCGAACGGCTGCACCCGAAGAGGACATCCGCGAATCGTTTTTTGAAAGACCGAAAAAAATGGTGGCTATCGTGCCAGTATAAATGCGTTTAGACGACGAATTTTTCTGCGGCTGGACTGTTTCGACCGGGAGATCGATAAACACGCGTGCCTCCCCTCGCGTGCGGCGCAGGGGGACGCCGATGTTGAAAAGAAGCTACGATAACCGTGGCCCTAACTTCTTCTAAGGCACTAGCACGCAATTACGGTCGAGAGCGAGAAATCCTTGAAAAGAAAAACGCCGTGGCGCAAGATCATCCCGACTCCTTTTTGCTCTCCTCTTTTACTCGGTTTTGCTCTCTCTTTCTCTCTCGTTTTGCTCTCTCTTTGGCCAACACACCCTCGATGACGAATCGACGTGGACCGCGCAATCGTGTACGCCTCTGCGTCCCTAAAAGGCGGCGCCCTCAAAGCGGCAAGACTCGTTAAAGGCGAATCTGGCCGGTTTTTTCCAACCGCGCCACTCGTTACACCGTTTGCACGTGCTCCGCGTGTGTTCACGTGCGCGAGGACTGGGGCGGATTCTGGACCCCTGTTCAGGGAAACTGCTCAGACCCTGCTCAATACAGGGTTCATTATCATTGCACCCTTTGTGTAGTGCAGCTCTGCTTTTTATTGGAATTTTATTCAAACTTTTATTCTTCTACGTCGGATTAGACCTCTTTCACTGCTCGCGTCATTGAAATCTGTTTTCTGGTATTCTATAATTGGTACCTAAAACGTTTAATTTCTTTAGAACTCCATAACTCAGCACAGAATAATAGTTTGGGTTTGGGAGTTTCGAAGATATTCTATTGAAAAAGATATTTGTCAATATATGAAGCTTGAAAAATTGAGTTTTTGGCCACAAAAAGCGGGTTTCCAGACCACTGTACTTTGACCGGTACTCCCCACGAATGCATAAAGTATCTCGTTTAGCAGGGTCGGGGAGTAAAAACGTGCTCTTTGAAGTGGTCCGCCGGTTCCGGCAGGTCGCCAGCAAAAATGTCGATGAATGAGCTGCGGCGGAGGATGATCTCTGGCTGTAACAGATCCACGCCTTGCCGTGCAGCTTGGTATCACGGACTACGACGTTCCTCAGTCCACTCCAAGTAGAGCGAGTCGCGACTGACGCAAGAGAGGATAGAAGAGATACTCCTCTCCTCGTGTCTGAGGTGACCCGGTACCCGTCGCGTCTCCAGACACACAACCCGACAATAAATCCTGATAACACGACGATATAGAGAGAAAGAGAGAGAGAGAGGTTAGGCTCGCGGTTGCTTGCTCGGAGTAGAGTATTATCGAGGCTGGTAGAAAATTGCGGCTAAGGCATCGTGATAAAGTGCCGCGATAAAAGTCGCCGGGAACGCCGATAGACGCGTGCACTCGCAAAACTCCGCAGATCGTCGGTCTGCAAGCTACTTCACCGACTATCCCTCCTCGGTCTTCCTCCTCTTCTTACCCATCCCCGTGCGCCATCCTATGGGATTTCATTCCGAGCCAGCCGAGATAAGGCTTCCCCGGAAGAGTCTTTATGGTATCCCATTGATCCGAATCCGTTCTACCCGTGTACTTTATTGTGTATCGCAACCGGAAGCTCCGGGCCCGGGCTTCCCCGCTGGGAACCGAATTTTTCCACTAAATTTTGACTCGACACCGAACTAGCCGCTGTCTTGTTTTCGCTGGATTATCAGCCTCTTTATCGTCGGTCCCGCTTGCACAGACTCCTCTAGCAGAATGTTTATCGCTCCAAGGCTTCAGGTTTTATGGAGTTGTTGCAAAATTTCGTACCACCAGTTTAACCTGTCGTTAAGCGTGACCAATACTTCAAACATCATAAGTTCATTGTGAAATTCGTCTTTAATTGGATTTATAAAAAAATTCCAAGGAAGTCTGTCAAAAGTAATTTTAGGTCTGCGTGGATTAACATAAAAAGTTCTCAGTCAATATAACCGAACGCGATACGAAGAAACGACAAAATTCCTTCGTTGCAACGTCGGCCACAATGGTGAAAAAAGAATGGCGAGAACAATCGGCCGTGGAATTCCCTGGAGAAGTTTCCACGCAGGTCCTGACAACGTAATAAGCGAGCAAACTGAATAATCTGTTTCCTTTTCTCCCCTTTTTTATTCGCGAGTGCCGCGTTTTCGCGATACTCCGTACTCAAGGCGGTTCTCTTTCTCTCTTTCTCTTTTTATCTTCGAAGGAAGGAATTCCTTCAATCCCGCACATTCGCATCCGCCGCGCAGGCCGCGTCACACGCCAGTCCCTTTTCCCTTCAGAGAAAAACGTATAATTTGTAAACGGTCTGCGTCTGGAAAATGGAATATAGAACGGGGTCGGACTGAAGTATTGCGACATACCTGGCCAGAATGCTTGGAATTCTTATCTCCACGCGTTTCGCGGAAAATATCGAACATTCTCAGACGGTGAACATCGTTTGTAACGCCCAGCACTCGATGGAACGAGAGAAATGGATTACAGTCTGGAATTCTCCAGCATCTCGCTCGCCTTTCTCTCCGGGGAAATTGTTCCGCATTAGCCGGACGAGTTCTGTTTACGTTCCGTTCACTTTGCACCCGATATAAAACTCGTTCGCGGAAACGCGCTCAGAACAGATTTTCAATTTTTCTGCGATAACAGAGCACATTCTGCGACCTGAGAAATATGCTCCTTCTAAAGAAGCCGATGGAAAGATCACGGTAACGTTGGAAAGTTTACGCGTCGCATTTTTCCAACGTTTGTCAGGAAACATCATCATGTCCCATCGTTGTTCTATTAGATTAATTTAAAAAAAATTGAAAGTTCCCATAAGCTTATCGCTGATAAACGTGAAAAGATTAACACGTTCGCCACTAGCGTCACGTATTTTCTATCTCGCGTAAATCAATACTATTTTGAACGTGTTAATTAAAATCATGACGCGTAGTATTAAAAGAACTTCTGACGCGTCTGTCGAAATTATCTTCATTTCGTACAATTTCGGACTCCATCAAGAGACGTCGTCTCTCGGAGTCATCCCTTCATTCTATCTCGCGTATTTCCATATCTTGCGTTTCTATATCTTACTATTTCATAACAGTATTACTATATCTTGCGTTTCATTTAAAAAAGACTAAAAAGAAGAAAATAAGAAAATATATAAAAAGAAACTTTTTAAAAACCACCCTTATATTGAAATGCACTAAAAAGGTGAAAATGATTTTTTTAGACATTAGAGACTATAAATAAAAGCGTGAAGCGTCCACGAAGATTACATTAATACAGTTTAGCGCTCCACACTTTCATTTACAGTCGGTGTACAAAGTATTCGTACACCTTTTAAAAACGAATAAATTTTTCAAAATTGGACTCAGCAGCTTGAGTTTTTTTGAGACGTTAGAATGGTTAATTTACTAGCTAATATGTAAATAATTTTGTTTGTAATTGTTATTGGTCGCAATTACGAAGGGAACAGTAAAGACCACGATTTTTTAAATTTTTTATCTGCGCCCGTAATGAAAATTTAAAACATGTATTTTGTAAATCTAAGTAAGTTATATATGTGTACAACGTTTCATTGAAATTGGTTGACGGATAAAAAAGCTATGGGCATTGTAAGATGTAAAAATCTTTGAATTTACGGTTTGCGATTCATTGAAATGCAGATTCTTACGATTTTTGTTATTTTCAATCAATTAAATTTCGTAACATCCTTGATCGATTTCGTTGAAACTTTTCAGGAAACATCATCATGTCCCATCGTTGTTCTATTAGATTAATTTAAAAAAAATTGAAAGTTCCCATAAGCTTATCGCTGATAAATGTGAAAAGATTAACACGTTCGCCACTAGCGTCACGTATTTTGTATCTCGCGTAAATCAATACTATTTTGAACGTGTTAATTAAAATCATGACGCGTAGTAATAAAAGAACTCCTGACGCGTCTGTCGAAATTATCTTCATTCGTGTTTCATAAGCGATTATATTGAATTTAATAGAATGTGACGTCTATGAAGGCTGTTTCCGATTCACACGCAGCCGGCGCGGCTGCATTTAATCATTGAAATTCAGATATGGCCTTCCATTCCGGTTTTGATCTAGTTTATTAACGTTCGCAACTCCTCTTTGGTAGATTTTCGCATATTTCCCGTATCCAGTTACCGCAGAATGTTTACTTTCTCCCTAATTGTGTTCTAATTTCACGCGAAATGAAATGAAAATGGGTGAAGCGTTGCCCGAGGATTTTTCCGATGGATGCGTACGAGGGTTAAGAGAAGAATGTTGGAGGACAATAACGGCGCGGCGCGGCGGCTCGCTATAAAAAGTAACTCCATTTCCCAGAATAATAGATCGGTGAGTGTCATGAACTCTATTCAAAACCGTGACCCGTTCACGAAACCTGAATGAGCCTTTCGAAATTCAGTAAAAACCAAAAATTAATTTCGTACACAGGAAAAACGGTAAAACGTCTTCAACGTTCCTCTTGGTCCAATTGTACTCTCTGTTTAAATGACTAATGAAAGGACTGGAAGTGGAAGGTAATCCTGTTTCCTGGGATAATAGATCGTGTGGTCGGGTCTATTCAAAGAAAAGATTTAGAACCGTCGATTAAGCGCGACTGCAAGCGATGAGGAAATGATCTCTTAGGGAGAGTAAAAATGCATTATCACCGGGGGATCTCTGGTGCGGAGAGATACGCAGGGACGTTCGTTTGTCTTCTAAATATTTGATCTCCCTACCTCCGGCGTACTATCGCATAGAAATTTAATACGCTCGGCAGGATAGAAGCGCGAATCGACTATTTGCTTCTTCTTTACCGCGATGGAAACGGATCGAGCAGTAATGGAAAAGTCGTTCAAGGCCCCAGAGTCCCGTTCACTCAGATTCCGAACGCACTCCCGCGAGTCTTTAACGCGTCGGACCTTTCATTGCGTGAATTATGCACGAGCCTTGAGATACGCAGAAACCGGCCTGCGTTACGCACGATCATTCGGTTCTTAACTCTCGTGAATTTTAGATGATCGCGTGCACGCCCTCGCAATGCAATTTAATAGCATTGCAACTCCCTGGCCTCGAAATTGCGTTTCAGCTGCTTTGCTGCCAAAGCGTTGCTAGTTCCATCGTTTAAAACCAATTCGTAGTTAATTTGCTGACGTTTCTCGACTAAAAAATTGTTATACGTGCATTGACCCAAAAAAGTAATTTTCCACTTAAAAACTTCTTTCTTTAATCATTTAATTAGGTTCAGTGTACTCTTGAATTCTTCTAGTCTTTCCACTGTTTCGAAATCTGCAATTTAATCATGAACTAAAATGGAAAACAGAAAATAACAATTCGTACTGTGAAATACACAGCCCCACATCGGACAAATAAAACGTACAGAGCCCAGCTCGATCGGATAAAAGCTTGACGAATAAACTGCATAATCCCCGATCCTCCATTTTCCGTATCTCCGACTCCGGCTTGAAATCCCCGAACGAAAACGGCAGTCGATTTCCCGTCGCTGTAAACTTGCCCGCTAGAGAATCGGGCCAAGGAAGGCCGTAGATAAAGAGGACAGTAACTCTGCCCAAACAAGACAGTAGATAGTTGACCCGCAATTGAAAATTTACTGGGTAAAGTCACCGAAAAAGTATCCCAATTTTCTATCGATCTACTAAACAAAGACGCAATGTTATCACTAGACTGCGGATATTTATGCATTTGTGGTTTCTGAAAATTTTCAAAAAACGGTAGAATATAAAATTCTACAGAATTTAGTACGATTTTTATTTATTTCAGAACTACGCGCGCGCGAAGTCTACTACCACTGAAAATAACATTTTACATGATTCCACTTTCTTAAGATTTACCTTAAAATAAAATATATTAAAAAAGCTTTTTAAAATCCACGCTTATATTAAAATGTACTAAAAAGGAGAAAATAATTTTTGTCCTGGTTGTCCCAAAAATTTAATATAAATTTCAATAAAATCGCGACATTAGTGACTATAAAAATAAAAGCGTGGAGCGCCCCTGAAGATTACATCAATATAGTTCAGCACTCCACGCTTTTATTTTTATAGTCACTAATGTCATGATTTTATTTAAATTTATATTAAATTTTTGGGAGAACCAGGAAAAAAATTATATTCTCCTTTTTAGTGCATTTTAATATAAGCGTAGATTTTAAAAAGTATTTTTTATATATTTTTTTATTTTCTACTTTTTAGTCATTTTTAAATGGAACGCAAGATATGATAATACTGGTATGAAATAGTAAGATATAGAAACGCAAGATATGGAAATACGTTGGATAGAATGAGGGGATGAGTCGGAGTGGGAACGCGTAGTGGAGTAGGGAGCGCTGGCGTGCGCAGTGGGGATCGCCGAACGCGATGACGTACTACCGAGTTAATATTCAAATATTTTTTTCTCCTAGATGCACAGTTTTTTTAAAAATATGTTTTTTAATATTGCATTGCCAACCAGTTCTGAGCTATATTTAAAGTTTCAAGTCTCTAGCTCATCGGGAAGTGGTTCCAAATTCGATTACAAGACAAATCTTGTCAAAACGCATACAACAATGACACGGCAAGCTAATACAAGCGCGGTGAAAATTGGAAATTGTGTAAACATCCACAGTCTAGTTATTACTGTACATTAATAGACATTTTAATTCCAGGCGGCCTGCACTATCATGAAACGTAAAAAAAGGAGTAAACAGGTTTCGGTTAAACTCTTCTCCGCACTTACCCCCGCGGGGTTAACGACCTGCCGCGCGGATAAATACGAGACCGGAATTCGGGAAAAATTAGCGGATGGGTTATTGGCGCGATAAATTTCGCGGAAGCAGAAGGGGGTATCTACGCAACGACGTTCGGCTGGGTTGGTCCTGAGGATGCTGGCTGCGGAAACGGCGTCCCGCAGGACCTCGGAGGATCCTGCCGGGTGTGTCCTTGCCGTTAGGTCCCCCGTAGTCGCTCGAGTTACGACTTATTGCCGTGAAATGCCGACTAGGAGGGAAGCTAGCGCAGAACGTCGCCCTGGAAAATTGATGGAAGCCGGCTGGGCTTGTACAGTCGTCGCGTATCTCGGCAAGCTGCCGGTAGACAGGCTCGTGAATTACGAGAAAATAGCTTTTAGTTGAGGCGCACGAGCGGGCGCGCAGCGTCACCAGGTGCGCGGGCCCTTTATATAGACGAACCCTTTTACCGAAATTGCCGGGTACCGTCCTAAAGCCCAACTGCGTACGACTGTCCCGCCCTTCGGTAAGCAGGTGTCGCGAAATTTTTCCGAGGAAATCGCTTTACCGCCCTTCTGATCCTCTATCCGTAACGCGGACCACCGGCCGCCATGGCCGCCATCACCGACGCGACGCGACGGCTTTTCTCCGCACGGCCCGGACCTAAATTGGATTAAATATCGATTCCGAATACGCGTCGCCCAAACCGGCCACGGTATTTTTGCGCGAATCGAGTCGGCTATTGCCACCGCCACCGGATGCTCCAACCACGTTTAATTATAATAAATAGACGGATTTTATAATTACACAACGACGCGAATCCACCGCGACGTGGCTAACGAAGACCGACGTTTCCTTTTTACTTAATTCTTTTTACCTGCTGTAGCTAGACGCGGTTATTATTACCAGATTTTATGCATTTGTGACGTAATGTATAGGGTTCAATGACACCGGCGCGTACTATTTTCCACTGACTAAAATGAGTAAGAAAAGAAATAAATGTTAACGTTGTACCTTAAAATTAAGGCAGACAATTCTTATTTTTAGAAAAAGTGATGATTATGACAGTTTTCTGGATCAATTGCGAGACAGTGTTCGGCAGCGCGCGTGTAAAGGATCGGTCGCGCGTTTTTCGAGCTCGTTTCGCCCGAGTAGTATCGATTGTGGGCGAACAGTTTGCGGCCGCTGGCTAAAACTGTTTGCGGTCGAGCGAATCAAGCGATGGACTCCGCGAGCCGATACGATGCCGCACTTGCGGCGCCGGATGGAATTGGTACGGTTTTGTGGTCTCGGAGATTTTGAACACACTTTGGCCCCCGTGGTGGAATTAGGTATACCAAAAAACAGCGCCACTTTTGCCGAATACTAAAACCGGTCGTTTGACTGGCGATAGTATTGTAGATTTCGCGTTAAAAAATGGTTTAAAATTAGTTAGGATATCAATTTTGTACCGAACACTTGTTTAATTCAGAAAATCTCTACACCGCATGATTCCGGCCGCAAAGTGTGATCCGCGGATAAAATCGATGCGCAAAACCGGCCGCAACCGCACCCACAGTATTTCACACTCATCCCCCATTGTTTCAGTCGAACTCCTATTCGCTTTCGCAATTTCCACTCGACGGAGCGACGAATTACCAGACACTTGTTCTTCATTTCATCGCAGCCGGCGTTTGAAAATGGTCCGGTGCCTTTGAAACGGGACCCCGTGTCACGCGACCGGAAGGAGGGTTGGTTCTGCGAGAGAGGAGAGGAGCCTAAAGAGAGAAAGAAGCTGCGTGTATAAAGCAGTCGCGAATCCTTTCTGTTTCCTCTTCGTTGTTGATATCGCGCGTCGCGTCGGCCGCCCATTATCAGTGTTTTCTTTGGGAATCGCGCGCGGCGCTCGCGAAAAATGATCCTTTTTCTCTGCGCGCGAGATTCCGAACGAACTCCTCTTTCTTCGGGTATAATGCCGCAAGCAGATAGCATTGAGAACCGGCGCAGCTGATATCGAACACGAGCCGCCACACCGCGGCTCGGCTATGGCTATCTTTTTGCCCGCGTTCAACCCTGGGCTGAACTCTCAAAGCTCGAACGTTATCCGCGCGGCTCGCGGATGAAAAGCGGAACAGAGCAGAGTGGATGATTGATGCATCGTGCGAGCGCTGACGCGAACTCATTTCCCCGAGAACGCTCTCTACCGTGGAAATTTGTAAATTTCGAGTCGACCCGCGAGAAATATGGTCCGCTAAGTCCGCTTCTTTGTCGTTGAACGGCGCGCGTTTTTCGGAAGCTCTCGGCTCTCCGGCCCGCGAAAAATCTTTTGCCGAGGCAACACTGGCGCGGGAGGCTTGAAAGCTATCGTGCGAATTTCTTTAGATCTGTTTAGAAAATTTGAAATCCAGTTACAATGTGTATATTGTCACAAGGAAGAATATTAGCACGTAAACTAATTATAAATTCCAACCAAAGTAAAGTCCATAAAATTTCATGTTAATCCAGCTCCTGGTTCGCTTAGGCTCCCGCAAAATTCGTTCAAAGATCACAGACTACAAACTTGATTAAAATTTAATACGTTTCATAGTGTATTTACCTGTCTCGTTATCGTCGAAATTTGCATAAATCCCGGCGATCTAGCTATTAGCATCGGTTTAATATTAATTTGCACGGCGGTCGCGATCGATAAACAGATCTGGTTGACGATGCAACGATCTTCGGAACCTCCGTGAAATCGCGGGTACAGAAGAAAGTATTCTATCATCGAGACCGATTCCGAAAGCGGAGACCCCGCGACATTCATTATTCAACGAGACTCGTGCGGGCGCGGTGCGGCACTTTACATCGCGGGAAAAGAAAGAACGAAAAAATGAAAAAGGAAAACAGGAAACGACGAAGCGTAGGAGGCGGTCGATCCAAAGGGCTGAAACAATGCGATGGCTCGGTTCTCGTTTTTCGTTTTCGGTGTCTCGAGGGAATCCGGCCGCGCGGCGCTCGTTTACGATTCAGACTTTAATTAGAGCCTCTCTCTCTCTATACTCTTTGTCTCTTAATTCCGCTGTGTCGCTGGCGCCGAAGCAAAACCGTTCCGCGTTCTCCTCTTCTCTCTCTCTTTCTCTCTCCGTCTAGCTCTGTTTCTCTGTTGCTCGCGGTTCTTTGGCTCTCCCAGCGCGGCGCGTCCGCGTTAAATGAAGATTAAATTTCGGCCAGTGGCGACGCGCGGAAATCACCGCTCGCGAATCTAATTTGCCCGCGGCTCGCGAAAACACGCGGATCCCGCTCGGGGAGGAATTTTCGCGGGACTCGTGCGAAAATCGGCCGGTTCGACGCGCTCTACAAGAAGAGAGGGGGAGACAGAGCCCGGAGAGCGGAGAGCGATCAGTGAGAACGAGGAAGTCGTTGCGCAGCCCTCGTTTCAAGCCGCATCCGGACTAATAAAGTTCGTTAACCCTGTTCGCAGTTCGAAGCGTTAATGAACGATCCTCCGCGGACTCCAGGAACCGTCCCTACGAGACTAATGTTTTTCTAATGATCCCAATTACCGGGAAATTACGGACCCGCGGAATTCTTCGCTGGTTCGACGGAGAATGTTTTCAACGACAGATCCGGCCACCGGAAAATTCTTCCCAGTGGAAATTAGAGGTCTTTCTTCGAATAGAGCGTGTTAAGGAATTGGTAGAATTCTATACGAATTTTTGTGGATGTGTCTTGAAGTGTGGCTTACGGAAACTATTATTTAGATTTTATAATAATGAGATCAGAAAATTGTTTCTGATAAACACCCAATAATCACTTCCACCTCTAATTCAAAGAAAAGTTAATTACGAATATATAGTTATTTTCCCGAAAAAAAAACATGTTAAATACACACGGCAACGTGGCTAATTCTGCCCTAAAAATCTCCACCTGCGCCGGGAGCCGATCGACCGCTCCCAAACAATCCATTTATTTGGCAATCAGTTTAATGCACTCGCAACATTCCGCGATTAACAATTACCGTCCGGTCCGCGCAAACATCGATCCTGCGTGTACGGGCGCTCGTGTGTGCACACAGGCATCTCACAGGCACAGGTTCTCTCTCTCTCTCCCTCTCTTCGATGGATGGTATTTCCGTTCGGTGGGTGGTATTTTTCACTGTTTGTTCGTCGAAACAAAATTGCATCGGCTGGTTCGATCGCGGAGTAGATCCATTAACGAATGGTCGTTCGCTGTGTCGGTCGGTGGATCAAAAAGAAAAAAGTAATAGACGGGGGTGGAGACCGAGAGCGGGAAAAAGGGGTAGCGAGAGACAGAGGGAAAGAGAAAGGGGGAAGAGACAGATGCGATAGACTCCGGTATAACGCGATTAAAATACACGGTAGAAAGATTGTGCGTGCATAGAGTATACGTACATTCCGATAATTTCAAGATGTTTCAAAAAGAAATGGAACGTGGAGGGTTAGGTAATACTTCGATCGTGTTGTACTACGGACAGTCCACAAACAGCAACAGAGGCGAAGAGAGAGAGAGAGAGAGAGAGAGAGAGAGAGAGAGAGAGAGAGAGAGAGAGAGAGAGAGAGAGAGAGGCAGATCGAAAGGGAGGGGGAAATAAGAGTCTGGCGAGCGGTAGCAAGCAGAATCCGCGGTGAATTAATTTTGCGTATTGGTGGATCGAGGCCGAGTCGGCGCTGTTCCGCGATCGTGTTCCGGTGATCCAAGCTCGCGACGCAACGGGGGGAAGAGGATAAAACTGCCGCTCCGGGCATTAAATAAGCCCGGAGCTGGTCAGAGGTAACGGACTATTGGATCTCGCGCTCGTTTTATATCCCTCCGATATCATTGAAGCCGGCCTTCCTCTCCCTTTGACTCGCTCTCTCGGCTGGTCTCGTATCTTCCGGAGCCCGGGTGTATCCAGGTAATGGCTCCGGCCGGGGATTAATGAGATCAGAAAGAATTTCGAAACGAAGGAACCCCGGCAAGCAGCAGCGCGCAAGCTTTCTCTTCTCGGTCCCCGTAAAACCCGGGGAGTATTTTATTTCGGAGCCATTAAGCGATTCGCGATAATTACAGCTCGCCTCGCCTTGCTCCGCTTCGCGCCCGGTTTCCGGCTCCTCGCGGTTCTCAGCCACGACAATAGCCGGTTAAACGGGCGGCCGGCTACGAGGCCCTTTGTTTCGCGATTAGATCGCGGAAGGCTGAGCTTATACGCCTACGAGTGTCTGCTTTGTGTTGACGCGTTCGCACTCGCGCCGTTCGATGCGCCGGGGTTTAACTTTTGTTGTCGACACGCCGCGCTGCGACGCGTCGCTCGCTTTCGCTGCGGCTTTCGAGGTGGGGAGCGTAAGATTTTCCGGTGAGCGAGAGGATCCCGAAAAATTTGATTTGGTCGCCATTTTAATTCGCTGCGAGCACCCCTATATTTCTAGGTCTGAATTCTTTGTACAGTCAGTCACAAAAATATTGGGACACAACTGCGATAAATCTAAGGATTCCTACATCTTTCAATGCCTGCCATTTTTTCCCACATCAACCGATCTCAATGAAACTTTCACAGTGCATATAATTGACACAGATCTACAAAATATACCATTTAAATTTTTGTTACAATTGTATTTTTTCTACAATTCCGATCTATTGCAATTTTTGCAAAAATTTCTTTTTACATCCTGTAGTGAACTAATTGCTCTTGTTTTCCAAAAAAGTTCAAATTGCATGGTCCAATATTTAAAAGGTTATCGTCTTTTTAAGAATATCCCGATATTTTGTGACCGACTGTACATAGAGGATTTCTTTAATATTTGGCTTCACTGTTTTCACTACACGTTAACTGCGAAGTCTGTGAATCGACGTCAGCTGTAATTATCGACTATATTTCGAAGATGTTCGAATTCATTAATCAGTTCTGAAAAGCACCACATTTAATAACCTCCGACAGAGGCAAAGCGCCTTACTGTAATGAATCCTTGGACGAATTATTAACTAGCGAAGTTCTGTAAAGATGTTGAAATTTAGTTATTTACCCGTGTTATTATATTTCACGGAGACTCGTAGTTAGATAGTTACAAATTGGGGGAATATTACCTGTTAATCGAATTTGCGGCAGCCTCTCCAGTAGCCGATTATGAGTTTCCTATGAACGGCCGTTCGAAAAGCACCGACACGGACAAAAACTATCCGATATACTATTAATGAGAAATGTCTGTAGCGCAGGTGCACCCTATCCCCGGCTATCGACGTTTCTCCGTAGCTGCCGGTGAATTACCAACTTAATTACGCACGCATTAAATTAATTACCGAACAAATATGGCTGAACAGCTACCTGTTCGCCGGCAAAACTGCCCCCACCCCACACCGTACCTCTTCGTCTTTATTTTCCGATCGAAACGTTGCGATTCGAGAGGTATTTACAATTTAAAATGTCCTGGCTACAGCGTTTCTAATTATCGTTACCTCGCCCGCCGCCATCGCCGCTGCCACTCGTTAATTACAAATTAATCGAATACACAATACACACGTCGTCTCCGAACGTCGAATCTTGACGGCTGTTTTTCTCTGTATTCAATTCGCAGCGGTTTCCATCGAAACACGATTTTCGGTTTTGTTATTTTACGAAATGCGGATTCTGTGATTTTTCGATTTACAGCGTTTTGCTCGGAATAATTCCGGTCATTAGTATTCAATGAGAGCTTTGAATAAACTCGCACAGATTTCCATCAAAATTAACATTTTTTTCCTGGTATTGTACGAAAAGTAGAAATGCGGTTGCAGCGTATTGTTCCTTCGAAATAATGCTGAGATACTACTGTTTAATAAAATCGTTAATTAACCAGTCATGTAAAAAAAAAACAAGGCAGACCGTCAATCCGAAACATAAATTGGCAACTTTTCATCAAAACATGGTTACAATTTCTTTCCTCTTATTTTCGTAAATACGAAAAGTAGATTCTGTAGCTTCTCGGTACGTAGCGTTTTATTCGAAGTAACGTCGAACAGACATGACTACTTAATGAGAACCCCGTTGATTAACCAGTCACGTAAAAAACAAGGCATATTGACGGTACCGTAGTACGAAAACACATCGATCAAGCCGTGCGTTGGTCTGTTCCGTTAAACAAATTTGATCGCGTAACGGCTTGCAATTGAATTCATTAAAAATGGAAATCCGCCGGAGTGAGACCGAACTTTCGATCGACACGGCGTAGAATTTTAATCGGGTTTGAGTAAACAACCGCGGTTTCGCAAAGTAGAAAGTAATTTAGACAGCAAACGGTGAATGCAAAATCGTTAACGTTCCGAAGCAAAATATCTATACTTTATGTATACAATTTGTCTTTCATAATATCCAGCGAGCCAGCCCACCTCACCGTATAATTCACCGTTACACATCCACATTTAATAATGTACTCGACTCTCCGTTCGATTCCTGTCTGTCCTCCCATACTGAATAACGCACTCCGCTCTTCATTAGATCCCACTTCGACTCTGCCACGCTCGATAATGTACCCCAATATGTATTTTCCGGACCCAACCGTACACTCAAATATATTCCGCAGCTAACGTTCTATCCACCCGCTTTCAATATTTGACCTTGCGCGACCTTGATTAACACCTTGATAAAAATACACAACATTCTATTTGAAAAATTGAAAGTCACCTTCGTTTGTATAAATATGATGCAGATAAAAATGAAAATAATTGTATTACATATACAGGGTGAGTCACCTAACGTTACCACCTCAAATGTCTTTGTTGTTTCTAAAGATACGTCAAATGTTCCGAGGACAAAGTTGAATGGTAAAATGGGGCTAATGCGATACAAAAAAAATTTTGTTTTTATGTAATTTTTTTAGGGATATGAAGGTCACCTTCATTTTTTAAAATGGAATGTCCTATTTTTTATAGCACAGATCGATAAAGTATCAAATTCCGAGTATAAAAGTGTAGACCTTCATATGACTTAAATCTGATAGTTAGCGAGATATTATCGAAATCATTTTCATTCTTCTTTGGATAATATCTCGTTAACTATTAGGTTTAGGACATATGAAGGTCAACACTTTTATACTCAGAATTTGATACTCTATCGATCTATGGTTAAAAAATAGGACATTCCATTTTAAAAAATGGAGGTGACCTTCATAACTCTAAAAAAATTACATAAAAACAAAAATTTGTTTGCTATCGTATGAGCCCCATTTTACCATTCAACTTTGTCCTTCAGACGTTTGATGTATCTTTAAAAACAACAAAGATATTTGAGGTGGCAACGTTAGGTGAGGCACAAAAAAAGTATAACTTTTTCCTTTTGTCTAATGTTCACTAGTTGCCAGAAAGAATTTGGAAGGCACGTACAATTTAGTATATTAAAAGAGATGCTCGCGTGTCTCCGGTATTTGGACAATGCCGTCATTCGCTTAAACCACAGGAATATTTTCCATATCTAACAATCCACTCCACCATTTTCGCCAACTAATAACCTACGGAGGCCCTCGGCTAGATCCTCCTTTTTCCTTTCCATTCATCACGTCGCGCCGGGCTCTCCATTAGCCCGTTCCCTAGCCAGCAGAGCACCCTAGCTAGCTTCGAGCTCCCATCCGGCACATACACGCAACGATATCACCGGTATCGGGCTAATTACCGATCAAGTGGCGTTCCTGGTGATTCCACGTTGGAATGGAATCACCACGGGCTCGGTCCTTTTCACATCGCGAAGGGTCAAAACGAGTCTCCGGTCCCGTCCCGTCTCGTCGTTCTGCTTTCATTTCGACTCCTCTTTACGACGCTCCTTCAAATACAGTGTCTCCAAAAAGTATTTTCACGCTACGCTGCTTGAACCTTTCCTAAAAGAATATCACCCTCATCCATTCACTGAGCCAATTTAATTTTTTTACTAATTCTGAGTGGATAGTTCGCTCTGCGCATCGTTTTGTTAATTTTTAAAGTTTATCTTATTTTCTCCTTTACAAGGAGGAATTACTATTTCAAACACGATATAACTTTAAAAATTGATTCGTTGCTTTGTTAAAGTTCTTAAAAGAGTGAAATTTTGTCGTGAAACATTTATTTAAACAAGACATCGTGTTATACCAGCGACTTTCAGTGCTCGGTTGAATATGTTGGCCGTCTTTCAAGAATTGACAACCTCCGCCAATATTTTTTGTCGCCACTGTACGATTCCTCGGCAGGTTCGCGGCACGGCCAATTAAAACCGAGACGCGGGGGCGGCGAGTACTATCTGTTCTACGGGGATGCTGGGAAACAAGCTGCTTCTTTCGGCCGGGGATGAAATTAAATTTCCTTCGTTTCCACGTTCGGCGTAACCGAGGGGCTGCGGAGGTCGGTGGCGAAAAGGGGGTGGAAAGAGGGGCAAGCGGGGATGGTTAAGACGGGTCGCGACTTAAATAATTCAGTCGCGGGCCTCGAACAACTTTCTCCGCCTTCGGAGAGCTCCAGCTGCCTTTTCGCATTCCCCGATTTCTTTTTCTTCTCCTCCCCGGCGCGCGGCGTGGCGACGAGAAGCAAGCGGGGGTGGAATTCAGATAAGAAATCCCCGGTTCGCGAACAGGAGGGGTCGAAAGCGCGATATTTTCACGGGCGCACGTGCTATCGATGGAGAGAGAGACCGGAACGGAAATATCAAATTCGATTTTCGCCAGCGAAGTTCCCCCTCCACGGAGCGGCAACCCCCGTGACGCCCTTTTCCCGCTCTGACTTCAATCCCCCGGTGCTGCCACTGCCACTGCCGATGCTCCGACTATGCCGGCGCCGCTCTCCTCTTTGTGCGCGATCATTAATGCGATCTGCGGGCACCAGCGAACGTGATGGAAATTTCAATCTGTCGGAGGAGAACGGACGCCGTTGGGCTCTGGGACAAGGGGGTGCTGATGAAACGAAGAACGTCATTTTCCTATGAATACGAATAATACGCTCCTCGGCCGGTACAACGGGCTCAAGGGTAAACTGCCGTTGCTTCGCGAGATTCCAGGGGAATACTTGTCTCCCTTTCCTTTTTTTCTGCTTTAATGGAACGCGGGGTTGTTTGGTCTGGTAGAGACTCCGCGGACTGATTTTCAGTGGTTAATTAAGGATCTGGGTCGCCGATTAGGACTACAGTAGGGATGGGATCGAGTACCTCGCAAACAGGTTCGAACCTTGATTGATGGAATTCGAACTCTCTATAAGTACTTCGAAAAAAAAAATAGTACTCCCGAGTATACTCGAACCTTTGCCAGACAGTTCCGAACCCTTTACAAGTACTGTGGTAAATGTAAATAATACTTGCAAGTATACTCGAATCTTGGTCGAACAGTTTCGAAACTTTCGAAATTTTTTCTTGCACGCTCCGTGGCAACGTAAGGCTGTTCCGGCGCGGCGTCTGTTTATTTTTGTTTATAAACACGCTGTGCAGATGAGAGAGAAAACGGAGTCTCATAATTTTACATGCTTCTACCGATGATTGTAGTTTGGAATGTACTTTGCGACAAAAACTGATATATTATATCGAACACTATCTAGGTGATGTCGAGAACAATCATTTGTATATGTTAACTGCATTATTGGATCCAGGATTCAAAACATTAGCTTTCTCTAAAGATGAATCTATCCCTCGAGCACGGGATGCCTTGACTGATATAGCCACTAATTATATTAGTAATGACAATTCATCTACAACATGTGATAGTTCACAGACGCAGATGTCCGAAAATCGGCACAATAGCGAATTATCAATTTGGTCATCCTTTGACAATGAAATAGCAATTACAAATAATACGATACTTATCTGATCGTCTGCTGTGTTAGAAGTGGAAAATTATTTAAAATCACAATATTTAGAACGCAAAGAAGACCCGTTATTATTTTGGCGTGAAAATGCAATCAAGTAACCGATTTTATCAAAAATTGCACGTGACTATCTTTGTATAATGGCCACTTCTGTACCTCCAGAAAGAATTTTTTCAAAAGTAGGAAATATCATGGATAAAAAAAGAAATAGGATAAAACCAAGTATTGTAAATGAAATATTATTCTTAAATAGTTACGAATTTAATAAAGAAAGTGCTTAAAACCTACTACATATGCAGTTTTGATTTCCAAGATTCGAGTACTACTTGTGAAAGATTCGATTACTTTCAACATCGAAGTACTTATAAGTATCTTTTCGAAACTTGTTTGTACTCATTCCGAGGTTCGAGAACTACTTGTATACAATGAATATATACATATTGAACTTGATCCCATCCCTAGACTACAGTAATATCTTGGCACGCATGTGGAAACTTCAGAATTCGGTATCGAAAAGTTACGTATCGTGCACTTACGTTTCTCTGCAGAACACTTTTTACAAAAGGCTCCACGGTTCATGTTTTAAGCAAAGCTTATTAAAACTGTTACAACTTTTTCGATCTCCAAGTATTACTTTGAAGAAAAATTAATGGAACGCGAAGTTCCAGACAGCAAGAATTGCTACCCGGAAAGTTTACAATCAATTAAAATGATGAACTGTTAACAAAGTCGGTGATGCAGTAAAAATTAATGTCCACTTGTTGAGCACCGTTCCGACTCGTTCCACTGTCGTAATTTCCGTCTATCTCCTCTTCTATTTATTATTTTTTCTTGTTACACGGTATACTTGAGTTAACGAGAGAGTATAACAACAGAATTTCTCCGGTCGCTGCGAACTATGAAATTTATGCGAAACTAATTTTTCCGTAACGAGTTACGCGTACGCTTATAGCTTCCTTTATGTAGTTTACTTACTCGTGGGCTGAGTTACAGAGTTTTGAAAAGATGGTTCGCATCGTCGAAGGGGGAAGGTAAATTTTTAATTAAAAGCTGGCCTTACCTGTAACAGAAAATAGATGATCATTAGAATACGTTCTCGGAAATTGTTAAAAGCGAGATTTTCGTTGAATTACGCAGAGAGTAACATTTTCCCTCGGGTCGCAGTGTACGGAGCAACAGCGGTGTCTATTATTTAATTAACTGGATTCAGAGTGTGCACCGCGTCTCTAATTCGCTATCGCGAGAGGAAGGGGATGATATTATAGTTCGCGAGCGAGTATTTCACGTTAAAAGCGGGCTGAATGGCGACGTTCGGGCATCCGGCCCGTCTTGTTTGAATTAATATGGAATGCTTGACCCGTTTCGCAGCGTAAACGACACAATAGACCTCGTTGCACCGGAGAGGCGGCATTGTACGGTCGATAAGCTGCGACATTAGCAGCACCGACTCAATGGGGGCCAGCGGGGTGCATTGCGATTGCATTCCCTTCTGCGATACGCATGCACCGCAGCGACGCGCGACGCGCCAGAGGGCGAGGTGACGCCTTGTTGCGAAATGAAAATCGTATCCAGGCGAAATTTCCTCGTCGTCGACTGTAATTGCAATCCGCGGGCCGTCGATGATAATTCATCCCGGCGCGCGGCGCGGCGACGAGATAACGAGACGCGAAAACGCGCGCTACGTGATCCCTGAGCATCGCGAAATGGAGAATAACGACCGGAAGTTTCGACTTTTCTGGGTCTCCGGCATAAATCTCCATTCTTATTCCCTTCCGCGTCGTAACCCAAATATTCAACGCAGCACCCGGCTTCCTTTGTTAATTAAATATTGAGGAAAAGCACCATCTCCAGCCAGGAATTAAATCCAGCAGATTAAATGTCATTTGCATAACTGTTCTTCCAGATTTTCAATCCCTAAGAACAGAATCTGCGGGAGCAGAATACAGCTGCTCCAATCAAGCGACTGCTGGTTCTGTTAACCTATTAACCGAGCGATTCGTTGAATCAGGACTTCTTAATCTTTAACGATCTCCCCTCTTGCATGTGTAAATTTAGCTTAACGTTTACATATCAATACCAACAAAAAATTAAATCGTATTTCCATATGTTCGAAATGAAGTATGCCAACATAAGACACAGGAAAAATGAAATTAATACAAACAAAATCTGATTTATAATAATACGAATACCGTGACGCAATAAATTGGAAGAGTTATAAATTGAATGCGAGACAATGCGATACACAGCCGCTGTAATGATCCGTATTGTAACGAAGTAAAAATGTTTGAAATTAGCGGAGGCACAAAGAGGCATTGTTTCCCAGAAAGGGGCTAATTAGGTAGCAACGCTAATTTCTTATGCGAGGCGCAGGACGCAAAGGTACACAGCCTTCAAAAGAAACTCAAAATGGCCATCGTCACTCCGTTCACAAAGAAGTAATCAGCCCGACCCCTTTTCCATTGCACAACCTCAATTCCAGAGGTTTCTCCGGCCACTGTAATTCCGGAAGTAATCACCGCGTTAACAGTCAGTGGACCACCCTGCTCAGAGCCCTGGACAAAAGTCAATACTCTCTGTTTCTCAGAACGTATCAGGATCGAGCAATAATCACTCGTAACGAGCAGACGACGGTGTTCGACGAGCCGTAACGGAACTGCCTTTCGAGGAACGCTCAATTCTCCAGAGGTGACGAGATCTTGTTAAAAAGAGGGCCAACGGTATTATCGATTTTTCTTAAGGGCGGGTCGAAACTATTCTACCGACGCTTCGTTAACTGTTATGTACGGGAATTGCTTGAATTAAACGGTACACTTCAATTGCTTCGTCTAAAGTTTTTTCTTTACTTTTTATAAAATTATGTACAGGTAATTATGTGGATGAATATTAGGGGTACCGGAAAGTAATGTCGTTTTTGCGCAAGTCAACATTTGACTGATAATAACGGCTAACTTCGTACACCTACGTTGTTCAGTACATGGCTGCAGGTTCAGGAAACTAATTAGTACTGTTTTGTACAAAAATAGTTTTTTTAGAGGTTATGTGCGAAATGACCGATTCAAATTCAGAAGAGTTGCAGATTCGGCATTGTATGCTATTTGCAAAAAAGACTCGAACAAAATCAGAGTTGGGTTGGGAAGTGTTACCACACCCACCTTATTCACCCGATGTCGCACCTTCTGATGATTATTTGTTCAGGACAATGCAGCATTTTTTAATTGGAAAAAATTCCGAAATGTAGAAGAGCTAAAAACCGGACTTTCTACATTTTTTAATCAAAAACCATATATATTCTACCGATCAGGGATTGAAAAGTTACTTACTAGGTGGCAGAAAGTCATTGATAAGGATGGCGAGACTATTTCACTGATTTACTACTTTAATTTTACGAAAAAAATACGACATTACTTTCCGCTATCCCTAATACTTCCCACGCTAAGAACCCTAAGAACCCTTCAAACTTTCAATGTTTACGAACCGACGCGACGTACCCAACAAAGATCTTCGGTCGCCATGGACAGAAAATCAGAGTGTCCACGAAGGGGGCTATCAGCGCGAAAACAAGTGTGTAAATCCAGTGGAACGATCTCTTCCAAAGCCAATCCCCGATTCCGAGCGGCGCCCGTGTCGTCCATTAAATTACTGCTGCTCCATCGACCCAATTTGGGGCGATTTGAATAACATCTTTCACACGTAACGATATTACCGGTCCAGCGACATTAATGAATGCGCACTCGAAAGGAAATTAACGTTCGCCGTCAAATTGAATTGTCCGCGTGTCTCCTCGATCAAACCGGGCGAGAATTAACCGGGAAACCGAAACGATCCCGCACCGCGTCAATGAAACGGCCGCAACCCTTCCGCCTGTCCGCGACCGACACAAATGAAATTCGCGCAAAGAAAATTAGTCTAAACGAATGGACCGCGAGACAGAAACGCGACGTCAAAAGCGCGTTGCAATTACCCCGATGACGGTGGGTCCGTTGCGGGAGACAGTTGCAACCCCCGTGAAACACACACAGGCTTATTCGCCCCCTCTGCACGAGTGGCACGGTTCCATTAACGGCGCGAAAATGGGGTAAGAAGGCGTATAGGAAGCGACGCGAATCGAGTGCCACGGCAAACTCGATTTCTACCGGTAATCCGGGGCTTCCGGTTTCGAAGGGCGGGTTCGCAACGAGCAACCCCTGCGGCCGGACTTACGCTCCGTCGCCGTGGTCCAGGATTAAAGCGTCCCGTGGCGCGCGAATAATTTCCCCGCACTCCCTCTCTCTCTCTTTCTCTCTGCCCACCGGAAGATTAATAATTCGTCGAGTGGACCCGGCGATCCTTCAAAGGGTCGCACCACCTTCGCGACGATAAATCTGCCGGATTTCATGCCGCTGTGTATACCCTACAAATGAAATTTTTCTGACGAATGGCCCGTTTTTATCGAAAATCCCACCCCCGGGATTTTACGATTTGATTACACCTCATGGATCTCGGAATTTTGAAATTCGAAGCTGAAGGGACATTAACCACTCGGATTCTATTTAATCCTGACCTTTTGCTGCTGCGCGTACCTGACAAATGAAATTTTTCTCACCAATGGCACGTTTTAATCGACATTGCCACCACCGAGTTTCCACGATTTTATTATATTTCATGAATCGCGAAATTTCGAAATTTTTACAAATACCATCGCATCGCCATTGAAGTTGCGTTCCAGACACGCCTCGCATTGTCAGTTCCAATTACAACTGAAAGCCGTAAAGTGTCCGAAAAATTCTCTTGCCATCGTGAAAAACAATTCACTCGGGGACATCGCGATTTCCCAGTGGCACGAATATCCCCATCGATCAGCCGGAAACGAATAAATCACGGGGCTAAATCCAACGATCTTGAACGATCATGCGGAAACATCGCGCGGACCGGCCCGGCCGGTCTATTATATTATGACTGATCGGGGATCGGATTTTTTTCGATTAAATCAAGCTTGACGGGAAAAGGAGGCGGGTGTGACGGTTGCCTGACGTTTCTGGCAGACCCGGTGCTTTATAATTGACACTCGCGAGGGGCGTGGAGAGAGAAAGAGAGAGAGAGAGAGAGTGTGAGAGAGTGTGAGAGAGGGAGAGAGGGGGGAGGCACGAGGCTAGTGCATCGTGCACGAGATCCTAGGCCTGTTGTGGGAGCAGCCGTGTCAAAGGGGGTCCTTCTCTTCGGCGAGGGATGGGTGCAAGGGGGCAGGGACGCAATTGAGATTGACAGTTAATTTCGTCGTAGCCAGGGCGGTCCGAAATTTCGAAGCGTCGGGATTGACCTTCCGCTCGAATGGAAACCCGACCGAAGCAATGCGAAAGACCGGAGACATGGTCCACAGAGAGGGATGGGCCGAGGCGTCGCGACGCCGGCCCTCTCTGAACGCAGCCTCGCGAGAATGCACGGTATTTCCCATTAGACGCGCAAAACTCCGACCTAGCCGTGCCATCGGCTCCTCTCCACTTGCTGGACCACCCCCAAACCAGACACCCTTCTGGACTCCGACGGAGATTAAAGCTATGGCGGTTTCGCTGCGCACCGATTTTCATCCTCTTTCGATCGTCGATTCCTCTGTGCGCTCACGCTGCCAACATTTGGGACTTCCTGTTGCGCGGAGTTCGAATTATCGAGGTAATTAGAATATCTTCGAGTGAGCTTCCTGTGGCTTGGTTCATAGCCACGGGATTGGAACAGTTTTATTGGTCTTGATAAGGGTAGACATGATTTTCATGTTTTTAGGTATGAATTTAAAGCATAAAGAATAAAATGATTTTATGATTTCGGCGCCAGGTTCGATCATTCATAAAGAGACAGCAAATGTGCAATTATTTAAACATGTATCTCGACGTTTCGATCCCTATGTGGATCATTTTCACAAAGAACATTTATTGCGTCTGAAAATAATGCAAGAAAATTAATATTTGGCAAAAATGTTATAACACAGCCGTGTAGATCCAAAGGATCAAACAAAAATAATACACTTACTTGCTGCGGCAAGAAAAGGAAAAAACATTTTAAACGAAAAGTATGAGTTACACAAAGACAAACGTCCATCCATGGTGGCAGATATGTAACCGAAACCATGTGCTAACCAAAAAGTAAGAGCGTGAAGTGTCATACATATAGACAACAGTTTACTGATTGGTTGGTCGATATCGATCAATGGTAAATCTCAATCACCTCTGGCGGCGATTTTGAACAGCGTAAACTTATAGATATTAAAATAAACATTTTAAGGGGGATCTATACCCTACTGAAGTAACTAGAATCTTACTAGATTTTGGGTCGAAACATGGGTTTACGCGCGGCGATTTTTTGTCCTTATTTGAGCGGATTTTGGACTGGGTGAGGACTCATTCTATAGAGGAAGGTTAAATCCGGCGCGCTCTGCTATTGATTTAACGAGATTATGTTTATATCTAATAATATGAGTGCCCAAAGGAGAGAAAAAATCTAGAAAAATAACCACAGATTTCAATGTATTTTCCTGTCTCAAAGAGATTTTTTTGACTGATATGATGAGCAGAGCGCGCCGTGATGAACCTTCCTCTATCAAATGAGCCTTTGTGCAGCTCAAAATATGCTCGTATAAGGAGAAAAAATCGCCGCGCGTGATTTCATTCACATTAGCATAGATTTCCCCATATTACGTTCATGAAGACAGAGGTTATCTCTGATGTAGAGCCAATCTAGAGCCAATTGTATTTCAGTTAGTTTAGACGAGATGGCGCCTTGTCTGGAGGACTGTCAATCAGTGCTGCGATATTGTGCAACATTTCACTGCTGCACTGCTGGCAATGTGGAATGATAGCAAAACTGACACAGACGAGATACATATTCTCATCGGTGGCACTAATATTAGTGCGACCTGCCCTGTATAACGGCATTCGCGACGAGCTGAATAGAATATGGAAACAGCAAGCAACTCCATCTCGTGTTCATTATACAGTTGCGTGCTTATCAATGTTACCAAACTTTTTTTCTGCACAGAGGTTGATAACATTGATAAATACCCCAAAATCTGAGGGTATAGATCCCCCTTAATTGCAACATTATTAACGAAAAGATAACTTAATTTTTTTTGTGTAAATAAAACTAAATTTTTGTATTCACTGAATCAGTAATGTGTTATGATGATTCTTCCAATATAATTTAGATTCTGAATTTTTTCTTTTTCCTTTTCCATTATCACAAATGTGGTACAATCACAATAAGTGTGAATACAAAAATTTAGTTTTATTTACACAAAAAAACAATTTAGTTATCTTTTCGTTGATTAGATCCCCCTTAAAATGTTTATTTTAATATCTATAAGTTCACGCTGTTCAAAATCGCCGCCAGAGGTGATTGAGATTTACCATTGATCGATATCGACCAACCAATCAGTAAACTGTTGTCTATATGTATGACACTTCACGCTCTTACTTTTTGGTTAGCACATGGTTTCGGTTACATATCTGCCACCATGGATGGAAGTTTATCTTTGTGTAACTCATAATTTTCGTTTAAAATGTTTTTTCCTTTTCTTGCCGCAGCAAGTAAGTGTATTATTTTTGTTTGATCCTTTGGATCTACACGGCTGTGTTATAATATTTTTGCCAAATTATAATTTTCTTGCATTATTTTCAGACGCAATAAATGTTCTTTGTGAAAATGATCCACATAGGGATCGAAACGTCGAGATGCATGTTTAAATAATTGCACATTTGCTGTCTGTTTATGAATGATCGAACCTGGCGCCGAAATCATAAATTCATATAATTCAATTTCGATCGAGAAACAAATTTTACCTTTATAAAGAATAAAGTCGTAACAAGCGTTATTTCGGATGCGATTCGGGTGACACCGCTTGGCCGAGAATGCTGTACTGTCATTTGAATACTATGAAAGTTTTAGAACTTTTAAAAACTACTAGCCACGGCTAAAAGGTGGAGTTTGAATTTTTTCGCGGTGAAGTCGAGCAAAAAATGGATGTCTAGACGCTTAGCCAACCCGATGGAACACCAACGTCGGCAGACGTTCGCCCTGAGGGCTTTTAATTTTTAGTTAAACGAAACGATCAATCAAAATACGAAAACCGCGGAGTCCCGTACTATCCGCGTTTATTTATCTTGAATCTACCGAGGACAATCGCTAACCGAAATAACAAAAATTGCTTCAATCAATTTTTTCTGTATTTTCCTAAAAGCTGTTTAAGTCTAAATCAACTTTGGTTTATGGTAAAAACGTATTTAACGAGCCAATTTGTTCTACAGATCGCACAGGGAACTACACTCAATTTGTTCGAATACACCACAATCAAAATAAATTTCTGAAATTGGTGAGAAGTTAATGTCGCGTACTTACGCGTGACTGTCGTCGCAGTTAATGCGTTCAGAGCAGTACGCGCACCAGTGGTATAATTCCTTTGTCTAGTCTATAAAATGTCCGATATCGACGAATCTTTTTTTAAATCAAAATAGCTCTGACCGCCGAGACATCGCGTTCCCGTATCTCCCGCATTAAAATGCACCGGCTGTCCCGGATAGTCACTAAAAGATACGCGTATCTCGCTTCCGCGTTTTATTTAACCCGAACAAAATAAAAGCCGCTATCTGCAGCAGTTTAGGAGAACGAAGCTGCAAAACTTTATTCGCCGCCGACTGAACCGTGATGATGGCGCATTTACGGCCGCCAGAAATGCGTCGGAGAAACGGTAAACCGCAAAGTTCGATTAAATTTATCGCGGACTTCGGGCGTCGTTTATCGGGCGAATAAAACCCTGGAAATATATCCGGCCGCGCGAAAATAGAAATTCCCGCGACTATTGACAGCGCTTATCTTATTGTCGGCCGGGGATATAACGTTTCTCCGGTTACCCAATTTGTTCGAATCCCATTTTCGGACGTTTCCGACGATGGACGAGAGATAGATTCGAATCGGCTTACACCCACGTAACGCAATTACCTGGTCAGCTCGTTGCTGACCAAGAAAGAAGCGACGTGGCGTCGTTAGGGGACCTGCAGGGCCATTAGTTATCGTGTTCGGACCCATTCCCAGCTGGAAGTCCTCCGATGTCTAAGGACCGAGAGGTTTGTCTCAATTATCGCTCGGTGCAACGATCCCGGAGTGACGCGGCGCACTGGCACGCCCACGGAGGCTCATCCCCGCGAGATGCACTTATCCGCTTCCTCGTGGCCCGGGAGAGAACTGATGCAAATGGCACCATTGTCATTAACTCGATACATCCTTTAAACCCACCGCGCCTACACCCTGCGCCCCGCAACGCTCCTTCATCTTCTTCATTGTTCGTTCAGCTTTGATTGCTCTTTCGACGACGTCCGTCTCGCGGGTCTTTCCACGCTCGCGTTTGCGAACCAGACTACCACCGAGTCTCCGCAGCGTTTTCACGAAACTGAAACCTCCCGCAGCTGCAAGAAAGCAGATCTTTGAAAAAGTGCAGCCTCGAAACAGGCACAATCAACCTGATTCAAGGCACATTTCGCTTTTGCTTGCAATTTGTTTCATGTGGTTTCACGACTACATTTTTGAATCAACGAAGCGTACGTATTCGACGGTGACGTTGAATTTGCGTTATGATGGATTTGTCTAGATTGTCGGATTTGTGTCAGGATACAAACCCGTATGGATAAGCCGTGAGTCATCTGGAAAGAGATTCTGATAACTTGAAACGGATTGAAAGGCTTACGGGACAGTTTCTGTCGAGGGAGAATGGATTTGGGAGGATCAGAAAGTTCGAGAAAGAGTTCCTAATATGCTAAAGATCTGTTAGAGAGGTCGTGAAAGTTAATAATCCTTGTTTCCCGGAATCTTCGTGTGTTCCTTAGCAACTTCTAAAACGTTCGGTCCGGTGTAGACTAAACTTCGCGTGGACTCCCGAGGCTTTGGGGGAATTGTAGGTCATCATAAAACGGGATCACCTGGACAACGCGGCTCGGCCGCGTTATCATAAATTTCCACGGTACACAAATGCATTAACAAATTAATAAACGAGTCGCGCCTCGGGAGGATATCGCGAACCGCGCCGAATTATCGCGAAAGAACGGATCGCCCTCGAGTCGTGGCAAATTCATCGCTTCCGCTGGCAAATTGCTCTTATCAACGGCCACTTCCCATCTTGACGAACGCCGCGCCGCTGCTATCTGCCATAGGGGTGGGCATAGCCGGTCGGGCATATGCTAAAGCCGAATTTATCGTGGAATCGTAGCGGAACGCGGAACTGATTTATCCAGCACGATCGTCCGGAATAGGCTGTTGACGTCGATCCGCATTAGACTTAGGGAGGGTCGAATTACCGGGGCGTGTCGGGAGGGTCAAACGCGCGAAATATGAAAAATCGAGCAGTCGCGTTTCTCCATGAGCAGGGGCGGCTGAAATAAAGGGAGAGCGAGCGAGAGCAAGATAGAGAGAGAGAGAGAGAAATTCGTAGAGCCCGATGTACTTTCGCCGAGGGTACGATCGAGCGAGCAAATCTTGATGAATTGACCGATCTGCGCGAGCTTCAGGAAAAATGGACACGTCACTCCGTATAAAGCGGATATGCCCCGGACACACTCGAGAAAATAGCGAGAGAGAAGAGAGAAGGGAAGAGAGACCACCGCCCTTTTACGACCTAGACAAAAGTGGATGATGGTGCAGCGCTAGCGATCCCATTGGCGCGCGACACGGCGGATACCGATCTCCGAACGGCATGGAAATCGTGACGAATCATAGAAGCTTCCGATTGGGGTGGAAGAGGCCGTTCGTCCTCGTCGGCCGTGCTGGATAGCCCGATAAGTGCGCGAAATTGCTAGACGAAGGGGCGGGGGCTGTGAGGGGCCGCGGGGGTGCTGCGGCAGGCGCGACCCCTCGTGAATTACCGATCGTCGCGGATTAATGGAAGCCATGACTCGTCATAAATTCCCGGCTGCCCTCATATTTCGGGAATAACGCCGCGAGGAAGAGTTCCGCGCGAACTTTCCTCCGCATTGGCAGCCGGACAAATCGCTCGCGCGGGAATTGAAGCGACGCGACGCGTTCGTTCCTTCCGGTGCGAACGGTGCATCGATTGCAGCCCGGGGTCGTTCCGCGTAAAAGGAACGCGTTCAACACCATGGTTTATCTCCATGGTTTAGTTTATTTACAATTATCTAAGAAAGTACAAGTCATAAATTAGAAATGGGTACAGGATAATTGTTCCAATAATTTCATTTTTATAATATTCGAATTATTTATGACTGCAGAAATGAAATAATAATGAAATAATCCATTCCAGTTGTAATGCTGCGGGCTAGATAGAAATATTCAGGTTGCTCGTTTGTTTGTAGATCGATTACGAACGCAGAAGCGAAATAACAATTTATTTCCTTCCGTTTATGATGTTCCGGTAGCGTTGCGAGGAAGCTATCAACCTCATCATCGTTTTTCCGTCTCCCGCCATTATAGATACCATTAAAGATACTTTTTCAATTTCTTCTGCTGCTCCGACTCCGCCATCTTCGATTTATCTTCCAATTGTTTTGTCCGTTTTATCTCGTATACGATATTTTTCCGCCTTTCTATTTCAGCCCTTTCATCTGCGTTCCACCTTCCGTTCGCTGCCTTCTCCGCGCTTGTATTTGTCGTCTCACATTTTTAACAACAGTGAAAACTTATAAATCACTGTGCCGCGGTACGCTGCTACAAAAATCTGTAAATTGACATTTATTCGGAACATACGCGAGACCCGATCGCCCCAGAAATTACGCTACTTTCCCGCAGAGTGATCCGAATCCATAACTTCGGAACTTATCTCGCAAATAATACGGAACAGCTGAAGCAAACGTGCCTGGCAATCTTTCGCGAATAAGCTTCCTCCGTGCACTTATTCCGGAAGATAGTGGATCGGTCGGTGCCCTGGCCAATAAGTCCACGTACGGAGCACGAGACAGCAGTCAGTATGTTAAGGGAATGTCCGTGGAATAGAATTCCTCGGAGCAGCGTTCCATTCTGCCGTCCGGGTCTGCACACGGGCTATTTCTCTGTCGGCGGGAAACGCATCGATTCACTGCCGCTTACAGTCGATTTCCGGCTCGGTATTATCTCGAGAGTCTGTCGACGAGTCCCCGAGCCCCCCTCCCCCTTCTCCGCCCCTATCCTCTTCGCAATATTATCGGCAAAACTGTTCCCCCGTTTCGATAAAAACGGGGGGCCGGGCTCGAATATCGCAATTACTTCGCTCGGGCTCCGACATCTTAACCGAGGGTCGTCCACTCTGCTCGGACATTAAATCCGTACCGGAGGAATTAGAGGAAGGGGGTGGAATTAACACGCGGAAATCTGTTTGCCCGGCGAAGAAATAAACTCTGGAATTTTCCACGGGCCCTCCGTGACGCCCCGGAACTTTGTTGAAACGAGAATAGACCCGTCACACCCCAGTGTCGTCGTTAGGTGCTTCTTAATGGGGTAGAAATATGCTTGTACTCCGCGATGACACATAAGGGGTGAACCGCAGGGGGTTACTCGTCGAGTCACAATGGAGTCGACTCGAGAATTCTTGCAGATTTCAGACAGTTGTCGTAATAGAGGACGTAATATAACCCTTTGGCCCCCTCGAGGCTCCCAGAAATGGGAGACGGAATATTTCTACGTAAACGTTAATTTTTACATTGTTGTAATTAGGTTATTTTAGTAATATATCGTTAAATAAAGTACTTTCACTTTCGGATTTCTGAGATCACTAGGTGTCAGCAGTTAGGTCATCCTAAAGACGTGAAAAAAATTGTTTTTTCTCATTCCAATTAAAATATTTTGTGCGACTTTGAAGAGCGTGAGGAGGTTGGAAATAATAGAGAAGATTAGAAAGACATCGAGAGGGTGGATTCAGTTTCAGCGACTGTCTAGCGAAACGCGTTGTCGCTAGAATTTCAATAATTTTCCTACGGATTACAGAAAGTCCGGGAAATCGGAAGCTCGTTTCCCGGTGAAATTTTATCCGCCGGCAGTCCGATAAAAGCCGAGGACGCGGCGCATATGGAGCAACGTATCAAAGCGTTATCAGCTATTCCCTGTATCGCATTTTGCAACAAAATCGTCGGGGCCCTCTTGTACCCCCCGAAAACGCACTGGTCATCCCGAATTAAACTCGCGCGTACTCGAAATTTAACAAACAAAATCCTCGTCCCCCCAACACTCCACTCCCGGCTCGCGTTTCGCAAATAAATACATCGACTGCGCTTTCACGTGCATCGTTGAATATCATTAAATGCTATTCGACGCTGTCCGCGAGCTCCGATTCGTTTACGTTATCGAGCGAACCGTAACAGCATCCTCGGCTCGAATCATCCGCGGAGCTTACATCGTTTTTCGTTCGTTCGATAGATATCGAGCAGGATTACTAGAAGGATCGTAATTTGTCAGATGATACCTAGCCGATGCTCTTGGAAAATATGAAAATCAAACCTTGTGCTCAATTCGAAGCCATTATCCTGTTTTATTTAGCAATAAACGTTGACCCAAAAAATAAAACCACTCCAGTTTGTTGGAATTGATTTCGAAAAATCGTACATTTCATGCGAACGTCCGCAGTTGGTTTCCTAAAGGGCTTCTGTGTTTTTCATTCTGTACAAAAGCGAGTATGTAGGTCAAATGTAAACACGGAGATACAGGAAAAATTGCAGTTAATACGATTTCGTGAAAACTCAACTTTCATGTCCTTTTCTCCAGCAAATTTCAGAAAACATTGAAGTAAATAGGATTTTAGAATAGTTTACACATGGCTGTTTCAAACTACGATAAGTATAGAATCTTTCTTTAGTAATTTTGTGATTGTAGTGATGGCTGAAATAATTTAGATGGTCAAGAAAAATTCAGAAATAATTTCGGTGTCTTCTTGAATTTAAATGTTTAGACGTAACAGAATAGTCAGATTTAAAAAAATGTTTGAATTCGAATGTGTCCTATATAAATTGTTCTCTTTATTATTACTGGTTAATTATTCTCGACTATTACTGAAGTTCGATCGAAACGCGTGAGCGTCTCTTAATTTAGCAGAACGCGAAGAATCGAACTCGTTCGACGGTATTTAAGGTCCGCGGCTTTCAGTCCGCTCCTCAGCATTGTCGAGTAATTTCTGGCGGCGCGATTTAACGGCAGGCGTTAATCGATTTGATTGTAGCCGCCGTTAACGTGTCCGGGGCCGTTTATTGCGAGCTAATGGGTCGCTGTTAACAAGTTTTAACAACGCGCCGCGGTCCGTGACCCAGAACCAGTGTTCTCGATCGACAAATCAGAAAACGATTCCGTAATGATGAGAGGCGCGGGGAATGGATTTCGCTGGCGGATTGAAAAGCTCTCGAATCCCCCATCGTGTTCCCATCGGTGTAAATAGTGTATACAGACCGTTCGGGAAAAAACTGTTAACAAAGGTTTCACGCTCCATTTTATTACGCGAAATCGCGAGCAGTTTCAAAGCGTGTCGCGAGCGTACGAGCGAACAGCACGATCGGCGCAACTCGCTCCGAATAATAACAAAAGCCGAGTTAACCAGTTCGACGCGCGTAAAAATTCTTTCTCTGCCGTTGATCGTGGTTGCAGGAAACAACGGAGGTTCCACGGCCGAAATAGAGCCCTGTTCTCTTTCGCTTTCCGCCGCGCCGCGCCGCGCCGAGCGCCTCCTCGATTTTTCGCCGTTTGAGCAACGAGAGCCGTGTTTGCCAATAATTTTCGATCGGCCATCGAACCGGCGCGGCGCGGCGCGCCCCCTCTATCTCGTTAAAAGTTTATCAACGATTTTCCCTGTGTCGCCTCGAATTTCGCGCCAGCGATACGCGCGAAAAAATACCGGATATTTCGGGAATTGTCGCGTCGCGCAGCGCCGACTGAAAGGCGCTGATGAATGATCCGCGATGGAAAAATAAGTCGAAAATGTGCCGTTTAATTTACCGTTCTCGAGATAACAGAGCTCGGAATATTCTTTGAGCATGTCCGGTTACATTCTGAATGTGCGCGGTACGAACGACAATATGTTTATTAAAGCAAAATTAATTAAAAAATTGTTTGCCTTTTGACACAGGTCTCTCAGTTCTTTCATTTTCAATTCACTGTAAGGTTTAATCGGAAGTGTACGTGTACTTGATAAGATTTTAATCCTCGTCCTAGTTGCATTCTTGCGAGCATCTTAAGCGTAGTCTTTACTAAAAGCAATGTCGCAAAAACTCAATTTTCCTGTTTTCTACCTTTCAGAGCAACACACTTACAGACCCATCACCATTGCATTACTCGCCATTACTTCCGACAAAAACATTTCCCCGTCCAACACGCGAATAATCATTCCGACAGACGCCCTATCCACCCATCCGATCGAATTCCTTTCACGGGAGCTGACAGAATAACCTCGCATTCAGTTGGTACGCAGCCAGATGCGCTCAACATTTTTGCAAACGTGCAAAAAAGCAGGCTCGAACGTCGATGTGAAAATTTAGTCTCACGTTGCACGCTTACTTTTCCGTTAAAAAAAAACCAGCTCTTTTCAATAATTCACCGCGGTGCTCAATGCACAGTGTGGCGTCGCGTTTCGAGAGATGAAACCGTAGACAGCTATAGAGAGAGGGAGAGAGGGAGAGAGAGAGAGAGAGAGAGAGAGAGAGAGAGAGAGAGAGAGAGAGAGAGAGAGAGAGAGAGAGCTAACGGAAAATCGTTGGGGAAAAACGGGGAAGGAAAAACTACTAGTGACACGGGTATGGTAAGGGGGTGAAGGGTGATCGGATAGGTCACGAGAAAATTCATATCGCGTCGGACGCTGCGGAACAATTCGCCGAAGCGACATTTGATCGGCGGAGCAAACAGAAACGCAACGCAATCGATGATCCCACCCCCTCCACCACCCCCAGCAGGTTAGCTGATAGCGGATTTGCTATAGGGCGCTGACCATGCTGGACTGATTCTTCGTCAAACAATGACGTCACCGGCCGATACTTCGGCTAACGACCGTCTTCGGACGGACCCGGCTAATTGGCTGACGTTGGCGACGTGACGAGTAGATTTCTCTCCGGGATTTTTCTCTGTCCGTGGTATGGGGAAGATGGCGATCGGGGTCGGCTAGGATTAGCAGACCTCGAGGTTTCATTTGCAGAGCGATTGCCTGCAATAGTGTTGCACGCGGTGATTCACCGATCCCCGGCCGCACCGTATATTTTGCTTAGTTGCCGCAGGAACCTATCTCTCTCTCTCTCTCTTTCCTCGAATAAAAGTCGCCGATCGATTTTTTATTTGTTTGACCAGAGGGAGAATGCAATTGTTACTGTGACGTCCGCTCTGTGTTTGACGTTGCCGTCGTACGGGAAATAGACGGCTTCGGTGGTTTTAAAAAGAAGAATCGCTGAGCCGATCGACCTTTGCAATTATTTTACCGCAATTTTGCTTTTAGCGGTTTGCGCATTGATGGGTGTACTGGAATTGATTGGGGTACAGGCGATTTTATGGAGAATTGTGTAGTTCTGATTCTTATGCAAAATAAAAATTGGTTGATCTCTTCGATCATTTCAGCGAGTTCTTACCTACCGATTCTTGTGATAAATGTTCACTCATCAATATACTGCGGATCTTTATGCATTTATAATATCTCGAAATATGCAAAATATATGCAAGATGTATGCAAGGTATATGCTAAATATATGTATAGGGAGTGCCTGTACGGATCTGTAAAATAGTAATTATTTTATTGTTATATTTATTATAATTTAAATTACAATATATACAACAATAGTTTTTTCTACTGTGTCGATTGTGAATTGATGCCTCTTGTCTGTTAAAATTAATTTATACGCTGAAAAAGAGCGTTCCACATCATACGATGTTATAGGGGCATATTTAAATTTACCCCAATGATGCGCCAGAACCTCTCGTGGTCCTTCAACGTGTTCACCCTTCAAAATCTTGCTTATTTTTAATAATACAGGAAAGTGTACATTTCGTTTTAATACAGATTCCATTTTATGTGTAACCTTTTCTCCATAATCAACGGGTATAATTTTTAAATTTTCTATAACTGTAGTTACCAAATCTATAAATTCCATTAGAGGTAATCCTATTGTTTCCAATTTCTTCATGGCCTCAGGTAACATTTGGAAATGGATCTGAATAATATTTATACAAAATTTATGCAAGAAATATGCACTTATGCAAAAAATATGCAATATGTAAAATATGCAAAATAAAAATTATATTTTTAAAATCCTCTAATGACAAAACAAATTTCTGTTTAGGTTCTAGTTTTTTATCTATTTTCGATAAAAATATGCATTTGCATAAACATTTGCAGTCTACTCATCACCGTGATTGTTTCTCCTATCTAAGGTATATAGCGCGCAGCCGAATTAGACATAGTAGCGCGCACGAGGTGAAACGCGAGGTAAGCACGAAAATACCGCTGGTCGTAATGAATTCGACTCTACGAGAGCCGAACGCATAACAAAACGCTACGTAACTCTCGTGCCACGGTTGGTTCCGCGACCGAAACAATGCCGCGGCCAACGGAGGTGAAACGCACCGGTTCGGTTCCGCGATACGATCGCGAAATCCCCTCTTTCGCAGAAACGACGTCACACCGGTCCCACCGACATCGAACGCCCGGTTGAATTTCAAATCGACGGGAGATACGGTTTCTGAAAGCCGCGGCCGCATCTGCAGCCTCCTTCGAGTTCACTTCCATCGGGTATCGCTTCGTTAAGATAGCGTTACGCGAATATCGAGTGTCTCGCGCTGCGATGCTTCTTCTCCATCTATTCGCAAACCACGCTCTACTATCCTGCTAGCATAATGTTGAGTTCTGCGTGCTTTAGAAACTAAACAGCTGCCTCCGGAACCTGGTCAATCGTTTCGTTTAGATTTCATTACCAATCAATTTCTGTCACTTCTAATCAAATCGATTCTGTGTCCCTGTGGCTTGTTTATTGAAAGCTCAACCGAAGATTTCGATTAAAATTTATAATATGTCAATAATAGTTGTACTTAGATTTAGATTAAGGACTAAGGGGACTAAGAGAGAATTTCTATGTTGGATATTCGTGCAAGTCCATTACAGGATCCAAGAACAGCCACGAAACTTCTCGGGACCAGATGATAGCGACAGGGCTGCTCGCACTATTTTATCCGAAGAGAAAACCTAAGCGTTTCTAGACAACGTGTTCTTCGTGGCTAGGAGACATTAGCCCGCGGCCGCACGGTGAATTCAATTTTGACGGAAATTGGATTTTACCGGACACTTTTTCATCCTGTAAGTGGAAGGCTGCGGAGAGATAGGTTCGTCGGAGGCAGCGAGAATTTGGTCGTTAATGTACTTTAGCGCGGGATCGGTAGACTATGCATTTATAGCCTCTATGAAATTCATGAAGTAACAAACCTTGGTAATCGAACTGGGCTTTTTCAAAAAGGAGAAAGAAAATTGTGTTACGAAGGAAGAAAAATTTGATTCTCTCTCTCTTCGACTCATTTTTATACGACTAACGACAGTTGGTCGAAAAGAAACGAATTGCGACGGTAACGGTTGAGACCGAAAATTCTTTTCCCGTGGAACAAAGAAACTCGACGCGTTTGTTTCACCCCAGAATCCGGAGATATTGCGTTACCCGAATCGAGGAGGCATTAACGCTCGGTCGAAGCGAGTCCCGCAGCTACCGCGGAATTAAACTCCGTAAGTCGCGCGAATCGAACAAAAGTTTGCGCGACGTTTGCGAAAAGAAGTCGCAGAGGCGCGCAGTTCTTATCGCGGAGTCGGCGAAGTTGCGCTAGACGAGCAAAAGAAAAGGAAAAGAAAAGAGGAGGGGAGCGAGTGTCTTTATCCACTCCGGTCGACGAGTGCGCCGGTAAACAGGGTACTTAGAGGTAAAGTGACTCCTGAAGGACCTGCAACCGGAAAACTGTCGCCTTCCCCCGAATCCCATAGAACGATTCCATCTCGAGCTCGATTCAATTATCGAGCCAGCGATGACGCATCGATTATAAACGATGGTTGAACAAGCGTGACTTCGGCTTTGTCCCTTCGCTCCTTTTCTCTGCTCATTGGCATCGTCTTTGTCTCGATCTCGGAGCGTTCTCTTTCTCTCTCTGTGCCTTTACATTTCTGGTTTCCCTTCCATCGACTACGGGCTCCATTATTTCCGTTGCTCAATGTTAACTGTTACGCGGGGTCTTGTTACAAGTTCCTCCGCTTTTCCGACTCCTGGCTCCCTGGTTCTTTTGTTATATCTGAAATTTGATACACCTCGACCCTGTTTTTGTTCCACGCGACTTTTCTCGCGTTTCAATGGACTTAATTGATTCGACTTAGAGCACAATTGAGAAACGTCACCCGGTGGGACGTTCGCGAAGAAATTATACCGAGGCGAAGATTTTATGATTCATTCCGATTGCGAGAAGAGCTTGTGGCTAGTTTGCCGTTTGCCAACGGGTAATTAACCCTTTGTTCTACGATTTCTTCTGGATCTGTACTGATCAAAGCGCGTCTATGTTCTTAACAATTTCACACGAAAAGAAGATAATTTCATTTGTTAACAGCAAAATGATTTTATTTCTGAAATGTTCGAGAACTACACTGCCGCTCAAAGTATGTGGACACTTACCATGTTCATGAAATTTGTGATATATAATGTATATTTTTATTATCAAACAATATTTGTTACTAAAGTCTATTATGAATATGTATGTAATGTATTCTAATAGTACCAAAATAAACAATTTAGTTATTGAATTTTCTTAAATAAATAAAAGAAAAACTATGGGATCACATAGATAGATAAGTCCGAAAACGATGTCCCAAGTCTGAAAAACATTGTGGGAAATATTAGAATCTGAGTGGAACCTTATTGAAAGTGAAGTAATGAAAAAGTTAATAGCCAGAATGGCACGACTAGTAAACGCGGTGGATATGTAGACGAAAAGAAAATATAATTATTTTTTATCATTATCGGTGAGATATTTAATAAATTATTATTAAAATATGTTGTCCAATACTGTACGAACTGAAATACATACAAGATAATCAAATTTACCAAAGATATCATAACTTTTTTCAGGTAGTTATAAGAATTAAGGAAGTGTCCACATACTTTTGAGCGGCAGTGTATGTTCAAATTTTTTTCTCGCGAAAATAAAATTCTGGGTCAAAAACTTTGCACGTGGGGTTCATTCGGTGGACTTTAAAGTGTACAAAAATATTTTTCTGCCTTAAAAAATGGTGACACTACAGGCGTGTCGCCCGACTTCCTTTACGGGCTCTCTACGGTGTTATACACAACGTTCACATTTTTTGCCCTAGTCCCTAGACATTTGTTGGCAGTATTGCACACAGAGTTACACACGGATTCTACGTGAAAAAATAAAATTTCAAAAGTAAAACAAGCATGCGTGGAATAGACATTGTGTCTGGGTTAGGTCTGACCGTATCTCCTTAAAAATATGATGCTCGATCAGGAGGTAATACCCCAGTGACTTTCATAATTTTTTTCTCGAGAACAGCAAGACTTTTTTAAATAAATCTTCACAGTTTCCAAGAGTAAAATTCTCAAAAACCATTTTGCCGGTGCTGCTGACCGAGCGTAACCCCTTAAGCCGTTCGTTCCGCCGGTGATCCATAGCGATCGGTGTGATCGCGGCGACAATAACAGTCGGTCAATCATCGTTACGGGCGCATCCTGCCACGGCCGAAACTGCGGATTCTCTCGGCTCGGTCGTCGCACAAAGGGAGGCCGAACACGCGTGTCCCGCGTTCGAGCTGATTGCGTCCTCGCTGACCATTACGCCGGATCTGCCAATCTTCAAAGCAATATAAAGCCACGGCTTTATTTATGTACAGCGGGGGCCGCAGAGACGCCGCGCCGCGCCGTCGAATCGGCCCTCGCTTCAAACCACGCCCTTACATAAACAGTATAATTGCGGGGGCGTTCGGCCGAATATATAGCTGCTGCCCCCTTCCGCTTCGTTTTTGCCCCCTCCGCGGCTTGGTTTTATCACCGTCGCGACGAAACGACCCGCTCCTCTCTTTCTAGTCTCCGCGGGCAAGAACAACGAACGGGGAAAACCAACCCCATACATCCCCGCATCGACGCTGACCTGCTTCTTCTTCTGCGCCGCGCCCTTCGCAAGATTCGTACGCGTTGCATCTTGCATCACTCTTTTTATTCTTAACCCTCATGCGTTCCTCAGGGTGAAAATTTACCCGTTTACTATTTGTACGTACTATAAAATGATTGGACCCTCCTTATCTGTGTTGCCAGATTTTTTTGTAGTATTTACCGTTTATGAGAGAAACAAAGTAAATCTCTGGGGTAAACTCTTTACATTACCGGACTCAAAATTAGTACCTTTCTCCTACGAATTATGTGTTTGGTATGTAATCCAGTAGATTTGTACCCGGCGCGGATGCAGATCGAAGTTTCCATCCTCTAGGATCAATAGTTGAGGAGCTATGGTCGCTTAAAGTTAAGCATTTTTGAAAGATAAGGACGTCGCCATATTGGTTTGTAGTGACGACCGCGAGCCGCTTACCTTGCCACCCCCACCCCCCGACCTAACCTAAACAACTCAGTAAGCGGCGTGCGACCGTCACTACAAACCAATATGGCGGCGCCCTTACCTGTCAAGAAACTGTAAATATGCTCAACTTTAAGCGACCATATGTCCTCAACTATTGATCCTAGAGGTTCGAAACATCGATCTGCATCCGCGCCGGGTACAAATCTACTGGATTACATACCAACTACATCATAATTCGTAGGAGAAAGGCACGAATTTTAAGTTCGGTAAAGTAAAGAGCACCCAATCTCTGAACACCGTATACATTCTAACATTCGCGCGAAATTAGCTTGAAATCTTTTGTAGTGCAAGATAAAATTGTATTGAATGGTTTCTCTCCCTCTCTCTTTTGTCTTCACGGAAAGAACAACGAACAGGGATGAAAACCAGCCCTCCGTACTACGCCCCCGCATCGACAACGACCTGCTTCTTCTTCTGCTACGCGCCCTTCGCAAATTCATACGCTTTGCGTCACCGAGCGGAGGGCCGAACGCGACACGATCTACGAATCCCTCCTTTTTCGCTTCCTCCCTCGCACAGAGGGTGGAAACGAGCAAACGCGAACCCGTGAAATGAGATCTTCGTGGAACTACACTGTTTCGGGAACCCTCGGTGACTTTGCGCTTTTCTTTGTCTTGTACACACTCGAATTGTGGATTTTAGGCGGCTGCGGTCCGGGATTTTTAAGGGTTGCTTTTAGTGTAGGTAGGTCCGACATAATTTTGTTATCTGGCTCACATATTTTCTTCGCGTCTGGAAACTCTCTTCTCCTGAGCGATAGTTTTTTTTTCTAGAAACACGACTTGATTTCCGAGTCGGTGAAAAACTTCGTCGCTCACGCATGTTCGGGTCTATTAGGTCAACAGGACGGATAGAAAGTATGGAAAGAGTTTGAATAGCGTTGACCTCTTCGTCTCGGCGGGCTTGTCGCAAAAAGCACTCGCTGTGGGTGGAAAGGAGATGCTTATGATTCAGTGGTGACATAACGATTCACATTTACGTGTCATCGTTCTGTAACTTTGAAAGTGGTTCTTTCATCGGTTTACATCATCCGATGTCATTCTTCGGCGATCGTTTTTTACCTACTTGTTCATAATTGTTTAGTACTTGTTTACGTACTTGTACATTAAAATGATTTTTTACATGAACAATTTCTTCATGCTGAGAAAATCTAATGTACACTCAATGGAAATAAAAATTTCACAAAGCTTTGTATTTTATATTATAATGTCAACCGACGAGATGGGGAACATATTGAAGAGACTTTTCAATTTGTCGGAAAAAGTTTGATATGAATATTCACATTGTTTTCTACTTCCTTTATTGGACCTCGATCAGCATTCAGAATAAAAGGCTTGAAAGACAATCTCGATCACCGAAATTTGTTCTTTGTCAACGCGATTGTTATCCCGAGTTCGAAACCGTATCACCAGTTTCCATTTTCTGCGGTATTTGCGCGCATTTTATTCGATGAATCCGCCAATATTGAAAAAGCCAGCCAATGAGGATGGTTTACGCTCCACTAATTATTCCGCTGTTAATTACGTGTCGATCGCGTGCGCCACACCGCAAATACGGGAACGACGATCCAAACGGTGAAAAAGAGAGAAAGAGAGAGGTGGAAAAAGCAAAAAGGTTAACAATTTTCGCGTTCCGGGAAAACAGCAACGGATCACGGACCGGGTCGTCGTCACACACGCACGATACTAATTTGTGTTCCGTTGGAGTACGCTACTTTCCTGTTTCTCCTCTCATTTTTATTTTACTTCTCTCGTATCCGTTTTCCTCGAGACTCTCCGCAGCTGCCTCCGCGGGATGTTTGCGCTCGTGTTTAACGTGTACATCGTGGTAAAACCCCCTTGGCCAGAGCGAATTTTACATTAATTTGTCGTGCAGACTTTATGGCATAATTAGGCTCCCGTTTGAGCGTGGCTAACACCGAGAAACCCGTGAGCGCGTCAAGTGGGATTCCAGCGAGAGTTCTAATTAGAATGTTTTAATTAAAAATTCACGATTTAGGTCAATCCTCTCGCGACCTTTCGATTTTCCAAACTCGCAAACTCGAATCAACGAAATCCTGTGGATCGAGCGAAAATAAAATTTTTTTAAAAATAAAATATCTTATAGTTTGTTGGAGGGAAAATTTGATCGACTATTTCAACGTTTTCCTTGCGTTTTCGTAAGACGAACAGAAAGACATCGGCCACGTTACGCTATCCGAAAACAGAAAATAGATGAATCTTCACCCTGAAACTTCAACCCCCGAACGAAGATTAACATTTGCATTCGCTTCAAAAATAGACTACCGTAGTTTGTACCCGAATGTTGTGCTAAGCGTTGTAGACCGTATAATACATATTATGCAAACACCCTACCGCCACATTATTATTTGGCTAATAAATATTGCATACATCGCGGAGAGCCGGTTGTCTAGGATCTACGAGCTCCGTTAAGCCTAGCTCGCAGCAAGACCCATTTATCTATGCTCTGCGAAGACCAGCGCGCCTAGATTACAGAGCTTAGTATACCCACATTCCGCGAGCCCGGATGCAACCGGAATCAATACGTTGCGAGAATCAGCATAGAAACGAACCGGAGACCGGGCTACTTCGCCCGAAAATTTCCCTTGGCGAAAGAAAGAAAACCTCGAGATTCCTCGAGGCGCCTTCCCGCAACGAAGTTACGGTTTTCCCACTTCGCATCGACGTCTCGCACCATCCGGCCACCTTTACACCCCCGTTGCCTTTTTATTCCGCTCGTATCCGCGTCGGAAGCGTTTAAAAAATCGTAATGGGACGACGTGTTCGGAATAAGCGGCTCGCGTCTTCGCTTTAAAAGGTGTTTTATGAATCTACAGGTTGTAACCTTGTTCTTCCCGTTCGTTCGATTAAACCTACCCCCGCGTGTCGCACCATCCCCGGCGACCCTACGAGTTCAGAACTAAAATATCACCCTCGCGTTCCCAAGGCCGGCGCCACAGCTTCACGCTTCGCGCGTATTTATTCCGTCGAACTTGCCCGGGGATTTTTATATTTTCTTTTTTCCACCGCGCGCACCCCGCGACGCAACCCCCTCGTCCTTGAACGGGGGTGGGAAGAAGGTGCTTTTACTGCCACCGCGTCGCCGCCGTTGCCGTCGCCTTTTAAAAGTTGCCCGCTGGTAAAGCTTGTCGGAATTATTTATACCCCGGGCATAAAAAAAAGAGAGAAGAAAAATCAGGAAAAGTTCTGATTGCGGGAACACGTGGTAGAATCAGCCTCTTTCGTCCTTCCTTGCTCCGGCACTGATGGGAACAACGTTAACCCGGCCACCGCGTGGCTTTTCATATTTTTCTCCACGTCCTATGTCCTTCTGTTTCTTTGTTTTTCCCGACACTCGACCGGAGCTTAAGAGTTTTCATAAGAGGCTTTTCACCGACGCGTGGCTTTCAAGGGGTGGGATTAAAGGACCCGGAAACGGCGGATTTTTTAATCACTGTTACCGTAGAACACTTTTAACCCCTGGCGGACTTTATGACCGGTGACGGGGGTGTCGAAGAATTTTTATTTTTCATGCGTTTCAGCGGTCATCGTATCGATCGCTTCTACCTTCGGCGGTCGCGTTGTTTTAATAATCAGCTGTATTTGTTTTGTGTTATCTCGGCCAACAATCAGAAATTCAATAAAAATTATTTTTGGCAGACAATCTGAAATTCAATAAAAAGTGACAAGATTGTCACAGCATAATTCGCTCTTGAAATTATTAACACTAGATTTACCAGACCAGTCATTTTGACTGGTTTCAGATTTTTTCTTTTAGAAATATTGATATTATCAATATATTTTTCTGAGAAATTTTTTGAATGAACTTCTTTACTGAAGCACATATTTAAACAAAACTCGAACGAGATCTAAATAAATGCAATTTTGTGATTGATATAAGGCAATATATGCCAATTGCGTTTAGTGCTTGGTATATCTAGTGTTAAATAAGAGAATTGGATTTCCTAAAATTGCCAAATAAACTTCTTAAGTACACAAATGATTCCGGGGTTCCTTTTCAACAGAATCGCAATAAGGCGGACGTTATCCGAGGAGCTAAACCAGAACGGACTTGTTAATTTTGCATACTTGGCCTGCCTAAGTAATCAGCAACTTTAATCGCGAGTTACGGCGCAATATAATGCAGTTACTCGTTTTATCTCCGCGGGGGCGTGGTGTGGCGCACGTATATACATATAGATCGGCTGGTGTAATAACGTTATCTACCCGCAGCCACCTCTGCAAGGAATCGTAACGCTTCCGTAATACATACTGCTACTTCCCGTTACTTAATTTTATAACTTCGTTTCTGCCCCCGAAAGGGCTACGCGGCTCGCGGCTCATTAAATTCCGAATAAAACAAAGGCCCGGAGGACCGACCCCTTATTTTATTACGCGCTTCCCTTCGGCTTTATTTTCCACCATCGATACTCGACCGCTGTCTAGACTTCAACAAAATATTTTATATTTTTGTTTCTACATTTTAAACATTTCGTACCATTTACTGTGTATTTATACGATGTTTATAGAGAACGCGATGTAACAATTACATTTTATACGATTGCGGATCCATTTATTCGCTTTGCCGTCGATCACGGTGGCTACAATGAACTTTAATTTGTTATTATTCTCCAGGGTTTTCATACCGTGTATTGAATTTGCGTGATGAAATGAAAAATCGTTCCGATGCATTCTCTGTCTCCCAACCGTTCAGGTTTCCGCAACAGCTGCGACAGATTGTTTAAAAAACAATGCGGTAAGGTTATTTTGTCCCGCGACCACAGGCACGTGCAAAAGCCAAGGTGGGTGGTGCAAACGAGCCACGCAAAGACAAGTTCCGAACTCGACACTCGTTTATACACTCGACTCGGCTCGGCTCAAATTAACCGGTCAGATAGAGAGAGAGTTTACCTTGCTCCGCAGAATCCGACGAGGCTTGCCGGCGTGACGACCCTCGTTAACCCTGACTCGCCTCGTCGAGGTAACCGTCCTTAATTACCGCTAACTCGCGCCTCGTTTCCGGCCAAGGAACCAATCCGAACGATACTCCCCTCGGATGAGTGGGTGGCAAAGCGCGCGCGATCAAGAGAAACCAAACGAGAAAGCGAAATAGAGAAATGGATAAAGACAGAAACTCTGACAGAGCGAACACCAGGTCGACTGAATTATCGGGCCGGTCCGCGTTCGCGCCGGCGGCGGCCATCGCGTCGCAAATATGATCGGATTTGCCTTGAAAGCTGCACGCATGAATCACGATTACCGCGAAATGGAAACAATGCTCGCAGAAGTGCGCCGCTAGCTGCCGAGTCGATTTATTAATCCGGACGCGAGCGCGGCGCGAAAACAACGGCAATTTCAAGTAACATCGGATTCCGCGGTGTTCGTCCCGCTATCGCGTTTTATTGCCTCCTAGCTTTTGTGAAACGGGCGCGGCCGTTCCGCCATTTTTCCTCTTTTTTTTGTTCGTTCCCGCCCTGTTCCTCGTGTTGCCGCGCGGGGGTGCGGGGCACGAAGGAGGGAATAAAAATTTTTCGACGAGAGAAACGGGACAAGCGATACGGAGGGAACAGTTCCCGTCGAAAACGGAGCGGAGACGACGATAAAGCGCAACGCTCTCCGGCTACCGTGATTTATTGGCGGTTGTCAAGTGATCGATGAAATGTCGCGAACACCGAAGGCGGAACGAGCTTTTCAGTGTCTCTGCCCGGCGAGAACCGTGGATCACCCTGTATGCTATTGATCGGCCAGCGACGATTTTTATCCCGTGGCTTCCGCTGACGGGGAACGATCGTTTCGCGACCATTTTGCGCTAGCAGGATCTTGCTCTGGTAACTTGGAATCTTTTCGAAATTCCTGATTCTGTGAGAAACTATGTGGCAATCAGTTCTCGCTTCTGGGAACCGAAGCACGCAATTTCCTGCCGCGTAAAGATTCACCGTCTACCGATATAGAATCATTTTCCCCGTGGAAAATCCCGTGTTTTCGACTGGAGCAGGTGTTTACCAGCAAGTGCGTGCGAAAACATTGTTCCAGGGCAAAAGGGGTCGTGTCATCGGCTCGAAGCCGGCGCGACGTGACTTTCCAGGAAGGAAGCACGAGCACGTAGCTCGTAACCCCGCGACGACATAAAACGATACGTTGTTTGTAACACACGAGCACCATCGGTAAACAGCGATCGCAGAGCCACGACCTCGCAGAGCAAGTCCATTAAACATCGAATCCAGACTGGTCGGAAAGACGCCAGAACCCTCCCACACCCTCTTTCAATTTCAATCGGGATTATACGTACACACGTTTGTTAAGAAGAGAGAGGTCAAATTGAACTTTGACCGAGCACCGACCCTTAATTTCCTGTTCGACTTCTTAATTGCACGTTTGCTGGCGGAACGTGCACTTAGAGTTGCTCGGGGCCTGGTTACCGGGGACTGCTAATTTGAAAGGAGGACGTACGCGAATTCCGAGATCAAAGGACACGCATCTGTTCGCTGCGAAAAACCACCCCCTCGGATGTCGCGTGGATGTCGATGTCCCTGGATCACGATGGATATTGCACGGTCTGCTGTGTCACGGTTTTCTGTGATGTTTGATCGAGTTGATGGGACCATAGACTGCCTCTGACCCCCTAACTTTCTGGGAGATAGGTCCGCGAAAGATTTTTATACTAAAAACTTGAATCCACTTTATTTTCTCACACTTTAATCAACGTCTTAATAAACAGCTCGTAACAGCTGCACTTTAATTTTCACGACCTGTTTGCCGGATGACTTAAATTATGCAAAATGGAAAGTGCTTTCCTCTACTTTTTTTAGGTACGTTAAAACGGGTGAGTCATTTAATATTTTTCTCTCGTAGAAGGTTACTACCGCTATTACGCCATACGACAACACGCAATAGTACTCGTTCACGTACCCAATTTCCATATATTAAAACCTGAATAACAGGATCATGTGGTTTTTATCCTGCCGATTCAATTAGAAGCATGAATCGTCCCGTCGATCGTGAAACGATAAATATCTGGTAATTGTACGGGAGAGCGTTGCTGTGTGCGAGTGATAAGAGATCGCGAGGATAGATCGTAGCCTTACATTTAATTAACACTTCCGTGGAAGTTGCAGTTGTTGCGTGGAATTTAATTCTGCTTTGCGCTTCATTTGCGAAGAAACTGAATAGCTAGCAAACATGAAATTACGTCTATAAATGAAACCGTCGGTATGATCTATTACGCTTGTTCGTACGGGACGTGTATTAATTTCCAGCTATTTCAAACACGCAATTACGGTTAGAATTTCGTTTCTATGTAAAATTCAATGGTAGCCGATTGTTCCGAAGCCGAAGTTTCTAAAATAAAACTACTTGAAATAGAACGCGAATGGAATTTGAAACTTCCTGCTTCGAAACGCGAAATTATCAGTGACTTCTCGCGACTGAGTGAATTTCTATACCAGGCCCGAGAGTAGTCTCACTGTTCCGATGTTTTCCCTGTAATTAAGATATTTTTCAATTTTGTACAAAGATCCTCGGTCTACCGATTAATAGCTTGCTATAAGCGAATTAAATGTCAACGAATTAGGGTATCAGTTTCCCCGATACTGTACACCAAGCCGTGCACCACCATTCCTATCAGCAAACAGGACCCACGACGGAATTCGAAACTTGGATTGGTCATCGGAGCAAGCCAAACACAAAAGACCAACATACTCCGCGGATTCCATTAGGAAGCCGAAGAATCGTGGAAATCGGGAAACCGTCTAGCAGAGAGGATCACTCCGGCGGAGTGGATCGTCTGTGTAGGATCCAAAGACGACGACGCGAGTCGATCCGGAAGATCAAAGTGTCCCGGAGGGATGGTCGGTGGCCGGTCGCCGCGCCGGGCACACCGGTGGGAGTTTAATTAAATATTAGCTTCACCTTGGCTGGTGGGAGAGGCGCGGCGTAGACGAACGAGCCGGAAAGATAGCCGGGAGATTGGTGTAAACGACGGCCAAGGGCACTTTCATTTAAAACGAACTGTATCCGAGAGCGCCGCACCCCCGGAGGGCCCCCGTATGGGACGCGAACGCTAATCCAATTTGCGACCAGCCGTTCCTTTTAATCCTTTGGCACACACAGCTTCTGGCGTAACCAAGTTTTTAAATTAAATTTTCAAGGCACCCGCAAAATCCCCGCTCGACACGCTGCTGGCCAACTCGTTCGACGTCGATTTTCCTCTCGTTTCCCGCTTCGCCTGGTGGATCCTCTACACTCTACGCCCACGCTGTATGTTTCTCCTCTCCTATCCTCTCTCTCTACTAATTCGACGTTTGCCGTGGCAGCGATCGATCCGCAGCCTCCGCCCCTGCATCGGTTCCCCGAGACAAGACACAATTAAGCCCCGGTTTACATGTAGACGACGCTCGGACTAGTGGAACCGTTCCGGGAACTGGCCCGTAATTACCGACTGCGAACGGTCTTTGCTAGCAACTCGGAACAAGACAGCATTATATGGGAACTGGCGCAGTGTAGTAACTGGTGTTAGGGAACTAGCGCTCCCGGCGCAAACTGGCTTTTAGATAGCAACGAACCCTGCCTCTCTCTCTCTCGTACACACATACATACATGCTATTTATCGTTCGCGCGCTCTCTCTCTCTTCGTCGAGCCGCCCGGTCGCGGGAACGTGTTCGAAACCGGCGGCCGTTTTCGGTAAACACGCTTTAGGGTGCTTTTACGCTGAGCTTCCCGCTTGCGTCGAGTCCGCGAACGGGAAAAAGTCATAAATTTCGAGCGGGTCGACGGGCCCCGCTCGCTGTGCCCCGCTGTGCGTGGCACAAAAAAAGGTCTCTATGGGATCCACGGTTTCACGGTTCGTTTAGGTAAACTACCGATAACTTCTCTTTAAGGCGGGGTAGGATACCTTCAGATTGTAAGTAGCAAATAACTAGAATCTTATTAGAAAAATTGGGTTTGCGAATTTTCGCTTTTTGTCCTTATACGAGCAAACACACCATGTAAAAATTCCATACGGTACACAGTGAGCAATTTGAACGAAATCTGTGTCAAAATGAAAGAACTTTCTCCCCATTTTTCCTATATTCTGCAAAGTTTAAGTTTTAATTTGAAAAAAAATTTCATTACTCTATATCTCATTTCTAATAGAAAGTTCTTTCATTTTGACACAGATTTCGTTCAAATTGCTCACTGTGTACCGTATGGAATTTTTACATGGTGTGTTTGCTCGTATAAGGACAGAAAGCGAAAATTCGCAAACCCAATTTTTCTAATAAGATTCTAGTTATTTGCTACTTACAATCTGAAGGTATCCTACCCCGCCTTAAAGAGAAGCTATCGGTAGTTTACCTAAACGAACCGTGAAACCGTGGATCCCATAGACCTTTTTGTCCTTATACGAGCAAACACACCATGTAAAAATTCCATACGGTACACAGTGAGCAATTTGAACGAAATCTGTGTCAAAATAAAAGAACTTTCTCCCCATTTTTCCTATATTCTGCAAAGTTTCAGTTTTAATTTGAAAAAAAATTTCATCACTCTATATCTCATTTCTAATAGAAAGTTCTTTCATTTTGACACAGATTTCGTTCAAATTGCTCACTGTGTACCGTATGAAATTTTTACATGGTGTGTTTGCTCGTATAAGGACAGAAAGCGAAAATTCGCAAACCCAATTTTTCTAATAAGATTCTAGTTATTTGCTACTTACAATCTGAAGGTAACCTACCCCGCCTTAAAGAGAAGCTATCGGTAGTTTACCTAAACGAACCGTGAAACCGTGGATCCCATAGACCTTTTTTTTGTGCCACGCACAGCGGGGCACAGCGAGCGGGGCCCGTCGACCCGCTCGAAATTTATGACTTTTTCCCGTTCGCGGGCTCGACGCAAGCGGGAAGCTCAGCGTAAAAACACCCTTATGCACCGGACGATACGTTAGCTTGGCGGACCTTGTTACATACTTGTTGTGAGAAAAGACTGCGAAGGACACGCCACTATTTGTTTCGTTGTGAATGTAGTTTCCTATCACATTTTTTGGGCAGAGGGTGTTTGCTGAGCAATTTAATGAGGGATCCTGCATGTTCGGGATGCACGTTGAATGTTAACACGAAGAACATTGAATTAATTTACGATGTTGCACTATAATATTTATCCGTAATAGTGTCCATTAGGGATGATGTAACTAGGTATACGAAGAGCATCTGCTTTACACTTAATTAAAAAACCACTCATCCAATTCTCGATTGGACACGACGATATTGCCCGGGCGGATCACTCGTCAACAAATTGCAATGTGCAGCGGTTAATATGGCAGTTATACCCCGTAGGTACGCGTTATTTGGATTGGTCATTCCGATGCGGTGACATTTCGAAACTCTTCAATCTCTCCACAGTAAACTCATAATAATTCGAGTGAAATACATACATACATAAATTCAATTTTGCCGATGCATGTTTATTGATTTGTAAGAAAGCCTTTAATTACGTTGATTAAAATAAATTCACCGTGACATTCGTACTATTAACAATGTTCCGAAATAATTATTATCGTTGAAGATTAATTCGAATTTTTTATTTCTCTTCGCATTCGGGGAGAGACGTTCACTCATTTCTCTAGCGAGTCGGCCAACTTTCTTCATTATGACCGCCCTGTTGAATCTTTCGGTCTGTCCATCTCGCATCGTTTAATCAAACTTTTAATTCTTAATCCCCCCTACGTTCCTATCCGGACTCCTATGTCGCCGGAAGCGACGCACGGGTAATTAAGAAGCGTCGAAAAGTCTAGCTGTTACGACGGACCTGGGTCTGAAATGTGTCTGCCGAGTTATGGTTAAACATTTTCCAGCGTGATCCTATTGGTTTTCCATTTTGTTGAAATACTCGACAAATCGGACACGTCAAATGCGTACATTCTTCAGTATAAGGTGGAGTGGTGTAAGTCTGCCCTAGTTTTTGCGAAGTTGGACTTTAAACTGATGTATTTTCAGTCTGGTATGTAAAAACTTAACGTTCTTGGTATCAAACTCTTGCCATAGTTATTACTGATGAATTAGTATTATGTGGGATTCTAATTTTGCTTGAAAATTATTATTTTGATAGAATATTGTACATAGTGTCAACTAGGGCGCACTTGCCCCGGAAATGGGGCAAGTCCGTCTCTGAGAGTTAAAAATGCTTTCGATCCTTGTTTCAAGTGCTACGGGGCAAGAACAGAATGATTAACAAGCCTGCTATAAAATGCTTCTTTATTGCATTAAATATATTGTTTAGTTTTATAGTTACCTATGCCGTACGGACTTACCCCACCGTGATAGTACGGACTTGCCCCGTACGGGGCGAGATCATCGTAGTGTTTTTCTCAATAAATTTAACAAAATACAATACAAACGGTTTATTTAATGTAAACCTACATCAATATTTGTTGTACTTACCTAAAATAACAACACAGAATATATTAATAACTTGTAAACTATTGCACGTTCAGGATAACCTCAAAGTTGTACGTGTACCTCGCACGTGACTGTTTGGCATTGGTTGGTTTAAGCGAGGAAAACACCTTTATTCTCGGGCGACATCTATGTAGAATAGTTCATACTAACTTCTACTACATTAACAAATACAAGCTAGAGAAATTTCGTTCATATTATAATAAAAATAACCAATTAACAGACTTGCCCCATTGACGGACTTACCCCACTCCACCTTACTTGAATAATTAATGAATTCCTTCGGAATAAATTAGGTTCTAATGCGACATACAATGAAATCCGGAATCGTAGAAGATAAAATTCTCGATTTTCATTTCCGCTCGCTTCGAAATGTTCATAAACGTTCCCGATCTGCGACCGACGATTTCCCAGAAAAAGTAGCGCGTCGATAAAAGGATTTCGCAGGCGACTTTCAAATCCGGCTGTCGGCAATCACCGTTTCCGCTGGAGCCTAACGAAGAATCCGGCCGGTCGATTAATTACAAATCGATAACCGAGTTAATCGACGTCTTGCTAGGAACCAGTTTCCAGGAAACAGTATATCTCCCGGGCGCAAGGATCGCCGGGAAGTATTCGATTGAATCGCGGCGACAAGTGGACCGGGAAACGGTTGTGCTGCGTCGGGGCTCTCGAAATCGCTCCGCGCATTTCCAATTCATACTTGAAACGCGAATATCGCATAATACGTCTATTTCCGAGGCGCACAACAGCCGCTCTTACGCAAACGCTATTCTCGCGGGGCCATTGTGCGGTTCCTGCGTGTAGCCTCGATATTCACGCTGGTAAAAGCCGTACGTTGTCCCATAACACGCTCTCTGCTCTCCTCTCCTCTCTTCCTCCCACTCTTTCCCTATTGCACCCTGTGACACTGAATTCCGTCGTGAGGTAATGACCTCCGACGGTGCTTAGGCTATTGATGCGCGTGAACTCGCACACTGCGGTCCCGAATCAGAATTTAGGATCGTTCGGGATCGATATGGAGTACGTGTCCATATTAGCGTGCCCGTTCCTATTAATGTACTTTCGTATAAGCAGTAAAAAATAACTTGAACAAATATGTATAGAGAAATTAACTTTTAAAGTATAGAGTACCAAGGAAAATATCGCATTATTTAACTCTTGAAGCGTATTAAACGTTTTTCCAGAGATGCACATTACGATGTCGGTATGGCGTGCAGCACGAGACAGCTTTTATTGCTATCGTTAGTCGCAAAAATATAGCCAGTCGGGACTGAACGTTACTTGTCCGGTAATCGGCTCGAGAACCGATACCATGTATCGTATCACGGTCGATTCCGTGTCAAGATAAAACGGTCTCCTTCACCGGAAACTTCTTTCTGCCTCTTCAAGGAGTACTCCACGCCCGGAAGTACCATCCGGGTTATTTTTGAAGGGCTATCTGTGACGGTGATGGTCTAATCCCGGACCGATAAGCCCCGTTTTTTATCCCATCGAGACACCATCTGATCATTTCATTGAAATGACTGAACATTGTTTCTGACAGATGTGCAATTAGCGAGAAGATGGCGCGTTGTTAAAATTCTTGTATTTCAACATTGGTCATGGAATCTGTAATTCATTATAAAAAGGTTTAAATCAGAGTCTGTAAGTACCTCGGAATGTTTCAGATCTCCCTACAACTTTGAACAATCGAAAAGCAGACCAGAGAGAATAGGATACTCGTTATTTAAACCTGGTTAGTGAAAAATCATATCGCCGGCAGAGGAAGAACTTCTCTTCGCCGCATTGCTGAAGAAACTTCATCGGACACTTTGATCTTCTCACTAGACACCCCTAAGCGAATTCTATCAATTTAATTTATTTCCCACAGGTTGAAAAAGTAAATATGACTCCGTAATCGAGAAATGCATCCACTTTCTTTCGTGGAAAGAAATATCGAGTGCCAGGCACGAGCAACTAATTTTTTAATTTGCCTCTCAGGGAACCTTCCAGGGGATCCGATAACCAATTGAAGAAAGGAACCCTGTAAGTCCCAGAATAAAAATCAGTGACGAAAGACTTTGCTGTAAGATCTCGCAGAATTCTTCTTTCTCAAAAAATCCTTTTCCCCGGAACCCACAAAACAGAAGCCAACAGCATCTCGCAGCATAGACGGACGTGTCCCAAATTTCCCACTTCCTCGATCTAAAAAGAAAAACGAAGAACCTGTCCTTCCACACGAATTGCCGCAAAGATTCGTCTCGCCAGTAGCGCCGTGCGATCCAAAGGCGAATCCGGGTCGATCCTCTGAAAAATGTATCCCCGGGAGCGTTCATTCCCTGAAGAATTTATTCACCGGAGCCGGGGCAAACAGGAGCATCGGAAAAAGGTAAAACTGAAATGCCAGGAGAGAAGAGAGAGAGAGAGAGAGAGAGAGAGAGAGAGAGAGAGAGAGAGAGAGAGAGAGAGAGAGAGAGAGAGAGAGAGAGAGAGAGAGAGAGAGAGAGAGAGAGAAAGGGGAGGGGAGAGCCTCTGTGGCTGCTCGCCGTGGCGAGGAGAGATGCGGTCGACACGGTTTCTCGCGAAGCTGTTTACAGGAAAGCCGGGGAGGACACGTCGTGTGAGCGATAGTTTGCCGATACAGGATCGTCCTGGGCGCTCGGCTAAATCGACTTCCGATCGTCCCGCAGCATCGAACAGTCTCCGGCGACATCTGCCCCGTCGGTGTACCGGAAGAAACGAGAAGAAAGAATGCCTCCGGTAAATCCGTTCTCGATGCAATTCCTCTCTCTCCCTCTCTTCTCCCTGATCTTTCACTGGTCCTGAACCGACGCGACATCGACAGGCGGAACCGCACGACGCGGAATCCGGAGCCCGCCGACACAGGAATCGAGAAAAAAGGATTTTCGCCGAGCTCCGGCATCCGGTATCGATGTGTCGCGACCTACATCGTGTCCTGCAGCGTCCCAGGCAGGGTTCGAAGATACGGAAAAAGCCACGAGGAGAAACGGAAAGAAAGGAGGGTTCTGGAGGTCCCTCGAATATAGAAACCCGGTGACGTGACAGGAAAACGTGGCCGAATCGAAGAGAAGACTAGGGCGACGACGATGGTGGCTGCGAGTAGAATGGAAAAAGGGCTGGCTAGGCGAGGGTTGAAAGAAAAAAGGACCACGGGGGCGGTTCCGCACGTAGGAGAGCGTCGTTTCGAATTTCTCGATAAATTCACCTCACCCTGGCGGCAGCGGCAGCGGCGAGCTCTTCCCACGTGAAACAATGGCGGAGTGGCGTGGAAAGACGTCTCGAATTTCGCTGAATCAAAGGTGATGCGTCGAGAGGCGGGTGGGCCGCTCTGTCTACGGGCAGGGGTGAAATCGATTTTGTCTAGGGTCTTGCGTGCCGACCGTATTATCCCTCGCGGTTTTCTATAGTGTCATTGTTGTTCGAATTGGAGAGGGAACTGCTAGACGAGAGGACAGCGACCAGAAGAGAGAGAGAGAGAGGAGGAGGGTGGTGACCAAGAAGGACGACAGAGGCACAGGCCAGGCCAGAGAGTATACGTGGAAGCTGGTTTCTGACGGGAGTCTGAGTGCCGCAGACACAAAGCCGCTATATTACGTTTCCACTTGTACTTTTTTCTAGTGTCTCTCCTCTCCTCAGGGCCTAGCGCCGCCGTGTTACGCTCGTTCCCGTGGTTCCGCCCGTGGAAAGGCTTTCCCTCGACATTCACAACCGCGCCACCCCCAACTGACAACTTTCTACACGCTCCGGGGGCGGACAACTGTTGCCAGATTGCGGTGGCACTGATTTTTACCTAGTTTACGCAGACGTCTCGCGAACTGGGATCTTCGCGGGGGATCGCGTGACCAATTATCCTCGGATCATCGAGTGGTCCGTCGATAATAGGATTGCGGTTTAATCGGGATGGCTCGTCCAGGATTTCATGGGGCTACGAGAGGTCTGAGGGACCTTGGATTGCGGTCTCTTCTTGGAGTAGAGTTGCGGTGACCATACATCCTTTGCTTAAGAGGACAATCCTTTATTTCACTGTCCTGCCTTTCGAAACTTTAATATAAAGGGGCCTTTTCAAAACATTTCAAAAATCGTTGAATTTTGCTTACGCGCTTCTGGCATCTATGTCCTCGCTGAACGAGCATTTTCAATAGCTAACGCAACAGCTCGTGGATCAGAGGAAACCCCCAATTAAAAATCGGAACATTTAAAGCATACGTTCGTGCCAAATGCAGCTTGTAACAGTATTTTGTACAGTTTGATGAATTTTTAACGAGTAAGTTCGTTACGCGGGAATTGGGCATTGTACTAAAATTCTATGGAGTCACGTCGAATCGGTGACACGATTCGAAAATTTGTGAATCTGTGCATGGAAAACTACGAACAAATGTGAAATAAAATAATAGTTCACTTTGTCCTCGTAAAAATTGAGTTTGAAGTTTGGACGGGACCGAGTCCGTTTATTATTCACCGGTTTTAGTTGCCGCCGCGCCGACGGGAGTATACTCGCAAAACGAGATATATTTCCGAAATCGATTTATGTCGAAGTTTTGTACGAAAAATTTCAGTCTGCATCCCCGATTTATTTATTCACCTGGAATCGCACTTTTCCGACGTCATTCGCGAATCAGTGCACCAACGTTTCATGTATATTGGATCTGTACTGGATTGTACCGTATTAGATCTATACAGTTTGTAACTGAAATTGTATTTGCGCGATTCGAACTGAATCGATAAGATTTACTTACTCGTCCACTTTTCGTTTTGCTGGAGTGTGATTGTTTAATAATTTGGGGATGCTTACCTGCAACAGAAAAATTATAAAATCATTAGAATCTCCAAAGAATTCGCGAAGTATTCAAATTCATATTAATTTTGAAGACCGAAGCGCGAAGAGCCTAAAACCTCGAACACGCGTGATTCAGCGGATCGGTGTCTAGGCAAAACGAAACAAGAAAGACGTCTACAAGTCCTAAACCAGTCCCGAAGCGGACACAAAGGCGAGTCACCTTGAAAACAGCTCTACGCCGTTCCCCTCGCGAGAAAAGAGCCATCAAAAGTGCCGCGAGGAAGGAACACGCGTAAAACGCGAACGACGTTTCGATTTCAGCGAGTGCAGAACGCGATCCCATCGAGTGTCCCTTTACGACCGTGTCCCTGTCCCCAGCGTGGAAACGGCTCGCCTAAGCAAGAAGAAGGAGAGTCCTTTCGGGGAGGATCGGCACGGGGAAGAAAGGAGAAGAAGTGGAAAGGCAAAACGAGGCAGAGGCCAACCGAAGGACACGCAGGAATATCGTTCGCCTGGTTCTTCCGCGTGAAAGGGACGCGGTATTGATCCTGTTTGCCACGTGGCTTTAGTATTCGCCGCGCAAACTTTCGCGAGGACGTGTCCCGCATGCCTGCGGCGGCCCATAATTGTAGATTCAAAGGATATTATTCGAAAGAGAGACAGAGAGGAGATACGACGCGACAGCGGCAGGGCCGAGAGAGCAACGGGAGAACAGAAAATGCCGTTGGTTCCCGAGGGATTCGCAGGACTACGAGGCTGGGGGATCCTGCGAGAGAGCAAGCCTGATCTCTGCGATCCAGCGGCGCCCTTGGCCTTCTAACGAACTGAAAATTGCCGGTAATTTTTCCCCCGTCGGACGTCCGATTTGATTCCGCCACCTTCGAGACTAGCGATGGGAACGATCTTCGAGCGTGATCGCGGGGGGTCCGAATTAGTCCACAGTTTCGTTTTGCTGACTTCGAACGAAAATGTCACTTATATTGTGTTAGTCGAGGTTCTACAGTCACCGAAATTTCTATAAAGTCGCTGTGTTTTATAGTGAATTCTTATAATTATGTTAAACAATGAAAAATGTGTGTTTGGTAGCATTACGGGATTCCATAAAGAAAGCATACGCACCGATTTCGAAACATAAATATAACATTTATTCATAAAAGAAAACAAAAGTATCATTTTACACAGAACAAACTGCGAAATTTCTGTAATGTCAGTTTCGTTTTACACGGATAAAGTTGAAATTAACAATTTTTTTTTTATTATTTCTATTTTAATATTTAGTGTAACCTCCATTTTTTTTGAATTATATTAAAAATACGATTGGGCATTGACCAAACTAACTTTTGTAGCGTTTCTGTTCTAACAGACGCCCACGCTTCATTCACCGAATCCCTTTGTTCGCTAATGGAGTTGCATTGTTTGCAGTTTTTATAAACTTGTTACGCGATTATACCCCAAACATTTTCAATAGGGTTTATAACAAGCAGGCCATGGCAAAACATTGATATTTGCAGCATTACCATGCTGATAAATAAAATTGTCATCTTCAATATTTTCTGTAAAGGGTATTAAAACCGTGTCTAACACATCTGTATAATTTTCCGAATTCATTTTGTGATTTATGTAAGACATTAGAGTTCTTTTGTCGGCTTTGAACGCAGCCCATATCATTAGGGAACCACCGCCAAAATTACGACTCATTGTCACACTTTTCTCATTTCTCAGATCGTGCCAATAATATTTACAGCCATCAGGCCCATCCAAATTAAATTATTTCTCATCTGAAAAAATGACAGACTCCCACTCTTTCGTCCAGGACATGTGTGCCCGTGCGAAATCAAGACGGGCCTGTTTATGCACTTCTTTAAGGCCTGGTTTACGTTGCATGTTTGTCCACACGAATTGCCCAGAAGAATTTAAAAGTTGTTGCACACGTTTTGTTGTTACTGGTAGCTGCAATGCAGCTCGAAATTGTGCTGCATTTTTCCTTTCCTTAGCCGCAGACCTCATTAATAATGAATGTTGTCTCTTTGACAATTTTTTATTACCACCTTTAAAATGATTTTTTTCATAATTTTCACGTAAATTTATATAATTATTAATCACACTGTGTGACCGATTAATTTTCTTAGCAATTACGCGATTAGAGAATCCGATATCTTTATAAGCATCGATTGATGCTTTTTTTTCACTTGTTAGTACTTTTCCTCTGAGCATTCTAATACACGTGAATCAAATTATAATAAACAGGATTGCTATGAGTTCTAAAACTAATACTTTTAGAATATTTGCAATTTTCCGTAGTTCTCTGCTCAGAATACAGAGAAACACTAAGTGACTTTATAGAAACTTCGCACTTGTGTTCTGCACTACACAGAAAAAAATTCAAACAAACGTCAAACGCAATCCCTCTATCCGAGTGTCAACAAGGCACAAGACCAGATACGATAAATGAACAAAAAGGGTGATATTTTAAAAATATCTATGAAAATGAAGATGACTTTATAGAAATTTCGGTGACTGTATTATGCTCCGAACTGTATCATGACGGGACTCGTTGCAGTCGGGAAAATATCACAAACACATTGGCAAACGTTTCGCAAAAAGATACTGAAAAGTCAAATAGTTTTGCGACTGGATCGGCATCGTCTCGCCGATGCATCTATGTACTCCCGTGTCATGTTGCGCGTCTGGGCGATCAAGTTTCCGAATCCCTGAAGGGGCACAACTTTCAGTAGTGGGGATAAGTTATTCATTATCGCATGCAAGTAAAGCAACCTCTCAAGATTAATGTCTCAAATCGGAGACGTCGGGACTTACAAGTTCATCGATCCCGTACCGAGTCTTCAAATCCAATTAGCCAATGTTCGAACGCACTCGCGAGCGATTTGAGCCCATCTCTACCGAGACCGGCATCTCCGCCGGAGCCAGATGTCTTTTTCCACGGGTGGGATCTGAGATCAGGCTAATCGGCCACTTTTCCACGCGTAGCCGCCTCCGATTCTTAATTCGGGAGTCGCCCGTCTCCAAGGCTACAGGGTTTGCAACCCTCCGCTATCATGCTCGGAAAAGCGGGATTATTGGGCCGTAATTAACGTTCGAACCCTCCACCCGCCCTCTCGCCAGTATGTCTCGTTAACAACAAGGGTCGCGCGACAGACTTATTGGCTTATGTTTCGATAATATACGCGATAAGCCGCGAGGGAGGCTGATCCTGGGATTGGTTGCGGGAGGAGCCGCCCACGCGGAAGAGGATTTTCGCCTCCTTGGTAAAAAGCTGATGCTCCCGGCGATCAGCGCGCGGGAGAGAGGCTCCGGGAATCTGCGAGCAAATGTTTGCCCAACGAGACGCACGCCTAGGATAATATTATCGCATCGAGAGGAGAGCTAGGCGACAAGGACTGATCGTTTGGGAAACTGAGGAAGTCGCGTTCACACGACCGCGTCTTTGTCAACCGACCTGCCATGCCGTAGGAACAGGTGCGCACCTGTGCTTTTCGTTTGTTCGAGCACCGGCTCTCTCCTATCAGCTACGAGATGATAAGCCGCCGCTTTTGTCAGAGACCACAGAGACTACCTGGACAGATAGTGGAGTGCATGGCAGGTAAAAAGGAAACGCTGAGAACCTGCCTAGCATTGTTCCCCGAGCAACAGAAGATCGAGGAGGTCAGCCGGTTTCGTTTTCAGACCTGCCATTTCACCGTGGCTTTCCAGGCTGTGGGATTGATGGCGGAGACCGAGACTCTTCAAACGCGAACGGGATGTTTTTCTGTAAACAGGCAATCTAGCAGTTCAAGTAAGCTTTGCAGTAACGCGAGAAATATTCCTGGAAGAAAGTGAGAAAGTTCCTAATACGAATTCATTTGTTTAACCATTTCCAGCGAGAGCGCTGGAAAGAAAAGTTGTTAAAAACCATAACTCGTGAATATTTCATAGTATGTAGACGCTACATACGCGTATCGCGCTAACAATGATCCATTGCGAAGCTAATGCGTTCGCTAACACTATGCCCACAGTTTATCACAGTTCTCACCTTAGTTTCTCTATGAGAAAGAATTGTGATTAATGGTTCGGTGGCAAGTGCTAAGCGGACTTATGTCGATGAAGTGTTTAGAACAAAACGGGACATTTCAGTGGCTCGTTTATATCTCGAGAAAAAGGTAAAACACCTCGTAAACAATTGCAGGTAAAACACCTCGTAAGCAATTGCAGTTCGTCGTGGGATAATTGAGATCGTTGACATTTTTTTAGACTCGTTTGGAACGGAGCCAGGAATCTAGAGCCGCTTGGTATTTGCGGTGCTTCGAAAAATTTCATTTCGCTCTCTCGGTTAACAAGCAAGATGTTTATGGCTTTTGATTAACCCCCATACGTGTTCTCCAGAGCAAAAATTCATCTATCTTCACCGGTTTTTGTTTTTCTTAAACTGTGATATTATAAATAAAATTTTCTAATGACATCTAAACATCTATAATAGAAAAGTAGAATTTTATAATATTTCTCTTTAAAAGAATAAAATTTGTGAAAAGGGGTAATATAAGGGTGAAGTACTGCGCTACGGTTTCCTATGCGAGTGCTTCCGAAGAACGCGCGTAGCAAAATGAAGCCTGCGAGATATGGATGTCGACACCATTTTCGGAAGTTCCGGAACGAGCTATTACCGAGGTTCTATTTATAGAGCCAGTGAAACCTTAAAATACCCCGGGTGTCCGTAAATTCTGCTTAAGCAAACCCCGGAAAATTCGATTCGCTGGAACCACTTTAAGAATAACTTACGTAACTTTCCGTAGAACGTAAGTCAGGGAAGCAAGGTTAGAGTCTGCCGCACCTTCAGGTACTTCCCACACGTCTCGCAGTCTTACAAATAATTCTGCCGTTTGTTAATTTACTCTAACCCGAGGAGATCGAACGCGAAATCTGCCTCCCAGTATATTTTTCTTCGGCGCATACGAAATTGAAATTTCTCGGTCTAAATCTGCAGCTATTCGTTCGAGTCTGCGAGAATTATAATGGCAAGCTATTGGCATAATCCGCAATTTTCATTTTATTTTTATTTCATGTCAGATTGAAACGGGAATTCCTACGAGGAGAGTAGACAGAGCAGTTTTTTCGTAAATTGGAAGAAAAATATCCAACTTCAGCCCTATTTAGTCTATGCAAATTATAATGAAAAGTTAGTAGATTTTGTAAATCTTTTTAGCATTCATTTCACTTTTACCTCGTGTGAGTTAAAACGAAAATTGTTTAGAAGACCAAGAGATAGAGCAGACAATTCTTTTCCAAATTGTAACGACGTCGTTCCAATTTGTTTTCTAATGCCAGTCGCTCGACGACGCTACGGGCCTCGCAATTACACAAATTTTTTGTAATTACGCGCGCCACTTTCATCCGCGCGTCTAAAGCCGAAACGAAGTAAATACGGTGGAAAGAATGCAGAAAGAGTTTTGAAGCAGAAACGAGCTTAATGAACGCCGTCTTGTTGCACAGCCTGTGTCCAACCCCCGCCTTCTCTGCCCCTATCCCTCCCAAGAGCATAAAAATGCAAATTCAAATGTAATAAGCGCGTCTCCCTCTCATTATTCCGTGTATAAAAGCATTACAATGACTCTGTTCGTTCGCGCCACGAGCCCACGGCAAACACAATTCTAAAGTAGTCGAGGAAAAAGTTCGGAATTCTTGTCGGTGCCTCGATAGAATCGCCGATTACCGCACGTCCGCCACCGAACAACCAATTAAGCCAGTTTCACGAATGCGAGGCCCGGACATTGACAAACAGCCGCGCCCTTAATCGGACGGGAAAGTAATTAAAGATCGTGGAAAGATTTACGACCCGCCGGTTTACCGACTATTACTCTCATATACCATCACCGTCGATCGATTCGATTCGACAAACTCGAAACAAACGCGAACGTTCCGGATCCTTTCAAAGCCTAAATACCACCTATTTCATCTTGTTCGGCTCGTCTTAGAAGAGAGCCATAACCAAGCCTAGTTCCCAAGACTCGACAGCAGAAAATAATCTCGAGAGCAAATCTACACAAATCATCTGTGCGTTCTCGAGGGAAGAAGTGAACAAGGATCGATTGCTGCGACGAGCAAAACGTCCCCATCGCGTCGCGAAGGGAAAAAAAGCTGGAAGGGGGTGGAAATACAATCGCGAGAAAATTGTCTCGTTAGAACCGGTTCAAAGGCCTCTGGCTGAGTCCTCATAAAGATCGCCGGCTACAGGAGGCAGCTGATCGGTGGCTTTCATCCTGGGCCCCCCTGGCGCAGCCCTAGCCGGTCAAATCACCGGGAATCAGGTATCAGGCCAAGAGAAACGTTCCTTGATTCGACTTGCTAATTTCGGCAGGTGGACGTCCAACGAAGACGAGCAAACATTGACACTGGCCGGGAGCAAACACTCCGCGAGAGCACACGGGGGCTATCCCTCTTTATAAAGGCACCCGGAAAGACTGATAGAGCGAACGAAGCCGCTTTCATCATCCCGGGGTGAGGGGTACCAGCTGGTAGGAGGTTTCACCGAGGAGAAAATTTCTATTTTACGTCGCATAAAGCGTGCCACCGGGTTTTCTGGTGCTCGCCCGAAGCCGCTCGTACCGCGAATGGACCAGAAGAAGAAGAAAAAGAAGAAGAAGGGACACGCCGAGAAACCGAGGGTCGGAGGATGAGTTCGCGAAAGAATCGTGCTATAATTAGATGAGAAGAAGAAGCAGCGCGTTGGAACAAGAGGAATGTCACTTGTAATTCTCCCAATTACCGGGAGAGACCCGGAGAGAACGTCTCTGTCCTTGCAAGGGAAACGCGAGGGCACACCGGTCGGACCGCGGCCGCGCAGCCGGCCGAGAACAAGGGCGGTTCGTACGTTCAGCGAGAAGAAAAGACGCGTCTCCCAGGGCATGGTCAAAGAAAAATTTCATTTCTTTGCCCCTGGCTGTAGCTCCTGCCAGAGAGACACCCGACCTGCTCTCTCATAAAGCGATAAACGCCTCAGAAGGGAACAAGAGGAAGCCTCCGCTCAAGGGGCGAAACTTTTCTTCCTCTGGAACGTTTCTCGCCGCGGAAATTCCTTTTCACATTTTAAGAACCACCCTCCGTCTTTCTCGGTTTCCTCACCTTGTTCCAACCGTGTCTTCCGAGCGATACATTAACTCTGTTTGTTTCCTGCGCGGATAAAGCACCCGGCCCAGATAGGAAGTCCCTTAACGAGACGCGGCTGCTCAACAACGAGAAATCTCCGCTACCGGAAATGGCCTCGCGGAACGAACTGCTTCCAGCTACCTTGGCGAGAACTTCAGATGGGATTGGAGAATTGATACTTTCCTCCATGCTCCGGGGAGAGGCTCCAGGAGTCCATTGCCGGAGGACTAGATCGCTTATTTTCTGTAATTGTGGTTTTGCGAGGAACGATTCGATCGATAGCATCTTTTATTTTGCACTTAGACCGAAACGGAATGGAAAATTTATTTTTCCGTTATCGCAGACTCTAATTTTATGCTGTGTTTAAGGAACTCGATGAGTTCATGGAGAGTTTCTAAAGTTTCTAAATCTTCGTACGGCGATCATAGCAAAGTATCAAGAAAGCTGCGCGCCGATTGCCGGCTCTCCAAAAATAGAAGGAAATCTTTGGATACATTGGAAACGTTTCCACGATTCGGACAGCTCAATAATAAATTCAAAAACACTTCGACGGCCAATTCTATATTTGCTCGTGCGAAACCGATCGAACTGCATACGCGCGAAGTCGACAGGAATGCTCGGGTAACACGGCAGTAAGCGGAGGATTGAGTGGCTGCAAAAGAAATAAACAAGAACGGTGTACCATCGATGGTGTTTTCTCGGAGTGCACTCCGGACGCGAAGCTAAATCTGCAATTCCACCGGCGGAAATAATGCCACGGAAGCATCTATTTACTTCCCCGAGTTTCTTCGGAAACTTCGTCATCTCTCTCGAAATCGGAAATCGATGGGACCGCCTCCACTTTTACCGTTTAAATGCCGTTGATCGAGAATCAATGTTCCGGAGACGCATTCTAACTAACGAAGTTCCTCGGAACTGGAAAATCGTTTCAAAAACGATCTTCGTCGCTCGTTCCGACTTGGAATGGTGGGTGACCGTAATAACTTGTTAGTCTGAAATGCGCTGAAAAGATTCAGTGGGTTTTTATTCAGTGATATGAAAAATTTTAAACTTAATCGAGATTCTTAAATGCTCAAAGGGTAAACGGTTAACTTTCCAAATTGCTTGATTCGAAATGGAGAAACGAGACAAAATCGGACAAAGCTAAAACAGAATTGCTCCGTCGTTATTCGTAAATGGTACGGCAACGTGCAAATCCCAGAATCGAATAAAAATGTGTAAAATGGATAGAGGACACTGGAACAGATTAATTTCCCTAATCCGAAATTGCATTGGACTCGAGGTAAAATCCGCGAAGAAGTTCTCAGGCTTTTACCGCCATAAACGGTCAAAATCCCATTGAAGACACTCAACCATCGCAGCGTGTATTTAATATCTCCTTATGAGGACTATAGAAATGGAGGATCTCTCATTATGAGAAGCATCGCTATTCACTCGGTCCTTACGGGCAGAGCACAAAGAGCAATTTCCAGCCGAAGGGAGAAAGTCTCGTTACCTAAAACGTAACGTGAGCCGGCGAAACGCGGCGAGAAGGAAAACGGTGGAGGAAAGTGTCGATTTTTCCTGCGCCGGTTAGAAGCCAGCTAAAGGCGTGTGCACGCGCGGAAAGCCTCCTCTCTTTCTCTCTCTTCTGGATATATCAAGCCGCGGAGGAGGCGATTGAAAGCGGAGAGACCAAGAGACAAGCGGCATGTCGCGGAGAATTGCGAGATTTCCTGGTGCTCGAGTTACGGACGCTTTGTCCGGCGTTAAATCCAAGGCAGTTAGTGTCGGATTATGGAAGTCGACGGCGGCGCGGCGACCGCGGGCCAATTGTGATTTCAGCGTGCAGCTGCGATTTCTGCCTTTTACTTTCCACTTCGCGAAGAAATCCTCCCTCGTATGGAACTCAGACCCCTCCCCGCTCGCCCTTCCGCCACCTGAGATATGCGGGGAACCACTTTCGCGAGCACACGTGGACCTAGAAACTGTATCCACTCCATTAACCAGCTGCACGAGCGTTTTCATTGTTTCCCGACGAATAGAACTTGGTCTGCGGCAATCCTCGTGCGCCCTTCTCACGATTTAACCCGAAATTACAGCTGCGTTTCTTTTCTTTTATTGCTGCTGAAATGTGTCAAGTCCTAAATTACTTTCATTAAGACTAAACGATAAATGAAATAGAATTCCGTCGGAACTTGTTCCGCGTTGGGCGGTTTTCGTTCTCGTGCCAACATTTCGCGAAATTCTCACCGAGACTCTTAGATGCGAGAATGTGACACGCCGGCAACTCTTTACGGCATAAAACACCCTACGAGAGTAGTGTTGATTTGTACGAAGCACTCGCAGTATGCACACGTTCCAGAAAGCACGAACAAAAGGTTGTCACGAGCTCCGGTAACTGCCTACATCTACGAGCACTTTACGCTTTAAGCTGGATCGCAATGGTAGGACCAACCCCCTTTGTAACCGGAATACTTTCGCTGGAATTGTGTTCCATACAATGCAGGTGAGAACGTGCAACCTTATTGCTACTCTGCGTACGATGAAAGGAATTTCTTTTAAGTGTATTAAGAGTATGGTTCGCTGCTTTGTATTTGCAATTCAGTATTCAACTTTAACTTTGTAATTTTAGTACCACCTCCTGTAATTGAGTATCGTATAAAACGAAATTGTTTTACATACCAATTATTTTGTTCGTTTCAATTTGAAAGCTGTTCTTGAATATTTGAGCATTGCTCTTCAATGTTTCAACGTTGTTCTTCAAATCAGAAGGATTTTTCTCTCGATCGTTACTTCTTCGTTCTGAAATTTCGCTCCGGTTTTCGTGCAAGATACTACCCGTTATACATCGAGGAGATACGGTGTGAATGAAGTGAACAGTGGGGTTGATGATCGTATAGTGCGTCGAGTGGTAACTTCCGTGTCTCGTGCGCCTCGCACGGAATTCCGCTCGCTCCTTTTTTTACGGCGAGCGATGTATTAAATTACGAGCACTCCGGGGGTGGCACAGCTTCTCATCTCGCGGTGGATATGAATAACAAATTACCCGGACGGGGAATACGTTATCGAGAATCGATAGGTTCGTTCCTTTAATGGACGAAAGTGACGTTACCGGGGGTGCCGGAGGGATGGAGGTGGTTCGTGCGCGAGCCGCAGGAGACGTGACGGTTTTACATATTTCGAGTAATAAAAATGTCGTCGGACGGTGTTCCCGTGCTTCAGGACACCCCGAGCAAAAAGACTCAAATAATTTCCCGTTTACCGTCAGACCGTCAGACCGTCCTTCGTTATCATTTCTTTCGAAACCCTGCCCACTGCAACCTCTGACAGCAAAATCAAATCCTTTTACATAACCCAGCTAGAAAATTTAAAGCTTCAATGTTTGAGATTTGTATCACAAAAATCTCTATTCTGGAGCCATAAATTACAGCATAGTGCCCAAAGAATTCGGAAGCGTTTTACGCAGCAGCTGACGGGAGGGCTGACGATAAATTAGTTTTGAAAATGTTCATTAGCAGAGTACAGCGCACCAATTTCTCCGGCAGCGGGACGCGCTCCTTTCGAAAGCGGCGCGGCGGGCTAAAAACTAGCGCTGTAACTCGTCCAGAACCAGTTCCCGTGGTCGACGGCGCGTCGCTTCTTACGAGTTCCCATATTTAACCGTGGCTCCTTTGTGTTTCCCGTTTCCCGGCATCGATTCCTCAAAAATTCAGTGTGCAGCCGACGCGCCGCGTTAGAAAAACGCTTTATACCCGGGGTTTCCTGCTCGACCGTATGCGCGCCGCTGTCCATTAATTATTCATTCCGCGTTTCGTAAATGCCGCGGTGGCGGCGTTACCCGCGGCGCACGTAATTTAAAAAAAAGAACGGGAAAACGAGGAAAAAGGAAGGAAAAACGAGAGAGGAAACCGGTGGCCAGTGGCCGCTACGCGAGCGTGGTTTTCACGGTTTCCATCGCGTGACGTCCGGGAAATTGCGAAAACGGGGAATCCGCGAGGCGATGCGCCGCTCTCGTTGTTCTCACGCACACTCCCTTTCTCTTCCCCTCTCTCTTTCTCTCCCCCCGACGAGTCAGCCTCGTTCGGAATTACGCAACATGAATATTAAACGCGGCGAATCTATCGCATCTTGTCATCTCGGACAGTCTGTCGGGTGCCCGTCGTGTTCCGTCGCGACGGTTTTCCGTCGTTACTTCATTATGCAGCGACGAGGACTTGCCGTACATATTGATAGCAATGCGTCGCGCAAAAACCTATTTAGAGATCGGAGAATTACTTTTCGAAAATTCGGCGACATTGGTTAATCTCGTTCCGAGATGTAACTGGTCCAAAATAAAAATTTTCATGCGATGAAGAACAGACGTAAATTAAGAATTAAATTGAAATCGCAATTGTGAACGAACGAGATTCTAAATTTCATTAAATCACTCCTCACTGCTCGAGTCCTATAATTTTTTATGCTGAAATGGCATTACTGCTTATTATGCGTCGAGTGCATTCGAGAGGAACGAGCACAAATTAGTTGCGTATTGAACTGATAGACGCGGAATCCTCTTAAAGCAATTATTTTCAGCTCTCGTAAGGGGGTGGATCGATGAGTATTTTAATTTGAAATGCCGATGCGTAGCTTCCATTGCTATTCAGTCACTGAATTATTTAATGAAAAGCGAAAATTAAGTTCTTCTGCGACATCCAATTATACAAATTTACATCTATAAACATTTGTATAAATGTGTAACAAATTCTATTTTAATACAAGACACTAGATTGAATCATTCAATTTATTATGTATACATTCGTCTTTAAAATTTATTGTATATTCTCGTCGAGAAATGACAGAACTGCTATAGGCCACTACTATCTGGAAAATTATACGTCGCACAGTGCAGTAACAAGAGATTCAATTTTGATAAACCCCTGCTCCTTGGTTGAAGCAGTATATCTCTCATCAGCTGTCGTTTCAAAGGATCCAGAACCAGCAAAAGACAGTCCAGACTGAGATCATAAGGAGCATCCGATGAAAATGAATTGTAAATAAAAGAGCACGTTCGTCGGTTCCAATCAGGGTTGAAATCAAATAGAAGTAATTGAATCCCATTTGCGTCTCTAGCTTCTAAAAATAGAGCACTTCTCCGGTTGCGACATCGGAGGGCGTCGCGGAGAGCGAGACTGTCCCGGAGAGACCGGAGGAAGTCGTTAAGGGTTGAAAACGGGGGTTGAAAAAGTCACGTCGAACTGCTCGAGAGTAATAATTGAAGGGAAACGCGACAGCGTGGTGCAGCCGGGGCTCGTCGAGCGGCGCGACTGCGTTTCATCGAGAAATATTTAATGCGCCGGAAAATGTTTCGCCGTGTCTCGATCATTTCATTTGTTTCGCTGCAATCACGACGCGCTGCATAATAATGCACGCGGCGCGACGCGGCGTCCCAGCGTGCTTAATCGAGGGTGCAGCATGGGACAAAGGCACAAAGCGGCGAGCAAAACAACGCGGAATTTATCCGGACAGTGTTTTTCCAAGAGCCGAAGACTTACGGGGGATGAACTTGAGGGAGCTCGTGATGAGCGGGGATGGATCGAGGGTCGTCCAACGGGGGTAGGGAACGCGCGAGCGCGAAAGAAGCCCCACAAATTAATTGAGAAAGCGAGACGGCTCGAGAGACGCCGTCACGGAAACAACCCTTCAATCTAAATTCAATTATTTAACCACCCCCCACCCTTCCCGTGAACATCTCCACTCGAAAATCCTGCGCGAGGTACATTAAAGGAATATTCGCGGCCCGTTACGTCGTTACAATGTAACGAACACGCGACGATCTCGGCGTTAACGATCCGGCAAAGAGTTCCGACAGCTCTTCGGAACCACTCTCCAATTATGAGATCATGAATCTCTCTGTTGGTCGTTTTTATAATTTTAATCCAAGGGTAGTGTAAATAGTTCACTGTTTGCGAGCATCACGCAAAGCTTCCGCGTTGTTCTTGGGTCTAGAGGTGGTGCGGGGCGTGATTGCCCTGAGGGGTTCTCTCTTCTGGTTACGTTAATCCTAGGTAGCCACGCTGCCATGTGTGAACAAGACGTCTAATAAAAACACGAATATAATTCAACTATGTTATTTTATAAGTAGACCGTGGATTTTATGAATTTATGATAAAAACGAACGGTATTAACATAATAATTCGTGTAAGAATTATTCGCAGTGATGGAACTTCGGAAAGGGTTGATAATTAAAATAATAGTAAAATTCTTGAAATTTTTGTTTTCCAGAATTAACCCACCAGTTTCAATTCGTAAAAGATTCATTGATATTAATGGAAATCACAAATTCAAGTGTCGGTGTCCATTTCAGTACATATTTCTGGTTTCATACGAGTGAACATGTTTTCGAGAGTTGTTTCGCCAGCGCCGGTATTATAAAAAAAACTATTGTTTCCATCGCGGATCCGAGGCATCGATGGGAAAATGCTGTAGACACGGCAGCTCTGGAACCGCAACAGGTTGTAACGGGAGTGGATTTATTCGATTTTTCAGACTTTTGAAAGGTCAGTTCGAAAAGAGAACCTCTGTACAGATTCCATTTGTATCGAGCAGTTCAATTTGCCGGTTACCTTTTCCCCGATTTCGCGTACGTCGAAATGCACCGCGACTGCACGGCACTTCGTATCGCTACAAATTTAATATCGTTTTTTTCACATTCGACCGGTCTTTCCCGACGAACACGGAGTTTCCTTCATCGAGTCTGATTCGGTTTTAATTAATCTCTCGATGCGCATCCCGACGGATCGAACGGGGAAAAAAATCTGTACACAGTCTGTTTCCATCAGAGTCTCCTGAATAGAACTATGGCGCCCGCCCTTTTAATCGCAGCCAAATTAACCCATCGTATATTCGACCCCATTCGAGAGTTAACAGTCGGCGATTCGAGCGAACGCACGGTTCTGTCGTTACCATGTTCCCATTACATCTGCATAATATTCAATAACGATAATCGCCGAATTTTCGCGGTAATGCTCACTTTAACCCTGACTCGCGTTTCGAATAAATCATCATCTTCCGTGATAGAACCATATGACACGTCATAAAACAAACCTTTCGCGCGATCGTGTAATATCGGTCCAATCTGAAATTTCATCCCTGCAATTAACCCCGAATCAAAGCGTCATTGTAATTTCTCTTTCATCCGTATAACCCGTGATACATTACGGATCGCTGTTTAGATAATCAGCCGTAACAGCCCCGATTTTCCCTGCCATAGTCAGATTCTAATCGGTTTATCGTTAACTTCTTACCGGGGAGAACGAGTTAACGTGGTCCAGAATGTTCCCTCTAATTTTGAGCAATTCATTCTTGCTAATAATGCATTTTAACCTTTGTTGTAACATGTTTTACTCGGACCTTGCGCCGTCGAGGAGCCATACTGCAAGGGAATAAATGTTTGCAGGTTCCCGCCATTTTCCGGAACAGATTGGAGCTTCGAATCAGTCGTTCTCGGAAAGTGCACTGCCACAGGAACTGCCAACTTCCGAGCGGACCGCGGACAGAAAAAATTCGCGTGCATGCAAACGTTGCTCGTTAGTGTCGGCCGACAGCCGTCGCCACTTCGAACACGTGTTCTGTTTGGTGGCATAGCCCGGCATAAATATACATGGGATATGGTAAACACAGAGCATGTGACGTTCTAATCTACGCGAAAGACATCCGCGTGTCTCTCCATCCCCCGGTGTTCGTGCACCGCACGTGTTTAGAAGTTGCTGTCGCTCGGTTAGCATTCGCACGTGAGACACACCGAGGTCCCGGGAACTTTTTTAATCAGCAAGGGAAACACAGCCGCGAGACACACGACGGAATTTACGATCGCCCTAATTCGTGCCATTACTCTCGCGAGACATAGTGTGCATGTGCAACTTTACTCGCACGACCTGCGAGAACCTACTCCGGATTGAAGTAACTTCGGGCTTGTTCGCGGGACCCGTCGATTACTGAAATTGTTCCTCGGCGCGGCCGGCTCTCTCTGGCTTCCGGGTCTCTAGCAGTTGCTAAAAGATTCAACGCCCCCGCTCTCCCTCTTTCTCTCCCTTTCTCTCTCTCTATCTCGAGGGACGATGGATCTTTAATCTCCGGTTGACCTATTCTGCTCTAGTTTCCCAACCTCTCAGAGACGACGGTTACACGCCCGCGATCGTTCCATCTCAGACCCAAATACATACTACTAGGCAGATTGAGGAGCTCCCGGTCTCGTAAGATAGCGGTGATGAAAATTTCGCGAAGACACGACAGCTTGATGTGTCTTGAATAGAGCCGCTGTGGCAGCACGCGAATCCCTTAGATTTTTTGGAATTTGTATCACTAGAGAACTGTGAATTTTCAAAATATTTACGTTCGCTATGTGTATTTTTGCACAATTTATATTGCAGCAATGGTGAAAAAACAATTTAATCTACCTTCGATAGAAATTTTGTGACAGCAGATCGATTTTGTCAATCTGAAAATTAAATTGAAACTAGAGAGTCGTAAATATAAAGTTTTATTCCGACACATACTTTATGTTTCCTTTTTATAGATTGTATTGTACATACTTTACGGCCTTGCGGCCGTTTCCAACGTTCCCACTGTTGCCAGTGGGAACGTTGGAAAAACAATTTAATGTAGCTTGAATAATATATATGCTGTGACAGCAGATTGATTTTTTAAATTTAAAAATAGTATTACTGAAGATCCAAAAAATTCTGGTACATTCGGTATACGTCCTGCTGTGATGGACGTTTCAGAAAGAACATTTAAGGAACTTTGAATATAAATATCATAGCAGTGGATACATTCTCCAATTTTGAAAATGAAACTACAGCAGAGCTATAAATAAACGTTTTAAATTTCGATGCATTCTGTACGCTGTCTCGTTTTGTAAACGCAACAGAGATTTCTCGTATCTCGTTTGCCTTGAATTCAGAATGGAGGTAGAAAGTAGATAAGAAGATTCGTGGATACATATTTTTGTTTGCGTTTTATATTGCCGGCTTGGCTGAAAAAAATGTCTAAAAATTTCGAGATACCTTTTCCTTGTTTTTCTACAAAAATCGCCAATATTAATAACGGCGTTACCGTTTCATAATGAAATGTACTTTTGGATACGAGGCCATAAACAACAGGTAGATATGAATTATTTATCATAGGATATTCAGTTTATCTCTGTGCTGGTTAACCTTCGCAAGGTAATGTGGGGTCTCGAGGCTCAGCTTTAGATTTTTTAAAAAAAAATTTTGATATGAATACAATTAAAGCTGTTTACTTTTAATCCTGTGTTATTCTTTATCCCAAAATTAAAAACGAGGCTGTTTATGAAATTCATTTGTCGGTGTAAGAGACCCCACCATTACCATTTACGTGTTATTAAACCGCATTTTTCACAAATGTGTATTTTGTATTCGTGCATACGTATCGCCAAAAGTAATCAGGAAATATTGTTTAAAATTAACAAGTTCTTCAACAATAACTCACGTGCATCGTCGAACGGAGATGCCAAATTCATAATTAAAAGTAGGCCTTACCTGTAACACAAAAGTATTGCCTGTTAGAATACTAACGGTCATTAAAAGCGAGAATTATATATAAAAAAACATTAGTGCCATAAAATCCATTCGTATATACGAAAGTATTCGAACGCCCTTTAAAACAGAGTAACTTTTTTATAATTGTACCAAACAACCTGATGTTTTATGATCAATTAGAAGCATTGGTTTACCAAATGATATGCAAAAAAGATTTTCCAAAAATTATAATATACAAGGTTATATGCAAAAATAAAAAAGGCAATTTTTAAAACTTTTTTATTTGGGCGCTTAATCAAAATTTAAAATAGATGTTTCGTAGATCTATGTTCGTTATTTACATTTCATCGAAATCGATTAACATACAAACGAGCTACAAGCGGTTAAAAATTGTGAAAATCGTAGTTTTAGACAACTTTTGATCAGTTTTTGCATAAAATCCACAGAATCGTACATCTTTCGATGCGTGTCGTTTTTTCCCTACGTCAACCGATTTCGATGAAATTTTCTGCATGTGTATAACTAACATAGAGCTGCAAAACATATATTTGAAATTTTCATTAAGGTCCCAAATAAAAAGATTTTTAAAAATGCTTTTTTTATTTTTGCATGTAACCTTGTAAATCATAATTTTTGGAAAATTTTTTTGCATATTATTTCGTAAACCACTACTTCTAATTTATTATAAAAAATCAGATCGTTTAGTACAATTATAAAGAAGTTATTCTGTTTTAAAGGGCGTTCGAATATTTTCGTTACCTACTGTATATCAACGATTTCTAATCTTACAAAATATATGTCGGAATAAATAATATGAGGTTTGTCCGGTAGTTCTAGTATTAAAGTATAGGAAAGTGACTATGAAATGGATTAACACAGTCAGATTTCATCTCGCTAAAGTCGGCAATCATATTCTCGATAGCGCGCTGAATATTAATCTCGCTTAATTCAAGAAGAGGCTTTAATGAACCCGAAACTCGAAATTAGGTTGGGGAACCACCAAGATTCCCTTTTTTCCCCGACGTCGACGCGGGCGTCCGTTATTTATCTTCATTCCGCAAACACGTTGAAAACAGTTACAAAGCAGTTTTCCCGGGGCTGCGTAATTCCAGTTTTCCTCTTTGTGGAATTAATTGCTGGAAACCGGCAAACACTGTAACCCAGCCAGGTCAAAAGCGAGAGAATGAAAATGATTCCGTCGTAATAATCTTCAAAGCTAGTTTCGACCAATTACCTATTTGATGAATTGCATACTCGCTCGAGCATTAACAAGCAAACGTTACAGGTGCTTTGTTGCGATAAAACAATATAAACGTCGCATTTCCGTTCACCGATATTCAAACGCGATCGATCTATCTCGTCACGCTTCTACCACCCTAATTAGTCGCGTTAAGAATTAGAACACACACAGCTCGCAGTTTCAACAAACAGTTTTCCTAACTGAAGAAAATGTTTCGTAATTTAATCTTTGAATGCTTCGCACGACCACTTTTTTTAAACAGAAATTTTCTAAATTAATAAGATTACAAAATTAATCCCGGCTGTTGAATTTGAATTTAGGGTTGAAATTCGTGTCCGACTTTATTAAAATTTCACCGGGCTCGGAGCAATTTCCGACACAGGCGCAAATACCCTCAATCGACCGGCAAGTGGCGAATTAAGTCGTCAAATGAGTCGAATTGATCTCATCGCGGGGGTTGTAGACCTCCCGCGGATTTTACGACGGCAAATAGAGCAGCAGGCCACGCCGGAATTAAATGATCTTCGAGGAAGAAGGATTAGCAGCGTCGAAGGATTATTATGTAAAATGAGGTTCGTTTCATTTCGACTACGATAAATACACGGTACAAAGCCTGACGATAGATACACGAGTTCCTGTTGTGTAATTTCCGTGCCCCTTAGAATTCGACAGAAATTCCGGCCGCTTATTACGGGGGGGGGGGGGATTAAACGAGCACAAGTGTGTTAATTACTAAGCGTAGAGTGTAATACGGCTAATGTTAACCGTGGAACCGACCAGGCATCGTAAAATGTCTGCCGAAGCTAGAGCTAGAATATCAAACCGGTTACACGATGCTGGCATTAATAACGAGTACAGGTAAGTACGCCTCGTGCAATATGAACAGACTTCCTATAAATCAGGATTGCTGCGAATTAATCCCACCCCCCTGGTATATACATTAACGATGACCGTGTAATCGTAATTCGGAAAATTCGGCCGCGTAACAGGTGAATTTTCGATCGGCCATGAAATATTTCGTTCGATGAATAAATCAATCGGTATATCGCGTAATCCCTCGATCTATCTCTGTTTCCGATCGCGAGTACAAAAGCTTACGAGCAATTTATTCATAAATTGATCAACACCTCCCGACGACGCGACGTTCGCAGACCGAGGATAAATAATGAAAAGCGATTAGTCGCGGAGCAGAATACGGTAATCACTGTTAAATTTCCCTGAAATTCGTTCTGTTAAATGCCCACGAACAGTCTACACGGGTCACTGAAGATTTAAAAATTATTCCTCTTAAAAAGTCCAAGTAATTTTCATTTATATATCATTGTGTTCTATCTCTACGAATTTACGAGTTATCAAGTTTGAAAGGTTTTCCAACCCCCGCTTTCACAGAGAATTCGTGCACCGCTGTAATACAATGCAGGAAAACTCTAACCTAATCGCGAGAATTTCGGTACTGGTCCCGGAACGTGACGAAATTTAATCGTGGGTTATTGTATCGCGTTCCGAGGCGCCGTGTAATTAGCTCGAACAGCGATCGCGAGGAGCCTGTGACGTTAGGGTAGGTCGAGCAGAGCAAGCATGTTCTCTATTAATTATTAAATCGATACGGCCGAGTACTCGCAAGCAGGAGGAAAAAATCTGAACACGGTGCCTTGAGTGCGTTTCTCTGTCTCGAATGACAGCGTCCGCGGCGATCGAGTCTCGTGGGGAACGAAGAGATTCGATGGAATCCTGGGAGCGACGCGGATAATCCATCAAAATCAACCCTTAGCCGCGCGTCGCCGTTCTTCACCCTTTACCTATACTTCTCCCTCTGACTATCCTCTTTCGCTCTTTCCCTCTCTCTTTTTCTCTATCATCTGTGACAAGATGACAGGGTGTCGCGAGACGAGAAATTAAGCTCTATTCAGAAGAAACGACCCTATCCGAATTACGGATCCATTCACGGGGCATGACTGCCACCTTTCCGATCGCGACGCTATTAATTGTAATAAGCTGTTCTTTGCGTTCGACTTTACTTCCAAGCCCGATGCCCCAGCCTCTCGGAAGCCCCTTAGTCAAGCCGACAACCCCTTGCCACCCCCGCGCCACCTCCCCTCCGGTAAATATTTGCCGTCGCGTCCAAATAAATCATCCTTTTCACGGGACGCGAGTGTTTGGTTTCGAAACTGGGCTGGCTGCGTCGACCCCGCCTCGAGGGCGTCTTCGTTCCATCTTCGACGCTGTAATTCCTGGAGCAGCCTTCCGGTGTCCTTGAAATTGGGGAGGAAAACGTTCACGGAGACCTACCCAGCTGGCCTGGCTAATAACAGCGCTTTTGATAGAGGAAGCCTCGCACGCAACGTTGTTCTAATTACTTCGAACCCCTCGTTCACTGATCGGGCCTTCCCGAGTTGTTGCTTTTCAAGATCCTTGAAATTTTTCTTCGCTTAATTTAGTGCGCTTGTTCAAATTAACCAAAATTTGTCTACTTTAATTTCTGGACAACAGAGCTACGCAGACATGTGGACCGATTATTTTGAAAGTGGTGTAAGTCCATTTTTGAAAAAAATGAGATATCACGTAATTCATTCTTAATTTAATGTAAATAAAATTATAGGGTTGAAGTACGGATGTATGCGTGTTGATAGGCAGCCCTATACATGATTAAATTTATGAAATAGAGAATCGCAAAGAACAGAAGAATTGTAAAATTACAATCGCCAACGAATTGTAAAAAGAAGATCAGATCGAAACAAACGCCCGCGAGAAACACGTCTGTCAACGATTGGTTATCCGTGCGTCTTACGGTTTTTACAAATAAACACGGCTTATTCCTTACAAAATTAAAAAAAAAATAAAAAAACAAGAGGAAATGGACTTACACCAGTTTCAAAATAAACGGTCCATGTATTACTTTCTTGAATAATTTTAACAAGATTAATATGTACTACATTTTATCAAGAAAATATTTGCGAACAATTTGAGAAACATTATTATGTTACACGGATGAAAACTGTCCAGGGGGTGGAAATTCCGAATGACGATAGACAAAAACGCCCGGAGCGACGTCCGTGCACATTAAAATAGTAAAAAGGTTGGTTTTCCCTCGAGCAGCGAATGGAAGCATGTCGGACGAGCTGCATGTAGTTGCACTCGGACTGCAGCACAGAATAGCAGAGAGCCACCCCTCGCGTGTGTCCGGTCGCCGATTTTTCCCGATGCCGTCAAGAATAATCCGTTTCGTTTATTCGAGAGGGCTCGCGAGAGCCCCGAGGCCGGTGCACGCGGTACACGATATTGTTCATTAAGCGAAATTTAATCCCTCTCGTGGTGCAGCGATGCAATTAATGCGATAAGCCTGGAAAAATACCGCGGCGAAATTAACCGAGCTCGACATCGGGGGTGGGTGGCAACGATGTACAGAGGAAGGGGTGGATGTAACCGCGAGCGGATCCAGGGGCTGAACGTTTAACGAACGTAATATTTTCTTCTTTCAGCGAAAACGTCGAGGAGCAATGCTACTCGAGGAGAAGAGAAGCCTGCACTGCTGTCGCAACAGGAAAAGTAAATAAACCACTCCCGCCGATAGACACGAAAATGAATCTCGGAAAATAACGCGTCGCGAGCGGACTATTTTGAAGTATGCACCGGGCGCAGGTTACGACTCTGCGGTTTTGCATTGTACGCATTCGAATAGGCCAGACTTCTTTCGCAACATCTCCCGTGTTCGTCTTCCGTCGATCTATCGAACTGGCCAGCCTTGGAGGAAAGTTGAGGAGACAGTCTATCGACTTTTCAAGGCCGCCTTTACTTACCGAAAGTGGATGATATAGTTAGATGCTATTGGATTTAGGGGCGTAACCTGCTCTTTTGTGTACCTTTCTTCCTCGATCGTCGATGGAAAGTGAATGCGATGCCAATAGGGCATTTGTGTGGTTCTCGATACATACACTGCTGAACGTCGGAATTTTATTTACTCCGACCAAGTCGAGACAGTCAAATAGAACATACAGTCGGGGACAAAAATAAGTGGACAGTTAGTGGAAATAGGTAAAAATGAAGTTTAGTCGAATTAACATGACTGTTATAAACTTAAGTTTTATTTATTATATATCCTTATAGTGTATAGATTATTTAACGAATAATTGAAGTTCATATTTACATCTTTGCGTAAACACGCCGTGCCATAACGAAAATGTTAGCTATTTATCAGGAGACAAAAATGAGTGGACACTCAATGAAATGCGTAATAAATGAAACACATAGCAAAATTAGTACTTGGCATTGCCGGCTTTTGCATGTATTACTGCTTCCAGGCGTCGAGGAATACTTTGTATTAACTTCTCAATATAATCGTTACTAATTTTTTCATATTCAGACTGCAACCTTTTGAAAAAATCGACCTTATTATTTCGCTGATCCAATGGAACATTTGCGTCCAGTAAGCTCCATAAGTTCTCGATAGGATTCAAATCAGGACTCTGGGCTGGCCATTCAAGCAATTTAATATTGGAATCCTCAAAAAATTTTTTAGTTTTCTTAGCAGTGTGCTTAGGGTCATTGTCTTCTTGAAAGACAAATTCATTGTCGCAACCCATTTTTACCACTGCTTCTTCCAAATTTTCATTTAATATATCAATATACTTATCTGCATTCATAATGCCGTCAATTTGTACTAACGTACCAATTCCGTTTTGCGAGAAGCACCCCCACACCATTAATGATCCACCGCCAAATTTAACTGTGGGTGTAATAAATGGTCTTTTATACATTTCATGTTGTTTTCTCCAGACTTTGTGCTTCTTTTTTAATTGTCGCAACTCAAATTTACTTTCGTCGCTCCAAATTATACTTTTCCAGAATACTAGTAGCATATTTACATATTTTTTTGCAAATGCTAAACGTTCTCTCAGATTTCTTTTATTAATATGCGGCTTACGTCTAGCGTTGCAGCATCTTAAACCAGCTTCGCGCAGTCTTCGTTTTATTGTTTTTGTTGAAACATTTAATTCCACTATTTCTGCAATACTTCTTGCTGCAATCGTTGGATCTTTTCGACTTGTACGAAAAATTCGACGGTCTTCTTGTACGGTGGTACAGCGTTTGCGTCCACGACCTCTTAAATTTTTCACGGTCTTATGCGCTAGATACTTTTTATAAATTTTTCCTACTGCACTTTTAGATACGTTGTACTTCCGAGCTATTACGCGGTAACTTGATTTCTTACAGCAATCCGATACAATTAAATGGCGAATTTGATATGAAATTTCTTTCGTTTCTGGCATTCTGCAATTATTGTATAAATGTCTTACTTATACGAAGCCTGAATTGGTACTAATAAGATTGATGGAGATCACTGTATCTAAGCATGACCTGTGCCTAGTATTTGTATACATTTCTTACCTTACAATAACGTTATAACCAAGTGTCCACTCAATTTTGTCTCCTGATAAATAGCTGACATTTTCGTTATGGCACAGTGTGTTTACACAAAGATGTAAATATGAACTTCAATTATTCGTTAAATAATCTATACACTACAAGGATATATAATAAATAAAACTTAAGTTTATAACAGTCATGTTAATTCGACTAAATTTCATTTTTACCTATTTCCACTAACTGTCCACTTATTTTTGTCCCCGACTGTATTTCTGAAAATATCTGTTACTTTAAACCTGCAATCTCTAAACTCGCAATCAGGAAAGATTTCAGTTTTCTCGCAGCAAATTATCAACAGCGTGACACCAGGTTTACGATCTGTCAAGGGATTTCCGCCGTAACTGTAGCCCGATAAAACCGGAGACAATTGCCGGTTTCCATTAAAAAGTATTCCTCCAGGAAATAGCAGCAAGAAGGCTGCCAGGCGTGATCGCGCATAATTCAGTGATGAAAAAACGATTCCAACAGCTGCCATTAGGAGGAAAAACAAAGGAGGTGCTTCTCGGAGACGCCAACAACGTTGATCCCAGTTCCGGTCGGTTGAGTCTCGTTCACGGAAAAAGGAACGATACTAATGGACCGAACGCATCGATGTTTCGAAAGCGGGACACATCGCTAACGACACGTGAAAAACCTACAGGAAACGATAGTTCGCGAGCGTAAATCGACCGGCTACTATGCAAGCACCAATCTGGGAAAGTTTGTTCGCAAGATGGAGTTCCTCGACCCTTTTATTATCGAAGTTGCTCGCGAAACTGCCGCTACTTAGAGATTCGGTTAATAATAAGACCGGCTCCGTCTCTCCGCTGATGAAGACTTAAAATGCCCCAAACCTGTGTCTTCGTCGGCCTGCAAAATGCTGAGCTGTTTGCAATGTCGTAGAACAAACTTTAAAATCTGCTTCGCGACTGCCACTTTAGTATTTACGTTGTTCGTCTATAATTCTGAAGTAAGTTTTATGCAAAAAGTTTCGAACCTGGTCAAAGAACAGTGTCATCCATTTGTGTTAGTAACAGTCGTGAAATCCATTAATGCTAATAGGTGTAATATTATACTAATCGCGACGCCCAATAATTTAGCGTGCTTGAATATTCCACGATGCAGATTAGTTCTAAACCTGATCAAACAATGTCGCTAATTTATGTTAACAGCAGTCATGAAATAAGTGCAGATAAATGTAGCATTAATGTAATCACCGCGACTAATGAAATTTCATAAATTCGGGGATGAATGTTCGACATTCGAAAAAATTCGATAAAAGGTTGAACGAGCGATTTTTTCCGTTGAAAAATGTCTTTCCAGCGAAATGTTCCGGGCGCGATTTTTATTAAAATCCGTTCCAGGCCATTGTGCGCGGAGAAAAATTCGATTACCGACCGGTGGAAACAAGCGAAATGGAATTCGAATCGCATTTAGGCCAACGCTCGGCCGAGCAGCCTCTCCTCTTCTCTCTTCTCTCCCTTCAACCCTTCGGTAATTTCGTTTAATATCAGCACAGATGAAACCGCAACTTGTATTCATACGTATCGCACGGAGCTAGCGATTGGCCGCCGGAACCGCTGATGTGATTAATAAATTAACGCGGACACGGCCGGTCGAACGAGTTTCGCAATTATCGAAAATCCACTCGCGAGAACAGCTTGCCCGCCGCGTCGCGATGATTAAGCTCGGGCGCGCGTTTTCGGCTACGTAAGTGGACTCTTTCGGTAAATAACGTCCAGTCGTGTTTGTTCTGTCACGAATTTCACAAATGAACTTCAAAGCCCGTCTCCGCGCGCCTCGGTCGCGGCCCTTTGATCATTCCTAAAATTTTCAATTTTCAAATCGACCTTCGGGACTGCAATCATGTCGCCAAGGTACTTACAATGGGTGTACAAAGTATTCGTACACCTTATAAAAACTAATAACTTTTTTATAATTGTACCAAACTACCTGAATTTTTATAATCAATTAGAAGCATTGGTTTACGAAATGATATGCAAGAAAAATTGTCCAAAAATTATAATTTACAAGGTTACATGCAGAAATAAAAAAGGCAATTTTTAAAACTTTTTTATTTGAGCCCTTAATAAAAATTTAAAATAGGTGTTTTGTAGATCTATGTTAGTTATACACATGCTTCAAATTTCATCGAAATCGATTAACATACATACGAACTAGAAGCGGTTAAAAATGGTGAAAATCGAAGTTTTAGACAACTTTTGATCAGTTTCTGCTTAAAATCCACAGAATCGTTCATCTTTCCATGCGTGTCGTTTTTTCCTGCGTCAACCGATTTCGATGAAATTTTCTGTATGTGCATAACTAACATAGATCTATAAAATATATATTTTAAATTTTGATTAAGGGCACAAAGAAAAAAGTTTTTTAATTTAACCTTGTAAATCACAATTGTTTGGAAAATCTTTTTTGCATATCATTTCGTAAACCAATGCTTCTAATTGATTATAAAAAAATCAGGTCGTTTGGTACAATTATAAAAAAGTTATTAGTTTTTAAAAGGTGTACGATTACTTTGTACACCCACTGTATGCATATTGGTTTACGCGATCCTACAGCTTCCTTCCAGTGTCATACCTCAATTTTATGTCGCAGAGGACTACCTTTTACAATTCAGCAATGTAGAAGTTACAGAAGTATTTAAAAATAAAAGAATTGTGATCAGGGTTAAAAGGAATTAAAATTGTCAGGAGACTCGGCGAAGTAAGGGGTTAATGGGGCCGGTTAATTATTTCGCCAGCGATCGGGAAGCAGAATGGCAAGGAAAGAGGCGTACAAATGGAGGATAGGGAAGGCAACAATATACAGATTGGAGGCCCTGGTGGAAAACAGGGAACGCATTCGCGTATCCCCCGAAATCCAGCCGGTTTCATAAAGATATCCGCTCGTAAATGAAATTCAGTCGTAACAGGCTGTAGATGCGGCGTACAAGGGTGTGTGTATACGAGGGATGACTGGCGAAGGGTGGCACGTGGCCAGAGAGAGCGAACGTCGCAATTTTCGATCGATTCGCGCGCGAAAACCCCTGTTTTATGCAAATCTCGCTGGCCGGGTACCAGTAATAAATTATTCGGCCGGCCGAGTCCGTTTATAGGTACATAGGTTCATATACACACCGAGGGAAACCCACCCTCCCCCCTCCCCGTCCGGTAGGTATTATTTGTCGCTGTTGGCGCCGTAAATGCGACCAAATATTTGCCGGTAATAGCCCCGGGCGAAGGATAAATATTTATTGGACGTCACGGATCCTCCGTTGCAGCACGATGCGCTCGATACCGTTTCGTGGGGCCTGGCGAAAAAAAGTACATAGATGTGCACGAGTGTGCAACCACACACCGCATAAAAGGAACCGCCGCCGTTTGTCCACGTTTCCGCGTTTTTACAACCGGGACATAATCGTTTCCGCCTTTATTTTCGACCGGACCCAAAGCCTAATATACCTCGCTATAGTATTCCCCTATTTTTATGACGCGACAATTAAAACAAACTTTAGTGGAATCGGAAGGAGAAACACGCACAATTTCCGTGCGCAAATGGCAATTTTAATAGTAATCACGTAGATATGCAAATTTGGGATAATTCATGGTGAGCGAACGCGATAAACAAGAATTTATAGGCGGGATTAAGGGCTGCGGGGGGGTAAGTGTTACCACACGCGGCTGCACGAGATTTCGCAGATTTTTTTCACTCACGTTTTGCATGTGAAAATTTGCTCTACTTATTCGTTGTTCTTTGTATTGAACTGCTTATTCGATGCGGACAAACAAGCAGAACCCCAAGAATGATGGCGGAAAAATTAGCGAACAAAACCGACCACATACTTCCCAAGCAACTTTCTGCGCAACCTAATAATTGCACTGCTTGCGAAAGACCGTGCAACTCGGTGCAAGCTCTGCGAGTTGGGTACGCTATATCCACGAATTCGCAACAGGTTTCGACCGGAAACCGTTCCAGAGACGTCGGGGGCGAGTGGCTTCCACGTAAAATTCCTTCGCAAATAAAGCGACGACGACCGATCGTGGAAAAAAGTGTACGACGAGGTAGCAAGCCGCGAAGAGAACGGACGAAAGAAAGAAGGAAAACGAGAAAGAGCGAGGGAGCGAGAAAAAAGGTGAGGCGTGGACCGACGGGAAAAACAGCTCCGTTATTCCACGGAATTTCTATCGCGGTGCAAGCGAGTAACCGGCAGAAATTCCCAGAGCCCCTTCACGCGTGACTGATCCTCGAGCCGACGCGGCGGCGGAGGAGGAATCGATGGCTGAATTCTGCATGAATGAAGACACGTCACGGCGATTACGATCGCCGGGAGAGAGTGAGAGAGAGAGAGATGGTGGCTGACCGTCCACTTGTCCCTGAACAACAATATGCAACCGGTGACATTTACCGGCTCGTGTCTCGAGTGCTGTACTCTAATTATCTTGGCTAAATGCACCGACGAGCACGGCTGCGGCCGAGATCCAATAAGCAGTCTGCGACAGCGACGTCGTAGGAGGTTCGACGCTGAACATCCACCACGTTCAACGAAGATACAAATAGAGTCAGAAAGAGAGAGAGAAAATATCTCGATTTTCCGCGGCGTTCATCAGATAAATACCGGAACCGTTCGTTACCGGTCGCGCGGTCCGCTAATAAACGATCCCGATTTAAAAGTCCTTGCGCCCTTATCTCAGTGGCCGGGGGGCTCGGGATCGGCGCGGGCTTCTACTTAGAATTTAAATAGACCTTAAGATCCAGACGGCTTCGAGCAGCCTGGGAACAAGCACCGGCTTGCGCGAGCAAGCGAGCGGCCTGCAACCGCTTCAATTTAAATATAAAACGCGATCTCTCCGAATCGGCTCTATGTCGAACGAGAGAGGCAGGTCTCTCTGGAACGACGAGCGGCCCGTTCCGGCCCGACCCGATCCGTGCCTCTCGAGTGTCCAGAACGATCCGCGGGATGATATCTAATCCGAGGAGAAGGATCCAGACGCGACGTGTGCGATGCTGCCGGGGATTTCACGGCGCGACAAGCAGTTTTAACGAGCCCTGAGCCTGCACAACTGACCCTAGACTAAAGAGAGAAAGGAAGAAAGAGAGAGAGAGAAAACAGGAGACTCGTTATCGCGATCGTACAACGATCCGGGGCCCCTACGATCTTTTCACTCGTTGTCCGTTATTCCGATTCCCACGGATCGTTCGTTCGGACTCTGGACAGACTAGGCCAGACCAGTTCAGAGCATAGCGAGCGCCGTTCTAATCCAGTTCACGCGAAAACGAACCTAACGGAAGCACCGAGCAAGGGTGTCACGGCTGACCTGCCACTTTAACGATCCAGAGACCCTGCGTGAAGTAGTCCCATTAGCATCGCAAGGTGGATTCGTGGACAGCCCCGTCGGCTGGCCCAGGCAAATAGAGACGTCTTAGGAACTGTTCGACGTTATCGGACCACTGGCGACCGCTTTGTTGGCAACTATCGGGGAAACTGCGGCAGACAGGCCGCGCGAGACAGTCGGAATTGATGGAAGAGCTCGCGAGAAATAACGGAGAAATGGCCGGGTTTCCACCGCCTTTGTTCGAGAACGTTCCACTGCGGCGGTTTTCGCCGACGGCGATCCTCCGTCGAACCTGTCTGTCAAACGAGCTTTATGCAAAGTGTCGAGGCGAAGACGAGAAGTTTATTCTCGCGGCACGCTTCACTTTCATGCCCTGCGAGAACTTCAGCTGCCATTTTTAGGTACCCCCGCACAGGAAATTCTATTTTCCTAATTTCATTTTACAACGAACCTACCTGTTTGGATGACAGGTTTCATATTCTTGGCGTTTTGTATTGATATTATACAAACGCATCTGCGAGAACTTAGTCTAAATAGATATTTTTACATTAATTTGCGGTTATCGTCAGACTGCGGATGTTATCGAGAGATCCTCTGTAAGCAAACAATACTTTATCTACAGATTTGAATGCAAAAGAGGAACATTCGAACGATCTAGTTTGTAATTTTATATGTTCAAAAGCGACTCCTTTTCGAACGTTCGGATAAAACAAGAACGGGTAATGTATGCACCGTTAGATTCATGATCATCGCTGCATCTGCAAGTCGCTCGATGCTGCGAGCCACCTGGCGCTAATAAAATCCTCTCCGATCCAAAGGGTAATAACTTTCCTGATTAGTCTTCCTAACACTGCTCGAATTTCCGTGGTGTGAGCGGTGTCTATTGGGAAATCGATCGGCGTGTTTCACCGACGTTACGACTGTATCCATCATTGTAGGATTACAAGCGGGATAGCTGGACTCCGTTTACCCGCGCTCCATTTACTCAAAAGAATCTTTGTACGCGACTGATTAGTGATCACCTCTTGTAATACGAACCATTGTCGAGATGTCGGTGTCGGTCCGCGAACTCGGTTCTGCTTGAAACGCGGACACGGCGAGCAAACCACATTTTTCTGACGGAACCTCGCAAAACTGTTGCTTCGATAGCGGAAAAATGGACTACTAAATTATTTGTTAATAGATAGAGAAAAATAATTTTACAATAACGGCCATAAATGGAAATTGTTCGAAAGCCAACAACAGGGAAACGAAGACGAAGTTTCAGGTAACTTTCCCGAGTAAATTTTAAGAGGCGAAAGCCACGGGGAAACGGATTCGAGGATCAAGGATTCGCGCAGGATTCCGCAGTTCTGACGTCCGACCGTGTTATAGGAGCAAGCCCGTGACATGAATAGAGCCAGCCTGAATACATTTTGGAATCAAGAAGAAGAAGAGAGGCGCCTTTCTACGCCATTTCGCCGAATAAATCTTACCAGGCTCTATTATTTTCTGCGAGTGAACCGATCTAAATCTTCCCGGGACCGCGGTGGCTCGATTCCACCCGCTGATGTTCCATTAAATGAAATTACAGGGAAAAGGCAACCTTTCTGCTCGGTTTAACAAACAGAAAATATTTCCATCGGCTCGATCGAGAGCCAGACAGCATGGTAGAGAGAAAGAGGAAGAGAGAGCGCAAGGGGAAAACAGAAGTGTCGTCTCGTAAAGTTCCGGTACAAGTGAGCAGAAGTAATCAACGTCCAAGCGGACACTTTTACGCAGCGCCGGTGAAATGATCCTCGCACCGGTAAATCCTGATTTCCGTAAGGTAACTGTACAATGGAGCTTCAAGCGACGAGCTCGGGACGCTATGGAAATATTCGGGGACGAGAATAATTTATCGTCGTCGTAATCTCACAAGCTGGGGGAGGCTGACCTGTTTAGAACGCCGCGTCAGGGAGAAAGAGAGACTCGGATCGCCGTAATTTTAAGATTCGATTCCGTTCTAACGGGACCAGGTGCTCCCTAGTCTTGGATATTCAAGTTTATAGGGCCACTGACAGTGAGTTAGATCACTGCGGAAGAGGAAAAATATTTGCCGAAAGATTCTTCTTTGATTTTATGAAATTGTATCCTTTTTGTGGACGAGTTTTTTTCAACAATCGTGAATCTCTTCAACTGTGAATAATGGAATTTGCGAGGTGTTACGTAAATTTATACGAATCTCGTGTGCTCTCTAGGATTGATACGTTCGTATATATTCGCGTGACAGTAAATCTCGTCTTTTATTATCGTGGCACCAAAAGTTATGGCCGGATTGTACATATTTGTACATTTGTGCGATATATGAACGCGCAAAATATAACTTAACCTCTTGCCATATAATATCGGGTCCACAATCGCGGTGAACGTTTCGAATGGAATCTATTAAATATGAGTAAGATGGAGTGGGATAAGTGCGTCAACGGGGCAAGTGCGTTAATTGGTTATTTTTATTATAATATGAACGAAATTTCTCTAGCTTGTATTTATTAATGTAGTATAAGTTAGTATGAACTATTCTACATAGATGTAGTCCAAGAATAAAGGTGTTTTCCTCTGTCAAACGGTCATGTGAGAGGTACACGTGCAACTTTGAGGTTACCCTGAACGTGCAATTGTTTACAAGTTATTAATATATTCTGTGATGCTATTTTAGGTAAGCACAACAAACATTGATGTAGGTTTACATTAAATAAACCGTTTTTATTGTACTTTTTAAAATTTATCCAGAAAGACACTAAGATGCACTTGCCCCGCAAATATTACTACACGGGGCAAGTCCGTACTATCACGGTGGGGTAAGTCCGCACTGTATAAGTAACTATAAAACTAAACAATATATTTAATGCAATAAAAAGCATTTTATAGCAGGCTTGATAATAATTCTTTTCTTGCCCCGTACCACTTGAAAAAGGGTTTGAAAACATTTTTAACTCTCAGAGACGCTCTTGCCCCATTTTCTGGGCAAGTGCGTAGTAGTTGACACTTTGTACAATATCCTATCAAAATTGCAAAAACTAGGGCGCACTTACCCCACTCCACCTTACTATACGCATCTTTTAAGCCGATATATAATACCATTTTTTTATCAATATTTCTGCATTAAATGCAGGCATATAATAAATACAAATTTCATCATTAATCGTTGTATCTAGTTTCCAGGAAACAGTGTTAGACATCATCTGTTGCAGAGCCCAATATTGGACCCAGAAGATCGTTTTCGATATTGATTCGCAGGTCACCCGGTATGTAACGGTAGACCCCGGCCTATCCGAAGGAAAAGGCCCGAGGTGGTCGTTGAAAAGCCGAACAAGGGTCCCTGAAAAAATCCCTTTGTCCGTACAGGTGCACGCGGCAGGTTGCTGGCAGAAACCCAAAACAGGTTTTCACAAAACCCACGGCCGGACCTCCTTTTTCCTTTCTATCTATCCCCTATCTGTCCCTCCTTCGTTCTCTCCCTTTGCCCACTCGATTCTTCCCTCTTTCTCCAGTCCCTCTCTTCGTCTACTTTCATCTCTCTTTGTCTCTCTTCCTCCGGTTTGCGCTTTTTTCGTTAACCGGCCAAATACGTCCGTCATCCGTCCCACAGCCGCCGCCGTGTCTCTCGTCACTTTGACGAGTATTCAAATGAAGCGACCCCGAGAATTACACACGTGGTCTCCCGCGCAATTAAGGGGATAATTAATTTTACATTCTGTGACAGAGACCGCGGATGTTGACGGTCACGTGTGGCCCGGTCTGCGGTCCCATCGTAATTGGTCAATTCGACTCGCACAAAGAGTCGCGGGAATTAACGTGGACGGAGTGTTTGCCGTGTTGGGCCGATATCATTGGCGATCACTCTGACAGTAGTTATTTCGATCTACTGCACCGAGAAAATTAATCTGAGGAATTTAGGATCCGAAGAAATCGGTAGAATATTTTCAATTTCACTGGTTTCTCGTGCACGTCGATAGAGTGTGTTTTACAGAAGCACTTCCCGAAACTCGAGTGTGAACACCCAAGAACTCGACTCAATTTTCTTTGATGTAAAACAACGAAACCGCGGTTTTTACCTGGCGAACATTAAAAACCACTTTGAAAAGTAAGACTCCTCAATGGTTACTTCGCCTCGGTGCAAACTCAATGGACCTTAAAATTCAAGTAAAGCGCACGAGAAACGGACGAAAAGGGTAATAGTTACACTTCATTGTCCGCTCGCTTAATAGTAATTCATTGGCGCAAGAACTTCCAACTTTTTACGCTGCCCCGAAGGAGGAAAAAAGAAATGAAAGAGTAGGTAGAACCCGAACCGACCAACGAAACCTTATTTAGGCGCAATAATGAACGTTTAGCTTTCAGAGGTACTCTGAAAGCGAAACACTCGAGTGAATTCGGTTTAATTAAATTTCTCGTGTTCGCGAAACCTGAATGTCTTAAGAGAATAATTCATTACAATTTGCTGCATGCGTTCTCAGGATCCCGTGACCGTCGAATTATACTTCAACTGCGAGATGTGTGCCCGGTCTAACAATTTTATCCTGATTATATTTCAACTAGCCGCGCGGCTTTAAGGCGGGCAAACGAATTTAATTAAATCCTACTTCGTTGTCTAAATATGTACTGGCACATTCGAGTTACCGCGAGCAATCGAAACTATAAATAAATGGCTAAAGTAATCCACTTAAAAGTTCTTCATTAAAGAAGCGAATGGGTGGAGACTGAATTTTCTGGAGTTCGGTTGCTCGACTGCGAATTTTTTTTTATTTATAGCTAAAGTTAATCAATCAAATGGGAAACTGTGTTAACCTTATTGAATTTCTTTTTCTTTTTTCTGATACTTAAAGATCCGCCGTCTGGTCATTATAATCATAATGGATGGAAGGAAAAATTCATTTTCGCCCCAATCGGACGAGATTAACAGTGAGGTCCCAGGACATTGTCTTCAATCCCCGGAACAATAGGGCGAGCATCCCTTTTCGGCGAAGAACGTTGGAGGAGAACGCCGGAAGACGTCACCTGCCGGGAATATTTTAATTAAAGCCAATTTCTACGATAACGATTTTTCCGTCGGAACGAAGGGGTGGTTTACTTTCTCTCGTCGGTGGGCAGACGACTCGAAACGCTCTGGGAAAAAAGAGTGGAATCGCAGAACGCCTCGGAGGGTTTTAAGAACCGTAATTTGTCTGGTTCGCGAGAGCGCACGATCGTAAAGCATCCCGCGGGCCATAGCCAGAAATATTCCTGCTGGAACGACGTTTACGCGATACGTCCCTGTGCTTTATGACAATGTAAAATGCGACCGAGGCTCGTTCATACCCTAATCACGCCTGTCGATCGTAAAACTCGCGATACCGGCAATAAAACATCGATAGTAACAAATTGTAACTACACGCGGCCCTCCGCTATCCTTAAAACAATGTCAAGACCGTTCAATGATAAAAATTGACTCTTCAGGATTTTATGGACACTTCGGAAATCAGGTTTTCCTTGTGCTATCAGTAATAGCACATTGGCCCAGGGGCTAAATAATTGGGAAAATTAAACTGGAACTCATTATACTAGACTCAACTTAGGTATACTGAAACACCCTTATTCCAACTAAAAACGTAATCCTAAATGAAATGTACAAATTCGAGAATTCTGATATAAAGATCAACAGGGTGAGTCCGAAGAAACAGAACACCTAAATATCTCCGTTACTTTTCGTTGTACAAAAAAACTTCTTAGGACAAAGTTACACTGATCGAAGGGCCACATGTAACGGTGTAAGGGAAGAAATGTTCAAGGTCATTTTTTTTACAAGATTTCTAGGTCATCGATATTTTTTTAAATGGAATTAAGTATTTTTTAATACATCAATCGATGCAGCTGGACATCGGTTATAAAAAAGTACTAACCCATGTATGTCGAAAAGTTAGTAGTTCAGGAGATATTTCAATTCAAATAACTCTAAAACACCATTACTGTAGTACTAAGTCATTAGCCGTTTACTTCCTAGTGTAAATTGAAGAGCTGAAATTGAAATTGAAAACTTGACGTTGAAAATGAAATTGAAGATTTGAAATTGAAAAATTGACGTTGAAATTGGAAAATTGAAATTGAAGAGTTGAAGTTGAAGTTGACGTTGAAATTGAAAAATTGAAATTGAAGAGTTGAAATTGAAGTTGAAGGGTTGATATTGAAATTGAAGTTGAAATTGATAAATTGACGTTGAAATTGAAGAGTTGAAATCAACGAAGTGAAATTGAAAAATTGAAGTTGAAATGCAAGTGTAGAAATTGAAGTTGAAATGGAAGTGTAGAAATTGAAGTTGAAATGGAAGAGTTGTAATTGAAGTTGAAATGGGAGAGTTAAAATTGAAGTTGAAATTAAAGTTGAAAATAAAATTGAAGAGTTGATATTGAAATTGAAGTTGCAATGGAAAATTTGATGTTGAAATTGAAATTGATGTTAGCGCTTACTTACTTGTGTAACGTCTTAGTACGACAGTAATGGTGTTTTAGAGTTATTTAAATCGAAATATGTCCTGAACTACTAACTTTTCGACATACATGGGTTAGTACTTTTTTTATAACGAATGTCCAGCTGCATCGATTGATGTATTAAAAAATACTTAATTCCATTTAAAAAAATATCGATGACCTAGAAATCTTGTAAAAAAATGACCTTGAACATTTCTTCCCTTACAACGTTACATGTGGCCCTTCAAACAGTGTAACTTTGTCCTATGAAGTTCTTTTGTACAACGAAAAGTAACGGAGATATTTAGGTGTTCTATTTCTTCGGACTCACCCTGTATAATCCCGTTTCCCGAGCGTTCCCGCAGTTAAACGGAGATTCTTGCCCCTAGAGGGGGTAAATTGCGAAATGTTAGGAAAACGCAGCAACAATTTCCTGGCTCCCGAAGTTTCATCGTTGGAAGACTCTTGAACGGCTAACAATTTGTCGGGCGGCTGTTCAGATCGGCGACACGGATCCTTGGCGCGTTCCCATTGAGTCGTTTGCGTCTCGAACTATTAAGTTTCGAAACGAAAGTTGAATGCGTCTCCGTTTAAGGGGCTTATTCACGAACGAACGAGAAAGTGCGATGCTCCCCGTGTTACAACGTCCCCTCCCGTCACTTCCGGCGTCTGAATGGAAACACCGTCGAATGACGGCCGTGTTACAAGAAGAACAGAATCGTCTTCTCGCGAATTCGTCCCCCCTCCAGAACATAATCCTGACGCGTCGCGCGTCGCGTCGTCGCGTGGAGACTTCTTAACGAACCTGAGGATTCGATGACGTCACTAGACTACGCTCGTAGGGATTAACTAGCTAAATACTTCACGTGAATTAAGCCGACGCCCACCCACTGCCTCGCCGAGAGACAGAGTGAGAGAGAGAGACTCACTAAAATAACGATCGCTGTTATTTAATCACGGAGTATCGGGGATTACGCTCGCCACACCAAAAACGGATAATAAGCCTTTGTCTTGCTCTGTTTGACTTTCGGCTCCGGTGGAAGTCGTAAACCGACACGGTTCAAAAATCACTTTAACGATGTAATTCCCTCGCGACTCTGTTTTACTGCCGCTCGGAGAATAGTGCTCTGTTTTGTATTCCGATCGAGATACTCTCTTTTCGTTTGTTAACGTCGTGTTCCTCTGATTGTTCATCTGTGGGAATTGTACTAATTTTGAAAAATGTACCGACATCCTTTTTTACGACTTTTTGCTGGAAGATGATCGAGGTACCTCTTATTCCATTCGTTTCAACGTCACGTTCCTCTAATTGTACAATTTTGACGTGTCGATTGGAAAATTGTACGAATTTTGAAGAGTTTCTAAAAGTGTATCACTTCCTTTCATGATCCTATGCTCGAGGATGATTGAGGTACTCTTATTTCATTCGTTTCAACGTCGTATAACTCTGATCATATAATTTTCACGTTCACACGATGATTGGAAAATTGTACGAATTTTTAAGAATTTTTAAGAGCGTATCACTTTTATGATTATTTTGACGTCCGAGAGATGAGGCGCAATTTAAAGCAGGAGATGGTTTAAAAGAATTTGAGAACTGCATTGTATTAGACCCAGCCCATCAAAATTAGTATCTCTTCCGGATTCGAGCACAACACCCAAGCGTACGATTACTAAAAATGAAAAGAGGCGTTCTTCCGTGTTCTGGATGCAAAAAGTTGAAAAGAAAATGAAGAGAAGTCGCGAAGAGATTTTTTTTTAATATGTCTCTGAAGTCGCACTATCGCAGAGCATCGAACAATGAGGTTGTACGGAGATCAGGGCAGAAGATGAATTTCCCAGCTCGTGGTTCCCGCTCTAGGTCAACGATTCTCGCGCGATCTTCACCGGCAACCGGTTGTGGCATCGACCTTGCGCTTTCGCTGGCAGCAAAAATTACATGACCCAGCGCGCACGAAGATTACGAAGGAACGTGATCCGAGAATCTTCAGCGTTAGACGCACAGAGAGAGAGAAAGAGGAAGACGCGGTTTCGCGTGGCGAGATAAACTTCCACGATCGTGGGACTAATAGAACACGATTCGTCGACGAAGAACGCGATCCGACCCGGATCCATTAACTTGGCGAATCGGCTTCTTCGGGTTTTGATTAGCGAAGTTCAACGGTGTCTCGACAATGACAATATTTCTCTTGGCTCCGTTGCGCTTCTCTTGACGGGCTCCGCGAATTGCTTCATCTTTGAATATAGTCAATGAATTAATTGGTGTCTGTCGAGCGTGTTTCCATTCTTGATTGTTTCAGCTTTCAAGTTTGCCGAATTATTTTCGAGATTGAATTAAACACCAGATTGTTTAGAAGTCTACTAAACTTGGAAAATAATTTTCGATAATGAACAGGACACGAAACTAATTAGATCGATTCGTATCATTCTTAGTTAGCATTATTCTTAACCTGTCAGAACTGTTTGCACAGAAAATAAAATTCCTTTCCACGATCGACTTATAAAAATTCGAAGAGCGAATATTTGTTATTTGACGTGTGACGTTATCGGTGCACAGGTAACACAGATATCAGACACTAAATCCAAATATTGGTTTAATCAGCAAACAGAAGTATTCTCCAGCGAGACACAATTAACATTAAAAACGATCACGACATTTCGTCCCATGCAATACGATTTAAAATTCATTTAGCGACGACGTATAATTAAATCTAGAATGCATGTTAGATATCTAAACGATTGAGATTCAATTAAAAACTCCATGAAAACATCGAACTATAAATATTGGAATTCCATCGACACGCGCACAGTTCAAAAATAACAACTGAAACAAGAATAAGTCGACTCGATGGTCTAATATGTAGTATCGATCGTTGATTAAAAATTATCAGAGCTATCGCCCGCGATGCGCCAGTCTCGATAAGATTACGCGAACAGAGTATACTCCGATGAATGGTCGATTCAGCAGCTAGATAGGACAACAACAGGTGAAAATAATTTCCCGTCCGACAATGTCAGACACGGTTGATTAATGCTCTGGCGCCGCGAATTAAACATTCCTCGCGGACGACCGCCTCTCGCCTTCGCCGCCGGCGGAATATCGATTATGGATCCTCGGAGATCGTAATTAAAAACGTGTCTCCGGGTGTCAGTCGGTCGGGGCCTCGACGACGGTTAGCGACGGCGGTTATTATCCTCCGGTGTCTTTATTAAAAGCTTCGAGGAATTCGGAAGGAAGCTTGTTCCTGTCTTGGCCTCCTCCCTCAGCATGTCTTCTTCCTGTCCTTTATGCATCCCGGTTCTGCTCCCCGGGTGTTTTCGAAAGATTCGAAACAGCTTGTCGGCTATTAAACCGGATTAATCATGGCAATTAGTCAGATTCTGGAAACATGGCAGATATTAAACTACCGGCCGTTCCCCGGCGTCGAATGAAAGAACGGAGACGGTCCTCGAACGATTCCGGAGAATTAATCGAGCGGAGGCCGGCCGACATTAAGGCACTATTAAAAGGATATATTGTGCCTGCGATACTGAGTTTCATTGCCAGGGAAAATGTATTCTTAGACTCTGTATTTATTGTAGTAGTGGGAATGAAACGGTGGCAGCAGTAGCAAAAGAGAACAATAAGAATGATTTCTATAATCGAAAAATAATTACAATAGTAACGCTATTCCTCAGTTTACTCAATAATCAGAAAAAGATAAAGACCCTAGGAAAAAGAATTGAGTGACTCGTCCAACTTTGCGTAACCCAGTTAGCGTTGTACCAACAAAGTTCCGCTTATCTCCAAAATCCCGAGCAAAACACACAAAAGATTGGATAATTACAATAATAAAACAGCCTCGGATTACGATCGATAACTAAGTAACAAAAGGGAACAAAAGCGGTGAATTAAAGTATTGCACAACCCAGTTAACTTCTCCTCAAAATGCACCGTGAAACCGCAGTAAACTATCGAAACACGTTCCGCCGATAATTCGCGTTGCTCAACGCGAAATTTCCTAATTACATGACTTTTTAGTCCTAGTTCCCAGCCACGTACTTGCTCGCAGCCTCGAAAAACAGCAGCGATCGTTGCAATCTCGTCCAGAGCGTGGCATGATCGAGTGGGAATCGCGGTTAACGATATCGTCGCGAACGGAACGAGGTTCGCCGGGCGAATTACAACAATTAAAGGGAAGAACAAGTCGAACAGGTTGGTCGAAATTTTTTGCGATCGTTGCGACGCGAAAGAGACATGGCGGCACGGGGGCAAACAACGCTATCTCGCGAAGCTGGGAAACGCGAGAAATACAAACTCGCAGGGCTCGCCATCTACGGGATCCACAATGGCCCGTATTATCGAGGCCGGCGAACGAAAACAGCGCGACGAGAGTGCCCTCGGGCATTGTTAGTCGAACAAGCTGCACGATAATGGCCCCGCAACTTCCCAATACCTGAAACAGGCTGTATATCTCGTCTGTATGCACCTGCAAGACGACCGATGGCATCGGCGAGCGTGAAAACGGGACGCCGAAAATTCGCTCGGACGGAAACCGAGAATTCCGTCAGAATTCACGACGAACCCACGGTAAATTTCGTCCGGGTGCTGACACGTACGTAGACACACACATATGCGGAACGTTTCCGTTTTATCCGCGAGCATAATTTCTCGCACAATTTCCCGGCTATTTTATCAGACGGCGGCGTTGGATCGAGCCCGGCCCGGTTGCTCTTCTGTGTTTGTTTTTCATTTCCTACTGAAAAGTCGCTAATTATCGGACGCGGATATGCAAAGCGGCTGCACATCGGTGCAGTCTGACTTTTTTCCTCACATTTATTTCCCTCGCTCTTTTCACTGTAAGGGCTTTTTTGCGAGCGCTCGCGCGCAGAACGTTATTAGTTGAAAATAAGAAAAAGAAACCCGGGGAACAGAAGAGAACCGCCACGGCTCATTAAACGGCGCCGGAACATCGGTTTCCTCGTAGCATTTTTTCGACCGGGATGTAACCATAATCAAGGGTTTCTCGCGGATAAAACTCTGACCCTACATTGTAACGCGGCAGCCATACTTCTTTGTCTGGCCGACTCTCTGTCTCGAACCGTTTCCTTCTTTGCTTTTCTTCCGTACTGTGGATACAAACTTGAAAAATTCACCGGTTTATTTGTGCTCGTCCGTTTACCCTCCCGCAGCTGAATTAACATTAACAATTCGACCGTGGACCGCTCGCTGATTAATTAATTTTTTGAGGAAGCGGCTCGAGAATACTCTCCCCGTCTTTTCGTCAGTAAATTTCTCTTCGTTTCGTATTCGAACTGACGTTTAATTATTATTTGAAAATAAACGAAGCGATGAACAATCGTTAAGAATTTGTAGCTACGTTCCAGAAGAACTAAAATTCGCGTAGGTCACTCCTTGGGTGTGAGCGGGTAAGTGTCCAACAGTGAAGCTGTGCTAGGTAAGAAATAGATCAAGCAATAGGGCCTACATGGACCATTTGCTCTCTTAAAATGCTTCGTATCGGACCAACCCGATTAGACGCAGGCAGTAGCGAGTTAGAGAAAGTCTAAAAGGTTGAACGAGTGTTTCGTTATATTTATGCGCGACGATAATGGTAAAGCACGGGAAAGGCACTTTAATGGACGGAGAATGTACGGTCCACGGGGATGGGTCACCACGCAACAATGCAACAGAAAGAAAAAGGGGCTCGATGACCCTCGCCGGCGTTCGTTCGTGCGCCGTGTGACGAACCATCCGGAGGAAAAAAGACGAATCCACCACAGCCCGACGATTTACAAGAGAAACGAGAAAAGGTCAGCCACTTGATATTTATCTTCGACGCGTCTATACGTTGTTCCCGCCACCCGACGACTCGTCGTATATTTTCCTCGAGAATGCTCGCCTGGCAATCGCGAAAACCACTCGATTACGACATTCGAAAAGAATGAAGTAACCTTAAACTCTGCGATATTAAGTAACTAAAAAATGTTAAACCTCCCATTAGAGTCTTTTAAATATTTCAATGCCATATGAAAAATAACTAATGCATTCTAGGCAGTTGTAGAATGATTTATGGAGCGAGGTCACGTTGCACTTTTGTTCAAACCCATACGGGTTCTCGGTACAGAAGGGGTTAACGACCGAAAATGATTCTTATTGACCCTTGGGACAATAAATGGTCAGAGCCCCTAATTTATATTTTCTGTTCCACTTGATAACTAGGAAAATTCATCGTCTACAAATGTTCTAGCTACAATGGCTCGAAGAGGTACGTTTAGTAAGAGCTTGAGAATAGAATTGAAGATCAAATTTATTTGCCAAAGTCAGTTAAGGCTGCAAGGACTCGACGGGTCCATTGACCGCGAGGACACGCGATTCTGAGATTCGTGAAAGGCTGGTCGTACCATTTTGTCCGATCCATTGTAATTTTTCGTGCTCTACAATCCGGAAAAGATTTACACGGTGCACTCTAAAGATCGGCGGTCGGGAAGGGAGTGCATTGTCGCCGGCGACACTTTCTCCGCGATTCGCCTTTGTGCCCTTTTGCGGTTCAGGCTCCCTGGGCGCGTACCCCGGGGTCCTTGTAAGTCATAGTCGGCCCCGAACAATGACAAATAAATTTCCGAAGGAAGTTACGACTAGCGCGAGCGTCCAAGAGCTCGGCTTTCGCAGTAGGTACTATCCGCGCTGCGAAAGTGAAACGGTCCAGCGAAACGGTACCCTGTGTTTCCCTCCCGCCTTCTCTCTTTCTCTGTCTCTCGATCCGCGGCCATTTATAAATTACAACCGGTGCGCGAGCAGAGGCACGCTTGTAGCGAGGGGACAACAAAAAGACGAGAACATCGAGTCTCGACAGAACCGGACTGAGCGAAAGGGGACCTGGGACGAGGAGAGTCGGAGGGAAAAGAGACGATCCCGAAGAGACGAGCACCGTCTTCGAGGACTCCCGGAGGCCGGATCATAAATGAGCGATCGGAATGGGAGAAGACGTCGTCTCTTCCTTCCTTCCGACGGCAATTTGCACGAGGCGTTTGAACAAGTATCCGAACGAGGTCGGTGCAATTTCACGGAAAGCGCACCGGGAATACAAAGCCGGCGCAACGGAGCCTGACTTTTTCAGGTAACGTTTCCCTGGGCCCCCTTCTTTTCCCTCCCCCCTGAGGACTGTCGACAAGCTCCCCTGGAGGCCAGGTTATTGTTAGCCGCTCGAAAGCCGACTCTCCGGCGTAAGGTGCACCTAGGCGCCTTTCCGAACAGGTGCAAGACTATCGTTTGCTCAGGTGTCCCGGGACTTTGCTTAGGCACCACCGTCCCCGAAGCCTTTCGTTTTTCGGCCGTCCTACCCGGGCACACATCGCATCGACCTAGACCAAGAGAGATTACGAGGAATATCACGCTCCGACTCCCACAGACTAGCTAATTGGTATTTGCGCCGATTTTGGAACGCTGTGCAAACGTGTCAGCCAAGCAGTACTAGAGGAATATATACTGCAAGGGAGATGAAGAGATAAGAGAATTTTTACTAAAGACGTCGCTGGAGGACGCGTACATTTCGGGGATGGGAATGATAAGAATTGTAAGGCTTACAGTCCTATTTCATTTCGAAAATTTAAGCTTTTATTTGGTAGAAGAATGAGACTGCTTCGAGTAAGAAGCATATGTAAATTGTTTGAACTGCTGAACTGCTTCAATATTATTATGAAGGTGGAACATTACATTTATTCAAATATTTTAACAAAGAAGCTGAACAACGAAAAACTGCTAGAAGCAGACGTGTGAGTTTGTGAATAGTAAAAGACAAAGAAAATAGTGTCTATCTTCAGTTTTCCACAAGAAAAAAATAATTATTTCCTCGAATACTTTACCACAATTTTAGAAACCCATTCCCATCCACAAGATTGAACGATACAAAAGAATTTCCAAGTGTTCCCACCCACCTCTGTCCACCAAGAAACAATTCTCCCCCATTCTGCTCTAGTAAGCAAACGACGGAAGTTCTCGTACCCGACTCGACACAATATTTTGTAAAACTTCCATCCCACCCCACGCCCACATAAAAATTCTTCGCAAAAAAGAATTTCCAATCCCAGCGTCATAAAAAAAGACCGGAAATTACACGGACATCCGCGTACACAGAATACGGTGAACGCATCGGATCCGGGACGCCGTTTCGAATATCTGGTGTCCCAGCAATCAATTACAATCAGATTTCCTTGGTTCGATGGCGCATACCTGCGCCTGGCTAGCAGCAAGTGACTCATTGATAGATTACGCATGCGATACGATCTCTTTCATTTACGTTATCGCGTTTCGCGTTTTGACATCGCGTCTGACGCGGAGGATGATGAACTCCCTCTGGTCCGTTGGTTCGCGTCACCGGTGGACACTGCAGGTGCACCGAAAACCGATGCAGGTGTGTGAACAAAAGTGTACAGAACTGGACAGAAGTCACGCGATCGGAAGGACGACGGTTGCACCGTCGCGAAGATAATTCGTTCGAAAATGACGCCGGTAATCTTGAAATCTCATGCGAAATACCGATACAGGAAAATTCCTTTGAAATACGTGTTGAGAAAACTTGTTCGAGGTAATTTTCCTATGCGATTAAAGATACAGATGGGTAGAGTCCCCGGTTATTTTTCTTGCTCGTCCCAGTGTGCGTCACGGCAACGAAAATGGCACCGCGTCCCCGGTGCTCGGGAGCGGGCCGTTTGAATTTCCGTTGCAGTCCCGCCCGCCGACGGTTAACGCGATGGAGGAAAAAGCGGCGAGCGAACAGAGAGGAGAAAGAGAAGAGAAGAGAGGAGAGGAGAAGAGCGAAGTTCGATTGCACCGTGTCCGCGTGGAATTCCAGCCTCAGCGCGCACCGGGGCAGACATTTCGGTGGAATTCCACGGCAGTGCGCGCCGGTTAACCACCTGCTGAGCGATCGCGTGCCAACGCGAATACCGGCCGTCCCTGTTCCCGGGGAAAGCGCAAGAACGTTCGTGGGAACGTGCACGTGACCCGCCGTTACCGTCGTCCCCCCACGGTATTCGAATAGATTCGAAAATACGTCACTCACCGATCAACGGGAACAATAGGAGGAGAGCAATCGTCGCAGCAGCCGGGTGCCCGTGGGCTGCCATCGTGACAGTGATCCTCTTCTTCTTCGTCTTCCTTCTTCTTCCTCTTCTGCCTCTTCTTTGCACTGGTCGCGAACGGTTCTTGCGATCAAAACGGTCTCGCCTTTGTTCTCGAGTAGTTTTCACAGGTGTGTATCTTGTAATCTAGTCACTGGCACACTACACTCGGCGTTTACTCGCTCTCGTAATCGACGCAAACAGCGGAATTAAATGTTACAAGGCATCGGGTCCGTTACCATTAAATGACTCTCGCCGCACGTCGTAACGTCACGCTAGCCGATTTCAGACTGTGGCGGGGAGCAGCTCGTACGAGCTCGGCTCGGCCTTCGGCCGCGCTCGGCGCCACTCGGCCGACACCGGTGAGCCATTCGGCACGCAGGTACGGACCGAGGTACCGAGTGGGAAAGACACGATCTCGCGGTTCCCCGCGAGATCAACCGATTCTTACTGCCGGTTCCTCTTCCTTTTTCCATTCTCCTTTTTTCTCAACCGTGTTTTAAAAGCGTATCCGAGCATTTTTGTGCGCCGCCACCGGAATACGACGAGCATCTCTCCGTTTATTACCGCTGCATGCTACTCTGCTACATATACGCGCTCTTTCCGCGACACTGAATACTTTCGCTGTTTCTTACAGAACGTGATTCGATGATGGTCTGGCCTATAAAGATGCAACACTTTGCGTCGCGTTAGCTGAAACTTTCCGCGTAACATCTTACCAATTTTCTTCTCGGATGTATTTCGGTAAAAGTTTGTTGGGTCCTTCCCGGACGTTAGACACTTTCGGTGTACTGAAGTATGATTTTATGATGAGGCTAGGTTCTCGAGAGGAACAAAAGCGGTCGATTCAAACTTTGTAGCGTTGATGTTTATTCAATTTTCTTTTCTGCTTTGCGCAAGAGCAACGGGGTTTTGGAATATCGTATTTGAATAATGGGATTTTTCGACGTATGTACAGTTGGTGTACAAAGTATTCGTACACCTTTTAAAAACTAATACCTTTTTTGTAATTGTACCAAACGACCTGATTTTTTATAATCAATTAGAAGCATTAGTTTACAAACTGATATGCAAAAAAGATTTTCAAAAAATTACAATTTACAAGGTTGCAGGTAACAATAAAAAAGACATTTTTTAAAACATTTTTATTTGGGCCCTTAATGAATATTTAAAACATATGTTTTCTAGATCCCTGTTCTTTATGGAACATGTTGGAAATTTCATCGAAATCGATTGACGCAGGAAAAAACAACAGGCGTCGAAATGATTCTGTGGATTTTAAGCAGAAACTGATCAAAAGTCGTAGAAAACTACGATTTTCATCATTTTTAACCGCTTGTAGCTCGTGTGTATGTTAATCGATTTCAATAAAATTTTCAACATGTGTATGACTAACATAGATCTACAAAACATACATTTGAAATTTTCATTAAGGACCCAAATAAAAAAGTTTTAAAAAATGCCTTTTTTATTTTTGCATTTAACCTTGTAAATTATAATTTTTGGAAAATCTTTTTAATTTCCCGATTTTATAGGGAAGTTATTGTAATTACCCCGAAAATCGAAAATCGATTTTTTAGCAGATCTTCACGTTTCATGGTCATTGGAGTCATTTTAGACTATTTTTATCAAAATGTTCGTATGTGTGTGTGTGTGTGTGTGTGCGTCTGCTGTTTCTATGGTATCAAATTTTTCGTTAACGTTTTCTGAAAAAGTAACAACGCGATCAGAATGATGAATGATGCAATCGATGTGCCCCGTCGTAACTACAATGCAATTTATAATGGAGGACGAAAATTTTCCACCAAAGAACCAAACGCAATTACATAAAAAATTTTTTTCTTCATTTTATTTTAGATTTAAAAAAAAAATTTTTTTTTTAACTGATGCTAATGTTACCGCTTGGAATAATCGAAAGTTATTCCAATGCAAGAGTGAATTTATCATCTCTACTCCCAAGAATACATTTTGGGAGAATATCGATGAAAGTACAAAAAAAAAACGATGTTAGCGTCGTTGGCGAAGGAGTAACGAATCGGGAAGTTCTTTGTGTGACTCTTGGAGAGTCACACACCAAATAAAAAACATTAATAGCAGTAGGCCCTACTAGCCATGCGTATCACTAACCCTCTCGCAAGAGCAGTTCTACCTGCGAGCTCGCGAAGCGAGCGAGCAAAAACAACCCTACTCGCGAGCGAGCGAAGTGAGCGAGCAACAATAGCCCTCTAGTTTGTATATCATTTCGTAAACCAATGCTTCTAATTGATTATAAAAAATCAGGTTGTTTGGTACAATTATAAAAATGTTATTAGTTTTTAAAAAGTGTACGAATACTTTGTACACCCACTGTATGTACTTCCGTTACACGAAACTAAATAAATTTTTGTCCGCAGCGTTATTTTGAAATATCGTGCCGATTTAGCCACATTTAATGACACTTCGTTAGAGTCTCCCAAGTGCTATCAATTAAAATAGCACCTGAATGGAATGTATTATGTACACTCTACACGATTCTCGCACAGAGTACTCGTTAGACAGAAGAAATAAAAATCTGTGTCACCTTCGTTGTGCCTTTATCGAGCATACAGTTACACCTTATGTAATGTAATCACAATACAGGGTGATTCAAACCACACTGACATAAATTTAAGACGCCATAAAACATGATAACATCTTCACGAGCCAGTACCATACAATAAAATCGCGCGCTTCGCAATACATATTGAAATAGGTGTTCGGGCGCCTTCTAATAGGCAATCTGTCGCCGCTTGGCACATTTAACAATCTTTGTGCTCAACCACGGAACGTAAGATAACATCTTCAGCTGACTAGTAATTTTCATTATTATTATTTTCCCATAAATGTATCCCATAAATCTTTTAGATACAATAAACTGTTCAGTTTCTTTATATCGGCGTTGTGAGATGCGTTTCCGTAAATTATAAATGAAACGTAACTTGTTGATTTAAAATGTAAAGCAGAAACGGGGTGAAGTACTATCCCACGATCTTTCATTTAACTATGTCCGAGGAGTACAACAGACTAAGATTTTTAAAATATTTAAAATATTTTTTTCCGAAGAACTGAATTATGTACCAACGTTTTAACTCGTTTAGACCCGCCCTACCGCATACGGCACAATTTACGAAATAAAAACATAAACCCTACTTTAACTTTTGAATATGGATGAGCCTACTTTAGCATATGTATATGAAACGGCTGGTTCCGGCACAACCCTTACACAAATTATTCTTTCCAGCGTCCTTAATTATGTTTATTGGGCTGCAACGCCCTAGCTCTAACGAATGCAAAGAAGATATTGAACATAGTCGAAGAAATATGTTATTAAATCCGGACTGAATTAGTCTCAGGTCTGACTGGGTTAAATACCAAACTGCTAAGTATCGTATACTTTGTACGGCTGTTTTGTACGGATGAAAGGGGTTTAAGCGAAAACTAATCCCCCGAGGACGTGAATCCAGTTTTCCGCGAGACTGGCAGAAAATCGGCGTGAAATCTCCTCGCTTGGACTCCGACCGCGCGATTTCGAGGTTGCAGCTTGCATCTCGTCGCGATTGCTGCACCGTCATGCGAATAGTTCTGTACACACGGCATTATCACGCGTTTCATTACGTCCGTAGCTATCGCGACAGCGATATTCGTCTTGCGAGCGTGCACCTGCCCCATTAATCTCGGCGTCCTCGAGGATGGTCGTGGTCCCCTTTTGAAAGCGCGAACCGCCCCGATGTCGAGTGCCATAAAACGCGGTCCCGGGGCCCTTAAAAGGGCGCAGTAGACCCGTGGCCCACAGGTTCGCACGTGATAAAGTGCTGAAAACCCGTCGGATCGTTTAAAATTACTAATTCCCGGTTACGACGCGATAAGAACGTTAATTGCCATCGAAGGGAGCGGCGGAAGTTACCTTACGCCCTTCTTCCAGCCTCCCACTCCCTTCTCCCCTTGTCCTCAGCTTCCGCACACGATTTTCCTGGCATTGTGAATTCCCTTATCTCCACGGTGTTATGTTTGCCTGATAATAAGCGACACGAATTTGATTAAACGTTAACACGCTCCCGGCGAGTGCTAACAGGCCGTTGTTCTCAACGGTCCCGTCACACGCGAAGACATTGTCTGAAAAAGAGGTGTTGACACAGTCGCGCGAGCCTCTCACGGTGTCAACGTTCATTGTTCGTTTAACCAAACCGACTTTTTTATTATCATGGCCGACGTCCCGTGATCGATTGATAGCGGCGCTGTGTGTACCGTTGCCGCGGACATGTTCGCTATTCTAGGTCGCTCTGTGTACAGGAATTTGGAGCAAACACCGGAAGTCTGATAATGAGATTCTCAATAATTGTGTTACAGAGATTATTGAATAATTGCGCTGTATACGGAGGTGGCTTAAAAATTTCGGATGAAATTATTAGATTACAGGGCAGTTTGGTGGGCGATTGAAGTAGCTGTTGTCACAAATTCTACATTTTACATCTACAAATTATAGATTTTCAACCATTGGAAAACGATTATACCGACAGATAATGTGCTAATAAGTAAATTACAAAGAAAATGCTCGTTTTACAGGATGTAAAGGAAAACAGGTTTTCACCCATTACAGCTACGTTTCACCCTATGCATCATTAGGAGAGGTGTGTTGCACTCAAGTGACGTCATTTGTTAGCAGTCAAAGCAGGAGCTCATCGAGCAAACCCGATTCTTCTTCCCCTGCAGCGTTGTTAGCGATATTCTTCAGCATTTTCGGAAAGCTACTCCCAACTAGGGGAGAGTCCTAGACAAATTGATGGGGCTGGGACGATAAGGTCATCGAGCAGCTTCATTTAATCCGGGGTACCAGCATGAGAGATTCAATTGACAATACCGTTGACGCTATTAATTTACTTACTATGGTCTCACAGCTTAAGTATGTAACGTATTCGACCATTTATCACACTGTTTGCCTCCTGCTAGGTTTACAATAATTATGCCTTTATTAACTGACAGAATGTGGAATACAATCTGATAAAATGAATTTCCAGAGATATACACCGGTACAAACGTTATCTAAAATTGTATTCTAGGTCTTACTCCATCATTTTTTACGTGTAGCATTTACAGCTTGATTACACTGTCCAACAGCCAAAAAGTATTTCGATTCCTACTATACAATTCTTATAGAGTTTTCCGCGCTGATTCCAAATCTGTCCTTAATTTTTCTCCTATACGTACAGTTTTTGAGAAAACTGAGTTTAAAAAAGACATATTTTTCAACTTTGAACATATATTGTGATGTTACTATAAAAGATATTGAATTGTTCTTTACAACAAAAGATTCTGTAGACTTTTCCGAATACAGTGATATCCAATATTAATACATTATGATTGTTTAAACATATGTAAACAATGATTAAAGACGGAGAGACACCACTTTTGCACCAATTTTTGCGGATATTTTTGAATTTATCTCAAAAAATAAGGCTCCAGCGGAAAATTGAACTATACCACGCGATAGAGCAGACTTTTATCTTGAGGAACCACCCTTGTCAAGTTTGCGTGGTCGACGTTTTTTTCGAACCAGAAAGCAAAATATCTTCGCCCGACTTGAGTTGCCGCCAGTAGCGCTCACCACTAGAACGGGCGTTCCGTGTGATACGGCGCGGCGAACGCCCATTCTATAGTATAGGAGAAAAATTAAGTACAGATTTGGAATCAACGCGAAAACTCTATAAGAATCGCATAGTGGGAATAGAAATACAAAAAAAAAGTTGAAATTTGTTGGACAGTGTTATCAGTGTAAAAACTAGTATTAATTCCTCAATCTTGTGTGAAGTGACTAACAAAAAATTGTCTAAAGTTATATTCCATCGTTCCACAACCACATCGTGCACAACATCTGCAGTCCAACATCACAGATAGACCTCCCCCTAGTTTTCCAAACAAAGTTCGATGCAAAACACGTCGAAATATACAAACAGGTCGTCAATTCTGATTGCGCAGCGTCGTCGCCCTAATTTCTAAATTTCGAAGTCCCATAAACAAACCTCTTGGAATCCGAGCTCGAAATTCTCGGCGGGGTCCTAGGGGAATCGCGCGGCGAGGAAGATTCGATGAAGGCCGAGGCGTAAAGCTGATCCTCGAGGAACGTCAGTGGTCTCGAGTGCCTTTCTCTTATTTAGAAAAACACACCTCCTCGTCGCGTCTGCGCGGCGTACCCCATCTCATACCCTCTCGAGGGTTGCTCTTCAAATAAACCCGACACGACGCGACGACCTGGTGGTTTACTATTGCGTCTTTCGTCAGGCTGGAAAACGCGTTGATCTTTTTTTCTCCGTGAGAGAGAGAAAAAAAAATATAGAAACAGCCCGTGTTGCAGCGGGTGTTTGTCGTTTGTCATTGGCCTGTTTACGCGCGAATGAGTTACGCGTTTTCTTGCCTCTCGCCTCGGCGCGACGGAAAGATACAAGTGAGCGCTATTTGTTTTCGTTTGCCCGGGGGTTGTTTCGCGCTCGTCACGGACGCCAAACAGATTCACTGCACGGCAAACAAACGTTCGTTCTCTTAATTAACGCCGGATAGGTTTTACCGGTGCGAACCGAATTCCAGCGGAGAACGGTTTTCGGCATCCATCTTCCTTTTTTCGGGCTGGTCCCGGGCTGAGCTCCCCGCGCACAGTTATCGGCGAACTTCTCCTGGTGAAACGGGGTGAAGTTACTCCTTCTCTTTCTCTCTCTCTCTCGTTGCTTTCTCTTTGCAGCGATTGTTCGCGAAAGAAGCTGCGACGCGATTCAATGGTTTTCCCGCTTCGGGACTCCGCAAACACTGAAAGTGGATCTCGGTTTGCCAAAGTGTCTGGGCGTTCTTCATCGCGATACCGAAGGTATCAGGGGATACCGGGTGAGGAAGCTTTTAGGTCGACGGAGAAGGAACGTTGCACCCGTCAAGGAGGCTCCAGGAACCCCGAGGAATATTCCTCGGGATTTGATTTCTCTCTTTTTTTTGTCGTTTGCATCTCCCAGGGATTTCGTTCCGTTTCATTTCGTGCCGCCTCGAACTTCGTCGTCGCTCGTCGTCGCGCGTTTCGACGACAGCCGCGCGCGATTAATAAACGTTCGCGGTGGAGATTCGTCGATTTACCGGAGACGACGAGACGGCAAACGATGGGGTAGATAGATCCAGGAGTGGTTCGTCGATCGAGCGAGAGGGAGACGGAAAGTCGGAATCGAAGAGAATGAAAAGGAAACCCAAGACAAACGCTGAACGATGCTCGAGATGCTTGTATCTTCTCCCTCTCGACGAGGGAGGCCGTTATTAAACACTTAAATCTTCCTCGTCGGGATGGAGATGGAGAAAGAAGAAAAAAAGAACGACACGAACCGTCCGCCCGGCCGAGGAGGATAAACAAAAATGAATGAAAGAGATGGAGAGGCGTAAGGTCGTGAAGGGATAAGTAAATTTATGAGGGACAACTGATGCGCTGTTCTCCGGCCTCAAGTGCTACCGAATTAAATGTTTAATCTAGCCTCGTTCCTATCGCGCTGGAGCACACGTAAAAAGTAAATACAATTTAGCCGGATCCATTATTCACGCGTAGAATCGGACAGATTGAAAAATAAATGAAAAAATAATACTTCGTGCTCGATAGAATCGAACGCTCCGGATGTCCAATCTGATATAAAAGTCGCAATTTTTTTATCCTGTATGAATAAATTTACTGATTTCTTCTAGAAACGACGATTAATGATTATGATCGCAATCAATTACAAAAGTAGTTACAAAATAATCGATTGACGTCCAACTCAGATGTAAAAATGTAATGTAGCGAACGAGAGAATAACGTACGGCGGCGAAAAGCGGCTGGAATGTGAATAATTCTGTTGGCTGGAAAGTTTGGAGGATCGTGTCGCGGTAATGGTTAGTTGTTAAAAATTTCGGTTACCTGTGGATCCGGGATAGCGAGAAAAATCGTATTTCTCCGCGAATTCGTGACGCCGCGCCGCGCCGTGCGAAACTTCTCCAATATTCGCGGGACGCGTTAGCTCTGTTTCTCCTTTGGCGTTTCGCGCACGACCGAATGGAAACAACGAGGAGTAAAAACGGTCGAGGGGAAAACAGATGGCGGAGAGAGTACAAGATAAATCATTTCCGAGATCAATCTCGTAGGAGCCGGCCGCGGCGAAGAAATTCGATGAAAAACGCGGGCGGCGTCCAAGAAGCTTCGTGTGCTTTTCGACAGAGTGGGGGAGAGAGAGAGTATACCGCGAAACTCTCGAGTGAAATTCCACGAAACGGTTGCCGAACGGTTCGTGGGCTTGAGAGTGCGCGAGTAAGTCAGTCGGCGGGAGAGATTTAATTAAAGCCCGATTGAGAAAACTCGGGCGTCGTTGCGAGAAGTCCATCCAGACGCGCTACAAGTTAATTCGTGGAAATGAAAAAATTTCGTACGGCGTCCGTGGCCGGGGGGAAAGTTTTGCGCGAAAACCGAGAAGAAAATAAACGGAGAGGGATAAAGAGCAGGGAGGGAAAACCGAGGTTTTTATAAATGTCGTGCTGCTACCCGGCGAGGCGAGGCTCTCAATTAATGGAACGCTGATTTCAGATTTTCCCGAAGTGTAAACGAATCGCCCCGGGGATTCAAGATATTTTTGTCAAACGCAGCCAGAGACTGTCTGTTAACTCGAAGGGAAAAATTGCTCGGCATCCGTCCGGTCGGAAGAAAGTTCGCGTTAAATTCCTCGCTACGGTGAAATTCTCTCAAGTTTTCCCTCTTAAGCAAATATACTCAATATTGTATCGCAGGTGCACTTACCAACCGTCCGCTAGTGAAAAATAAACGCGAAGCGTCTCCGGCGGACTAAAAACTAAAGAAAACGCGCGAAACACCGTGGAAAAGAGGTTCGGATCTTGAATCAAGAGAACGCCCGCCTCTCGGCGAGATTTAATTAAAACTATAGAAAATTTCAGAAGTAGGTAAACCGTTTTACAATTAACGGAGCAATTTACGAGATTAAAAATTCTTACGATGCAACAACGACGTTTTCCTTGTGTGCCTTGTTTGTTACTGTCGACTCGTTTCCACGGAAAAACAGGTATTCTCTTTTATCAGATTTCTTTTTCTATACCAGATGAAAATCTCGGTCATCGTGAGATGCGAAGCTGTCAACTCGGGCTAATTTAACGAATTCAGCATACGTAGCAGGCAACTACTGCACGAATTACTTCCCCGGCTGCAATATGTAACCGAGTTGATAACTGTGAAATGAAATTCCAGTCTCCCAGACCTTCATATTCGATTTCACTTCACCATGATACTGCGCTCGCAAAAGAAATAAGAAGGAAGGAACCGAGGTCTTCTTCGACTTCTTTCATGGTACAAATGGGCTCTTCTTCTGCTTCCTGCGTAGATAGAATTGTAGAAAAGTTGGCGGGTTAGTGCGAACGAAACTGATCAAAATTTATGTACATCTGATCAACTTTAACGATCGGCACCGTTGTGTAACAAGGAGTGGGCACAATTTCTTTCAGAATCCAGTCGGCACCGGAAGGTACAGTTTGTTATAATTAGACCGCACATTATACGCATTCGTGAATAGAATGAATGGGTAAGTAACTACTTCTCGTTTAGTTGCACCTTTTATTACGCGCAACCTTGTTAGTTTATTCGCATAAGTAAAATGTCAAACGAATTTAATTTATGAATCAGATTTTAGGAAAAATATAAAACCGCGGGAGGCTACATTACCGCCCCTTCGTCTACGGTAAGAAAGGCCGCGGCCGGTGAGAAAGGAGAAGAAAGGTCGCATCGAGTTAGGAAATGAATGATGAACCCGATGTTCGTCCTCGACTGTCCTCCCCCGCCTGCTGGCCGCTCTCTATCACTATGTGTCCCTGCGCGCGTAGTGGAGCAGGTCTGCTGGCGCCTGGAAGCCAGGCAGCCAGGCGGGCGCCGCTGTTCAAAAGGGTTTCGCGTTGCCGGAACAAGGACGGCGCTCGCCGTCGCCAGTTGATCCGAGAGAAACGGGGTGAGAGGATCGAAACCCCGGGGGTGGAAACAGTGGAGACGGTGCGTCGGGATATCGGGACGCAGACGCGACAACCGGGGCGCACCGCGGAAAGAAAAACCCAGTCGATTCGCTATGCGTCTTGGAAATCATGTTCCCGAGGCCAATAGCCTGGAATACGGGCCCGTCAACGCTTCTACATCTAACCGTACCTCGATCGAAGGGTACGATTAACCCCCATGCGTTATGCACTCATAGTAACATCGGGGTCTTATGATGATATTGAATTAGGATTAAGGTCTGCGAAAATTTTTCAACTCTTCAGGTCTTGAATTAAAGCCGAAGGATCGTGTTTTACGGCAGGCTCTTAAGGGTTTCTAGGGTGGTGGAAGATTACACCGAAAAATTAATTACTTCGAGGAAAATTAGTGAATTCTACGGAGTTACTTCGAGTAGACTTTAAAATGTATTCTCGTGGGAGTTTTCAAGCTTTCCAAGGTTTAAATTAAAGTTTAAAGATCGCACTGTACGATAGGTCGATTGAGGTTCGTAGAAAAATTGTAGATCGCATTGGGGAATTGACAAACAGAAACTAACGAAGAATCTCTTTCAATCCACAAGAGGTCGCTGCAACAGACTTGGCACGATGAAATTCGGGGAGGAACTGAACATTCCTATGGAAATAAGAGGGAACACGAGCCGCGCCTTACTCTGAAGAATTGCACTCTCAGGGAATTAGAATGATCTCGTCCCAGCATCCTCTGCCCTTTCGTTGATTAACCGCCAAGAGGCTGCGGGCTACTTTCGAAGCAATGAGCCGGAATTGCATTATATAAAGCGCTTCTGATTTGACAGCCCTTCACGCGGCATATAAATCAATGATGGCACTTGAATTTTATGAAAGCGTTCAGGAAAGAGAACATTGAAAAGAAGACTTCGTCACAATATTGAAAAATTTGAACCGAAACGTACAGCTTAAACGAAATTCGTTTCTGTACGAAAAGCGTGGGATCGATCAGTGACCCAGATAGCTTCTGACCCGGCATTCATAAAGTATTTTGTGATGGCGTCGTTAGTATTCCGGCGAAGAAAAAGCTGTAAACATGGGGCAACGTCCCCGATGCTCCTATATTTCAGCGTTTTCGAATGAGTCAGACGTCCTGAATAATATAAAAGCTGGGAAGGGTGGACAGCAATAACTGATAATGAAATGTGCATCATCGATTAAATGAGACTGCTCTTCGAAGACGCATCGCGCCGAGTACACCTCGGAGAGAACTCTCCATCAATCCAATACGAGAATGTGCGTAACGGAGGGTGCGCCCAGGGGTCGATTGTTGCGCGAACGAAGGAAACGACAGAACGGAACGTTGCGTGAAGAGCGAAACAGCGGTTGTTTATAGTATAAAAGGTAAACTGCTCGGCAATTGAGAAAAGGGGAAAACCCCGGGAACGCGAATAGAGCGAAAGAAGAGAGAAGAGCGCGAGGGCGGAAAGAAGCTAAGAGAGTAATTAGGTTGAAGTGCGATTGTGAACGAGCGGAGAACTTAAGATAATGAAATACCAATTCTTATTTACTCGAGGACCGCGTGCTCGCGACGTTCCGTAGAACTGTTTGTCGTTCACAGCCGGTGCTTAGATAATGTAATGGACATGATATAAAACGATAACGGGGGAACAATATAGTCGCGTCTGACCGCAATTCAACAAACTATCAGCACACCGGTTTACGCGGTTTCGCGATTTAATGTGCTCCCTATGCATATTAAACGTGTTCGTGGAAAATTGCACGAGCTCCCGGTCATGTTTAATGTCGGAATCGTGTTCGTGTTGTTCTTCATTTATTGTTATCAAAAACACAGAACCGTTAAATTGTGCAATTAATCGTGCGATTCTGCTCGTACCGTTTCGAGACGATTTAATTATTTGCTGAAAGTATTTAAGACATTTCGTTTCGACTCGAACGAGATGGATGACGGTCCCGTCTATTATATTTCACTCGGTTCGAAGCATTTATTGCGGGATCGATACGATTTTACAAGGCAGGAGGGTCGTTACTATTTTATAGAAAGGTTGTTATATATTGAAGGGCGTATTGGTTGGAATTCTGAGTATAACAGGACGGAATTGTAACTTTTATGCTAGAGTTAATACCAGAATCACCAATCATTAAATCAGTCTAATGTATGTTTTATGATAACGACAAGATTGGATGTATTAAAAAATTGATCAAGGAAAGAAGTTCTGATACTTTCTATAATCGCAGAAAATCGGGGACAAGTTACTTTATCTCGTCTGGCAATTTAGTGCCAAGACATCAAAAATGAGTGTTAATAATGTATTTTAACACGGATCTGTTCGAATCTGACTTTTGGGTCAACTTTACATATTTGATTCGATTATAATCATTTGATTGTCTCTGATTGCACAGGACGTTACAGCCTGGTTATTTTACATGTCTGGCGATCTTTTTCAAGAAAAATATGAAGAACACGTCGGATTAAGACCGAAATTTCGCGATCGTGTCGAACGCAGGTACATCGAACGAATGCGAAAAACCGTTCGGGGAAAACGGTAATAAGAGAAAGCGGCTTGTAACCGGATATCGAATCCACCTACAAATAGGATAGCACCGGATCGAAGCGGCCGGGTATCCCGGCAGTAAGAAGATATCCCGAATCTCCTCGAGACTGACAGAACTCCCCGAAAACCGGCCGGTTTATCAGGAGCCTGGAACATGCCTCGATCCGTCACTCTCGATTGCTCTCGCCTCCTCGACTAGTGGAAACGCGTTCTCCTTCCCGGGATCCTCCTTTCATCTCGAGAACGTCCTCAGTCATTTCCCCTCGCTCGCCAGCCAATATCCAGCCCGTTCTTCATCCGACGTTTGCGAGGAATCATCGGTTCCACATCGAGAGCAGGCGGATTCCGTGTTCCGGTCCGCGGTGGGATAGTAGTGGAGTAGAGAAAAAAGAACAATTTCATCGGAGCAGGGCAGAGTAAAGCGGAGCGGAGCAAAGCAGAGCAGAGCAAAGCGGGTTCCGGACGGCGCGGCGCGGCGCGGCGATCGATGGATGAACGTGCGCGGAATACGGCGATACTTGAAAAAGCAAACCGTCTTCATTGGTGCTTCGCCGGGCATACCGAAATAATACGCGGGAACAAATCGATAGGTCGGTCGGCTGCGAGGAAAATCAGCCGCAGGGGCGGTCCCGGCCGCATCGCGAAATATTTCCTCCTGGCGAGTTTCCGGACCGACTGGAGAGGAGCGGAGAAGAGAGAGAGAAAGAGAGTGAGAAGGAGCGTGGAAGAGAGGGTGGAGGACTTACGTTTATTTGGTCTCCGGGAGCAGGAAGGTGATATTTTTCTAAAGGGGAAAACTTTCAAACGCAGACAGTAACTGCTTTTTACCGTAAAAGGCCAGCATTGTCTGACTTACCACGCCTCGTCTCCCTCTCGCCCTCTATCTTCGCGTCTTTCTCTCTCTCCTGTTTTCTACGGTATAAACACTCGACGACGGCCGGAAGTCCGAAGTTTGGCTTGAACCGGCGCACCGCGGCGTAGAGAGCGCCGAACGGGGTAGGCGGGATTTATTTCTCGTCGGTTTCGTACAACGATAAGCCGGTCGCCGGGCCGCGACGGAACATCGTAAACTCGAGACGTCGCCCGTAACTTACTAATTGACGAATCGTCCGGCCGCTACCACGAAACCCCCGGTACAGCTGTGGATCACGAGAACTTACGTGCGCACCGTCTATTCCGGGGGACAAGGGGCGTTTTAAAGAAACCCGCGCGCGCCCCCAACTCCGGGTGGGCCGGACAACGCGTGTTCCTATATGTAGCTTCTACCAACGTAGCGGCGGAGAGAAAGCGGGTTGACGATTTTGCGGCCCTGGAACGCGGTAACACCTGTCGGATCCCGCCGCCACCGCCCGCCGGAAACCCAGACCCAGCCAGTTGTAAGGCCGCCGCCCGCGTGAATTGTTCCATTCACGGAGAATTCCGACCGGCTCTGTTGCACGTCCCGTGAATCGATTCGCGAAACTGTTACCTTATTAGCGGACTGCCTGTTTGATGTATTCAGAGGAATGGCTGGCTGGAATAGGAAATGGTAAAAACGTCGGAAAGTTACAAACTCGAAAATTCATTTTTCTTTCATATTTGTAATATAGAAAGCTACAAGGCTTCGATTTACCTATGATTATTGAAGATTACCTATGATCACAAACACGTAATGTGACGCGTAAATAACTAGAGGGATCATGAAATAATTTCGAAATACAGAGAGTAATCGAATTCAAACCCGAATGAACCTGTTACAAAGTACTACCTTCCATCGATAATTCATTTTAATCTCGAAATTTTGAAAATTCCTACGAGAATACGTTCTGGAATTGCCTCGCAGAATCCTCTTTAAATCGAGATAATTTTAGTCGAGTTCACGGTCGCGTTTCATTTAAATGATAACCGCACCACCCGCTCCCGCGTGAATTGCTCCATTCACGGAGAATTCCGACCGACTCTGTTGCACGTTCTGTGAATCGATTCGTGAAACTGTTAGCTTATTAGCGGACTGCCTGTTTGATGTATTCAAAAGAATGGCTACGATGAAATAGGAAATGGTGGAAACATCGGAAACATTATTAATACCTTGACTGGTATATTCGTTTACATATACAGGGTGTCTCAGCTGAAGGAGGCCACGTAAATATCTCCTCTATTTTTAATGACACAAAAAATATTTTTGGCATAATTTAAATGGTATCGAAGAAGGAATATCATAGAAGAACAATTTCTTTTGTCCGATTATTTTTTCATAGTTTTTTCAAGGTCATACTATTTTTTTATCGGTAGAACTTATTTTTTTAATTCCATCTTATATCGGCTGAAAAAATACATTTGAATATGCTTTAAAAGCATTAACAAGATGGAATACAAAAAGAAGTTTTCCCGATAAAAAATAACGATGATCTTGAAAAAACTATAAAAAAATAACCGGACAGAAAAATTGTTCTTCTATGATATTCCTCCTTCGATACCATTTAAATTATGCCAAAAATATTTTTTTGTGCCATTAAAAAGGAAGGAAATATTTAAGTGGCCTCCTTCAGCTGAGGTACCGCGATCTTTTCACTAAGCTTGCAAATTAATTATTCTCGCGATTTCTTAATTCTTTTTTACAATGAACCTCGCCTGTAATTCGAGCCCTCGAAATGTTTAATGGGAAGTTTGAAAATCGTTGAAACTACGAATAAAATGATATTTCGTAGGAAATGGTCGAGCAAGGTTTTTAGTTAAAACAAGTCTTATCCAAATAAATCCGAACCTGTCATTCCTACAAACGAGCACATGCCAATCACATTTGGCGCTCGGAACGTCTAAACGAGATGTAGACGTTCGAGCAGAATTTTGTTAAAAACGAGAGATAGCTGTTTCTATTGATCGGTATCGAAAGATCGAGAGAGACAGGATCACGAGGCGCGTAGGATTCGGTCCAGCTAGCCCAGGGGTGGAATCCGCGGGGATATCGTGGTGGAAATTCGAGGACTCCGGTAATTCCGCGATACGAGGGTAACGAGGTTCCTGGCAGATTATCTACTGCCTGGCCGACAGTGGCGGAGGGGTTGTTGGCAACGTGTATCGTCCTGTCCGGGCGGGCGCATCGCGGAAAATATCGACCTTCCTTCTCTCTCATTCTATTTCTCTTGCTGTGTTCCCTCCGCTCTCTCTTTCTGGCTCTCTGTAGCTGTAGCCAGGCGGCGTTTAACAAGCGCGTTATGTTAGCCCCTTTTAAAAGATCGCACTTCTGACTTCAATGGGCCGTGTAATCGGATTAGGATCAGCACAATGCTCCTGCGAATGTGTAACGTTCCGCGCGGATTCCATCTGCTAGATTTATCCTGGCTGCGCCCTGTGCATATGTCCGGCCTCTGCGTGTCCATCCTTTTCCGTTCTCGTTGTCGTCGTCGCAAGGACCTTCGCGCGTTTCAGACGCGTCTCTACGCGTTCAAGCTTTGCCGAGGGATGCACCGCTAAACGCCGCGCCGACGCGGACCGCTGCGCGTTACTTCGCTCGGAAGATTCGGTGCGGCTTGTGGATTAACGTTTTGCGTTTTCATCTTCCGGAACAAGGCCTCTCGATGGCCCAGCTGGCCAAAAGAATATTGCTCGGCCTTGGAGACTGCCACTCTTGGACCGACTGGCGAATCTACAACGTCTACAACGATCCCGATCCAAGCTGCGACGAGTCACGTTGCGATGTCATTAATCTTGTTGAGTTGCGGAAGGAAATTTGCGCCACGTTAAAATAGAGCGCAGTACCGAGCCTGATGTTTGGGAAACTGCGACGATTACGCTGAAACGCGAGGGAAAGCTTCCTGCGCCTCTCGATCGATTCTCGAACGGTGAACGTGACTAGGGTTGCTCTTTGAGGTGTCGGAATCAGAAGCTAAAGGAGGAACATCGGGGATGAAACTGTGGGCAGATGTTTTGCAAATGGATCGATGTGGTTATTGTGGTTCTAAGACACTGTGGAACACATGTGCGAAAAGCACATTTCAGACTAAGGTGAAGTGCCCTATGCCTGGACAGCATGTTTTTCTATTTTAAATTTTATCACTTTAAATAAACAAAAACAATTTCTTAAGAGTATTAACATACAGTTCAGAGTTTGTAAAGTAATTTAAAATAAAACTAGAGGGCTATTGTTGCTCGCTCGCTTCGCGAGCTCGCGGGTAGGACTGCTCTTGCGAGAGGGTTAGTGATACGTATGGCTAGTAGGGCCTACTGCTATTAATGTTTTTTATTTGGTGTGTGACTCTCCACGAGCCACACAAAGAACTTCCCGATTTAATAGTTTTCTACTTATCAAAATGTTTGCTATATGGCGTCGCATTAAACCAATATCGTATGCTCGTTGCTCGCTTGGTTCCTTGTTATAGCATACTAATGTTACAAAATAAATTGTCTTAATTAGTTTTTCGCGAACGATACAACTCATCATTATCCGAGTTTGCAGTATTGATCTTGGTTTTCTTCGATACTATTAATTTAAATTTTCTTAAAATATATAAACCGCTCAATTTTGAAACTCTGCTCAGTGCTACATAAACATTTGTAAAGTTCGTATTTCTGATGTTTTAAAATCCATACATACTTTCTCGTATGTTTGTCCCTGACTTTTATGAATCGTAATCGCTTCAGCAGGAACCACTGGAAATTGACTACGTGTGATTTCTTATTTTTCTTCACTCGAAATATTTACTTGATTCGATATTTTTTTATTATTGGTGTTAAATTTTGATTTATATTTGCATTTTTCATATAATCACGATAACGAGTTCTTACTTTCACTCCTACTATGGCCAATTGAAAATCTAACCACAATATAGACGGAATTTTAGTATTTTGTTGAAAAGTAATAAATTTTAATATTCCGCATGCTCCATTAACCAATCCGTCTTCAACATCAATGTTATTAATTATCATATATTTTATATTAATTTTCAATTTAATCTCAGTTCACAATTCGTTTTGAACTGATTGTTTATTTAAAGATTGTAATATAAATGTTTTTGTACTTTCATCGATATTCTTTGAAAATGTATTCTCGGCGATGATTAACTCACTCTTGCATTGGAATAATTTTCGATTATTGTAAGCGGTTACATTAGCATTAGTTGCATAATTGGAAAAAAAGTATTTTTAATTAAAAAAAACAAGAAAAATTTTTTTTTTTAATTTTGTAAAAAATTTTTTTTTTATTTTATAAAAAAAATTTTTTTTTTAAATATGTCTAAATATATATATATATAGTTACGTTTACTTCTTCGGTGGATACGCCTTTCGTATAAATTGCAATGTTTAATCAACTCCTTTCGAAAAAAACTAAAAAACTACTTGACCAAAATGGACCAAAATCTAATCAGCTCTAAGTTACAGCGGGGCACATCGATTGCATCATTCATCATTCTGATCACGTTGTTACTTTTTCAGAAAACGTTAACGAAAAATTTGATTACATAGAAACGGCCATACGCGCACGCACACACACACACACACACACACACACACACACACACACACACACACACACACACACACACACACACACACACACACACGAACATTTTGCTGAAAATAGTCTAAAATGACTCCAATGACCATGAAACGTGAAGATCTGCTAAAAAATCGATTTTCGATTTTCGGGGTAATTACAATAACTTCCCTATAAAATCGGGAAGTTAAAAATCATTGTTTAGGTTAATATCTTTATTGTATTAAATCCAATCTAAGCTAGTACCTGGACAGAAGTAAAGTCTATATCGGGACAAGTTCAATTTACGAGTTGATCGAGCGAACATAACCTAAAACGTTGGTTGGTGGCGCTGTTGCGCATGACGAATAGAAGATGCTTTGCGTAATAAGTAGTATTCTTATCATAGATTATAGTATTGTATTATTTGACCAAATATATATTTATTTTCATTTACTGTTTTAATAAAACTTGTCATAATACAACTTTTAAGGTTAGGTAGTAATACTGATAGATTTAAGATGTAAACATAAAGTATTATTAACGTCACAACCGGAATACATTTTCTACATACGTTATTCAAGCTAATAGAAGACTAATTATACGTACATGTAGTTAAATAATTTGCAAACAATGCGTTGATTTTATTCACAAACACGTGACCAGCTTCAGGCGTAAGCACATTGCGTATAAGTTTAGAGTGGGACAGCTACTGTCATCGCGTCCCAGTATGGAGTACATATATTTGAAAACAGTCCTAATCTTGGACATCTAATATTTGGATTAATAATTATTATTTACGTTAAGTTTGATTGCCAATTTATTTTAAAATATCAATATTATTATGCGTGATAATTATTTTTTGTCTGAGGGCTTAAATTATATCTTTTTTCTAACAAAAGTTCGAACTATAAATGCACATGATTCGCATGTAAATAGACTATCTTGTATACTGTTTTCAGATGAACTTTGAATTCATTTTTAAATTTCAATTGATGTCTTAATGAAATAATATTCACACCTACTTGTAGCTAAGGCCTCAGAATACATAATATAATTATTTAATCTCTTAATTACTGATTTTACTATGAAAATTCAATTGTCCAGATTTAGGTATCACTTTTGGACTGTCCAGACTTAGGGCACTTCACCTTATTTTGCGTCAAAACCAGAGAAGGAAATTGTCCACCTTAAGACCCGAGCTATGTAGCTAAGAGATTAAGAATAATACAGCAGTTTTATTTTCTAAAGTTATTATCGCATGAAGCGAGCACGGTGTTGGTAGAAAAACATCCCCCGTGGACACCGTTTGGCCAGATACTGGCCGATCGGTCGCGGATGGAAGAACACCACGGGTGCACTTAAATATAGGGCCAGCTGCCCGTCGTCCGTCGCCCGTGGACGTCTAAATAGATGGCCAATGGGTTCTTGAATTATGAGCCTAGGTACCGGGCTCTCGCTCGGTGTAATGTAATTATTGCCTCCCGGGTAGTGTATTCGCTCCATTTATGTATTAAAATCGACGCCGCTTACCGTGACTGCGCCTCTCCTGCTCCACACGGTTCGATTAAATGGACTTTAATTCGCGTAAGAGGCGGAACGAGGAAAAGATCTCTGGCGACAGTATAGGGGCGCGCCAAACATTTCCTCTCGCGTTCTTTCTTCCCTCAGAAAATTTTCTCGTAAATCATGCGCGTCGAGTTGCACGGATTTCACCCCTTGTCGCTGATTTCAATTATTTCGGAGCAATAACGTCACGGGGAACGGGATGCTAAAGCTTCAGCTGGCTCCTCTTCAACGTGATTGAAGACTGGTCACATGCCCATGCGGATTTTTAATATTGTTGAGTACCAACGAACGATGTGCTTGATATTTCTACTGTGGAATGCGTGCATTTGCATTATGTAATGCAAATAACAAACACTGTACTGCGGAGTTTATGCATTCATGATTTCCGTCAGAATAGTTTCAGTTTGATCAAATGTTGAAAAGATCTCTGAAGAATTGTACAACATAATAATTTGTTTGGATACCGAGATAACACAGAGGGAACTTGTTTCTGGGAGATCCGGGCGGAGCCAGATCCATCAAACGACGCGCGTGATTGACAGATGCATGCAAGAGCGTTTTTCGATACTAATCCCGGATCAAGTGTCATAACTGTGATTACGAACCTGATCTGCCGAAGACTCGACAGACAGTTTAGGAGTGTTCCGAGAAGATTCGCCCTCAGCCCGGTCATGGAACCCGATAGGGACAGATGTCCGAAGTCCGAAGTATCCCTAGGTCTCGGTTAGGGTCTAAGGGTCGAAGGATCCGAGGGTTAAAGCAAGTTATCCAATAGTAGCCTCGACCCTCGCGCTCCGTCGTGCAATCAATGATTTCAGGATGTACTTCTTGCCTTTCGCGCACGGAAGCCTCCTTTTTTCCGTTCGAATCAACAAAATCTACGAAGCTCGTCTCCTCTCTCCCTATCTCAGTACTGTAAAAAATTCGTGGCATGCCTGAAACTGCGAGTTCCCGGATCCGTACCGTAAAGTTCAACTTCGCGCGAGCAATTTTTAACAACTTTCGAACGACGATCCATAAGAACAGCATCTGACGTGGCCATCAGGGATCGTGGGAACGAGCTAGCTGCGAGATCCTGTCGCCGTAACTGGGAGACACAGGACGATAAAATGAAACTGCGCGTCGGGCGACTGCTTACATGCAAGACTCGAAACGCTCCCGAAAATAACTGTATAAAACTGTTATGTAAAGGCTCTGACTAAAACAGTTGCGAACAACATTTATTCCGAATACCGAGCTGTTACGAAGCACCGGAATTCTCAACTGCTACCCGTTTCAGTTACCGTTCTTGTTTTCGTTTCCTTGTCGACTCTATTATCGTTATTCTTCGGTTTTAAATCGATTTCGATACGGTTTTCCACTCTTGCTTATTCTCTGCGTTTCAGATTATTATGAACTTCGATTGATTGTTACCGCCAGCTGATCGACAGCTCCAAATTTTCGAACGATTGACATCACATAAAAAATCGATAAATTCCGATCGATAGCTTCGAAAGAACTGGGGTGGACTGTAGAAGTTAATTCTAGACGATTTTGTAAAGGTTCTCCAGCCCCGTTTCCGGAGCCGAGATCGATAGTATAACAGTTTCCAAGCTAGCAAGACGCAGTTGGCTCCGGTTGGTCTACTCGGTCCATATTCGGGTCTGAGAGTAAGACGAACGGAGGTCGTCGGCTCATGACGATGCTGAAGAGGATACGACGATTCTCGTCGCGTCAACGTTGTATCCGACTCGGTAAAGGGCGAGAAAATCGTTCCTGATCCCCTTTACGGGAACAGACATGGTCCTGGCTGTGTCTGGTTCCAGGGGAGGCGACAAAAAGCTCCTCGTCTATTTTCCATGGCGATGCTGTTCTCGTAGTCCGGCTCCGGGTCTCCTGGCAACCGCGTCCCTCGCGGCTGGACCCGTTCCAAGGACGACGATCTGGGTTAACGTCGCGAAATTGTGCCGGGTCCGCGAATCGGCTTTGAAGCTTAACCGCCGCGCCGTGTCGTTGGCGAATCGATAGCGTCATCCGCGAAAAAGGATTCGCCTCTTTTGCGCGGACGCTCTTTGTCCGCTGCTCGTCTCCATGAATCGCGACCCGGATAGTAATCCCGACGGTAAATAGATCGATACGACCGATTCTAGACGACCCCACGTCCTCCATCCGAGTCTATTTAGCCCTAAGTGGTTTTTATTTGTTTGCGATGCGCTAGCGTGACACGCGCGAGGGTCCCGAATAAGGGAAACACATTGTGTACTAACGAGGGAAACTCAAGGTGACTCGGAAATCGAGAAAGATCTTACGATAGAAATTGAAACACGTCGAATCGACGAATTCGTTTAGACGTTCTCGAAAGTCGTGAATAGAACATATGCCAGTGAAATGATACTTCAGCGACATAAAGGAATGGCAAATGGCTGTAGCAGTGTCAGGTGAACGAGCTGCATAAAGAAGTTCCCAGCATCAGGAGAAGATGAGATTCTTTGTCATTGTTACGAAGCAAAATCAGTTACCTCAGACAGCAAACCATAATTTCTCGGAGCTTTATTCTTCGCCATTACTTCACCGAACCTCTAATAAAAGCAACTTCGCGTAGTTGATAAATTAACTCTCGAACGTTGATGGTTTTTTGAGACCCTATGAATATTTTTAAGGGAACAATAAATTCGGCCGTATCCGCGCAGTGGATATAAATTTTTATACTGTACTCCGGAGAGAAACTGGAACTCGAGATAAACTTTTACAGCATGTTAAGGGCTCCGTTGGACTTCGAGTAAAGTAAAAATTTAGTCGATCGTATCAAACTGCTGACTACGTCAAACTACAAAATACAGGATGCCACGTGTGCCATGAGTAAAGTGAAATCCACAGCCGACTTGGACAATCTTGCATTTTGATAGTGCCACTTATAGCAGTATTGGAGTAAACCAATTCTTTGAGGTTAATAAGAGTTTCGTCATATTCCCAAGAAGACAAAATCTCATGAAATGAAATTGTTCAACAATTCTAGTAAACGTCCAACCTTGGTCAGAGCAGAAATTTCGAAAACTTGGATCGCTGAACCGCGAAACTGGCAAGCGAAAGCGCGGGCGTCGTTCCCTTCGATAGAAACTCGAGGAAAACAATCTGCGACTAATGAATTAATCAATTTGCGAAATCGCGGCGCTACTCGGGAACTTTCTAAAACCATTGTAATTCGCAAGAACGATCCAAGGGACACGTGCGAATCGGAGATGAAGAAATTCGCCGTCTACGACTCCCTCGTGCCATTCTAATTGTGCTCGCTGACATATGCACCGTGCAATAACGCCGTCGCCGTCGCGCGTAAGGCGTACAAATTAACATGTCGCTGGGATAACGATTCGCGGCGGTAATTGGCGAAACGATAGTTTCATTGAGACTGTATAACGATAACGACGAAGGAGCGGACGGCTGCCTCGGCGTTCTAATTAGACGCGATAACGCGCCGGGAACAGGTGAATCGACGCATTACGCCTGCGGAATTGATTCGTAATTTGTTGGCAAAACTTTCTGCTCTGATATAGAATTCGATACACCGTAATCGCCTGGCGTTCTGTCAATAATTTCGATATCCGCGATATCGCTGACTCGCGTCAGGAACAGCTTGTTTAGATTATGACAGACCCCGAGTCATGCGTAACTGTTCCCTGAAAGATGCTGTCGTCATTTCTTACTTCTTATTAAGGAGCAGAGGATAAATATTTAAAGCCATCTCCGAGGCAATGTTGCTTATCTGCATAATACGTCACAGTGACGTAGGTAAACTTCCTGCGGCGGTTGTGGCAGTTGACTTCCAATGATCAATGGCTCTGTCAAATTATGTTATGGTTTTATTCATTATCTTTAACATACTCATTGTTTGCTGACTTTTCCCAGCCTTTACGGTCCTGCAATTTTTATCATGTTGCGCAACAAAAGATACAATGTTGCCTTTCATTCAAAAAGAATCTCTTCGTACATCCTTAAGAAATGTTTGCACAAAACATTCTCTCATGACTCTCATTCATTTTCGTTTTACACTTTAATTTTACCAATTTGGTTTTACACCACATTACAACATAATTGTACAGAAATAAGGAAATACACAGAATTTTAAAAGAATTCCTTCGTACATCCTTAAAAAATATTTGCACAAAACATTCTCTCATGGCTCCCATTCATTTTCGTTTTACACTTTAATTTGACCAATTTGGTTTTACACCAAATTACAACATAATTGTAGAGAAATAAGGAAATACACTGAATTTTAAAAGAATTCCTTCGTACATCCTTAAAAAATATTTGCACAAAACATTCTCTCATGGCTCTCATTCATTTTCATTTTACACTTTAATTTGACCAATTTGGTTTTACACCAAATTACAACATAATTGTAGAGAAATGAGGAAATACACTGAATTTTAAAAGAATTCCTTCGTACATCCTTAAAAAATATTTGCACAAAACATTCTCTCATGGCTCTCATTCATTTTCGTTTTACACTTTAATTTGACCAATTTGGTTTTACACCAAATTACAACATAATTGTAGAGAAATAAGGAAATACACTGAATTTTAAAAGAATTCCTTCGTACATCCTTAAAAAATATTTGCACAAAACATTCTCTCATGGCTCCCATTCATTTTCGTTTTACACTTTAACTTGACCAATTTGGTTTTACACCAAATTACAGCATAATTGTAGAGAAATAAGGAAATACTCCGAATTACAACGTAATTGCGGACGACTAAAAAGAACGTCCAATTAGAAGATAATTGTGGAGAAACATATAAAATTGCACATAAAATTCGAAACAAAAAATGGGCGAATTTTTACCGAGGAGTAAATGAGGTTTAAAATGAGATTCGTATCGTTCGTAAATATTAGATCGATGTCCGTGACGCGCAGCACTGAAAAATGGAATTGGTAGAAGAAACGAACGATTATTAATACGTGACGCGGACGTGTACCAGCTGAAACAGGCAAATGATCAGATGCTGCAGAGCGTGCAAGCAGCGAGGACGAGACAAATTCGCAGCACCGATAAAACTCGGCTAATTCAAGGAAGTCAAATAAACGCGCTCCGTCAAATGTTTCCGCGCAGGTAACTCCGCATCCGACGAATCCCGGCTGACAAATGTATTTAAAAGCATTTCATCTCCGACAGATTAAGAAACTTCCTCGACAAGTTCCTGGTTCCTGGCATCCTAACCAGCTTAATCATCGAGCTTCGTTATCATCAGAATATCTCTACCTTCAACAAAATAACAATTTAACCCTTAAGCGAACCCTCAATCGGTAATTCGTTTGTAATAAGACGATGCAATGGATTCGCTTGCTCAGACACCTATAGAGGAACGTAATGCAGATAAGTAATGCAGTCTTCGTCGCGAGCGACAAAACGCAATTATTCAAGCTGTCGCTAAAACAAGTTCGCGTTAAATGATTCGACTAGACAGCGGGGATAAACAACGATTGTCCGAGTTGAATCGGATAGAGGACGGAAGAATCGAACAGACCCGGAAACCGGTAATTAATACACTGATCGGCGGAATTAACCGTTGCCTGTGGTACAGCGCGGCGCGGCGTCGCCGAATAAAATATTCAGTGGCCGGATGCGGCTCTTGTCTTCCAGAGACGTTAAGTTAATAGTCGCCTGGGATTGCGACGCGGAGAATAGGTTATTCGAGATTGATTAAGCAATTTCATCCGGGAATGGCGTTCGCCGATAACGTGGCTGGTAATAATAAGCGGCGGGGTGGAGGGGAGGGGTCGTGCAATCGATATCGCCGTTGCATCTGTCAAATTTACCCTTCCGTGGGCTGAAATCGGCGTAATTCCACTTCGTGATAGTCGCCCTCCTCCTTTTCCCTGCTCGGGACAAACAATGCGGAACCATATTGACCGGTATTGCGAATTATTGCGCTACATCGACTGCGAACGCATCGTCCACGGGCAAATATAATAAATTCGTGGACGGGGCAATGGCGTGGACGATGGCCCGTCCCCGTCCATATAAAAACGTAGGGGGCACCAGGCGCGCACGCCTTTCGCCGAACGGTGCCATCGTTCATGCCACATTTCGCAAACGAGATGCACTCTGCTCAAAATAACCTCCGTAGGGGGCAAAACTACTTGACGCTTCCATCGAACCACGTGGATTGGGTTGGCCAAGCTCTTTGTAGTCGGGAATTAGACATTCTGTAGTTTATTAGTAAATAAAAAGGAACAGCAAATGCAACGTATTTATGTTACAATTAAATTATATTTTCCTCCCGTTACGTCTTTCTAAATGCTCACAATTGAGAAATCGCGCATTTAAAAGATTAATTGATACAACTGCGCGACAATGTCGCATATAACGACTTCGATTAATACGGTTGATGCAGGTTTGCTTTGAAATCTCCTTTGATCCGAATAACGGCAACGCCTCGAATTATTCTATTCAAGCCCGATCATTGTTAATCAAATTTAACATGGCCGGCAAGAAATATCCGCATAGCGGTGCAAGTATCCCATTTAATATCCGCGGAAAAAAACTGGCAAAAGGAGGTCACACGATAATTCCCCATCTATCTTCGCGGGTAACGCGAGCGCGAAACAACGTACCGAAATTCGCCAACTCATTTCTGCAGCGCACAATGATGCCCGCTCGATTTAAAGGGAGAGAGATTATTGCCCCGGCATGGCACTGCGCGGCGCGGTGCAGCGGCGGCGGGGCGCATGAATAAAATCCATCGGGCAGTTACAGTCCACATACTCCTTTAAAAATGCTTTCAATAACCATTCGTGTCAGCGAACGGCGCGATGGTTGCGCAATGTTCCTGTTCCGGTTACGGGTCGTGGGCCGCTAATACACGCATTCGAAAGCCCCGATTTCCATCGTTCTGCCCGATAACAGACTAATTCGCCGATCGCAGGCGACTACGGCCGAAATAATATAGCGGCAACAGGGATTAGCCGCGGCGGCGGAACGAAAGGTCCGTGCCGCGCTGTGTAATTCAACGGTGACGTGCACGGTCCGCGGACCTACTCGTAATTAACGGTTTATCGACGTGCCATTAGGTTCACGCTTTACTTACCGGACACCGCGTCGTAATTTTTCAAAAATGCGCGACCCAGATCTAAACACTTCTCGAAGCGTTGTGTAACTACGAACGGTTAAAGAATAGCAAAAAATTCCAGAATTTGTTCAAAGGTAAAATTATGTTTCTTTAAAAAATCAATATGTATTTTGAAATTTTGTTCTTGAGGTGGTGCAGTTATCTGGATGCCAATTAACGGGTTCCCGGGGATAAAGTGTTAAGCACACTCGTCGACCGGCAGCCAATATCGAACCGCGTGATTCGTTTTTCGCCGCGTTACCAATTTCGCGTGAATCGGCGACCGTTTCGGTCCTCCGGAACGAACAAAGCCAGCCACGAAGCCATTGTTCCTTCGGGACACCACCGCAGCCCTTCCGATACACGTTCCCGAGTATCCTCTTTGTCGAAGTCTTATAGTCCCGCCGCAAAGAGACACGTGCTTCGATTGAAGAGCAAAGGGAAAAGAACGCTCGATGCGCCGACGATATCAAAGGGTAGAAATGAGAGTTTCGAGATGGAGTTTGAGCCACTGGAGTCTTTAAGATCAATCATTGCGGTACCTCGTGCTTCCGCGAACGTGAGCGCGGCCACGCCTTCCAATATTCGCGAATCGAACATTTTTGCTGTGATGGTACTCCCTAAAATTCTTCTCGCTAAATTATTGAAATATTATTGAAATGCATACAATAGATCCATTTGATTCCACGCGTTTTTCCATCCCTTTGAAAGTTCCATTTTAGAAAATTCCTTTGACCTGCTCATAAAACACCGAACAAAATGATGTTTCACATAGTTTCAAGAACCGAGTATTGTACCATAAAATAGAACTGTTTAAAGGATATTGTAATTACGAGGGACACAAATGGCGGAACAAGAAAATTAGGAGTGCTGTTTTATGTGAAACACCCTACATATAGAACATACTACATGTAAAATGCCACAGTAAATTTTCCCTTTTCTAATTTCCGTCCAGAATGCGTCAAATCGAAGGTAAAAGCTAAAGAAGACAATTGGAAGTCCTTTTCTGTATAAAACATTTTATATAAAACTCAGTACAGACTGTAGCAAAAAATTGTCCAGTTCCCGTATAGACCGAAGGGTCAAGGCAAAGGGCGTCCCGAGCCGCGCGAATTGCGTAATGGACGCTCGCGTTTTTCTTATTTCGCGTGGGTGGTCATCGATATGCGCGTGCACGAGGTTGGCAGAGGGCGTCGAGCGATTTGCAGCGAGGGAAAACGAGGAGCGCGGAAAGGGAGCGGACACGAGAGATCCCCGACATTGGATTTGACGGTCTTCCTTGCTTTCGACGCGTTTTTGCGCGATCCGTTTTCATGGCGGCTGTTTGTGGAGCCGCGGACCGTCACGACGACGCCGCGCGCCGGCTCGCATAAGAACGGGTGAGAAGAAGCTGTCGAGGCGCGGCTCGCGCCTTCTGGCATCTCGAGCTCCGCTCCGAAGCCCTTCTCGCCCTATTCGGCCCTTCGGCGCGCGTCACTGTCCACCGCGGATGTAAAACCGGCGCGGAGGCGGCGAGTTTTTCGTCTCTAATTTACAGCCTGTCAAAGCTGCGTGCCACCCCATCACTCAGCCACTCATATCGCGGAAAATATGCATAATTCATAGGCCCCGGCGGAGCTGTATATAATATTCCGTCGAGGTCGGCGAACGACCGAGCTTCTCGCGATCGACCACTCGAATGCTCATCTCGAAAAATATGGGCGGATCTTCTGGCGTCGATTCTCGATCGATCTCGAACGGTGGCTGTCCGACGATTCAATTCCCACTGTCGTGTCCGGCGACGATTTCGAAAATTTATTTATCGGCCGAAACCCACTGCCCCGTACAAATAGCGGAACAAAGTTTACTCTGTAGAAAAATATGTTCGTGCTGATTGTTAAAAAGTCTGCAACAGCTCGTGCTGTTTTAGCGAGAATAAACCTTTGCGCGCGCAGTTGTTTTATTAGAAATGACTGACGTATGAAAATAACGTTCCGCGCGTTAAGCTTGAAACGGTGCAATGGATATTATTGTTACATTTATTTCGCTGAATTTTCGAAGAATTTACCGTGCTCCAGTTTCGACGCTGTATCCGCGGCATTGTAGTGCTAACGCGATAGCGGACACCGCGAATTTTTTGCCGGCGCGGCGTAAACACTGCTTATCTCGGAATGGAACAGACTTATGGCGCGCATGCCAGTTTTTGATAAGTCGCTGAAGTTTGTTGCATACGTTCCGGTACACGAGGAATTGTAGCTTCGAGTTGCGCGCAAGGAAAAGGGTTGGGTTGAAAAGGGCTGAAACATTTTCTCGTATCGCCTGTAATTTCCGTTTGATCAAATTTTGCCCAGAAAACGGGAATCTGACCGCACCGGTGCGTCCCTCGAAAAATAAACGAGTGATCGCTGGCACCGCGGGCGCCGCAAAGAGCAAACGAAAAATAAAATCGGCGACGGTAATACATTAACGAGAAGCAATCGGTAACGCGACGTAATGAAACCGTCGGGTTCGATAATAAAATACGGCGAACGAACAAACAGTCGTCGCTCCGGCCAGTCGTCAGAACGGTCGTCATTTTTTCGGCACGATATGTAACGCCAATACGACCTGCAAATATCAGACTGCCATGCCGGCCTGTAAATACCGTCGCAAATAGACGCCGCCATTTTCCGACTTCATCCGGTTATTGTCCTTTCGGCTCGGTAAATTTTTATAGCGAACCTCTGTTCTGTTCTCGTCTGTTCTGTTTCGTTTGTCGGCCGGTGTAGTATTCCGAGCTGAGGCGGTTTTTACGATTCCGCGTGTATGAGAGGCACGGTGGTTTTCCCTGCCGCCGTCAAGAGGACGGATAAAGAGGATCCGCCTGAAACACGCCGGAAACCGACCACCACGACGAGCCGACGACGCGGTTATTACACTAAGGGTCAACGAATTTCCTGGCCGAGCCACCGCGTCGCACCGCCGTTCCACCCCCGTGAAATCCACGGGGAAATGCGCCAACAGCGGTTGCACACCGTTCGATACGCACACCCACCCTCCATGGTGTCCCTTGGACGCACAGCTCTCTCCCAGTCTCTCTCTCTTTCTCTCTGATAGCCGACTCCAAAATCCATCTCGCCGACTCGATTTTCTAACCAACCTCGTGACCACCATTACTCATCCGCGGCGTCAAAACAACCGAACTTTAACCGGTCGTCCCTTACGCGATAATCCCCTTTTTGCACTGGGAAAACTGTCCAGCATGCATAGAATACTCCATTTACAATCCTTGATGAAGCGATAGCGTTTTATTCATTTCTCCATAGTATTTCTCCACAGAAATTAGTTGGGTGAAATTTTATATTTAACTGCCGCTTCTTGATTTTATATGTTAATACTAATAACAATAAGCCTAATGTGAAATACAGGGTGAGTCCGAAGAAACAGAACACCTAAATATCTCCGTTACTGTTCGTTGTACAAAAAAACTTCTTAGGACAAAGTTACACTGTTTGAAGGGCAACATGTAACGGTGTGAGGGAAAAAATTTTCAAGGTCATTTTTTTACAAGATTTCAGGTTCATTGATATTTTTTAAAATGGAATGACGTACTTTTAAAATGGAATGACGACATTCGTTATAAAAAAGTACTAACCCATGTATGTCGAAAAGTTAGTAGATTAGGAGATATTTCAATTTAAATAACTCTAAAACGCCATTACTGTCGTACTAAGACATTAGCGTTTACTTGCTAGTGTAAATTGAAGAGCTGAAATTGAAAGCTTGACGTTGAACATGAAATTGAAGATTTGAAATTGAAAAATTGAAATTGAAGAGTTGAAGTTGAAATTGACGTTGAAATTGAAAAATTGAAATTGAAGTTGAAGGGTTGATATTGAAATTGAAGTTGAAATTGATAAATTGACGTTGAAATTGAAGAGTTGAAATCAACGAAGTGAAATTGAAAAATTGAAGTTGAAATGGAAGAGTAGAAATTGAAGTTGAAATGCAAGTATAGAAATTGAAGTTGAAATGGAAGTGTCGAAATTGAAGTTGAAATGGAAGAGTTGTAATTGAAGTTGAAATGGGAGAGTTAAAATTGAAGTTGAAATTAAAGTTGAAAATAAAATTGAAGAGTTGATATTGAAATTGAAGTTGCAATGGAAAATTTGATGTTGAAATTGAAATTGATGTTAGCGCTACTTACTTGTGTAACGTCTTAGTACGACAGTAATGGTATTTTAGAGTTATTTAAATCGAAATATGTCCTGAACTACTAACTTTGCGACATACATAGGTTAGTACTTTTTTATAACGAATGTCCAGCTGCATCGATCAATGTATTAAAAAATACCTCATTCCATTTAAAAAAATATCGATGACCTTGAAATCTTGGAAAAAATTGCCTTGAAAATTTTTTCAAGGTAATCTTCAAACAGTGTAACTTTGTCCTAAGAAGTTTTCTGGGGACTCACCCTGTATACAATCTGCTAAGAGATTAAATGAGAAATGTGTCTAATAACGCGAAGAACAAATGAAGTTCGAAAAAATATTTCTAGCCTCGTCGAGTCAGCAATGTTTTGAGAATTTATCAGGTGAAATACTGCTCTCGCTTGCTGTAGCTGGCGTCTAATCCACCTACATAAAACCACAACGAATTGCTCAAGCTCGGGGCTGGCGGATTCAGGTCCAGGATCGTCACACTCGGTGTTCCTGTCGCCCCTCCGCCCGTTCCTCATCCTTCGGGTACCCGTAAACAACGTGTCACCGGTGGTACACCCTCTTCATTGTCGACGTTATTGACGACGCGAGGCGAATTAGAGGCCCGGTCTCTCCGCCTTTATGTTCCGCAGAACTTAATCGCGGCTCCGGCTGTTGTGACCTACTAGAATGAACAAGGATCAACCCGCCTCGGGGCCACTCGATGCTGAATTTTTAATGTCGTTGCTCTCGCTTGCCGTGCGACCATGTCGCGTGCAATCACCTCGGTCCCATGAATATGTTACCCTGAATCGTTGGAGTTGCTCGGAACGAAAGCATGTGGATTTAATTAGCGAGCCGGCGCGCCGCGTCTCTGCGGAACTCGACGCGCATGCATCGCATGCTGCGCGAAATTTGGGATTATGATGGATATGATCGGCTCTTCCCCAGAAACAAGGTCACAGAGTCGTTACACGGCTGTCACACCGTGGGACGGATCTGTGATTTTACTAGAAAAAACCGTTCTCGAAGTAATTTCTGTGGATTTTCGAACGGAGATGTTTGCAGATGGTAATTACTATGGTAAATTATACACTTTGGTTTCGACGAATAAATTATTTTAATTTTCCGACAGTTTTCCGAATGATAGATCGACAGCTGTTAAAATGCATGCGCGGATATTGATGGTTATAATTAATACAACCAGTATGCTAAAACAGGTTGAATCATGGGCAATTTATTCTCATGACTGAATTTTGGATATTCGTGGAATTTGGCACGGGAGGTAAATTTTGTAAATTTGTTATCCACGAGTTATGCTTGCATTATTTTAAAGTATGCTATCTTTTTAAATATTGGACAGAGTGATACGTACGCTAAATTAAATACAGCTCCGCGCTGAATGTGACAGGATATAACTCGCGGAAAGCAGGTTACGTTCAAAGTATTCTAGTCTCGTTTGTAGCATAATAATATTTCATTATGAACTGCGGAAGCCATGAAACACTCGCCATGGTACAATGAGCTCACTGTAATAATTGTCAATCGAGTCGGCAGCAACTCAGCTTGAATATTTCAAGACTAATAACGGTGTCGAATATCACGTGTCATGTGAAATCGGACCAGTCTATTAATAATTTTCTAGCAAAACGACGCGTATTGCCACTAATCCCAAATCTTGTCAGTTGACAAGAGTAAATTGTCAAAATTGTCGATCGAATGCTGTCGCTAAATTCTACAAAATTTCTTCGTGCCGAATTAATGTTTCCAAAAGAAAAATGAAGCCAACTTTCATTTCAACTACAGTTGTTCGAGGGTCGTTATAATGCAATGTTTGCCGATTGCTGCGAAGCGAGGCTACAAATACACCAATAAACACTGCCGTGTCCAATGTACAAACGTGCAGCCTCGTAATACCGAACCTTCAATGGGAATTATACTTTATAATAGACACTAAACGAGGGTAGCAACCCGACCGACCTCGTCTGCCGAAAGATAAACGATTCAAGAAGAAACGGAGGAAATATTTGGCCAACGTTCTCCCCGGGTCAGATTCGACGGGTAACAGAATTGAATAATGGAAGGTCGTTCTGAAGTTTCGCGGAGCTTAAACCGGAACGACTTTTTCAAGTCGTTGACTCGCCGTGCTGTGACACGAGGGAAGGGTGCGCGGAACAGTTTTCACGATTAGCGATATAAATGGGGCTCCGTATTAAATTAACTCGCAACAAAGCTAATCGCGAGCAACGCGACATTGTAAATATTAACAAAAATAAGAGAAACAATCCTTTCCGTCGACTACAAAATTGTTCGCGGTAAATTGATATTTGTCAGCATGCATATTAAAAATAGGTAGACTTTAAACACAGGGTGAGCCGAAGAAACAGAACACCTAAATATCTCCGTTACTTTTCGTTGTACAAAAAAACTTCTTCGGACAAAGGTACACTGTTTGAAGGGCCACATGTAACGGTGTAAGGGAAAAAATTTTCAAGGTCATTTTTTTACAAGATTTCAAGGTCATTGATCTTTTTTATAATGGAATGACGTATTTTTTAATACATCAATCGATGCAGCTGGACATTCGTTATAAAAAAGTACTAACCCATGTATGTCGAAAAGTTAGTAGATCAGGAGATATTTCAATTTAAATAACTCTAAAACACCATTACTGTCGTACTAAGACGTTAGCGTTTACGTCCTAGTGTAAATTGAAGAGCTGAAATTAAAATTGAAAAATTGACGTTGAAATTGAAAAATTGAAATTGAAGAGTTGATATTGATGTTGAAGGGTTGATATTGAAATTGATAAATTGACGTTGAAATTGAAGAGTTGAAATCAACGAAGTGAAATTGAAAAATTAAAGTTGAAATGGAAGTGTAGAAATTGAAGTTGAAATGGAAGTGTAGAAATTAAAGTTGAAATGGGAGAGTTAAAATTGAAGTTGAAATTAAAGTTGAAAATACAGTTGAAGAGTTGATATTGAAATTGAAGTTAAAATGGCAAATTTGATGTTGAAATTGAAATTGATTAGCGTTTACTTACTTGTGTAACGTTTTACTACGACAGTAATGGTATTTTAGAGTTATTTAAATTGAAATATCTCGTGAACTACTAACTTTTCGACACACATAGGTTAGTACTTTTTTATAACGAATGTCCAGTTGCATCGATTGATGTATTAAAAAATACTTCATTCCATTTAAAAAAAATATCGATGACCTTGAAATCTCATAAAAAATGACCTCGAAAATTTTTTCCCTTACACCGTTACATGTGACCCTTCAAACAGTGTAACTCTTTCCTAAGAAGTTTTTTTAGACAACAAGAAGTAACGGAGATATTTAAGTGTTCTGCTTTTTCGGACTCACCCTGTATATCGTAAATTGACACGTGCCGAGAATGAACTACATATAAGGACGATCGTGTAACTATTACTTACAAAGATATTAGAAGTACGGGTCAGTTGTGGTTCAAGTTCACCGGATGCACCGGTTGCAGGGTCGTCGGATGGCGTCCCATTAACATTTCATCCTCGGCACCGGCCGCGGCCGGGTCAGTTATCTGACATTTATTAAAACGGACTCTCGGCTGCGTCATCGATCACGAAGCACGCTTGTCGGCCTCGGACGACCGCAAAGGTGGAATAAAATTCATCGACTCCCATGAGCCACGGAGTACATCAAAGCCGACGGGAGGGTGGGTTTTGCCTCCGCGCGCCTACTCGCGGAGGACGCAGCCTGCCAGGGGTTGCTCGGCTAAATGTACCGTATAATTTAGACAGCAGCTGCGCCAAGCGACAAATATAATTCGACGCATCAATCTGCGGCTTTAGGGTCGAACTTCAGGAGACTTTGGACCGCTAACCGTCGGACGACCATGGCCATCCCAAAAAGATCGGACCCGCTGTTTCCGACACCACTCTGCGCTCGGAAATCAAATTTCACCCTCTCACGATCCATCCCTGCCCGTTTTAACACATTGCCAATTATTCCATCATTTTTTTATCCGGCGATCGAAATTAACAAATTCAACGCCAACGTTTCATTTATTCTGCATCCTTGCAAGTTAAAGCATTTTTAAAGAAACAAAAAAAACGGTTTACAGTAGACAATATTTACCAACGTTCAACAAAATGCCCTACCGGAAACAATAAAATATGTATAACTGTTTCTACTACACAGTTTGCCTCGCTCGGAAGACGTCGACAGAAATGTTCCACAAAGAAACGTGCCGCGACCGTCAAAGCTCGCTCACCTCTTTCACCACCGCGCTTTCTGTAACCACCGGCAGTCGCAAGCATCTGCGAATTATATTACCGCCGAGAAAGTTGATTCTTGGGTTCTCGTACCGGATCGACGCCCCTGAAAATTAGCGCGGCGCCGTGAAAAACGCGGCTGCAGATTGGTGATAAATAAGGAATTAAATATCGGACCCGGGAAAAGCTCCGCCATGCCGCGAGGGCGTAATTTATAGGAAAACTTTCCGCGAGAGGGAAAGTGCGGGTCGTAGCCGGTGTTTTCGCGCCGGAGCCGTGCGAAAATCGGCGCGAAAATAAAAGAGTTCGGGCTCCTCGCCGGAAAAGTAAATCGAGTTTTCGGAATAAATCTTTCACGCTCGGAGAGATAGTGAACACGTCTGCGCAGCCCCTAAGCACCCTGTTTCCCTCTGTTCGAATCATTTCGGGGTGATTAAAGCAATCAGTGAATAAAGAAATTCTCGCTGGAGAAACAAACGTAAATCATTTGGAGGGGTTGTTTCGCAATTAACGAAGATAAATGAGAAGCACGTTTGGTTCGAGTACCTTGTAAACACGTGCAGAAAATTTTTATTTTACATAAAGACCCTATGTACTTATCGGTTTTATAAGGTAGAACGTTTCAGTCACTTTTAGTGCTCGGTAAATTTAGCATTACGGGAATTTTTATCGATCGGGAATTTTCATAATTACACCGTCTCCAATGCTGTGCGTCGACTTACATTAAATGACTCGCGATCAAAAACATTACTCCGTTTAAGCGCTTTACCAATTACAAGACGATTCCGGTTCGAGAAGTTGAACCTCAGACAGCTTTAACGAGAGTTCGGCTCGCTTCTTCAGATGAAAATGTACGTTTGCGAGTTTAATAAGCGATGGAGCGGCGTGTGCCTGTGCTGGGAGCAGGCTGAGTACCAATAACAAGATTCATTAAATCGAGTTTTAGTCAGGTGCACGCATATTTTAACGAGCCTGAGTCAATCTGCCTCGATACGAAGCGTTGTGAAATATTGACGCCGTAACAATGTTGCGGTTCAGCTAATTTCGTCATTAAGCATACATTTCGAGGCACGGCGAGAACAAACATTTTTACAAAGCATTTTTAAAAGAGTTACTACATTTATATTCCGAAATACGATCACGAATCCAATGAACACGCGATTTTTGGTTTTTTTTTAATTTCCCTTCGTGAAAATCTGCCGGAGTTCGGAACGGAGTTACAGGAAACAATATGCAGTCATTTAAACGCGAACATTTCAATTCGAAGGTTCGACGGGAAACGCGGTTTGGCCGCGGACTGGAATCATTGTTCGCGTTTTCGCATTCGACGCGCGTTATGGCGCTGCGATGTGACACATTTTCGATACGCGAGGACCGTTTACGTGAGAAAAAAAAGAATGAAAAAATAGACAAAAAAACCTCGAAAACGTCCCGCCGTCGGTCTAAAAACGTATGCATAAAAAGAACCTCATGAATACTTAATGCGCTCGTTTGTTGTGCTACGGGGCCGTTTTAAAGGCTTTAACCGCTTCGTTTGGCGTTTCCGTCGGGTACGCGAGGTTCATTACGCATACATCTTTTCCTATTGAGCGTTACAACGTGCCAGGGAAACAATGAGCGAGTCAATGGGCGCACTCGGTCGCCATTGTATGTTTTATAAATGCTGTGAGCCGAACGTGACGAAGAATTCAATCCTAGATCACGTCGAGCCGGCCCGGTGAAAGATTTATGCGAGTTTACACTTTGTCGGGACATTCCAGAAAAAAACCGTTCAACGACATGGCAGTATACTTGTTGAGTCAGCCTCATTTTTCAAGACCGGCTTTCCGAAGCCGTAAAGCACCGCTCTGAAACTTTTAATTCGAGAGTGCGCCGTCGACAGAGTCTACAACGGCGAAGACGTGTTACACAAACAAGTGGCTGTGAAATAAAATGCCAAGGGTCGTTCGCTCGCGAGTTTTCGAGAGAAGAAACTTTCAGAAAATGTTTCGAGAATCGATTTTTCATGGTGGCACTGCGACGACGGTGACGGTGGGTTTCGAATCAAGTAATTCATTTAAGTATTCCAAGGTGAAAGAGACTAGGGTAAAAAAGAGACAGGGAGGTCCGTTTAAGTACGAACACCTATATATCTCGGTTATTATTAGTCGTAGAAAAAATCTCCACAGAATAAAGTTGTACTGTTTCAAGGGGCGAATTTGATGATGGTAAAAATTTTTTCTCAAAGTCATTTTTTTACAAGATTTCAAGGTCGTTGATATTTTTTTTAAATGAAATGAGGTATTTTTTAATACATCAATCGATGCAGCTGGACATTCGTTATAAAAAAGTACTAATCCATGTATGTCGAAAAGTTAGTAGTTCAAAAGATATTTCAATTTAACTAACTCTAAAATACCAGTACTGTCGTACTAACAATAAGACGTTACACTAGTAAGTAAACGCTTAATTTCAACTTCAATTTTAACTCTCCCATTTCAACTTCAATTACAACTCCTCCATTTCAACTTCGATTTCTATACTTCCATTTCAACTTCAATTTCTACACTTCCATTTCAACTTCAATTTCTACTCTTCCATTTCAACTTCAATTTTTCAATTTCACTTCGTTGATTTCAACTCTTCAATTTCAACGTCAATTTATCAATTTCAACTTCAATTTCAATATCAACCCTTCAACGTCAATTTCAATATCAACCCTTCAACTCTTCAATTTCAATTTCTCAATTTCAACGTCAATTTCAATATCAACCCGTCAACTTCACCTTCAACTCTTCAATTCCAGTTTTTCAATTTCAACGTCAATTTTTCAATTTCAAGTCTTCAATTTCATTTTCAACGTAAAGTTTTCAATTTCAATTTCAGCTCTTCAATTTACACTAGTAAGTAAACGCTAACGTCTTAGTACGACCGTAATGGTATTTTAGAGTTATTTAAATTGAAATATCTCTTGTATTACTAACTTTTCGACATATGTACATGGGTTAGTACTTTTTCATAACGAATGTCCAGCTGCATCGATTGATGTATTAAAAAATACCTCATCCCAAATCTCGTAAAAAAATGACCTCGAGAAAAAATTTTTACCATCATCAAATTCGTCCCTTGGAACAGTACAACTTTATTCTATGGAGATTTTTTGTACGACTAATAATAACCGAGATGTATAAGTGTTCGTACTTAAACGGACCTCCCTTATACTTCATTAATTATTGTCTCACAATATAAATCGAGTTTGAAATCGCGCCTTTGCCGGACGTCCTCCCGCGGAATTGCAAATTCGATCAACGAGGCGACATCCTCGCGGTGGTCCGCGAGGCAAACCGGATTAAACGGAGCGTCCAATAAAAGGACGGAAAGTGTGCGGCAAGTTCCGGAAACAAATATCACGCGTCCGAGAATTGAACCTCGTTGAAGAATTTCATTTATCCGTTGTATATTGAAATTTCCGCGACCGGAATGGGAACACCGGAGTTATTCGTAGTCGCGGGGTTATAACGAGTGGAGAGAACCCGCGCCCGGTCCTTTATTGCGGCAAGAAAAAAAGCCGTATAATGGCACCGGCAGCGTCGCCGCGTGAGTTTGTTCCTTGTTTTATAGGGTGCGTGCAACTGCGAATAGAATATACATGAGCGAGAGAGAGAGAGAGAGAGAGGAAGAGGACGAGCAGGTATGCGAACGGAAGGGGAGTTGCAACGAGAGAGGACACGAGCCACGCGTCGATGATACACGCTCTCGTACGAGGAGCTGTCCGAGGAGGATCTTCCTGAAGTATATGCGCCTCGAGAGACCATGGCTTGGTCCCCTTTATCGAACAGCCCCTGACGACCCTTAATTCCGTACTAACGCTTTTCCTACTTTGTTCGACTGACTTCTATCTGTCACGTGGGTCTCGCGGGAACTTTGAAGGGAAACGTGAACGGTCCCAGGACCGGTGTCGTAAATACCATCGAGGCATCGGCAAAGGTCTGTCCCGTTAAATAAATTTTGCTGATCTCGGCGAGAAGCCTCCGACAAGTATAGACGTACTCCGCTACTTCCTCCAGTTTACACCATTTTAAAGCTACACGGGACCGGCCTGTCGTGATCCGCTTGCCACACGATCGCTGCCGATCCTCCGCTTCTCTCGATGATTTTAACGCTGGGTTTACGAGACCCGTTAAAATGAAGTACCGAAAATTACTAACCAAAAGATATGACGAATAAATGTAACCGTTTTGTGTTTTACTTGTTCGTTGTTTGTCTCCAGTTTTAGAGCTGCAACACCATCTATCTCAGACTTCGCGACACTGGTTGGAACCGGTGACTCGAACGAAGACATTCCGGAGTTGCCACTACTTATTCCGGTGACTAATGTTAGGGATGCTCGACAGACACAGAGAGACAAACAATCCGAGTCAGGGTAAACGTAGGGTTATCCAACGGAACTGTAAGAAACAATAGGAAGCGGGACAAAGGGGCAAGTTGCGGACTCGCAACAACATCTTGAGAACGAGGGAAAGGATGATCGAGCTGTGGGAGACGGAGACGTTGTCCAGAAGTAGGGGATGGTGTCCTCCGTGAACGCTGACGACACCTTGCAGATGTTGAAATCACAGGGAAGCGAGGACACTTTCCCTGGTCGGCTTTCTTGGGGAGGAAATACTAAGGGATGCGGAGAAAGAACAACGATCTGCCAATTTTGCCTCGAAGAGGATCCTGAAGACTCGTTGGTTGAGTCGTCTCTAGTTAATCCGACAAACGTAGCTCTTAGAAACTTTTTCTCTCTCTCTGGGATCAACGTGTCATCCTTCTTTTTTAAATTTTATTAACAAACATGAGACCAAGGGTTTCTTTCCACCCTATACAATAGATTCCTTTTTGTGCGGACCTACTCTTTGTCCTCTATTTTATATACTTACATTTCTTAAGTCTCACTGTTTATATCTTTAGTGTCAATGTTGTATTCGAAAATGTTCATTATTTTGTCTCAATTCTAGTTTATAAGTTATCAATGTAATGTTAGCATGCACACCAAACAGATGAACAAACTCGTACTAGGAAACATTGTTGCGTTTCCGATGGCATTTCATCGCAGCCGATCTGTCGGCAGAATCAACGGGAGAGGGAAAGAGAGACGGAGGGAAGGAGAGGGAGAGTGGCAGTCGAAGAGCTTCGTGCAATATTCGAGGCAGGAGAAGAAAGTTTATCGAAAGGACGATAAGCAGCGAGTCTCGACGGTGGTGGATGGCGTCATCGGTTTTGCCATGGGGATCGATGGTGAAGTGCTGCGTGAGTGGTTCTTGTCGGTTGTTTAGACTCGGAAAGACGAGGCTGGTCACGTTCTCGATATCAGAGGCGTAGCTGCGTTTTGTATACAGTCGCACCCTCCTTTCAACGCCGGTGAAATTATTGGCGTAACGAACCGGACGACTCGACGTCTGCTTTGATTTTTTCACACAATGCCCGGCCTATGTTCGACCGAGCTGTCCCCCCCGGATCCCTTTCCCCGTTGATACGTTTCGACGGTCCTCCCGTTACGCTTGTTTAAACCCGACCAGATGAAACCCTAAATCTCTGACGGGGATAGTCCTTTCTCCGTTTCCCCAAAGCCCTGACTTCCTTTCAATAATCGACCGCGTAAAATGTCAATGTCCTTTGTGATGGACATCACAGAATTATTAGAACTGTCAATCTGGCCTGCGTCATTTTTGGTAATAAGTTGCATTATCACAACGGGCTGCATTTTGCAGCTGATGCATTTGAATAGCGTTTGACATGTTTCACAAATTGAGCACGAAGTTTCGATCGGTTTCATTATGCAGTAGTTAAAGACAATTGATGCTGCGACTATACTTAATCTAGAGATGATTTGAAACGGTGAAGTTACAAGATACAGTTAGTGAAAAGTGCAGGTTAATGGATTGAAGCTGAAATTCGCCACCAATTTAGCAAGATTTAATTAAATTCATCGCCCTCCAGATTTTGAGCCAAGTTTCTCCCAAAAACCACTTAGGTATACCGATCCTAAATTACTCCTTCAAGTGCTTGTTTAACCCTCAGCCAGCCGTCTGGTAAGGATGCGAGAAGATACAGGGTCAGCTGTGACCCGTACCAAAGTTTCCTCCTCTTCAAGTATAAAATCAACTTCGAAAATATTAAACGCTGCCGCATAACATTTCAGACAGTTCATTCTTATTATCAAAACATTTAGATTGAATTCAAAACTTCCAAGGCATGGAGCCGACCTTTTCGTAGATAATTAATCCCGCTATAAGAGTGCATCTCGAGTAAGAAATCGAGGATTACTTTTCCGAAGAGAAACAAATCCAGCCACTTAATCGAAGCTGCAGCCGACGAGGACCGCAAAAATTCGCGATTCTTCCAATTGAAGAACCGGGCAATGCCATTAGACCGCAGGTAAACAGCGAAAGAGAGACAGCCAGGTTCATCGGCGGAGACGGGACCGGACGTTTCATCGTCGAGCAGCGTCGGTGTTTAACGAACACTCGAAATCGGCCCTTTCATAAAATTACATCGTTGTTTTTCCCTGTCGTCGAAGTTTTCCCTCGGCATCGGCCGTTTCGATGCTCTCGCGAGCCGATGGAGTTCTCGAGCAATTAGCCTCGTTAAGGAAGCCGAAAGAGGACCAGCCCCGAAGTCCCTCCTCCGGCTTGTAGTCGCCTTTGTTCTCGGATTGCTGGCTACCATGCTGGGGAGAAGGTGCTACGGGACAAGACGCGGCCCGGGTCGACAGGGCTCCTCAACTTCGCAATAGATAGCTTAATTTCCTTAATTAAAATCCGTGCCGGCCCTGGGGACCGAGCACCGCCGTAGTTCGTGGCCCTCCTCTTCACCAATTTTTATTCTCCATCAATTTTCGCAGAAAGCACGAATTTCTTGTAGGAACATGGCACCGGATCGATCTCGAGGGCGACGAATTAATCTGCGCATCAAGTAATTCATGTCGGTCGGCGCGGCGATACATTTGCAGCGGTGTCCAACAAGCAGTGTTGCCAACCGCGAAGCAAATGGGTGCGTGTTAGGCCCTCGGCACCGGCGATAATGCGAGCGCGAAGGCTTTCAACGATGCGCGTTCACCGATACGTAGAATTCGTCGTACTTTGACTGCCGAGCGACCCCTTTTTTCACGAGCAATTATGCGCTCGGCGTCGGAGAGAACGTTCAGGGAAAGCCGATGAAGAGAATGAGCGCCAGGCTAAGAGGAGGACGGGGACCCGGGTTTGCTCGCACCAGGACCATATCAGGAAACACGCCGCCTACGCGACAGAGATGGGACGAGACGACGATTATTACAGAGTTAATGAGAGAGCAGTAATTGGTTGCGGCAAGCCGGCCACCCGGTTGACCGACCGCCGCGCGCCGCGCCGATCGTTCGCCACACTCGCAGGCGAGGCGCCCTGGGCACTGATCGTCGCGCTGAATATTACAGAGCACGTGCGTCTGCGTGGCCCCAGCGCGTGTCTATGTATCACGGGGTAATTGTCGGAAAATACGGTGGTTTAGCGACACCTCGGGCAGGTCAGGGACGCGTGTCAGTCGGCGTTTATTACGCGAAACCGACGCAGCCGTGCCCCGAGGAACGCGGATGTCCGCCATCGATCCGTTTCGGCAATATTGCCTACTTTCTCCGGCCACAGGAAAAACGTTCCGTCACCTGTTCCACCCTTGCATGGCTGATCCTACGTACGCGTTTGTTATGCTTTCTTCAACCGTTTGTGGTTTATGATTGATCGACTTCTAGCCTGGTGGCATATCCAAGATTATGAAAATACAGGGTGAGTCCGAAGAAACAGAACACTTAAATATCTCCGTTACTTTTCGTTGTGCAAAAAAACTTCTTACGACAAAGTTACACTGTTTGAAGGGCCACATGTAACGGTGAAAAAGAAAAAATGTTCAAGGCCATTTTTTTACAAGATTTCAAGGTCATTGATATTTTTTTAAATGAAATGAGGTATTTTTTAATACATCAATCGATGCAGCTGGACATTCGTTATAAAAAAATACTAACCTATGTATGTCGAAAAGTTAGTAGTTCACGAGATATTTCAATTTAAATAACTCTAAAACACCATTACTGTCGTACTAAGACGTTAGCGTTTACTTGCTAGTGTAAATTGAAGAAATTGAAATTGAAATTGAAAAATTGACGTTGAAAATCAAATTGAAGATTTGAAATTAACGAATTGAAATTGAAATTGATGTTGAAATGGGAGAGTTGAAATTGAAGTTGAAATGGAAAATTTGATGTTGAAATTGAAATTGAAGAGTTGAAATTAACGAATTGAAATTGAAAAATTGTCGTTGAAATTAACGAAATGAAATTGACGAGTTGAAATTAAAATTGAAGTTGAAGGGTTGGTATTGAAATTGAAGTTGTAAGGGTTGCTATTGAAATTGAAGTTGAAATGGAAGTTGTAAGAGTTGATATTGAAATTGAAATTGAAGAGTTGAAATTAACGAATTGAAATTGAAAAATTGACGTTGAAATTAACGAAATAAAATTGAAAAATTGAAATTGACGAGTTGAAATTAAAATTGAAGTTGAAGGGTTGATATTGAAATTGAAGTTGAAATGGAAGTTGTAAGGGTTGATATTGAAATTGAAGTTGAAATGGAAGAGTAGAAATTGAAGTTGAAATGGAAGAATAGAAATTGAAATTGAAATGGAAGAGTTAAAATTGAAGTTAAAATGGAAAATTTGATGTTGAAATTGAAATTGAAGAGTTGAAATTAACGAATTGAAATTGAAAAATTGACGTTGAAATTAACGAAATGAAATTGAAAAATTGAAATTGAAGAGTTGAAATTGACGAGTTGAAATTGAAATTGAAGTTGAAGGGTTGATATTGAAATTGAAGTTGAAATTGAAGTTGTAAGGGTTGATATTGAAATTGAAGTTGAAATGGAAGAGTAGAAATTGAAGTTGAAAGTGAAGAATAGAAATTGAAGTTGAAATGGAAGAGTTGAAATTGAAGTTGAAACGGAAGAGTTGAAATTGAAAAATTGAAGTTGAAAATGAAATTGATGTTAGCGTTTACTTACTTGTGTAACGTCTTAGTACGACAGTAATGGTGTTTTAGAGTTATTTAAATTGAAATATCTCGTGAACTACTAACTTTTCGACATACAGTGGGTGTACAAAGTATTCGTACACCTTTTAAAACTAATAACTTTTTTATAATTGTACCAAACGAACTGATTTTTTATAATCAATTAAAAGCATTGGTTTACAAACTGATATGCAAAAAAGATTTTCCAAAAATTACAATTTACAAGGTTGCAGGTAAAAATAAAAAAGGCATTTTTTAAAACTTTTTTATTTGGGCCCCTAATGAAAATTTAAAACATATGTTTTCTAGATCCATGTTCTTTATACACATGTTGGAAATTTCATCGAAATCGATTGACGCAGGAAAAAACAACAGGCATCGAAAGATGGACGATTCTGTGAATTTTAAGCAGAAACTGATCAAAAGTCGTAGAAAACTACGATTTTCATCATTTTTAACCGCTTGTAGCTCGTGTGTATGTTAATCGATTTCAATGAAATTTTCAACATGTGTATGACTAACATAGATCTACAAAACATACATTTTAAATTTTCATTAGGGACCCAAATAAAAAAGTTTTAAAAAATGGCTTTTTTATTTTTGTATGTAACCTTGTAAATTGTAATTTTTGGAAAATCTTTTTTGCATATCAGTTTGTAAACTAATGCTTCTAATTGATTATAAAAAATCAGTTCGTTTGGTACAATTATAAAAAAGTTATTAGTTTTTAAAAAGTGTACGAATACTTTGTACACCCACTGTACATAGGTTAATACTTTTTATAACGAATGTCCAGTTGCATCGATTGATGTATACAAAAATACCTCATTCTGTTCAAAAAAATATCGATGACCTTGAAATCTCATAAAAAAATGACCTCGAACATTTTTTCCCTTACACCATTACACGTGGCCCTTCAAACAGTGTAACTTTGTCCTAAGAAGTTTTTTTGTACAACGAAAAGTAACGGAGGTATTTAAGTGTTCTGTTTCTTCGGACCCACCCTGTATAGGAAACGATTCTTCGAGTATGGATATACTCGAATGTATCGTAATGAAAATACATTTTTACCTGGTTCTAATCGAAGCATGTGTATACTGATGTGATTGTAGATTGTAGAATAAAGTATTTCTGGTTGAGAATGTTTGTAAAACGGTGTTTTACCTTATCAATTGAAATTAGTCCGACCTATAGCCGGTATTGATCAAGCCCGAATTAATTGCAGAGAGCCCAATTAGCCAGAGCATAAATACTATAATATTAGATCACTAGGATATTACTGTTTCAGTAATAACTTTGATTGTGTATTGTTTAACCGTGGCGGATCCATTTAATCGAATCTTTGTACTTCACGCGCTATAAAATTCTATAGATTAATTTCCCTCGGCGATCCATTTATAATAATAAATTGTGCGCTTATAAAATAACATATTTCTTCGTCGGTGCGTTTACACGTAGCCGCTTGTAGTGGCTAATCAAATTGCTAATCAAAAATTGTTAATCGGATAATTTCTAGCGGAAACATCTTTGTAATTGCAATCATTATAGAATAAAGAATGCGAAACTGGTCGTGGTACGGTCAGCGTTAATTTTGCAATGGGTGCAAAAAATGATTAGTCATAAATGTGAACGATAATTCAAGATATGTAGAATCGCCCTCTAAATTGTTATGGAGCCTCAGGCATTCGATGCACCGTGGATGAACGTTGTTAGGGCGCAGAGGGTGGGCGAGCAGGTCGCATATCATGAATCGTGTTAAACGTTCGATTGCAGACCCCGACAGCCGACGACGAAGTTAAAATCTGTGACGCGTGTCGTAAGGCCATAACAGACTTTTCGTGTAATCCTCAATTAACCGGATTAATGAGGGAACGGTAATTGGCTGCGGCGAGAGCTCGCGTGGACCGCACCCTTACGAAGCTGAATGCGCAACCCGGTGCATGTAGACATACACACGCACACCGGGTCCCGGCTACGTGACGGACGACGCGCTATTAATTTATTATCACCAATTACGTGACTTACATGACCTGGAATTTGATTCCCGACGCCCTACGTTGCATTATGCTCTCGCGTTATGATGAAACGTAATACTCTAGGACATAATGTTTAACGTGGAAACGTCAATGTCAGGTGATCTCAAAAGCTGCACACGCTCCGTGATAAATCAGCCCCTGATAAATCGTTGATAAACAGCGGATGTGCACGCAACTTCATACACTCCGAGACGAAAAGATAGAGTACATCCTCAATTATTCCTCATTTGGTACACTAAACTGAAGAAAATGACTATTTTAATATGTTAACACATCCTGACATGCCTCTACGTACAATGCACTGAATATCATACACCATATTTACTTCAATAGAATTTTCGAAATGGAAACTGATAGCACAAATAGCAGTTTTACATTTGTCAGTTGTGTAGAAGTTACTGGAAAGCAAACATTATATTACAAAGTGGGTACTAGCTTCTTTCGTGCTTATTTAAAAAAACAACATACTAAAGTGTCAATAATGGGTCGTGGAAAAAACTAAGTGTATGTGAAGTACATACGATATTGAAGTTAAAGGAAGAACAAGATTGAATTACTATTGGGGTAAAACAGAAATCATATTCATAAAAGGACGAGTGAGTAGTGAACGGTATATTGAAATGATAAATGAACAACTAAACACTTATGCAACAACACATTTTACAACAAGATAATGTCGCAGTCCACGCGGCGAAAGCGGTCAAGAAATACTTCTCTTCAAAAATTATTCGAGTTTTGGAGTGGCCAGTAAGATCTACAACCTCAACATTATTGAAAATTGTTGGGGATATCTTGCCAGAACTGTATACCAAAATGGCAGACAATTCCAAAATATGAACGATTTGAAGTAGAACATTTTGGAAGAATAGAAGAATGTTAGCCAAAACAGTATTAAAAAATTGTATAAATATTTACCAAACCCAATGATTAAAGTCGTTAGCTGTAAAGGAGGACCTACAAAACATTGAGCATTGATTAATTCTGTTATATTTCAAGTTTTTCGTTAAATGTGCTATCATTTTGTATCTCTATATTTCGTTAATAATGCTACTTCGTTCAATTAAAATAGATAAGTTAACGAAGTTTCGTTTCATTTCATTCATATATGTTAAGAAAGACACTAAAAATATGTGTATAAGAAAAATTGAATTTCTAATGTTTAATAAACAGAAATTACATTAATTTCAAAGTGTGCTATCTTTTCATCTCGGAGTGTACTTTCTTTACACTGACTTCTAATCTTTTTGAATGAACTTGTTCACAGGTTGCCAATGCCACTTTTATTCGTGACTAAATAATATAATAAAGCTAATTTCAATGAAAATGTTTATATTACTGCTCTCTTCGTATCCAGAACTATTCCAAGTATACCATGCTGTATCCACCGTCTAATTACGAAGCAATCAAGAAAAGAAAATTCAGACTATGTCTAATACATAAGTGGGCGATACATAGTGTTTCAATAATTCCTTGTTGCCGATAGCTCGTGCAACGGCAAGAATCGTTGAGGCCTGTCATTTAAGCTCCCTTCGGTTAGGATAAAAGCTGAGGTGCTTCATTCGTCGATGTCTATGGAACGTTAAATTAACTTGAGAACGTTGCGAGCAAAAATAGACTACCATTATATTGAATAAACCAAAACGCAGCCGAGCAATCGACCAATGACCGAGGCTATATTCTGAGCTCGGGCAGCCAGTTTTTGCTGTCTCCAATTTCGAGGCACGGTATCGGACCGTGTAGATTACTAATTGATCTTCTGTACCCGCGCGTGTATATCCGTTTCGACTTGAGTTACAACGTATAACATAAATAGAAGCAATGTCCGCAAACGTTCCACGAAATTGCCCCTACCCTTATTTGTATCGAACAAATTACCAGGAAAACGATGAGACTATTTTTCCATCCGTGAAACATCTAAGAAACAAATTAAACAACAAAAGTAGAGGCTTTAAATTTTAAATTGGCAGTAAATCAAACAGGCGGAGAGTTTATCCTGGGCACCGATTAGTTATTTAGGGGCACATTCTGGTAGACAGTCGCGAAATAGTGTCACGGGGTAAGAATCCGACCGGACCGTGATTGATTCGCGACATTAGCTCTGGAGTGGGGCGCGAAGCTCGCCGTTAAGACGATAATAGAATTTTCATGTAATCCTTAGTAATTCCCTTGCGGTTGTGCAGGAACCCACGGCCAGGGACCCTTGGCGAACCCCCCTTGGGACACATAAGCGGGAACCGGGCCGATACCCCATGCCCCCCATACCCCTCTCCGCTTTTAAATCCCCTCGAGGGTTAATTGCCCGGTGTTTTGACGCGCGAGTTATCCGCAAAGGGTTTTTGCGGGCAGCCGCCACGGTTGCGGCCCGCCCCCAGCCCCCGGAACAATTTTGCAGGGCAGCGTTTTGCAACGCGCCGCCGCGTCGCGCCGCTATCGGACAGATTGCACATCACCTGCAAATGGTCACTTACGGGGCCGGCCCACAAAAACATCTGTGTCCGTTTGTTTTTGCTGCGAGCGACGCGACGCGGCATGTTGAAACGTGACTCTATCCCGGCCGGCGAGATTTATGATTTTTTTTTTGTACGTTTGTCAGGCAGATCCTTAACAACGGCGAGCACACGCCCCGAATTGTCCTGTACGTTTGTCGCTTGGACCATTTGTCCTGTAAATGGTGTTTTGATACGGTCCCGCAGAACTAACCGGATCCTCTTTTTATCTGATGGTGCTGCGCCGGAATTTGCACAACCCAATAAATATGATACTGGTTCACTCTTTAACATTGTGCTCGAGCCGTAAGTCACAGATTCATTTCTGCGCCAGCCCCTTTCTGTCCCTCGCGACTATTCAATACGTTTTTCATTGATTCGCCAATGACGCGATGATCTGATTTTGAATTCGTTTCGATTTACAATCTTGCTGGGTCTATGGTTTCATTGCGTGACAGCTTGTTGGGTCCCGTGACTACTTAAAATCTTGACTCTCGACGTCCTCCCAGGAGAGAAACTTTCCACGCGATTTTCCGAGAAACGGCGCTATAAAGATTGAAACGTGCTAACAAAAATCTCCGTTCATTACGTCCCGATCAATCATCGCGACGAACTGCCATCGAGTAACGTTTCAGCAGCGAGATAAGCCGCGCGAGGCTTGTCAAGGTCTCCGGTTACCCCTCGCTTGCACTTCCTATTTCTTGCGGGTCTATAACCATACACTTTGTATCAGCGATAAAAACTAAGCGGATCGATGCCCGTTCCCGTAACTCGCGTGATCTCGATATCTCGGCCATTCACGCAGAGTACGGGTTGTATCGGGATCGGGTCTCTCTCGAGCGGGTAGCTAGACGGCGACGACAACAGGGTAGAGTAGAGCGCGTGTACCCGAGCAGCCCACACCCCTTGATCTCTCTCGGCAGTTCTCGTTTTATGTGTCCGTCGGCCGCGAATAACGCTCGCTATCGCACGCTCGTTCCCTAAAGCCGACTAACACGAGCTTTTCGTGCCGCAGCGGAGCCGGTGACCGGGTCTCGGGCGCAGTGCTGGGGAGGAAACAAGAGTTCACTCCCCTTCGTATCACCTTTACGCTCGCAGTAGGCTCGCAGGTTATTTATTTTTATGGGGTTTCTCTCTTCCTCTCGTCTCCGGGCCGCCTTCTTCCCCGGGACAGCCGAAAGTCCTCGAGGATCGGCAGCCGAACCCCACGCGCTTGTACGCGGCCGCGGAATGAGCGAAAGAGAACAGAGAGCGAGAGAGGGAGAGACAGAGAGCTGCTCGATGCGGTGTTCCCGTTTCCACGTGGAAACCCTCGCCAGGAGAAACCCTGTGCCCGCTTAATGGCGTTACGGGGTTGCCATGACGACCAAACCCCCATAGAACCGACGGCACCGTCGGCACCGCGCCCGCTGGAAAGCCCATTTATTCTGGAAAAACATTATAAGAACGAGAGAGCCAACACGACGACCCCGTGCCGCGGCTAAGTCGTGCCACTTGCATCCCAGGCTACACACCACCGTGTACCCGCTCGCTGTCTGCTCGCTACACCATGGTTACATGGTGTAACGTAGCATCTGCTGTCTTTGGACTCTTCCTAGATACAAACATTTTTCACTGTCTTTCCGTAAACAGCATCCTTGCTGGCGGGCACCACGCTATTCGAACCTTGCGTCGGGATCTTACGAACCTAGCCTCCAGGTCCTGAAGACGTTCAAAGAAAAGGTAGGATTCATCGCGAAACTCAGTTCTGCTGAATTCGTTGTAACAATCCGCTTCCCGTGTTGAATATTGACCTACCAGCCTGCTAAATGGATTTTATACAGGGTACTCCAAAAGTATAATGATACAAACGAAATCGGTAGTCGTAAGTCTCCCATGCGACTCAACGGTCCAGCTTGCAACCCCCGCGAAGATACCTCGGTTTTTCCTGTTCGAGATGCGAAGAGCGGATAGCGACCCTCCTAGCAGCTCGAGCAGATTGCCCGGGCGAGAAAAGTGGCACGCGAAGTCAGAAATCACGCGAGATTCCCGACCGATATACGTATAGTACAGCAACGAAGGCTGAGAGAGAAAGAGAGAGAGCGCGCATTTCGATGGGATCGATTCCGTTTATTAGCGTATGTCGCGCGTGGGGTTCACATCGTGGCTGCGATGTTTGCGCAGTGTCTGATTGTGAGCATTACCAGGATTGGCTGCGTTCGGATCGAACGTGTTTGTATTCTCGACACGCGTCAAGAACGATAGGAACGAATCCACTACGCTCTCAGATTCTATGGCGAGTTCTCTTTGCCCGAGAAAGCGATCCTTGACACTCGGGGGTGGCTTCGACGCAGGTGGCGTTTTCGACCGTTCAAATTCCGATTTAAGATTATAGGACGTTCCATGTACAACAATCTAGTAAAAAAAGAATCGATGTATCGAGTATTATCGAGAGAACGATTCAGCCGTTTGGATCGCGGGCGAAGAAGGCAAACAGATCGAACGTTCGAGTGACACCGCACCGTGACAATAATTTCACAGAATCGAGCAGTCGACGAATCGATAGCCGGTGTCGCGTGTGTAATCGAGGAAGCCGCTTATCCGGCCTGTTGCGAAACAATAATCCGACAAATAATTGGTCGATAGGTGTTACGGCTGTCCGGTCAATCTCTCCGGCTCGGGCTATAATTCGAGCGTGGAGTCGCGTTACAATCGCGATTAAGCATCTATTAACGCCACTGTGCCGGCTGTCATCGCTGTATCCGCTGACATAATAGATTAAATTAGATCCCCGGCGATGGGGATGCTCGAAAGAACGGAGAAAGCCGATTTGCTTGTGGGAAACCGTGCATCTGACGCAGCACGTGCGCACACATTGGTTGCTCCAATTTCGAGATCGCTTCTTGATACGTGTTTTGTTCGATTTTTCAGCGACGCCGACGATGACAATGAAATTAGAGTGGACGGGACATATGTTGGACCGTACCCGGGACTCCGAGCACACAAAAAGTATCAAGCGATGAGCAATAGAGGACATTTAATAATTGGTCGTGGTGCCTCGAGGGGTGTCATTTTTTAATCCTTGTACGCTGTTTTTATATTTTCAACGGTGATTTATTTTCAGGTCAAATTGCCCAGAAAGTTGTTATTCTATCGTGATAAATTCTGTTAGCCAAGAGCAGAGTTGGGCAAACGCTAGTCACAATTATGATTATTGACTAATAACTTCATAAGCTCTACAAAAGTGACTAATAATTAATGACTAAGTAAATACTTGAGCGTGACTATGAGTAATGACTACATAAGTATTTGAGCGTAATGACTAATGAATAATGACTAAATTTTTATTAAGGATGAATATTGAATACTGACAATAATGATGTAACTAATAACTAAATACGCAATCAGAATTTCACTATGACTAATGACTAAAAATGATTATAAGTTAAAATAAGACATAATAATAACAAAAAAATATCCTTTTAGTTTATAAACATATAAAATACAGATTATGACACGTTTGGTCATTGCAAATTCCGATATAGTTTAAGTATACATATTAATGTATGTTAATCGCACAATAGTAACTGATGACTAAAAATTGATGACTGATCATTTAAACTAACTAATTATTATTTTAATCATAACTAATAAGCAATAACTAACGATTACTTAGAGCTGTGACTAACTAGTGCCATGTAGCCATGACTAACTAATCAAAAAGTTTTAACTAACTATTTTTAAGTTTTGACAAACAATCAATCAGACTATTAGTCATTTCCAATTATTAATTGGTTTTTGCCCAACTCTGGCCAAGAGTATTAACAGAAAGGATACTCGTCATGTTCTTAGAATACGCCGTCTCTCTGGCAGGAAATCGACGACTTCACGTAGACGTTCTGCTATATACTTAATAAAGCACGCAGGAAGATATAGCGGTACTATCGAATTTCAACGCAGAGCCTTTATCAAGAACTGCGTTGCAATGATTCACGCGCACGTGGAACAATGTTTACAGAACAATCAGCAAGCGTAGCGGCTTATATCCACTTGCAGGTTGAATCATGCAATTTATACAATCACAGCCAGCTAGATCTAATTAACCATAAAACTGTCCTACACGAGAATATGCGATAAATGTCACTGAAAGAAAAAGGAAAAATTTCACGTTTTACGAAAACGTTAGGCTGTGTAATAATAAAATTTCAAATCATTTGAGCAATACAAAAATGACGTAAAGTATCTCAACATTCGATCAAGAAATTTGAACGATTGAACCAGCAGCAGGGTGCAAATAAATAATTATGAAAATTTGCCCTCTAGAGGCTCCAGACGGTGTCGTTAGTTCCAATTTCTTTTAAAAACTGCGTTTCAAGGGGAATCCATATTTCCGCCGTAGTAATTGGCCGGCAAGACCCCGACAGTCTCCGTAATTATTTTGGAAAAAAAAGGAAAACAGGAAAGACGCCGCTATTGGCCGTCTCGAGCATGCCTCGGCCGTCTATTGTTGTTCCCCCGAAACGAGAACAAGGAGAAGCTCTCGGAGAACGCCTAACCGTTTAATTTCGGGAAGCTGCGTGCGCTCGATCGTTTCCACCGCGAGAACATTTATTTCCGGGAGGGGAAAGCCACGGGGTTTGTGGGGGTTCAAGGGGGGTGGAAGCGAGAAGTGGAGGGGTAGGAAATCGATAGAACAATTACAAAAGTTTCGTATCCTTCGGGCGACCTACGTAATCCCAGCTCGAAAGTTCTCGCATTCAGGCCACACTTGCCAACTCCGATTCCTGGGCCAATAATTGTCCGTCGAGTGACTCCGCACCTTCTTCGAGGCGGCCATCTTCGTCGAACCCGTCGTGTCGTCGTTCGTCGCTCGCTCTGCGATTCCAACCGGCAGCAATTATTCTTATATTATAAAGTTATCACTTGGACAACCCGTCGTTTCTATTATCCACGATCCACGAGTCGCGACTACGGACAGACCTCGGGCGTAATTGGTCGACGTCGAACCGGCTTAATCGGTACGGAACTTCCTACCCTATGAACGCGAGCTGGAACCGAGGATAATTGAAGCAAAAAGGGGAGAGGAAGGAGACGGCGATTCGTTTAAGTGTGTACACTCAATTAATTTTCGGGTTCCCCGATGAGGATGGAAAGCCATCGGCTTTAACGCGCGGACCCGGCCTTCGTTCTACAATTGAAATATCGTGGAACGGCGGAATTCAGAATTCTAATTTAGATCCGACTTCCGGGGATTGCTGTAGAACCTCTGTTCCATGAATTAACTCTCCGCAGCTTGAATTTTTCATTCTGGAATTACAGAATACTAGAAAGACCGAAGTTCTTCTAAACCAATTTCAATTTTCGAGAATTACCGTGGGATCTGCATTATGTGAATGAACCCTGTACAGCTATGTAACAAATTGATGTAACTTGGGGAAACTGATTCATTCATAGTTCACGAAAAAGATTCTAGCAGAATAAAAATTTACGTCTAACATGAAACTGTTTTAAAGACGTCTTCGCGTTATAAGTTCCGATGGAAATGGAGAGAGGAAAGTCTCGAGACCAAAGGCTTAAATACAATTTATAAAACCTAAAAGTACAAGACAAACATTCTCCTCCACGGTATTAAAGAAGTTTTCATGTTCGTTTTCATCTCTGAAATGGCTTGTTTCCTTGTAACTTCTATTATACAGAGTCTACAATACCTCCTCCGTAAGAACGTTTCTTAAAGATGTTCCTAATGGCAACTTTTCCTTCCACGAAAATTCCACGGAAACGAAAGAGGAGCTACTTTTCTAGACGAAGCGGATAAATTCGACAAAAGCTAACTATTTATTTCGATCTCAAAAACTCTCGCACGGTCCGCAGGGAAAAAGTTAAAACATAACGGTAAATAACGCTGCCATGCACCTCTATAAACTTCTAACAATATTACTAGCATGACTAATGCTACAAGGGTTTGAAGGGGACAGCCGGTTTCGCAGTCGAGTCATTTTTAGCTCGCTGAATATTAGAACTTTTTTCATTTCACTCTAGATTTTCATTTCGCAGTAGTTTACGCCGGTCCCCCTCGCGCCTCTCGTGTTTACATTTCTCTATGTGTAGAAGTTATGAAGAAACTTTGTGAAATCCGAGGCGCCCGAAAGAAGAACACTTCGGAACACCGATTCAAGACGTAAAGTAAGTTCCCCTAAGAAAAATTGGGTCAGCCCAAGCGCGGAAGCTTTATGAAACAAGAATCGGTTTTATATCCGGCGTTCTCGAACAAGGTTAAAGGTTCAACGATTTTTCGGGCTGGCTGTACACTGTACACGATCGGGACATACACATAACTCGTTCGATTCTCTCGGGCCGATTGCAGTCGGGGCTCGAGCAAAATCACGGGGCGAAAAACTGTTGGCTGCCGGCTCCGTGGCGTAGGCTCGAAAAGAGAGGTTTTCGTTCGATTGAATTTTAAGCGTGGACGGCGTGGCGCGGCGCGCGACAACGTTTCCCCATCTGACAAACGAGTTTGACCCCGGCGATAAATTCCGTCGGTGTAGCTGCAGGTTTAGCCGAACGTGGCGTTGCAGCAATTTGTGCACTGCACGGGGCCAAGTTTCTCTTCGATCCGCAAGAACAAAGCCAACGCCTTGTGCTCTTGAACTGTGACTCCGCGAGAGAGCTCCCTCTTCTTAAATAAGCAGCCATATTAGATTTCATTACATTCCACGATCCATCTGTAATTTCTTCATCGCAACGTAACGTTTCAACACCTTCGGGCCCGGTGGATCTCGAAGCCAATTTCCCGGGGTCAGCTTCGACCCCGGCACAGCAAGAGGGGCGGTGATCTTGCGTATAATTCCCTCGCGTATGTACAGGAGGCTCGCGTGCCGAAGAGGGCACCGACACGGTAAACTCGCTATTTGGGCTCAACGATCCGCGAAACTTTGCGAGACTAATCGCGCGGATATCGTTTCCTTTCGCTTTTGATACCGATTCGAGTCGCCGAGCGGAATGCCTCGGCTCCCCCTGGATCTTGCCCCTCGAAAGGAACGCAGACCAGCCGTGAGACCTCTTCAAGATCTTATCGAATCGTTACGAGCCACCCCATACATACGGATCTCTCGCGTCACATACGCTCCATGCCGGAATCGCTATGGTTAGATTGCTCGTCGCATAAATGAAAGTCAAAACCCCCCCGACGATGCTCCGCCAGCAGGGCCACCGAAGGTCTCCCACTCTTCGATCGCTCCTCCATCCTGATTCGATTTGGGTCATGGATGAGGAGGATTCAAAGGATCCTCTCCCGAAGATCCACCGTCTCCCGCCGCACATAGAATAACCCCTTTATTCCTGCTGACAGAGAACGTGTTTTATGGATAGCCACCCGATTCCGCGGTTTCCATATTTTCGGCCGATGCGCTGTTACATTTATCAATGGCGCCCGTTCGCGCCTTTATGTCCCGGATTTCGATCTTCCCGGCTTCGAACCGACAACCTCGAATTTATTGAATTCTTTCGGACAGCGTTTCGATTGTGTGGGCGTTCGGTTTATTCCCGCCTCGACTCTTCCGTTTCTGCTAGCCTTCGGAAATGTACAATTCAGCTTGAAACTTTGATAATTGTCTGCAAATCGCTAACTATTCGTAAACATAACAACCGATACTCTCGAATTTTGCGAATTTATTGATCGAAACATAGTTCAATTATATTCGTGTTTCGAAACTTTCATAGGTTACTCATCAAGTTTTGGGATTGTACACATGAAAATGGTTAAATTTAGAAATTGATAGCACCAGGTTACCCACGTACGGATTAAGTAGAGTTTCGAAGCTGTTTCAGTGAAGCGTGTAAATTTTCTTATCAAATCTTTCCGAAATAGGTGGAGCCAGCTGCCAACAGTTGGGGAGTGAAGTTGAACGAAGTTTTTGGAAGACTGGGTCAGAAAGGATGAAGACAGCACCGACTTCGCATCTCTTAAGTAGATGAACCATATTTATACGCTCTTACGAAGTTCACACGACTGCAGTTCAGCTAATTTTACATTGTCCACGTCGCAGCAGTACGCAAATGGATAAACTTCCCACATAATTTCAGTGTGATCTTTAATATAAGTCTAATAGACATATTCTGCACGAGAGTACATTTTTTAAAAATTTTACCCTCTAAAATTAATTTATTCGCTAATTTCTTCGAAGTTCACACGACTGCAGTTCAGCTAATTTTACATTGTCCACGTCGCAGCAGTACGCAAATGAATAAACTTCCCACACAATTTCAGTATGATCTTTAATATCAGTCTAATAGTCATATTCTGCACGAGAGTACATTTTTAGAAAATTTTACCCTCTAAAATTAATTTATTCGCTAATTTCCTCGAAGTTCACACGACTGCGGTTTAGCTAATTTTACATTGTCCACGTCGCAGCAGTACGCAAATGGATAAACTTCCCACGTAATTTCAGTCTGATCTTTAATATAAGTCTAATAGACGTATTCTGCACGAGAGTACATTTTTAAAAAATTTTACTCTCCAAAATTAATTTATTCGCTAATTTCTTCGAAGTTCACACGACTGCAGTTTAGCTAATTTTACATTGTCCACGTCGCAGCAGTACTCAAAGGAATAAACTTCCCACACAATTTCAGTATGATCTTTAATATCAGTCTAATAGTCATATTCTGCACGAGAGTACATTTTTAAAAAATTTTACTCTCCAAAATTAATTTATTCGCTAATTTCTTCGAAGTTTACACGACTGCAATTTAGCTAATTTTACATTGTCCACGTCGCAGCAGTACGCAAATGGATAAACTTCTCACATAATTTCAGTCCGATCTTTAATATCAATCTAATAGACGTATTCTGCACGAGAGTACATTTTTAAAAAATTTTACCATTAAAATTAATTTATTCGCTAATTTCTTCGAAGTTCACACGACTGCAATTTAGCTAATTTTACATGGTCCACGTCGCAGCAGTACGCAAATGGATAAACTTCCCACGTAATTTCAGTCTGATCTTTAATATAAGTCTTATAGACGTATTCTGCACGAGAGTACATTTTTAAAAAATTTTACCCTCTAAAATTAATTTATTCGCTAATTTGATTTTAACATTACCTGTCCGAGATAAATTCGCTTCAATCGTTCCATAGTCAGAGAATAGTAATTCGCATCAAGTAATCATTCCGTATTAGTTATTCCAACTATATATAGTTTCCCAATGTAAACGATCAATTTCCTTCTCCGATTCGCTAACACCGATCGAAGTTTTGATTAAATTAGCAAATGCAAAGTGCCACTTACAATTAGCCGAACAAATAAACTTGGAAAATATATTCAATTATTCAATCGTATCGTTAATAAGATATTTTAATCCGAATGTATCCTACCTAATACTCTCAGGCTCGGGTTAAATTAGGCAGCAGGTGAACACCATTACCAAAGGACGCAGAGTTCGGTAACAATTAACCTTCCGTGGGGGATACCGTAGTACTTATAGTCGAGCCAACAAACTTATGGAACAGTTTAACTATAAATTATTAAATTGACTGGCCCGTAATTTCTCGTTCCGTATTACTAGAATCATAAAAATGCTTCTGTACAAAACTTTTACATATACCGAAGCTCCACCCGATTTCACCATAAACGCATAAAACCCGTTAAACGGATTAACTACGGCCGAGCTACACCCGATCCGCGGATATTTACTAGAAAATAAATGCGGCACGGCGGGCGCAAGCGATATTTCATCCTTGGGACATTAGATCCTTAAACTGCGAGTCTCGGCGAAAACAATCGACTTCTGTCGTCGATTCTCGAGCAGGGCCAGGCTCCAAAAAGTTCAATGTCCTAATTCCGGTGCAGCGCACGTTCGATCCATTTACCCTTTACTTGGCGACGCCGCGCTGTGCCGTTCCCAGCCAACCAATATCGCGTTAACACGATATTTGAACGGGAAACGGCAGCTCGATACATTTGCCAATTAAAAGCCAATACTTTCGCGAGCGAGGCCATAACTGGCTGCACGAGCAGTCTAGCAGTCCCTTCTCACGGAGACAGACGAATCGCAATTCTCGTGTGAACGCGGCCTAACGTCGTCGTCGGTCGTCTTCGTCGTCTAGGTTGGCTGCGTTGCTCGTCGATCCCATTAAACTCACCGGAGCGAAGTGGTTGTCGAGGACAACCGGGGTTAGGGGGTGGAAACTTGACGCAGCGAACTTCTCCGCGGCACGCGAGTTAAATAACAAAGCGAAGAAGCGGGGGTGTGGCACTGCAACAGGAAACTCGCATTAGCCGCGAAACCCAGCCGGACCAGTCACGGCTCGTTTCCTTTGCGATACCCAGGATGCGTCATACGATGACGAATAAGAAGAATAAGGAGAAGCGAGAACGAACACACCGATGTTTGCGAAGGGGGATGAAACGAACCGAGGTGGTCCCCCACCATCCGCGAAACGCTATTTAATTTGTTTTTCCTAGGGTGTTGCGCATTCTACTACCCCATTAGGCGAGAATGGGCCGCGCGATTTATGCCCGGCGAGATTATCTCCGAGATAAAAGCAGACAGCGAGATAACCGCCGGAATTTCGGGGGCGCTTCCGTATGGAGCATGGATCGAATTTATCACCCATCGACCTACTTAACTGCGATGCAACGGGGGTGGCTCTCCCTCTTGCTCTCTCTCTCTCTCTCTTTTTCTTTGCGCTCTCTGGGCACGGTTCCATCGAAGATCCCGGCACGCGATGTGTTTTGCTACTGTTCACGGGGTGGCTTTTGAGTAAAATATAGGGGGAAGAAGTTTAGTTTCAATCGCTATTTGCTTTTTACAAGATACGTAACTGAATCGGATGCAAACCTAAATTCTGAATGTTTAATATATATTTTGCTACTGCACATTGGATGAGCTTCAAGATGAAAGATAGGGGGAGAACTTCCGTACAAAAATTGTCGGTATGAATTGCAGGAGAGCCAAACAATATATTCTTGAATTTTTTTGCGGTATCGGTTCTATTTTCTCCTTATTTCGCAGAAACACGAAATCCGGAGTTCGATAATAACCTCGCTGCTGCATATTTCAGCAACCTGTAGGGCTCAGGATGTAGGGCAGCGAACCGTGATGTAAACCCGCTTTCCTCGAGAGTCCTTTGCCCGGGGGCTCCGCTGACGGACGCAAGTATCGCGTATAAAACCGGAATCGAATGAAAATCTCCATTAAATCGCGCACCTGTCGTCGGCCGGAGGTAAAATCGATGAGGCTTACCCGATCTAATCCCCCATTAAATCCATCCATACCTTTCCGTCACCGGCACGGCGGAAAAAAACGAAAGATGGAGAAGATAGAGAAGAAGCCGAGGCGGGCGAAGGCTTTCCGGTTTACTTAGCCGGTATCAAGAAGTGGATCCGAGAAAAGTGCAATTACACGGGGGCCCGGGGTGGACCGCATCGCGTCGGCTCGATGTCGTAAATTCCTTAGACAAACACCTGTTTGATCGATGAGTGGCGAGGACGGAAAGGCTTGGCGAGGGATGAGGCGTTTGCTAGAGAGGCAAGGTAAACGGGAACGGTTCGATCAGCTCCTTGTTCGATAAGGTGTACAAAGTTAGCCGAGGATCAGCTGGCTTAACCTTCCATTAGCGGGCTCGAACTCGACAAGCCGCGCACGTTGAACCGCAGATTAAACTGTACCACCCTTCACGGGACCTCCCTCTTCGTCCACCGCACCACCCTGTCCTCGTCCTCGCTCTCCTGAGGTCCACAGACGTATCGAGTGCTCGTGTCCTCGTTCCAGATGTCGTGACACCAACTGGCAACCGCTGGGATCAGCCAGGAAACATGCAACTTTTGATGCGAACCGATTCAAAATATTACGAGACAATGTAAGGCGAGGATTTATATTATTTATTCGGTTCTGCGAGCTCGAAGGTATCCCTCCGACCGTCCGATTCAAGGGTCCTAGCTAAAGGGTGCTAAAGGACCGTACTGCATGTCTTCCGTTCATAGAGGCTAACGAGATCTTTTGCTTTCTACGGTTCTGAGATAAGTGCCGAAGGGTCAATCACGGTCCTCTTGCCAGAAGACAAAGCATAGCAATATTGTCCTTTAGGGTCTGGCCACGATGTGTTGGAGACGAGGGTGTCTACAGGAAAGAAAACGGTATCTCGACGGCCGGTCGGGTCGCCTAACTTTCCGTACACGACGCCAACGAACACACCGCATCCGATATCTGCACAACTTCGAGTTGCCTGCCATCATCTTAAGAGACCATCGCCCGAGGCCACGTTCAACCCTGACCCTCCCATAAATTACCGACAGCGGAATAGCGTCCGTGACGATGAGAATAATCGACGGTTTTAATTTGTGAAATTCTTATTCTGTTTTATGGTTCGCCAATGTTTGTCATAAATGCATAAACTAGCTACCGCACATCGCATTGGCCTCCGTTGGTTTCCTTGGAAAACTAACTGTCGCTAACATTTTGGACTCGAAGACTTCCGGTGCTCGAGGGAGTTATGCGAATTCCGCGGTCTCTTCCCACGCTAAGGTCGTTTTCCCTGCTGTTTACCGAGATCGCGCGAAATCCTTTCAGACGTCGCATTTTAAGAGAACGGACGTGATCATAAGTACGTGCACTGTACTGCAGCAAAAGAGCCACCGGATACAGCCCTCGCGCAACCGGGGTTACACGGGAAATCCGATTCGATGCTCAGCCTTGTTTCCCGGTTTACGATGTCGTCCGACGTCGTCGTGATGCGCAGACGAATATGGCACTCAGGACGATTCACCAGCCAGCTAGACCAGCTAGAGGATTTAGGGTAGACGACGGAATCTCGGCGTTTGATGCCGGCTTCAGTTACGGATTTCCTTGTTAAGCTACTTTTGAATTCTGTAAGGTCCGCAGCCTCTTGGCGAGCTGCTTGCTCCTCGGATGTTCGAGGCTGCGGAACGTTGTACGCTGGGATTAACTTTTTTCTAACGGGATGACTGCGGAGTTCGTTTCATGGTTTTGTTTGCTCGAGTTGAGACCGGTGTAGCTACCCCGTATGGCGATTACTTTCTGCCGATGTTGTAAGATAAGAAATTAGTTTGTTTGGTAAACTTATTTGCTTAATATATTTCTTGTGCTGAACGAAATTCTACTCGAGTAACTTGGAAAGTTGATTTCTTTTATGAGTTTGTTTGTTCGGTAAATCGCACTTAGCACACCATACGATGAGGTAATCGTTAACGAACTTTCCACCCCTTCGGTAATAGGGTCACTCTACTGTCTGGCTGAATCGATACACAAGTTAATTAGACGTGCTATGTCCGAACTAGAAAGACTAACTTTTGGGACATTTCAACTGAATGAACGCTAATTGTAAGTCAGTTCGTCGCACTGAATCGTACTTTATCATTCCCTGTGAGGCGGTAATTATTACTGAACAGTGTGTACCTTTGCTAACAGGCTCTATCTAGTGACTAACTTGGCCCGTGTGTGAGTTTGTTGGATAGGTTATGTTTGAGCTAGGGTTGAATCCAATTGAATATACAATTGAATATCGGATAGAGAGAAGGGTCGGGTATAACAGCCGGGTATATCCGCTTAAAATTTGTGTACAAAGTATTACACCGTATCTATCAATCCCTTGTACACCATCAATTTCCAATTTATATTCTATTCGTATTGTCGTCCTAACATCCTCCGATTTACATTTGCAGCATAAATTGGAGAATAAATAAATATGTGCTGAAACTGCGCAGGAGAATGATAAAACGTTGGGTATCGATATGAGAGTTAATGAAAATTCGTTTGGCATTGTTTGAGAAGAATAATTTTTCTCCTGTCGTGCTATCAGAAGCGACGAAGCCCCATATCTAGCGATCCACTTTATCAAAACAACAGCCGAAAACGAAGAAAAATTTCATACGGATTCAAACTGGATAAAACGTTCCTAATGAAAACGCATCTCGACACAATGCAGCCACGTATCGGCGATGATCCCTTTCCCGAATAACAAATCATCGGGTCACCGGTTTTGTAAATCACTCCGGCGCTGTGCTGCAATGCACAGCGCACCCCGTGCAACGGACAGGACAATCAAGATGAATGCGGAAGCGCTCCAAAGGGAAGATCGTCGGAATAAATTGCAGGGAAGAGGGCTCCGCTGGATTACAGGAAACTACATCCTAGAAAATAATTTACACTCATTAGCATGCGTCTCGAGGATCACTTTCAAGTAATTCCAGAATCTCCTCGGATCCGCTTTCCGTCGAATAATTCACGAGCCCTCTGCTCGCCCCTCCCACCTCCAGCAGAAAAATGCCGGAGAAAAGTTTCCGGTCCCGGGATTCGATACGCTGACTGGCTTGATTAAAATGAAATTGCTCTGTCCCGCGGATCGATCGTCGAGAGAGCGGTATACATAGGTAGGCCAATTACCTAATTATCCCCGCCCAGGTCGTCCCTTTCCGTTCACGCTTCCTCCGTTCGCCTGATCTAATTATTGTTCCGCAAACCCCCGCCGCGACCAGAACAACTCCTCCAACCCCCGCGGGCTGTCGCCTTTGTTCGGAACGACGAGGCACCCCCCGCACAAAAACAGAACGCTCGAATCGCCCGCGCGACGGATCCTCTTCGGCCCTGTTTTCCTTCCGGCCTCTGGAAAAACATGTATCGCCTTTGGCAGCACGACTCCGCCGAGATGCAACCCGTTCGCCACCCTAAACGCGCCTAATGCCCGCCGAGAGCCTAAAGTTTCCTCTGATAACAAATGAGTGGAAAGTGAGCGTCAGCACACCGTGCCGATTAGGGGACGCCGGAAGTTCGCACCCTAATCTGTCGAACTAACCGAATTAAGCAGTCTAAACAATCTGGAAAATTTAGAAATTTAGCAAATTCTGAGAAAACGCTTGTACGAATTTGTTTTGGTAGCAGAATTTTGAAGAATGATTAACAGCGTCCGATTGCGAACGGGAAGATGTCGTAATAGAATCCTTAGACCAGGACATGATTCCAACCAAACTTATTTGTGTTAAACTCAATATTTAGATTAGTTTCGAACTTTAAATCGGGAGAACTTTCACAACGTCAAGTAATTTTACCAAAGTTCGTAGAGTGATTCAGAACTTCCTGTTCTCCACGTTAGTAACACAATCAACCCGCGCACATTCCCTGTCAGGGAAAATCAAATTCGCCCTATAAACTAATCTTCGTACTATGTATACAGTACGAAACGTATGGAACCAGTGTCTGTATTTTTTGTTAATAAATAAGTTAAGCAGACTTGACACTTGACACTTTACCGAGATTGCAAAATTGCATTAAAATTGCGCGAGATCTTGTTATTTTTCCAACGTTGTTATTTTTACTGCTTAGTAGCTGCAGTGTTCCAACACCGACGCGAACTAGACGAGCACACGTTAGCTTGCACAAGCGCGGAATCTGCTTAACGCGGAAAAGCGGCTGAGACCCGAACGAGTGATTAATGAAGTAGACTAGGTGTCGATCCTCTTTCGCTCAGCAAAATCCCCCGGGGAGAGTCAGCGTCTCGCGAGAACGGTGGAAAAAAAAGGATCGATATCCTGGTCGTTTCATTAAGAGCAGCGCAAAGTGCCATGAAATTGATTGTTCCGCGCTGACGTGTTTTGACGGCTTTCAACGAGGCAACAGTTGCAGCCCGAGACACGACAGTTCAGGTTAATTGTGATCGCGTGATGCTAAATGGGACCGATTAAGTCAGCCTATGGCTGTGGAACGGGCTGGCATTGTCTCAACGGAAACGCGACAGAAGTCGATGAATGGGCCACCGAAAATTCAGAATACTCCCGGGAGCAAATCGGATACTTGTAAATTCAGTGTAATCGCTAATTCTGCGAGTTCTTAGCCCTTCTTCCTCGCGTTTACCACTTTTGCTTTTAACCTCGTTGACCTAATTCAGTTCCGCTGTTCTGAGAAACTTTGGTATGCGTCGCATTATCGTGAAATCTCAATTACCCGAACTAATCGGGTGGATGTAAATGTACGGATAGAAATGTGGAGATAAATAAACAGCGAGGAACGGGTTCCGAATGAATTTGTTCACGTAATAGATTGCGCTGGATAATTGTAAGGAACGTTTTCCATGGAAACTCACGGTGAACCAACAAATTACCACACCATAAACATCGCTCGAGCCAGCTGGGTCCTGGCAAGGCGCCTCGATTCTCGAGATGCTCGACCGAGAACCGGCTGCTCATCTCGACAGAAAACATAGTTACACGTCGCATTGACACCGATTCCCATCTAATGCAGCTCGGCACGGAATTTCATTAATAATCGACCGAGTGTATACTAATTTGAGGCGTCATTACGCCAGGATATTTACATAATTCCCGCGGGGACGCCTCCTTGCCGCGGAGCATCATTAAATACCGTCTACGCATTGCTTGCTTCGTTTATCGAGTTACCAGCCACCGTCTGTCGAATTAGAGGGCGTATCAGCCGACGTGCAACAGGATGCACTCGGAATAATGCAATCACGATCCCCGGGAATCCCGAGTATCGAGCAGGCGGAGCTTCTTGACGAAATTCAAGACATACCGGCCTCGGACCATTTGTTTCCGGTTCGACCATCCTCGAGACGATCGACGATCCAGCGATCCTGGACCTCTTCAAGTCGAAACCGTCCAAAAGTATATTTATTTGATTTATAAAAGAAATTCTCATTTTTGGATCCACTATCTCAGACTGTCCCTTTAAAGGGCGCGTACACCCTATATCCGCGTCAGATGTTGGGTGCAAGGGCACCTTATTTTGTCGAATTTTACTTCACGCTTTTGGGGAAACAGTTTAGCAAGGTTGCGCTATCGACTTATGCAAAAGTAAAACTCTTTATGCGCGCTTATCTAGGAAGGTGCTGCATGTGCTCGCGACAGCCACCCGGTAGCAAAAATGATAACGCCTCATTTTCCGAATTTGAAAAAGCGCCTTTTAGAGAATATTGTAGAAGCGCCCTCCCTTTAAATAGAAACCGAACGCCACGTGCCGTCGCTCATTGGCCGCGACGCGCTCGCCACGGACACCGGCGCGGCGCGGCGGTTTTGCGGCTGATTTTATGGCTGTCCCTCGGAAACTTTACGACCTGACCCCCGATCCTAAAACATACCGAATTACACCACGGGCACGTTTCGTTCGGCCGCCGCCGCAGAACACTCGTGGAAAGAGACGAAAATTGAGACCGGCTATCGATCCCCACCCAGAGAGAGCCCGGGCTCCTTTGGAAGCGGACCAACAAAGAAGAGAGAGCTCGAATCAACAAAGAAGAGAGAAAGAAAGAGAGAATGAGAAAAAGAGCTCGAACCCAGCCTGACACTCGCGTACGCCGAATCTTAACGATTTTTATTCGTCGCGACGCTCTGCCAAGTGCCGCCACCAACCTCGCAGACAATAAGAACTTGTTTCGGCACCGCTGTCTCGCGACCTCTATCGTTACTCGTATCGACAGCCTCCACTAGACTGAATTATTTTTACTCGCGTTACCGAGACTGATTACTCGATTGTCCACCAGGTTCCAGGTTAATATCCTCGGTAATAGCTCCGACAGAATTTTTCAAAGTCGAGAAACTACCCCTGTCGAATGGCACGGTGGTCCAGCAGTTGGAGATTCGATAGCTTAAACTCGCCAGCACCGATTGAAAGCGGTACTTGAAGTTCTATTCACCGAACTCGGAACCGTTAGGACCCCCTTTATCTACGGAGCTCAAAAACCGGCTGAGAGAACAACCATTTTTCTCGGATATCGTAGCGGTTATGCGGCGAAACGATGGTGAAAGAAAATTCAATGAAATTCTACACCGATTCCGGCTATTCTTTGTCTTTCTGTATTTTTAAATACGGTTGTACGACTTGTCGAAAAGGATATTTCTTTTTCTGAATTGTTATTCTGTCGTGCAACACCGCTTTTAATTTCATCGCTTTTATTAATTAGAGAAATAGACTAATTCTTCCATTTTGGACCATTTTTCTGACGACATCCTCAGGGATTACAAGAACGATTGGAACAGATAAATTTTTCTATTTTTAACCAGAGTGTACATTGCTAAATGTACCAATTAAAACCGAGAACGAATCGGCATAAGCACGCAACGGCAACCAGTCACGCTCGACCAAGCTCGCAGGTACTCGTAAACGAACGGCACTAGCCATAAAGCCGAACTATGAAGGATCGACTCGAAGTCAATCCTAACTTCTAACGAGAGCAAAAACGGGAACGGGCTGTTGATGGAGCATGGAGAATTTCATCGAAGAAACTCCAAACAATTTCAAAGTCCCGGAACTTTCGAGTTAGTGGCAGTTTACGCGGGGTCCGGTGTGCTGACTGGTAGCATTGTCGTCGGGGTATATCTCTTCCTCTCGATGACAGTGATTCTCAGTGAAGCGACGTCGCGAATAACAGAAGACGAAGGTGTGCCCTAAGTGTCTAAACTTCCGTGACCTCGGGGAGAGACTCTCCTCTCTCTCTCTCTGCTCTGGTCTGGTGTCCCGTAATCAACGGACTGCCGACGGTGGCAACCCCCTCTTATGAGAAACGTGTCTGGCATGAAATATTTCCGGCGGTAATTAGATCGTTGCTCCTACATACATATATATATCTGTGCAGGCTGGTAAGTAAACTGTCGGCGGATTACGCGGGATCCATCCGGTCTCATTCGGAATCAATTCACGTGGTGGTACCCTAATTCGAGCCTGATTCGTTCCACGATACACCCCTATCCTCGGCGATATCCTCTTCGATGTCTAATCCACCCCCTCCCCCCTGCATTTCTCAAACTCCGAGGAATTAACGATGCCCCGCGGAGAATCTGTATTCATCGATTCCGACGGCACTCCGATTAACAGACCACGATCAGGACGTGATTGTCCGCGATTACTGCGTCCGACCGCCATACTTTAAGCGCGCCTTGATCCTCTACTCGAATTAATCCGACCACGTTATTCATATTTTCAAACCAGTTTGCAATGGAAATCTCTACGAGTTTCGCTTTAATCCCTTCGCGATCTTTACGGAACATATCGCTTATAAAATTGCCGCGAATAAATTGGATACGGATCTGGCAGGTCACGACTAGTAATATTTATTTCCAAAAAAATTGTTACACACCTTGTACCTTCCACCATATAAATATTTGGGTTTGAAATTGAAACGTGCTTAAAAGCGAACAGTGCTTGAAAATTGAAACGGAGTTACAACGTCCTCCACACAGCAGCTTTTATCGAATCAGGTAACAAGTTTATTGAAAATTGTTCATTTTTATCCGACTCCGTCGGCGATCGCGATATTTTTCTTGAGAATCTCTCGGTGAAAGGGCTTGTCCACTCGCCGACATTCTGGCGAAAAGGATCAATACCCACTGTTGTCCCGGTAAAGCTCCTTTTATCCTGTATCGGGATCCGTTCTATCAGGTGGCCGCTGCGGCTGTAACAACTGACCCAGAGAACGCTACGCCGCTGCGGGAAGCCCGAGATATTTTCAGTTATGCTTTGCGCCGATAACCGGTCAGACGGAAACTCATTTTGCAGTTTCCCGCGAGAAATTCGATCAAACTTTCTCGATCTCTCCGCTAAATCCTCCGGGGAGATAACGTTATTTCTAACTTCCCAGTGAATTGTGCTATTCCCGCACGAATGATCCCTTTATCTCGCGATAATACAAACACCATTGGCCACGCGATATCGTTATTAGAACGCTGCGGAAATCTTTTCTCGAAACTCGACCTCCTTAACGGGACACGCAAATTCTGCTCCGAACGAGCTTCACAGGGAAACGATTCCGAATTACAGTCGTGCAGTTTGCGTTTCGATCTTGCTCCTCGGCGAATATCCTTGTGTTCATCATTCGAACAACGTTTTACATTTGGAGAGACTTCTAATTTCTATTAAAGTATTATATCGATTTCTGTGGTCAGGAAGGGTGCAAAGGGTCCCCTATTCAATCTGACATTCCTCGTTTTATTCGCTCCGTACGACGTTACCCTTGCTCCGGAGCAAGGAGTCTCCATTTTGTCGACCACCACGAAAACCGGAGTCAAACAAGTAGACGGTCGATTCAATTCCGGGTGCAACGAGACCAAGTGATCGAACGTTCCACGTGCTCGAGCCCCCTCGATCCCCTAACCTTCGATTTTTTCTCCGGGCTCGCATCGTGGTGTCAGCGGTATTCCAGTTTATTGATTCCTGGCAAATACGTAATGCAGATTGCGGAAGGCGTCGCACGTACGGATTTTCTCTGATCTTGTGTATCAGAGGGTGGCGGTCTTTTTCGCTGGGAGGACGAGGGAGAAGCCCGAATCGACCCCCCTTTCGGCCCTCTTCCCTCGGGAACACCGACGCAGGCTCTCGTACGAGAGAACACGCGGCGGACGCACGTACGGACGTTTCCCGGCAAGAGCGCAATGAGCAGGATAGGACGATTGAATTTTGCCCGAAGGCCGTGCCTTCGCTCGAGGATTAGGCTTTAAGCCCGTGCTCTCACGTATTCGCTTATTGGAGATTCAATTTTCTTGTCAAAGACCTCCAACGACGATTTCCACCCCCAAGCCCAAGCACCGGCGCCGTACCCGTTTTTAATGCGATACGCGGATAAGCTCGGCAAATAGGAATTTGTTTGAACAAAACCTGCAACCTGCTAGCAGCAGGATTTTGCCTGGCAAAGAACGCTGAGATACCCGAATATGCTCGAGGTCAAGTTACTCCGGGACTACGCCCTCGTTCCAGCAAACTCAATTTCAGTTTCATCAAGATATTTGCAACATCATTTTTCAGAAGATCCCCATTGGAAACACACGGATCGTCACTCTTCGACCCTGAAACATCCTGATCAGGAATATTTTTTTAAATTGGCTTTTTAGCCAATGACGTCAATAAATCATGCGACACGGTGGAACAGGCCGGTTGATCAGAAAAGCGACGAGGCCGGAGCGGCGCGCGAAATAATTAAACCGAATGAACAGCAACCGGCTTATTCGTCGGAAGAGTCGGTCGGCGAGTGAGTTCGCGGGACCTGGTCGAGTTATTGAATTAATAACGCGGATCAACCAGGAAAATTTCGGGCTGCGACGATGAAAAGCGTGTTCGGTCGCGTCAGGCTGGGCTGGGCCAACTGCCGCGTGAAACTTTCGTTCGCGATTAATGGCCCCGAATCCGCATGTCGTTATTAGCTGGCTCTCCGGGGTGCAGGTGGTGTGTTCACGCAGAGGCACGTAAAACGTCGTCGCTGCTATTGAGTTAACTTGTCGCTTCGTAGACGTCGCACCCCCGTTCCTCCCTTAGACGAGAGTCGGGGTGGCACGAGCACCGTCTCGTTACCTGGGCGCGTAGGTTCGCTCTAAGTAGCTTTGCAGCACGCGGCGAGTGCTAGATCAAAGATCCCAGCTGCGAGCAGCCTTACAAGCACCTTAATGATTAAAACAGCCTGTCTTCGGGACCTGGGAAGAGTGGAAGCTCTTCCCGGAGCCGTGAGTCTTCGAGACTGGCACCGGTGATCCCAATCGAACAATTTCTACACAATATATTTTGAGATGATCATTTTACTAGAAAGTTGCAGAGAATCATTTATTTTTGGTTTGTGTACAGGATGTTTCAGGATGGAAACAGGTAAAAATAAGTAGAAAAGTTTGGGATGGTCATCCGATAGCACGCGTATCCGCTGCATTTTCAAACCTGATTTTGTCCAGTGACTTCAGTCCAGCTAGTCAAAGGCTGATTGCCACCAAAAGTTACAGTCGGTGTCCCGTTCGGTGCGAATGCGCCGCTCGAAGGACGATGCAGATCGAACGGAAAGTTGACTGTTTGGCAAAACCTAAATTCTTGGATCGGAGGGACTCTGCTCGGCTCCTATGACCTCTCCTCGAGCCTCGAGGGAAGAGGGACCCTCCCGATACAGGAGATCAGAGGAAGCCCGGCCATGCGGCATCGTCCGTAATCTGTATCACGTCTTTCTCCCGCGGCCGGTCCTCCCCTCCCCTCCGCTCCTCGTCTTCCCAAAATCGATTTCGGTTGGGCGCGGGGCCGCGCCCAGCTCAACATACCGAGTTCGACTTGAAGGGAGAAGGAGAGAGAGAGAGAGAGAGAGAGGAAGAGAAACGGTGCGTGCGACCGACGCGACGGAGAGACAAGGTCCGGGGAGCAGAGAAGAGAAAGAGAGGAACAGCAGCAGGGGGTGAGTTAGCCTCATTTAACCGAGAAGGCTCCGGCTCCTGCCACGTCGTGCGTGCGATACTCCCCTCAGCCTCCCACTCTCTTTCTCTCTCGCCTTGCCTCACCCTATCGCTCGACTTGCCCTTTTCCGGTGGCTCTGCCACCCCTAACATCCCCTACGACCTACGACATCCTCCAGGTCCTCCGAGGATGCGGACTTTGCGTAGAGAATGTGAAATCAACAGAGGCGCTCGGCAACATCGGCGACGTTCCGCATCGACCAGAGGGCCGTCGCTTCAAGTTTTCTCTCGCTGTTTCTTGCCGAGAAACTTGACTATCCCGGACCAGGGAATGTTTGCTCTCGGATGCGGATGGCGCTGGAACGGCACTGTTTTCGAGATGGTGAATTATGGACGGCAAGTTCGCGAGTTTTCTCGCGATCTGGAAAATTGAACGGCGCGGCGAGGCGGATCGCATGACCTGGGATCCCGACCGCTTGATTAATGTTAAACGCTTTTTAATTGAGTCCTGTACTCTGCGGGTCTTTCTTGGGGTGCTACCTGAAGGATTCATATCTTCAGCTTCGATGGAAATTCCAATATTTTGAATAGCGTTCGTCTTTCAACACTATGGAGAAGGAGAATCAATCCAAACCGAAATTCAATTTCGGTCCGATCAAGTAGCGTAAACCAACGTTTGTCTCGCCTATTTATCGGCGCAAGTTTTTATCGTTTTCAGAGCGCACGAAACAAATCGCGGAGGAAGGATAGTGAGCAGCAGCTAGAAACTTTCGGGAATGGTTACAAGTTGCCGGAACTTGTGTCGGATGAAGGATTCGTTTCATTGTGGAATGGGAACTTCCAGTACTGTTACGAAACGGTTGAACAAAACTAATTAATTTTCTGACTCGCGGAAGAAACTATTCCAAGGTTTCAAAGGCAACTGTTCCATATCGCGCCGCGCGTTCTGATAGGAAGCAGATTACTGAATTTTCTTGCAACGCTTGTCGTTTTTTGCAGTCCTATGGAGTGAACCGGCAAGCATCCGAGAGTTAACAGAATTTGCATTCCATTTCGTTTTTTCTATTTATCATTCTCGCTTGACTGCTTCGGCCGAGATGAATTGTGCGAAATTCCCTGCAGCTCAATCATAATTTACAAATAAACCTTCGGTGTTTGATAAATGCGTGTTTCGAAAATAGCGATCACGATGACTGAAAACGAAGATTTATATTCGGATCAAATCGAAGCAAGGTAGAAAATCGAGCACCAGCAGATTCGAATGCAACAGAACAGTATGTATTGCAAACGCGCGGTGCAATTCGAATAGCAATTCCACGAATTCTTACAGCGAGGATATCTCTCGAAAACCAAGATTCCCAGAATGCACGTGGAGATTTCGTCAACGACGAGGCACGTGGCGCGAGCATATAAGCACGCGTCTGTCTTAAAAGTAGAATATCGAAGAGTCGGACTCGAGAGCCATTCTTCAAGTGTCTCTCGACCGTGATCAACTCGGTGGTCTCCCAGCGAAGAGTCACGAAAAAAGCTGAGCAAATTAACGCTGCGATTATCTATGTTAAGAAACATGACTCTCCCCGTGGATATTTCAAAAATTCACAATTTTACAGTTCATTTCACCGAAACGGGTGCTAAATCTCCAGACGGCGCGGCGGCACACTCGACTTTCAGCGCACCCTTTGGCCGAGCTCCGGGAGCAGAAAAATGGCGAGGTCATTACCCGGAGCGAATATTAATTCGGGAAACGTACACTCGGACGATAAATTTCTGTTGTCGCCGGCGACGAAAGCCGGAGGAACCGAACCGGGTCGCGAAGATTTATCCGACTTGGACAGATGTGAAAACCGAGCAGGAATCGACCGAGGCGTTCGACGATTCGAGACTCATCGATTGGCACGCGTCTCGGAGTGTGAGCCAAACAGCGACTTCTCTAACAAAAAGCCAAAAATTGAAATAAGCTCCCGGTATATCGATTTTTATCTACAATATCGGACGAGACGAACGAAGCGCTGTAGCAGTATATTACAGAAATATTTAAAAAGAGATGATCTAATAGAATCGGTGGACCGACAGCGCTCGCAGGAGGAATTTGGCGCGCGTAGGCGACCGTTCTCGTCGCGGGGACGAGACGGAGGAAAAAACACCGGGGAAAACGCTCGATTTCACAGTCATTGGCTCGGGAAAATGCGAGCACGGGGCAGTCGTGTGCGCCGGAACGTGCACGTGACGCTGCAAGTGCCCCGTTTACGTGTGCAGCACCGTCGAATGCGGATGCGCTTGCAACTTGCGTGGCGTTTCTATGCACGCTGGTCCGGCCCGGCTCGGCCGTCTGTACACACGAACCACCGCGTTTTCTTTTCAACTTCCATGCTCACCGGAAGAGCCTCGAGAGGGGAACGGTGTGACACCTGTTTCGGACTGGGCCTCTCCTGCTTCAGGAATTTTTAATGGAGCCTGGGTTCGTCGCGACCGAGCAATTTAGAATTCCAAGCTGCCACGGACAAACTTCGCTACCTAAGGTCTACCGGGCCTAGCCTGTGGCCTCTATGTTCGATTTTACTGCAGTGCTGCAACTTTCACGGACTCGACTATTTCTTCCTGTAGTTCCCTTGTCTTGCAAATTTTACTCCTTCTGGCCGGTTTTTATGTCGCGCCTGAAACTGTGGGGAAAATTAGTTTCTTAGACCTTCTCGACGAGTATCGCTATAAATTTGTAATGACAAAAACGAGCATCTGTGATTCGAAGCACTGGATCGATTGAAATAATTCAAGAATATCAATGTGTTCGGTTCACTTGCAATTTCTTTTCCAAAGGTTCTTTAATAGTTTAGTTTTCATCACTTTCGTTTCCCTTGAATCGCCAACAAGAAAATCCGTCCGTAGAGTTTACACGTCCCACGTCGTCTCGAAAACATAATTTTTCAGAAAAGTCGACAAGCTAGACAGAGAGACCGCCATAGACGCAATTTTTCCCTCGTCACTCTGCGTCCGCGTGGCGTTGAAAACTTCATAGAGAGTGTCATACTTAATTCAAAGAGCACGTCATCGGTCTTCCTACGTGATAGTAGCTGTCGATGGAACCTGTCGATTCATGCATATTCCGTCCCGTGGAAATTGACCCCTTGCGATGGGGCTGGCAGGCGCCAGGGACGAGAAGCGAAAGTAAAAGGGAGAAAGGAAAAGTACGTTTAACGGTATGAAGCACACGTGTAAGGGTTCCTGGGTGAAAAATTAATCGACGAGCGGAGACAACAACCTGTAATTCCTCGATCTCGCGCGACGTGGAGCCAAGGCGAAGTTAGTCGTTCGAGAAAAAAAAATGAGAAGAAAACGGAAATGCACCCTGGGGGGTGGTTTAATAATTCACTGCGCAGGGCGCGAGGCGGTATCGATAAATAATGAAACGCGAGGAGAGGCAAAGATTCCCCGTTTCCCCTCTTTCGGGGCCACGTTTTTCGTTTCTGTCTCGTTTCGGATCAAGGGAGGCAAATATTTACGGAAATAAAGATACTACGGTACTGCTCGGTTAAGAACCGAAGCTGTAACGTTTAAGGACTGTAGCCTGCCCCCCCGACGCACAGTGATCTGAGAGCGGCAGAAAACGGCAAAAATCCTAGGAAAGCTCTATTTCGGGGAAAATCTCGACAAAAAATGTTTGTAACCGTTCTGGGTCACGAAAAATAATAAATACATTAAAGAATAAGTAATAAATTAATAATAAATGATAAATTTTACATTTAAATTGAATATAAAATAAATTTAAAATGAAATATAATTCAATTTAAATTAAAGATAATAAAAAATGATTCCTCTCCATATAAAATAGCTACTTAATTTAAAAAACAATAATTTCATGTCAATTAAAATAAAATGAAATAATTTCATGGAAATTTATTATGTACGGTATACAGGTAAGGTTTATTTACATTTTGGTCACGAAAAATAATAAATAAATTAAAAAATAATTAATAAAATAATAATAAATAATACATTTTACACTTGTTTTCAATAGTATGCATTGTGAGAATTGTTAACACGATTTTTCAAATATTTCCGATGATCTGACAAAAAATTTTTCAAACGAAAGTTGATTAGTGTTCACTTTTCTAACACTTCAATACAAAAAATTAAAGAAAAATCTCTTTTGTATAAAAAATGAAGGTCATCTCAATTTTTTAAATATTAACATATATTTTTTACTTCATAATATTTTAACTGGTATCAAGACGAATCCAACGACCTATAATAATTGTATAACATTAAACCTTGAAATAACGCTGCAATAGTTTTGGCCACAAAAAGGGAGTTACCGTCACTGTGTGACGGACCGTCAAGTGTTCCAGAAAGCGGAGCGTTGTTTGACGCGTTCTCACCGACATTTCATGAGATAAAACCTAAAGCCGCAGGTTACCGCAGCTGAACTTTACATTTATGGTTTACTTAGATATCTACAAACGGCGCAGTTTGGCGCAAGAGAGATATCGTCTTTCAAACTTCATTAAAGTTGCTCTTTTCCCCGTTTAATAGCATTATCTGCAAAACTACTCGAAAAAATTAAAAATAAACATTTTTCGCGATTTATTCCGGGTCTTCGTACTTGAAGGAAGCCAGAAAAGAAAACATTATTTACATTATTATTTTTACAGGCGCATACGGTTTCCTCAAACATGCGCTTGAATTTATGCTGAAAACTAGGTATGTTTAGCATGGCCAACTTTAAGACATTCTACAACAAAGTGAAATTGGATTTTGAACTGATTCATCCTAGAAATGTTTGAATTTACTCTCCTACTATTCAAAAATATAAAAAATTTGGTTTTTTAAGAAATTTGAAAATATGGGGTTTTTGCCGCTCTCAGACCACTGTGCGACGTTTTTCCAAAATTGTACTTGCGTTTTTGCAAATTCAAGTGAACACGACTGCTCACCGATAAGCGGCTAAGGGTGAAGTCGAATTAAGCATTTCTCTGGGATTGGTTTAATAATTCACCGTGCAGGCGGCCGGTATCGATAAATAATGAAACGCGACGAGAGCTAAGGATTCTCCCTTTCTCCTCTTTCGCGGCGACGTTTTTCGCTTCAGTTTCGTCTGGAGGGATGGGAGCAAATATTTACGGAAACGTCGCCGGCCGTTTATTAATAGAGAGAGGGCCGAGGGATTGTGGGCGGTGGGCGGCGAATGGCAAGAGAAAGAGGGCACCGGTGAAATATAAAAGTGCAGGACCCGAAGCGCGAAACGCCGTGGAAGAAAGGAAATGCGATTTCTCAGGGCGCGGAGTTTCGACGTTCCACCGACGGCATTGGAATCCTGTACACGAGCTCGAAGGAGCATCGGGGAATTTAAAGTACGTCGCTCCCCGTTCAGGGTTATATTTTCAAGCTCGCTGCGGATCTCGCCGATTTCGCGATATACACGACGAGGCGCGGCGCTCCGGAGCTTTCTTTGTAAAATATAGCACGCTATCAAATTGCCCGAAAACCTCCGCTTGCTATAACATGTACTGGGTGGCCCGCCGGGAACCAGATACCGGAACTCGACGACTACGGCTCGAGATAGAAGAAAATATATTGGAGAAAGTTCTTAGTCAAATTATCGTTTCGGCCAAATTTATTTAATTCGCTGGTTGCGGGAAAAAGGTTAACTTCGCCGCGAAGATGGAAGAGCTTTCGAGTTGCGCCATTAGATACCGTCAACGAATCATTCGCTTCCTATTTACAAAATACTACTTCAATACCCCACAACTAAACTTCATACGATTTATTTCGTATAAATTCGACTCGACCGGTTTACAATACACAATAGCACAGAACAAATAATGCCAAACCTCAATCAACGTTTATAAACATTAACGTAAATAGAAACAGTCATTAACGAAATTTCATAATATCCAGATTGGATTTAATTGCGTATGCGCGTGGCCGGTATTCAAATTTGATTTTCTGGCGCATAGAGGCAATAATAATGTAGCAACTGTACACGGTTTTAATTAATTACAAATGTACTAAATGCGAAACAATTAAAAGCTAATTACGATACGAACGAAATTTCGAACGTAAGCGCGACGAGCCTCGTCATGACCGATGCAGCTCCAAGCGAAATAGTGAACGAAGAAAAATCCGAGGAGCGAGAATTGTATTTTATAGGACACCTTGTGCATGACGGTGAAATGTGGAAGTAAGGGAACCGGAGTGGGCTATAATATTTCAATTTGGCATTAAAGGAAAGTATTCGTCCCCAGATCTTTTCTTACCCCTGTCCTCGCGGCATAAATTCTCCAGCCTCCCCGACGGAACTATGTTGCGCAAGAATAATCGCTGCGTAATCCTCGCGAAGTTTATTACGCGCGGTTTAATTGCTCTGTTAAACGACGCATGAACCAGACTCGTTTTTAGCGAGCGCTCGGCTCTATGGATTTCTTTTGTGCCGAATTGTCATCAAAGGATGCGATCGAGCATTTTATGAACGCTGTCGCGAATACGCTTTACATTTGTTTCACTCCGGTATCTCGAACCTCAGCCTCGAACGTTCATAAAACGATAGGATGAACAGGCTCGAAACACTATCTCTCCTTTAATTCACTGTTCCCACTCGTGATTTCGCTGAAACAAATCGCGAATTATTATTCTCAACACGACGCGAGATATGAACAAACTGAACTCGGATGTTCTCAAATTTTCCGCGGAATTGACGTTCATTAAAAACCTGGTAATACAGGCTTCCGGTAACTGAAATGCTAAACAAGCGTCCGAAGAATTGAATTATTTAACAAAATCTCATGCAGACAAAGTATGCTCGTTCCACTCCAATCGCCGCGTAGTATTCGTAAAAGATTGTGCAATTGAAGGTGCGCCAGCAAATAAATTGTTATCACACATGCGGAGAATCGAGACACGGTGAAAGGATCAATTATGGAGACTGCGATAAGACGTGTCTACGCAAATAAAATGGAAACTGTTATTAACGTTAAGTTCGTTTAATCCACTGATAATCATCGAGCGTGTAATTACCGCCTACGCGTGCCGCCCACGTTAAATAATCTAATCGATAACCGGCTAATAATAAATTTGAACGAGCTACGGTCCCTAATGAGACGCTGCGGTGCATCCTCTAAATTATGCAGCGCGAGGAATGGTGACACGTTAGGTTGGAACGAAACAAGTGGAGAAGAATATCCGATAATTTTCGACGGGGCGTACAAGATCCGACTATCTACTGGGTGTTGGCAAAACATCCGGTGAGATATTTGCAAATCTATTTAGTAGCTCGCAAGCGGAAACAGGAAACTTTTGATAAGGGCAATTAGCGACGGCAGGAGAGGAATTCTAATATAAATAGTATTTGCTCGTGACCAGACTGTGCAGTCTACTGACCACAGTATACAGGACTTATTCAAGGAAACAATATTTTCAAATAGTATTTCTTTTCGAAGTTGTTTCAAATTCTCTTGAACCCTACTGCCAACAGTCCACCCTTCGCATAACATCTCAGTTTACACGCTTCAAAGTTCATAACACCAGTTACTTACATCCTCTTCGGACTAGCCACCCTACAACTACTCTCGCCAACAATTTTTGCGCCGCTAACTGGCAAGAATAATTCTTCACCACCCTTTGTGCAAACAGAGTTCTCGCCGTTGTCCCGTCACGCCAACCCCCAACCCCCGGAGATCGGCCATTTTCCATTTCGCCAACGACTCGGTCCTTTGTGGCCCAGCCATCAGATTATTAACTATCATCGAAAGGTAAATGTAGCGTGGTCACGGGTGCGGACGATCAATAATTCATGCACGACGAAGTCGCTTGCGCTCGAAGAGGATTAATTCGGGCATACGACCCTCGAGCAACCATCGCGGTCCTCTTCGATGATCCCGTTGCAGACTCTTCAAGCCTATTGTCGGTTGGCCAGCCCCCTACAGCCCCCCTGAAACCCCTTTGTGGCCGTCGAACCTGGTATTTAGAAAGTTTCCGAGGTGGAAAGTGGCTGGGCTTTCTGGAAGCAATTGGCCAGAGGCCTTGTCGAGGCGTCGCGACGAACACCGCCAAGATCCGCGGAAGATTGCCACTGAAAGACGCGGATGAAAACTTCTTAATTCCAGATGTGCTCCAGTTTCACGACACGCGGAGGCCTACCCTTTCACCGGGGCTGCTTGCACATCCGTTATTACGTACCACCGCGCCGCGTCGTTCCGAAAAAGAAAACGCTTCACACTCGGCCGGGTCATTAACACATTGTGGACATTGTTGCATGGTCTTCACCCTTTGCACTCGGAGCTATTTTAACTCGAAAATTAAACATTCTTCCGACCTAGAATATTTCCATTCCTGTGATTTTTTAATTGATTAGTAGAATGCGCGACACGTCTCCCCGTGCTCGGATAACGAAAGACGCCAATCGACGTCTCCCGTCCACAGTGTTAACGGTGGCCCAGCCATTTCTTCCGTAAGAGCGCGAGTCGTGCCGGACAACGATAAATGTGCCACCCTCCTAATCGGGAAACAAGTTCGGCGGGAGAGACATTCGCTTAGAGGATTTATTTCGATTGCTATACTCCCCCGCCTCTGCTCGAACAGCGGGGAACACCGAGGATGAATAGAAACGTATCGCGTGACTATGATTTTATTACCCACCAGCCGCTTCCGGGTAATTTAACCGCGAAGCGGCAGGTTACGTGTAAGCTCCACACGAATTCTGTAATTCGCTGAGCGACTTTTGATTATTTCTGACGACCCGGCCGTTTAACCCATTTGGCTGGCTCTTCGGACACAGACTATCGAACCTTGCCTCGCATATTTTCACGAATTCCGGGATTTTTGCAAACAAATTGCAATTGTAATAAAGATATCCTTGATGTACAAGGTGTTACTATTATTTTGTCGAAACTTTCCAGGAACTCGGTTATAATAATTTCTCGAATAAAGAGGCGCGAGCAGGTTCGTTTCGCCGAAGTTTTTGAAAGTATCAGGGCGCGTTGGTTCCTCGGCAGACGTAGCCGCGAGGGGTAGCCTCTGCGAAAGTTATCGTTTTCATAACTCATCCCGTTCAAAGAGGGTGTTTCCTGCCTGGGGTTGACCGACCAATGAAAATATGTCCCTGTTACGAGAGGATTAGCGAGGATTAGCCGAAAGATTTAGAATTGTCTCGCGCCCCGTGCTCGCTGAACGACTAATCCGGAAATATGGTCATCTTTACTCAGCATCCCCAAGACATCAGCTCAGCAAAAAAAATGTAGGTAATCAACACGTGGGGTTCTTTCATTGTATCCGCTAAGCTGAAATTGCTAACCGAAAAATATTATTATTAATTACCTCTTTTTACTTATTATCTACGGAAATAATTACTCTACTTAGCGCTTTGAAACCTGAAGCTAAGAGAGTAGCTACTATTCGGGGATTAACTTTCGCCATATGTTGCCGCGAGTAATTCGGAGCTGAAGAATTACAGTAGAATTCAGAAACAGGGAAATACCACGGAAGGTGCGTTTCCGTAGCTCCACCATTAGTTTATGGTTCCCAGGGGCATGCAAAGGGTTGCGTATCACGCTTACAAGGCCCTGCGACTGGGAGCCGGATAATGTCACGACCTAAAAAGGGTTGCCTCCAAGTTATAATTGCTATATGTTAACCGAAAAGGATAGGTGGGGATGCGACCATGTTTTTATTATGAACCTCCAACGTTTCCGACAACGAAATTGCAAAATTACCCTCTTTTATCTCCTTCGTTTTAATTCGGATATTTCTACCAGTATGACGATTAAAGTGAAACGCAGGTGAAAACGATTGTTTACATTTTTATTGAACAGAAAACACAGAAAACGATTGTCTTTTCTTTTCAAATATTCGAGTATCTATGTTGAATACATTTTGGTGCGAAAAAGTACCTACTTAGAACAAGTTTATTACTTATTTAGATTTCCATGAAACTTTTTTAATCGTCGCAGCCAACTTTTCCACGTTTTCTCTAACAAGTCCTCTTTTATCTCGTGAACAGTGGCAGGGTCGCCATTTGTATATGCAACCACGACCATCCCCTTGGTTATCTATAAATTTATTTGCAATTTTATACGTTCGAAAAATCGTAAATTAAAAGCGATCGAATTCAAAATAATTACCGTGAACGGGTATACACCAGATGCGTTCACGGCGCCAATGTAGGCGCTGACTTGAACAGGTGCATCGTAAGTGGATGCTAAAGTTGATTTTTTTGTGTCCGATTTTTTCCAATCGATTACACACAACTCACCCCTAAGTACAGAATTTTCTAATTATAAAATGAATTGAAACTACCTCACCAGTAGTAACTACTGAAGGTACCTTCTCTTGCGATAAACTCATTCTCTGTGTTACCTATAAATGGCAATGCAGTCTACGATGCCTCTGTACATCAAATTTGGATGGGTTACGTAAGTTTCCAGATTTTTCACTTCATCTATATCTGACAAAACAGGTTTGACGCTGTTGTACGCTAACTCAACTTGCGGAGAAACGTCAACCTCCTTTCGATTCAACGTGCCCTGTATGCAGGAGTGCAATAGTCTACCATTTCTCAATAATCCTAAAAAAGTATAAACTAATAACTGAATCCTGAAAGAGCGACACACTGGAGGCAACTCAGAAGACCGACAACACCTTGACAGTACACATTGAACTCCTGCTGACCCAATTTTTCAATCATGTTCTTCTTCCACAATTCTAAAGCTGCTTTCGCCTTGAGTGGCATCGTTTCGCGAAGAATCACCGTTACGCTTGGAATGCCTGACTTCTTACCGCTTCCATTGGACTGTGTGGTAGAGTCTTTAGACGCGAAGAGAGGAAACGAAGTCATTTTTTTAATCACATCCTTAGACAGCGCTGTGTAGCTATTTTGTAGTCGTGTACCGTTACTCTCTTCTATAAATATATTATTAATCATATTTTTCCATTCTCTTTCGACACAGAAGACTGTCGCACCCTCCTTACCTGGGTTTAACATATTTTTAGACATTAGCTTGTCTGTAGTAATGCTATTCAATACTAAAGATTCTTCTTCGTGAACTTGTTTGTGCATTTCATAAGGACTACTCGTCGAAATATCCTTCATACTCTTCGCTTCTATTTCAGGACACATGTTTGTCTTAATAGTTGTACTTACATTATCGGTTCCACAACATTGCTCATTGACATTGACATTGGCAATGTCAATGTCACCTCTGCACACATTTTCTAAAACTTCTTTTTCTTCTCTCAGCTTCAACTTCTGAAATGCACCACGCGCAAGCGACAAGTTTCGAACGCATTGTCGGGAAATGCAGTCGATATTAGACCCGCAAAAGAGCAGTGGACAAATAAAGTATTTGTTGCCAAACATAGTAACCTAACAAATATAAATTATGAATTTACAAATGTTACAAATTATGAATCTAATTGAATAAATAGAGAGCTGTTTTTATCTCACGTTATGCGGCAGTCCTCCCTGTCACATCCTTCAAAAATCGATTCCTTAAACTTACTTCGAAAGGTTTGAAATCGTTCGAATCACAGGTGAGATCTAAAGAAACATGCTTGACTGCTTGACAGATCGACAGATCTGACATTCGCGCGCAGCGTGCAAAATCATCAACAGACGGATCTTAACCACAAACTAGGTATAGAAGTAGACCAGTCACCTTATGGGGTATCGTGTTGCACGATCTAGAATACCGACATCGCTAAAAATCATGTGGGGAAAATAGGAATTCACATTATCGACATCTTCGAAAACTAGAATTCCACATTATCCACATCTTCTCACACTAGAATTCTACATTATCGACATTTTGCCAAAATAAAATAATAGTTTTTTGTCAGTCACAGACTAATAATAAATCTGCACGACTGGTCTCCTCCTACTCCTACGTCTCGATATTAGTTCCACTATATTAGCTCGACCGATACGGTAGAATGTGACACAGAAGTGGTAAGAGGGCTCTAGAGTCTAAACCCTGCGGACACGAGACAAAAAAATACACTCGGTGATTGGTCTACTTCCATAGCTGGTCCGTGGTGTGATCATATAGAAATGGCGTTTTCATGTAAACAGGCTTTAAAAGATTTTGGCGGTACACTATCAGCGACACGTCCTGTTACTTGCGTGTGTGTAACGCATCCGTGAAGCTATGGGAAAACGTGTTCATTTGTAATTATCTCTAACATTACAAGTACATTCCTATTAGAGTTGTTATTGTTTAGATGTAAGGAGCTTGTATCTCGGGTGGACAGACAGATTCTCGAGGGTTCAGTGAACATATTAGATTTTATTCAACATGATATCGGCTATCACAGCAAACAGCGAGAGTTACGAGACAGGAAAACAAACACAGATCGAGGATACGGAAAGGCGTCAAATACCTATGAACGAACATGTTAACAAGGAGAACCAGAATACAGGTAAATTGCTTGAACGCTACTTAAAACTAGCACTATACAAAAATATCGTTATTCATATATACTGAAATTTGCTTTTTCTCAGTGAACGAAGCTACAACGCCTCCAGAAGCAAATAAGGATAGAAAGAAGCTTCGCAGTGGAAAGTATATACATACAGATGTTACAAGTTTGCACAGAGTTAATGGGAATGCCACCAAGAATGCATCGATCAAACAAAAAAATCAATCTAAGAAACCCACCAAAAGAAAAAGCGACGCAGCCGAAGAATTGGAAGCCAAGGCTCCTATGCTGGAGCAAAAGGAAGAAACGTTAGGAAATATTGTTAAGCCTGAGAACGAACTAAACCATGAACAAGTAGAGTCAAGCGACGACCTTGAGAGCAATACTTTTAAGAAGACTAAGGCAGAAAATTACAATGCAAACATGGACGAATCAAAACTGCTACACCAGAAACCCATTAATTTTCACCAGAAGTGTGAATATTGTTGTCAGAAACTGAACAGTCCCGATTTAAAAATATATCCGGGTCATCCCAACGGAGCCGTAGAAGAACCCATTGCGCTAACAGATCCCAAGTTATGTTTATTCACAGGGCAGGAAGCTACATTTTTCGAAGGTGACGAAAGACCACAAAATAAATTGACTGACTTTTGGTAGGTAATCTTTTACTACTGCCGATAAAGGTTGCATTAATCGTTAAATGTCTATTATCCATCTTCTTTATTTATAGCGTATACGATAAGAACGGGCATTTGTGCGCTTTTGACACCGGCCTGGTCGAGAAAAATGTAATTCTTTATTTTTCGGGTTACATGAAACCTATTTATGACGAAAACGCATCTCCAGAGGGAGGCGTGCCGACTAAAGATGTGGGACCAATAAACGAATGGTGGGTATCTGGTTTTGATGGTGGAGAACTAGCCCTTATAGGATTTACTACGGTATTTGCTGAATATATATTGATGGAACCTGCCGAAGCTTACGCGCCATTCATGGATTCTGTAAAAGAAAAAATTTATATGAGCAAAATAGTCACGGAATTCTTATTAGACGAAATTAATCCTACCTACGAAGATTTATTGAATAAGTTGCAGGTAAATCGCGGAAACAAAAATAGGCTATTGTGTACAAGTAATGTTTGGCCTTTCTTAATTCTACCTGTGCTCTTTTAGACTATAGTCCCTCCAAAGGGATTGTCTAGATTTACGGAAGACTCTTTGTTAAGATACGCTCAGTTTATCTGTGACCAAGTCATTTCCTTCGATACATCGGCAAGACCCGAGGATCCTTTATTAATCACAAGTCCGTGTATGCGAGCATTGGTAACACTCGCGGGTGTAACTTTAAACAAACGAATTGCGTTGCGCCGAATACAGCCGAGAGATCAAAAGAATAAGAAAATTGGATGGACAAAAGCTACAACTACAAAATTAGTGAAAAATATGTTTGAAATATTCTTTTCTGAACAGTTGGCCACAAACAACGAAAAAGATATGTTTGTAAGTATATTGGGCTTTTACAGTAAATGAAATTTAATTTACTAGATGTAATATTTTTTTATTAATAGGCTCCCAAGAGACAAAGATGCGGAGTCTGCGAAATGTGCCAACAACCGGATTGCGCAATGTGTTCCGCGTGCAAGGATATGATCAAGTTTGGCGGGTCTGGAAAGAGCAAACAAGCTTGTAATAGGAGAAGATGTCCGAACATGGCAATTCAAGTAATGAAATTTCAGAGAAGCCTGTCAATATTCGTTCGTATAAAACAAATGGGTCTTAAAACCTTGTGTATCTTTTAGGAAGCCGATGACTCGGACCAAGAAGATGACGATCTCAACGACACGCTAGTAGAAAATACAAAGATTACACAAAAAATGATTCTAAAAGAGTTCAAGCATGTTGAAAAAGAAATCACGTGGGTGGGAGAACCGATTATCGACGATGGACGAAGAACATTTTATAAATCGGTTATGGTGGTTGACGAAGAGATAAAAATAAATGACTACGTATTGATCGAATCGAACGATCCGACTGTACCACTGCAAATCGCTAAAGTCATGTATATGTGGGACGATAGAAATGGGGCAAAATTGTGTCACGCGAATTGGTTTAGAAGAGGCAGCGATACTGTGCTTGGCGAAACCTCAGACCCGTTAGAAGTATTCTTACTCGACGAATGCGACAATGTACCATTCACCTCTGTGAAATCTAAAGCCACTGTTATTTACAAATCTAGGCCACAGAATTGGAGTGAATTAGGTAAGTAAACAAAATGGCTAAACTACTACTATCGAACGAATTACTAAATGTTGACGTAATTTCAGGAGACGCAGACTTATTACCGGAAGATGAGATACAAAATAAAGATGGAAGAACATTCTTCTATCAAAAACGATACACGCCTGAAACAGCTCGTTTTGAAGATCCTCCTCCGGACCCTGTCTGTCAACGGAAAGAAATTAGCCATCGATTTTGCCCTGCGTGTGTACGTTTCACGACGTTGCAGTGCTATTATACGCCAAAGGTATGAAAAATAAAGGTCCAACTCTGTCTTGATTATATATTGAATTTTTACTGAAAAACAAATACTCGTTTGTTTCAGGTCTTCGACAAAGAGGAAGAGAAAAGTAGCAAGGAAGTAACGTACAGCGTTGTAAAATACAAAGGAGAAGAATTTAGAGTTGGTTCTGCTGTATTTTTATTGCCTACTGCTTTGAAATACAAATACACATCTACATATCACATTAGTTCGAAAACGAAGAAAGGGAAAGTCGACGAGGATATGTATCCAGAATACTACAGGAAATCTTCGGAGCATGTGAAAGGTTCAAATTACGATACACCTGAACCATTTCACATTGGTTATATTAACTCGATATACGCAAAAACTAATAGTAAATTGGTTGCTTCGTCCGATATATGGATTAAGATAAACAAGATGTATCGACCAGAGAATACGCACAAAGGACTTACATTGATGCAACAAGTTGATCTTAATGTGGTGTATTGGAGCGACGAAGGTAAAATAATCCATCTTATTTTATGAAATATAGGAAAAATAAAGAGATCGATAATTCCAATTCAATTTTTACAGTTTGCGATGTAAAGTTTTCGGAAGTGGTAGGAAAATGTTACTTGGCGTGTTCAGAGAATTTAGACGAATCTGTTGAAGAATGGACTGCGGGTGGTCCAAATCGCTTTTACTTTTCCCATGCATATAATGCGGCGGAAAAGACATTCGTTGATCCACCGAATCGTGCTTTGAGCATTGGGAAGCCAGCAAAGGGGAAAGGAAAATCAAAGTGCAAGAATAAAAACTTTGAGAACAGTGACGCTAAGAAAACGATTGACAAACCGGTAGAATATTGCAGAGTGGCAAAGAAATTGAGAACGCTCGATGTGTTTGCTGGCTGTGGTGGTTAGTATGAATATTCAGGCGAAGCATATTATTTAATATTTATTTCTGACATGAATTTTATTTCGTAGGATTATCCGAAGGTTTGCGACAAGCTGGTATCGCAGACAATCGTTGGGCAATTGAGAGGGAGGAACCAGCTGCATGTGCTTATCGACTCAACAATCCTGATACAACTGTGTTTTGCGAAGATTGCAATGTGCTTTTGCGGAAAGTTATGAATGTGAGTTACATTAATGAATGTGTATGTACAGTCTAAAGAAGTGTATATGAAGTTTACACATGCTCTTTACAGGGTGAGCTTTGTGACAACAATGGTCAACGTTTACCTCGGAAAGGAGAAGTAGAGTTATTATGCGGTGGGCCACCGTGCCAAGGCTTCAGTGGCATGAATCGATTCAATTCACGGCAATACTCGTTATTTAAAAACTCGTTAGTGGTATCGTGTTTATCTTATTGCGATTACTATAGACCAAAATACTTTGTTATGGAGAATGTTAGAAACTTCGTCTCTTTTAAAAGAAGTATGGTTCTTAAATTGACATTACGGTGTCTTGTTCGAATGGGTTACCAATGTACATTTGGTATTTTACAAGCCGGTAATTACGGCATTCCACAAACTAGAAGGAGGTACGTTCAGCCAATTCGTATAAGTTAAATGTATACTTCGAGCAAGATCTGAATTAGTTACTTTTATGGATCTAGACTAATAATATTAGCTGCTGCGCCTGGAGAAACACTGCCAAATTACCCAGAACCAACTCATGTGTTCAACAAACGGGCATGTCAATTAAGCGTTGTTGTTGATAATAAAAAAGTAAGTTATCCTAATGGTTACACGACGATCATTTTTTGTACAAATTCGGTAATGTTTCTTTTGTCGTTTATAGTATTCGTCTAATTGCGATTGGACGGGATCAGCGCCGTACAGGACAATTAGTGTCCGCGATGCGATGTCGGATTTACCTAATATTAGAAACGGTTGGAACAAGGAAGAGATCGCCTATGGGGACGAGCCGATCTCCCACTTTCAAAGAAAGGTAAAGTCTTATCCTTCGGAAGTAAGATTTTTATCTAAAACTTTTTCAACAAACGTATTTGACATTTGTTTCTAGGTAAGGCTCCGTAAAGAACCGGATGCTATACTACGAGATCACATTTGCAAAGACATGGGCCCTCTAATCGAGGCGCGAATAGCACACATTCCGATCGCAGTCGGATCCGATTGGCGAGATCTACCGAACATTGCGGTACGTCTAAGCGATGGAACGTATTCTAAAAAATTGTAAGTATAATTCATTTTTATTCCTTTCGGTATCGTCTAGGAAAAATGATTGATTTATCAAGTAACGATTCTTTCAATTGCAGAGAATATCCTCATCACGATAAAAAGGCTGGCAAAAGTTCGACTGGAGCATTTCGAGGTGTCTGCAGCTGTTGCACAGGCAAAGCTTGCGACTTATTGGATAGACAGTACAATACTTTAATTCCATGGTGTTTACCTCACACTGGAAATCGTCATAATCACTGGGCGGGGTTGTACGGTAGACTGGAATGGGATGGTTTCTTCGGCACTACGATCACTAATCCTGAACCTATGGGCAAACAAGGCCGCGTTCTACATCCTGAACAAACGAGAGTCGTGAGCGTGAGGGAATGTGCCAGATCGCAAGGTTTTCCAGATTCCTTCCGTTTTTATGGAAATATACTTGATAAGCACCGCCAAATCGGGAACGCCGTGCCACCACCGCTAGGCGCTGCGCTTGGCTTTGAGATTAGAAAATGTTTAACATCCGAGAGCACCGAGCAACTAGAGGATAAACTAGACGGTTTTGGTGACTGATAGCAATGTTAAAAGTAATGATATTTATAACAAACTATTGTATTGAAACTTAATGGTAGCACAATATGTTATAGATGTCTTTTTTATCTATATAAATTTACGAATAAGTGTCCAGTAAAAAGTATGTAGATGCTTCCTTATACCATTTACGTGACCAAAAGTATTATGTGATGCATATTCGGTATGCAATGTTAACAGTAGAAAAAAAGCAATATTTATTTTCATGCATAACGTTTTAATTACGGGAAACTAGTATTTTAAATTACATCGGAAATATCGTATAAAGATGTGCATGCCGCCTCGAAAACTATTTTCGTGCAAGGACTCATTTGTAACAATTATCTTGTCGTATGTATATATTGTACCTTTTTACAGTTATGTGTTAAAAATAAAATTGTTTATCGACATAGTTTTAGAAGAGAAATAATGACGAATAAAATGATTAAAGGAATATTTATTGTGAAATAAAGTCTTTATAACAAAATATTTCGAACAAATCGTTTCTTTTCCACCATGGTTTGTTTTTTCTTGCGAAAATCGAAGCTCATTATCATTTTTTTTTCATCATAATAACGCGCGTACTCTATATAAGAACGTAAATAACGAAAATTAATTTCATACCCATTCACAGCTGTTCCAGGCACAACACGAGACGGAATTCCAACGCAGCAATACATATATTTACTTACATTACATGGTCTAAATAATTTAAGCAATATTTAATAGTTTATTTAATATGTGGGCGGATACGATTTTAATAGTTTTTATCAGTATTTGCACTGCTTTACTAGGAGAAGGTGCGAAATTATAAAAATTTTTCACGTTATTTGAATTAAGGTTATAAAAGCTTTCTGCTTTATCGTTATTATTTTCAACATAATTTTCAACATTTGTAGGTTTAACATGGCTAATGGTTTATCGAACAGAAAAGTATCAAAAATTAAAGGCTGAGGTCGAAAAACAAAGTAAAAAGTGTAAGTTTTTAAGTGATGACACTACATAATTGGAAAGTGATTCCAGACAATTTTGAATGAATTGTTCTTTATACGAGTGTTTAAATGAATTGTTGAACAAAATTGATTCTAGTGGAAAAGAGAAAAGAGGCGCATGGCGATTCTTTGGATAAACAGCAAAAGAAAAAAATAGAACGAGAGGAGGAAAGATTAAAAAATAACAACAGAGACCTGTCACTTGTAAAAATGAAGTCAATGTTTGCAATCGGATTCGCATTTACAGCTCTTTTGAGTATGTTTAACAGCATTTTCGATGGCAGAGTTGTGGCAAGGCTTCCTTTTGTTCCAATCAGTTGGATACAAGGTTTGTCGCATAGAAATCTGCCTGGCGATGACTATACAGAATGTTCATTCATTTTTCTGTACATACTCTGCACAATGAGCATAAGACAGGTATTTATTATTGCACGCAATACTTCGCATTCGAATAAAATTACTCAGCGAGAACATTATTTACAGAACATCCAAAAAATGCTTGGTTTCGCACCATCCAGAACTGCGAGCAAACAAAGCGGAAGCATCTTTGGCCCTCCGCCGCAACAATTTAAATAAATTTAGACAAATATGAAATTTACTATTACATTATTTAAATTTCGGTGAGGTAATATTTTGCAAAATACGCAGAATTGAATTGTTTAATTCAACGAACGACTGATTTGAAAAAATATTTCAATGATGTGCAGATTAAAAATAAAATATGAAATATAATATATACTTTATGTGTATATTGTACATTATGAATATATTTAGTTCGCATACAATAAATATATATTTAATACTGGTATATGTCCTTCCTTTAAATAATTTTACATAGTACAATATGTTCATAAATGTGATAGAACACAGATAGTCGTTAATTCTGCTGAATTTAACAAATATGCGCGAGGAATATAACTATAAAAGTTAAAAAAGAAACCACCGTTTTTGTATAAAAGACGAAAGATGAAGTCGAAAATAGGAAGATTTAGAAACGATGTAAAAAGACAGTAAAATGAAAGGGAGCCTTTCCGTGTTGGTACAGTAATGCAGCATGTTTTTTCTTTTTTTAGAAAATAGTTATTGATTCATATATTCCATCAAGCAGCTCTTATACAACAATCAATGTTATATACAAACGTAACGATCAATCATATACAAAAAATAACCACTACCTTTAATTCGTAAAAAATATTTAATACAATAATAGTGTATCCGCATCCGTATTATGGAACGCAAATTCAACGTATCACCGAAAATGCGCTCTATAGTTGACGGATCGCTTCCCCATCGACTACTTGATCAAATTATATACGTACACATTTTTTTTACTAAAAATTGTTGCCTTTCTTTTTATATTATTACATATTATTTAAGCCTAAAACAGTCTCTTGTTATTAGAGCTAGCGACATTCTTTTTATACAAAATGATACAATTATGATATTTACAATAGATCTACATATACGACTAAATGTGAGACATCTTAAGTTAATAAAAAGTTATTTAACTTGTTATTTGAACTTTTGGTGTTACAATGTTCCGTTGTATGTTACGCATAATTCGTCTTAACAACATTCTCGATCACACAAATTTGTTAGCGTTAGTAGAAAGCAAGTGGAGGACACTCATCTGAAAATCTTGAAAGACAAATGCTCGTTAAATTGGAATTCTCCACATTTGAATCGGTAGCGTCGTTACACACGTTGAAATCGCTAGGTGTCATGCCAATAAGATTAAAAATCGCGACAATGCGGTCAAATAAAAGTTATTGTTATTTCAACATATGTTCGGCAGTGGCTACTGTCTGTATACCGTGAACGCAAAAGGAAGACTTAATCGAAATTTTACGCTATGATAACATGTTCCAATCCGTAGTATCCTTTTCACTTGTTTCACAGTTGCAATATTCCAATAAAATTGCAATAAAATGCGACTTATCGTAGGAACCTCTCGCCGTCCAGCAGCCGATGAACCTATTGCTCTTTTTACATTGTCATTAAAAATTTCAAGCAGCTTTCGTTAATAAATTATCTGCCAATGTTTTCTTTTCACGAGAAAATAAAATTGTTATGCTGCGTTCAATATTTTTACTTCCTACATAACCTAATCCACAGAAATCAAGAATTATTAGAATATCGTTCGAGTTCGTGAAAATATAACTGTACAAATATTACTTCGTGCCTTCCTTCGATAGCATTATTATTAGAAAATTGCACATTATCATTGATTATCGCGTCTGACGTGTGTCTCGATCGAACAATGTTCTTACATCTCTATACGATCATTCATTCTAAAAAGTCCGTTCGCATAGAATGAATGCATTATATCACGTTATCGCGTAATTGTAATCGATTCCTCGGTTACTTGAACACCTCTCAAAATGGCGGACAGTTCACTCCGGGATGAAGGTACTGACACTTATCACCGACTCGACAGTAGCCGCTCTTTGAAAATTGTCTGCACACCGGTGGCTGTTTCCCACTTCCCCTCCATCCGCCACCACCGCCTCTCCATCCACCTCTTCCAGGTGGTCCCCCACCACCTCTGTACCAACCAGGCCCAGGTACACCTCTACCTCTGCCGTGCATCGGACCACCACCTCTGGGACCTTGAAAGTTTGGTCCAGGTCCGTACATTGGACCCGGCGGGCCTTGGAAGTTGTTCGGGTTCATGTTATTGAAGCCCATGTCTTCTGGTCCCATCATTCCATAGCCCTCTTGCTGTTGATTGTACATCGGCGGTGGTCCCATCATTCCAGGTGGTACCATCGGACCACCTTCCATGCCTGGTGGAAAAGCGTTAGGCATGTTTCCCATAGGATTCATCCCCATGCCGTCGGGTACAACAACTTTTCCATCTCCCGTTCTCCATCCTCCGCCTCCCGCAGGCATTGGTCCACCCATTTCAGGTCCCATCGGTCCCATGTGAGCAGGTCCCATCATTTGTTGAGACATTTGAGGCATTGGACCCATCGTCGTCGGAGGACCCATAGGCGCCATCACTGGCTGTTGATTATGAGGGAACGACGGATAATGAAAGTTCGAGACTGCTGGTGCTGGCGGTTGTAACTGCGGTTTTGGTTCTGGCCACGCCATGGAAGTAAAGTCTTTCTCACTTTCTTTGTTTCCGGTGAGATCATCTAAAGGAATGATTTTTGGATCACTATATCCATGGTGGCGTTCTTCGTCGGGTTCCGCCGCAGAGTCTGGGATCCTGTAATCGAAATATATTTATTAATTATCATGATTTTAGACGAGACCGCGATAACTTCGGAGAAAAAGTTTGTGTTTTATGGGACTCGCATCAGTGAGTACGATTCATGTATGAAACCGTTCAATGGTTTGGAGTTCCTAATTATTTTATGTAGCATGCATAGTATAATTCACACGACCACACAAATCCGTAATACTCGTGTGTGTCTACATGCGAAGTGTATACTTCGAAATATTTTAAAGAAATTTCTATTAATGAGAATATAATTAATATCGAGTGTGTAGTTATAAAAATAGAATCTTACATGCTGCGGTTGAAGTATAATGCCTGTAAAATGCCTTTCTCCCGTGCGTATTGGATATCCTTCTCTCTGCTATCTTTTCCAGATTCTACCAAGGCTGGAGGTAGATCGATCGAAATTAAAGGTTTCCATCTCGTTCTTTCTTCCATCAAGTCTTCGTTACCTGCGGGTCGCGCGTGTCATTAAATTCGATGCTATAATTAAAATATCCTTAAATTTACTAGCTCGACTACTCACTTAATTTCCTGGCCATCTGGAATGCTTCTCGTTCGTTCTGTTTCTCCATTTGTTTCATATCGGTGAACGTTTTCGTCACGTTCACCCTCTCCGTTTCGTCTAACTCGAAGTAACGCACCGACTCTAAGTCCGTTTTCCATTTCAGTACTTTTTTCGGGCCTTTGCGTTTCTGAAGTAGCAGAACGCTTCTCAATCCGTCAACGTAACGGATCTCCGGATATGAACCGGAATTTTCTTTTTTCGACGAGTCGGACACGGAAGAATCTTCCGGCGAATCGGAAGTTTTCTCATCCATATCGTCTTCGGGCGTAGGTGCTGTAATTTGAATAAACATTAACAATGATAAAACACAATCTAAGTGCTGTAATAAAATAAGAATAAAAATCTTACTGTTACTTCCGGTGTCATCATCAATATCCGATTTGAATATCCTATTCTCTTTCTGGTCTTCCGTCTCCTCTTTTTCATTTTTACATTCGTCATCTGAATTCTCTTTCTCCTTTTCCTTGTCTTCGTCCGTTTCCAGAGTATCTTGATAAAACTGTATATAAAAAATATTTTCGATTAATTGTTTCAATTAATAATCGTTAAAGCCTGATCCTGCGAGCAAGTATGCGCACCTTAAAGTTAGGCTTGACAACTACAGGTGATTTTTCATCGGCACTTGATGGTGAGGTTGGTGGAGGCGTAACATCTCGATTATCGTTAGTGGCAGTCTCCTGTTTCTTGGGTTCCGTGGGACCATCCTTTGTAATCGAGGTCCTACGTTTTCTCTTCCGCGGTTCTTTGCTCTTTGTCGACGCCGTCAACGCATCCATAAACATATCGCTTTCTTGCAGTATCATTGCTGGAAAAACAATTTAAACAAACCCATGGTCAAAACAAAAATAAAATGGAAAACATGTAATTCTGGTCAAGAATTCGATTACTCGATTGAAAATCGACGTGCGTCATTCACGCGAACTACAAAAATCGCAAATACAATTAATAAAATCATTAATAAATCAACGAAATATATCAATGTTGTCCTTTAAAAAAACATTCAGTGTAATCTGAATTTGCAATCTTCTTAAATTCGAACGCGACACGCTCAAGTTCAGACCCGTCTATAACGAGACTTTAACGTTCACAGACCGTCCGCTGGACCTACAAGAAATAATTTAAGAAGTAAACTGATAAACAATAACAGGTGGATGGCAATCCTCGGGAAATCTGAAAAAGAAAGATTTTTTTATTCCAGCAAGGTCGTCCAGGAAGGCAGAAAGCTGTAAACAGCGAAAATACGGATGATTGTTTTAAAAGAAATTAGGAAAAGCGACACTTTTAAAATGCAGAAGAACGAAGACATAATATCGATTCTCCGGGAAAGTGAATCTTAAAAAAAAAAAGAAGGCGAGAGCCGTTAACGCGATCCAGAGTGACTACATTCAATGCCGAAGTTAAATTCGGCTATTGCGTAATTATGGACTCGGATGCAAAATGCTGTCCTACTGCACGATTTCCGTGACGAACAAGCAAACTTTGTTGATCGATTAGCTGATCGTTCCAGCTTTTGGATCGAACGCGAAAAAATGATCTAAATTTATACGCGCGTGTTTACAGCGGGATCCGCATTGTTCAAAGTTGCAAGACACGCGAGCAATAGGAACGGTAAACAGAGATCCAATAAGCGTAAATTCATATTTTACAGTCTCTATTTGATTTTCTTGTTCTTTCGTGGCTAAATAAACAATTAGTCTCTTTGACCGAGCGTTAAAATAGAGATCGAATCCAAGAAGAAAAGAAGAAGGCACTGGATCGTATCAGAACGTTTCAAAACGTATTACGAATCAACGTTTAATAATTTGCCTCTTTATCTACGAATTAACTGCTATGTAAATTGTAGTTGTCTCTTCACGAATCCATTTCGATAACAGAAACAAATAAACTTTTCGTGAATCATTTAATAATCGATATCTCCAAACTTTTCTCGTTACTTTTGTTTCGATCATCTATCTCTGCGGTAAATTTCTTTTTCTACATCAGTAAAAATTAAAATAGACCGTTTGATAAAATTTAGAATCAATACGCGAGGGTCAAATCGTTTCGTTTAACCAATTTCTTTTTTTCAACGTTCCTCGATAGTTTAAACGATGCGCAACAATAAGGAAAACCATTGTTGTGCACAGGAAGTGCAAGCTCGATTTATCAAATGGATAAATGTGTTACAAGATAATCATGTAAAAACGTTCTTCTTTTTTTGTTAACGGATTCGATAAGTGATAATAATAAACTGGGGAATAATATACGGGTTTCATTGTACGGCTCCAATTTTATTTCCATCAAGCTCTCTAGAGTAATAGATACGTTTACTTTGCTCTAAACGCGATGCAAATTATTGAGTGTACCTTTAGCGCATTTCTTTATGTAACAATAGTAGCGTACATGCTTTTTCCAATATCACTTTCCGTGCAATATCTTTAAAAAAAAACCCTCTTTGCAATTTAACGTGCCGTTAAATATCAGCACAAACAGTTACAGAGAATTTACACAATTTTACGTGACGGTATATTGCTGTAAAAACAGGTACGTTTCTTTCTTTCTATTTTCGTATAGACATGTTTGATTGTCTCGAACGTTAAACACTCTAAGAACTCTCTGTAGTTATCTCGTCTAAACAAATACCAGTACACAGATTATATTTAATCGACGCTAAATGTGTACAAGAAATAGATTTACAAGTACCAAAGCTGTATATTTCAGTACATCGGACTTAACATCGGACTAGTTTAAATCCTTTCTCTCTTTCGTAATACACTCGGCAAACTATAGAAATTAACAGAAATTAAAATAATCTCTCTTTTTCTCTGATTTAAATAACATCTCTACTATCTCCGATTGTAGGAACGGATTAGCGTGTTTCAATCTGATAAATAAAAAACAGTAAAACAAAAGAGAGAGCTCTTTCTCTTTCATCGTACAATCAACAGAATTATAAAAACCGATAAAAATGAAAAGTAATTGATTGTCTCGTTTGAAACGGTATCTCGGCTATTATTAAGTTTCTATTAGTTAAAGTAATTGAAAAAATAGTAACAAAACGATAGGATAGTAAGTAGCTTTAACAGTAAGACGAGCTACGAACGCGCAGGGAGTTCGTTTCATGTTGAAATCCCCGTTTGAAATTCAAACGAGAAGATCAGGGACCGCATGACGATAGAATACGTGTTCTCGCGTTGCGCCGCGGATCTGAATACGTTGAACGGTTAATACATCACGCGTAGCGTAATGCAACTGCTACGGGAAACAGAGAGACTGGGTCCCGTACGCGATTGCCGGCACAGACACCGTCGCAAAAACATCGGCCCCGGCACACTCCGCGCGGAGTGGAGCGGAAAAGTGCGTCGTTGCGCAACTCCGTCTCGTAATTCCCGTCCATCCTTCCTCTCGCGTCTAATTCGAACCGGCGATTCTCAAATCCAGTCTTTCTCGTCGGACGAAACGTTCCGAGCCCTAAATTCAAAAAGATATTTACACGAGATGAAACAATTGCTCCCTGACAACTTGTTTAAAACAAAGAATCAGCCGCGTACCTGTTTTCGTTAACTGCGCCGCACGATACTAGGCAGATCGGTTCCAGAAAATTATAATACAGATCCGAGTTTTTTCTTATTTTTTTAAATAGAAGCCTGAATGTAGATATTTTTCGAGCAAGTTTATAAACTGTCCTTTTGTCTCTGCTTTTAATGATTCTCTCTCAGACAAACGAAAGCGATTGTTTGCGTATTAGAGAACTCGATTCTACGGAACGGCGATTTAAGTACCGTGTTAGGCTGCGCCAAGGACAACCACGATTATATCATTTCCGTTTCCCATTGTCTTCCTCTCTATGCTTTCCAATAAACGTTCCGTTTTCACCCCCGATTGCGAAATCCGCGACCACTGGCAAGGAAGGTAACTTCTTCGCCGTGTCGACGTCGTCACCGGAAATAGACGATTACATGTCGTGTAAGAAGAGGCCCGCTGATCCTAAGGGGCGGCTTGCTCGAGGACGTCGAGTCGATACGCAGCGTCGCATTTCATGCATTTTTCAGATGTGCTTTTCATCCACGAGATTCCATACTTGTCTCTCTCAAAATTGAACTTCCTCCGAACGTCGTGCCACATATCTTTCTTTTCTCGCCTCGTTTCTTTCATTTACTCGTCCGAAACATACAAACTTTGCTTTCTCTCCGTCTCTTTTCCTCTCTCTCTCTGTACCTCACTCTCACTCTTTCTCTCTCTTTCTCTAATCTATCTCGCACGCGCTCAAGCTCTCTCTCTCCCTCCCACCCCCTTTCGTTCTCTTTCTCTCTCTCCCTCTCGCAATCTTTCTCCCTTTCGCTCTATCTCTCTAGCAAGCTCTCATCAACATTCTTTCTCGCTTTTACAAGGATATCTCGGGACTGATGTGCCCGAAACAAATTTCAATTCTCTCTGATGAACGCACGAACGTATTCGAATGATTCTGCAAATCCACTGTGAACTAAACAACAAATACAAATTTGAAAATAACGTTTGAAAGAATTCCTTTCCCTTGTGCGGCGCCGTTCGAAATGGTGTCGTAGCATCCAGCGTAGCTTCTTAAACGCTAATCGAATGTGATAGCGGTGGACAAGAAAACGGGATGCCTAAGGGGAATCTAAAATGCACTCTAAGGACAAGCAGAGGGACAACGCTCTCCGCATCGTCGTGTCTTTACGAGAACATAATGATAATTCAAAGCATGCAACCAATGCAAAACACGTCGCCAAATCGTAAACTAATTAATATCGATTTAGTTCCAGCGTTACGTAAAACGGATCTGGATGAACGACACCATTTTAACTGGGCCAAAAGTATGATCTTGCACTTCCGGTTTGTGCGATTAGTCACCGAGAGGATGGAAATCTGGATGGGCCCACGGTATGAGTGTTTGCTTTGATCAAGCATTCAAGTGAGCAAGATGTATAGCAGAAACCCAAGAGTTAAATATTTCCAGATTTCTGATCAATTTATTCAAAATGCTTAATAGGGTGTACATGTACAAGGGAAGAAGTATGGACAGACAAGAGTTTGGCATTGTCTCCTTACCTAGGTAGATTAGTAATATCCGGTTGGTGACTTCTATTCGGTGTATCGTTCGTCGGTGAACGGTAAAGAAACACACACCCCGAAAATTCAATCGGATAACAACACACCGGTTTTTATAATTTTATGCAAGAAATTTTTTTTTTAAAAACAGAACAAAATTACCAATCGAAGAAACTGCCACGATTTCTTGAATGTCGCTTAGCCGAGATAAGTCTACGTTTTACTCCATAACCACACCCGGGCACTAGATTTTATTTGAAAAGTTTTCGATACGTACGATTTAATTAATAGCGAAGATTACCTGCTGAATCTTCTTAATATAGGAAATAAATCGACGCTCAAAGAGACGATCCTAATTGTCTTCGTTCTTCTAACACGATGATTAATTATCGGGACAAGGCACGTGCGATCCATTTTCGATCCACTTCCACGTGGCTCGAACGATACAGGTTTTCTTATACCTTCTATAAGCTCTCTAATAATATTTAGGAAAGTAGTACAAACAGGGTTCTATCGTATGGTAATACAAACTAATGTAACTTTGGCCTGAAAGAAATTCTGCATTAATAAGAGAAGTAAATTCTGCACGAATACCATCAATTGTAAAATATCAATGCTTGCACAATATATAGATAATATATAAGTTATTATAGTTTGCTCATCTTTCTCCTGGAGCCATCCACCTGCAAACTCAATATTAAGAAGTTAGTAGTAGCACGTACAATAGAGCAAAACCGATGTTCAAAGACTATCAACTGTTATAATTCAAAACAGATTCGACAAACTCTCTACTTTCCATGATGCGTTTTCTGCAATATTATTACTGTATTCGTTAAATTAAATATATATAAACAATGAATATATCACCAATCATCCTCTCTTCTTTTATATCATAAAAACAAAAGCTTCAAGAAGTATTTTCACTATAAAATGGTGTATTCTGAAATCGCGATTAATTACAAATTTTATTAATGTAGTAATTCGTATCGAATGCAGGCACCCGTAATAACGAAAATAAATAGATCGCGAAAACATTTAGTCTTGGAACATCAGTGTGGAACAAGATTTTAAGATACATTCCTTTTTCCCTAAAGAATCAACTTATTGAAAAAAAATATATAGTATAGATTGTAAAAAGAAATTTTTAAGCATAGTATTCGAAAGACTGAATGATACTTACGTTTTGGTTTTGGTGGTATCAATTTAATGCCTCCCTTCTTTTCTTCTCCTGGAGGTGTAGTTGGTGATTCCAAAGACAACTTAGCCCGTTTATCTGCTGTTGGGATAGCTTCTCTGAGCGGAGATGCCCTCTTCAGAGTAGGTAATTTTTGAGGTATGACTTTTTTCTCAATGATAGGATTTGGTTTTTTCGCTGATCTTGGTGGCGGTGGTTTTACTTCTTCCTCCAAGCCGGTAGATCTGAATTTCGAGTTGAATGTTTTCACAGTCTTTGGCCGTGTTGTAGAGTCCTGAGAATTTTTCCTGCTCTCGATGGAAATTGAGATATTCTTCTTTTCAGGCATTACAACAACTTTCTTCGAATCAGTCTTATTTTCCTTAGAGCTGTCCCTAGAATCCGTAGACGACTTTCTTACGGCCGCATCCCCCGGTTTTTCGTCTTCAGACTTCTTTTTCGGTATTTTTCCCAGCTTGGAGCTCAAAGCCTGCCCTTGTACCTTCTCCAATGTTGCTTTATCCTTCTCCGCCTGGTCCTTCTTCTGTTTCTCTTTCTCTTTATCGGATTTACTTTTACTGGAGCTACTATGTTTACTGGATGAATTGGATGAATGATGCTTGTCTTTGTCCTTGGAAGACTTATCCTTGGAACTCGAGCTTTTCGAACTACTACTAGAACGATGACTACTAGATTTTGATGCGGAACTAGAACGATGCGAACTGGAACTCGAGGTATGCTTAGAAGAACTTTTGGAGGATGAAGAAGAACTATGATGATTTTTCTTGTCTGAACTACTAGACTTTTTCTCATCTTTTTTCGAAGAGTCCCGATTTTCTTTATTACTAGATTTACTACTTTCACTACTAACAGTGTCTTTAGAGTCTTTATTTTCTTTACTTTTAACAACGTCCACGTCGGTACTGTCTGTGGAATCTACTACAGTCTGTTTCACTTCACTCGAAACTTGGTCTAAATTTTCAGATTCTACAATGTCCGTTTTACAGTCTTGACCACTGACTACACCATCACTGAGTTCCGTAGACTCTACTCCTTCTGTAATCTCCTTCACGGGAAGCGTGTCATCTACATCTCCGTTAATTTCTACATTTGTACTATTCGCATTTAAAACACTACTAATATTTGCAGCATCTGTCTCCACTTTTGTGAGAATCTGTTTACCTTCACGAATCGTGATCTTATAAACAGGAATTGGAGATTGAGAAGATGTAGATACCATAACGAATGCTGGCTTTTTCGATTGCTGCGACGACAGTTGCTGTTGTATTTGCACCTGCTGCGGTTTACTAACAACCTGCACTTGTAAAGGCTGCACGTTTGTCCTTTCCTGTGCCTGCTGTTGCTCTTGTACTTGTGATTGTTGCTGAATCTGAGATACCGCAATAGATGGCGTAGAATTCGATGTGAACTGTAGATCCTGCACATGCACTGTTGCACTCTCTGTGCCATCGGAAACTTGTTGAATACCACAATGAATGGAATACTGTTGCTGTTGCTGCTGCACTGACTGAGATACAATATTCGCTCCTGGAGTTCCAGCATTTTGCACTGGGACAGTCATAATTTGTGCTGGCACAGAATTCGGCGCAGCCTCTCCTTTCACTATTTTCAACCATTGTTCTACCAGCCGACTGGCCAGCACTCTGACCCCTTGATGACTACCTTCCTTCGTTAGACCTTTGACCAACTTCGGACAGTTGTTACTTTTCAATCTTTCGATATCTACTGGACATAGCAGCAGAAGTTCAAGTAATTCCTGAATGAGAGCCCAATTTTTGGCAAGTATACCGTCGGTAAGCCACATGTGAATGAGATTCCATCCTCCAGCACCCATAAATCTAAAAACACATGAGATAGTCCATGTTTTAAGCTATCTCGGAACGCAATATATACTTCGACGACTTCATAATAGAATGTATCTCGACTGTAGTTTGTGGGACTCGCATCAGTGAGTACGGTCTACGTTTTGAACCGTCCAATGGTTCAGAGTTCCTGTATCTTTGATCTAGCATGCATTTTATATATCACACAATAATACAAATTATAAGTACCCTGTGTGTGTCTACATGCGATATACAAAGTTAAATTTGTTACAGGCTGTACTTCCGAAAACCTATTATGTCCGATTTAGCTAAAATTTTACAAATAGCTAGATTTTACGTGAAACAAATTTTCGGCGACTTCAAATTTAAGGATCAAAATTTTGCGAAGAATGTTTTTATCATTTTAATGTCACTCCGTGTAATTTTAAAAATTTCTATAATATTGTTGACATTCTAAAAACAGGTTGTTTTCAAATAAAAGCATTTTTATACAAGATTTCAGTTAAATCGCGCATAAACAGTTCTTGGAAATTTCGCCTTGTTTTGTATGTTGTGTTAATTTGAAATAAGATGAAATTGACATTTATACTCACTGACTAAGTAAATCCGTGTTTGTAGTTTTCAATATCTGTATGTATATACATTTCGAAACTAGCTTTTTCGAGAACTTCGTCATTAAATTAGCTAACCGATGAACTTCTTCTCTACTTCTAATACCTCCAGTTGGCCCCAATAAAACACTAAGACATTTTAGTAAAGAAAGTGGATCTATACGTGGCTGAAAAACATATACACAATCTTAGATACTTTCCAATTATCAGATAACTATTGTTTTTAAAAAATTCTACTCTATCAATACTCCGAAAAATTGACTCGTAAAGGAATCCAATTTAACACTTTCATTTCATTCGAGACAACGCAATAACTTCACATAGAACAAGCGATTAAAAAAATCAAACAATTATTAAATTTAACCTCTATTAAAAAACGTATCGTTTCATGCAAGTTTTAGATCCACGGGAAATGATTATATAAATTAGAAATCTTATGTAAGCGTTGCATAAATTAAATGAACGAGTACAATTTCCGATCGTACAGAACGGACACGTAAATAATATGCATCGCATAGAAACGGAAATTAATTCAGAAGCGTTAGGATCGATTACCTTCCCCATTTCGAGATTGAAACATGTGTATCATAAGTGCATGTTAAATTAATTTTAGAAAAGCCGACATTGCACTACGAAAATGCTCGAATTGTACGATCATTGAAAGTTCGCGATGCCAGAAATAGGATACGAGGTCATGTTAAGTGAAGGTTATTGATCCTACCGCTGTTCCCCCTCCCTTGGCGGTCAATCGCAATTCTGAGTACATGGCGCCCTCTCTCAAAAAACTCGTGAAGCACAGGGAAAGTAAAATAATTTTAATAAATTCGACTTACCATTTTGACGTTATTCTGGACGATTTAGCGCATATCGAAGTACAAAGATAGGATCATGTCGAAAATCTGTAATGAAACACAAAGATACTCGTGTTTTTTTTTGTGGGTAGAAATCAGAACGGTAAGTTTGTCGAAAGCCGAGCGTAACACGTTACCGCCATATTGTCGAACATTCGCACGAACGTTTATATAGATAGGTATAAGAAAAACCTTGTATTTCTACGGATGAAAGAGTGAAAAATGATTATATACGTTTGAGAATAAATAATTTACCTAGGCCTATAATTACATTCACCCGAGATCGCTCGCGACTATTAATCTCTCGAGACGCTTTTCTATCCTCATTGTCCTTTCGTTATGCTATACGGAAATCGTTAATGTCGCGGATCTGAAACGGTAATGTCGAAAGGACTTTCGTATCGAATCTTTCGTCTATTTGATTTTGCGCTATTATTCATTCCCTAACGAGGAAGAACTTCGATTACTGAAATTAAGTAACTGAAAGCTACAAATGTGAGAACTATCGGTACGAGATGCAAGCTCCTCCAGTCAACGGTGCTCACCCGATGGTCAACTGGCAGATTCCTTCCTGCGCAATACTTCCGCGCATATCCCACCCAGAATGGTTACACAACCGACCAATCGCGTCTCGTGTCTCTTCGAACGTCGACCAATAATTGCCGCGACCCCACCCTATCACTTGACATCATCACCGAGCAACTTCTATTTATAGCACACCATGATTGTCCATTTGTGCTGCATCGAAATATTTTCTTTTTTTTTTAATACCGAATTGTAAAATTTTGTTTTCCATATACCATCACTAACACTTTTTTTGACAAATTCTCTCTCGAATAATATTCCATTACCACACGTGCAGTTTCATATCTTGCATGCAATTACTAAGTACAAAAGTTCGACAGGCCCGACAATATGTCCATCATGTTACGTCACTAATACATTCGTTATTTCACCTTTCTGTAGGCCTCTAATGTTTGGCGACTCAAGCTCCTTCTATTCTTATTGTATCCATTAACGATGGATGTTTACTTAAAAAGAGTTTTCTAATACGTAATGAATAAAAGAACTGTACCACCCCCCTAATAAAATGTTGCAAAATTAAACGGTGTTAAAAAAGAATATAAGGCTTCGGCTTTTTTGAACGACAGAAAAGCCACTCACATTTGATTAATAATTAAATCCTTTTTATGGAAAATAAATGTTCACAGCGGTGCATAAGAAATTCTGCATTTCTTATACACGAAAACGACGCAGCCCTATGCTTCGTTGGAAATGGACAACGCATTCGGCAAATGCTACAAGATCGTCCAGAATCCGTGAGAATCTTCCTGTTGATCTGCCATCTGCAATCAAACATTGTTTAAATTTTACTTTGATTACCTTATTGTTGATTTTCTTGTAATATCTTGTCAAACAATTCCAACATTTACTTTTAACTTGAGTAAAATTATCCTCACCTAACTACGTAGAATCTGCTGTTACGTCCGAACCGGAAACATCTTATTCACCCGAAACGAGTCAAGCGTCTATCTATTTTACGTAATATATTATACTAAATTCTACCGTTGATTTTACACGCATTAGAATAAAATTTTAAATATATTTTATTTAATTGCACGCAATTCTTGAAGAAAAAACAATGTTTTAATATATGTAAATATTTAAAACATTTTTGCAGTAGTTTCCGATTTGCTGAACTTAATTTTCTTGTCAAATCAGCAACTTTCATAAAAAAAAATTTATGATGCAATACAGTATGTATATTTGGTACAATATAAAATGTTTTTATATGATTAAAAAATGTTTATTTTCTCGATAAGAAGAGTTTGAATCTCGATTGCATTCAAATACTTTCACGCGTTAATCTTTCACCATACCTGCGAAAACCGTGCAGATATAAAAGAAAATAAATAAAAAATTCTAGAAATGCGTAATGATTATGATTTTAAAGTATCTTTCGTACTCGAAATAATTTGCAATGACAATTACAATAAATTTTTTTAGAGTTGTTACAGCTTACTCCGGTCTTCCTACATACATGTACTTCGCATGAATAGTTGTGTATTCTAAGTTTGCGGAAAAAGTTTACATTAACAGGGAAATAATGTCGTTGATTATAAATGGTTTCCAGTTAGCTGGTTCAATTTTCCGAAATAATTTAACAAGAAAAGTAAGAGTAGATAAAACAATTATGTTCAAATCTGTATAACATTTCAAACTATTTTTCTAGGTTATACCCGAGAGATTCTTGCACTCTTCTTTTATACGATTTGACGAAGAATTAATCGAAAAAGTACCAGTCAACAAAGATCGAAGTCAAATAATTTCAGTCGAAACTAGCATAGAATATTTACAGAGTCAAGGTATAATTTAATTAAACAACAATCGATAGTACAATTTCAGTGTATTTATGCACATATTATTTTAGCATATAAAGAATGCTATGGAAATTCTCCAGTTTGGACGATATACAGACGGAATTTCAAGGGACAACTTCCTCCAAGAAAAACCCGAAGAACTTGTATCGTAAGTACCTTTTATATTCAAATGAAATTGATAATAATCTTAATCTTACGTTCTGCATTTTTGTTTAGAGAAATAAATTAGTTACTACTGGTAGTCCTTGTCCGATATGCAGAGACGAGTATCTAATTCTTGATTATCGTAACGTTGAGTTATTAAAACAGTTTATTTCTGAACACAGTGGAGAGATCATAGATTATAAGTAAGTTTTGTTTTTGTGAATCAGCGAGATATAAAATACTTACGTGTATTTATTCTTTTGTGTTTTTTTAATTACAGCAAGACTGGCCTGTGCCAGAATGCTCATACCAAATTGCTTGTCGCTATACTTAAAGCAAAGGACTACGGTTTGCTTACATTCGGCATTCCTTACAGATATTACGATTATTCAGAGTGGAGAGGCACTAAGAGAATAGATCAACAATGAATGAAAAAGAAATAAATTGTACGTTTTTAGTAGTAGGAGGCGGTATTGCAGGTGTTTCTTGTGCTGAGGGCATAGGTTTTCTTGCTCCCAAAGAAGATACTGTTTTAATTACAGCTAGTCCTTTGATAAAAGCCGTTACAAATATAGTCCCTCTTGGTAAAACATTAATGCAATTTGATGTGGAAGAGAAAGATGCAATATGTTTAACGGAAGCAAACAAATCGATACAAATTATTCACGATTTTGTTGTTAAAATAAATACAGTAAATAAACAAGTACTCACAAAAAATGGAAGAATTATAACTTACAAAAAACTATGCCTTTGTAACGGTGCCAAACCGAAACTTATAGCAGAGAATAACGATTTTATTTTAGGAATTCGCGATACCGAGTCAGTCGTTCAATTTTCACAAAAAATTAAAAATTCGCGAAAAATAGTAATAGTCGGAAATGGTGGCATTGCCACCGAGATTGTACACGAGATTGATGGTATCGAAATAATATGGGTAATCAAAGACAAACATATCTCTGCAACGTTTGTTGATCCTGGAGCTGCTGAGTTTTTCATGGATAAAGTGCAAAGAACAGATGCAGATTCAAGTATTCCTGCAAGCAGTATAACGAAGACGATGAGGTACACAATATCCGACAGAAAACTTGTAAAAGATGGACCAGCCTTAGGTCCAAACTGGCACAATAATATCGACATAAAAGGCACTGCCTTAAGATCTGCAAAAGTGCAAGTTGAATACGAATGTGAAATATCGAAGGTTCTTAATGAATCGGAGAAGAAAGAATTAGACCCTGCAGGGCTGTGGCCTGTGTACGTTGAATTAACAAATGGAAAAATTATTGGGTGCGATTTTATTGTGTCGGCAACAGGTGTCATACCGAGCACCAATATAGAGGGTTTAGAGGGCCTCGAGAAAGGAGATGACGGCGGACTGTTGGTAGATTGGAAATTGGAAACCTCGGAGCAAGATATATTTGCTGCAGGAGATATATGCAGTGCGGGCTGGGAGATAGCGAAGCACTGGTTTCAAATGAGACTGTGGACCCAGGCTCTCCAAATGGGGCGTTATGCAGCAAAATCTATGGTTTCTGCATTAAAGAATGAAGATTTTTTGCAAGATTTTTGTTTCGAACTTTTTACTCATGTAACAAAATTTTTCGGTTATAAAGTGGTTTTGCTTGGTCTGTACAATGGTCAAAAGTTAAATAACAAATACGAGATTCTGTTGCGTATGACTAAAGGACACGAATATATAAAACTGGTACTAGAAGATGGTAAAATGCAAGGAGCAGTTTTAATCGGAGACACTGATTTGGAAGAAATGTGTGAGAACTTAATATTGAATCAATTAGATTTAAGCATATACGGCGAAGACTTACTAAATCCTGACATTGACATCGAAGATTATTTTGATTAACTGTATATTTGAGTTGAATAAATTTTGGTTGTTGTCGCAATTCTATAGTCTTACACAGTCTTACAATATCGCATATAATTACGACGTAAAGAGTGTGCAAACAACGTGTTATACGTAACACTTTAATTACAGTTTTCTTTTATTATTGTTACGTAATTATTGTACAAAGTATACAAGAACCAACTATATTAAAGTAAACAAAAATAATTAACGCAGTTTGTAATGTTAGAAATATTATTTTATATAATAGAAAGATATCAGTCAATAGGAAGTACTTCGTATGAATGAATATACAAGTGATAGAAAATAATATGGTGCGATTCATTCTCAATTATGTCGTCTTTTTAGCACCATTTCACGTTTTAACTAACCTCTACGTTATTATAAAGAATTACATTCTTTATCCACATAAGAGTGCTCATGGAGTTCGTTCAATTATATTAGGAATAATTCCCTGGAAAAATTAAAGTAATCTATACGTTATATTTTACTAAATGAAGTTAGTTCTTTTCTTAATTTATCATTGAATCTCACTTTTTTCTGAATTATTTTATCGAACAGTCTATTATTGCAGCGTAAATTGGTCTTTGTCGGAGAGTTAACAGACTTTGCACAATCCTTGTGGCAATCTTGTGAAGGACTCGTACTTTTATCAGACTTTTCAAGTGGTACATTGATATCAGAACTTTGACTGTGATTTGTACCTTCATTTGTGTGTTCACACAAGTTTTGGGTGTCTAATGCTTTGCGCAAACTATCGATGTTATTCTGTATACCGTTAAGAGAATCTACAACCATTTGATTTTCATTATTTTTCTCGCATAACCTACGCAGAATTTTTGCAGCATGCTCCATCTGTACAAGACACTTGTTTATACTCTCCTGCTCTTTGGTATCGTCTAACGTTTGATTGTCGACTGTAGTCTCCAATACCGTCGCGTCCATCGAAAATTGCTGTAAACTTTCATTCAAGTGCTTTTTTACTGGCGTCATGTTAATAGATATTCGACTATTGTTCAAAGAATCTTCAAAAGTTTCTGTATTCTCGTAGGGTTCCCAAGTCCCGTCCAACGTCGTACATAATTCTTTGATGGAATCCTCTATATCGTAATCTCGCAATCGATGAACCCAATCTAAAAATCGTATTGGCTGCCATAGCGTTTCTTTCATGCAGTCTCTGTTACGTATACGAATCACTGGTTTCAGACTCTTGTTCACGATTACTTGTTGTTGATCAAATTCCTACAATACAGTAATCAATTACATAATTATGCAAAGACTGAGCATTTTAATCTATTGTTATTTTTATGAATACTGGTGTGTGTATATCAAGTGTATTGTATCAATGAATACGTACATAATTAAGTCCGACTTCCTTGCATCGCTCGGTAGCTTCTCTCACGAATAGCTGCATTTCGTGCAGGGTTATGCCGCCATCGTGGATAGCATCGGTGCTCGCTTTCATCTTAAGAGCGTATTCAGCATCCGCTGCTTGTTCGCTCAAAATATTTTCCAATTCTTCCAAGAAATTGGACTGATATGGCGAAACGGTAACTTTTTTCTGCTCGCATTGCATCTGTTTCAATCTATTACTTATTTCGACCTCGTTCACAAGTTTTTCTTTCTCTAGTTCCAGTTCCTTCTTCTTCTGATGAATCTGTTCTAGTGCTTGCTTCTGTTCTTCAACCGTAGAACCAAGCATCTCAATCTTGCGCTCATAAGATTGCTTTTGCGATCCTAGTTGCATCTCGACTTCGCGTTTCGCGTGCTCTAACTCTTTTATAGCTTTTTGTTTGCTTTCCTCGAGTTCGGTTCTCAATCTTTAAATACAAGACTGTATTAAATATTTATTGAAATATTTGGCCAAGTCAAGATTTTCTGCAAATCACAAGAGACACTTACTTTTCCTCTTGTACTTTAAGAATTTCTTGGTAAGCGAACTCATAGTCCACGGCCTGCGCGGAAACCTGAATATTGTTATGCCCGTCGTGAGGGTTTGAAACCTTGAAGTAATGATTACCGCCGATGACCAATCGATCGCCATGTTTCAGTACTACTTTTCCGGTTACAATCTGCAATAGGATCAATTTTAAAATAGGGAGTCCGTAATAAAGATATGAAATACAATCGATATAAAATATGTTATACCTGTCCATTGACGAAAGTATCCCCATCCATTTCGGAGGACAGTGAAAGTTTCCCGTTATTGTTCTGAATGGTGCTGTTGAATATACAAAAAACGATTAAATTAAACACGCGCAAGACAAAGCATTAAAACAATACATATTACAGAGGATATATATATACAACAGAAAATCTTGATTGCGTGCACAGTATCCTGGAAATCTTGCAAACGTGCTCACAGTCATTCATGAAAACAGCTGGCCAACCGATTAAAACAAGAAGAACGTTAAACAGAAGACCATCAAACAATTATGTTAAAATTATAATTTATTCAATATTATGCTCAGAGTCACTGCTAGAAGAGTATTGCATTAGCAACAGAGACAAGGAACATGCGATTGCGATAGGAAAATGACAAAGTAGGATGCAAAGTGAAGAATGTGTACTCCATAACCAGAAACCAGGACACGACAAACCAATGAAGTATGCAAAATATATTGGACAGAAAAACCAGAACGTGTAGATGAATACAACAATTCCAATGATCTTCACACCCTATTCAACTAGCAGATTGCGAACACCCGACAACTAACCAGTGCAGAGGCCTAACCAGAGGCCCATCCAATATGATATCCAAATTTTTTGGAAACCCATTAGTATGAGAATTTTTCCCGATGCGAACCAATCCGGGAGGAATCAGGTACAATAGTGTACCGGACAACATAGGATCGGCTGCAAGATTTATCAAGCAAGGTTGCTTGTCCTTCTCTTGGAAATCGATCTCGACAGCAATCCCACAGCGACGCAAATATTTTAACTCTGAGTTTTTCCTTTGCTCTGTTTCCTGCAGCCTTTTTGACCATGTCCTGTAATTACAGATAACTAAATTACGCATTTTTTCGTCCTTGACTTGCTTTTTTTTTCTCGGCGACGTTCTGTTCCATTCTCCTTAGGAAAAAGCTACTTGCAACTATTATTTCAATTGTTAACAATGTGAAACATGGAAAGATAAAGAAAATATGTGTAATACAAGAGGCCTTGAATTGCAAATAACTTTAGCGATAATTGCTGCAAAAATACAAAACAGCAAAAACATTACTATATATACTCTACTGCTTTGCTACTTACTTATCTTGTATAAATAACGAGATCAAAGAAAATGTGATAGATGTGATTAGACAGGAGAGAGAAAGTTTGACGAGTTGCCTGGTTGATTTACATTTGAGTGGTTGTAAGCTGTTCCTCGGTTTTCTTCAGTTGATTCTTTAATTTATCGATTTCCTGTTGCTTCTGTTTGACCTCGTCATTATTCTTGTCGTTGGGTTCAATGGAATCTAAAAGTCTTCGGGGACAAATCCCTAATTGCCGTTCGTATCCCTCGCGGACGCCGCGTAATCGTAGAACTTCCGCTTTCAGCTCGCTGGAAGGGAAACACGGTTACCGTAACGAAACGAAATAAGTATCGTTAACATAATTGTACCCGTTAACAACCATTAGGTTATATATGCAGCGACTTCATGAGCGCATTCTTTTGTTTCGCCATTTCAAGCTGGTGCGACAGTTCACGTTTTCACGTTGCATAGTTCGAAATTATGGTTGAACGGCGCGGCGAAGTGAGCGGATAGCAAATTGATGCGGATAGAACATTTTTGTTCCTAGGGTGACTAGGTTCGCTATTATATGCTGTTATGCTCGCGGCTCTCTTCACCGCTTCGTTATATCCACTCGCATTTAATTACATTGGTACAACTATGCCGTAATGTTCACCTCGTTGTTATCATAGATCTTTGTCGCTCTACTATATTCATACCCTCACATCCGGTCTCATCGAAACGGTGATTGAAACTGTAATAATCGTTAGACACGGATTTGCAAACAGTCGATTTTAATGCACAGAAATCCGCAGTCTAGCAATCGTCGAGGTAACGGAAATATTATGTGATCCCACAGGAATTATCGCGATTATGTTTACTGTTTACCCTGGAAAGACTCAGTTCTGATATTAAGAAACTTATCTAAGTGCGCAGCCACTCTGCCACATTTTTTTGGAAATCAGGAATGATTGCTCGATACCAGGAAAGGATAAACAAGAATAATTTTTCTGTGATATAGAATGACATTAAAAAAAAAACACTTTTAACAGTTTATAATTGTCGGAGATTATCAGCCTGTCCCCTGGTGTTCTAGAGTAAATATTTAACAAAAATGATCGAAGAAGTTTTAAAACTGGTCTGCTGCATCTGGTCTTTTTGCATATTTTAGTTTGCATACAGATCTGTAACTTGTGATATCGCAGCCTTAATAAAGATAATAATTATCTACTCATTTCTTAGGTCGAGAAAATCTAATCTACAAGTATGATTAAATCCAATCTGAGGTACAGCTCGGAATCAACAGAATACGTTTAATAATGAATTACCGAATTAACTTCTCGTGCGGATCTTCGTTGATACGTATACGGTTGACAATGGCTCGAACTTGACAGGCGTACCGAAGAGTTGCAAGTGTCTCTTCCACGTGAACGTTAGCTGGTGATACTGTTGCAAGCATGGCTGTCCTCGAGTTGCCGCCGAGGCTCTCCTAAGGGATTCAAAAAGAATTTTTCTAGCGTGAAATATCGCTGAATCTCGGAAAAAACATAACAACGTCGGATAATGGACTTCGTTAAAAAATGTGGTACTTTCGAACATAAAAATCGTCTCGAGGTCATCGAAGTACGCGTTGCTGCCGAAGAACACATTGTTCAAGAGACTTCAACGCGCGGCCGAGTCGCTCGATGCATTTTCGAATGCAGACGAACGATACGCATATCACTGCAATCAACGTGTAAACAGATATAATACAATAAAGACCTATAAACACTGTCACAACAACATTACGGTTATAATTAACATCAAGAACGTTGTGCGACCTTTAAAAAGTGAACTCGTTATCACTTGATGGAACAATGAACAGTGCATCGTAGGCGATGGAGCAATATAGATTACTGATAATTAATTGTTATTGATAATTATTGTTTCGATAGGAACGATTGTTGCCCGAGAAAAAATCGTTTTTTCGGTGTAATTTAGCAACGCAAGGGTCTCATACTTCAATTACAATAACTGAGAGATGTTTTATCTGTCGTAATCTCATTGACGTTACGCACAAATAATCATTATCAGACGATAAGGAGTTGAGCCTCGAAAAGAATGATTGCAGTCTAATCTCTCGAGTGGTGTTTCGCTTTGTGATCGATCACACCTTGGCGTGTCTTTCTTGTCGTTTATCCTGATACAACCAAGAGAACGATAAGTCTGCAAATAGAACGCAAAGTTCCTCGTTTGTGCAAACCTCGCGAACCTCGCGTCGTTAAGCTCGTGTTTAGCAATGGAAGAAAAGAATTGCCTTTCATCATCGGTGGCGATCGGCTACGTCAATAGACGTTCAAGTACACTCTTTTTCTTATCGCTAATTAACGACATCGTTCTCAGATTTTCGATTGTACCGTGATCTATAGCGTTTGAACGTTCAACTGACATCGATCATCCGGTTGCGATTAAGTAAATATTACGATAGCGAAAGATCGTTGCTCGATGCTGCACCGAATACTGTTGCACCGGATGCAGGCGCATAAATTTAGAAGCCTTCAAGCGTTTTATCAGATAGCGTATCGTTACGAATGCATTAGGGCAAGCCAAAAGCACAAACAAATTATCGATTTGCGTAACTTCGCTACCAGTACAATGTTTCCTTTAGCATAGATATTAAATAAATGAAGAGACGTTTCCGCGACGACGCAGCGAGCTTATTTTCCACTAAAATGCCAGACTTCGTGACGTTATCAGCAATATGATCCTTCTATTTATCATATCAGCCTCGTTATTGTAATTCGGCTTGAAAACAGAATTTTTATGGTTCGTAGTCGCGATAAATCTTTCGTAGTATATTATGTATTCAGTGGTTCAAGGATAACTTGGAACGGCGCTAACCACCTAGAATGAGTTCCTGGGTAATAATCGACGGTTTTGTCGGCGACATAAAACGAGAAGTGGTGCACTCTTGCCGAGCTCGATAAAGCACGGAGCGTGTACGTAAATTACACTGTCCAACAAATTTCAACTTTTTTTATGTTCCCAGATTACTATTGGGTCCTTCTTATAGAGTTTTTTGCGCTGATTCCGAATCTGTTTTTAATTTTTTCCCTATACGCACAGTTTTTGAGAAATTTGAGTTTGAAAAAATGACCTATTTTTCAACTTTGAACAAATATTGTGATGTTATTATAAAAGATATTGAATTGTTCTTTGCAGCAAAAGATTCTGTGGACTTTCCTGAATACAGTGATATCCAATATTAATACACTATGATTGTTTAAACATGTTTAAACAATGATTAAAGACGGAGAGACACCATTTTTGCACCAATTTTTGAAGATATTTTTAAATTTATCTCAAAAAATAAGGGTCCAGCGGAAAATCGAACTATACCACGCGATAGAGCAGACTTTTATCTTGAAAACCCCCCCTTTGAAGTTTTCGACATCGACGTTTTTACCGAACCAGAAAGCAAAATATCTTCGCCCGACATGCGTTGCCGCCAGTGACGCTCTGGACGAGATATGGCGCAGCGACGGGATACGGAGCGGCGAACGACCGTTGTAGTGGTGAGCGCCACTGGCGGCAACTCATGTCGGGCGAAGATATTTTGCTTTCTGGTTCGGTAAAAACGTCGATGTCGAAAACTTCAAAGGGGGGGTTTTCAAGATAAAAGTCTGCTCTATCGCGTGGTATAGTTCGATTTTCCGCTGGACCCTTATTTTTTGAGATAAATTTAAAAATATCTTCAAAAATTGGTGCAAAAATGGTGTCTCTCCGTCTTTAATCATTGTTTAAACATGTTTAAACAATCATAGTGTATTAATATTGGATATCACTGTATTCAGGAAAGTCCACAGAATCTTTTGCTGCAAAGAACAATTCAATATCTTTTATAATAACATCACAATATTTGTTCAAAGTTGAAAAATAGGTCATTTTTTCAAACTCAAATTTCTCAAAAACTGTGCGTATAGGGAAAAAATTAAAAACAGATTCGGAATCAGCGCAAAAAAACTCTATAAGAAGGACCCAATAGTAATCTGGGAACAAATTTGGTGTTGGACAGTGTTATCATTGAACTTGCCGTCGAACGTATAATAGTTATCAGATATATAATAGACGATCTGTTTCTTCTTTACCTAACAAGATTCCCGAGATAGATATTTACATCGCAAAAGCTAGCCTCTCGCAAGTAAACAGATTCTAGAGCACGCATATTTTGCAGCGCTTCGTTAATAGCTACTTCGAAAATAACTTTTTGTACGAGCTCGACAGTGACCATTATCGGGGAATACATTGGCATGTTGAATGCTTCCATGCGTTAAATGTCTTTAAACCGCTTCTATAACGATTCTAAATGAGGAAAATTTAAACGCTTTGCAAACAAAGCTCTCTCTCCAATATATTGACGCACATTTTTCCCGGTACATGTAAATTTAGTAATCGTAGACTGCGTAGAAATGCGGGTGATAGTGCATCGATGTGAAATATTTTGTGACTGTGTATGCAAACTCGCAAGTTTGATACATGACAACAGGTAAAAAAAATTGTTTATCTCATTAACGGTTGCATTACGATTGTCGAGTGTTAAATAAGTATGTATATACATATATGAAACATGATTCATTATCTTGAACTACGGTAAAAACTAGTATTGTGAAAAAATCGGTACTATCTTCTCGGTATTGCAACACCGTAAGTGCAGTAAACAAGTTTCAAAAATATGAGGCAGATAACTTTTACAACCAAGAAAATACCATTTTTCATTCCATTTGATGCATTAGCGGAATGTGCGAAACCGGCTTCGACAATGCCGGTTTATTTATCTACTTTAAGGAAATATGGTTTTTTCATATACGGTAACAGCAAATGTCTCGTATATGTATTTACCTATTTCTACAGTCAGCGGCAATAATAAATGGACATCCTTAAAAATCGCATAACTTTTTAGAAATTGGTCCAAAGGACTTGAATTTTTTTAAGATGTTAGACCGGCTGGTTCGCTGAAGAATAAGTAAACAAAAATTTATTACGATTGCAATTGGTAGGAATTATACAAAATTTTAAAAAATGATGTTTTGTCAATTTTTTTATCTGGACCTGTTACGATAATTTAAAAAATACGTTTTATAGATTTTTTATAGACATTGCTCATTGCAATGTTGAGCGATTTCGATGAAATTTTCAGTTTGCATATAAGTTACCGAAATCTATAAAACGCATTTTTTAAATTATCGTAACAGGTCCAGATAAAAAAATTGACAAAACATCATTTTTTAAAATTTTGTATAATTCCTACCAATTGCAATCGTAATAAATTTTTGTTTACTTATTCTCCAGCGAACTAGCCGGTCTAACATCTTAAAAAAGTTCAAGTCCTTTGGACCAATTTCTAAAAAGTTATGCGATTTTTAAGGGTGTACACTTATTATTGCCGCTGACTATACATCTCCACTATCTTGACCAATCTTTTAATTAAATTTTCAACCACTTTTATCAAGACTACACTTCAAAATAGTAACAGCAGCCGCTAGATACAATATCTACTGATTGCATGTACGGAAAGATGTCCATACGACCATTAATTATATTTTACGAGAGAAGAGAAAGGTATAAGAAAATAGTCGCCAACAATTAAGCACCTCTTTTTCATAGTTATTCCAACCACATGGCTGATCCGAGGGTATCGACAGACACGGGTTGGGTACTAGACCGGATCGAAAAAACATTGTTTTCGAAATCCAAATTGCCCCATACGGGAAAAGTTGTGGTTTGACACCCTAATGACAGGATCAGGTTTATTGGGTACAGGTATTGGGCACACATGGGGTTGCCAGATTTTCTATATTTGATACGAGTCTTCTATATTTGAACTTGATCTCCTATATCATATTTGGATAGCATATAATTTCAAAAATCTTTGTTTGAATAAAAAAGTTTAAAATGTGCTGTGTACCTCTTTTACTTGAACTGCTATATTTTGAGCCTATCTCATATACAGGGTGGGTCGCCACATTTTGCCACCTCAAATATCTTTGTTGTTTTTAGAAGATACGTCAAATGTCTGAAGGACAAAGTTGAATGGAAAAATGGGGCTTATACGATGCAAAAAAAATTTTTGTTTTTATGTAATTTTTTTTAGAGATATGGAGGTGATCTTCATTTTTTGAAATGGAATATGGTATTTTTTAATACATCAATCGATGCAACTGGACATTCGTTATAAAAAAGTACTGACCTATGTATGTCGAAAAGTTAGTAGTTCAGGAGATATTTCAATTTAAAGAACTCTAAAATATCATTATTGTCGTACTAAGACGTTAGCGTTTACTTACTTGTATAACATTTTAGCACGACAGTAATGGTATTTTAGAGTTATTTAAATTGAAATGTCTCCTGAACTACTAACTTTTCGACATACATAGGTTAGTACTTTTTTATAACGAATGTCCAGCTGCATCGATTAATGTATTAAAAAATACCTCATTCCATTTAAAAAAATGAAGGTCACCTTCATATCTCTAAAAAAAATTACAGAAAAACAAAAATTTTTTTGGCATCGTATAAGCCCCATTTTACCATTCAACTTTTTCCTTCAGACATTTGACGTATCTTTAAAAACAACAAAGATATTTGAGATGGCAAAATGTGGCGACCCACCCTGTATACATAATTGCAGTTTTCACTACTTCTTCTATATTTGGATAAAACATTTCTGGCAACCCTAGGCACACCTCTACATACAATACTTGAATGTTTGGTAATTCATTAAATATAAAAAATATTTCGAATAATAAGACAGCAATTTTGAACGGCCGGAGAGCCGCCGTTCAGGCAGCAAGGGCAAATGTCCTGGCGTAGAGGGGCGGATAAACTAGAAATAGCGAGAAATCCGTGACCGGGCGATAAGTTCCGGCAGAGATAGGAAAACGCTGAATCCGCTCTGGATAACGCAAATCGAGAAAAGGGAAAAGACGAAGGTGAACCAGGAAAACATATTTAGAAGTCGCAAAATCCGCGCCGCAATTCGCGAAGGTGATCGTTGTCGGAGTAGGGGGCCGCGGGTAGACGGTTCCGGGGACGCGCGGGAATAAAGGGGGAAGCAGTGAGGCCGGTGGCCGAAGTAGAGGGGCAAGCCGGCGGATAAACATTACGTGCACAGCTCCACGCACGTTCGTTTAGTTCAAAGGAAAACATCGTGGCGATTCGAGAGCAGGGACGCGCGATCGTCGCACTTTGCCAGGCCGCTTGATTCGCTCCGAGGTGACTTCGCGAGACCAAACTGCATCTGGTTGTTTACCAATGAGTTGTTCTTGGTCGGATACTAACAGAGGAAGCAGAAGACGAAGAAGCAACGTGTAGATCGATCCGTCGGATCGACCGAAGAAGTTGTCCCTTTAGAAAGGCGAGGAAGAGCAAGTTAGTCGACGTCCGGATTCTCGCATACCGAAGCAAGAACGGGAACCAAAGTAGAAGATATCTGCTGTTCCGAGATATCAAGCCGGTTGAAACGCTACCAACAGAGGATCCAGACTCTCTCTCTCTCTTTGTCTCTCTTTAGAGGATTCGCAGAACAAACTCATCGAGGTTGTCTACGCGTGTGGAGATGCGCATAGATCCTCTGCAATAAGAGACGTGCAACAGACAGCCGAGGATCGAGCATGGATCTAGTCTACGTCCCCGAAGTCCTAAACTACGGGTTCCTCCGGGGCCACTCGTACAGGGACTACGAGCAACCCTGGAACACAAACTATTTCAACAACGGTACGTGTAAGTCTTGTTTGTGCGTTGTAAACAAATATCGCGTGGAATCAGGACCCTCCTCTGTTCACCGTTCCTCATTCTTCGGACGACATTCGTTTTCCGATTTCATAGATCTCCTTCCGCGGAAACTGGTTTCTATTGTTGCGACCAGATTCTTGTTATTCCACGGTTGACATATTCTTCAGCGAAGAGTATCTCTATGGACAGATAACAGATTGTACATTCGCAGCAAACGCACGTGTCGGTCTGCGTTCTCCGGTATAATTCGCATGAACGTCGCGACGGCGGTTTGTCGGGCGTTCTCGTTTTGCTCATCCTTGGATCCGTTTTAAACGACTATTCAATTTTGTAATTAATACACTCGTTATTGGACGCGGAGAAGCGTACCGAGTCTAGCTTCGTATCGTACTCCGTTTTCGTATGGAACGCGAGAATATTCGTAATCCGTCCAACTTCCTTCTTTTCTTTCATCCGAGGTGAATCGAATCTTGTTTGAACGATCACGTGTTTTAAATCGTGTGAAAGTAGTTAGATTTTGTCACGCACAGACTCCTGACTCCACGCCAAGTTCGTTCGAGCAGCCTTCGTACTCTGTTTTAGCAGTGCTACGAAGGCGACAAACGTTTATGACGCATTCAGCTTTCTTCTTTTGTACCTCGCGATGAGTCGAATCTCGCACGGATGAGAATTTCACGTTCAACGAAAGTATCTACGGATTTTTCAAGCTTTCATTCAATTTTATAATTGGGACATTATTAAGAACAATTCAGAGAAACGTTCGTTTGATTTTTTGGAATCCCTGCGTAATTGTTATGAATTGTTTTTACCGAGGATGCTTCGATGTGAAAGCACGCACGAGCCTCGATTGCCGTTTAAGGAACTCGATTCCCCTGGTCACCTTTAACAGACGATTTAATTCTTCGCTCGAAAGGTCCGGATCATTGACAGCACGTACTATTTCTAAGTGAAAATAGAATACTGCTGAATTGAAGTCGCAATACTTTTGTTTCCTTATCTCTCCACTCAAAAGTCTTGCATTCGAAGAAAAAATAAACATCATTTGATTTTGAGTTGAGTGAGTCAGTGTCATACTTTGCAATCGTGGAGATCATTGAAATATGCATCGACGAAATTCACTTCCGGCTAACTTCAGTCGCAATAATATTGACGCCAATCATAATGACGCAGTACAAATCCGTTTCATTTCCATGAAGTTGTCTTTTCTTCGTGCAGTCCAACTAGTCGTCGATACTGTTCGCAAGAAACAATAATTACGGAACTGCAAACCGAAAAAAAACCGTAAACAGAAAACCGGTTTAATCATCTCCTCGACCAAATTATAATGAACCTCTTCGTCTATTACAAAAAAACATGTTTTTTCCAGGAAGAAAGAACTACGCAGCGCCCGGTCACTAATACGGAGGTCGAATTCGATCAATTTCTCTCTTATCGAAACAATTAAACTTTTTAAACGTCACAGAGGTGTGTACTACGTATCGACGCGAAGTCCAGTAAGAATCGAATAGAATTTAATCTCGTGTTCGGATCTAGAGGACGTCCGAAAGAATTCAATCGATACAGATCCATCATAAGCCCGATTGATCATTCTGTAGGGCGTGTTCCACGTAGTTGGCCCCACCTTTCGATTTATCGTCGACGAGAACTGGTCGCGGAAAGCCGTTTTGTCGCGCGTTGTTTATCAACCGTTGCATCTAGAAGTCTCGAAAATCGCGATTCTCCAAATATTTTAGAGCCCGTAGGCTTCGTGTCTTCGAACAAGATAAATCACTCGCATCGGGATCATTGCATAAGACTCGCCGGTCTGTAAACAAAACAGGACACGATACTCTAGACATGAAAAAACATATTTACAATCGTGGCTCGCGTTCGTACCCAGTTTCGTAATGAGACATGCTAATGATCTGCCGACAAGCATCCGTTGCAGATGCCTGTCCGGCGTTTGTACGAGACCCGCCTCCTCTATATTTGTATACGAAGCTAAAAGAATATGCAACTTGGTCTATAAATACTTTCGTTACTGGCGTGACATAGTACCGGTGGGTAAACAGAGCTGAAAATATTGCGCGACAATGAGGCGCGGTGTATGAATCGTAATCGCGTACTTGCGAGGATAAAAAATTGCTGTTGCTCTTGATCTCGAAGATTCAACGTAATTCGTTGAAACGATGAATAATCGTCGCTAGTCTACGAATTCGTTCGTACGGTGAATATTTTTCTTAGAATCTTGTGGAGTCAACATCCGCTTCCTTATAAATGTTCGCGGTGCAAAATTTCGTCAAAGGAAAAGAAAACTCCATCGCTGATAATCTCTAACAGATATTTCAATTTGATATTCACCAAAGAAACTTTAAAATCCGTTTCTGGACTCTGCAAACTTACGTGCTTCTAGCAATGCGCGCGAGTCTATTTCTGGTTGACCGATTTGCAAAATATGTTCCGGTGACTCCATTCTGTTCGCAGACTTTGCGACAATGGCGTGGTGGAGGACGCGATAAAGAATTGTATTTTTTCCGTTCTTTTTTAATCGCGCACAAAAAGCGATTGCGATACTCGCGACCACCGGAAATACCACTGGCTAAAACACGGATTTTTATCATCGTGATCTTTCATCATCCGCCGCGTCGAGTGCTCTCTTGATCATTCTTTGATCGAAGAGTAATCGTGTGTATTCTACGCGCGAAGCGAAATGAAAGTCCACGAGGAAACGGATGAGGTAACTTATTTTGAACATGATCGCTCAAATTGTTCACTGGCAGAACTACTATATCTTCCTATTGTTTCATAATTACATTAGTTACGAACACCGAGGAGTGATAGTGCACGCAAGCACCTCAAATAATTCGAATAAAATAGAAAAATGCCTCAATGGATTATTCCCAAAAATTTTCAGTCTCGCATCGATGACGGAACGTCTTCTATAAACTGTGAACGCCTGTGCCATAATCCGGTGCAAACATATAGGTTTCTAGAGTTGAAACAATCTCTTCACGGTTCCCTGTTTTGCCGGCTTTCTGTTGTGCACCTAACAATTTGCACGCGTTTGCGTACAGAGCGGAGTAAATAAAAACCGCGCGTGAAGTCGTGTCAGGGAAAAAATTCGTTATTGCGACAAAAAAGTGAATATGTCGTTTTTAAAAAGCAGTGATTCCAATGGCGGGATACGATTGTGTTGCAGGGAGATCGTCGCAGAATCATTGCCAGCGATTGCCGCAGCAGCAACACCACGACGAGAAACAACAGTCGAAAGAGGGCTGCCATTTGTGCCGAGAGAGCAAAAGAAGAAAACTCGCGGCTTACATAAGAGGCAAATCGCGGCGGAGCTCTTGCCACGAGATCCACGAGGAAGAGGAAGAGGATAATGTAAATAGCGATAATTTACCGTCGAAAGTAGAAGAGGGAAGCTCGAAGAAACCCGGTGAATCGAAAGAGATCAAGGGAACGCAATTATAGTTCGTGCCGCCCCTGCATAATTACACATCGCATAATTATAAAACACCATGATTAGCTTTTCGTTGATACCAATCTACAATTACGTATAAAAACTTTTACGTATAAATCACGATACGTTAAAACGTGTAAGATGAAAATACGATTGAATATCGTGTATTACTTTCACAGATTTTTCTTATCGGATCTTATAGGTTTAGATTTATCATTACGCCCGCGAAAACAATATGAAAGGCAAAGAACGCTTATTATCTCATCGCACATAGAAGCATACGATTGATGATCTCATCTAGATCGTACATCAAATTGAAGAAAATTTTCACAATGAGTTACAAGCATGAGATCATTGTATGCATTATCGAACGTATTAATTTCTTCCAATACACCGACAAAAACATTAAAAATGATTGAATATTACAATTCGCCATGGCAACAGCTGCATTTATATTGCGAGCGTGAAGATAAATACGTGTCTTTATCCTTCAGAAGAGAATGAGTTCTTTAGATTGTTTTAGCTTTAGAAGATTCTTTAGCGTCGAGAAAATTAGAATTAAGGAAATGTTCAATGAAAGATTGAATCATCTATGAGACTGATTTTACACGCGAAACTATATTGGAAGAAATATTAACTAACGATAATGATATCGTAATTAATTTTTGAATTCCTTATAGGAATTATATAAAATGGTAAAGAAATATTATTATTATGAAGTTTACAGACTGTTAAGAAAAGAATGCTTTATTAATAATAATAAAAAATCCTCTAAAATAAACGATACCCATTAGGCTTGCTTTAACATTACTTACCTTCAGAAGCCATGTGAGAACCGATTCTCTGTACGGAACAAAACCTCGTTTTCGATTATTCGTGTTTTCAGCAAGAGATGCGATCACTTTTCCCAAGGTGAGCAGCGATTTGTTAATAGACACACCTTCCTATAAATTTCAATTCGATATACTATTATGTTAGACGAATTACTGCAAAATATAATTATACATTGAAATGTAACATAACAAACCTTCAACCTTTCACCACTGGCGCAAGTTTGGCTTAGTCTCTCACTGCCTGCGAGATCCACTAAATTAATTTTACTTCGACGACTAGGATCAACGTTTTCCTTGTTTAATTGACTATTTACTTGTGTTTGCGTTAATATGATACTAAATATACTATGCGATCTTGAGCTCTTCTCGTTCATTCCTGTTGCTGCGGTAGCCCGTTGAGAATTGCCCACTTTAAGCCAAGTCTGAAATACGTGTATTTATAATTACACATGTGAATATCTAAACAACTGTTTAAACGATGAATATAGCTCACAGTTACGCTCTAATTGAATTACGTAGTTTGAATTTTTTAATTAAATTAATCGTGGATCTAATTAAAATGTAATAGAATTACATTGTAATTCTGCACAACTGTGACACAATTTCATATGATATGTTTCAAATACGAGGATACCTGCAAGTCTTTATAATTCTGTACACAATGTTGACTCAAGTCAACAATGTATGGACCGTAAACAGGATGTTCTCTGACTTTAAGAGGAGCTCTTTTCGCTCCATTATTAACATTCGTCAAAAGATCGTGTATCTTCTCGTTATAAATTTCAAAATAACTAATTTCAATGGTGGTTGTGGTGTTCATATTTGTAGATATTCTAGAGAATATGTCTTGACAAAATCTCGGAATAATACCAGTTGCCTCATCAAGTACCATTGAATTTGTTTGCAAAGATTCTTGACCCATCATGCTATAACTTTTACCAGACCCTGTTTGTCCATAAGCAAACAGACAAACATTATACCCTTCGAAGGCATTCTGTACTAGTGGTAGAACCATATTTGTAAACACAGTTTCCTGACTAGCATGACCAATCCTGGTTGAATCTTCGTGCGATATGAAACAGTGATCATACATGAAAGTGTGCTGGATAGATTCACACTTGACAGTAATATTCTGGCCATCCACTTGCACAACCGAGGCAATTTTTGAATCGATTTGTTCTCTATATTAACGAGATAAAAAACATTATATTCAAAGATAACATTCTTTTACAATTTTTATAAAATAGGTTTGTAACTTACTTTGCGTTTAAGGGTCTTATACGTATACCCACAATCAAGTTACTATTTTCTCCTTCGCATACTGTTTGGTCTTCTATACCAATGTCATTTGATTTAACGCATGGCGTTTCCACCTGAACCACAGTGAAACAGTCAGGCGTTGCTTCAGACAAAATATTGTCACTGAAATAACGTTTTATAGGTGTCTTGTTCGTAGGTGGAACATTTATTTTCATATTACTTATAGCAGTGCGAGCTCTATACTGTTTGGGAGTACAAAAATACATTGTCGGCGTTTTTTCATTTAACAAAGTTGTGGGTTTGCATTTCGTAATAGTTTCAGATGATGGTTTTGCAGTTTTGCATTTGTCATTGGATAAAATGTTTTCAGGAAATAAGACCTGTTTCCTTTGGAACGTATTTGCAGACTTCGAATGAGTAAGATTTGAATTAGAAGATGTATTTGTTAATTTAAAATTGCCGGCTAAATCATTATCAAGAAATATTTGATGTTTCTCTAGTTTCGGACATTTATTGTCATGTTGACTTTGGGTCCGTTTGCATGGTGTGTCAAATGTTTCAGAGCATGTCTTCTCCCTAAAAGATGACAAATATTTATTAAGATACAGACAAGCGATAAACCGAGGATAGAAATTACACTTACATTTTATTCAGAGAATTTGTATTCTCCTTGTCGAAGTTGATAGGCGAACTCGAGAAAATAGCATCGCAAAACCCATGTCTCACAGTTTTCAAAGTATTATGCGCCATAATGGTATCGCGTGTAAGAAATGTTTAAATAAAAAGCATTTATGCGTTCAGAATTTTGTCTCCGGTAGTCTAACCTTGTCAAAGCCCGCCGTATGACAGATGCGCGTAAATAGTTACTATGTTTATTTCAACCAATCGCAATTTTAGCCATCGCATCGAGCAACAAATTTTTACACTGGGCCAAAATTTGTCCATATAATCAATTGCACATTACTTTTTTCAATTTGAATCGCAGCTACATATTTACGCTAACCAATATAATAATCCTAAAAGTACCAATTGCATCAAAGTTTTAGCCTCAAATAAGTAATTGTAACGTAACGATCTCTCAAATTTCAAATTCATACTTCAAGCCTCAAGCTGATCAATGTCTGCGAATCAGTATTGCCAACGTTACTGTGATATTTTCTGGATATGTTCAAAGAAATGGACCAATGGACCGAACCCAACCGAATCACATTTTAATAACATAACGAATGTCTTACGTGGCATATTTTTATCTTGTTTCCAAATACCGTAACTGCAATATTGAGACTCACAAATTCCGATATAATACATACATATTTAGTATGTACGGACGTTAACGATACCCCATCGACAGTGCGTGAATAAGTTGTATTTTCGACAGTCCGTGCGAAGTTGTAATAATGATCACGACAGACGGTAGTCAACAGAGTTGTGCGAATAAATGGATATCAAAAGTTGTGTTCACGACATTTCTGTTGCTTATACTCTTAAACTTGCCGACCCTGTGTCGAGCCCACAGTCACGATGAATCACCGAGTTTTAAGTACACCAAAGAGGCTAATCAAGCGTATCTAAACAGTGAACATTCCATACATCATCATGAAGCTCAGCATCAACACAAGCACGAACATCAACAGAAGCCGATTTTGCCAGAGGATGCACAGGATTACGTATTTCTCAAAGCGATTACATCCACCTTACTTATATCGGCAGCTCCATTCTTCGTTTTATTCTTTATTCCATTGGACAAAACAAAAGAACACGAGCCTCTACTAAAGATATTATTAAGTTTTGCCTCCGGTGGATTGCTGGGAGATGCATTTCTACATTTAATACCTCACGCTTTGGTACCTCATTCGCATGAATCAGGAGCGACACACTCTCACCAACATTCTCATAGTCACGACGATGAAGAACCTCATCATGGTCACGATATGTCCGTTGGCTTATGTGTATTATTAGGTATAATCATGTTTCTAGTTGTGGAGAAAATAGTAAGACTTATTAAAACTGATCATACTCATGTACATGCACTTAGCGACACACAAAATGCGTTGAAAGAAAAGAAAGATGATATCTCAAACAAAGACGAAGATAAATCTGATCCAACTTGTAAGGAATCTAAGGATGATTCTGAGAATGAAATAAAAATTAGTGGCTGTTTAAATCTGGTAGCAGACTTTTTACACAACTTTACAGATGGCCTTGCTATAGGAGCTAGCTATTTGGCTGGCACCAGTATCGGTTTCGTTACCACTTTCACAATTTTACTACATGAAATACCTCACGAAATAGGAGACTTTGCTATTTTAATACAAAGTGGTTACAGTAAAAGAAAAGTAAGATGCTGTGGTGATGAATAATTAAGCAGATATTATGTTATTATTATTATTACTAATGTCATCATTATTATTACAGGCTATAATGCTGCAGCTTATTACCGCAGTAGGTGCTTTGTTAGGAACTTGCGTATCATTACTGGCCGAAGGCATGGGTGAGATAGAATTCTAATATTAACAGATACATATATGTAAATTCACTCGCAATTTTAATGAAAATATTTATTTGAACTTATAGGCGATCTTGCAACCATGTGGATTCTTCCATTCACGGCTGGCGGATTTATTTACATCGCAACAGTATCCGTAATACCAGAACTTTTAACCGATACTAAATTTGGACAGTCTGTGAAAGAAATCATTGCGCTTCTCTTAGGTGTATATATGATGGTACTTATAGCAGAATACGAATAGAAGTATATAATACTTTTCTTTATAAATATATTGTGATCATTTACTAAGATTCTGTTTTGACTGCTATAATAAGATCCTTAAACTAGAACTTGTATTTTTACAAAGCTGTACTTGTGTTCAGTGATGAGTGATATTACTAACAATTTTAATTGTATAAAATGAATTCCAGTGACAACAACGTTATCTATGTATTTACTACAAACATCAACATATAAAAATTAATGAGCTAATCATGAAATCAGTAAAAATAACATTCATATTCGATATAGCATTTATATTATGAAATGATATATTTATACATTAGTTAAAAGATTTTTTACATATAGCTACTGTAAAATAAAAAAATCTATGTTTTTATAATAGATGAATACATAGTCTATTCTTTAAAAAAAGAAAAGGTACAAGTGAATAATCACAACTGTTACATTAATTAAGTTAAATAATTATTATCTACTGTACAAATTTGTTTTGTTTGCTATTTTCTTTTTGTTAATATGACCTTATATACTTCGAAACATAATATGGCTCTTTTATAATCGCTTTCATACTAAGACATCATCTTTTTTATCCTTTCTAGACATTTGTTGGCTACATCTATGGAATTATCATGATTTTGTTCTTTCGCTAAACGTTTTCCTTCTATACAGCTCTGCTTAGCTTCCTTGTATAATCCTTTTTCAAGGTATACATTTCCCAAATTAACATAAATAGAGCCTATATCAAACATATCAGGCAATTTTTTCCCTACAAATAGAATAAATCACTGTTGAAATTACTCTGACACTAACAATTGATAGATCATCAACTGTTCCAGGTATATTACCTATTTCTGTAGCTTCAGTTAAACATTTAATGGCTTGATCATATTCTTTCATCATACAATGTACAGTTCCCAAGTCGTTTAACAACACAACAATTTGTTCGTCGTCTTTATCAAGAGTTCGTACAGCTATGTCGTATGCTTCGGTGAAATACCTAAGAGCATCGACATATTTTGATTGGTTAAAAAGAAAACTGCCATAAGATTCTAAAGCTAAACCCATTAATTGTAGATTGTCTGGATTCTCGCTGTCCTTAGTCATATGTTTATTCAAATGTTGTAAGCAAAACTGGAAACCATTTTCAGCCATTCTATGTTAACAAACAACATATTACGTTTTGTAATGTTAAATGTTACACATAATATCAAATCAGATTGCTTACTCTGTTTCTCCCATTTTACCATACATGTTAGCAATTTTAAGAGAAATATGAATGACTGCTAAATCATCTTGAGCTATTCCTTTAGACAGTAATCTTTGTAGAACCGATACAAATAGTTTCTGTGCTTTCTTATATTGACCTGTATTCATTGCAAGATTAGCCATTACATCGTAAATGTATGTTATACCGTCATAATGCTGTAAAGTCTGTGCTTGTCGCAAAGCAATATGCAACATTTGCTCTGCCTTTTTAAATTCCCCTTTCTATAAAAGGGAAAGAACACCGATGAAACTATATTAAAACAAACAAAATTTGCCTTTAACTCAACAGTGTCTGATCACATTGCCATCAGCTATAATGAAAGCTCAAATATAAACAATATTGTCATCAGTTATACTTAACCTGAACCAGTAAAATTGATCGTTTAATTGTCATTATCAATTCCGACTCTTCATCTTTCTCTTCTTCTTCAGAGCCAAACAGAGTGAACAGAAAACTACCCGAAATTAAAATAAATTTCGATTCCGTTGATTTCCGTCGTTCATAAAATTGATGGCTACAATTTTTCCTGATTTCATAAATTTGTGGTAAACACATTATTAATGCGTTTTTACTGAAATTTAGCGGGTACATTTTTGTAACAATTACAGTAGACCTTCTGAATAATTGAGTATGTTTAAGCGCATTTGTAATTATATTCCGACAGTACATTGTCGTACTAAAGTATTGACTACACAAAAATAATAATATTCGTTACACTCCGTTATGTAATGTCCTTAGTATGCACTCGATATCTATAACAATGTGACATGACAATTGTTATGTATATAGAAAAACAGGTATTTACGTATATACGTAGTAAATAAATACAGCTTCTCTAACCTAACGTCTTGCAATCAAAGAGGTTAGAGCAGGTTAGAGGTAAAGCGCGTAAGCGCGAAGCACTTTAGCTGACTTTAGCTTTAGCTTCGTGGAGTACAGTGGAGTACTAATAGTACTATGTATATATGTACTGGGTGAGTCACCTAACTTGACCTAACGTTGCCACCTCAAATATCTGTTTATGTCACAATATGCCCCCCTCTGTACTGCGTAAGTTTTGTATACAGGGTACGGCAATAACTATGTCCACCTTGAATTGCTTGAATATATCCGTTATTTGTAATAATATGGAAAAATGTTATGAACAAAATTTCCGCTGTCGTAGTTTACTACAGAGTCGGTAATTCAGAATCGTAGACAGAAAAATGCGTTGTATGCAATGTCTATACTGATTTTAGGTTTGTGTCTAAAGTGTGTTGTGTTGTGCGTTGTGCTGTCGTGCTGTGCTCACTTCACTTTGCTTCACTTCACTGTGTTCCTGTGTTCTATCTGGTTCTATCTCCTCTGGGAATTGTGTAGAACTCGTGTTTGTTAAATTGTTCCGATATTTACGTTTGTTACACCTTCCCTTTAAAATCAGTTTACAGTTTCAAAAGATGACGACTCTTAGGCCTTTTACATGTAACGACTTGTTCAAGTTCAATACTGTGTAAGTATTTAGACAACTGTCTGTAGAAATATAACAATAGCGTTTCATAACCAAGAAGTATTTAGTTGTAATAATATAACCACACTTCGAATAATGTCTTTCCTTTTCAGGAACTTAGATCCCCTTACGGAGACTGTATCCTTTGATTAATTTTAGGCCTCTACTTGTAGGTAACTGTTTGACGTGTATCGTAAATAAAATATCACTTGGAGGTTTCCTTACATCGGTGTTATATAGTATGGACTCTCTTTTTATACACATTATTTGGCCCATTGGCCCGAGTATTTTCAAGTGGCAGAATCACCGAGTGGAGAAATTATGGGTTACAGTAAGTTCTAGTCCATTTACTCGAAAAATTCATGAATGAGCACGAGTGAAACTTAGCCGTTTGCTTTCTTTGAATACTGTCAAAGTTATGGGAAAGGCAGAGGGGTACAGGGAGGAATGGCATGGTCACATAACTGCTCTCACAGTCTCTTCTAGTTATAGAAGATTAGGTCTGGCTGCGATGCTAATTAAATCTCTGGAAGAGATTTCGGAAAAGTGAGTGAATTGCGAACACTCTATAATCTCAAGAACTTCATTATTCAACATATATACATATATATTTTATTTTAGGAAACAAGCCTATTTTGTGGATCTTTTTGTCAGAGTCAGCAACAAGGTGGCAATCAAAATGTATAAACAATTAGGATATATTGTGTATAGGACTGTTTTAGAATATTATAATGGGGATCCAGACGAGGATGCTTTCGGTATAGAATCATGTCATTCGTTATATGCAGAATATATTGTTTACTTAGGAACTTAACATTTTATGTACTCCTTCCAGATATGAGAAAAGCGCTTTCTAGAGACTTGAAAAAAAAATCGGTAATACCATTGACCCATCCGGTGACGCCGAAAGAAGTAGACTGATTGTATATATAAATATTTATTTGTGGGATCGACGAAAAATAAATAACGCACTTCGAAGTAACATACGAAATGATTATTGTGATGAGACTTTTACCGCCTAAAAAGTAAATAAATAATCTCTTAAAATGCAGATCCGAGCAGTTTATTTCTTGTTTCTGTACAATAGTACAATGCTTTCTGCTATACACCGCTCGTGTCCTTTATGCGTCGTTTTTTTATGCGAATAAATAATAAATAGAAATGTAAGATGTGGTAGGCTCAGTAGAATTACCGCGGACAGCTCGATTACGATCGCAGGAAATTTCTATGACGATTGTTTGAATTTTTTAATCGGCTGCCCGATTCCTTTCTCTCTTCTCTCGTTCTACTATACTTAGGATACTTAAGCCTAACGTGATATTTACAGAATCAGTGACTTTACTGCATCATAATACAACGGCGCTACGCGCCTGAATAGTAGCATTATTATTTTTTTTTCTTTCATATAATCGCGTATTATAAAAATTAAAGACAAAATGTCGTTCTTGCATATCTTTGTACTGCTCCCAGTAATCTGAGGTTCGATCGTTTCATTTCTCGTTAACTCTTCTTCATCATCATCATCATCAACATCTTCATTTTTATATAAATTCTTCAATGCGCTAAACGAAGCCGTGCATAAAATTTACTTTGTCTATTCTGCTCAGAGAGGCACAATCATACTCAGCCTATCCCAGGAATTACAAAAATTATATAGAAGTCTTGTACCATATTGCACGAAAGCCCTACATTCAACTTTGCTTTATTTTATTTCTGGTTACTAAAGAGAAGGAAGACATTTGCTAGTTACGTAGGACACGTCAAGCGCGTACAAAACTTCTATAGTATCGACGGGATCACACCGTGTTCGATTAGTACAAAATTGTTGTTGTTGTTGGTTGTTGTTGCACATACAATTACGCAGGAACGATATACTAATCGTCAAAGAAAAAATCGCGTTCCCATTTTTTACATCTATTTGGTCGTGTCCTTATATAAAACGAACTTATTCGCTTAGACGTTAAATAAATAGAAAATATGAGACTAGTTGTTATCAAAATAACATGACAATTAAAATGTAACTTCTGTTCGTTCGTTCGTTCGTTCGTCGTTATTCCATATAGAAACTGTTCCACCCATACACGATTGAGCTCTAAACGAGATTTACCGGTTTCAATACTGTTTGTACTTACTGTCCGAAATACCGGTCGTTCCAACGATTCAGATTACAAAATACTCAAAAACGCGTAGAAAGTTAAGGGATCTACTAAACGAACGAAACAACTATATCGCGTATCATACAATTCATAATCGAAACGTAGAATCTTACATCGACAGTAGGTACAGTTGTTGCTGCGTCTAAAAAATGTCTTGCGTTCGAAAGAAACGAAAAGAAAAGAATAAAACAGAAACGTTGCACACTCATCTACCCAGTTGACAATGATCGCGTGCGTTCTTGTTTGTGTTGCAGTCGATTTGGCAAGAATCAGGAAACCTCCTTTCGATGTGTTCTTGCGTAGAAAAAACAAAAGAAAGGTACGTCGCTGCATCGCTCGCTAGACTTCTAAACATCCAGTTAACTCCGATTAATTATATACATAGTACACGATACACCGCTTTTTTTTATTTTTTGTTGTTACGTAGGTTCATCTAACGCTAAACACGTTCCTCGAATTTGGTATATAAATACGGTAGCAAAAAGTCTCAGCGCGACGCCTCCAGCTCTTCCCTCGAAACAAAACTATTTCGATGTAACTTTAGACATACTAACGTTACTTTTTAGGCAGTGTTTGCGAATCGTTTTTCAATTGATTTTTCAGTCACCCACATTGACGATAATGTGGACCACAATGTCTCCGTGTCTCGTGTCTTGTCCTCTGTGTGACTGTGTATTTGTGTGCACGTGTATCTGTGTCTGTCCTCGCATGGTGTCGGATATTTACAAGTATGTACGTCGTTCGTAAGCATTTTTTTCTTCTAATTTACACAAAAAACGCAAACTAAAATTAACTACAGCGCACGCTGTCGCGCATCGTTCGATTTCTTTTACTCGCAGCGTTCCTTTCGCGAGGATTCTTCTTATGATACAGAACGTAGTACCCTTCGAGTGTAAAGTTAGTGCCTTGGCAGGATCAGACTTTCACGAACCGACTGCCTGTTCCCTTCTGCTTCTTTTACCGAATCGGATAAACCAGTCTTATTAAGGTCTTTGGTGATCTGGCGTTGACTTTAATATATCCGGTTGCGTTGGAAGACAGCTCGAACCTGATTCAAGTATTACTTCATTAACAAATAGAAATAATTGTAAGGAGGTCGGTGTAGGTGTATTTTTACAAACCAGTGGTAGGTCTGAGAGTGGACTTGATCGATCTGTGAGACCCGTTGCGGGTCAACGTGTTCATTTGCGGCGTTCCGGGCAAAGCGTGTCCCAAAGCGTTCATGTAGTCGGCAATCAACAATGTTATTTCCAAAATCTGTAGAAATATAAAAAGGTATTAGCAGATTCTTATAGTGCAAGGGTTTAATATTCGAAAAGGGAGCAGAGATTAATGCACCTTAGGCTTCGAAAGGGCGAATAACAGCTTCTGTTCAGCAGCCCCTTCGTCGGGACAGGCAACAAGCATGAAGTCATCTAAACACCCACCGAACGTAACTATATTAGCGTAATTGTAACGGCACATGACCGCCATCGTTTGCAATTCTAGCAACGTTACACTGTCCTCGGAAACAGCTATCCACACGGTCATCGGTTCGGCTTGCTTCAACTGCGGAAACAAATAAATTTATTCGACATCAGATTTTCGAATTTCTAGAAACTTTTGGAAAATTCATTTTCTCTTTTTCGCTCACCTTTGCTTGATAAAGTGTAGCTCCAAAGAAAGGCCACTTTCTGGTGCAAGTCAAATATATACGAACACAGTCTAATACGCTACGACCTTTCAAGCCGACCCACTTCTCTTGCAGTCTTTCTTGCAGTTCCCTGTACAATAAAATCAGTCCCCATTGAAAGATATATATATAAGCAACATCCTTCTCTTGATTATATACTTGCCTCAACTGATCGGCAGTGATGTTTGTCCGGTATCGAACCGGGTAGAATTTGTCCAGAGCCTGGAGAACCAGATGATGAGGATTGCTTCCGGGACCACTCCCTCGAGCCTTGTCGTTGTTATACTCGCCAAAATCGATCTGAAAAATTTTGTAGATGATATTGTCTCGTTTCAACGATCTCGAACCTGTTTTAGATGCGATGAAAAAATACCTGAGCCATTAGAGAAGCTAGTTCGAAAGCGAGCTCCCGGTTCACCGGAAACTTGCCCTGCACCACCTGCTGGTTCACCTGGTAGCACAGAAGAAGCCTCTCCCTGTCGGTCTCCATCTTAGCCGCCTGACGCCAGTAACACCTTGATTTGTACGTTAATTGTACTAGCCTGGTATTCTCGAATTTCCCTGAACCCTTTTCCCTTAAAGCAGTCTCCCATTTCGAGATTATATCGCAGAGCTGCAACACAGACAATCAACAAATTAACGTCTAACATCATTAGATTGGATTTTTCCTATAGATCTTTGTCTTAAATGTATCAAATCCGCAGTCTAGTTACGAATCTTTCATCGAATACCTTCGCCTGGAGATCGATAAAATGCTCCAAGTCCTTTTCGATCGGGTCGTCGCTAAACAACGTGAAACCAGACTGGTGAACGTCTCGACAGCCAATCTCCTGGTTCAAGGTGTTCAGAAACTCCTCTATCGTGGTGCTGCCGTCAAAGCCGACGACCTGGTAGGTTCCGTTTAAAAAATGAACGGGTATCGAGTGCGGCAGGGAGTGATGATAAGGGTTCTTCATCAGGATTGATAGGACCTCCATCCTGGAGGGTTTCACCTCCCTGCCACCGTTCTGCAGAGTCCTTTCCAGCGCTCTTTCGCAGTACGCTGCGTACTTGCCGCATTCCGTCCTACATAATCAACAAAAAAGAGAAACAGTTCAAGGGAAGTCCTATTAATCTGCTTCTGAAAAAAGCCGAGAATCATTCGTTTAGTAACTTTATACAGGGTGGAACATTTAGAACAATTGTGGGTAATAACGACGGGAAGAAAACATGAAGGTCGTTCAAGATCATTCAAGGATGTGCATTAAATGCTCCACGCTGTGGAGGTTTTTAGCTGCGAGAAATGTATTGTTGTTAACCCGGCGTTAGTTAGGTGGGGTCTCACAGACCCCAGAGATTTTAGATTAATTGTAACATTGTAAAGATGTTTCATTAGTTGAGTTTTTTTGAATAACAAAAATTTAATTTCGTGGATCTGCGTTTTTACTCTGATAAATTGCAAGTCTCTTAAGCAGTACCTAATCTTATATTTATGAAAAAGGTATTTATTTGTATAATACAATATATTATTTCGGTGGGTCTGTGAGACCCCACTTTCATCTTACCAACGCCGGGATAATTGCTGGTGGAGTGAAGGGGTTGACGAGGGTGAAGCGATACTCACTTGGTGTCGGCGTTCCTCTGCAGGTGTAGCTTCAGGTACCAGAGTAGTCGATTGTTCCTCGGTAGGAATAGCGAAACGGCGAGGGCAAGCAGCTGCCACCCCTGGATAAGAACGTACTGGGCGGGGTTAGTTTTGCAGTCCAGAATCGTAGACGTAGAATGGCCCTGCGTGAGCGGAGGACTGTGAGAAGTGGAGGCCGTCGATTGCGCGTCCGCATTTTCACCGCTGCCATTTGCCGCGGGACTTTGCGTATCGCAGGTGAACAGCGATTGCGTGGCGCAGAGGAGGAGCTGCTGCAATGGTATGCTGGCATACTACTACGTTCCCTGGATCGAACCAGACCTAATCTACTACGTTCTTTTCCTCAATTGACCACCGCGACGACTGTCCTCGTATATATATATATGTATATAAATGTTTATATATACATACATATATCTCGTATCTTTCTCTCTCTCTTTCGTTTCTTCGTTAAAAATCGTCACACACCTCTCTCACCAGAGGTCTTCGCGGAATTCGGAATCAATGTAATTCAGAATTAATCATCCTCTCTCGTTCATTCAACAAAGGGAGGGAATCAAATATACTTTTCTTTTTCCTCGACTATTGGGACACTCGTGAACGTCATACACGTCTGTTAGTAATGTAAAGCAATCGAAATCGGACCGTTAAACGCATCAACTCTCCATGTTGTGTTAATCACAGAAAAAAAAAAACTGAAAACGCATGGACCGTCAATAATTCGAATGAATTAAGAACAATGTGGATGAGAGAAGCGTTGTTTGATTTCTCGGCTCTTCGTCTTCGTGCGAGATCTAGCTCGATGGCTGTTTCCCGAAAGCGTTTCGTTCGATGATCGCGCATTTGGTGAAAAACGATCCCCAGCGAACGAAACGCGTTCTTTGCTTTTGATTGAGCTTTATCCAGATCGTTGTCCCGAATGCTCCATACATATCGTTCAAAGATAATGCGGCTCCGCATTATCGGAGACGGTTCGTAGAGATTCGTACACGATTGTGATTTGTTTTGTGTTCACGACGGACGTGTTCGAATCGGCAAGGATTCTATAGGTTCCGTGGTTTCCTTAATTAGACCGTCTTATGAGACCGGCATGATCAAAACGACTAAGTTCTCTAAGCAGCATTCAAAACAGAGAATATCGTAATCAGCTATTTAGCAAAAAAACGTTACGGAAACAGAAAGAAAAAATCAATCTATAAAAAGATGTTTATCTGTGTGTGGTTTTTTTATGTACACCAACATACCATTCTGCAAGTGTGTGTGCCGCAGAACGTATTTTGACAAAGGCAACCGGGATATAAATATACATGTACAGTGCATACTAGTCGAATTGTCTGTTCGTACCGGATCGCAAAAAACCGGGCGAGTGACCGCGTGATCGATGCATCGATGAGTGATCGATGAATGGATGCTTTGCAGAGCGATTTTGTTAATTGGTTTACTCGATATCGCGAGAGGAAATGAATTGTCGAAATATGTTCGGCTCACATGATAGGGTGGTCATCAGGGTATATAGGTGATCGGGTATTCATGTATAAATATTAAAACGTACGCAATTAAATCGAAAATCAACGAAAAAAGATGTAGAAAAAATAAAAGATTACAGAAAGTAAAAGAAACAGAAGAGAACGATGTAAGAAAACTGAAACGTAAAAATATAGAGAAAGAAGAAAACTGAACGTTCGACGTTCCGCCTATATGAACAGAACCAACGAAGAATTGGAAGAAACGGCATGCGATTTGTCAAGAGTAGCCTAGGAAGAGCACACGTAAAGCAGCAAATGAAAATGAAATGTGAATGAATGTTAAAACTAAAAAATTCTTTCTCATTTGTTAAAAGGACTTCGTCAAGTATTATGGTTTTGATACGGACCAGCGGACGAACGACAAGTGGTTGTATTAATTAGTTAGTCTCCTCGAGAATACAGACGAAACAACAGAGAAAAATAGACGAAACCAAACAGTTCACCGTTCTACGTCAACAAGATTATCCGTATAATACTTGACTAAGCGTACACCCGATGTACCATTTCTTCGACACAGAATCAACGAACGCGATCATTCGACTTCAATGTCATTGCAATAGTGTTCCAAATACACGAGATCTCGAAACGGTGTACCCTTGCAACAGTGTTCGCCAAAGTGACCCCTTTCGAAAACGACTCTAAAAGTATCACCTGATTATTTAATGTTTGATGAACAGTTGAAATTAACAGCGGGCCAATTCGGCACAACAATCAGATCAAGAATAATAAAAATAAGTAGTTAATATCATTTGAAACTACCCCCTTCTTCAGCCAGCTAGGGTGAACGGAGTTTGATAAACACTGACAGGCTACACGGGCTCGAGGTAATGTTTTCTGTTTCTCGATAATGCGCATCGACCGTTGGTTGCGAAAATGGTACAGGGTTCAGAGTGTTTGTTAAACAATAAGCAGGACTTACAACGCGCGCAGTACCCAGCGACACAAGTCTGGCGGCCTTTTTTACCTGTACGCCCAAACGGTGTTGCGTGTGACGACTTGTCTGCTTTACCAATGCACAGATGAATTCAGATTGTAACTCAGGCTGGTCTAAGCATTGCTGCAACGCATTTTGCGCTAGTACCACATGGTAGTCTATGCCCGCTTGCTCCACGGCCACCGACATGAACAATTGACATGCCTGCGAAAATAATATCCCATCAATCACTTGCAAACAAACATAAACACTAGCCCTTGGATGACATTGAGAACATTTCGAAACACTGAAAAGTAGTAACTAAGTTACTAGTGTTGATTTAATCAGGATATTATCTACATACACAATATGTACAGTCTTCCAAGAGTTAAATAGTACAAGGACACATAATAACCTTGAACAGCTTGATAGCCTCGGTTTGCAAGGCCTCGGACGTCAAGCTGGTCAGTGGGCTAGTGATGTTTTCTTTGGTGTGGAGCAGCAACGGGTGTCTCCAAAGAACGCAACTAGGATCTCCGTCGGTTTCCATCAGTCTTTGCACCAGTTGCTCGTACTGAGTCCCGGCGCTGGGCCCGCCTCCGGAGACCACCGTCAAGTGGTACAACCAATTATCTTTGTCTTGTTTATGTGGCATCAGCAAGTAGGTTGGACCTTGGTGGGTGGGGAAGATGCCGATCGTTCTCTCGTGAGGACACTCGGCGTCCCTTTCCTCGCTGTCGCTGTCGGACACATGCTCGACCTCCTCCACCCTCGCGTCCCTCATGTTTATTTGTCCGATAGGATTCTAATAAAGACAAAGAAAACATACAACTAAACAAACTGGACAATTTAACAGCGCGAAGGTTCTAAAGAGTAGAACACTTACCGTATCGTTAGGGCACTTAAAGTAAAGGAACATTTTTCCAATGAGGACGCACCAGCACTTCTTCGCGTGCCCGTTCTTCACCTTGGTCAGCCAGCCCTGTATCGTCGGCTTGTTGTCCTCTTTGCTGAGCAGGAGTTTCGTCGCGTTCCGCCTCTGTACATTCTGCAGAACCCTGATCCAGTCTTCCATAGTCGCTATGCAATCCGCAGTTAGGTAGTAGGTCTTCTTTCCCGTGGCTATCTCAAACGTTGCGGCGCCTTCTGCCCTGTTTATCCTATCGAGAAAATAAGGATACATACATTGTAAATTCGCTCGTCAAACCGATAGAAAATGCTAGACGATTGATCGGAGCTTACCTGCACACTTCGTCCAGCACGATCTGGCCCTGAGGTTTCCTGTTCACGTCGTTCTGACTCTTCCAGTAGGTTAGCACCCCGTTCTTCAAGACGAACCACCTCTTCCGCCACGTTTTCAGCTTTCCACCGAGCTTCGCCAGGTGGCCGGTCTTCTCCAACGATTCTTGCCTCTTCGGGCTCTCACCGGAAACGCGCATTAGTAGACTGGGCATGCTGGACTCCAGAGAAGTTGAGCTCAAAGCGTCCGGGGGTATCGCGTAGTCCTCGGATAGACCAGATTCCAGAGAGGTGTCTGCAAACATTTTTATGAATGTGAGACAGTGCAATTCGAACTTTCACAGTCAAGGCAGAACAAGTTTCTAAAGTTGCGACTTTGACTATTTGCGCGACATTCAACTTCTCAGGGTGATTCAAGTGAAATTTGTCGAACAACAGAATTGAATGAATATGCTCTTTCTCGAAGACTCACCACGCTTCACGCTTTTGCTAGGCGACCCACTAGAGCTCCTCTTAGCAGGACTCAGACTGCTAGTCGTTTTGACGCTCTTCGATGGACTACTACCACTGCCAAGCGACGAGTCCGTGTTATCCGAGGAACTGTTGGTAATTCTGGTGTTGGTCTCGGTCTGGTTCGGATGGTCCTCACCATCCGAACTGTCATCGGAACTATCGCCAAAGGGCATCGACCTGATCTGACTGGCTCGTCCTACAATACACAAATATGTCCTTAGTACTCTGTGAAAGAGATTGATCTCGAAGAAGATAAACCTACCCTTGACCGTCGCGTAGACTGGAACCGAAATATCGCAGTAGCCTTGGGAATTGTGCGCAGTCAAGTTGTGTCCTGTTGCCTGGGAATGTTTCGACGAGCTGGTCGTGTTGGTCATCGTGGAAGGCGCGGATTCCTCGTTGGTCGGTGGACCGATGCCAAGCCCGCCATCGGCTACCTACGGAATCAGCGAGCGCCCGGTTTCTTTCGTTACAAATTGCAACAACTTGGCCCGCGCGCTTAGACCCGTCTCTCTTTCGCTCTGGAATCCGCGGCTGATCTATTCCCTTCCTTCGGGAACGCGACAACAGGTGTGTCTCGACGTCCCGTAGGCTAAATTCTCCAACAGATCGCTGCTAATTTCTCTGCGGCATTTGCTACTCAACGGGACCATTCGCTAGGATATACAGGTTTTCCACTCCAAATTCACTCTTTTGTAAATCAATTTCACTCTTTTCCAAATCAATTTCAATCTTTTATCGATAACCTATAATACAGTCATGCTTTGATAGTTGTCGCGTTCTGTTCCCATTACTTTTTCTTATTTTTTCACTATCTCGTGACCCAATACTGATTTTTCAACACGTTTTTATATTTTGTTCTTGGAGCTCTCAGACTTTCCACCGTCAAACGAATGATCCTATGCCCGCACGGGGTTCTGTGAGAACGTTTCTACTGATTTTTACCTGGTAGATCTTCGCCTCCCAGCTTGGAAACCGGTGCAACGGCGGCGTAGGTGGTCGAGGTCCCTGCGCGCTTTGCGTCCAGTTCATGCCCTCCCTGCTCGGCGTATAGATCTCGGCATAATCGTGAACAGCCTCGGAACTGCCGCTGTCTCTGCTGGTCTCCGAGACTCCAGGGATATTCGGGAGCATCACCAAATTTTCGACAGCCGCGGCGAGCTCCTCGGACAGGAGGCTGTGGCGGAGAACGAACGGCAAGCATAAAGCACAGGACTAATTGCAATCAGCGGTGTTGCGATTTTTGCGCATGGATCGAAATGAACAAGCACCTTTCCTTTTTACAAAGAAAAATTCTTATTATTATCAAAAGTCTCTATAACAGAATTATAGAGGCTTATAATCATGTGTAATCATTAGACTGCGGATCTTTATACAAAATAGAAATTCTCTGTACCGTTTACAAGAAACAAGAGCTTTCTTCGTTCATTAAAAAGCTATTGGTATTCTTAAATTTATTCGATATGTATACTGTTTGAAATTGTTACCGTCTCATTCTTCTGATAAATCCATAAAATCCGCAGTCTAGTGATTACACTGACACACATATGTATAGAGTGAGAGTACGAAACTGCCTGGGAACGTGCAATCGATTTCGATCCGCAGTCGCAACGACATCGTCGACGATTGAGAGACAACGGAGAGAGGTGTGTACCCGGGTTGACAGATCCCCGCAGGAAGTCTCAGGACGTTACAGGGTACCACAGTTTCGAGAGTCGGGCGCCGCTATCACGTCGTGAGACCTCCCAAGGAGAATCGAAATACATTTTACGAGAGGGTTTTACGCTGTCGGGGCAGCTGAAGCGATCGCCAAAGAGCAAGAAAAGAAACGTGCCGCAAGGATTCTACCTGGAGTCCATGTTGGTCGCTGGAATCCCGCGTTGGATGGTCCCGCAAGCGGACAGGTGTCTTCTGTGCTTGGTGCCGGCTTGGGGTTCGGCTACCGCGGTCTGGACGCTTTCTGGGACAGCTTGAGGAGTTCCTTCGAGGCTCTCCGATCGTCTGCGCAACGTGGGATCGACCTCCAGGGACAGTGATGCCCTCGTCGGTGCCTGAAAGTCAGCAATCATCATCTGAATTTCTTAAAAAACGCGGTGATTTTAAATTGAAAGACATTGGGTTAGATATGGCTCGCATGAACTTAGAGTGACGCGCCTTCCACAAATGGTAGACGTCTTAATATTCATTAAATGAGTTGGCGAGGAGATTCAAAGTGTTGGAAGGTATTAGATAATTGCAAAGGTTGACCACCGAACAAACAGAAATAAAAAACATTCTGCGTAGCTCAGGTTTCATTTAAAAACTGATTGTTTTGATTCGAGTGGCTGTAACGATATGGTCACTCGGTGTACCAATTCGTCACTTTGAATTGACACTAGATCGTGATTTAAACACACACACTCTGAAGTCTCCGTATCGACTACTAAACACTGCAGTGTTCTAGTAAACGCGAAGAGCAATCATTCTTCTCTATACACTTACTTCAGCACACTAGAACGAATAATCTAGCGCAGAGTGTTGTTCAGCAACGCAACGAACTCGACAGCGGTTCTTTGTAAATCTAAAATTTTGGAGCGACGCTCTGGTAACGCGTTTCTTTGTCCGGTCCCTATGAAAGTGAATTTTTGTTTGGGAAAAGATGCGAAACGGTCAGAATCGTCACGCGATAGTGGACACCGGTCTGTTGAAGGTTGCTCTAACGAGGGCCTCGCACGCACCGCGGCGGGACACGGTAGTATACACGGTGTGCGTCAGCTGTCGGGAATACCCGTATGGGAACACTCACAGGTGGTTTCAGGCCGATGTTCGTTATGTGGTTCCTCAGGAGTTCCAACTGCTGGTTACACTTGTTGTTCTGTTCCCGCAGATGCTGGTTCTGCTGCTCCAACTCCCGCAGCTTATTGGTCACCCATTCCTTGATCCTGGCGGCTTTCGCCTCGACCTGCCTCGCGTCTTGGAGTCGCAGCTGCCTCTGCGAGCAATTACCTATCAGTCTTGCTGCGTACCTTATCTCTATGATACACTAACTCCGATAACACGTAGTCTACTTGCGGATTCCGCGGGTCTCGTGAAATCAACGCGAAAGTAAACGGCGAGGAGACTCAGGTGACTGTCAGGTTTATACGGTGACTCATGTAACTGATCGTGCAGTCTTACAACTTAGAATAACAGTTCAAATTCGACTAGATTTTATCGAAGAGCTATATTAATGCCGGAAATAAGAGACGGAATTATTTATCTATATTTACAAATGTGAATTTTATGCATTTACGACCATTTGGAAGAATTTAACTCAATTTAGAATTTAACACGAATATTTTTCATTCAGGATTATTGAAATTGTAAAGATGCATCCATGAGGAATTATTCAGATTTCTTTCTTTCGGTATATATTTTAAGAGCGGCTAAAAAATGTGAAGAATATTGTCATACTAGTTTAGACTCGTTGAAACGACTGAAAGACAAAATTCATTTTTATGCATCGTCTCAGAATCTCTCATATAAAATCCGCAGTCTATAAACGTTATAAATATCAACATTTTAATTTCGATTCCATAATTTGATCGTGTAGCTTCATCGTCGAAACGTGATTCTTGCAAAATGATTCCACAAGGACACGACCTACACCCGGTAGCCTCAACTAGAACTAAAACTGTCTGCAGTACTTAGCGTTAGGGTTGACAAGCATGCGTCTCACCTGTTCCTCGACCTGTGTCTCTAGCTTCGATATGCAGGCGCAGTGGACGTCCTCGATCTTGTCATTCTGCGTACCGGAAGTTGACGGCAGCGAATGCGGTGGAGAACCAACTCCGGATGTGCTCAAGCAGTATTCACCCTTCACTAGCCGCTCCTCCATCATCCGTACCTGCAGCAAAAACAAACATCATCATCTCCGTGCAATCTACCAGACCTCTAACATTATCAACCTAACCCATTGGCGTCGGGCGCATATTTCAAAGCGGCAACACTCCGGTACTAAACAAGATAGGCACCTCGTGGCAGTCAACGTGTTAATAAAAACCAGAGAACAGCAACATACATACTGATCGGATCGAGTAACCTCTTTTCGGTTGAATAAAACATGTCGACGCCAATGCGTTAACACACCGCTCGAGTACCACAGGTCCTTGCAGATTTCAGTGAAAAATTGCGAGGTTCATTTTACGTTTGTAACGAAGGATCTGCATACACTATCGAAGATGTCGAACAGGAATGAGACACGACAGAAGATCGAAAGATAAATTTCGCTTTTGGACTGGCACTTTTCGGTCACTGAAGAACAGGATGGATCTCGTGGCACTCGAATGGGTTCAGGATTCTCTTAGCTGGGCTACCGTGAGACGATTTTGCGCGAGTCCCAGAGGCTTTCTAGGCTTCGCTGACGACTCGGTCATCGGATTTCCATGGCGCGGATCGCGAGAACCCGCTCTTTCTCTCGTTTTCTCAGGTAGCGGGTGAAAGACGCGTCATCGCGTTCCGGTTGGCGTCGAGACAGCGGATAAACACACGGCGGCTCGTTGCCCGTCGAGAAATACGCGAAAGCGTGCGGAGAGAGAGAGGAGAGGAGAGGAGAGCGTGGCCTCGGCCACGGGGCACACGGTAACCCTCGTGTTGCAACCCCTTTTTCTCTCTCTCGCGACGCGAACACACACGGGAGAGACGCTCGTGCTCGGGTGGCGGTGGTGCTCGTCTCTCACAGCAGCTGTCGAAAAATCGATATCGTGTTTCACCGACGCAACACAGAAACGAGGCAGACACGGTGTTGTAATACACGTACAACCAGCGAGCGTACGTAAGCGACGTGCACGCTGCCACAGCCACGTCCACTACCAAAAGGGGAGAGAGCGGTATCGAGAAAATCAATACGCGCACAGGGAAATCCTATGGCCGAGTGTTTTCCTCCCGACCCCTGGCCTGCATGTGCTCTCTCGCCGCGAGTTATATCGATCACCCGCTCTCGCGTACCAGCTCGTTTTCACGTTCATTGCCGTTCTTTCCCACGGGCTCTCTCGCAACAACCCCTCTTCTTCGTCGCGACGCGACGCGATGCTATCCTCTCTCTCTTTCTCTCTCTCTCACTCTCTCTCCTCTCTCTCTATATCTGCTCGCTCACTGTTTCATTGGGTTTCCGGGTATTTAAAGGAGAGACCGTCGTTGGGAAGGGTTAGAGCTCGGGGGTTCAGGATGACGCTTCTGCTGGCTTCGGTGCTCTAGCGTTGAAGCTGCTAGAGCTTTCGTGGACCAATGCCTCGGTCCTAGCTGTATAATGTGTGTACTGTCCCATAACGTGGAGCAAAAATTGCGATTCGTATAAAAATGAATTGGAGGGTTGACTGTGTATTCGAGAGAAAAGAAGTTTGACGTGTTGAAGGTAGTGAGCGGTAGCTTTGGCGGTAGCTTTGATGGAAGATTGTGATCATGGTTCTAAAGAGGCGCTTGATTGTCTTCTTTCCCGTCTGTTATTAGAGGGAGGAATGAAGAGATTATAGTTCCAAAGAGACACTCAATCGTCCTTTTTCAGCATTAAGAACGATAGAGCATGTGGGACAATTGTCTGTCGGTAAAGAAAATGTAGTAAGCTAGTTTCATCAAGGGTAGAGCATTGTAATTATTGTTCCAAGAAGAATCAGGCTTATCCTCATTCAGAATGGAGTATCTGGAACGATTGTCTGTTGCCAAAGAAAATGTCCTAGCTGGATGGTAAAGTTCGTAGCTGGGTTCATCGAGGGTGGAACAATGTGGCTATTGTTCCAAGAAGAAACAGGCTTATCCTCTTTCAGAATAGAGTACGTGGAACGATTGCCTGTTGTTGAAGGTAGCGGCGGAGAGCTTTACCACTAGTTTCATCGAGGAACGATACGATTATGGTTCGAAGAAGAAACTCGCTTGACCTCCTTCAGGATAGAAACGACCGACATGGAACGAATAGGAACGACGTGGAACGATAAGGAACGATTGTTTACGATTCGAGCGAACATCTTAATGGAACATGAAACAATTGGAAACAGCTGCACAGCAGTCGACAAAATATTTCCTTTTGCTGATATGATTTATGCTCATCATTCAGAAGTGAAAACGTGCACGATCGACTTTGGTGTTTCTAGCCATCGGAAGAACTGCTTGATCGTACTAAATCGCGGCTCAGATTGGAACCATACGCTAACGTTGCTAATTGTAAGCCACCAAAATACATTTCCCAAAAGCAACTGTGATTCACAAGTGAGAGTCCCGTGAACGTCAGCCTTGGGAGTTTCGGCCCACTACTTAGGCTTCGTTAATTAACGAACTAGTCAGCACGTCGCCCCACTCGGTGACGAGGCTCGTCGATCGGACACTAACTCCATGTTCCTAAATTTGCTGAACATTCTCCGAAGATTTCCAAAGTTCGGCGGGTCCGAGTCTTGGAAGAGGGAAGAAGGGATGGAAATCACAGCTCTCGCCACGTGCAGCGTCTTCTCGCGGCCATGATCGCCACCCCTACGTAGGGTGCGTCGATCGCGCACGAGGCTCGCATGATCGAATAGTCGCATGGTCGCGTTTTTGAACCGCGTGCACACGGATTCATCCAGGTTGATCCAGTTTTCCCCCCGGGTACGATAGGTGGGCAACGTCGAGGCTTACCGAGGCTACGAGTGGCCATGATAGCCGATCCGTGGCTTCCGAGTGCCGGAGGATCCCTTTAAGCCCTTGTCCGCGTGGCTTCTCTCCCTCGAGGACACTCTGGCGAGCCTCGAGGACACTCCCAGCAGCCTGTCGAGGTCGCGGAGCCTCGTTTTCTCCCTTGTTCTCTCGACGATAACGAACGAGAAGCGTTCAAGGTACGCGCGACGCCGTAGATCGAACAGAACTGAACTGAACGAAACACGGGAACCCGATGCACACGTTAAACTCTCTCTGTCATGCTCTTTCTCTCTCTCTCTCTCGCTCTCTCTCTGTTCGTTTCCCAGAGGCGATGAGTCACGTTGGTTGGGCTCGCGGCCAATGGCAGAATTCGTAGAGGTCCTGCGGACTCCTGCGTGTACGCGCCACCCCAAAGCCAGCCGACCGGCCTGACAGCCGGCACACGGACTGCGAAACTGTCGCCTGCTACCCCCGAACACCCTCTCCCAGTTAGCCAAGAGAGGATCCTGTGGGGAGAGCCAGGACCAGAGCAAGATCGCTGTTCAGAGAGGACTCATCGATCTCTCCAGACCTGCGCCCCGTCCTCCTTCTTATCCTAGCTTCCCTCAGGAGAGGACTTCGAATACGAGTTTCCTTTCTCGAAAGAAAATACTCTCAGGACTCGAAGAGGTCCCGAAAGTAATCGCCAACCCTTCGCGGTCCAGCATCTTGATCAGTAGACTGTGGATTTCATGCATTCGTAACGAAATTGAGTAGGCGAATTCGACATTCTTAAGAATCCAAAGAATTTATAAAAATTACACTATTTTCGTAAGAAAAATTGATTTTATGTAAAATTCTAGAATTGTATTTTTTAAAGTTCAGAATCGAAAGCATCGATCCCGGACCAAAGAAAAAAATCGATTCTCGAGGATCGCTGTCGGCGATCGAAGGTATTTTGGCTGCGTGGAACAGTTTTCGAGCAGTTTCAAGGACCAAAATCGATATCGTGAGACCGTTTCCAAGCATCGGCTGCTCCGTTCCCTGGCACCGAGGACGACGACCCGCGGTTCAAGCGCGGCGTCGAACGTGACCGGCGATTTTTGAACCGCATCTTGAGATTTATCGATTCGACGAACGTCTCCCGGAGCGCAGGCTTGAAAGCAAAGCGATGCGAAACCAGAAATAGCTCCGTCACGGGATAATTGAATTCCCCCGAGCTGCACGTCGGATTCCACGTTCCTGGTTTATCTTGCTCCCACAGCTCTTCGGGTTTATCGTCGCGGGTTCGGGGGATAATCGCCGATTATCAGGTGCGAGGAAGATTGAGCGATCTGGCCGAGAAACTGCCACCCAAAACCCTTCTTGGGGACAGAATGCAAAACTAGAGAAAGATCTTCGTTCCTCATGCACGCGAACATTCTGATTAAGGTTCTTTCAACTCGTACTTAAATAGTATCCGTCTCTTATCAGTATTTAACCATTAGAGAAAGTATACAAAAGGAGAAGCATACAATAAATATAAATATTCTATTCACAATAAAAATGAAGGACGAGGGAGCTCTAATCACTTCAGCTGTAAAATAAATGATAATCCACGTGGCGGAATAGTATATAGTTACCGCGGTGTTGATTGCAGTAATTGAAGGTCGCCCCAACGAGTAACAAATGAACATTGATCCCGAAGCCGACAACGAGATGCAGCAGCTTCGAATCGACAACGATTTAATCGTATCGCGACATTCAATCGGGACAGAAGGGTGAGGGAGCCTCTCGGTTCGGCCTTTGCAGAAGGCGGTTTCAGACGTCGCATCGGTGGAAGGATGGAACGGGTCGATTGCTATGGGAGCCGGAGACAGACCGGTCGCTTTATCTTTTTAGGCTGGACCGTAGCGGCGGCGCACGTGCGGCTGCACGCGACAAAGACCGGTCTTCGGCGTCGAATCGTGTGCTGGCTTCCCGCCAAAACGGGTCCGTTCACGTGCACGTACACGCAGATACAGTCATTCAACCGCCCCGAATCTTTCGGGGGGATGGGCTGGGGGCAGCCGCAGAGAAAAAGAGAAAGCATGAAAAGAAGAGAGACATCTGACGACCACGCGGCGGCTGCTGCTGCTGCTGCGGCGGCGGTGGTGGCGGAGGCGGCTAAATGGATCAACGACCGGCGCGGCGGACGCGTGAGAAGCGGATCAACAAATTGCGCTGGATCCTGCGCGACGTTTACGATCGAGACGCGTTGCGACGGGTCCTCTTTTTTTTGGAGAATTCTTTTGCTCGAGTTGGTGTCGTCGGGGAGATCAGAACGAGATCCAAAGCGAGACTTCGTCATTATTAATTAGAACAGGATTTTCGTGAGAATTCCATTTTTTGTGGCAGACTACCGTTTTTATTCCGACTGGGACACAATCTTTATTCTAATTAGAACACGATTTTTGTGACAAAAAGAATACGATTAGACCATGATCCTTGTTCTGCGATTAGAACACAACTTTGATTCTAATTGCAAATACGATTACAAGATGATCTTCAGAACACGATTTTACCTTGATTAACGCACGACCGAAAGAACAAAACGTACACATTTGCGGTCTGCAATTTTTCACGTACCCCGTCAGCAGCGTCGCAGCGCAGTCGAGTAGAATGTGTGCATTTTTAAATGATTTAATTGGGGAGAGCGGTAAGGGGGCTCGATAAAAAGCTTGCGGCGTGCGGATCGATTTCTAAAAGAGGGTTCCCTTCAGGGTCGCGAAGGGCGACGCGAAAGAGCAACATCGGAGCGTTTGGTCGGCGGCTTTGAAATATTTACAAGAGTCGCGGGGAGAGCGTGGAAGGATCGTCTGCGCTGCGCCTTTATTTTGTTTGTTGCGCGGGTGCTCACGGGAAACGCGGATTACTCATGAATTGGCCCGCGGCCAATTCTATACGCGACACGTCCCGTCAAAGCGGGTCGTTAAATCCGTTTTGCCCTTTCGTCGAGCTGCGACGACCGGGGTCCTCGATCGTTTCACGAGATCGACGATCCACTATTTCTTCAGACAACGATCCTTGTCCGTTTAACGCCGTGTGTTCTTCAACTCTATGATAACTTTACGGTCCTTATCCTAATTTTAACGCTCTAGATTCCTCTGTATGTACATATAATTTTCTTATATGCTTAATTCTTTGATATGATTTTGCGATCGAGTAAGAGAAGAAGTTTAAATGTTTGGGAAATGTTCTGGGAAAATTTTCGACGATTATAATCACGTCTTCTATGATGTAGAAAATTAATCTTGGAAGAATCTTAGAAGAAACAACTGACAATAAGCTTGAACACTCATTAAACCTACGAGAGAACATATTCGAGTCGGTAAAACAATTCTACCCTCCTACAACACCCTTTCGTTTCGGATTATCGTAAGAAACCAGTTTTCAACCCGTAACTTTCAGGCTCATTGCCACACCTTCAGCAATGGCCTACATAAAGATCAGTGTTGAATAATTTCACCTAAACTTCGCCAAAATCGACTCGAACATGTTCCAGATGGCTATGACGTCTTCGAGAAGCAGTGACAGTATGATATACTGAAAGTAGTGATTAACGATTCAGCGTATAATTGCAGCAGGCAAGGATCTATTGCTAGCCTAGAAGGGATCCAGCGAGTCTAGGTGTTACCTTTCATCGATGTCACCTGCAGGGATCCATAATTCTCAAGCCGCGGTGGTTCGAATGTCGACGTCGCGTCCGAGCCGATCAGCTCGGGCGAACCTTCCGCGATCGAGACCACGAGTGATCGAGGATCTGTGACCACGAAGACGAAGATAACACGAGCCGGCACCCGCGGATGCACGTGGTTTACCAACCCGGACGACTTCACCGCCGAATTTCGAGGTCATAACAAAACGACGGTCCTACCGGCCGGCTGCTCGGCCATATTGCCGCTCCTCTCTCTCTTCTCTCGGCGCTCTCGTTCTCTCCTCTCCGGAGCAGTCAGCTGGCCGTCTTTCTCCTGTTCTAGTGGCCCATCTTGCTCGCGCCCCAGCAAAAATCAATGCGGGCCAACATGCGCCCTGACAACCATGATATTCGAAGCGTACCGACCGAGAGGGTCCTCCACTCTGGGGGTAACTGGTGCTGGAGTACGTGCCAAAGGGTAGTTTCTACCGGAAGGTAGTTTCTCGTCATAGCGACACGCTTCTGTTTTTTCAAATTTTCAAGACGCGAGTAGAAGAAACTTTCTGCTGTTGCAGCTCAATTTATACTTTCTCGAAAGATGAAAACGACGAAAATATGATGAGTTTAGAGTATAGATAGGATCCTCAGCAATTTAGAACAGTTCAATTAATAAAATCCAGTTGCTCGCACAAAGATCAAGCTAAAATTCACACCCTTCCGACAGGGTAAACTGAATTGACAAAGGGTTGATTCAGTGAAGAAGCTGTAAATTCAACTTTAGCGATTGTAGGAAAAAACTACCCCCGTTGATAAATCGAAAACCCAGGGGTGTATCCAGGGTAGGAAACCAGGGTGGCAGTCGGTAAGAGTAGCGGAGCTCTCCGGAGGGTGCAGTTCCCGATTGTCCATGGGGTCGGTAACACAGCATCGATTATTGTATCGTTTTCTTTTTTATCTACGCGGGAGGAGCTCATCGAGCAGCCACGAGGATCGATTAAGGGTGCAATCTTAACCGCCCTTTAAAACCCTGCTGTTCCGTTCATTAGATCCCGTGGAAGTCGTATGGATCAACGTTCTAATTAGAAACAGTGAAACGGGAATGGGTTTTCAAAGCGACGCAATGAATGACGATGTAATGGGACAGCCAGCTCGCGCTTGCACTTGCTCTCGAAGTCATTAAACCGGTGTGCGTGTGCACGTGTGTGTGCGATGGTCTCGCGAGTAGCGTCGTTACCATTCGCTAAATTAATTATTTATCCTTGATGTCTTCGGGCCCGAGCCGGTCGGGCCGAGCGTTAACTAACGACACCGGTGTCCCGTTAATTGCGAGTCAACGTAATTGCTTAGAGCGAATCGACCGGACGATCTGGAACGTTGTCGCAATCCGGCGCGGCACGCGGTTTAACGGCGCATCGGTCTGCTTTCGACGACCATGATCACCGTTTCACGATGTCGAAAGGATACGTGGAAAATTGACGATTGTGGAAAATCCTTGCGAAACCGTTCGTAGAATGATCTCGCTCGATTGCGAGAGAAAGAAAGATAGAGAACACCACGATTATAATTTATTCTCACCTTGTCCTCCGCCACGTCGGCGCGGCCCTCCGCTTCCAGCACCCGCTGCTCGAGCTCCGAGAGCTGCAAAGAAAAATGAAACCCATTAATTAACTGCGAGCGCCTCGCTCACGAAATTATTCCACTACGAGTACAACGGTCGACGAGACACCGCCGTCGAATCAGCACGATTTTTCCCATTTATTAACCCCCGCTCCGTAAACGATTCTTTCGCAACGTTAAATCGTAAGGACTGCATTGCCATCAATAATCAATTGTGTACAGAGGACATTCTCTCAACGATTACCCTTGATAACGTACATCGGTATACATCACTGAAATAATCGCCATTTTCGATCGGTAAATAACCAGTCGATTTTGCAACGATCAACAGAGTGTCAGTTCGGTACCCGAGTCGAGTCTGGTGTATCTGGAAAAAATGAAATATTCATAATCCAGCGCCAGCCGGTATCGGAACCGTGGTTCTTTCGTGGCGCGTAGGGCTAGAGCCGCTTTCACGTCATCTAATTTTCCTGCGAGGAGGAAAAGTTCCATCAAAGTTGCTCAAGTCCATAGCCGACACGCAGCGCCACGGTCTGACGAGAGTTTAATGGATGCCGTGGACTTAGGCGACGCCTCGGAGAGCCCCTCTTGATCCGTCAAAGATTGATAAGCGCGTGTCGTGTCGCGACGCGCTCGTATTTCCTCGAGGCCGAGGACTTCGAGGACCGAAACTTCGCTTAGCAGGAGAGGGAATTAATTCGTGGACGGTCTGCGAGGGAGGATTAAACGTCCTACGGTTCGGGATTAAGGGACTAACACAACTGGGCTGCAGCAAAATCGTGACCATTCATTTTTTTGTTAAATTACCTAAACTCAAGTCGTTCGAACCAATTTTATAAAAATTATTAAAGGATGGACGAATACTTTTGCGGCTGATTGTACAGGACTGGTGAAATTCCAACAAAAGTTGAACATTATTAAATATCTACAAACTTTTATACATACAATAAAACTTCGGTAAACATTTTTTTTCGGCAGCAAATAAAGATCATTTTGGTTATAGCTGTCGTTAAGGCAAATTCAACGACCTTATATTGTGGACTTTCAGCCCATAGATAACGCTAAAATAGTTTCTTCCGATTTTTTGGGCGAAATGTGCGAACTGTGCGACCCACCGTGGAGTATTTGGCCCGAAAAACTGTCCAAAACTATTGCAATGTTATTTATGGTCTGAAGGTCATAATATTATATATCGTTGAATTCGTCTTAAGATCAGCTACAACATTATGAAATAAAAAATACATTTTAACATTTAAAACATCAAAGTGACCTTGATTAATTGTCGTAAAAAAAATATGTTCGAAATTTTATATATCGAAGTTTGTAGATGTCGGAACACTGTTCAACTTTTGTTCAAACCATTTTTTTAAACAAAATTATTTTATTTGCTTTTATCACGCTAAGAGTTCTTGTGAATGAAATAATGCCATTCTATTCTGCTATTCAAAGAATGTGTGGGATAGAAACTTTCCAAACAAATTTATAATTCTATATAAATATATTTTTGTTTATATTATTTTATTTTAACGTATTACATTAATCCTTACTCATCTATTTCTGAATCGTCTTCTATGCCTCTACTACTTGTATTAGATTCTTGTTCCTCTGAAATTAAAAGTTGTAATGTTTCGGGTGAAAACGGTTTTCCTATTTTATGAAATTTTTTTCGGGAGCCAGATATGAATGGGTCCGATGATAGTAAAAGTCTATTCAAAACGTCCCGATTTGCAGGCCGCACGAGAAAGTGCGGCGGGCCGCGGGTTGCTCATCCTTGGTCTACATTGTATCGAGCGTTGCATACTAAAATTCTATTTGAATTCTTTGAATTCTAATGTACTTCACTGAATTATTGGTCAGTTTTTAACAGCACTAATCTCAGAAACACATGTAAAAAAGCGCATAATTTTTAAATGAAAGTAAAGTACATACTTATCGAAAAAAACATCTGTAAATGGAAAAGTTGGCATTCATTTCTTTGCGGTGTAGAAAAATCATTAACGAGCGCACAGTAATACAGAGACTAGTTGAGAGAAACAGGACTACAAAAACTCTCCATCTTTGATGAAGCATAACACTTCATGAGGAAATAAAATTTAAAAAAAGGTATTGCAATATTATTCTGTATATATTTAACTATCTCAAAATGCAAAAATTTGATATTGTAGACAAAATTTTTGAATTGACTTTTGGCCAGTTTTTCGGGCTGAATACTCCACTGTGCGACGCTTCACAGAAGGGCGGTTTTCGTGGACGTTTTCGGAGAGGTCGAAATTTTCCGGTGTGGGCAGGCTCGCGGAAACGCGGTGCCGGCTAATTCGTCGGAAAGCAAAGCAAGATAGAGAGAGGAGAACGAGGCCCGATACGCGACGCCGCAGCAGTGATTTAAGTCTCCCTGGAATTAGCAGGGCAGCCCCATTAAGCCGGCCAGCTTCTCTTGTTGACTGTGCTCGCGGCGCGGCGTAGAAACCGGCTGAAAAGTATTCTGTGGTTGACCCCTGGGACACAGTATGAATTGCTCTTAAAGCCGAGCCTCGACCCGTATATTAACCTCTGTTTTAATTAATCACCACGACGGCCGTGCCTCGCGCCGCGCCGCACGGAACAAGCCTGTGCTCTAGCGCGCGACGCCGAATTTCGCGGCCGTTATTGCCCGGCCTGGAATTCCGTCGCTCAAACCACCCTCCATCCACACGAACCTACAACAACCACCTTCTCTACCTCTCCACCTTCTCCACCCACTGTGCACAGTTCCCTGCCACAGCCTTTCCGCTGAAATTTATTCCGCGCCCGGAAACTGTTTATGCAATAAGGGCCCCCTGATCAAATAACACCAGTATTTATCGCGCCCGGTTAACGAGAGAACGATCCATCCCTGCGTAATTGACACGAAACGCGCCCGCCTGTCGGAACACGACATCTAACGCCATTTTTCCTACCCTAAAGGGGCTGTCCGGCTCAGACAGAACGTTTTTGGTTCGTTGGGTTACACGGTTTTCCTTCCTTACGGCGCGGAAAGCTTCCACTGTTAACGAGTCGGACTCGTGATCCGAGCATTTCGAACAGAATCTACTAAATCCCTATGTTATGAACCCTTTGCGAATACTCCTAAGGCTGAGCCTTCCGCTGCGTAGGGAGTCTATGCTTCAATCTTTCGATTAAAGTTTAGAATGTTTGGAACTTTTCCAGATAGGTAAAGAATTTCGGCTTCAATCTTTGCTACTGCTAGATTTGTACGAGAGATTTCTGTCGGTGGTGAATAAGTCGGAAAAAATTGAAACGACAGTGTTTCGACGGTTTCAGGCATCAGCGTGCGTCGGCGGGCTCTGAACCGCGGTAATGAAAGGTAGGCAGCACAGCCCCGAGAAGGAAGAGGAAGCAACGCGAGGGGTATTCGATCCGGTCTGGGGTTGAAGGGCCGGTGGGCCGCGTCAGAATTCAGCCCTTGCTCGCGAAGACGGCTGAGTAGAGAATTCCAGAGCGGCCATGGTTGGAAGAAAGCAGGAGACGAGCATCTCATCAGAGGAGGGCGCAGTTAGCAGCATCTGGCGTTGAGAGAGGGAACGGGGAAAAAAGGGAGAACGTATGAAAAGAATTGCGGAGAAGGGAAACGCAGAAACGTTCTGGAGGAACGCGGATTTCCCGCGGCGAGGAAGTCGCGGCTCCAGAAGAAGAAAAGGACGCCTTTCTAGGGAACCGGGGACGAGGAACAGGGAACGGGAAGGGTACATTAGCCGCAAACGGGACGCCGGGAGGATCCCTCAAACTGTCATCAGTGCTTAAGCACTCGTCCCGGCCCTCCTCGATTCGGCAACCACCACAGGCTCGCAATAAAGCCTTATGAAAGTCACCGAGCGGACACAGTTTCGTTTCTCCGTCACTGTTGTCTCTCTTTCTCTCCTTCTCTCTGGTCCAGCACACCCTGTTCCCTTGTGAGAATATGCTCCGCACCATGAATAGCTAACCGGTGAACAGCAGTTGCCTCGTGAATCTTTCAGGGGGGGGGTGCGATGGAGCACATCAAAGAACCCCTTAAGCTCGGACGAACGCGCTTCTTATGAAACCCGCTCCGATAAATGGTCGTTTGGTACTCTTAACTTTTCACAAGGGCTGTTCAATTAGCCGACTTTCTTTTTTTGAGATTTTGCGAGATAGACAATTTTAACGGGGACGTCTCGTTTCCGTCTGGAGCCACTTGTCGCGATACAACCCTTGAAATTGCGATAGCATAACTTTAAGGGTTTGTACCCGGGCACACTTTAAGGGAGACGAAGTTCAGTCGTAAGTGATTTTTGTTACACCGTGCATCATACTTAACACACCTGGGACTCTTTTTATACGGACTATAGAGTCCGTTGTAAATAGTTACAATATTGTTTTACAAGTTTTACCCACTTTCGTCAGGTATTTTACAAAGTGTACTTTAAGGTGCACACAAGCGTACTTCTCTGCTTTATTAATAGACAGCGAAAGACTTGCACAGTATCGAAAAACAGAAATTGGATCTGAAAAATAAAAGGATCCTTCCGCGATAAGTCTAGCAATCGCATTCGCAATTTCTCACTGCATGCCGTAGTCATTATCCAGCGGCGGTGTTAAGCATTTCGAGGCGAAAGTTTTCGTGCGTAAGGTAGCCCGGATTATTCACTCGGATCAGATCGTAATCTCGGCTGGTTGCAGCTGGAACGGAAAGTATTCGTTACGGAAGGGGCCCGCATGTTGGCTCTCCTTGAAAGTGAACGAGGAAGCGGCAAGGTGTATCGCAAGGCGAGGCCGGAAGCGGAGAACTCGTGCGATCGAAGCCCTAGGAAAGAGCGCAGGAACGAGAACACATTCGCGAAACATCGCGCTATACATTATCGCGTTGCCTAGATTCAAAGGAGCGCGCGACGTTAACGAATCGTGATGGCGCGGGAGAGAGATGATTAATCGAGAGAACGTAAGAAAAGGGCTCGGATCGTAAATTCAAGGTGATTGTCCGGCGATCGAAGCGCGGGACGCACGCGACCGGACAATTAAAAATCTCGGCGTGTGGCAACGCGATAATTGAACAGAGCCGGAGATCGAGGATCTCGCGATTGCAGGATCGACGTCGAGGATCTCGCTAAATCGGAGCGTGTCTAATGAAGAGTGCGCGACGCCACGCGAGCCACGGGGAAAACTGGGCCAAAGAAAGAATACGGAAGAGAAGAAACGTGTTCCCAGCCCCCGGAAAAAGTGGAGAGCACGCCGTCGGGCGTGGAGGAACGATAACTTTCACCCCCTGACGTTCAGAAGGGCGGAAAACCGAGAGAAACATAGGGAGAAAGAGAAAAAGGGAACGGGGATTGGTTCGTTAATGTTATCGGCCGGTAGCGTGATGCGAAACATAAAGCATCGTGGCCTTCTTGAGTTTCGTTTCTCTTTGTGCCGTTGAATTTATGGCAAGCCCGATCCTGTCGCGTGAGCGAAAAAGAAAGGGGAGGAAAGCCGAGGCGAGCGCGTGATACAGGCTCGTGTCCGGTTCATTCGTTTCCGCGGAAAACCGTCACGCGAATCTTTCCCACGATTTTCGTATGGTGGATGGAAAAGGGAGCGGCATGGCCGTCACAGATTTTCGTGAAAATCATGGCCGGACACGTGAAATTTCATTTTCTGAACGATTGCGATGCGGGCTTTGCGTGAGCGGGTATTTTAAGGGGAATGGGCGCGTTTTGGTCAGACACGTTCGGCTGCCTGCGGCATGTGCGATGAATAGGTTATGGATTTTGTGTGCTTGCGATCGAAGTCAATTGGGTATAGTAGAAGAATGACAAGTGTTACTTTCGAGCAACTCACTTGGTTAATAGACTGCGGATTTTATGCATTTATTACAAGAATAGATGGGTTAGACGCAAATCGATAGAGACATTACAAGAATTGACAGGTGTTACATTATTCCTAGCTTATTGAAATTATTAAATGGAGAGATACAGTCCTCAACAAAATAATAAGACACCTAGCATATTTTTCCATTTCTTGTATTTAAAGGTGGAAAGTGTACACTATGTTATATTCTGAATACTACATACTATCTCCAAAGTAAACATGCGAAATCTTAGGATTGTATCGCATACCATAGCAAAATTAGAGAAAGATATGTGAACACGGACTGACATTGCTTCGACAAAAGTATAAGACATTTGGCCTATTTTCCAATCATGTGACTTCTACCATTAAGTGTTCTACTGCAGACGTATTCAGACGTTGGATCTTGTGATTTTCTTACAGTATAAGTACATTTATTACAACGAAAAATAAATAATGGGTCGAGGAAAGCAGTTAGATGAAAGTGAGGTCGATCGAATCGTTCTTTTGCGCTCGGAAAAGTACAATATTAATAAAATTGCGAAATTATTAAACAGAAGTAGGTGCGCGATATATAATGTGTTAAAAAATCCAAGTGCTTATGGAAAAACGAAAGGAAGTGGAAGACCTAGCGTTACTTCCAAACGTGATAAACGTGCAATTTTGCGTGTTGCGTCGAATTTTAAGGACACAGCCAGACAAATAGCCGAAGAAGCAGGTGTGAAAACAAATTTAAGAAATGTACATCGCATTTTACAAGGAAGCAATCACATTAAACGGAAGAAATTAAAGCAACGGCCATCCTTAATGTAGGAACACAAAGCAGCAGGACTAAAGTTCGCTTGTAAATACGTCCACTGGATGAAAAACTCGAAAAAAGTAATTTTTAGTGCAAAAAAAAATCCAATCTAGATGGCCCTGACGGCTGGTCCTACTACTTTCATGATTGCAGAAAGGAAGAACTGCATTTAAGTTGCCGTCAAGTGGGTGGTGGCAGTGTTATGGTATGGATCGCTATTGGTTACTATGGAAAAACAGAAATAAACTTTTTATCAGGTCGGATGAATAGTAATAAATATATTGAACTAATAACAGATCAGTTAAACAAGCCTGCAACTCGTATCATGCGTTGTGACTATATTTTTCAACAGGATAATACAGCAATACATACTGCAAAATCTGTGGAACAATCCACTCTTCCGAAAAATATTAATATTTTGGAATGGCCCGCTCGTTCTCCCGATTTAAATATTATAGAAAATGTGTGGGGAGATTTGTCAAGACGATTCTACGCGAATGGGAGACAATATAATAACGTAAATGAACTAACAGAAGGTATAAATCACAATTGGACATATTCAGAACAAAAACGAATCAAAAAGTTATATAAAACTATCCGAAAGCGATTACTAGACGTAATTCAACTCAAGGGAGGTATCACAAAGTATTAATTTTGTATTTTTATTTGCTTAATCAAACATTTTACTGTTAGTGTCTTATACTTTTGTCGAATTAATGTCAGACCGTGTTTACATTTCTTTCTCTAATTTTGCTATGGTACGCGATACAATCCTAAGATTTTACATGTTTACTTGGGAGATAGTATGTAGTATTCAGGATATAACATAGTGTACACTTTCCATCTTTAAATACAAGAAATTGAAAAATATGCTAGGTGTCTTATTATTTTGTCGAGGACTGTAATATACGGGATACACCGAAGTGTACATTTTCTACCTTTAAATATAAGAAATTTAAAAATATGCTAGGTGTCTTATTATTTTGTCGACGACTGTACATGTACATTTCATTTCTGTTTCGTACGGTTCGCTTGGACAATTTTGATTTTGTATAAAGATCCGCAATCTAGCAAAACGATCTACGCAGAGCACATTTAAACGATGACTGTGTTGAGATAGAGCACATTTAAAGAAGAAATTACGAGATTAGATTACATTTGAAGAAAGAAGGATAGCAATGAATCGTGATCGATTCTGTAAACGGACGATGCATTTTAGAAGGCCAATGATCAGCAGCTCGGTTGCCGAAGGATTTCGAAAAGAAGACGGGTCACGAGGCACCGTGGAAACGTTGCAGGGTGTGTTGGCGTTCATTTTTTATGAACCGGTTGGCCGGGTCGGTCGACAGGTCTTTACGGAAGCACATTAGCACTTCATGGGTCTCGCAGGTCCCCCGGAAAGAGGTTTCCTTCGACCGAAATCCCACCCGCCCCCGTATCGCTCTCCTGTGCCTTGTATATTAATTATTTCGAGCGGAAAAGGGTAGCGGAGGCGTGGCTGCCCCTCAAGGGAGCGAACCCGGCTAGCAAGAAAATTACGCCGACCAGAAGCACGCCTAACACCGACTCTGCTCTCGACGATGCCTGACCCAGATTTTAACGCGGACGTTACCCGTTATTATTCATCGTTAATGTTATTAATTAATATCGCTCGCCGCAGACAGCCGAGATTTATGGACGCCCTGCCGTATGCTTGATTGTACGATACTCGATTGATTCGAGGGTAGGCTTTTTTTGTCGTTATTGACGGGAAATTCTGGATCGCGGGGAATCAAGATCAGTCCGAGATCGTGCTATGTGTTTTGACTATCAGTCGCCAGTCATCGATTCCAGGAGCTAGATAAGAAATTGCATTTCCTCCGGAGATAAAGCGACGTTTGATCCGAGCAACGACAACCGATTCATCGTGCGAGATAACTCGCTTCTGCTAAAACTTTTCTATTTCGGTCGAAGTTTCGCAATCTTCTTTTGCTCTTTTCCTGAAGCTCTGTTCAACAGGTTAACTGTTTTGCGATAAAAATAGTTGAGCGTGACATTTTTGGATCTGTGGCAGAACTGGAGTTAAAGACTGTCACATCACACAAATTAACCAATTTTAATGCGTTTTAGAGTTGAAAATACATACTTCCAGCGACCAGTTGAGGGTATAAATTCTAGATTCGTAAAAATTGTGGAACAATAAACAATGCATCAATAAAAACCGATGTTCTAAAGCTCTCTTGAACCTCTCCTTAACGACCACCAGGAGATGGTACCATAGTCTTCCTCGAAAAATTACCATTTCTGGGAGGTTTATATATTCAAAGTGATTCTGCAATGTAAAAATGCGCAATATCGTGTGCGAATAGCATATTCCAACAGCGATGAGAAGAAAGGGAGCCGCAGAGTGCACGTAGCGAGCCAACAAAGGAGAAACTAGCAGTCTTTCACGGCTCGTGACCGAAAGGAGGGAATTGTCACTTTTGGGTATTTTGTCGCGACTCGCCTGTGCGGCACGGTGCAACGCGGTGCAACGCGGCGGATGGACTTTCGAAGTTAAATCTAATTCAACTTCCAATCCCAACTTCCACAATTTTCCTTCAACGAGGCGGGAAGTTCGCGGTGTCAAGGAACTGCTCGTCGCGTGGGCGCTCGCACGCCCTCACCCGATGCAACAGAAAATTGCTTTAATCCACTTCCATCACCGGCGAACTTTCCGCCCGCGAGATCGATCGTTCTCGTGTTCTAACGTATTCTATCGACGGCGAAAAAGATGCATCGATTCTACTCTTCGACCCCAAGGGTACGTCCCCGAGAAATAAAACGACTCGGGACAATCTTTCCGAAGCGATCAAGCCGTTTATTCTTAACCCTCTGATTAAGGGAATGCAATAAAGCAATGTAGTAAATGACTGCAGTAACTGACTGTACGAGAATGCATCTGGGCACATTACGGATCTAGAACGCTTGTGTTCGGTGCTGCGGATTATTATGCATTTATAAAGAACTTGGTAGAATATGAAACAATACAAAGTTCTCAAGAAAAATCTAAGAATATTGGTACATGTTCTTTTCACTGTATCAAAATCATCTTTTATTTAATTCCTGCCTCTCAGAATCAATGCAGAACAATTTCATTCAAGATACTCCGTCTATACCCTCCCGAAAAGTGATAGCTACCAAAGCAAACAAACCGCGAAAAACTGCGGGAAAATATGACCTGAACGATGCTGGTTCTCCGAGTTCAAGGGTCACAAAATGAAAAGTGTGCGGTGCATTTCACAGGTTTCCCGGCAGCAGTTCGATGAAGCTTGGTCTCTGAACGGCTCCAGGAAGCTGAAGTCAACGTTCCGCGAAGTTCGAGCGGAAGATGAACAACTATTACGCATCGGGGATCGAGGAAATCGCGCGTGCCGCCGCTTCCGTGCTCGAATCGGCCACAGAGGCAGGGAAAACGTTAATCGTGGGCTGTGCGAGAGGCGACCGAGGGCGTAGATTAATCACGCGATCGTAGCACGCGCTGGTTAATAAAAAAGACGGGAGACCGAGGTAGGGCGGAGGTTGATGCAAAACAGAGCGAATTCCCGAGGATCGAGGATTCCCCGGGCATTACTTATTCAAGGCAGGTCTTGCCCGGAGAATTTTTCCGCGCTGCCGGAGACTGGCAAAAATGGGGCGCGAAAGATAAGGTCGGATTTTTCAGGTCTGATTTCCCCGGAAAAAAAACCCGCAACCGTACGCGAAACTCCGCTCCGATAATCGCGTTGAACGCACCCACCCGCGATTCCACCTCTTGAAAATCTATGTTCGCATTTTGTGTGATCAGTGATCATCTTTTACAAAGTAATGGGCAAGTAACTAATCAATTAATTCAATAATATCTGACTGGCATTCTTATATCTTCTCATAAATTATGATTGCTATTCAATCATGACATTTTTATAATTCACTTTATGATTTCGATTCATCCCGTCGATCTATCGTCGAGTTTATTATTTTCGTATTTAATGAATTCTCGTTGCACCATTGAGTTATATCATTGGGGAAGAGTACACATGTTTGCAAATGCATTTTTGTATTGTTGCTCAGCCGGACCAGCATTTTAAAGCAATGGGCGTCGTTTCAGCGCGAATCGATAACTCGATTTTCCGTGTGGAGGACCGACCAGTCTCTCTCTCTCTCTTACTCTCTCTCTCTCACACACATACACACGCTCTCTCACACTCTGTCTATCTATCTTCATCTCTCTGAACATATCGCGGTAGGCCGGCTGCTCGCGAATTAATTTCCGACGATGCGAATTTCATTAGCGGTCACGTTATAGTCGCGGTCGACGGACGCAAAGAGGATAACCGACGGTATAATTTATCGGGCCCCTATATTCGACAGGGACACGGACGAATCAATTATTCTAGCCTAACGAGCGGTTACAATAGCTGATCTTTCGACGAAATGCGGGATCTCGTGACGAGGGCGGCGAGCTTCCGCGAAATTCGAGAACCGCGCGTCTGCTCTGCGTCTGGGATCGCGAGAAAATTGTTAACAGGTTCATTGCCACGCCACTGATTAGCAGAATGGTCACGGAGACACGGTAATTGATCCTACGGTTTTATATTAATTTTTTCAAGTCTCTGTTCTTCTCTGAAGACAGTAAATCTAGTGAGCAGTGCGAGGCATGACGTATCATGATCACACTATAAAAATTATATTTCTTATCCAATGAATAATATTAATAATACTATATAGGGTTGAAGTACGGATGTATGCGTGTATTGTATGTATGCGTGTTGATAGGCAGCCCTATATATGATTAAATTTATAAAATAGAGAATCGCAAAGAACAGAAGAATTGTAAAATTACAATCGCCAACGAATTGTAAAAAGAAGGCAGATCGAAACGAGCGCCCGCGAGGAACACGTCTGTCAACGATTGGTTATCCGTGTGTCTTACGGTTTTTTACAAATAAATACGGCTTATTCCTTATACTGCAACGAATAAGGACTAATAAATAGGCTGCGGACGTTTAGTGAATTGTCAGAAGCAGAAATGAAATAAAAGTGTACTTTTTCTTTCGATAATCGTGAGAAGTTGAAATTGTATTTGTTATTATTTCAAAAACCGCAGTCTACTGATCAGAATTTCGTGTGTGGCTCTATACATATACGGAATCGTTGTCACCGCGAGATAGCTAACAGTGAGCAGTGAACGTGTTCATTATTAACGCCATTTCTGGATTCAGTGGCTCGTAACGCGATAGTGGGTCAGCCGTTCTTTATTGGAATCGAAAAAAAAAGAATAGATTGCACTGGATAGAAAAAAACCAGTCGATAGATTACAAAAATAGAGTACAGAAAGAGAGCATCAACCGAGCAGCCAACAGTGTTAAGCCGTCTTTAGTCTCATCACGGAGAGCTAGTTGCAATTCTGATGGAACGTTGTTCCAGGAATGAAGCAACGTACTGGGAAGCCTGAATCGATAATGCTAAACCGAGATTGCGACGAATGATGAATGACGTTCAGGGAACTTGATTGATATCCTTATTACCTCGCATCAGTCTTTCTGAAAGAGTTCACTGAACTAAATCAAATTCTACTCTGCGGTTGTCAATACACAGGATGTCTCCAAAATGTATTCCCTTGAAAGAGGTGATTCCTGACAAATGTTCTCGACGGCTTTGTTACCGAGTTATTAACGAAGAACGCGGGCCAATCAGACCGCGGCTACAGGCGACGCGATGTTGGCTTTGGGCGAGTCAGAATTCCTTCCGGAGCAAATTCGGAGCAAATACTCGACTGTGCGACGGCGGCCGAGATATCAATTTATGTACCAATTTTTGCGTCGCACAGTGGAGTATTTGGCCCGGAAAGCTGGCCAAAACTATTGCAACGTTATTTATGGTCTCAAGGTCATAATATTATATATCGTTGAATTCGTCTTAAGATCAGGTATAATATTATGAGATAAAAAATACATTTTAACATTTAAAAAATCAAAATGACCTTGATTATTTGTTGTGAAAAAAATATTTTCGAAATTTTATGTATCACAGTTTGTAGATGTTTGAACACTGTTTAACTTTTGTCCCAAACATTTTTGTCAAACAAAAATGTTTGATTTGTTTTTATTAGGCTAGAAGAACTTGCGATTGAAATAATGCCATTATATTCTACAATTAAAAAGAAATGCGTAGGATGAAAACTTTGTACACAAATTTATAATTTTATATAAATATATTTTTGTTTATATTATTTTATTGTAATTTCCCGGCCAAATACTCCACTGTGGGTCGTGCAGCCGCAATAGGACGCGCGGCATCTCTGGAGTGTCATTCTTACTTAAATTAGCTATAAAATTTCAAACCGGACGAATCCGGAATCAATTCTTTTTGGACTGTGATCACAAACTTTTACCAAATGTAACGAGACGAAAAAGAACATGGGGACTTATGGGGAAGTATAACAAAACCGTTAACGAAGTATTATAGGCGAAAATAATGTTTCCAAATTATTGGTGATTTTCAAATATTAATAACTATACTAATTTGGATAATGAAGAACTGAAACCTGTTCGTAAATGCTGTACATACCTAGCAGAAATATTTCTACAGCGAAAACATTTACACGATTTCCCTAAAATACCTGATAATCAGTAATAAGCGAACGATGTTTCAGAGAATGGTTAAGAGCGAAAAACGTGCTATAAAATCTCTTAACTCTCGATGAGATATGCTGCTTCATGAATTTTAAAATTAAAAAAGAATGCTGATACATTGTTCCTTAGACATTCAACTATCTCGAACAACAAAATTTGTACAGCTTGCGCAAAATGTTTGAAATCGACTTTTGGCCAGCTTTTTCGTGCAAATACCCCACTGTGCGTCGGTTTGATCAAATCTACGTGGACCTTGAAAAAATAAAAGGAGTGACGGAAAAAATGATCAACGTCTACAGTATTTGTTTCGGCAATCAACGCGTTAACAAACGGAACTACTGTTCCAATCATCGCACCGCATCGGTTTGATCAAACAGACCGCGGGCCTCGAAAAAGTGGAGGAACGAGGAGTGACGGAAAACGGTCAATTTGCTGAACGAAAATAGAAATAATGGTGTTGCGCAGCACCGTTCTTGTTCGAGCGAAGATTTCCCGTGGTCGCCACGACTCCTATGCATGGAAAATCTAAAATAATTCGATCTCGCGGCCGGTGCTCGCCGCGGCGTACAAATTGCGATGGGAATTGGGCACGTAGGCACTCGAGAGCGCCGGAAAACGACCGCGAGCCACCGCCGTGCCGCCGCGAATGCAATAACAATAACGACAATCGCACTAACAATCGTGAGGACGACGATGACGGCGTTACCCTGCCGATAATAAAGCCTCGGTCCGCGGGCCAATCGAGCGTGGGGGCGGGGAATATCGCGATTCGACGCGACACCGTGAAACTCGTGAAACCCGTGATTTCGTCGCGCCTATCTCGCGGATCGTTTCCCAGTTTTTCGATGCGCTACACGCAGCTCTCGGCTTTCATACACTGCCTGCCGAAAGTTTCCCGTCACTCCGCCGAATCGATCGCGCTGCAAATACGAGAATTAAAATGCGACTCTGTTTACCAAATAATTAACTGCGCGAACGTTATTGCGTTTCCCTCTGTTTGGACTGCACCCTGTTTCGCGGCGTGTCTGGATCGTGTATGTACTTCCTCTTGTTTCATTATTGCATATAAGGATTTCAGAAATGAATATGGACATATTTTCCAGAAAATAATTCATTCTTTTCTTTTAAAATAAAGTTAACTGTATACAGGGAGGTCCGTTTAAGTACGAACAGTTATATATCTCGGTTATTATTAGTCGTACAAAAAATCTTCACAGAATAAAGTTGTACTGTTTCAAGGGGCGAATTTGATGATGGTAAAAATTTTTTCTCAAGGTCATTTTTTTACAAGATTTCAAGGTCATTGATATTTTTTTTAAATGGAATGAGGTATTTTTTAATACATCAATCGATGCAGCTGGATGGACAGTTATAAAAAAGTACTAACCCATGTATGTCGAAAAGTTAGTAGTTCAAGAGATATTTCAATCTAGGTGCACGGTAGTGCACCAGCCAAATTCTGGCACTACCTCCTTTTACACGAAACAACTTAGGCGTTTTTTATAGGCTTATAACTCGGCACTGGAGGTAGATGGAGAGATGTAATTTCGTACACTTGTTAAATGCTATCATGTCTCAATATTGACAGAACATTAATCTTCCAACATTAGTAGGTTCCGAGATATAGGACCTCAAAAATCGAAAATTTGTCACTGACTGACGATCATCAAAACCTTTTGGGTACTTCCCATTGACCTACAAGCTTGAAATTTGGCACACAGGTCCACAATAACAAACCCTCAAAGGAATAATTAACAAAGTTTGAAATTTTACACCTTAAAGGGGTGGTATTGCAAAAAAACATTACGAAATAGGTACGTAGGATAGAACATATAGAAAATGGCTGTATCTCGGGAACGGTGCATCCTACCGCAAAAATAATGAAATTTTCAAAAGGCTCAACCGAAAAGCATATGAGGTATGCCCAACCACATAACGTATGTAATCTTTCGATTTTTTAAACAAAAAAAAATTAAAAAATGGCTGTATCTCGTCCTACCGCAAAAATAACGAAATTTTCGAAAGACCTTACACGAGGCATGTAGGGTATGCCCAACCACATGACATATGTAGTCTTTTGATTAAAAAAAAAAAAAAAAAAACATACGCGTGGAAAACCACGCGCGACAGAAGTGAAACTTCTTGCTTATTGGGTGTAGATACAGATTTCAACAGAAAGTGATGAAATCCCAACAAAAACATTCTGTAAACAGGAGCCAAGTTCTTATGGCCGTAAAATGTTGTGAGATCAAACAAAATACGGCCAAGTTCGTTAGCTTAGAAATACCTCTTGCAATACTGAAAAAAGCGTTTGTAAAAATTAGTTTAAAAGAACGCTATTTAATTTTTAAAGAGTTACATGAAGGGCTAAATTATACAAAATTGGACGTTACTTTTTAAACCAATGACCATAAAAGGTGTTAGGTAGCGGCCAAGTTTCAATAATTTAGCCCTTCATGTAACTCTTTAAAAAATAAATAGCGTTCTTTTAAACTAATTTTTACAAACGCTTTCTTCAGTATTGCAAGAGGTATTTCTAAGCTAATGAACTTGGCCGTATTTTGTTTGATCTCACAACATTTTACGGCCATAAGAACTTGGCTCCTGTTTACAGTATGTTTTTGTTGGGATTTAAATAACTCTAAAATACCATTACTGTCGTACTAAGACGTTACACTAGTAAGTAAACGCTAACGTCTTAGTACGACAGTAATGGTATTTTAGAGTTATTTAAATTGAAATATCTTCTAAACCATTAACTTTTCGACATACATGGGTAGTACTTTTTTATGACGAATGTCCAGCTGCATCGATTGATGTATTCAAAAATACCTCATTCCATTAAAAAAATATCAATGACCTTGAAATCTTGTAAAAAAATGACCTTGAGAAAAAATTTTTACCATCATCAAATTCGCACCTTGAAACAGTACAACTTTATTCTGTGGGGATTTTTTGTACGACTAATAATAATCGAGATATATAAGTGTTCGTACTTTAACCGACCTCCCTGTATAGTAAAAGTTGTAATGATTTACAAGTCCAGGATCATATATGTAATACCTCTTTGGTGAAGTCGATAAACTCCGCCGATAGGGTCGACTATTTTCCATAGACTGTAGAAAATTCGTCAGTGAAATTCGGAGCTTTTGGTTGACAGTGTACCGGCAAGTTTTCCCGCAAGAGTTACAACATTTACGCAAATTGAATTGCGGTGAGAGTCGAGCGGTTGTCGCGGCTCGCGGCGGCAAAAATTCGAAAGAATTTTTCCACGGTTTCGATTTCACCGGTGTCGGGGGATTACACGGTCAGTTTTTTCCACAGGGATTCCATTTTGGGAGCCAGCGAAAGCTGCCGGTCCTGTTCGATTCTTGATTAATTCGCGTGAAAATCGGCTCGATTTTTCCCGTCCTTGTCGAGGCACCCGCTGCGTACAGGTACAGATTGTCTATTAATCGACGCTGGAATCAAACAGGAAGTGATGCTGCATCGAAAAAGCTCGATGCTCGTCTTGCGTGGTCTCGAAGAATCAACCCTAAAATGTGGATTGTAGCGGAGCACTCCGGTACATGTTATATTCGCTTTATTTATCGTCTCGCAGGATCGATGTTCCGTGCATATTGAAAAGCTCGGTTTTCCGCGGTTCCTGGCTCGAGAGGCCGGCGTTTATTCCCGCCGCGTCTACTCGACTCGGCTATGGATCTTCCGGGATAGAGAGGAGGGGGGAAGGGTGCAGTGGGACTCCGTTATATACCTCGTCGCTTGTTAATTCTCAATATCTTCTTGTTCGTGAACGGGGTCGGAGAATGTTCAGTGAGCCGCGAGAGCAAGCGGTAGGTCTCTCGAAATACTTCGCTCGAATAGCTCCAGTTAGAACTACGTTATTTCAGTCGTACGTCGGGGGGATGTGGCTTCTGCCGGCGAGCTTCTTCCCGAACGATCGAACCGAATACCGAAAACACAACAGCGGAATGAGCCCCGCGCGCGATCGATCCGCCCCCGGTTTTTCGATTTGTTCTACTACGGTTCTCGGGTCCGATGTGTAACCGGTGTAACGTTCCGGGAGCGGGATCCTTTCCCACCGACGTGGAAAATTGACCGCTCTCTCTCTCTTTCTCTATCCTCATCCTTTCTCGGGACCTCTTCATTTCCCATTTATCCCGACACCGAGCATGTAGCGTTTAAACCAACTTTGATGGCCGGTTTTCGCAGCGACCACGGTAATGCGATTCTCGCTTTATAGAAAGCGGTTAACCCGGACGGACGCTCGATTTTAAAGCTCGTTAGAGGATATTCCGCGCTCGGACACCAGCCGAGTGGAGAGGGTGCTTGCAGGCACGAGAATGGGTAGTGTGAGCGCCCCGTGAGGCGTCGGAGTGCTCGTGAAGAGAGGTTGGAGCTACGGAGCCACGCCTACTCGGGACGTTCAACGCGGAGAGAGCTGGATATCGGGGCTATTCGGAAAGTTAGGAATTACTTCTCGATATCTTCAGCTTTGCTTCCCTCGCATCTGCTTGCGATGTTCCAGTGCCTCTGTACTGTGCCAGAAATGATCTTCTAAACTTGGCTAAGAAGTTTTCGAATTGTTTTTGATCTTCGGAGCTACATTTTTAGGAGATAGTATGGAGTCTGGATGTAATTTTCTTCGCAGGACACTGTTTTAGCCTCGCGAGTGCCACAAGGCCCCGCCTGCTCACAGAGTAAGCCACACCTGTTCAGGAAGAGCCACGCCTACTCTCCGCAAACAGCGCGAGATAGTACAGTCTTCCGTCGTAACATTAAGAGCCTCTCTTCCGGCGACACGGTGTTGCCTCAGGGGGCAATCTAGATCGCTCTCGGGGCACCGAGGGCTCGTAACAAGGATCGAGACGGGGTCGCTGGATCGATCGTTCGCTCGCGATATAGGGGCAGGGTTTACGGCTGGAGGGAGGTAAATTCGCGAGGGCTGGGAAAGACGTTGAGCGGTTTGGATGTTTACGAGCGCAAGAATTTTCGTGTGAGATGCAGAGAATGAGACGGCGGGAGAGAGAATGAGAGAGAGGGAGAGAGAGAGACGCGGTTTAATAATATCTCGAAGCAAGTGCCGTGAACAAAGCCGCTCGACGGTAGAGCGGCTTTCGGAAACTCGTATACCTCTAGGGTAATTGCACGGATTGAAATATGCAGGCTGCTCGTCTATAATCGACGCGGAAACTCCGACCGGGAAAGTTCGCGTCGCGACGAGCTGCGCTCCACGCGCGTTCACCTGGAGTTTCGCGCCGAGCACCGAACATCGCAGACGAATCGACCGTCCCGTAATTAGGTCTCATGGGTAACGGAAGCAATTGCGGATCCGGCCGAGAGAGCATCCACGGGTTTCAGGGTCTAGTTTATTCTCTTTCTCTCACACGCTCTCTCTCTTTCTCTTGGCTTCAACCATGCCGGGACGTCGCGTCGATGCGTTAGGTCGACGGAAATTGGGAATTCGACCGTCGAATTGCGTAAACTGCCGCTCAAAATTCCCTACCACCATTCCCACCATTGTCATCGTGCATTATTCGAGTCGTTTCATCGCTACAGCGAAAGAATATTTTCAGTGAAACGTCGATTTAATTGAGCGAGCTTGCTTTAATATCGTAACGCACTCTGTGCTCTCGATCGGTCATGTATCGCGTGTAATGAATAATGCGGGCACACGCGTCGGTGAGCACTGTGCGATACATTGTTCGTTTATTCGTTAATAATTCCTGTAACTGAATATTATTCAAGCCTCGATAGAGGATGCATTGTGGCTAGACTGCGGATTTTGTGCATTTCGAACGGAAATTATTCGCTAAAGTGCAAACTTGTGGACGTATCGTAAGAGTTATGTTTTGCTCGACTTGTTGTTGGGTACTTGATAGTAGAGTCCTTGCTTTACATTATAGTTTAATTAATTTTAACATTTATACATTGATGTACAGTGGCGTTAACTTTACGACTCATGTCACTGCCGGTCAAATGATTGGTTTTATATTTTTCATTTTATGCATACAGGGTCTGTCCGGAAAGTAATGCAACCACATTTTCTAAAACAAAATCTATTAAACATGTGGGTATAAACCTTTAAATTTCTTCAAAGTAGGATCCTTGGGCGTCGACACATTCTTTCCAGCACGATTTCCATGCTTCGTATGCTCTCTGGAAGGCGTTTTTTGGAACCTCTCGTAGTACCCTCGTCACAGCCTCTTTGACGCGTTCCACGCGTTCAAAATGGCATCCTTTTAGCACATTTTTAATTTTTGGAAACAAGCAGTCGGCGGGAGACAAGTAAGGACTGTATGGGAGTTGAGGAAGCGTTGTGATCCAACTAAGAAGTACCGTTTACTGTTTTCCCCGTAATCTACGGAAAAGTTTTGGTTGGAAGTGCTCGACGAGGCTGCGACGAGGGTACTACGAGAGGCTGCAGATAACGCCTTCCAGGGAGCATACGAAGCATGAAAATCGCGCTAGAAAAAATGTGTCGACGCCCAAGGGCCCTACTTTGAAGAGTTTTAAAGGTTTGTACTCATATGTTCAATAGATTTAAAAAAAAATGTGGTCGCATTACTTTCCGGACAGACCCTGTATATTGTACTAAAAATTGTACAAAATTTCAATAAACACAGCCTTGACATTTTTATAAGCTAAAACATTTGAATCGTCTTTAATGCTCGGTAGGTTCAGCGTTAAATATCCCCTTGTGAATAAAAATTCAATGCTTGCACAGAGGAATGTTCGCGAATTATCAACGGGGGTATCTGTACTCAACCAATCGAGTAACATCCTAGAAATATCGCTCGCAACACGCAAGATTGATCGTCTCTCTCTCGGACAGTCTCGCCTGTCAGTGTTCCTCAATGAGCACGAAACAAAATGATTAAATTATTGCAATCCATAACCGTGTCCTCGTTCGATCGTTGTTCGCGTATACTCAGGAAGCCGGCCACTGTCCCGAGGAATTGACAAACGGCAGCGAGTCGCATCGTTCGAACGCGGTAACGAGGTCTCGGGAGTATAGCTCTGCGATAGTTGTCGGATCGCAGTTCGCCGGTATCGTCCGTTGTCAACAGATGTTCCGGCGATTGTGCGCTGTTAGCGAAGTTACGCTTGTCGCCGGTATATCTCTGTCTCGGCTGGCAGCTTCTAACGATCGGGTTCCGCGGTGACACGAAGACACCAGCCTGGTTATCGGTCGCGTTCAACAGTTGCCACTTCGCCAATATTTCGAACCGTTCTTCCTATCAAACCGACAATCCCATTCGACGCTAACCGACGCACAGAGTGGTATTTGGGCTGAAAACCTGGCCAAAAATCAAAATTGGAAAAATTTATATCGAGAGTTGTGATTGCGTCCCGAAATAGATAAATAAACATGCCGTCGCGTGGTGCACTCCTTAGCTGTGTTTACCTAAACAGTCACCCATGCCTGCACTTAGAACATAGCACTTGTTCAATACACACGTCTTTGATCGCAGCATTCCGTTCGTACGCATCTTTTTCCTGTGATAATTTTTATGTTGGAAGTGATCTTTGTGGCGAAATTTGTGATGGATATTGTTACAGGAGGAATGTACATTACATTAATCATATTTTTGTCAATGTTAAAATTGTTTTTATACGTGTTTTTACTGATCTACAAGTCTGACTAAGAGCTCTTAGATTTTCATGACTTTTTTGCATAAATTAGTGTTTTTAAACATATACAACTCATCGCAACGGCATAAAAGTTACGTGGTGTTAAACTTCAGGATATCTAGAATTAGTATACCGCAAAAGAGTTTTCACAAGTTTTCACATTAAAAAAAAATAAAGCTCCAAATATAGCCCCTTTTTATTACTACGTTTTTATTAACTCGCTTTCTTGTCTGTCTATTCGGTACAAATTTTGTAATTGACTTTAAACTAACTTCTCGATGAGACTTGAAACTTTAAACATAGCACAGAACTAGATGACAATACAAATTATATAAATAAAAAAATTCTTAATAATTATTTAAATAAAAAAAATTATTTTTAAAAATATACCATGTTTTTAAGACGGAGTAAAAAGTATAATTTAAATAAAAATTTTTTTTTCACAATACCACGTTTTTAAGACGGACTAAAAAGTATAAAATAATTTTTCCTAGCCCCATACAGATTCCCAATCCCATACAGATAGTCCTGAAAATTTGTCATTGTGAATTTTTAATAGCTATTAAAATATTTGTAAGATTTAATTCGTTTTAAATCTTTTTTATTTTTTTTAAGAAGTTTATTTTTAAACTTTTAATATTTTCTTCGACTTTTTATGGTTTTTTATAACAAATACAATTTTAGATATACTTATAATCACTAGTATGTAGTTAGAAATGACTTTTTTACTCATGAAGTAACAGTATAACGTACAAAAAACAAGAAAATATTTTTGGCCAGGTTTTCAGCCCAAATACCACTCTGTGCGACGCTCATCAACATTCTCAATTAAATAATCTGAAGAAACAACGAGAAAGATTCAACGACTGTTGCGAAACGGAGATCGTAGGATCGAGGAATCGATTGCCATTCCATTGATTTCTCATCAACAAAATTCCTAATGCAATTGTCCTAGCAAAGAACTAGGAGATAGAAAACACAATACACTTCTTTCATTAATCATTTTAAAACGTTAAAAATAACGTGTCAGTATTCATTTTTTAAAATCTTTTTCAAAATTCCTTTACAAAGAACTGCATCGAATCTCTGCAAAAAACTGTGGCAGTTGAAAGATTCTGTTCAAGATCGAATCAGAGATCAGGTCGAGGATATTCTCCAGGCCTACCGAACAGATTCCCAAATAAATTGTCCTGGAGAGGACTGCGACAGTAGAAGGATTCCGTTCGGAGACCGTTGCGAAACGATCGACGTCGATCGGAGATCGTAGGATCGAGGAAACGATTGCCATTCGATTGATTTCTCATCAACAAAATTTCAAATGCAATTGTCCTAGCAAAGAACTAGTAGATAGAAAACACAATACACTTCTTCCATTAATCATTTTAAAACGTTAAAAGTAACGTGTCAGTATTAATTTTTTAAAATCTTTTTCAAAATTCCTTTACAAAGAACTGCATCGAATCTCTGCAAAGAACTGTGGCAGTTGAAAGATTCTATTCAAGATCGGCACCGATCAGAGATCAGGATCGAGAATATTCTCCAGGCCTTACCGAACAGATTCCCAAATAAATTGTCCTAGGAGAGGACTGCGACAGTAGAAGGATTCCGTTCGGAGACCGTTGCGAAACGATCGACGTCGATCGGAGATCGTAGGATCGAGGAATCGGTTTTCCGTGCCTTTTTCGGCTCGGCTCGGCTCCGCTCGGTTCGGCGCGTTCACTTCTTGGAGTCGCAGTCGCATTCGCGAGCAGTTACGGGCGCGCAGCTGTCTGCATTAAGCGTGGGTACACGAGTTGGCAAGCACCTATCTGCATATTTACACGCGTTTCCCCGTGTACCGTGATAAAATCAGCGCAACCTGTGCTCCGGAGGCAACGTGCTGCGGTGTCATAATCGTATTCCTCGAGACACCTTCGAGCGTTCTGGGAACTGGTCGCGCCCGGGCTGCCGAGGGAGGAACGCAAACAGCGCCAGGAATCGAATCTTCGAATTATAGTTACCATTTAGCTTGTGCCAACTGGAAACCAGTCTCTTGGAAAAATTGTTTGCGCAGTGTCAACAAGATTTAATCGTTCGACACCACGGAATCACCTCCTTGGAAAAATTCCATCAAGTTCGACAAGCTTTAATTTTCTGTTACGATTGCGGTCGACAGAAATGATGCAGTATTTTATCGATATAAGTCCCCAACACGGTCCACCCAGGGACACATACGTCAGGCATACTATTCTTTGACTTTTGCCGAATGTAAAGGAGGACAGCCGAGTTCGAGAGGCCTCGGATACCGAGAAGTGTAAACATAACTAATCCGATGACAAACTTCTTTAGTTTTCATTATTTTTTTTATGGAGCTTTCACCAACAACCGAGGCCTCTCGAGCTTCAGGGCCCCTTAAGGGGGTACACCCCGCAGTAGTGAGGATAGTTTTTCTTTTTATTGAAGCTCTTTAGACCCTTAAGTGGGTCCATTTCGCTTTACAATGTGGTATAACAATTTTACAGATTGGTATTACATAGTTAAAGATGTACTTATGATTTAAATAGATAATTTACAATCTTTGAAAAATGACTGGATATAACTACAAGCCTTAATATTAGGTTCCGCTATGAAAATGTCAATACTTAGGGGTAATCGGTAGCCTATTTTACCTAAAGATTCCAAAAGTTTTTGCCTTTGGACGTCGTATTTTTCACATTGCCATATGACGCGAGTGAGGATAGTTCTGGGACACTTACCGGCCAGACATTTGGGGCATTTATGGATAAAACACAGTACAACAGAGAAAGACACTACAGAGCGGCCTTATTCCCAAATATTTTATTTAATGACGATTAATATTTTTCCAGCAGGTACACACTAACAACATTTTGTTGTACAGAAACACCTCGGCTTAGCCGGCGCATAAACAGAGCGAGCCGTGTACGACAAGTTCGATAGCAGATATCACAACACCGTAATCGAACCGCGCGAAATGCGGGGGCATATCCGCCCCCCTTGGGGGTTGGTTTTCTTTTTCCTCGGGATACCTGATCCCGCTATTCCGAAGTTTCGAGGGGGATAATGCGATTCCGATGACCGGGCGGGACCGGGGCCAGCGAGATATTATTCGTTCGGGGAGATATTATTCCTCCGGATCGGCCAGGCGTCGATAATTGCGGGGAGTTTAACGAATGGCGACTTAGTTATTGCGGCAATTCCGGCCGTAATTCCGGCGCCGGACACGCCGCAGGTCTCTGTCGATATCGGAGAAGGGGATGAGGCCTTCTGGGAGCTTGTCGCGAGACACCATACCCCTGCTTATATACGCGTGCACTTAACGCTTGCAATTTTTAATTACGCTGGCCGTTCATGCCTCGAGGCTGGGGGCCGCGAGTTTTACGATAATTTGCGGCTATAATTCGTTCCTCTGCCCTGGCCCCGAGCCCTCTCGCGAAATCGCCATTCCCCGGTTCTTTTTTTTTCTCCCCCGCCCTCGAAAAGCCCGGAGAACTCGAATACGATCGCCGGGAATAATTAAATGTTTCCAGCGGAGAACAAACCGCAAGAATGCCGGCGGCGAGAGACTGTTTTCCGCCCTGGAAAAAAGAACCACGCTCGAGGGATGGTGAATAATCTCGACGCGTCGCCGGAGAATCGATTCCAGGCTCGTTTTTTAATCCATTTGCTCATTAGCGTGTGTACGCGAGCTGTTTCCCCGTTATTGCTTGCCCGGGCGCATTGCTTTCTTAGCCACGGGTAATTAATCTTCCAAGCGGCGATTCGAACGGTAGCCACTCGTTTGCCTAATCGATTCACTGCACAATACGATGAGATAATGTACATATGTAAGACAATTGTTATTTAGGATGATAAAGTAAACGAAAATATGTTTCTCTGTAAACAAAGAAAATTTTGTCTTTATTCATTATTTAACAACACTTATTTACACTATTTACAACCTTACCTGTAAACAAAGAAACGACAATTAATGTTTACTATTATCACTTCTCTGCCTACACTACTAATTTTGTTTATAAATTTTAATCTTTGTATTTTGCACGTGTGCTCTATTGTGTAATCGCTATGTCTATCTCTCTTCAATCCTTCTGCTAATTGTCGCTCCATCTATCGGTGATTAAAATAAAAGACGCGCGGAGCATGAGAAGCGCGGCAAATTCCAAAACTAAAGAAGGTATACCTTTTCTTTACACATATATTTGTATTTTAAAGTTCTTTCAATGTTTCAAAGTCACTTCGCAGCCGGAGCTATTTTAACTCAAAAATTAAATGTTTCTTCCGACCTAGAATTATTCTTATTAATGTAATTCTCATTAGTGACTCCAAGTCACCATGCGAGTGCTAAGGGATAAATCCACTTTCGTAGGAAATCGAATAAATTTCATAAATCAAACGGCTCCGCGAATCTTGTGATAAAGAATACGTGGCAGAGGGATTATCGTTGAATTTCTCTCATGATGCAAATGGGTTAACTCTGCGTCACGAGCCAATTAAAATAAATCCTCGGAGCGATTTTGCTTCGAGGGAGTTTTTGGTCGCGCTAGAAATAAATTTCGGGGTTGACGGCGAGTGTAAGTGGCTGAGATAAATCCAGAGGGGGAGAAAGAGGGTCTCCGGGTGTTGGTAGGCGAGGGGGAAAGAGTAGACAAGAAAAGTCTGAGAGACCGGACGACGAGAGACGGACGTCTTGACCGATTGTACGGCTCGCGGTGGAAATTAGAGGAGGCGCGTTCTTGCTGGTCGACCACTCGCTTCCGGTGGATGAAACAACCCCTAATAACAGTCTGGAAAGGTGTTCGCGTCTATCTGCGGCGACCATGGTCTCCGGAAAGTGGATTACTCGGTGGAAATAATCGGGAGAGCTGCACGAACTCCCTTGAAGCTCGACGACCTTCTAAACGCGATCACTGGACAACTCCAGTTGTCAATTACTCTTTTATATTTCACTTCGCAAATTTCTTCGTAAATGCATGAAGATCCGATTTCAGTTACCGGATTACTGAACCTACCGATCTGTAAAAATGGCTGACACGTGTTGCTTTATACAAACGACAATGTAGAATTTATAATAGATGTTCTATGATTTTTATTATAATATGTGCTTGAATATAAAAATCTGTATAATCGCTTCCAGCGAAAGCATCATTATAATTTCAATAAAAAACGAGAAACCGGCGATGTGATCGACGGTGGTAGGTTCAGTGTGAATAGCGCGATTCATAAAAGATATCGGCAGACACCTAGCTCGTTCATCTTTCTCGCGAAGCCGAAGGATCTCGCGCATTTAGGCTCGATCAAAGTGTCTATGCATCGTAGACGAGGTTTCCCCGTTCAGATCGTAATTCCGATTCGGTTCTTTCATCGATGTCGGTCGCGATTGGCTGGTACGTTCCAATTGGAAGGCTTGGAACTCGTTCGGGCGCGTTCGAGGGAAACCAACTGGAGTGTGTTCCAGCCGATAAGCGACTCTTTGTGCTCGGATAATTCGAATGTAAACCAGCCGGTGCTCGACGAGCCGACGGACACGCGCGAATATACATACGTATAGACGTGTGTGCGCTTGGTTAGGGCTCTGTTCTTACGTGCACGCGCCGCTTCGTTGGAAGGTCAAAGGGCGGCGGCGGCGGCTACAGTATCGGAGATTGATCGGATAGCTGCTTTGTTGGCGGCGATGTGGAATTGGAATACCGATGCTGTTATATCGAGAGGAGCATCGTGCTCTTTTTAGGGACAGCAGCGGGTTCAACGAGAATCAAAGGCCTCGTCGTTAACGGATGAATATTTATCCCGACAGGGAGCGGCGACGGATACCCGATAGCATCGGTGATCGCGACCGCTGCTACCAACGGATGCAGTCGTAATAGCTGTCCACTCTTGTTGTCGTCGATGGAATAGAGTGTATAGTCGCCCTACGAAGCCATACCTCCGTCACTATTAACTCGGCGGAGAGCTAGAAATGTTACGAATGTTTCGAACGAAATGTATTGCGGCTTTGAAAAATGCACTTAGTTAATTTTTTACAGTTGCACCGAACGACCGGCTTTGTTGTCAGCAAATATAAGTTCCCTGAATAAAGCGGACAAAAGGTTTCGAAACAATTTCTTTGCCCCATCTAATCGCGTTTTCACCAGGTATGCCGTTTCAATTATCTTGATAATAAGCAAGATGTTGGTGTTCGAGGCGGTTGGAACACTTCGCACGAGAATCCTTGAACTTTGCTGGGTCGACCTCCGCGTGAGCGCCCTTGGAAAATAAAAGAGGCGAGCGAGCGAGAGTCGAGATACGCACGATTGCGCAAAGGAGAGACCGTTCCAGGGTGGTGCAACTATCGAGAGGGTTAAAAACGCTTATCGGCGGAGCTTGAAGATAGCGAGAGCGCGCGCGGATCGGCTCGGCTGTTTAGAGGGGAGTCTGGGGAAGAGAGAAAGAGAGAGAACAAGAAGAAAAAGGTGGAGGGTCTCGAAGGGTCGGAGGGTACGACGTTCGAGAAATCGCTTAGGACCGGAGCGATGGGCACTGCCGCGAGATAAAGAAAGAAGCCGAGCCCGGCTTGTAAAGCTCGTAACCCAGATGCGTCCCGTGTGTTTTATTGCCCTTTTACGCGCTCTCCTCTCCTCTCTGTTTCTCTTCAGTTCCCTCTGGACCGTCCAAGGGGCAAAGATCGTTTGCCGCAGTTCTCGCGACCGGCACACAAGCCCTGAAATCCGAGCGGGCTCGCTTCTCTCTGGTTCGCATAAATTCCTGTCGTTTCGCCATTTTTCCCTCAGCTCGAGAGCGCCACGTGAATTCGGTTTAATTAAGCACAGGATGCTTCGCGTTCCCCGAGTGACGATCCCACGGCACGATAGCCGAGAAAAACGTCCGACCGAGATGACATATCGGACGCTCTCCGAGGAATGCGACAAATCGGTCGGAAGAGGGTCGATCAACCAGAGAATTCGATTTTAGAAGTGGTACACCGAGCTGGACTGCGGAGGTAAATCAAGATGTGCTTTTAAGCCTGTTCTTCTATCTCGTGGGAAAATTTCAGAGTAAAACTGAGTATGAATTGCAATTTCAATTTGAATATGAATTTCGATCAAAAAATTGAATATGAATTCGGAATAGCAATTAAGGGGAGGAGTCGAGGGTTGAATCGAAGGCCTATCGAAGAGGCGACCGGTCGCGATGATTTCAATTATTCGCAGCGCGCAGCGCGGCTCGCTGGCTGTTCACCAATGCGGAAGGTGTGCGGTGGCAACGCTTTCAAGGTCACCGGCACCTGTCCGTGCGCCCGCATGCCGTCTGGCTGGTAACCTGCCCCGGCACTTTCTCCGTTTCCTCGGCTGATATTATGCTCGGCCGTGCACCGCTTGCACCGCTTGCACCGCGTGCACTGGCCTCCGGCGCGGCGAGAGCGCTCGCCTCTCGTTATGCATTTTTCAGCGAGCAGCGGCCGCGGCGCGACGCTGCCCTTGACTCTCCGCGCGGCCCTACAACTCTTTCAACAAGGCTTCTCTCACACTATCTCCCCCGTCAACTGGCTCTCGTTCATTTTCCAGACCGCTCGTGAAACGTTACAAAATAAACCCTTGCCGAAGCCTACTCGACCCTTCGACCGAAAGGGGTGAGCTTTCCACGCGAGCCTTCGCTCACCCCTTCCACCACGATTGTCGTTACAGCCACCGATAATCGGAACGTTTGGCGTTCACGATTTCCTGCCAGAGAAAAATGGAAATTTTGTTCGTGTTTCTGTACTTTCGATAATGATACAATTTTCTGTGTGTTAATCGTCGTAAAAATTGTACATTCCTCTGGTAACGGAGGAATAGAAAAACGAATAACGCGGCGTTTTCCTAGATATTAGACGGCAAGGGGTTAGCAGGGAAAAACACCTGTCAGAGCGTTCGAGCGATCGATTCGCAATTTACGGAGGAATCTGGCTCCTCCGTCCCAGTTCGAGACCGCGCTCGCTCTAATGGACCCGCTCGTTTTAATTCCTCCGTCCAATTTATAGCGGCACCTGCTCCGACGATCCTTCCCTCGTTCGGTCCTCCATCGAGCCACGATTAGCCGAAAGTTTCGTGGTCCTTCTCGAGAGGAAGCTCGATTAAGGGCATCCAGTCACTCGACGCGCTTCCACCACGAATCGGAACATCAGAGAATTCATTATTCTCGACGAGAGGTTCACGACTAACATACCACACAATCCTACATTGCAATATGTACATATTTTTTGAAAATGTACATTGTCCCTAAAAATTAAAAAGGAGTACCCTTAACTTTCGGTCTTTCTTCACCTCGAATCACCTTGTTGAAAAAAACTCGAATCTTCACCCGTAGAGCTACCTTTGGTCTCCACCCCTAGACCGCGGATTTCCCTGCAGGGATAAACGGGAAAGTTGAAAGGCATGTTTTTTGTGGAGGAGTTTTTCGCTCTGGAAATCCTGTTTCCGCCGGGGAGATCCGGTTTCGAATTCCCGGATACGGACGCGGTGAAAACTCGGGGGGTTGGCTGCATCGACGAGCGAAGCAATGAGTATAGGCGTCGCGTCGGGATAGTAGGGGTTGTAATCGCGAGATTCGACTTCGCAAAGCAGCTCTGCGGTTCCCTCGTTCCCCGCGAATGCGTATCACGGCCGGAATAATCGAATCGGACGGTTCGTTCCCGGCAGGATTGAATTAGACAGCGCAGCGCGGAGACGTTGCCGCTCTTCGTGACGGATTAAGATGGAACCGCGAGAGACGCGTAAAAATGGACAGACCCGCGCTTTCGAGGGGTGAGATCACGAGGGGGAGAATAGCGGAAGCTGTGATCCATCCTAAGTAACGAGCTTTATCGCTGCGAGCCGGACACTCGCCTGATCAATATTCGAATAAACCCTCGAACTCGGTGGATGCACACGGGGGTGGAAATGTTTGTCGAGTGTGCTCCGGACATTCCGTAGGCTCGAGAGAATGTTTTACTGGGGTGCGAGTGTTTACCGGATAGGTGTAAATAAGGGAATCGAGACGATTTTACACTATCGGCTGCCGGTGAAAGTAGGGAGAGAGTGATCTACTGGTTGCGAGATTAGTTGTACGTTTGGTAAACGGAAGTGGGGGTTGCGTTACCGGAAATTGTAGAGTACCGAGTTCGAACTGGTTTGAATTAATTAACAGAGTGTTAGTGCATTTCCAATGCAGTGCATGTCCAATGTGTGCGAAGGATTATAGAGATTATATTCAAAATATACAGACATTGAATATAATGGAGGCAATCTAATATTACCTTAACGATGACAGTTTTATTAGAATCTTAATAGTAATGATTGCTAAATATGTTTTTTCCTATCGATCGTATTTGCTGATAATAAATCATTAAATGCTTTCGGCGTTACGGTTCGATCTTATGATGAATTTTCCAATAATGTATGTAAAATGTATGTAATTTGATTCCAACAAACGTAGAATGTCAATAACGATTTACCATCAAGATATATTCGTAAGAGGGGATTTAAGAACATATTATGACTTTTCAAATTCACCGCCTTGTATCGATTGATATAACCTAGATCGAGTTCAAATACGTACGTACATCAGTATCTTGACAACAAGCATATTCGACGCACGCAACACACGTGTCGCACATTTATCATATATTTAGTTCCCCAAAGCAAGTGAGTGTGTCTTTATGAACAATATTTGTTTACATTCAATCACTCAATAACAATAATTCACTCAATAATTTCTGTTTTTCAACATTATTGTAACATATTTATTTTACAGACGCAATTCAAATTGATCTTGGAAAAGATCCAAACTGGGATCGAAACGTTGATTATGTTCGACTAAATTAGCAAAATTGCTTTGTTCTTAACAAAAGATCGAACCGTAGCGCCGAAAACATTTGAAGATTTATTATCAGTAATGATTGCGACTGTGAATCCAAACTGAAATTTTTTAAACGTCATCTATTTTTGTCAGAACCGCCTAAAGTTCACGGTTCAAAGTAATGAGGCCAATCATCCCCAATTTCCATGAACCACCCCAAGGATAAGGGCAGGAGATCAGAGGAAAAGAAAAGCAGGCTTTAATAGAAGTAGTCCGTAAGCCACCCTACTCTATCCATTTCTATTTTCTGCTTCCCGGAAAAGTTATCGAGATGAGTCTTTGCTTAGGGGCTGAACGCTCTTATTATATCGACGCGCGATGGCGTCGTTCCACCCCACCTAGGAAAGCCGTTGAAATATTCTCACGATTTTTCGACAAAACGTTCCGGTGCGGCGCGGCGTTTCGCGGTAAAGTGCTCGCGAATAGTCTCATTTTTAACGCGACGCGAAGGAGGGTGAGCCCCGTCGCGACTGTTCCTCGCAGATGGGGGTGCACGCGCTACCTATCATCTTCGAGAGTGGAGATCAACCTTATTGTTCGGCGAAAAGTGTGCACTAAAATCCTCTGTTCGAAATAGAGCTCTCAAGACGGCTTCCGGAGGCTTTTACCATTTTACATTCGCTCGATGCAGTATCGAACAGTACTGCGTAGTCGTTTGGAACTGAAAATGTCTTACTGAAACTTCAACCCTTCCCAGTAGGGCGGCTCTTGTTTACTCTTGTCGAAAATTTTGTTCAAAATTTATTCAGTTTCTTATTTCTATTTAATTTTGCACGAAGATCCGCAAGTCTGTCAGTGAGTTGTAGTCCCATGACAATTTCCTTTTGCCAATCACTGAGAAGCAGTTCTGGAAGCTGCTCTAAATGTACCTTAAAAATGATTGTGCATTAAGCCTCGGGAGAAGAGCTCGCAGGAGCCGTAGAATTGGAGGTTGCTGAAGGATCCAAGGTCTCCGGCGCAGCGAGGAGTGTAACGCGATTCCTGAGGGCGTCGTTCTGTTTGCCGAAGGAGGAAAGGAAGACGAAACGGTTAACCGTGGAGCAGCAGCACCGGCGATATTTGTTTCCGTCCTCGACTGCTTGCTCGCCCTGCTTGATTTTCGAATTCGAGCTGGGTGGGGAGGCACGATTCGTTAACGTCTGTCGCAGCACGCCGTGCCTGCTCTGGTGTCTGCGCTAGCTGGCAAGAAGACAAGTGTTTGCTTCACGTTTCAGGAGCCGGTCGAGAAGCGGTTCTCTCGTTAGTTAGCCATTTAGCAGAGAGTCGCCTGGGAAACAGGCGCATCGGCCTGAAAACTTTCCCTCGCCCTCCGAAAATGGAAATCGATCTGCACACCGCCACTGCTGGAACTGCGTCGCGCGAACAAACACTCGCACATACAGAAGCCTGATTAACGACCGCCCAGGAACGCTTTCGCCTAACTTCCGCCAACACTTTCGGCGCGGCAGCTTGCCGCACACACTTCTCTGCACAACTTTCCCGCTTACCGTCTCGTTTCGATACGATCAACCTCTACGCGGCTCTAGGCCACCTCTGATCGATCCCTTTCTCGCGATGTCCCCGAGTCTCAAGGCGACGAACCTCCTACGCGCTGCAGCTACTTGCTACCAACGCAATTTCCAAATGCTCTATACTGTAAAGGGTCTGGTCGATCGATTTTTATTGATATCGTGTGCAAAACAATACTTTTTAGGTTGAAAGACAATTCCCCGTAATTGTGAGTCGCTACCCCTCGTTTAAGGGTAATATGAGGGTTACACCCTAAAATTTATCTTCTTTTTGGTTGTTAATAGACATATAAAAATGAAAAAAGAAACGAAAATACGTCGCATTTTAAAAGAGATTATTGGTCAAGAAGAGACTTAATCTCCTGATCGAATCATTAATTTAGGTCGGCCTAGGACTGTACAAGATCTAGAGTGTGGATCTTCGAAAAGACCAATCAAAAACTTTTCAACAACAACGTGAAGAAATATGAAATAAGTTGATACATATGTACGTGTTGGCCTAACGCCAACACGTACCCCGACAGATCTATCATGTCTCGACGTCGATGTTAAGGATTTCGTTGAAAATGAAATATGATGCAGCCCGCACGAAATCAGGAGGAGTCTAAGTCATCATTTTGCTGGTTTTGAATCAGTTTATAAAATACAGATCCTTGATCTTGGCATTGTGCCAGCGGGCCGGTCTAATGGGTCATACCACGACAAATCGATTATACGTCGACAAAGATGCGACAAAGAACGAGTGATCTTGATCACAATGAAATATGAAGCAGAGCACGCGAAATTAGGGATGGTTTAAGTCATCGCTTTGCCGGTAGTTATTACTGGATACATGAAACTGGGGTTTGTACGATGGGGTATTATTGTATTGACAGAGTTGTATCTACAGTTAGAAGAAGTCTAGAAGAATTAGTTTAGTAAATACGTGTAAAAGATATGTTAAAAAAATGCATTTGGTAGGAATTGTTAAAAACAATAGTAAAAATTGATTTTTACGACTTTTTTAGCTGGTCCAATAACGAAAATTTCAAAGATGTGTTTGGTCAACTTGTATAAATTATATACGCTTCGAAAATTTCATTGAAATTGATTAATTGGTTTACGAGTTATAAACGATCAAAAGTTGTAAAAAGGCCGAGAATCTTGAAAAATTGCAATTTTTACCACTTTTGATCGTTTATAACTCGTAAACCACTTAACCAATTTCATTGAAATTTTCGGAGCGTATATAGTTTATACAAGTTAACCAAACACATCTATTAAATTTTCGTTATTGGTCCAGCTAAAACGCCGTAAAAATCAATTTTTACTATTGTTTTTCACAATTCCAACCAAATGCATTTTGTCAACATATTTTTCAAACGTCATTTACTAAACTAATTCTTCTAGCCTTACAGAGAAATTGAAGTCGTTTGATCAATTCATAAAAAAGTTATTCTCCTTTAAAGTGTGTGTGATCAGTTTCGCTCCTAACTGTGGGTTTAGGTTCAGAAAAGGAGGCAACATCAAGTTACCTTCTAGTTTCTCTTTTTGAGAGAATTGTCGAAGGAAGAAGCACAATTTCATTGAATCTTTCGTTCTGCCAATTGATTCGGGGAATGTTTATTTAGCCAGTTCCGTAGTCTAATCACGATTTTACCAATTCTAATCGCGGTGAATCAAGAGCTCGGCCGAGTCGAATTTCGCAGGCGGCTGGGAAAAGCTGTCGGAAAATCGAGATTGCGAGATTGCATGGATCTCGTTCGGGGAATTCAGACGCTCGGAAGGAACCACGGGAATTAGCTTCCGGTCGGTTCGCAAGAGGAACCGCAAGTTATCCGGCTGCGAATCTCTCGGCCGGCGTATCGGCCAAAGAAATGCTAATTGCTGAACTAATTGCGACGGCAACAAAGACACCGAAGAGGGCCCCCGGTATCTCTCGCATGGCGAGCGTAATTGCGGGCCAACGGAGGGACAATTAACTGCTCCATTCTCGTGGACAAATGGCCGGGCGTTTGAGCACGGGAAGAGAGAGAAAGAGCGAGAGGTAGAGGGAGAAGCGTGCGTGCGTTGAGGCACACGCAGATGCGCGTTATTTAAGCGTTATTTTACGTGATCGCGAACCAACCCAGCAGACCTCAGCCGCGACTATGCAAATCCGAGCCGCGGATTATGCATTCCATCAATTATAAATACGCCACGAACACGTAACCGGCCCGGTCCCTTCCGATTTGTCGAACACGAGCCGCACGACACCGTCTTCCCCGCTGCTTTCCGACACAATCGTGTACCGCGAATATCCTTGTCCGGAATGCTAAATATTTCCGAGCTGGTCTTGTCGACCCCCCACAGCACGGTGACAATCCCATTTTTATTCTTGTTTCATTATTACGCGCAATATCACAGTGGGCTGTGTCTACAATCTAGCTGGACAATATTCAATTTTGATAATGAACCACATGTACGAAATCACACAATCCCATTCAAAGTGTGTACCATTAATTATTATGAGACTGACGCTTAACAGTTTAATGTTTTTAGGATTCAAATAAAGATTTTCACGACCGTCTTCCAAGTGAATCCACACAGGTGTTCGGTTAGAACTTCCGGAATCGACAGTTGAGACGATAATCGACAAGCGAAACTTCGAGAACAGTTTCCACCCTCGTATGAATGATGCCTGTCAAAACAAAGTACGTGTCGAACACTTGCCCGTTTTATTTTGCATAGTTACATAAAGATCGGGGGGATACTCGAATATTAAAGCAAGGATCAGAATCCATTGAAAGAACAAGTGGCTGAAACGAAAGGAAGATAGACGACAGCAGACACGCTGACTATCAAGCTGCAAGAGAAACGTTTTCCGCTCGAAGAAAAGCGGTAAGACGGGAATTAAGGGAATTGTTCCGGGTTGAAAGGTTTTCGCGGCGCGTTTCAACTGCGGAAAGAATGGCAGCAGTTCGCAATCGAGAGGATTCTCTCTGCGGTGACGACTGTTCCCTGAACACTTGTTCCATCGGATCCCGACGAATGTACAAGCGAAGCGGAATTTTCGCGAAGGGTTTTCGGTCGAGGCTTTTTTCCCTACCTATTGTTTTCGATTTTTCCAAGGCTCGTAGGTATCGAGACAATGAAATGAATGGGGGGGCCGACGAGTCGGCAATTAAAATGAAAATAGCCGGTGAACAGCCACAGTCCGCGAAATGTAAACCGGCCGGTCCAGGGCCGTTTATAATTTCGGCGAGCTTGTCCGCGGGCGTCGAGCATGAATGTTTCATGAGCGACCGAGGAAAACGTTCGAATCTGAAAACATGAACGGAGGGGAAAATTCGAGAGACAAAAGCGAAAGCCAAAAGTGCCAGCTGATAGAATGCAAAGAGAAAAGTATCTCACAGATTTTCACAGAAACAATGATTAGGATGTTGTATAACGTCGTGTTGTTCGCTATCGGAATTCACGTGTGATTTTCTTTTAGGAAATATTTTCTCTGGAATGTGCGATCGAAGCATGTACGAGATTTTCTATTTGAAAGAAGTGGAAATTAAAAGAAAACAACAACAGTGTTTTGAAAATCTTCTCATTTCTATTTACTATTTTAGCATTAAACCATCGAGTCTGAAAAGTAACGGGTAACATGTTCTCTTGTAAAAATGACAAGATTCATTTTATTTATACCTTGTGCGGCTCCTATTGTCATTTCTTATTAACAATAATAAATGATATCGGCGCTACGGTTCGATCGTTTAATACTCAAAAACACAATTAACTAAGCTATTTTGCTAATTTTTCAAATCAATCGACGTTTTGGTCACTATTTTGACCATTTTCAAGATTGTATTGAGGATTGTATTGATTGTATTGAATTGCGTCTGTAAGAGAAAATAAATATGTTTTATAAACAATGACATACAATATTCAAAAGTGATAACTATTAAGAGTTTAAATGTAAGGGAAAACCAAATTTGATTTCGCAATTTTTCACTCACTTGCTTAGGTGTGATTAAGTATGTTAATGTGAGAATCACGTAAGTCTCACGATTCTCACATTAACATACTTACTCACACCTAAGCAAGTGAGTGAAAAATTGCGAAATCAAATTTGGTTTTCCCTTACATTTAAACTCTTAATAGTTATCACTTTTGAATATTGTATGTCATTGTTTATAAAACATATTTATTTTCTCTTACAGACGCAATTCAATACAATCTTGAAAATTCTTTCTAAATAATTTCTTATTAAACGTCAATACCCACACTTACAACTACATACAATAAATTGTATGAACAAGAGGTTGAATTCAATATGAATGTTAATTAAGTAGTACCATATATATTATGGTACAAGAAAAACAAAGAGGAAGATTATTAAGACAAAAATAAAGGTTTGAATTTACCGCCAAATACCGATCTACATATATGACCGATCGATAATGTGTTTCTTTCTAAGTATCTTCACGTTAACCTCATTACCGTACATGCTGTCGTGACAACAACACGTTTCTCCAAAAATTTATAACTGATTTTCGGAATAATTACTTTTTTTCTCTCACACGACGCAAGTATGTTTTAAGCTTGTTTATGGTTTTAAATCCATTTTTTACAAAACTAAAATTTTGATTATTGTGTTACAGACGCAATATGTATAATTTTTTCTTGAAAATGATCTAAATTCAGATCGAAACGTCGAAAAAACATAATTGTGAATATTTGCAAATAGTGTAGAAAGGTAGTAATTGATGGAACCTGAGCGCCAATATCATCTTCTATTAATCTTGAAAATGGCCAAAATAGTGACCGAAACGTCGATTGATTTGAAAAATTAGCAAAATAGATTAGTTAATTGTGTTTTTGAGTATTAACACTAGATTGCCTAAGCAAGTCATTTTGACTGCTTTTGAATTTCAATTAAAAAAATAATTATTTAAATAATGACACAGCTTCTTATAATTTTGTGACTTTTTCTACAACATATAAATGGGTTAATTAATCATTGTTGTTGCCCCCCTCCTTCACTTCCGGCATATATATGTGTGTTATACCTATATTGCCGAAAAGCAGTCATTTTGACTGCTTGGAAAAGACCAGTTCGGTTCTGGATTGGAATAACATGATAACATACAAGTTCATGATAAATTGTCGATTTCGACATATACTTGATAAGTTGCAGTTGTTCAATAACTAAAGTTATTGTTATTGTTATTCGAATCTTTATGCCTGGCCTGGCCACGCGCTTTGTTCCCTTTGAACGCGCTGTAACGTAATTCAGATGGGAAGGAGGATCACTGATTGTATGATCTCATACTGAAATACATTTTTTTTATTGTTAATACTTATTAATAACTTGTTATATGACTGTAAGTGATATAAAATATATTAAAAATTACTGATAAACAAATTTCTTTGCGCATTAGTTATTTTTTCACAATGCAGTCATTTTGACTGCTTTCAGGCAATATAGGTATATACTAAGCTCCCGTCTTTCTAGTGTTAAACGATCGAACCGTAGCGCCGATATCATTTATTATTGTTATCAACAAAAATACGATCGATATAAATAATTTTATTTGTCATTTCTGATATCATAAATTAATTTGTATTGAGTTGGCAAATAAGTTCGTTTGGTTTTTGTAATTTATTCCACTCCAAAAAACCGAACGAACTTATTTGCCAACCCAATGCATATAATAAATAAAAAATTAAAGTAAATCCTGCATCAAGAGCAGTATCTTTGAAGAAGACGCGGAAGATGCAGGAAAAATCAGTAACGGGTATTCATAGAAATAAATCTAGTTTGCAAGGAGTTCTGTTTTCCCCGGTCACATAGAATGTTTACCGAGTCGATGAAAAACCGTCGAAATCGAAAGCCGGGTCTGTGGTCGGCTCAAAAGCTGAAGAAAAGCAAGCAGACGATCAACAGGGGAGAAGCAAGAAAAATGTTATTTGCCAGAGATGGCAGCGCTCCAGTTTTGCTTCCCGTGTGTGTACACCATGCAGGAGCTTACGTTTGCGGAGTCGGTGAAAAACTGTCGTGGAAAATCGAAACCGAAGGGGATCGGGAAAGAGAAGCAAACCGGGAGGAATTTGATTCGCAAGAAGCAGTCGCCAGTTATTCCAGGGATCGTTGAACAGAGTGAACAGAATGGTACAAGAGTGCACAGAGTGAATAGAGTGAACAGAGTGAACAGAGTGGTACAAGAGTGTACAGAGATTACGGTAGGAAGCAGGAAAATCAAGAAGGTAGATTGAACGGCGGATGCGAAAGCGATAGAGGTTCATCGTTCGGGAATCTGTCGGGCGATCGGCACCGGATTTTTCCCGGTTTTTCCTCGTCGCTTTTTCCCTGTCGCGGACGGAGCGGCGGCGGCGGCGGCGGCTAAAAGCAGAAAAATGCAAAACGCGGAGACAGCTGGTGGCAAGCGAGCAAAAAGCTAATACGCCGACACGTACGTCCACGTGGAAATCGGCGGGGCCGTTTGACGTGGAAAATCGTCAAAGGGGAACGACAGCTTTCCCATGCATGGGCGCTACATTAAAGCTACATTACGGACTAGCTACCGACCAACCGCTTTTCCCTTTCGCGTACTCGTTCCCTTTTTCCCTGTTTCTCTTCAGCACTGGCTACGGGATACTGCAGAGTGTCGCTCGTCCGACGAACCTGCCGGGGAAAAAGCCCGTAAAAACGAAAGAGAGGAACACTCCCTTCGAGCCCCGCAAAACCGAGTCTCTCTCGTCGCGCTGACGCGCGCGAATCCTCGCGCCCCCAGATCAAAGCCGATAAGAAAATTTCTTGCTGAAACCCTCTAACAGAACCCCACTCCCTCGATCCCTTTTTCTGGAATCCTTCTGATCAATTGCTAGGACAATTAGCGGCCGTTCGATCCACTCCGTTGCGATTGCACTGTTTGGAAATCTTGTGACTCAGCGTTTCAGTCCTCTGCTCAATTTGTGGCGATGAGATTGGCAATTGTCAATTAGCAGTAACAAGAAGAGTAATTATACAGGAGGAGTTACTTGGAAAACACGATTACAAAAGTTAAGAGGCATGGTTCAGAAACGGTGTGATGCATCGCTGACCTTGTATGTACTAAGTCAGAAACATCTGCTTCCTGAGCGGTAAAATATTGCTAGATGGACCTGTACCAGACACACTCGGCCTGTAACAGCTATTAGGACGGACGTGATTAATCACTCGTAACTAGCTCCATTTTGGTCTGTTCTACACCGAAAGTTTGTGGATGTAGTGTAAACATAGATGAGGTCACCTGTGGAGAAGTTACCTGTAGATGCAGCCACTGTTCGACTTCGGAGATAGTCAACAGCAAAAGGGTTGGAGGTCCGCAAAGATTCGCGTGGAAAAGGAACAGGTAGTAGACGGTGCTAGTAGGCCCGCGTTCGAATCAATAATTCGCAAAGGGTGCTTGCTCGTTCCACCGGCCCCATTATTTGTCCACACCCACTCGACCCAGAGCAGAGGAACATCTGTTTGCTCCCCTCAATCGACGAGTATCGTTTTCAGCGGCTTTTTCGAGGAGCACCGAGGGCGCCGCGATGTTCTTTTCGGTCGAGGCGAGGGTGAGATTATGGTCGCGACCAAGAAAGCACCGGAGAGCGAGAGTCCTCGATAGTCGGAGCGAGCGGGGAACTTTCTGCTGAATTGACCATTAACGCGTTATTAGGAGCTTGCAGGAGAGGGAGAGAGAGAGAAAAAGAGGGGGACAGGTCGACGCATATATGCGTCGGGGAGGGGCTTTACAGCCCGGTAAAGCGACTACACGAGAGGGCCCGAACACAGTCTCTCTCTCTTCCTATGGATCTTTGTCGTGCGTGCGCGCGGGATGCTCGCTAAGTGGTCCATTCAACGCTGCCTGACGGAATACATTACAGGAAGTGGCAGTTAAAAAACCTTCTCCCCCTGCACGCCGTCTTCGGGGCCTCTTCTTTCATCGAGCGTAACGTAATTCTTCCCTTAACTCGACCCGTTATTATATCCTGCGATATGGAGCGACGTGGCACGCGTTCGCCCTCGCGACGACTTCAAAACCGACAGAGCGTCCTCGTGCATTCCACAGAATCACAGCAATTTGTCCAATGAAGTGGAATTCGCCATGATAAAACGTATGGCAGGAAATACCCTCTCTGAAACCTCTCGCATTCTGCAGATCCTAAACGAATTTGGCACACCGAATACGTACTAAAGTTTCATTCATTAATCGGAGTTCTTTCGCTATTTCCAGCAATTCTGTAATGTTTATTAATTTTTGTACACAAGGTCGAGCAGAGGCCATACCGAGGTTTCTCGTTCACCGGCGATTAGGATCGTTAATCGCCGTTCAAAGCGGAACCACGGCAGCAGCAAATATTGTCTTAGGTATCCGTGGACCCAGATGCTCGACTCAAATCTCGCACACCGTAGTTTTCGCTGAGCCACTCTCGACTACGGTTTAATCTTGTCCGTTGATCGTGTGTTCGGTTCGACGTCGCCCGGTAAAAGGGATTACAAAACGTGTATGTACATCGAGAGAAAGGGAGAGAGAGAGAGAGAGAGGGGGCATATCCCCTGAAATTAACGGATCCCGAAATCCAGAACCGCACGGGCCCGTCCGTTAATCGGGCAAAATACGGAACGACGCTCCGTGTTCCTCTGTAATTGGTGAAATTATACCGGCGAAAGGGGTACTCGTTCAATTTACAGTTACGATCGTGTAAAGCTGCGGTGGCAACGCGCTAATTCGCTGTCAGCCGAACGACACGGTTTACAATGATAGTACACACAGAGATAGAAGCGGTTTCTACGGAATTGTAATAAATGGGCAGCGGGTATATCGCGATGAAAAATCGTTGTTACCTTGCGGAGCATCTCCTCGAGCGACTCCATGTCCAGAGCGGGGTTGTTGTTCTCGGTGTGTACGGGCTGAACCATTTGTCACTGTTTTCCCGTAGCCAAGTGGACGTTTCCTGATCTGGGGATCGTCGTCACGGTCCTCTCTCGCTGTGAATTCACCTCTCGAACATCCTATCTGGACGACCAGATCGGCGAAATCGATCCAGAGACACGCACTACTTCAACGAATCATTGTTCCCCTCCCAAATTAGCGATTCGGAATCGAGCTTTGATCACACTCTGTCGATTGAGCGTGGTGGATGCAGATTTGATGCGTTCACTGCATCTTCGATCCTTCAAAATGAAAAGATCGATGCAGAGGAAGGTTTAATGAAATTGTTTTAATTGTTAAGCTTGCTGTGTTATCTTGGTCTTCGACGATTCATTCGCGTTTTCATGTTTTCACGACTGCGTGATCATTTTCAGCCTAGCCATGTCCTCACTTTTTAAAGATATTGGGTTGGCAAATAAGTTCGTTCGGTTTTTTACATTGGAATAAATCACAAAAACTGAACGAACTTATTTGCCAACCCAATACTATAAAAGCTACAAGCCCCTAAAAATAAGCTCTCGCGGTTACAGCCAGGGTTGTATCTATCAATTTTCCAACTGATTTTCCACCGTTCCCAGAAACTCCAAAGCGACATCGCCAGGCGGGGGCTCATCTTTCCACGGCGTTTTCCGCTTTGAAAAACGGCTCGCGATCGAAGACAAAGCGAGCGGGGTCAGCAGGATATATCTCCAGTTTGAGTCGGCTCCTATTTTAACCGTCGTATAAATTACGGGTCGGCGAGTCTCGTCGTCTTTTTGGCGGAGGATTCGAAGTTTTCGTCGCTGCTCCACGAGGGTAGAGAAAGACGCGTGGAAGAAGAAGAAGAAGCAGAGGTGCGGTGACACAAAACGATCATTAAAAAGCCGGAGGGTGAGCGACGACCACGAGACGACGAGACCTCGAGGATGACGGAGAAGAAGCGAGAGGAGAAGGGAAACGAGGAGATGCGAGCAGCATCGTCGTCGAGGGTGTTCAAGCGACTATTTTCGGCCGTAGGATATTTTTAAGCGGCGAACGACCGATTTCCAGGAGAAAGAAGCTTTTCCTGCCCCCGAGGAACGGGGACGAAGTCTGGTCCCGAGAAGACGAAGAGGAGCAACAGACTCGAAGCGTCACCGACCGATCGAGAGGGAAAACGCTCGAGAAACCGCGCTCCTGTCCTCTTCCACTCGCTTCCACTCGCTTCGTACCGCTCTCTTCAAGTTCTTTGCTCCCCGGGGCGAGCTCGTTCCCGACTAATTGAGCCTGCCCACTGAAAAACGCGCCACGGATTTTTCTTACGCTGCCTAGCTTGTCCGCCCCTGTTTTTCCTTCATCCTGCCTCGCCCGGTTATTTAGCTGTCCCGTGATTCCGTCCGCGTTAATGTGTTTTTCTTTGATCGTCACTCGTGCACCGACGAATTCGTTAACGCCGCTGCTAATGGATCGGTCTCGCGATTTCGTACACGCGACCTCCAATTTCGCATTCTCTAGACCCTGCATTCTACCTGAATAATATAGTACGTCATTCATTTACGTTCGCTTTTTGCTCGAGGCAATTCCTAGAACGATTTCCTCGGACTCTTTTCTTTCCCTTCTTCTCGTAGCAGCCGGGGTGATCTGTTTTGATTCAACGCGACCTCTTCGAATAATAAACATATTAAGCTGATGTCTTTCATGCTTTTTTCATCGAACGAGTTTGAAAGTTACTCTTCCTGATAATTATGACACTTAGTTGTAATATTGCATTATAAATATTACGACGTTTCATGAATGAGTACGTCTACTTGGCTAACGTGGGGCGCGTCGGAGGTTTCCGCGAGCGTATCGGGCAATCTCGTGAGACGAGGAATCGACTTTATCTGGTCGTGCGTCGACCACGGCGGTTACGAGACGGTTATGCCTCCGTCGCGGACAGTTATACGAGTTCCCCGGGCAGTTTCGGAATGTCTACGAGAATGAATATCGCGGGGCAAAAGCGGCCACGGTTACGGAACGCTGTCACGATCCTCCGAAGCACCGCTAAAAAACCGAGTATTCCCTCGTAAAACTGATTCGATGAAAAAGCTTGCACGCTTCTGCCCGGACCCGCGCGGCGTGCGGCGTCTTATTAATTTTCTCGAGTGGTCGCTTCGATTCCCGTCCGCCAGCCAGGCTGTTTCGTTAATTACCACACGGGAAACCGCGACGACGAGCCCGCACTTTTTCTCGGTTAATTTCCCACGAGGCCCTGCCGTCGAAAACCGATCGATTCGATTTCACGGGCTCGAACGGGCCTCGCCGGGCTAACGATTTTAATAAACAAGCTCGACCTTTTTTCGCCAGATGGAATAATGGGACTTGCAGATTAGTTTCCGAATATAGTTATGCGAGGGAATTAGTCTGGCAGTGCGGATGGGCAACGAGTCTGTGTTGGAGATTCGGCGGAGACCTTTCGGTCGCTGTTCAGCGGAGAAATTTTTTGTGGGGAAAGTAAGTTGAGGGATGCGGAAGTAGAGGCTCCAGGCTTTAAAATGAGTCTAGTTAAATGATCGTGCTAATTTTTTCTCCGAAATTATAATAGGTTGAATGCAGTTGGGCAAAAATTTAATCAACGATTGACGACTAAATTTCTATCTCAATCGTTAATCGTAATTAACAATTGATCTCCTAGTTTAGTCGTTAATTGCGGTTAACGATTAAATTTCTACTTTAGTCGTTAATGGCGATTAACGATTATTAATCGTAAATCGGATAATTGACTAATGATCAATTGCTGAAACTTCGAAGTGAAATACGGAATCAAACCCGTATGAATACCGAAAAAAGTGTAAACTGAATTTAGGTGCATTGTCATTTGGTCTATTGTATAATACAAACGCTGTTTACGTGCTTTTATGTTTCTTTTCGATGATTTTTTTTTAATCAACGATTAACTTCATCAATCGATTGGATCGATCGTCGATTTTTCGATGATTTCTTTTTTTAATCAACGATTGACGATTAACTTCATCAATCGATTGATCCAATCGTCGATTTTTCGATGATTTCTTTTTTTAATCGTACACATTAATCAATCAATCATTATTAGAATTTTAACTGTAATCAATTGAATATCACCAAGGAGAGACCAGTATATTAATTTTTTGGCCTGTTCGCAACTATGAACAAATTTTTTAATAGAAAAATAAATTAGGGAGGTGGAAGTAGAGGCTGCGCCCCTTAAAATAAGCCTTGTTAAATTATCCTGCCAATTGTTTCACCTAACCAGCGTATTTCAACGAGGCAGTGTCAAGGATCTAAAGACCAGTTACGTGCAGGAAACGCAAAATTCAGGAACGCCGATGGACCGGAAGCCCGCGAGATTAAAACGATGACTGCATAGAATGCTGCGGATGCATGGAAACGATCCTCGGGCGTATTTTCGGGCCATTAATCGAAGAGAACCGTGATGCAGGTCGCGATCCATGTCGATTACGATGACACACACGATTCCCCGCCGTTGTAATAAACGGATATCCGTTGGAAGGCGATGCAGAGATAGATAAAGAGAGAAAGAAAGTGATAGGAGTCTATCCTATGCGGATAGACGATAGGTGATTTCACTAAACGGACGTTTCTTTTTGTCAATTGAACGCGGACGATTCGGTAGCTTCGGTAAACCGTGTGCACTCTCCACTCTCTCCATCGACTGGTGTTCGTTTGAGCTCTCGACACGAGCCTAGACGAGGCAGAACGAGGCAGAACGAGACAGGGCGACACGAGGAGGAAAGGGAGACGGCCGTCGCTCGCGTTTTATCTCGATCCTGTGATCAAAGCTTAATTGAAAAAGGGCCGGGGGTGGCCGCTGCCGCCGAATGGAAACTGATACCGGGGGCCGAATACGATCGACAATGCGGCCTTTTTGCCTCTTGCCTGGCCGTCGCGCGTCGCACAGGTCGTCCAGCGTAGGTCGTCCAGCATAGGTCGGCCGCACGGGCTTGGTTAAACCCAGAGATTGAAAGCCACCGAGAACAGGAAATGGAGAACGAACCAACGAACGAACGAACGAACGGACCTACGAATGGTTACGCAACTCGGACAACGAGGTAGCTAATTTTCAGGGGCAACCGTGTCACGTCAGCCGGCGATTAACCGTCGTTAATGTCGTTCGTGCTGTCGTTTGTCTTAATTCTTCGCGTGGGACGCGCCAGCTTCTGCCTCCGCGAATTTGATAGATAGCTGTCCTGTCTGAAAACTCTTCTGAGAAACAAGCATCTGTACACACTAGTACTCAATTTCAATACTCAAATTTCCGACGACGTTCAATGACACCGCTCACAGCCTTCACAGTTTCGATTTTTGGGAAATTAACACTGTGTGCCGCGTCTACCAGAAATGGAAGACGGAATTGTTTGTTCAGGTATGATCACGATCAAATGAAACTTGACAGTGCACCTGGTCTCAGTATCACTTCTTTGCAATAATGATTCGGATCGCGTGTTTCGCGGACCAATGCGACAAAAGACAATCGTTCGAGTATAGTAAGTAAAAGGCACCGGAAACAGAGGGCAGAGACACGCTCATCGAGCGCTCACCTGGGTCGGGTCCTCGAAAGAATCGTCGGCTCAGCACACGCTCGAGTGAGCAGCCTGCTAATTGGCTGTGAACTCGAGAGAGAGAGAAGGAGAGAGCTCCCGGACCGATTAATTACCGACTGCGAAAAGATCCCTTGATTTTTCTCGCTCGGCCGTGAGCCGTTTACCTGCTAATTAGTATCGTCGGAGGCTACTAATTATCTCAGCGGCGCCGAGGCCGGCCGACGATTTGTCCGCGACGCGCGCGACACGCCGACGCAATTACCAGACCGGCTAATTCGAATCGCACCTTTTCCTCGGTCCGATCCCGGGACGCACGATTTCTGTCTTCGTCGGACGTTTTTATCGCGATGGCCACGCGGTTCAGACACGTCGCACAGTGGTATAAGATTTGTCAAATCTTGCATAAGATGGAAAATTTTGCTTGTACAACGATGAACAACAATGTACCAATTTTATTTTTTTTATTCGTGTACTCGCGTAGCGTTGTTACGCATTGAAAGTAAAGACTTTTGTAGTACTCATTTTTCTTTTCGCCCCTTTCCGAAATATCGCTTGGCTATTAGGATCGTTTACACGTGACGAAGATGTTGTGCGAATTTTTTACCACGTTTTTATTAGCTCGCTTTCTTGTCTGTCTGTCTGTTTGTTCGGTACAAATTTTGCAATTGATTTTATTTCTTTACAGACACCTTTTAGACAGGTATACATCGTATTAGGTGTAGAAATTAATTCGGTGCCTTGGTGTTAAATTATTTATAACTCTGGTTTGAATGCAAATAATCGGCCGCCATTTTGTTAAGTACCAACACTTACAGTTATGAAACATTTGAGATCTAGTCAACACAAAAACTATTAGGAAGCAAGACGACGGCGCCTGACAGGACTCACATACAGCACTGTATACTGTTTGCCTTTCAATTAAAGAAAAATGCTTCCGAAGCCGCCGAAATGATTTGTTCTGCTTTAGGTGAAGGTGCAATAACATACAGTGGGTGTACAAAGTATTCGTACACCTTTTAAAAACTAATAACTTTTTTATAATTGTACCAACCGACTTGATTTTTTATAATCAATTAGAAGCATTATTTTACAAACTGATATGCAAAAAAGATTTTCCAAAAATTACAATTTACAAGATTGCAGGCAAAAATAAAAAAGGCATTTTTTACAACTTTTTTATTTGGGCCCTTAATGAAAATTTAAAACATATGTTTTCTAGATCCATGTCCTTTATACACATGTTGGAAATTTCATCGAAATCGATTGACGCAGGAAAAACAACAAGCGTCGAAAGATGTACAATTCTGTGGATTTTAAGCAGAAACTGAACAAAACTCGTGGAAAACTACGATTTTCACCATTTTTAACCGCTTGTAGCTCGTGTTAATCGATATCAATGAAATTTTCAACATGTGTATGACTAACATAGATCTGCAGAACATACATTTTAAATTTTTATTACGGACCCAAATAAAAAAGTTTTAAAAAATGCCTTTTTTATTTTTGCATTTAACCTTGTGAATTATAATTTTTGGAAAATCTTTTTTGTATATCATTTCGTAAACCAATGCTTCTAATTGATTATAAAAAATCAGGTTGGTTGGTACAATTATAAAAATGTTATTAGTTTTTAAAAAGTGTACGAATACTTTGTACACCCACTGTATGACACCTGTAAAAAGTGGAATCAAAGACTTCGAAGCGGCTACTTTGATCTTTCTGATATCTCTGAAAAATTCGCAGAAACACAACATGAGCTAACAGTGTAACTTGGGGTGTCACAGAAAGCAATTTCCCATCGACTGAATAAGTTAGAATTGATCGAGAAATAAAGCTAGTGGGTACCGCACAAGCTCAGTTCTGAGAACAGAGAACAACGACGCGAAAACAACAAAGGATGTCATTTTTTCTTTGGGATGGGAAATCCTCCCACATGCGGCTTACTCTCCCGACCTGGCTCCATCGGATTTTCATTTATTCCGATCACTCCAGCATCATTCAGCAGATACAAATTTCCAAACATTGGCAGAGGTGCAAAAAAGTATTGACGAATTCATTGCATCAAAACCATGAGGATAAGGGATGGCAAGAGAGAATGTGGGAAGTTCTGGATGATAAGGGGGGAGGAGAGGAATGGATGAGGAAAATAGAAGAGCGGAGAGAAAGGGAAAATGGAGGGGAGGGAAAGAAAGGATAGGTAAGAAAGAATGAATATAAAGTGATGGAGATAGTTGAGAAAAGAAAACCGGAAGGGGAGGTCCGAAAATAGGGAAGGGGGAGAGGATGGAAGAATGTTGATATATGAATGGGTGTACAGAATGAGTGAAGATCTCTCTCTCGATCTCTAGAACATGTAATTGTAAAATCTCTAGAACATGTAATTGTAAATAACTGTAAATAAATAATGTAAATATAGTGATAAGAAGTAGATGTAAGTAGATGTAAGATAGTAAGTAAGCGATAGTTTTTAAGGAAATGTAAGGAAGTAAAATAAGGAACAGTCTAAGGAGAATTGTAGATGGATTTGTAACCCCGAGGGGATCAAATATGTTATTCATTCATTCATTCATTGCATCAAAACCGTCATCGTTTTTCCGTCAAAGAATTCGACAGTTGTCTGAAAGATGGACCAAAGTCATCGAAAATAATGGAGACTATTTTGAAAAATAACAGCTGTACGATTACATTATAAACTAGAGGGCTATTGTTGCTTGCTCGCTTCGCTCGCTCGCGAGTAGGGTTGTTCTTGCTCGCTCGCTTCGCGAGCTCGCGGGTAGGCTGCTCTTGCGAGAGGGTTAGTGATACGCATGGCTAGTAGGGCCTACTGCTATTAATGTTTTTTATTTGGTGTGTGACTCTCCAAGAGTCACACAAAGAACTTCCCGATTCGTTACTCCTTCGTCAACATCGCTAACATCGTTTTTTTTTTTGTACTTTCATCGATATTCTCCCAAAATGTATTCTTGGGAGTAGAGATGATAAATTCACTGTTGCATTGAAATAACTTTCGATTATTCCAAGTGGTAACATTAGCATCAGTTAAAAAAAAAAATTTTATTAAATCTAAAAAAAAAATTTTTTTTAAAATCTAAAACAATAAAAATTAAGAAAAAAAAATTTTTTATGTAATTGCGTTTGGTTCTTTGGTGGAAAATTTTCGTCCTCCCTTATAAATTGCATTGTAGAATCAACTCTTTTCGAAAGAAAACTAAAAATCTAAAAAACTACTTGACCAATATGGACCAAAATCTAATCAGCTCTAAGTTACGATGGGGCACATCGATTGCATCATTCATCATCCTGATCGCGTTGTTACTTTTTCTGAAAACGTTAACGAAAAATTTGATTACATAGAAACGGACATACGCACACACACACACATACGAACATTTTGCTGAAAATAGTCTAAAATGACTGCAATGACCATGAAACGTGAAGATCTGCTAAAAAATCGATTTTCGGGGTCATTACAATAACTTCCCTATAAAATCGGGAAGTTAATAAATACTATATTTCTTCTAAAAAGGCACCGAATTCATTTCTACATCTAATAGTCTTAAGCAATTTTCGTAATGTACTATAATGAACGGATCCACGAGTTTTGTCCAGTTTTTTTGCGATTCTGGCCCACCGCGCGCCGTATGTGGGTGAGCTAGGTGAACGGAATTTGCGGATGCGCCGCTTACGTCAGTAGTATAAATAGTGAGACCTTCCACGCGCTATCTAACTTCGAGCATAATTTCCCTGATAAATTCGAGCGAGCTAGCGAGCGCGTGCGGTCAGTCGGAAACGTCGCGAGTAGTATATTCGAATTTCGCCGTGATAAAATATTGGAAAAAATCAAACTGGAAAATGCGATTCTTGTTCCGTGTTGCAGCTAGTAAACAAATAAATCCATTAAATCCGCAGCCCTGTAATAGTACACGCTTGATTCGTTTGAAATATTTGATCGAGCGGAGGTATAGCGATCTTACCAGCGAACAGGACTGGCAAGCGGCGCTAAACAATTCTGCAAAATTGCAGCCGGATGGTCGAATAAATTACAGCGAAAAGCACTCGAGCTCGTCGCGTCGGCTCGCCACGAGGGTGGTCTGTTTCCCGCTCGAATCAGAGCGCATCGCATCGATTCATTCGCTCGTTATTACCGCATACCTTCGAGCTCGCGCCTCCAGCAACCGTGTTCCTATTATCGTAACTTCATTAACAGCGTGTTACCGAAACTCCGTAATTATGCGCGAGAAGCCCGTCGCGGGACAGCTATTTCTAATTAAAAAGGGGCCGCTCCTCGTCGATCACACTGAGGAAAAAGTGGAATGCCAGAGAGAGAGGGAGAGAGTGGAAGAGAGAGAGAGAGAGAGAGAGAGAGAGAGAGAGAGAGGAAGAGATATATCGTGCTCTCCCGCCGTGCTAACAACCAGGGAATCAGTGCGACGATCGATCTCTTTGGTTCCTCGCGCGACTCGTTTTCTCTCTCCTCGAAGCCGATTAAACTCGCGAGAACGGATAAAGCGAACGAAGCTGCGGCGGCACTCCAGACCGCCCTCTTCTGTATCCACAATATGGAGTAGTTTGTTCGATACGAGCCGACACGCCGATTGCCAAGATTCGAGCTCCCTTTGATTTGCTAATCGCCGACCTTGTGCCACTTTCCTCCGCAAACTTTTTCTCCGGCTACGTTCGTTACCGGCGGACAGCTCGCAATCGATGGAAACGGGACACGCGCGCTCGTTAAGTCGGCCAATTTCGACGACTGTAGATAATTGCACTGATTCCGAGGCGAGACCTACCCTCCTGATCGAGATGCACATTTCAGATCGAGAGAAGAGAACTGGCGAGAAACGATTTTCTTCTCGGGGACATCGGTTCCGTGAAATTTAGCACCAACGACGCCGTGCTAATGGAAGGAAACGTTTGTTGGCGCAAACACGTGTATTGTGACACCTGCGTGGCCAATGTTGTCTTGCGTTCTCTCGTGACACGGATTGCGGCTGACGGAATGCAGTTTCAAAGGAAAAGCGGAAACGTAGGGGAAACTTCGACGGTGAAAACTTCGTGTGAGAATCGAACGTGACTGCGCGAAATGAACATACCGTCTGCCGAATCGACACTGCAAAAGTTCTACGAAATGAAAGTAGGTTGATTAAGGAAACCGAAAGTTAGAGCAGCAAAAATTTCACAGTCTTCTTTAATCGCTTCCGATCCTGCAACCGGTAATATAAATAACGAAGAATAGCGTCATTTACACGTAATTGACGTAGAAATTGATGTATTGAATAGATAGGAGCGAATGCGGTGAATTTATGCAATTCTGTGCGTTTTTGAAAGTTGTACGACCGAAAAGAATCATACTACAGAGGCGTATTAAAATAAGAGGTGTAGAGATAAAGAAGTAGGCGTCACATAATCGTTACACTCAAATGCTACTTGGAAAAGTGTGTCATCAGATGTGGGAGCACACTGATATACACTGCTGCACGATCGGAGCAGTACTTAAAGTATGAAGCATGGAAACACAATATCGTTTCGCAAATATTAAAACCGAGGACGCGTCGAAAAGTATTGTACAGTCTTCAAAGAAAGCTAACGTGTATCGGTCTGCGCTGATGACAATGATGCTTACTCAGAAAAGTCTAATGACCGAGGAAAATGCGATTGTAATCAAGCCGTTGCACAATCATGGAATACAATCAGCCCATTAATATCCACTGTCGTAAAGACACTGTCATAGAAATACCAATTCTAATTAAGAAAGTGAGACGATTTACTAAATGGGAATTCTGACACGTCAATGGGTTAAATGAATGAATCAAGAGACGACCTCGAGCACAGTGCAAGGTTAACAGATCCCTCAGCCGTTCCGAAACAATATTTACAATCTCGCGCAAAATCGAAGGGAATGTAATAAGGTCTAATAAGAGAAAATCTTGTATGTGAATAAGTTAAATAAACTGCAATTCGATTGAACCAAGAAAACCTCGAAAGCACAGCAAGCTTAACAATTCCACGATAAGACGGCGATCACCTCGAGATCCCCACAGAACTGATCACTGAAACCACCTAAACCCTTCCCACCGATATCAACCAGGATGTACACTCCGAATCAATAGTGAACAGCATCAATTCACAACTTCAAGAACGATATGTACACAGAATAACAGAAGAGTCCAGAAGAGAGGAGGTTTTCACCGAGTTTCCGGGTGGTCCACGTGGTTCATGTTGGTCTGGTCGTCTGTGCGCGACGTTCTACGAACACTAATCTCTTCTTGAGCACTGATCACTTGGATAAGGGTGTTCGTCGGTGGACTAGTGGGGCTTGTGCGTTCTAATTGGCCGTGGCACGGGTCGCGATCGCGGATCACAGTGCGCGAGGGTCTGTGCGCTCGCAAGGACGAGCGGAAACGTCCATCGCGCGCGTCACGGAAGTGTCACGGTGCCGGGGAACGCGACGGTATAGAGGTAGAAGGAGGAATAGGAGGAGGAGGAGGAGGAGGATGAAGAGGAGGAAGTGGTGGGGATGGTCGATCGCGTGCCTCGCGAAACCCGATGATCGATCGAACGAGAGAACGGACTATAGCGAAGGAGCGAAGGACAGCAGGCCGCGTGCAGCTCCGGTCGCGGTTCACGGGCCACTGAGAGGGAAGTTGTGTTCTAGCCTCGGAGTTGTGTCGAGCCACCGGGAGACAGAGGGAACTGAGAGAGAAAGAGGGAGAGAGAGTGAGAGAGGCCTCTCTCGGAGAGAGGGGCGAAGCGTGCCGTACGTCACATGCGCGCTGTAACCCCAAACAAAAATGCCCGACCGTCCTTCTCGCACTCACGCAGACTCCCTCTCAATTCCTCTCACTTCCGCGCTCTCTCCCTCACTCTCTTTATCTTTCTTTGTCTCGCTGCCTGCACCGTCAACAACAATAACAACAGCACGCGCGTCGCACGGGGATGCGGCGGATCACTGCAGAATACGGAATCGGGAGGTCTGCCAAACTGCACCGCAACCTCTCCTGCCCTCACGGCAAGGTCTCTCCCTCTTTCTCTTTCTCCTTTCCCTTCCTTTCTTGCTTTCTTTCTCTCCCTCGACTGTTCGCTGACAGCCGCTCGTAATCACCTTTTTCGCACAACTGCGGCAACTCCTGCCTTGCACGAGCCTTCTCGCTCTCCTTCCGACGCGACAGCCTAACCCAACCACCCAACTGTTACGTAAGGAATATCGGGGATGATTGGGCGAACCTGACGTCGGACTGTGCGAGGTGCATCGCTCCTTGATGCACTGACGTCGCTTCTGCGGAGCCAGGTTTTCGGGGACGGGGTAATTAGGGTGTCTCGAGTGACGTGGGCTCTAAATACCTACGATTGTTCGCGATTCACTGATTCTTCCGGAACTCACCTGGAACAGAAAAGAAATTGTTGCGGTTAGCTATTGACGATTTATTCGGTCGTCCACGCAAAAGTTAAGCTGATGTTCTAATATTTTTAATCACTGCTTTAGATTGTACGCGCCCGTTCTTGTCGTAAACGCAGGAAGTCTACTTATGCGTGTCTACGATTTTCCTTCGTAGGAGTATAATATTTTCGATTTCATAACGTTGCGCAAGCTTAGTTTCATTCAAGTTGTTCGTAACGTGAGACGAACTACATGATTACGGTCAATGTGATTTCGTAAGGTGTCGATTGACTCAAGGTGACTCTTAAAATCCACTGTTCCGTGAGTGTATTTTCTTTAATTCCGTACGACGCGCAGTGGGGTCGTGAATTCATAATTATCTGCCAGTAAATTATAATTAAGAATATGCTGAATGAAACAATACATTGCAAATGGCTCTTATTGACCCAGCTAACATCCCCAATATCAACGACCATAAAGTTCCGCCGAACGCCTTCGGTATCCCGCTTCAGTAACGAAAGAATAAACAAAGAGTTCTAAAGCAGCGTGCAGTCGGGTGCTTTTGGATATCGAAGAGGCCATAAGCAGCGTTGGGAACGACCGCCAACATTCTTGTCGGGGCAAAGAATACCGAGGAGCGATTTCGTGGCGTTCCAAGCACCGGAAGCTCAGCTCGCAGCGGCTATAAAAGAAGGACGGAACGGAACGGAGTAGAGAGTTCGGTAGTGGAGAGGCTAGAGGTCCGTTCCCTTGAAAACACTCGAGGGCTGGAAGGTTCGCTTGCGCGCGTCAAACGGCATTTCCTCGGGGCGGGGCACATCGCGTAACGTTATTGTCCTGACGCGTGTTACCGCAAGAAAGCGATAGCGCGGGTGCGGGATGAAGTGGCGGGCGGAGCACTTGCTTCGTAAAAGCCGTAGGAGGCCGCGTTTGATATTCGGTGTGTAGACGGGACGGAAACGTGGCCAGGTTGCGAGCAACCGGCTCGAGAGGCTTGGGGGAGCAGCCAGAGGCTCGCGGGTATCCGCGTGTCACGCCGGGGCTCTCGGTTTCCGAGTGTCACTTTACGGCTGACAGTAACGGCCGCGAACTGATAGCACGTAGAAACCGGGTGCGCGCGATACCGACGATTCGACGCGCAACGCTCTCGTCACGGATAGCCGGAGAACCACCCACTTCCGGCTAGGCGATCTTGCAATATTGAAATCCTTTTCGATTTTCTTCGCCGGCGATCTTCCGGTTCGATGTTCCAAAAAATTCGATGCGCTCGCTCGATTCGAAGAGTTACGCGAGGTTGTATCAATGAGGATGTCTGCGAGGATGATGCGGAAGTGCAAGTTGATATTACATTGAATTTTCTTCACGGGCGATCTTTGGACTCGATGTTCCAAAAAATTGTATGCACTTGTTCGGTTGGAAGAACTGAGCTCGTGACTGTGAAAAGGGAGGGGTCCTGAAAAGATGCAAGCTGAAATCCTCTTCGATTTTTCCCACAGTCGATTTTCTAGCTCGGCGTTCTAAAAAATTGATATTCTGGAGCGATCGAAACTGTCGAGTGAGTTTACGATAGTCGCAAACGAACCATTGCACTGTGGGACGTTGTCCTAGCTCGGCAGAAGGTCGAGAGCCACGAGGCCACGCCCACTCGATGCGACAACGCCTACTGGAGACAGACCACGCCTACTTTACACAGAGAATGTAAGAGATAGGTCAGCATTACCGATTTTGTTGTGAAATATGAATAAGTTACGAGATCTCCGGATAGCCTAAGACATTCATAATCAGACATTATTTTGAGTTAGTCTTCTGGCTCCAACAGGAATCGGGATCCACCAAGTTCATTGTGAAATAGAGAAATATAGAAAATGAGGAACTGCAAGACAAGTATATATTGTCCTGCAGGACAGTTTCCGGCTACACAGAGATCGCGAGGAGCGAAGTCACGCCCATTCGGAGCACCTCATACGAACAAAGAGCAAGATGAATATCCTTCTATTGTTAGTTTTCTAAGTCTTCCTTCAACACTGTATGAAGGATCGTTCTGGGTGTCACTCTAGAGTGCTCTTAGAGGAAAAATGGTGTAGTTACCGGTAGCTAGTAGCCACTGTATCTCTCGACAGATCGTTTAGAAAAAGATAATGAGACGCGTGCTGTAGGTTTTGGCACGGTCCAGACTGTCCGGCTTAATTCCGTTCTTCGCTGGATGAAATACGTGCGAATCTCTTAATCGCGGAAAGGTTTAACGAGCTCCGTAGACGTCGTAAATTCTCCCTTATTTCCAAATTATTCCGTCGGACGGGTACTTTTATTTGCGCCGGGATAGAGAATGAAGAACGAGCGGCCGAGTCCAAACTGACCGCCGCGCCGACAATAATTCTGCGTGTGCGAGTCTCGTCTTGGCAGTACGAGGCGTGCGCAGCAACGGCAACTGGACCGGAAGCGTCCATTACGCGCGAGGAAAATTAAGTCCCGCGGTCTTTCTCGCAGCCCATTGCGTCCGGCACGACGACCACCGGTCACGAGAAACGATCCTCGCCCTTTTCTCCTCGTTCCAGAGAGAATTCTTTCTCGCGATGGCGCGATAATAACATTCGGATTGGACGACAGCGGATGCGCTCTCCCGTCGTGGCCGTAGAACCCGGGCCCCATAGGTGAACGGGGATCGGTTCGGACAGAGGCTTTCACAGCCGAGGGAAAAGAATGGCCGCACGGATCAGTGAGCCGAGACTCGAACAACTCGAAGCCCTTCATTCCCAGAACGACGGATCCTTCGATTAACCTATCGGACTCGTGTACCAGCTCTTTCCTCTTTAATCCCGGCGTACGAGCTGCTGCTACTATCTGCTACAGAGCTCTGTAGCTCGTTCCAATCGAAATGGATGAGGGCAAGACCGCGAGAATCCCGCATCTGCACCGAAGAAAAAGAATCCCCGCTCGATTCGGGTCCGAACACCCGGGACGTCGTCTTTCCACCGATGAACGGTTTAGGGTAGACTCCTTCCAGTCAGACTAATCCTGGTATCGACGCGGATGTCTGTCATGGAAACGTACCGGCCAACCCAGGCACAACAGAGCAAACCGGACTTATACATTATTGCGATATTATCAATTATATATGAGTGATAGTTCTGCGAAACACGTCTGCTCTTATCGACAATCTTTCGCGTGCAAATGCTACAGACAGTACTCTAATCTAGTACTTGAAGCTACGTTTTTTGAACATTTAAATTGCTGAGGTCTAGCGATTATTGTGTCTCTCACTATTAACACAAAATGTTCATTTCATAAATTTAGGGCCTTGTCATTTTTATAAGCTGAAACATTTTAATCGCTTCTAGTGCTTGGTAGGTTTCGCGTTAAACAATTGTCTCGTGTTTTCTATCTTTTCTATAGAGCATCCGAGAAGGTATGAGGAGCATTTACGGAGCTTTGTACGATTATTCCGTCTACGGTCGGATCCCTTGTCGTACAAATCAGACGGCCTTCGATGGAAACCGCGCGCCCTTCTGCAGGGAGCTAGATCTTTATTTATGACGCGTACGGCTTCGCTGGTCAAGCAAGAGGATCGTATGTAGTTGTATCGCGACAAAGTGTATCGGCAAGTGTTTGCGCAAGCTTGTAACAAGAGACACCGCGATCCGATACCGTCTGTCGCGGGTTTGTTTGATTTCTGGGTCCGTTGAAAGCACGCCGCCCCGGGTCATTCTAAAGATGATTAATCGATCCGATAGGTTAATTAACCTGCGCGCGGTTTCATTAGAGCGGTCCCTGGCGACCGGTGGCTATGCCGGGAATTTTAGTGAAATTCCAGCCGGTTCTACCGCATCGTGCCGTGAATTTTGAGAGGCTACACGTCCACGCGTCTCGTGCCGCGGGTAACGAGAGTCTTTTTTCAATTACGGGGTCAGCGAGACGACATGGCCACAGCTCGTAATTATCGCTGGCCCGACTCGCAACTAGGTTGAAACCGCGCGAGGCGCCACATTTCATCCGGAGGATCTTGGGATATTTTCTGCCGACAATTAGGTCTCGCTCGGACGTAAAGAGTTCGGACGAAAATAATAATAATAAGAGAAATCTATTCACCCGTTTGCCGTCGGAACTATTCTAACGCGAAAATTAAACATTTCTTTCGACCTAGAATAATTGCATTGTATATGATTTTTTGACATGATAACACTGTCCAACACCAAATTTGTTCCACAATTACTGTTGGGTGGTTCTTATAGTTTTTTGCGCTGATTCCGAGTCCGTCCTTAATTTTTCTCCTACACGCACAGTTATTGAGAAACGTGACTTTGAGAAAAAAAATATATTTTTCAACTTTAAACAAATTTTTTGATGTTATTATAAATGATATTGAATTGTTTTTTACAGCAAAAGATTCTGTATGATGTGTTAATACATTATGATTTTTTAAACATGTTTAAACAATCATTTTTTAAACATGTTTAAACAATCATTGAAGACGGAGAGACACCACTTTTGCACCAATTTTTTAGGATATTTTTCAATTTATCTCAAAAAATAAGGGTCCAGCGGAAAGTCGAACTGTACCACGCGATAGAGCAGACTTTTATCTTGAGAAACCACCCTTTCAAGTTTGGAACGTCGACGTTTTTTCGAACCAGAAAGCAAAATATCTTCGCCCGGCATGAGTTGCTGCCAGTGGCGCTTACCACATAACGGGCGTTTGACGGGATACGGCGCGGCGTAAACATGTTTAAACAATCATAATGTATTAATATTGGACATCACTGTATTCTGGAAAGTCTACAGAATCTTTTGCTGTAAAGAACAATTCAATATCTTTTATAATAACATCACAATATTTGTTTAAAGTTGAAAAATACGTTTTTCTTCAAAGTCATGTCTCCCATAAACTGTGCATCTAGGAAGAAAATTAATGACAGATTCGGAATCAGCGTAACAAATTCTATAAGAACCACCCAACAGTAATTAGGAAACATAAAAAAAGTTGAAATTTGTTGGACAGTGTAATTAAAATTGATATAATACCTCACACAATACTTAAATGTGTGATAATTGATTAGATGCCTGCCTGTTTAGAAATCTAAACAATATTGTGAATAATGCTACAGCAAGTTTTAGGTTTAATTAATAAATTTGAAAAAATATTCTCACGCAGAGGGCATCGGAAAGGAATTTTATCTGTGCATGGCTGACCGCTTGTTCTTTAAACGCTTAACCTGTTTCTAATACGATTTTCTCTGAGAATTAACCCGTGGAAAAAATTGTATCATACAATTTCTCTTCCTTTGAACAGAAGGAATCGCTTAGTATCCTTTAGTATCATGCTTTCAGCCGAACTTGGTGTGCGAGAAACTGAAAAATACGATCTGTCGGCAGCCCGGAAAGCTGGTTCCAATCGAAGGAAACCGAACAGGTGAAAGCCGCTCGTCAACGAGCGAGTCAAGTAGGAATTCTAATTTCAAAGGGCGAGAAAAGGTCCCCCTCGCTAATAGGGGACTAAAAGGAGGATCAGCCGCCCTCTCGGTCGCTTTTCACCGTTTCCGCGGCGTATTGTCCCCGAACTTTTACACCCCAGACCGACCGACAAAGGGACACGCGGCTCGATTCATCGACAAGGCTGTCTCTCTGGTGCGACAGGGCTGCGGTATCGACACGCAAAATACAGGCTGAAATCGTTTTTCCCCTGGAAGGCTAGCGTGAGAGAGAGGGAGGGGTCGCGGAACCGTCGGTTTCGCCCTTTTAAAGTCGGCCTAAGTGGATTTTCGGCCAGAATCAGCGATAAACTTGCTTGCAGGGATCCGCCGGTGGTCCGGGCCACGCGAGCCGAATCAATATCTAATTTCGCCGACTTTTGTCGTTGGCTGACGAAGGGTCGAAGGGAGACCGCGAATAGGAAGGAAGGAAGGAAGGAACGGAGACGAGCGGAAGCGAGCAAGCTGGAGACCCGGGAACGGTGAATACGGGGGTCTGGAGATGCTTCCTTCCGAATCTTTGAAACTCGATAAGGCGTGTGCCGAGGTCCTCCGCAGTCAGGATCCTCCTACAGGATTCTCCAACAGGAAGCGCACCCCCCGAGCGTTTCCCGAAAACGCTCTGAAAAATCTGTGTGCCATCGAACAGCAGCCGCAAACACTGCCACTCGATAAATCTGGATTTACGTCGAAGCACACATACATATATCGGCGGCTCTCTGCAATTTTTTTTCTTTTCGAACACGCTGACATTTTTGCGCGCTCGCTCGCGGACCCGCTCGAAATCCGACAGAGTAATTGCCGGTGTGTAAACGCTGCATAATTCACCCCCCATCTCGTTCGATAATTGGTAAATGCACCGACGACCGACGGTAGTTACAAAGTTCGCCGGCGGCGCGTGTTTAATTAAATTTCCGCGTATCCTCGGCCGGCCGCGCGGATTCGCTCGAAAAAAAATAATGATTCGCCGGCCGTTATTATCGTAAACAGAAATGAATTCGGAAATTACAGAGCAGGAAGGTCGAGCTGGAAATGTACATACAAACACGCTGCTGTTTCGACGATTGTGCCACTTCTGCTACGGTGGTTACTTATTTTACCGGATTTACGTTTCGTGTTCATCGATTATACACTGCAATTACGGCTGTGCCGAAGCAATCACAATATTTCTCAACTGTTGCGTATGCTCGCCGGAACGTACTCCTGTGCCTTTAAATACGTTCACCACGGCTAGTACCACTCGTATGACGTTCATGATCTCGTTTGGTGCGTAAAAATGATCGAATTCATTGGCTGCACGTTGTTATTTAGAGTCGCCGAGACTCCATAACTTTCCTTCGCTGAATCATTTCAATGTTTCACAAGGGAGGTACGTTGCATTTCATACGATTATTTAACCCTTTGGAGATATTTCAACTCGGAGAAACCAAACGTTCCCTCGAACCAAGAGTATTTATTTTATGGAAGAAGCAGGGAGAAGAAATTATTCATACAGGTTTATGAATTTTTGTGTTATATTGTACTGAGTTAAGAAATTGGAAACTGAAAAATCCTCAGTATCATGTTAACTTTTCAATAAATTGCTTCTATTTTAAGGAACATCGTTGAATCATGCTGTAAAAAGTTTTCAGATAAATTAGAAGGAACAGTTCAGACAGAAACGGGGTTAAAGGGGATGCGATTTCCGACATAGAAAGGCCAGAATAAGTCCAACGCGTGACAACATGCGGCCACCGACACGCGTGATCCTGAAATTTAATAAGCCCGATCGTCGCGTTGGAAACGGCCGCGATTAATATCCCAGATAGCGCTAATCAACGCGGAGATCGTTACGGAGAAGACGAAACGTTCTCGTAAGCGGCTCGATCACTCTCGCCCCTTGAGCAGATCTAACGAGCCGAGGGTTGCTCGATCGACAACCCGGATAAGGGTAGGAGCTGATTTTTTCTTTGGCCAGCAAGATAAGCGACCCAGCAACCCCCGAAACTCGAGTTTCCGCGACTGGACAGGGGCTGCGTTTTCGAGAGTCGATTTGTCGACGCGTTTATGGCGATACTCGTTCGAGATCTCGCGAAACTGTTTCCGCCCCTGCTGCCCGGCCAATGATGCGCCACGGATAAATCATCCCTCCGTTCGAGCAGGATTCTTGTTGTCATAGCAATAATCTTTTTCCGACGCTACGTCACACGCCGTTTCTGCTTGCTCCCTTTTCGAAGTGTAGTGTACGCTGTTCTGAGCCCCTCTATCAGTTTAGGTGGTTCTTATCGGTGTTCTGCTTCGGTGGATCCGGGGAATCACTTATTAAGACAGTTCCGATAATCTAGTTTCTCATCTGGAAGTGCAGGTATAACAGTTTATCATATTTCTTAGCTTGTTGTTTCGGAAGAATTTGCTGTTGCTAATTTCTGATTAGACTATGTCTGTTTATGATTGTACGTTCTTCAAACATACAGTGATCGGCATAATAAAGTGACCATCGTATATCGAAGTACAGAATATCTTAAAACTAATGTTTTTATTGAAAAAGGATCCCATTATCGGGCTTTTTTGAAAGATTTATTGTCTCGCCAAAGGTTTGTTATCAAAATTAAAAGAGTATTTGCAATAACAAAGAACTTATAACTATTTTTTAAGAAGCTAAGCATTTTCGTATATGACAAAAATAAGTGACCACTTTATAAATCTTAATTTATTTGTTAAAGAAAATTAAATTTAATATTTAGTATGGCCTCCTTTGGTATTAAAGACTGCCGCCAAACGTCTAGGCATGCTTTCGACCAGATTGTATAGATAATTAGGATTGAGACTTCCCCAAGCTCGCTGTAGCGCATGGAAGTAATTATTTTTGTTTGTAACTCCAGTTTTGTTCACATTTCTGTCCAAAATCGACCATAAATTTTCAATGGGTTTTAAGTCTGGGGACTGCGGAGGCCAATCAAGCAGTTTTATGTGGCGGGAATTAAAAAACTTATTTGTTTTTTTTGCGGTATGCTTCAGATCGTTAAGTTGTTGTGCAATAAAGTTATTCTCCAAGCCTAATTGGATCAATGAAACTTCCAAATTCTCACACAAAATATCGATATAAGTGTCAGCAGTCATGATTCCATCGATTTTAATTAATTGACCCACGCCTTCCCAAGAAAAACAGCCCCAGACCATGATATTACCTCCGCCGTGTTTCACCGTTTTCTGGAGGTGACGATCTTGAAGCTCTTCGCCAGTTTTCCGCCACACACGGACTTGTTGTTTGCATCCAAAAAACTCGAACTTACTCTCGTCTGTCCACAGAACTCGTTTCCAAAACTCCACAGGTTGATTTGCATACCTTTTTGCAAATGTGAGTCGCTTTTTTTATTTGCCTTATTAATCAAGGGGCGCTTACGTGCGAAACGGCTCTGTAAATCTGCTTCCCGCAGCTTTCTGCGAACTGTCCGGTCGAAAATGGATAGATTGAGCGATTCACGAATATTCCTGACCGTTATCCTCGTATCTTTCTTCACCATTCTTATGTTTGCATCATCACGCCAACTTGTACTTCGCGTTCTACCTCTTCCAGACCGATCAGCCACTGATCCGGTGTTCAAAAATGGTGTTCACCTAAAACTGCTTGAGTGGCCTCCGCAGTCCCCAGACTTAAACCCCATTGAAAATTTATGGTCGATTTTGGACAGAAATGTGAACAAAACTGGAGTTACAAACAAAAATAATTACTTCCATGCGCTACAGCGAGCTTGGGGAAGTCTCAATCCTAATTATCTATACAATCTGGTCGAAAGCATGCCTAGACGTTTGGCGGCAGTCATTAAGGCCAAAGGAGGCCATACTAAATATTAAAGTTAATTTTCTTTAACAAATAAATTAAGATTTATAAAGTGGTCACTTATTTTTGTCATATACGAAAATGCTTATCTTGTTAGAAAATAGTTATAAGTTCTTTGTTATTGCAAATACTCTTTTAATTTTGATAACAAACCTTTGGCGAGACAATAAACCTTTCAAAAAAACCCGATAATGGGATCCTTTTTCAATAAAAACATTGGTTTTAAGATATTCTGTACTTCGATATACGATGGCTTTATTATGCCGGTCACTGTATTTATTTAAGAGGTTTTTCATATCGCAAACAGATATACATATGAAATAATTACAGTACGATCAGAAAGAACAGTGTCAAACATTCTACTTTTACTATACAGGGTGAGTGACCTAACGTTGCCACCTCAAATATCTTTGTTGTTTGTAAAGATACGTCAAATATCTGAAGGACAAAGTTGAATGGTAAAATGGGGCTCATACGATACCAAAAAAATTGTTGTTTTTGTGTAATTTTTTTAAGAGATATCAAGGTCACCTTATCCTATTTGTAGTGAATGTCCTATTTTTTATACGGTAGATCGATAGAGTATCAAATTCTGAGTATAAAAGTGTTGACCTTCATATGTCCTCAATCTAATAGTTAACGAGATATTATCGAAACAATTTTCTTTTTTCTTTCGATAATATCTCGTTAACTATTAGATTGAGGACATATGAAGGTCAACACTTTTATACTCAGAATTTTACACTCTATCGGTCTATGGTATAAAAAATAGGACATTCAGTACAAATAGGACAAGGTGACCTTCATATCCCTTAAAAAAATTACACAAAAACAAAAATTGTTTTTGTATCGTATGAGCTCCATTTTACCATTCAACTTTGCCCTTCAGACATTTGACGTATCTTTAAAAACAACAAAGATATTTGAGGTGGCAACGTTAGGTGACTCACCCTGTACAGAAACTTAAAATGTATGATTTAATATGAAGACTGATTAAAACAGAGATAAATTGCAGGAAAATTTTTCTGTAACACTCAAGACATGTTCTTCTTTGACAGTCTATTTCGGTCTTGAACAAACATGCATTGTAAACGTGTAAAATCTGTTTCGATGTGGGTCTTTCGACCAATTCCCCAGGATCGGTAGAAATTGTTTAAATCTGGGGATTTAAACAGCGAGATTAGGCAGGACTTGCGCGAAAAATTGTCGGAGAAGGGATGGAGACAGTGGTGGGAGGTCAGGTATTAACGAACCGTAATTGCAGCGAATGTTTAGAGAATTTCGGTGCAACTGGTCCCGGCGGCTCGTTAACCAGAATTCTCCAGCGCGTCCTTTAGCTTGTCGTAATCTCTGCAAGAGGTCCGAACAGGAATAACGAGGCACCACCGTCGGGATGGCAGGGGAGGGGGGACCGGCGAAATCGATAGAATTAATGACTCCGTGGCTATACAGCGCGTAATATTATCCCTGGCGTAGTCGGGCTTGCGGCGTCGCGGTTTCCTACGTGTTTGTTACTCCCGGCAGACTTCCGCTCGATCGATTCACGCTGACGATTCCTTCGGAACCCGTTCCTGCTTTCCCGTCGAAAAAAAAAAACGATACTCCATTCTCCAGGGTTTCAAAAATATTCCCACGAAGCTGCAGGTGAAAATTGAAATTTTATTTCGAGACGCCCCGTTCACCTCTTATTCAGGCACACTTCATTTACTGCAAATGCTCAGTGACATGTTCATTATGACGCGAATGCTGCGCTATCGTTATTGAGAACATGCCAATCGTAACAGTTTTTCTCCTATATTCGTCGACAGCATTGGCATATTCTCAATAACGATAACGTAGCATGTATATCGTGTCATAATGAATCGCTGAATAGTAGGTCGGTCGAATCTTACTTGCACAGAAACTCGCGACGAGAAAAGACATCGCAAAACATGAATATTCTCTATGATTTCTCTTCAAGTGAAAGATTGTGGAGATAAAAAATGAAGTTCTATTTCGAGACCCCTACTTTGTCGCTGAATTGACACAGTGGCGGGAAGTTGAAGAGAAATTGTGGTTCCTTATGAAAAATGAATTGTAGAATGGTAGAACCAGTTACATTGCATTAACAGGATAAAGATGTGAACAAGCGAAGGAAGACCACATGGAGATAGTCTTAGAGGGTGTTCGTGGTCGGTGGCTGACGGGTCATTCATCCGATTAGAAATATTCCGGTCGGCGGGGATGACGCGAAAACAATAAACAAAAAGCGTGGGACGTGTAAATACGAACGTGAAGGGGGTTGAAGCATCGCGGGGTGGCGGAACGATCGTCATTGTTCCGGGGCTGGGTACTCGAACATCGAGAACAGAGGGTCGTTCGCGAGATACCTGTTCAGAGAGGCAGAGAGAGAGAGAGAGAGAGAGAGAGAGAGAGAGAGAGAGAGGCCGGGGGTGGCACGATAGCCGTTCCCATTTAGCTGTTCGTTCGCCAACGATTTCTCGATTACAATGCTCTCTGCGCCTCGTGCTCATCGCGCGCGAGCTTTCCGAGGAACATTAACGGCCCGGCCGATCCGGCGTTCGGGAAATGCTGCCCGGCCGCTTTATTGCCGGCGGTATTAACAATTTAATGCGTCTGAATTAAAGTCGTTCGACGGGGAACCTGGAGTTACGGCGACGCGACACGGGATCCGTTCGTCGCGGAATTAAAAATCGAGCGAGCCGGCCGAGTTACTCTCGAAACTCGATTTCGCGCCGGATCGGAATCCAATGATTCCTCGAAAGCAGACGGAAATGAAAGCACGAAAATGAACGGTGCCCCGTGAAAATCGATCCGTCCTGTATTGTTTCTGCGCGCCGCGAATTAAACGCTGACGCAACGCGACCGTTCCTCGTATACCGGCATTACTTTAATTGCCCGTCGAATCCAATATACTCGGCCGCCGTGTCCCCGTGTCGAATATCCAATTACCAACGGTGTACCGCATTCGATTTGTCAATACGCTCGCCGCACAGGAACCAACCCCTAAACAGCAAACACCGGGTCCTCGACTATTCGGTGCGACACATATTTCATACGTCATCGAATCACTGCTCGTGACATCTACGGAGTTCGTACCGAGAAAATGTCTTACGATCGAACGTTCATGAAACCGTGAAGGTCGGGCCGAATAACTGGATTCTTAACCATCAACTAAATTTCATACTTCGTAGAAACGAATACTGGAACACAGGCTACCTTATCAATCGGGAACCTACGTGGTCGAAGATTGACAGTGTGGGAGACAAGTTTTCTCGTGGACGAAGCAGAGTCGCCAAATTAAGACTTGTCTCCCCACGATCTCGCCCGGTCACGCGACGAGTATCGTCTCTGTCACGTGAGTAGTCCGGTACTGGCAGAGAAGGGTTAACTTTTTCTCTGGGACGAAGACTACGTTGAGACGCAAAGGCCCCGCAGCGTTTATCAGAAGCGTATCGACAATTTCCGGAGCAGCGGTGCAATATTAAAGGCTGCCGCATGCTCTCGGCCCCAGTTTTCATCCCCAACGCGTGCCACGGGGGCCAGAGATCTCGGCGGAGCTCGGCTAATAAAAACTGCATCGTAACTGCGACGCCCCTTACTATTTAGGGGAATCTCGAGGAGCCGGGGGTTGGTGTGTCCGTGTATCGCGTGTAAACGACGCCAGCCGAAACCAACCGCACCGAAATCCGCGGTCGCGCCGGCTACGAGCCAGAAACTCCTCTCTCTATTCCCCGGTGCTCCTCGGGGAATTCCCGGCGTCTGCTTAGCGCCGGGCCCATCCTCGGGAATCCTGGTTCCCAATGACACGCCATTCGTGTCAGTACTAATCCGGACTAAGGAGGTTCAACGGAGGATCGTGGCCATTAAGTCAAGCTACCCTCCGCGGCCGGCACCACGGCCACCGCAAACAATTCTACGTCTCTCCCTTCGTATCGGCTCGTTCTATCCGCAGACTCTCCTCGATAGAGAATCAGAGAGGGAAACAGAGATGTTCTATTCGACACCCTGTGGCACAGACGGCAATCAACGGTCACACCGTGTCCGAATTAGATCGGTTCCGCATCTTGCTGGGACCTCGCGAGATGCGAAAGTCCTCGCTCCGAATCGCTGCGATTAACACGATTCTCGAGCATCATCAATGCCACAAGTTGAACTTCACACTCGAGCTACGTGCATCATGGATAGTACACAACAGAGTTGGGCATTATTCAAAGGGTTCTGAATTTATCTGAAATGATTATTCGAATAAATTATTTTAATGTATATATATTATATACGGACCAAGGTCCTTTTATACAAATGTATAGTTTTTTTACAGTATAACTGATGAAAACAAAAAGAAAACTTAACAAAGAAAAGGTCTTAACCTAAAATTTTCATAATAATGGACCGCGCAAAACTAAACAAATACAGGTACGATTAACAAATAGTATTGCGCAATTTTGTTTTGAATACCTGTAACGAGCCATTAAAAATATCAATATTGTTATAAAATATGTTAGAGCTAGCAATAATGCGATTTATTGGATTTATTACTCCATATGAGGATTTGGATTTCATTGTTTGAAATCCTGCTCTTGTTCTCAAAACTCGTTCAGGTACATAGAAATTTATTTGCCCCAGGAGTGCTGGACAATCTATATTGTTATTCAACAGATTAAAGATAAAGCTCTGATCGGAAATCTTTCTTTGATTATTTTATTACTACGTTTTTATTAGCTCGCTTTCTTGTTTGTTTGTTTGTTTGTCTGTTTTTTATTATTTTTAGTCGAATATTCTATTTGGGGAATAATCATTCGCAACAAGTTACGAGTATTATCTCGAATCTAGAGTCTCGCCACGCTTGTAGATGGTCTCTCCAGCGTACGCCAATCAATAACAAACAAGTGGTCCTCGCAACGAAACAGCGCGGGAAAACGCAATCGACTTTGAAACGGTAAACATCGGAGTTGTTGTCGGCCGTAACAATTACAAAGAGAACAGGGGTCCGAGCGAGACCTTTCTCTTTGAGTTTCGGCATGTTTTTTCTCGCGCTCGAGCCAACAAATCAGGAGAGTAACTCGGCGGGGTTCTGCGGGCCAACACGGGCCGCGGGCTGTTTACAGGACTCTCCTAAATATACGTCCGATCGATATCGAGCGTCAAGTGGCCGCGGGTCGTGGATGATGAACGCGCGACGCTCCGTTCAATTTACCGCGTCGAATTCTCTCGGACGCCTCGTCATTTGCCGTGAATTATGTTTCCCGGGGACCGACGGGCTCTGTGGGTCTCATTCGTCTTAATTCGGACGGGAGGGAGATCCAGACGGGGCTAAAGGGAGCGTGACGGTGTAACCGATCGTCGCGATCGCCGAGCAAAAATCACCGAAGAATCCTCCTGGTGAATCCGCCTGGGATCCCCGGCTCTGGCCAGGGTCTCTGCGAACGCTTATCCAATCGTGGAACGCACCGTGACACCGAGAAAGAGCGAGAGAGGGCTTTTCTTCGTGGTAGGGGGATGATGAATTACCGTTGGAACCATCCATCATTGTCATAAACAGCGAGAAGATCGCGGGGAGCAACCCTAAGCTGCACCGGCTCTCTCGCTAAGATAATTACCGGCACCTTCCAATAATAACCCCGCTTCGAGCGGGATACCAGTCCGTTAAGTATTATCGTCCGATTTCGCCGGGACGCACGGCACCGGCTTCATCCGGTGAACCGTAACGACTTTATAAACCAGACTGCGAAAGGGTTGATGCACTCCTCCGTGAGAAAACTTCCACGACTAATCCAATGGAACGAGAGTTACATGTTTATCCCGCTATATCTATTTCGCTCGGAATCTACTCGAGAGTCTACTATATACCTATTCGGCGCAAATCGGATCAACTATAAATTGCTTATTGACGCCGTGCCGCGCCGGTGACGTTCGATTTGATGACCGCGAAATAATCCTCGTCGCAGGATCAACCACGAATTATATGTTTATCCTGTGGCATCTGGTCGAGTGGAGTCGAAACGGCTCGTGTTTCATGAAGAGGCCGCGCTTGCGGTAATTGCTGGACATTTATACGCGTCAACGTCGGCGGTCTATTATTACAGGCACGGTATTTAATAATATCTTTACCTCGATCCGAATGAATTAAGGTTATTACGTTTACGTTGGACCTCGGTGCTTGCTAACTTTGTCCAGAACTGTTTGCGTTACTTGAACGTTCGTACGAGCAGTCAAGTGCTCGAACAAGTTCAGAGCTCCAGCATTCAGAATTTACTGTATACTTTTCTGAAGGAATACAACCTGCGCATGAAGCAAATATGAGAAACAATAATGTCATTCAAAGTGTATTCTGTAACACAATGTTTTTGCCAATCATTGCACCCATTGAAGGCCTCGGTGCAATCGAGCAAGCACGTTTTTAAATAAAATTGTACTTGTTAAAATTCTACATATTCATGTATATTTTACCTAAAGCAAAAATTGAGGAATCTTCTAAATCAGGACTAATCAGGCTCCCGCACAGAAGTGTTCGATAGCAGCCTAATTTGTGAATCTCTCAGCTATTCGGTGAATTCTGACACGCGTGTCATGTTCCTCCGGAAAGCAGCGAGCGCTAGCAAGATCGTCGAGAAGCCGAGACGCATCTCGGAAAAGGAACACTCGTGTAACATCGTCGCTATCCTACTTTCGGCGTTGCCGGTTGCATCCCGACGTGGGTGCAATATTTCACCGGCGTTTTCCACGAGGTAGGACTCGTGTACACGCGGGACAGGTAAGACGAGAGCTGGGACGCGACGGCAAGGAACCGCGGCGACGCAACGAGTGCTGACAATATGACTGTAAAGCCGTCGTCGCGGCCGCGATCTTCGTTATTCCGGCGCTATTTTCGCCGGCGCGGCGCAGCGTTTCCGGCGACGAACCCGAGAACCGACGCACGGTGAATCACCGGCCAGACAAGTGGAAACCCATGCGTAGGTACAAAGCGGGCGGCCCTAGAGGGGAGGAAGACGTGGGTGTGCTTTTATTATCGTGTCATCCGTAAGTGCAGCCGCTGTTCGCTTCTGCTGTCTCGCCGCTGCTGCCTGGATCCCCTTTCCTGTTTCTCCGGTCACGTTTGGATTTTCGATTGCTCAGAACCTGGACGAACTTCGTCTTTCGTTTCCACTTGAAACATTTCTCGCATTTTTTCTATTTTCTCAGATACTACGGGTTGGAAATTTCGCTGAGCTATTCCTTCCGATTCTACCTAAACGCGTGGAAGAATTTCTGGAACTCCCTACAATTTTTTTAGACTTATTCTTCCATTCAACATTAAACCTACCATCACCGGTCAAAATGACCGGTTACAGATCTTTTATTTTACCACGCTTATATTAACTTGCCGAGTTGTTATTGTTGTATACGTCAAATTTTGTAATCGAATTTTAAACCACTTCCCGATGAGCTAGAGACTTGAAACTTTAAACATAGTTCAGAACTGGATGACAATGCAATATTAAGAGACAAATTTAAAAAAGAAACTGTGCGTCTTGGAGAAAATAAAATTTTTATATTAATCGTCACACCTCATCGCGCGACGCTTGGTAGTACGTCATCGCGTTTAGCGATCCCCACTCCGCACGCCAGCGCTCCCTACTCCACTACGTGTTTCCACTCCGATTCATCCCCACTCAACTGGCCCACTTCGCACCGAAGGTTGTCAGTGTGGTTGTGGTGTTAATTCAGTTCCATTTCGGACAATTTCGGACTCCATCAAGAGATGTCGTCTTTCGGAGATATCCCCTCATTCTATCTCGCGTATTTCCATATCTTGCGTTTCTATATCTTACTATTTCATACCAGTATTACTATATCTTGCGTGCCATTACTGCCATTTAAAAAAGACTAAAAAGTAGAAAATAAAAAATATATTAAAAAAACTTTATAAAAACCACGCTTATATTAAAATGCACTAAAAAGGAGAAAATAATTTTTTTCCTGGTTCTCCAAAAAATGTAATATAAATTCAAATGAAATCATGACATTGGTGACTATAAAAATAAAAGCGTGGAGCGCTTTCTTGCCGAATGGCATAATTCTAGGGGGAGACGTGAAAAAAATCTCGCAAAATGTCTTGGATCATTCTGATTTGAATAAAATAAAAATGGATATCATTCTTGAATTTTTCTAATCCGTTACTGTTTTATATTTCATCCAACTAATTTCTTCATAAATGCATAAAGATCCCCAGTCTTGTAATAACACATTGAAGACGAAGATTACGTCAATATAGTTTAGCGCTCCACGCTTTTATTTTTATAGTCACTAATTTCATGATTTTATTTAAATTTATATTAAATTTATGGAAGAACCAGGAAAATATTATTTTCTCCTTTTTACTGCATTTTAATATAAGCGTGATTTTTAAAAAGCTTTTTTTACGATTATTGATATAATAAAAATAATTTCATGAGAAATGATTTAGTGGAGCACAAATGAAATCAATCTCGTTATTTGTATGAGGGAACATGTACCAGTTTATTTTACGGCTCGGCAGGTTTAGTGTTAACATAAAAGTAATGTACATATTTTTCGGCATCGTGCTTCCTCCATGAATTGTCTGACTCGTCCCATCCGTTTTTACTTACAAGTGTCTTACTTACAAGAATTTTTGGAACTTCGTACAATTGTTTTTAGACATACTGTACGTCGAAAATTTGACCGACTTATTCTTCTACTGAACCCTCATGCATATACAAATTCATAAAATTTGTGCACATATTTTTCAACATGGTTCTGCATAAATTGTCTGACTCGACCCAGCCGTTTCTACTTAACAGCAGCAGAGCATCCTTTGCTCTGGAAGTATTTCAGGATATGTTAATTCGCGCAGTATCGAGACGCGATAAGGAAGCAGGGTGGAAGTAAATCCGTCGCGTTTCGAGTCGGATCTACGAGGAATACCTTTCTCTCCGGGGGCGTAGCCACTGGCATAACGCGTCGGCCGAGCAAGTTTTTAATTAACGCGTTAATGCACTCGTCATCGCAGGGAGAACGCGGGCTGTTCGGGGCTCGTAATTTTGGTCTTGTCAACGTTCCGTCGTAAAACAGCTCTCCGGTCTCTTCTTCCCGCGTCGTGTCAGCCGTTGTAACAGCCAAATAATTCCGGCGGCGAACGGCTTGGAAAGAAGACGTCAGGTTTACGGCGTGACTGTGACGGGAATGTCGGTCTGCACCGTAATTAAACTTATCATCGGTATTTGTTACGGGTGTAATAAACCCTTTGGTATCAACGACAATGTCGCTGGGCGCGCCGCGCCGCGCCGTTTTTACGACGAGCCCGTTGCATTCGTAATGAACGATTCCCCGACGGTAACTACCGGAAGAAAGCTCCGCGAAACTAGCTGCACTTTCGTGCACCCGGTAATGCATTCATGGAATCAGTCGCTACGAATTTCTGATGCGTTCTTGCAGCGAAATGGTCTTCGATGATTAACGAATCGAGACAGGTGCGTGGCTCTGTTGAAAGATAATCAGAAAATGTGGAATAATTATGTATTCTTTTATATGGATGTTTCTGCTCAGGAGAATTACGTTTGAACATTCAACGAACGTGTGTGCATTAACGCAGTTATTTCCAGCTTTTTACGGTTATTAAGGAGTGAAATGAATGTTTATACGGCTTCTGCAGCTTCGAATTAATGAAGAGAATTTTTGTGACACAAATGAACAAGTGTGCTTTAAAGTAGTGACAGATTACAAGAATCTGGAGATATGAATGCATTAATTCAAGAAAGAAATTTTTCAACTGTTTCTATTTTGCATCCGCTACTGATTTCGCTACGACATCATTCAATGCTGTAACATATCAGGTATTCGCGCATGAACTACACTGCTGTAAGGATTATTATTCAACATTTTAGCTGCTGACGGTCGACAAGAGCAAACAGAATAATTCTCACCGATTAAAGGGACTATAGCAGCGTTTCCATGACGAGCATCGGCGACATTCGCGAAGCGCAACGAACCTCGAGGAATTCGCCGCGAGGATATTTTAATTGCCGGGCCATTAAGAAGCGCCGGTGTCCGCGGCGTCACCGATTCGCGTTTAATTGGGCCTGGCCGAGAATAGGGCGGACAAAAAGCCGGCACCGCGAGAATATCGATGCAACAATTACCGGAGAGAATTCCCCTTGAAAAGCGAAGACGGACGGGCGTAGAAAAGCGAAAGCGTCCAGGGAAATGGGAGGAGAGAGGGGGAGGAGAGTGAAAGAGAGGAGAGACGAAGAGGATCGCTGGGGGGAGTCCCCGAGGACCGACGGCAGTCTAATTTATAAATAGCGCTGCCGGGAACGGACGCTGGTAGTTAACAAACACATAGTTGACATACTCTGCCACGCGGGTCGCAGGCTACTACATCACTATTTCTTAACGATGCTACGATTCGTTTTAGATAACAGATTTTTTATGTATTAACTAAACTGTGAAATATGAAGTAGAAGTTATGTTGGTAACGATTTTGCATTGGGACAGTCAGTTCGAAATGAAATTGCTAAATGCTTCGCTGAACTACTGTTATTCTTTATATAGTTTGCATACTATGCCTCTAACAAATCACTAGACTGTGAATTCTATGCATCGAATAGTGTATACAAAATTATATGGCCTTCGTGTGACCTTGATGTGACCTCAAAATGGGACACCCTGTGTAAAAGGAAGTAGAACCTCGACAAATAGAATTTCACTGAAAAACAAATTGCTATCGAATCTCGGAAAGGTCTCCGAGGTTTGAAAAATGCTGTACCAAAGATTGCGTTAATGAAGCACTCTGATACCTTTTTTTAAGTATAACAAAAAGCAAAGATGAGTGCTATAGATCCAGTTCAAAGTTCGCGTGGAATAAGATAATCTGCGATTGGGTGAAGGAGAATCTATCGGAGAAGTGGCCAGCCGTCCGGGAATTGATTAAAAGATGGAACAGATGTTACCGCAGGATCGGATCGATGATCGAGCACCGTGCTCTCCGCACCTCGGCTCGCTTCCTCCGCGGAACTACTTACGGAAAGTTCTTGGATCTAGCACGGCGGGGCTTCTCCGTAATAGCATAAGTAGACGCGGTACGATCGGGACCAGACATCGCGCCGACAAAAACAGTGGAACGACTATCTCCCTCTCGGGAGAAGTCCACGGGGTCTAGAGTCTTTATCCGGTTACGGGCACCGCGCAAGCAGATAAAGCCCGTCTACGGACGAGCGAAAAAGTAAATTGCTGGGAACCTGGAAGGACCCGCTCGCTAAAAACCGGCAAAGATTACGGTACATAATTCGACCGTTCTTCCGTAAACAACGGGACGTCGCGGGTGGACAAGGTTGATAAGGACTCGCCGGATTAACCCTTTGCACCTTTCGAAAACGAGCGCGAGCATCGGTATCAAGACCAGTTTTTGACGGGTCATATCTTCCTCGTACTTTGTAACTCGTTTTCATTGTCATTTGAAAAGTTTATTCTTTATTCCTTTCTTCATTGTGTTATTACTAAACTGTTGATCTTTATGCATTTATGAAGAAATTAATTGGGTGAAATATAAAACAGTAATGGATTAGAAAAATTCAAGAATGAAATCCATTTTTATTTTATTCAAATCAGAATGATCCAAGACATTTTGTTAGATTTTTTTCACTTCTCCCCCTAGAATTGTGCCATTGGTTAAGAAAATAATTCCTGCAAAAGATGAACTTGATCGGATAAGGGGAAGACGTGCCACATTGACGTTGAAGTTGCGAAAAACATGAAAATTTGAAGGAAAGACTTTTGATTATGACTAAATAAGAAGAACGTTTAATCATAATTAAATATTCCAATCAAATATTCCCATTCCTACAAAATTTCATGGTTATCGCAACTTCAACGTCAATGTGGCATGTCTTCCCCTTGTCCAATCAAGTTCATCTTTTGCAGGAATGATTTTCTTATCCAATGGCACAATTCTAGAAGGATACGTTGAGAAATCTCGCAAAAAAAAAGTTTCACCTGGTATAGCTGAGGTCCACCCTAATGTGGCACACCTTCCCGACGCACAGTGGAGTATTTGGCCCGAAAACCTGGCCAAAACTATTGCAACATTATTTATGGTCTCATGGTCATAATATTATATATCGTTGAATTCGTCTTAAGATCAGCTACAACATTATGAAATAAAAAATACATTTTAACATTTAAAAAATCAAAGTGACCTTGATTAATTGTTGTAAAAAAAATATTTTCGAAATTTTATATATCGAAGTTTGTAGATGTCGGAACACTGTTCAACTTTTGTTCAAACCATTTTTTTAAACAAGATTATTTTATTTGCTTTTATTACGCTAAGAGTTCTTGTGAATGAAATAATGCCATTATATTCTGGAATTCAAAGAATGTGTAGGATAGAAACTTTGCAAACAAATTTATAATTCTATATAAATATATTTTTGTTTATATTATTTTATTTTAACGTATTACATTAATCCTTACTCATCTATTTCTGAATCGTCTTCTATGTCTCTACTACTTATATTAGATTCTTGTTCCTCTGAAATTAAAAGTTGTAATGTTTCGGATGAAAACGGTATTCCTTTTTTATGAAATTTTTTTCGGGAGCCAGATATGAATGGGTCCGATGATAGTAAAAGTCTATTCAAAACGTCCCGATTTGCAGGCCGCACGAGAAAGTGCGGCGGGCCGCAGGTTGCTCATCCTTGGTCTACATTGTATCGAGCGTTGCCACAAAAACCGTTTGTTGTAATGTAATAAACTAGAAACCTTGGCGCGTCTAATGACACCAAAACAAGCACTTGGACGCACTTAGAAGCATACTAAAATTCTATTTGAATTCTCTGAATTCTAATGTACTTCACTGAATTATTGGTCAGTTTTTAACAACACTAATCTCAAAAACACATGTAAAAAAGCGCATAATTTTTAAATGAAAGTAAAGCACATACTTATGTAAAAAAACATCTGTAAAGGGAAAAGTTTGGCATTCATTTCTTTGCGGTGTAGAAAAATCATTAACGAGCGCACAGTAATACAGAGACTAGTTGAGAGAAAGAGGACTACGAAAACTCTCCATCTTTGATGAAGCATAACACTTCATGAGGGAATAAAATTTAAAAAAAAAGGTATTGCAATATCATTCTGTATATATTTAACTATCTCAAAATGCAAAAATTTGATATTGTAGACAAAATTTTTTAATTGACTTTTAGCCAGCTTTTCGGGCCAAATACTCCACTGTGCGACGGCCGATTGATCTAAAACCTTGGGTATATCATTTTTTTATGAAATGGAACAATATTGAGAGGAGTTGTGGCCAAAATTTCATGGTCGAAAAATAAGGCCACTCTAATATGTATGCTACCTCGAAGACGTCCAAGTTTAGAAACACGTAACAACAAAAATACTTGTTCAATTCCATAAATTTCTTCATGTGTGAGTAGGGTTGCCAGATCTTCTATATTTGATATAAGTCTTCTATATTTGAACTTGATCTCCTATATCATATTTGAATAAAAAATCATCTTTGTTTGAATAAAAAAGTTAAAAATGTGCTATGTACCTCTTTTGCTCGAACTCCTATATTTTGAGTCTATCTCATATACAGTCCCTGCTCACTTTATTAGACTCACCTGAAGAATTGGTGCTTTTTGAAATCCTATAAGGAATGCAACGCTGTTTTCAACCTATGGGGTAATGATAGGGTAATGATTTCGTACTACAAGATTGCCTTATGGGTTGCCTATCCAAGTGTAAAATTTTCTTGCAAGAGCAAAAAATCCTCCTTTTACCATGGCCCGGCAACTCACCGGACATGAATCCGATTGAAAATGTCTGGGAGTGTCTGAAGAGAGAACTGGCCAAAGAAAATATAACAACAAAGACCAAGTTGATAGAAAGAATAATCTATCACTGGTACCATAACGTTGCATTAAAAGAAATTGCACAAACTTGCATAGATAGCATGTTCAGAAGAGTTGCGGCTTTAAGAGCAGCTGAGGGCGGATTAACAAAATATTAGTGTTTTAAGAATTATATTGATCTATTTGTGTTTGTATCCATTGTTTTTGTAAAATAAATATATGGAAAATACGTTGGTCATCATTAAGTGATATTTGCATAAGGCTGCTATACCCATTATTCATGGTAAAACTAAAAATATCATGATTATAGACGTGAGTCTAATAAAGTGAGCAGGGACTGTATACATAATTGTAGTTTTCACTACTTCTTCTATATTTGGATAAAACATTTCTGGCAACCCTATCTGTGAGGAACATAAGAGTCTTCCACAGTAATATATTTTATTGCTACCTACTTCCCCATAAAATATCATTGAATTCTTCGATCGGGACCTGCGCGCCAAGAGGCTCGCTCCACGGAATTTGACCGTGCCGGAAGGAGAATCGAGAAGAAGAGGAAGAGCCTCCTCGCAGGCGGGATCGCGATAAACAAGAGTTTCATCGACCGTTAAATCACATCTCCGAGAAGGCGTCGCCTTCCCCGGATTACAGTACTAAATTTCGCGCGATTCTCCTGCCGTTCACGTAGCGCGTGTTATCGCATTATAGCTCCACTCTAATTCCACGGTTCGTTACCCGCGTTTAATTGAACGTGGCCCGATTCAATGAAAGTCTATCGATACAGGCCTGGCTCGCCTCCAAGGAACACACTTCTAAATACGAGGAGTCCGGAGAATAATGGAACGAAGCCACCTAGTGTCTCTCGTCTTGCTTGCCTCCTTGTTCAGCCAGGGTTCTCGTATCTTGAATCGCGGGAGAGGTGTTTATGTGCCGGCTCAAACTTCCGGCCGCTCTTTGTCCCTGCTCGAAGTCGGAAAGAAAGGCTGCGGGTCGATCCGGATCGGGAATCGACGGCTTTCGACACCGGAGGGTTTTCTCTGGCCGCGGTCGACGTGGTCGATCGATCGTTAATATCGTCCCTTTGATCGAGCTCAAGAGGAACCGCTTATTTGGTTCAAGTAGAGGCTCCAAAACATTTCGTGTCGCGCGTGTCAGTACAGTCGGCAAGAATATAATCCAGGAATTCTCTTTATGAACCAGTTAGGCTGCAATTTCTGTTGCTTCTATTATAATGATTATAGAACTTTTTCGTCCTTCAGAACTTTCTAGAGAAGAAAGTAAATGTTAAGTTTCTATCGCATGAATCAGTGACGTTGCTCGTGAAGAATATAATGCAGACATTTCACACAGGTCACACTTCGGTCCCCCAAGTGTGCGAGTGGTTTTGCAAGAGGAAGAAGTTCCCGCGAAGATTAGCGCGCGATGACGACAATGCGACGGTGCTGGGAGATCCAGTTGGAAATTGAGTTAGAATTTCATGAACCGACGCCGCGGCGCGGCGCTTCGCTTCGGATCGCTAACGCGCTCCCCAATAAGATCAGCGGCGCGGCGGTTCTGATTATCCTTCACGGGATCCGACACCGTCGGGGGATGTAATAAAACGTTTCTTCCCCCAACGCGTTCCCGTGGAAAATCTCACGGCCGCTGCCGACCGGAAATCGCGCGCCGCCAGCTGGTCAGAAAGAAGTGTGCGGGGGAATGAGTTTAAAGAGCGGAAGATACAGAGCGAGTGAGAGAGACAGACAGACAGACCGACAGACAGACAGACAGACAGACAGAGAGAGAGAGAGAGAGAGAGAGAGAGAGAGAGAGAGAGAGAGAGAGAGAGAGAGAGAGAGAGAGAGAGAGAGAGAGAGAGAGAGAGAGAGAGCAAAGGGTGAAAACACCGCATCGCGCTCTGCCAAAGAGATTTCCTCTCTGGAAACCCCAAGGAGGGCTGATAGCCCCGGGGCGGGAGAGAACCAGTCCATTGTTTAACTTGATAAATGAAGTAGCCGGGGCGCGGAAGCTCAACGCCGGCTCCGTACACAATGCCGGCGATATATTGTTCCCAGTTAATTCAATGCTGGAAACAACACACAGCCGCCGCCCCGACGAACAGGTGCGCGTCACCGGCGCTTTAAGACGCTACCTATCGACGCCAAACGTCGATGAACGTTTCCTCCATATCGGAATCTGCCTATTCCCGCTCAGAAGTTTCGTAATCTCGAGCTACTCGCTTCCGTTTTCATTCCTTTCGATGCGATTCGTTGCAGAACACAGCCGAACAGTCACAGACTGGTACAAACTGGCAATACTCAGCAATTGAGAATCTCCTTGACGCTTCAAAATTGTTTAAATCTTCAATAATCGTGCTTTCGGACAATTTATTTTCTATTACAGCTGACCTGGAGTGAGACACTATCAGAATGTAAATAAATGTGTGACCGCGTTTGGTCGCCTCGCGAACGTTGCGATTCCAGAGAAACGAGAGCAGAAGCAGACTTTTGCGAGTGATCGATGGCTCCGCGGCGACGTTACTCTAGTTTCCATAAACGCGCAAGCCGCACAGCGGAATCGAACGAACCCCAGTGCGCTATTAACATCCACACTGGCGCCCGTTGAGCCACAGAGCGAGAGCGGAAAGACCGTCAGCCTCATTTTCCCCGCGCTTTCCGGCTCGCGGCTCTTCTCCTCTCTACCTGGGCTTTCTTTTCCCTTTCCCCGGTTCCTCGTCCACGGTCCTTTCTGCGCGCAAGAATTTTAATTAGTACGTTCTCGAGCGCGCCGCTGAAAATGAGAAATTGTCACGCGATGGAAGAAAGCAAAAAAAAAAAGAAAAATGTAATTCTCAGCGTCGACTGCTGGTGCTGCGGCGACGAAGACGATGCCGACTGCTCTGGTGTTCCAGTTCTCTCTTTCTCTCTCTCTTCAGAATTCCCGGTCGTAAATAGCGGCGAAGATCGATACTCGGGTGTTTTGTACGGATTTTTCCGAGAGGCCTGGTTGGTTTCGTCGGAAAATACGGCGCAGAGATAGAAAAAGAGAGAAAGGGAATGATCGTGGAAACAGAAACCCGAATAAACGAGAGCGAACAGTGTACGGTGAAAGGGCAACGGGAGAGTGTCCAGAGATATCGGGGCCGATTCAACGAAATTGATACGCGCGACGCGCGTTCTCTTCCATTAACGAGAACCGCGTCGTCGCCATCCCCCGTCCGCGAATTCCACATCAAAGGGAGCGCGTCGCACCGCGAACGTTCTCCATTTTCCGCAGGCTGGCTCGTCGTCCGCTGAAATTGATACATTTCGTGGCCGGAGAGAGAGGAGGGAGGAGAGACGAGAGTGAAGAGAAGAGGAGGATGGGCAGTGCATCGCGTCGAACGACGTTTCATTAAAGGGCGTTCGCGTAAAACGCGACGAATGGCGAAAACAGGGTACGAGCGAGAAGCAACAACGAGAAAGGAACAGGGAGAGAGTGATAGAAAGGAATAGAGAAAGGGGAAAGGAACACGCTCCGGTAACGAGCGGAACTGTAACGTTCCATTCGGGTCGGCCCGGGACAATTCCGCAATTACGATGCAATAAAACCGAGGGAAAATATCATCGCTCGGACTCGGGCGGGCCGAGCTCGCGCCCGAGAAGAAGAGGAAGAAGCTAGAGAGACGCGCACATCGGAGCCCATCCAATCGTCCTACCCGTCACGAACGAACCTTCTCGCTTACGAGCGACCTTTAGGCGGATTAGGTGAGAGAATCGTAAAGTGAAAATCCCTCCCACTCCCTCCGCAAAGTTCCTCGGTTGTAAGATAGAGGAAGGGAGACCCCTAACCACCGCGCCGCAGCTTCTTTCGTAACCGACTTTCAGCCGCTGCCGCCGCCGCGTTCTCGCCCGAACGAGCGCACTTTTTAAATCGATGCCTGAAAAATTCAGTTCCTCGAGATTAGCCTTCTCTTTCGCGGCGCGTCCCTTTCATCCCCTCACACCGCCGAGACTCTTTTCTACATACCCCTGCTGCCTCTGTCCCTGGACGAGCGTTCCGTTTTACGCGGGCCGAGAGCATCTCGCGCCAGCGAACGAGAGGAGGGAAATTGGAGCAGGGACGGGTTTTGCAAATGGATCTAAATGACGCTCCCATTTCCGGCCGGACCGTGACTGTACTCCCAACCGAGTCAGTGGAACGCGCTACCTATTGTCGGACAGACCGCCTCTCTCTTGCTCTCTTCCTCTCTCTCTCCCTCACTCTGTCTTCCTTCCTCCGATCTGCAGGCATCGAATCCTCACCGATTCAAATTCCCGCTGAAATTCGCCGGAGGTTTCGATCGACTCCTCGTTTGTCACTAGCACGTTCGCTGCAATTTTCCGTTGCTCATCAACCCTTTATCCCTTGCGACTCACACTCATCGCTAAAAATTGCTATATCATTATTCAGAATATTGTTTAGATTATTAACGCATTATCTACCGGCAAATGTTCCATAATTTTTTAAATTCCGTGGCTCATGGCTAAGGATGTTTTAATAGATCCCTTAACAGCAATTTCTAATTATTGAACATATAAAGATGCTTCCATTAGAAGTTATTCAATAAATTTCTTTATTCGAGCACGTATTATTATAAAAATTGTGAAGAATCTAAATAAATTCAGTCTTGTAACTTCTATAAAACAATATATATATCCGATGCATTTTGTACCCGATACGGTTAGTGTTAATAAAGCGAAATGTCTTTGCTGTCAAGTCGAGCGAATTCAATCACAGTCGCGTTTCTAATAAACATTACTTCCACGAGCGCTCGCAAATAACGTCGCCCTCGGACGGTTTAGTAGTCTAGGGTTAATTACATAGAAGGACAGCACGCAGGCATAGCGCGGGTCCGGGGGGGGGATCACGATGATGATCTACTCGCTGTCGGGAACCCAGGACCCGGGACAAGAAATACGACAACAGCGTGGAAAATTCGGCAGCCGCCCGAACCGGGAACGAGATAACGTTCAATCTCCCTAAATCACGACCGACCAAGCATCTCACGCGGCCAAAAGAGATTTCCCGAGGTAAAGGATCCCGAGATTTTCCGGGAAACCGGCCGGCTATCGGCCGAGATTTTCCCCGGTCCCCGGACTGCTAGGAGGGACCTGGGACTCTAATCTGGCCGTTAGTATAAACTACACCGAACTCGCACCTCCGACGATGCTCTCGTTAACTGTGAAAGCATCGTCCCCATTGTAGCCGGCGACCCTCTTTCGAATTTCTATTTCCTTGATTAGGAAGGTGGTTCCCTTAAGAACCGGTTCCTCCTATCTGAGAGACAGAGAGGGAGGGAGAGGGAGAGAGAGAGAGAGAGAGAACCTCTCCGTAACGTTCCTCGCGTTTTTATACCGCCATTCGACGACCATCGCCGCAATGGGGAAACAATTAAATCCCGAAGTGTACCCGCAATTTCACAAATTTATATCGCCAATCTTGGAGGCCTTGCTCTCGCTATGCCGAGAGCAGAACTGCTTTTTAACGCTAAACCTACCGGGGCACTAAAAGCGCTGTTCAGCACAAAGTAGTGTACGCTGCCTTATAAAACTGGGAAGATTGTGTTTGCACGGTTTTTACTACGATGCGTGTTTGAGGAACAAAAGTTCTCGATAGTTGATCCTTGCAGCGTCTCACAGTGGGTGGGGTAGTGGCCCCGAAAGACCTGACAATTCATGATTATCCGTCAGTAAATTGTAGTTTAAGTATATGCTCTTGTGGAATCAGTAAGAAAAGTACGCCACAATATTTACCAACTAAATTAATATGGCTTGTTCGTGTAGTGGTAAGTGAAGGATTGCATATCATGGTGTTTAAATAATATTTTAGTTAGGCCGCTACTGAGAACTACGGATGAAAATTGTGGTTATCAACAGATTGACTCTCTCCTAGTTGATATTGTAATTCTGATCCTGATGTGATCCAGGTCCAAGGATTCTTGCAATTTTCCGAAGAGAGTTATTAGTGTAAAGGAAGATCGACTTGGCGACTTGCAATCAGGGCGGGATTAGGCGCCCGAGGCTCCATCGGATCGATTAGGCTCCCAGCAGCGCAGCAACCGGGGAGTTTCCGCTCAAGATCCGTAAACAGCACGCGGAATAATTGAGCGCTCCAAGGGACTCGAGCGGACGTTTACTTGGAAACGGATGGCTCGACGGGAGGAGCTTTTTTTCAATTAAATCGGCAAGTTTCGCGGCGGAACGAGACTCTTCCCGGGTGGAAAGGGAAAAGGGTATCACGATGGTGATTGAACCGGACGAAGAAGGCTGGCCCGGAAGGTCTGCGAGAATGCGGGCCGATCGACCCTTATCGGCCCGAAGGGAACCGCTTGACCAAATCGCTCGATAAAAAGCCCATCGAGCACCTTATTTTTTTGCTCCCTTTGTCCCGATTTAAAACTGTCCGTATCTCGGTGCCCGCGGGTCCCATTACGAAGGCCAATTTCTCCTTTATTTCCCCGAGCAGATCGCGCCGCAAACCACGCCCTCCGGAGGTAATTTATTGAATTATTCGACGCCCGGAAAAAGCCCGACGGAAAAGGAACCGGCCCGTATCCAAATCGACGCTTCTTCCCTCTGCCTCTCGGTAGCGAGTGGCCAGACCTCTTCAAACTCGATTCTGAACAAGTTGAAACTGGTCGAACCTCGGTTCAATCAATTGTACTGTACGTGAAGGAAGCTGCAACATTTTCTTTCACATTATAATCTGAAACGAAATTCGTAGACGACGATCTAACGAAGTAGCCTCTTGAAGTAGTTTTGTGGCTTTTGTAATTACTTATAAGGGTCACGGAACATAAACAAACGTTCAATCACATTGTACGCTTATCTGTACCCAGAAATGTAATTCGTAATTTGACTACCGACTAGAATATGCCTTCGTAATATACAGGGTGTCCCAAAATTCGTGAACTTCCCGAAAGGGGGTGGTTCCTGAGACCATTTCAAGCGACTTTTTCCTTTGCAAAAATGTTATCCGCGGCTTTGTTTAGGAGTTATTAACGAAAAACACGGACCAATCAGAGCGCGACCTAGACGCGAGTTGCCACAGTCGGATTGGTCCGTGTTTTTCGTTAATAACTCCTAAACAAAGCCGCGGATAACATTTTTGCAAAGGAAAATGTCGCTTGAAATGGTCTCAAGAACCACCCCCTTTCGGGAAGTTCACGAATTTTGGGACAGCCTGTATGTATAGTAAATAACTTATTTGGTATGATCGGAATCGAGCTTGACACGGATCGATCTTGTCGAGCCGAAAATGCTCGGAGACCCGCCTTCGGTCGGACAGACACGCGACTGAAACAGCTCAGTGTCTCCAGTTATTTGTCTTGCAGCGTCGCAAGTTCGTGTTGATCCTCGGGGTCCTTAACCTTGGGCTTTCGTCGCGCGGCTCGACGGGAATTTTAAGCGATTCCGTTTGCAGCCGCAACGCCAGTTCGGAAATCAACGAGCGACGATATTGCGACTAGCGGGAGACGAGAGCAGGAACACCACGCTCTCTGCTCTGGCTCCCCCAGGTTTTTAATCACTCGGACTGGCCCCATTGTTTTCGCTGTCGTCCCGGCCGTGCCATTGTTTTCCCAGCAAAATGAGTTTCCAGCCGAACACGCTCGCGTCTTTAATAATTTCGCGCGAGCATGGTCGCGTCTGCTCGTCCCGGCTCGTCTTCGGCTGTCGAATCGACGCTGGATGCGAGAACTGGAGAGGCCTGTGTTAAAGCACCATTTTAATGGTTTCTAGATCCATATTCTTTGGTATTGGAGATCTATTTTTCACAAATTACCGTGTACATCTTTGTCACATAGATCGAGGCGTTACTGTAGTCAGGAAAACGAGTTCGCCAGTGCGGATTTCTCGTTGGGTTAGAAGTTTAGAATTGGTCCATCCAGCGCACAGTGCGGCGTTCTTTTGGTCGGAGTGGACAAAAGTCTGTTCTTGACGGATTCTTATAGGAAATTTCACGCTGATCACGAATATAACATATACTAGGGGTCCTTGAATAGAATTTAACAGTTTTTTCCGCAAAATACCGTTTTTTTCGAAGTTTTTGCGTGAAAAAACGGTTAAACTCCATTCAGTGACCCTTAATACATGGTATATTCGTGATCAGCGTGAAATTTCCTATAAGTCCTCAAAGTATCTTTCTTTCGTTTGGGATCACACTGTATATTCCAAGTGATGGAAACAGGGGTCAGTTAAGAAAAATTGCTCTTCAATGCATCATCTACAAAAATAAGGAAACACGACCAAAAATTAAATTGAATTTTATTCAAAATTGAATTTCAAATAATATTTTATACATTATAACATTATACATTATAACATATACATTATAACAGTAATAATGGACAGAATATATAGGTAACTTCGCAATAATAAAGGTATGCCTATTTACATAATATAGGCTATATCTATGAAGTAAATATTTATAAAATCACTAATTATATACACTAATTTTATAACAGAAGAAATTTTGAACGAATAGCTTCAATTTTTGGGGAAAAATATTATTAATCATTTAACTAGATTCGGTATTTTATGGAGAACCAGGGAAAAAATTATTTTCTCTTTTTTCAGTGCATTTTAATATAAGCGTGGTTTTTAAAAAGTTTCTTATATATTTTATTTTCTACTTTTATTGTCATCGGAAGGAAGTGTGTATATAAAATTTCAGTAAGATTGGTCTATGGGAAGAGGCTTAAAATTCGATTACAAGATTTGACCCATAAGCGTGGTAAAAAATGGCAACCAGCCGTTCAAAGCAGTTTGAAGCAGGAAATGTTTACACATTTGTGAAGAATAATAGTTGTGAAATCGAAATATATCAAAATCCCAGGATGTTTTGACTCTAACTTGAGAAAAGCTTATCTGAAGATATTAACGTCTATAAAACTTGATTCTAACTTAGTGTTTTATTAATGAGAATTTATTACCGATCGTAAATTTTTAATAAATTTGGGATGATGTTAGCGGCGCTTCTTCGATCAAATTATACACTAAATAGCAATTTTGTAGACATTTCAAACGTTCGATTCGGGTTTGAATCTGACGTCCTGAGACACGTTTGCTATAGATTGTTTTCTATAAGAGAAAAAGAAGAAAGATGGTGTTTCGTCCTAGACCGTAGTGTTTTATTATTGCTACGAAACTATTTTAACGGTTAATGAAACAGGACAAATGGATATTCCCCACCTTCTTCGATACCTTCCATATTCAAAATTTAAAGAAAGGACACTAAACAACGTTCTTGATTATAGAAAATCAGTAATTGATTGGGCCAGGTCTCGCGTGAGTTCTTCGATGAGCTCTCTAACGAGTTCTCTGCCACATATGCAAACGTGATTCCTGCCGTTTGTTGTGCTAATTTTAGATTCCCGGCATTTGTTTCACACACTAGAGACATTTCTGAAGGGATTGGTAAAGCCAAATAAGGTATGGAAAATAGTTGCATTTTCGACTTTTGTCCACAGGCGGCCGCACTGTGCAGCGTGCGGAGTTCGAGGCTGGGAGAAAGGGGCAGTCACGGTGAGAAAAACGCGTAACGGCGAGCAACCGGTGGTAAAAGCGCCGCGGAATATATTAATTAGCTGGAGCATGGGTGGAGACCATGAAAAAAGTTGGCTGGACCAGTGGAGCTGCGCGAAGAACGGAAGAAAGGTGGCGGGGCGAAGACCGGGCAACAAGCAAGAAGAACAACAATAAAACCCCGCGGAGTAATTTGTCATGGGGGTACGCAGACAAGAGGGCATGGATGCATGTACATTCCCCGCACAACTTTCCCCATTATTATTAACGCCGTGCACGGCGTCGTTTGGTCTCGCTCGAGCGTGTACAAGCGGAATCGAGCCTCCGTTCGCACGCAGCGGCGATTTTTCTTTTATCTAAGGGGTGGCGGGAATCTTGTCGAGAACGATTCATTCTTGGCCAGTGATTCCACTGGCGGTGATGGCGGCGGTACGGTGAAAATTTTATTTCGCCGCGGGAGCCTCGGTAAACGGCGGAACGACCGGTGAAATTTTGATTGTTTCGCAGGATGGATGCCCGAAACCGAGCCCCGAGAATTATGCCGGCAGCACGCCGCCGGGAAAATTTACAGGGCCGTATTCCCGCAGCCGACGAGGCGGTGAGAACCTTTTCCCGGAATGTGGGTCTTCGGGAACTTTTGATATTGAAATACGAACACTTCTGGGAGTTACTTCTCCGCGGTGGCTGCGAGAACCAGCCGGCGATAAATTATTCTCGGTGGTAGTCGAGTTTTACGTCGCGGCCCACCGGACTCGACTCGGGACGCGCTATCCGTTTCTAGCAGACTCATCCCCTTCACCAGAACGAACCCATGAGCGGACCGAGGATGCACGGATTTAATGGAGCAGCCGCCGCCCGCCGCCTCTTTTGTTTGCTGGACCGACGTTCTGATCGATTGAGCCATCGCTCGCGGTGCCGCCTTCTAAATCTGATATCGAAACCGTTTCTGCAGAGGCCACGCACGACGGATACGCTAAACAGTAATAACTTGCGCGGAGAAGTAAATCGTGCATAACTATGTAGAGAAAAGTGTACTGAAAATAGTACAATTTAAAATAATGCAGTACTATTTGGAACTCAAGGTATATTCCTTTAAATTATTCTTCGATGGGTGTAATGTTCCTATTTTTCGTATTCACCCATTGTACTTGAATATGTTGAAAGACTACAACGCATTGAAATTTGAACAAAATCCCAGACGGAAACGACTCGGAACAGCTTGGTTGTGCAGCCGGGAAGCGGGTAAAGCGAGTCGAAAGTGCAATTACCCAAATGGAAGACATAATCCAAGCAACCACCGATTCATTAGATCGTCGGCAAACGAAGTTATCCTCTTTCGACGATCGTGAGCGGGGTGCTCGCGCCTTTGACCGACGGCGCGGCGCAGTCACCTTAACGTTCCATTTGCCGGTTAGAAAAGTACGCCGAGCTCTGATTACGAGGGAATTAGCCGGTCGAGGGAGCGCTTTAAAAGCTTCCGACGGATTCGATTAACGCGGGGCTCGCCGGTTTTCGTCGTGGCACATACACGCTTCCCTTCTCTGTGTTCGTTGTTGCTTTTTGAAAAAGTTGCAGTCGAGAAGCTCCTGGTGTTCGAGCGGAGCAAGCAGAACAAGCGGAGCCCATTTACCTCGTGAAGTTATCTCGCGGAACTTTATCGGTTCCGGGAGCACCCTCTCTGCACTTTGCTCGGCTTCCTCTTCCCGTTCCCTCTTTCGTCGGCTCGTCTATTTGCAGGGGACCCTCGATTTCTCAACTAATACTCGGGGCCGGTCGGAAACGCAACCTTGTCGCGTAAAACATGTTCGGCCCCTTCTACGGGAACGAGCCTTCGGTGTACTTAACTTTCTACTGTTCCCCAAATAGGCAAAGACATAGTCTTCGGAAGTAATCGAGGGATCGTTATTAATAGACTGCGGATCTTTATGCAAAATAAAAATGTTCTGCATTGATTGTGGCATTCAGGAATAAAATAAAAAATTTATTTCGTCCCTTAATGACTTTGTTAACTGTCGCCGAAACACTAATAAATTGATATTCAGTGATACATGACAATCATGCTTAAAGAATTCAATAGCGCAGGTCACTGTTATTAAGAACATTGTGATCCACTATTGTCGACTTATGAAAATGGTTAAACGTACAAATACAATTGTCTTCAACATCTGCTTTTTTTTTGTCAGGTCGGGACCTGTTTCTCTGACATAGGGATTTACAAAAGTTTCCTAGAGCTAATTGCTCTCTACACTTTTAAATATTAAGACTTGCTGGTTTCCGTCATGAAAGTGAAGTTTAGTTACAACTCACAGAATTTTAGAACAAGAAAATTTACAAACAACTTGTTAGAAATTGTCTTCAACGTCTGCTCTCGACTCGGACACTTTTTATCTGGCGCACCGAGGGCAATGTACCAAGTAAAAGACCAACGCAGGATCACCTCCGCAGAAGTTCGGGTTGCAAACACGCGCGGACCAGTGTAAAATCTACAACATTACGTCAAACTCGGAGTACCGAGGAAATGAATTTCGCCAACTATCCTGGATTTCCGAGGAACCGAGGTGGTGAGTGTGTCTCGTCTGGTCCGCAAAGGGGCGGGCCACGGACACGAGGAGAAGAATAGATTCCGGTGGGAGCCCGGTAAAGAAACCGGGGAAAAGAAAAAGAACCAAGAAAGGCCAGGAGTAGGATGAGGAGAAAGAAGAAGAAGAAGAAGTACCGGCTCGATAAGCAGTCGATATATCGTAAGCTCTCCGACGTCCTTTTCCTTTTACGAGAGCCTCGGAATACGCTGATGCCGCACTCTATCCGATTCGATTGCCCGGATATATAGATGCTTTTGTTTCCCATTCGGCCGTTCTTTTCCTTCTCTCGGCCCGTTCGCTTTCCGAGCCATCCTCCCGTCTAATTTCCCTTTCTCCCGAACCGTCCACGGCGGCCGATAAATAACTCGACATCTTGTCCGAGGCTGCTCGCCCTCGCGAGAAGACCTCGCCGAGGACGACGCGCAGCTCTAAGTAGCCTTAACGGGATTAACGAGCTTTCGTTTTGCGCCCGTGGCCGGTTTGGCTTCTTCGCGATTATGCGATCGCTCCGAGGAGCACACCGGCACCAACTCCAGTCTCCCCACCCTCTGTCCGCTCTTTCACCACCTCGTGGGTTTCCTTTTTGCTCCGATGCTGCCCGCCATACTAAATCCTCGTTGCCCGTCCACGCGCGGACCTCGAACAACGCTCGCTCCCAGCAAAAGACCAGCGGACCGACTAATTAAACGGCCACCCTCGCAGCACACTCTTCCCAGAGGTTGCAAGTAGAAGAACGACACTATACCTCCATGCTTTTTCATACCGTATTCAAGCAAACTCTGCCTACAGTGGACACCGGACTGGCAACAAGACTTTCTCTCTTTCTCTTTCTCGAGCAACTTAATCCTCAGAGTTCCGCACAACAATGTATTGTTGTTGGTCACATTTACAAAACGGACCGACAATTTTTTTCATCTCTTCTTCAAACCATCAGCTCCACACGGTATTATTTCAATCGACACTGAAAGGCTTAACGCTAAACCTACCACGATCCAATGCCCGGTTTATATTATACAATTATTGAAGGAAGCTATCTCTTCATCGTCTGTAGACTAAACGAAAGGAGTCATAGAAAAGTAGCCTAAAGGTGTAACTGCAGTTTAGAACGCTACGTCTTGATCAGCAGCGATAGAAAAGAATTCAAAGTCCGGTAAAGAGGGGCAAGGATAAAGGTGCGAGGGCAATTTATATTCGGGGAAGAAGGAAAATCGCGAACAACGGATCCATTGTATTTATTTCTCGAAACCGGCGGCGTCGAGTGTTTCAAAGGCCCACTTAGCACGGCCGAGCCGTTTCTCCGTGGCGAGACGTTAATTCACGAGTCCGCGGGCGATCCATCGATCCTCGCCGCGCCGCTCCACTTTACGACGGCCGAGAGCGCTCTCGATCTTTCGGTTACGCCGAAAGTTTTCGACCGCGCGCGTGCGAAACACACAGCGGGAAAAGAAAAACGGGCCGGGAAATCTGCTCGCGAGAATTTATCGCGGGCACGAATCTCTCGACTCGAATCCCAATTTTCGGGATATACGAGGGTGGTGGTATACACGTACCGCACCCTTACCTCCCACGATTTTTTTCGACTCTCTCTTCCCCTTCTGCCCCCGAACACAGTCCTAGTTCCAATATAGTATAGGCCGGTTCCCTCTTTCCTTGTTTACCGGCCACGTTCCCGCGGTATTCCGCCTGTCAAAAGGAGATATACTGGCCACCAAGGTAAGCCGAACCGGGGACATAGTGGTTCAGCAATCCGGAAAAGTCAAGAGAAACTCGGGAAACGCGTTTCTTCCTCCGGAACCGATAAAGGAGCTGTTTTAGTCCCTTCGTTCCGGTAATCTGACGCGGAAATTCTATTCCGCGCGATGCACAGTGAGGTCATGGCTCCGAAAACCTGGCAGAAACTCGAAATATGAAAATTCATGAATTCATGATTATCCGGCAGTAAATTATCAATTATAAATCGTAAATTATATAGCCATTCTAAATGGCTCGAACAGAAAGTTAAATGGCGGCACGGAGCGTGTTAATTTCGTTTTACAGTGACTCTACTGCGAATAAAGGTCCATATATGTAAACTGGATGGCGAGTGGCAAACTTTCTACGCTTTCAGCGACACGCTGGCAACGGAAAATGTTCCGGACGATAGGAAGCTGGTAAAATGAGGCGAAAATCTTTTCGGAAGCGGAGATGGTGGATTCTTGGGGGATGACTCGCCTCGCACCCTCTTCTTCTCGGCCCTCCCAGCCGACTTTTTTCCGGGAAGCAATTAAAACGCCTGTCCACGATAATTTCTAGCCCCGAGCCTACTTTCCTCGCTTCCAGAAAAGGGTGGAAAGCCCTTTTGTTTGCTTCTGTTTAAATTATCCTGTCACCTGTACACTTCAGCGACGATTACGAAGGGGGCGAGAGACGTTTTAGCCTCCCTTTTAATTCCCGTTCCGAGAAACACGGATTCTTTTACCTTGGATCCGTCTGGAATCGCTCGGCAAAATTTTTCTCTCTCTCTCTCTCTCTCTCTCTCTCTCTCTCTCTCTCTCTCTCTCTCTCTCTCTCTCTCTCTTTGTCGATTGTTTAGGGAAAGTTCGCTCGGGAAAAGCGCTTCCCATCAACTGATCGACGGCAATGGGGAAAGAAAAATGAATAACCCTCGGGGGAGCGTTTCATTAGCGAGTTTGCCTCTCCCCGGATGAAAAGTTTGCAAAAGCTAAACACAATTCCACAAACTCTCGCGTTCAGCAAACACTCTACGGCTCTACGGGCACCGTCGCGGATCTCTCGAGCTGGAAAAACGCGTGTACCCGGTGTGTTCCGAGAGGGAGGAAAGGGGGTGAAGTTGAAGGGGTGGAGAACACCTCCGACGAAATTCCCAGGCGCGAGGAATTAATTACTACGACGGCTTCTCGCCGGAGCTTCGTCTTTGAGGGCTTAATGGTGGCGCCGAATGTCCTCGCGCGATTCAACGCGACAGAACAAGATCTTCCTCTCTACTCCTCGATCCTCCTCCCTCTGTCTTCGACTCTGCATCTTTCATCTCCGTTCCTCTGGAATAGGATAGGAGGTCTTTCAAGAGGATTCGCACCTTGACTGATTGGTCTCGAACCGACCATAAGGATTGCAGAAAATGGAGACAGTGCAGTGAAGACATCAGGGGCTGAATGTCACTGAGCAAACTATTAGAGCCGTTTGCAGAACCTGGCGAGTTTAAATCGAGATATTCAATTTTTAAATAAGACGACAGCTACGATAAAGTATTATTGTACTTTAAAATACGCGAAAAGCATCTAAGGTGTAATTTAAGGTATGATTTAGAGCGTATTAAAAGAATTTAAGAGCTTCAATGTTATTAATAATAGCTTGGAAAAATTATTAAAGGAAGGAAGAAATTTCTGTTTGGCTCCTATTCATTGTGATCGATGCTAGAAGCGATGAGAATTATATCATGTTCGGTCTCGTTTTAATGAGAAAAAATAAGACGGAAACATCAGCACAAATTTCGTGAGGGAAGATCGAAGAATAAGAAGATGGTATTCGAACGATAATAGTGAGCTGCGAAGCCTCTACTAGACTAGACTATTGGCCCGACTTACAGCGACAGCTCGTCGACGATCAATTTTCGTCTCCTCGCGCTGCTTCAGGAATTCCCAATCTGTCTGCGCGTTTACCCGTGGCAAGAACAATCGTCCCGACAACGAGCGTCGGTCGACGGTAATCATCCCCTGTCCCGAATCTCGAAACGAAACGGATTTCCCGCGACCGCAACACACAATAGCGACTTCAGCTTCGGTACCGAGGCTCGATAATTGTTCGACAGTTTGCTGGCAGCTTCTGGTAATGCGAGATCGATGTGTGTTTCGATAATCATCTTGCTGTTTCGAGAGAGACATCCGCACTCGAGGCCTCAATTCAAAGTAGACATTTAGTAGAACTGCGAAATCTTCCATTATAGGATTTTCCTCCGTTCCACAGTGGGCTAGTTCCTCCATAATAGCTAACATGTAATTTTATCTCTATTCCGAACTTCAACTATAAACTTTTAACACATTATACCACTTTATAATGAACCACTTTATAATATACATTGTTCATCTTAAAGATAACCATTGTTTTTCTCTTTTATTGTCACTATTACTATGGCTTTAAATCTTAGAATAATGCTGAAATAGTTTCAACCCGCTAGATATTCTCGCGATTATCGCCCACTGTGTGTCCCCAAGAAAAATTCGCCGAGTCAATCATCAAAGATTCAAAACAGCCGTGGCTCTGTCAATATTGAGAATCCGGGGGTGCGATTTCGCGATCACAATTCCAAGCGTCCTTCAAGAAAATGCAAAAAGATCGATTTTCCCAACGACGTGGACCAGAATAGCCCCGTCGTGAACGGGTCTAGTGCGAGGCAAAGGGGATTCTGCGGATCCGAGTCGAGCGATTCGGACAAAGGCAAGAGAGCAGAAAGAAGCGTGTACGATCTTTCAACGTCGTTTCACGCGGCTGGCAACCAGGCAACCGACCGCGTTTCCCCCGGGCGGGTCCAGCGGTCCGAGGCTAAGCCTTCTTTCTTCAGCAATTTTCGCGGCCGTTCTCCCGGAAATCCCTGGAAAATACGCGATTCCACGGGAAAAGCGTGCTTTTATCACGCGGGCGGCAGAGCAGACGCCAGGCGGCGGCGGCTCCTTTCTTTTGTCGTTGTAAGCCTCTTCCGGAGGTGCTGGTCTCTCGCAAAGAGAGAGAGAGAGAGAGAGAGAGAGAGCACAGCTCCCGAAAACGAAATTGTGCGAGCGACGGTGTGCGCGGCCCGAGGCGATTTCGCGTAGCGGCCACTTTGTAGAATTGGAAAAAATTTCGCCGGCAATTTAGTTGGTTGATAAAGTCGGGAGAGATTGGACACCGTATCGCGACTGTTTTATACGCGGCTCGCGATAATACCACGGGACCGAAACAAATCGTGCTTTTTAGGATTCCCGTTAAGGTCTTGCACCAGCACCAGGAGCGTCGAGGGAAAGTCGAACTCGCACCTCGCACTTTCCCTTTTTCCTTCTCCTCCTCCTCTTCGCTTTCTTTCTTTCGGTTCTGTTCCTTCGTTCCTCTCGTTCTAAAGCGTCCCGACGTCCCTCCAGACACAAAGAAGAAGCCGCGAGCAAGACGGAGGCAACAGACGAAGAAAAAGGGACCACGAGACTATCCCGCGTCCCCGAGTCTCGTTACGGAACCGTCGCGGAGAATATTCTTTTGTGCGAGCTCTCGGCTTCGTTAAAATTAAATATCGATTTTGCTTCCAGGGCATTTTATGCCCGGCCACCATCCGCGATCCCGGGGCTCCCGCGATTCCTAAGGGCGCTGCTGCGTCTCTCTCTCTTTCTCTCTCTGTTATGTTGATTTTCTTCTTTTTTTACCTTTGCTTCCGGGCCGAATATGGACGATAAGGATCCCGCTCCGCTCGCGAGAGAACTTTAAGACTTTTTCGCGTCGCGACCGACCCGCCCGTTAACATACCTCCTCCACAGCGGAACGGTCTCGTTAAAAGTTCCCTCCGCGCAAGAATGCCGCTGCCATTTAACGAGATGCTTTCGAGTGAGCTCGTTAATCCCGATGATACTTCCGGTCGACGTGTGCCGAAACGCTGGCGCGTACGTACGTTGCCGGACTAATTGTGCGGAACGTTAAACCCGCGGGTGCAATGAGCATTCGGGAGAAGGTGGGCAAAGTAAAAGCGTAAAGATTTTTAACGCTGTTCCTACCAAAGACGCCTTTCCAAATTTTAAATAATCGATCCAGGCTGGTTTAATAGGAGATTATTAAAAAGTCTATGTCTTTCAATGTGCACGGTGATCGGGAACTGGTGGTACAACCGAAGAGAGGGTGAAAAAATGTCTGTTCGATCAGTTTTATAACCGGGGCGTTAGAAAAACATTGAATGTTCAGCACACATGTTCGAACAACTCGGGATGTGAGAAGTATTTGCAGACAGGTAAAAGCGTCCACCACTTTAAACTTGAAGACAAAGTAGAAGCCCTCGATACGTTCGGTTTTTGCCTTCATCTGGGATTTTCTCGTGGAAGCGTCGCGTCGGAAAAACATTTAATACTCGGCGCAATGTTCGAGCATCTCGGAGACGTAATAAGTGCTCGCAAAAAAGAGTATTCGAGGCGGGCGGAATCGATGAGCGATTAGAAGAGCCTTCAGCCGTTCGCCGACGTAACGTCTGCAGCCGCGGTGACCCAGAAAACGGATACTCCGGCAGGATGGATGGTGAAATATTAAAACCGTTCGCTCCAGTTTTTTTTCTCCAGGCAGGAAGCAGAGGAATGACGATGCAAAAATGTGTTCTTCTTGCGGCGCGGCTTTTGTCCCCGGGCCGGGTGTGCTTCTGTTGCCCTTGCAGTGGGTCAAGAAGATGCGGAAGGTCGGATAAGCCGGATAAGACACGGATAAGAGGTGCTTCGGACGCCACCACCACCGAGAAGAGAGAGAGGCTATCCGTCTCGTCTTGCAACCACTCCGCTGTAGCAACGTCCGATCGAAGCGAGACGGTGCATAGTAATTGATCATCGTGCTTGACACCGTTAACAGTCCGCGGACAGGATCCGATACCAGCCGCGAATTAGGTCTTCTCTTTTTTCAACGAGCACTTAATTATCGGACTGAGCTGGACCACTCTCTGTTCGAGGCGAGCCGAGCGGATCGATCCCGATTATCCGCCTTTGCTTCCCTGGATGTTCCGTTCTATTAGGTAATTCTGTGACGTCGTTTTTTAACGCTCGAAATGTTCAATTCTAATATCAACGGAGGATTTAGTAGAAAATTTAATGAATTGAAAAATTCAAAAACACAGTACAAGCGATATTATATGTATGTATATGTTTATGGAATTATTAGATCAAGTATACATTTTTGTAGGACATGACTATAAAATATAAATCGTCGTTTCGATTCTGAAAACTTCGGCCTCGTTTAGAGCTTTCAATTTTTCAATATCGGACGTTGTTGCATTCGAAACACGTTTCCTCTGTTCGTCACAGATATTTTTAACGGTGTGTTTGACAGTATTGTTTCTTTTTCTTTATTTGTTGTATTCATTCGGCACGCAATCCTAAAAATAACCTCGTTGTGACTCATTCTTTAGACTTGTTCGAAATCGAAAATATCGTTCTAAATGCTTTGGGTACACAGTTTACATTGGCGAGAGTATTTTTAAAGGTACAGGGAGAAGTTTCTGTGAAAGCATAGTCTGGATAAAATATTGCATATACGTGCAACGCAAGAGAAACCACATAATTCATGGCATGACCTAATACTTCCGTGAGTAACCAACGTTTCGGTCTATCGGATTCGAAGGAACAAGAGAATCTACCGTAATGAAATCTGATCGAATAGAACCAATGAAAACGGAGAATGCTACGGCCGCATTCAGTCTACCACGAACAAACTGTCTGTCCCTTTCCTCTGATTAATTCGGACGTTCAGATTTTATCTGAATTGGAAGGCTCAGCAGGAATTAGATATTCGATACCATGGTGATTCCATGATCAAACGTCATCTATGGGGAGCTATGAGGGAATTGGTTATCGTGCGCGAGGGAGCTCGTGGGCTGACTACTCGCTGTCTGATTCTACTGTGCTGCTTTTCCTCTCTGTCCCCGAGTCAACTTTTATTTCATCTAATTTCTTTGTGCCTATGCGTTTTTGTAGCAGGTAACAGATCACGTACATTATTTATAATTTCATGAGAGTTAAAGATATCAAAAAATCCATTGTTTATATTTTTATATTGTATTACAATTTCAGCAATACGTCTTCATTCATTGATACCCTATTCTATTCCTGCATACAAACGAACATGTTTGGAATATCTTTAATGAGTTTCATTCCCGCTTCTTGACATTCTGCTATTTCCATCATAATCGGGCGTAACACCACCGAAAGAAAAAAATTGAACAAACTTGTAAAAACGAATGTGTTTCATAACAATGTTCAAACGAGTGGCATTCAACTAGTAGAGCAAGGAACCTTCTCGATTATAACAAATAAATTTTTGTACAGATATGAAACCTGTAATAGTACAAAGTGCCTCTATTCCACATTCAGAGATTTCGCCACATTCTCACAAACACGGTATATCCATCGCAGCTTTGCATTTTCCAACAGCGAGTTTCGAAACACGAACAACATGCATAAAAGAGAAATGCAATGTACAGAAGTGCATTAAAATCCGCGGTTAAATAATAAATTGCAGCGGGCGGAAACGAGTCGGGCGAAAACGCCATCAAAAGCAGGCGATTGCTGGTGGGGAGGTGCTCGGCGACATTCTCCATTAGGCACGCACGAAATTAATAAATAATGTCGGTCCACTTTATTGCGAGGTTTTCACGAATCACGCGGAGCTACGGGGGAGAGCGAGAGAGGGAGAGGGAGAGAGTACGCTTGTAATATCTTGCCGTGTTCCCCTCGGAACGGCTTAACCCCCAAGGCGACGAGGGCGAAACTTTCGCGGACCCCTGTCGCGTTTTCTTCGCGCTGTTTCGCTCTCTCGTGAAACCAGCGGCGAATCTATTGACCGGTCTCGGAGAGGGAAAGAGAGAAGAGAGAGTCGACCTTAATAATTTACCTGGGCGAAACGCGGCGTTTTGTGAAATTAGTTTTGTTGCGCCATTTGACGTCCAACTGCGCTCTCGAACGCGACTCGCACCGCTCTGCCTCGCGTTGCCTCGCGTTCGTGCGCTCACCCTCTCGGCTCGGTCCCCTCGCTAACTCGCGTTGCTAATTCCTCGGTTACAGTCAAGCAAAGATTTCGTGCCGGCACTTTGCACGACTCCGTTTTGTTTCGGCGGAGCTAACGAATTTCTTGACGCTCTTGAAGAGCACTGAGAGAGTTTCGGTCTAACCCTTCATATTGTGTATTTCCCTCCCCAGACGAAGTTTCGCTAGTAGATTGTGGATCTCTGTGCGTTTATAGGTCATGGAAGTCTAGTGGAATTGTCGGGAGCGCAAAGTGGCTGAATTAAATTTCGGGGTACCTTTTGTTCACAGGAAATGATAATGGAACATTGAGTCTCGCGAGGAGATAATAAGAGCTGTGGAATGTCGAGCGTGTTGCCGCATGCTTTAAGTTGATGGTGAAGTAATCCTAAAAGGATTTTAGTGCATGGCTCTTTGTTGTCGAGAGATTAATAATACAGAATGACTGGTGTCCTTGTTCAAGGAGAACTAAACGTACCGTTTAATTGGTTAAATTGAATTAATTGCATTATATAAACTGCGACAATGTATTTACCGAGGTCACAATTAGCTTTCGTTGTAGCCTGTGCATAACTGGATCAATCTATCGAATAACATTTCGGGAACATTCTGTACAGAATTATGTATTTGAAGAAATATTTGAGACTGTGAAACTGGGAATTTCGTATGAATATTTCCAGTGCATTTGTTGAGAAACGATAGGACAGGCCGTCGTCACAGCGATCCAGGGATTTTCGAGCATACATTTTTATTCTGAAAGCCAACAGAGAAAAAGGGAACGCGTATCCTCGGTGATGGATGCAACGCGTTCCACGATACAGAAACCGTATCGTCCATCGCGATGCAAGCCTCTGACGCACAGTATGCTCTGCGGATACCATCTCCGCCCTTTGTTCAACGCAACCCGAACGGTTTTACTCTCCTTTGAATTTCCGCGTCCCATGAGCTCGACTTCTGCGAGAATGTTGCAAAAAGGGACCTGGATATTCACTAGCTCCCACTCGGAACTGTCCTCAATATACAGAGTGTCCCAAAAATGTATTTCCTAAGAAGGGGCGGCTCCTGGCGTCGTTTCAAGTCACTTTTTACCTTTGCGAAAATCTTCTCCGTGGCTTTGTTAAGGAGTTATTAGGGATTGAAGGGATACCCTGTATATTGATAACAGAAGAGTAGAATTGTATGTGGTTATTATTTTGCTGCAGTCTATTAATAAAACATTTCAACAAGGAAGGCAAGTTAACGAAACAATTGCTGGTAACGAGAGCGTAGTAAATTTCGCCTGGCAGTTTCCGTTGCAAATGCATAAAATTCGCAGTCTAATTACCACATGCATTTCACAATACGCAAAATTGCAGTCCGCATAAACAGGCCGGAGCTGTACAAAAATATGAACGATGTCGAAGGGTTAATCACCGCATTGTGGGCCAGAGACGTGCGCAGAATCGACTAGAAGGGACCGCTCGCGATTCCGGAGCCGGAAGAAGAGCGTATCGCGCGGGAAAGCGCGGCTGGCTGCTCGTTAAGCGGTCGACGGGAGATAGAAAACAGTGGGTTACCCAGCCTGTGCAATATGTAACTGTCTCGGGGACCAGGACGGTCCAATAAAACCGAGGTTTTCCCTTGGCCGTTCTTCTTTTTTCGTCCAGGCCCTTCGGACAAATGGATCCAAGCAAGCGAGTGCTGGCGCGTGTCAGCGCGGCCTGCCAATCGCAGTCGGCTCCGTCAAAAACGCGGGCGGAACGCACCGGAGCTCTCCGATGAAGTTGCGGGAGAAGTAACAGCTGCCGCGAGGAGAAGAACTATCTCGTAACGAGTTCGCGACACGTGCATCGAACTGTTTCCTCCACTGGGGAAACCGGTGCGCCGAAGAGCCGAACGACTCTTCCTCGTGAACGGTAACCCAGTTTCCGTGACGAACGACGACCGGCTCGGATCATCGGGCCTTCGCTTCCGGGGACGAGTATGTTTGCATTACACGCCTGTCACACCTGGTCGTGTTTACCTCCGGAAAATTGTCCGGGTTACCGTCGGCGTATGGTGAGCATTGTTATCCCGCCACCGTTTCGTGCAGGGGTCTTCGCAAAAGCACATGCGGCCTTCCCATAATTGATGGCACGTTCGCCTAATTTTTTCAATTTCCTAGTACGTTCTTTTTTATGTAGAGTAGCACAGAAAATCGAAAATGTGTAAACAAAAAATGTAGGTATCCATTTAGAAAAATTTCCATGACCTTCGTACGACTGCTACGCCTCCAGCTAGGGAAGACCGATTGACACCATCTTGTAGCACTTCAGAAGCTGTTCATCTTTTGCCCTCTAACATTTAACCACGTTATTATTAGCTCGCTTTCTTGTCTGTCTGTCTGTTTGTTCGGTACAAATTTTGCAATTAATTTTAAACTAACTTCCCGATGAGCTAGAGATTTGAAATTTTAAACATAGCTCAGAACTGGATGACAATGCAATATTTAAAAAAAATTTGTTAAAAAAGCCTATGCGTTCAGGAGAAATATATTATTAATAATTTGAACCTTTGCACCCCTCGCCGCGTGACGTAGTACGTCTTCGCGTTCAGCGTCCCCACTCTACTACGTGTTCCCACTCTGACTCATCCCCACTCCACTGACCCGCTTCGCACCGAAGGAGCTCAGTGTGCGTCAGTGTGCGTTCGAGCTCCGTGCGGTGTTTACAAAGTTACTACGTACTATTATAGTATAATGTTTATTTACCAAGCGAAAGAACAGTTACACCGAAATTCTCCGTCGAACCTTTATCTTTGACATTTTACCACGGCGTTCGTTTTCGATATGACGCGTCGCAATACCGTCTGAAATTTACTACATGTCTCTGTTATAATCTCATCAAAATGTTCAAAATCGATTGTAAAATTTCACACATATAAGGCTAAAAAGCAGAAAATAATTATTTAAATAAAAATAAATTTTTAAAAAATACCACGTTTTTAAAACGGACTAAAAAGTATAAAATAAAATTTTAAAAAACGCCACGTTTAAAAAACGGACTAAAAAGAATAAAATAATTTTTTCTAGCCCCATACAGATTCCTAACTCCGTACAGATAGTCCTGAAAATTTGTGATTGTGAATTTTGAATAGCTATGGAAATACTTTTAAGGTTTAAAACGAAAAACGTGGGGCGCATGTAATAGATAATTGATGCATGAACACCTAAATCACTAACAATTTTATTGCACTGCAAATGATATGAACTGTTTTGCGAGTTTTCTCAGCGGCAGCTACTCTCTACACTCCTTACTATGTATTATCTTGCGCCCCATGTTTTTCGTTTTAAATCTTACAAGTATTTCCATAGCTATTCGAAATTCACAATCACAAATTTTCAGGACTATCTGTACGGGGTTAGGAATCTGTATGGGGCTAGAAAAAATTATTTTATACTTTTTAGCCCGTTTTTTAAACGTGGCGTTTTTAAACATTTTATTTTTTTTCATAACTTCAAAGACAAGGATATAGCTTGTTACAATCGCGTGAATCACCCTCCCTGTATATTTAAAGCTGAAAGAATTCGAACCGAGAGAAACGAGGCAGCGAGAGGGACTGCGCTGAACTTGAAGCTACTGTAAGACTCGAGACAAGGTTACTATTGTGTAATAAGTACCGAAGACCTTGTCATACGCGACACTTTTCCTCTGTACGTCGTTGAGATCTAATAAATCGATCCACCATCGCCAATCCTATTCCCTCGAGCCTATACAAGGAAAAGCACGGACTGATCTTGATTCTTTCAAGGCTACTTCAAGGTCACTTGAGGTTTTTTAAATTGAACACAATAATTTTTAAATTAAATTGTCATATTTTTGTTTCGGTATTATGAAAGTACAGAGAAAAACAAGTTCAGTCTTCGAAATGACTTTGAGGTAATACTGTGTGCCTACCTTTGCTAAAAGAAGAATAGAATTCTATTAATTGTTAATTTATTAAGCATTAATTACGGTTAATTTATTACCAAGGAAGAAAAATAGACTCAGGTCTGAAGAAGACTATGCAAGTACCATAATTGCCCGAAGCCTTTTAAAACTCGATCTCCAGTTTCTCGGTGAAACCGCAGTCTCGCCGCGCGTTGCAACTTCCTTCAGTCCTGTAGCAGGATCGATCCAGCTCGGAAGCCAGCGATTACATTTTAATAAGAGGAGCCGATGGACTCGGAATCCTTTCCGAATATAACAATACCGCCTTTTGTCTTGCCTCTTCCCGTCCCTTTGTTCCCTGTCGCGCACTTAGGAGGAACGTCGGGCTTCAGTATCTTCCGTTCCTCCTCGCGACTCGGGATCCGTCGCGGATCAGCGTCTTTCGCGGTGAGGAACTTTCCATCCGGACAAATTTCGCGACTAATAATCCCGCGACGGATCCGAGAAGGAAAACTCTCCCGTGGGCTTCTCGCCGGGAGAAACAATTCCTCGGGAAGAAACCCGGAACGCGGCGGGTGCGGGTTGTCGTTCGAATAAAGCCCCCGCGTTCCTCTGTTTTACTCCGTGAAACTTGCAGGAACGGGTCTGCGCCCGCTTTTCCTTTTTCGCTGGCTCCATCCGCGTGATCGATCGCGGTCGTTTCGCTTTCCTCGAACGTTACTCTTGTTCTTCGTCTCCTCGTCGCTTGGGAAACGGATTCGGACCCGAATCCGAACTCGTCTACGCGAACGGTTCTGCCCGTTCTCGGGTTATCAACCCTTTCACGGCGACGAGGTATCGCGGGAAATGCTCGACGATGAATGTAGACGCTGTAGCGGAACCATCTTTGTATGCAGGCTTGCTGTTCATCGGAAAATTCGCTTCAAAGGGTATGCGCGATTTAAATACGCTTCTGGTGCAGCGTAAGTCTTTATTTGCTCTTTTCAATCTCTGCACGAGCGAAATAACGATGGAGAAACAATTCCGAACAGTCTTCGAATCCACGGTTTGATTCTGTACGAAATAAAGCTATTAGTAAAAGAGGAGCAACGACAAAAGAGAAATAAATCTCCGTGAAATGATGTCTGGAATTCGCTGTTTGATCCTCTACTCCGTGGAATAAAGCAACGGATTCAGCGAAAGAGAGGCAACGATAGAAGAGAAATAATTTCACGTATGAAGATTTCGTTCCCGTTGTATCCAGAGGATTTAATCGTCAGATTTCGCGTTTCGCCGTGTTATTCTCGGGTCCGCACGCGTCTTTCGCTGTGTGCCCGTCGACGTGCCCATTTCCCTCGAATTTCCCGGCGTAAAAAGGCCGGAGCTTGATCGTCTGTGCGGTAATTGAAAAGGTCTTGGGGAAAGGGTTAATTCGATAAACGTTCGAGGTATCCGCGTGTACCGTAAGAACGACGGACGGCGGGTTTCCTCGTCGGTAACAGGTGACTTTTCATTAGGGTGCCGATGTTCTCGGACGCTTTGCTCCGCGGGTCGGACAAAGCAGACCCGGGCACAGCAGGGTAGAGCACGGAACAGAGTGGAACAGAGTCGAGTAGAACAGAGTAATGGAAAAGAGGAGAGAAGCGGACCCGTGAACTTTTCGACGGGGAGGACGTGGAAATAAAAAGATCGCGGCCGTGATTAAAAGCCCTTGGGCAACAATTGATTTTTCCCCCGTGCCGGTTACGGGGGCTCGCGCGTACAAGCCCCGACACAAACCCCTCTCTCCCTCTTTCTTTTCCTCTTTTTACAAGCTCACTCTCCTCGCCAGCTGTCTCTCTCGTTAACTGGTGTATCTCTCTTTGTCAGCTGTCTATATCTTTTTACAAGCTCGCTCTTCTCACTGGCTGCCTCTCTCTCTCTTTTCACAAGCTCATTCTCTCCGCCAACTGTCTCTCTCTTTTTTAACTGGTGTATCTCTCTTTGTCAGTTGTCTATATCTTTTTACAAGCTCGCTCTCTTTACACGGTGTCTCTCTCTTCTACAAGCTCGCACTCTTCACCAGGTGTCTCTCTCTGTTTACCTAGTGCGTTTCCCACTTTTCACGTAGTATGTCTCTCCCTTTTTGCCGGGTCTCTCGGCGGGTTTGTCCTGCGGGTTCGCGCGAATATCGACGAGACGAGCACCGCGACGCGTCGCGCCGGTTCGAATTTGCCCGTCGCCGATCCACGTCCGCGAATTTAAACGATTTTACTCGATACCGTTGCCAGCTGGAGACGGACGTGCGCGGAATAAAGCCGGCAATTTTTCTGCGATCGAGCGAGTTGTGCGAGCAAGCGAGGAGGAAACCAGCGAGGAAACGAGCGAGCCTCCCGACGAGAGAACTTCCGTGCGGCATATTTGTTTCCCCGGCGCGGCGCGGAGGCCCGGCTGGCTCTCTGCAGCCCGCACCGTGCAGCACGGTGCACCACCGTTCGATAAATACCGACGTCCTCGGGAAATTCGCGTGTCTGCCAAACCAGCACGAGTATCTTCTACTTAGGCATCGCCCAGACCCAGAGCCGGCACCGATCTCCACGGTATTTACGCGGGAACCCGACCGTGAACTCGACACTGAATTTCCTAAGAGAACTCGCGCGGAAATCATACACGCTGCATAACATCCGCTCACCTGGCAGAATGTTTTATTATTTCTGTGCGGGTTCTTTTATATTTGCTCGCGAAATGCTGATGAAGATCATTTTTCTTTTAGAAATGAAGGTGACCTTCAATGTTTTTAATGGGAAGACACGGATCAGATGCCAATGTGTTTATTTCTTCCTGTTTCATTTGTTCCTAATGTTTCGAACGTGAACACCCTATATAGAAAGGACGAAATAGAGGAGCACAGTATAAAGAAAACGGTCCCGTAGGAAAGTGCAAACGCGTTCCGACATCTCGCTGAGCGCAGAAAGCTGCAGTTCATAATTCACGCGTAGCATCTTTCGCGCCCTATCGAAGTTGTCCGTCTATAATCCAATTTTCCGAGTATCGATAGTCACCCCGAGCGAGACTCGATTAGTCGTAAGCACAGGATACCGACCGGCGAAGCTACTTTCCAAGGATTTATCTATTAATAGGTTCGGGATAGAACGGGAGAGGATATCGCCTCGTCGAGACAATAACGACGTCGCGCCGGCAATCCTTGTAACGTATCGAGACGCGATATCGCGATATCAATTCTTCCCGTTTCGCACAGTTACTGTCGTAATCGTATTCGCGACAATACGTTCCCGGTGCCTTTGCAGGCCATCCGGTATCGATGGCTCGATGGTTCGATCAGCTATCGGCTCTATTCGATGGCCGGGATATAAACCTAACGGACGGTGTATACTATACATATAGCCGACGCGGCGCACGCGGCTAAAACGAAAGAGAGGGGGAGAGAAAAAAAAATCGCCGATCGATTCTGCGACCGGCGCGACGCGCGGGCTTAATACGACTACTCGCGACAGCTTTTACGAGGACCAGGTCGATCGCCGACTGTTGTTGCCCCTCGTCGTCGAAGGCAGAATGCGAACAGACAATTGCCTCGGTATCGAATCGCGTTTCCCTCTGCCCATGCCTGCCCGTAAAAACTTGCAAATTCGAACGGGGCGACGCGTTAGGAGGTCGTTGCGAATACGGCCCGCGACCATAAACGCGTCCGCGAGGATACTGGAGGTTCCAACACCCCCGACCATCGAGGCGTTTCCACGTTTTTCAGGTTTTCAGGCAAATCGAAGAGCTTTCGTCGATGGTCGAATTTTCTCTGTATTCTTCCGCCATACTGTTCGTCGAGCATCATCCTTCATTCCTCCTCCCTCACCCTTGGCTGTTCTTCGTGTCCATCTGCCACATTTTTCGCCGATCAAAATTAATCTACCAATATAATTACAAAATTAGAAGGTGAATTACAAAACAATTGAAGAAGATAACAGAAGCTATTCGTTATCCACAAAATATTCGTGAACCTTCAGCCCTAATTCTCAACCACCAAAAGCGACCAGGATTTTTCGAACGTTTTCGAGGATGCAGAGCCTCGGGTGTGCTTTCGTCCGTTTGGAAAACAACGCTGCGAAAAATTCTTTTCCACGGTGGATTCTCTGTACCGGAGATGAAAAAGGGCCGGGAGAGCCGAGCGCGAGCGGTCGCATCGGCACGGTGCGTTGTAGTCCTTCGGCCGTTCTGCGAGAGATCTCGTTACCGTTCCCGTGCGAGCCAGGAGCAATTTGCTGCCTGTTGAATCGCGGGCCGGGTGTCGGGAGGACGTACGGCGAGAGAACCCTTGCACAAAGAATCCGCTCGTAAAGGGGCCGAGTTTCGAGAGAGGGCAGGAGGTTCGGCCCGTTACACACGAGCTTTATCGTACGTCTGGTCAAATGAGCCCTTCGTGTGCTCGTCGTCCCTGGACTGTGAAAGCGTTCCAACCCCACGCGCTGGGAACGCTTTCTTCGAGATTTACGCGCGTCCCGCAGAGAAGTTCTCTCTCTCTCTCTCAAACTCAAACCGGATCCCGGATCCAGAAAATCGGTCGGAGAAACGCCACACTGGGAAGTCACAGTTCTCTAGGTGGAGGGGCTAAGGGCGCACCGGATTATTCCTCGGTGCTTACACAAGGCAGTTTCAACCCCCGAAAACGACCCGACGCCACTCGAAAGACGTATATAGGGTCGCGACGGGGGTGGAAGTTTTATTCCGGCGAGGTGAAACGACTCCTTGAATGTTCTCCGTTCATCTGAATTTGATATGTTCCCATCTTCGAGCGTGGAGGGTGCGGGACCTTCAACCGATAAGATGAATCTTTCGATTCTTGATCACTCAGTTCGTCATCCAGTTAATTTCAACATTACCAAATCAATTTTGGAGTAATTCCATCTTCGTATAAGTGAAACAGCTAGGGGTCGCTTCGAATTTTGTTTCTGCATTGGAAGTACGTATATAGTTTATTTAATATCCGGAAGGCGAACTTGTTCGATTAAGAATTACACGTAAATAAATTGTTCAATGATATACTTTCGGAAGGAACATTTCGGAAAATCGTACAACTCAGCTTGAAAATTGCAGAGACACGATTTCAAGCTGTGGTTTTCTGGTTGTCAACGATGCGAAGCAGCTTCCCTGGTAAGTAAACGAATTGATTTATCGTGTCGCGTATTAAAATCTTGCAGGATCCGAGCGAAGCGTCTCATTACCTTTATAAGAAGGGAGTACAAGCAAGTACATGGTGCTCTAGTATCTCTAGCGTTGAATTTCCGGCGTCCCAGGGTGTTCAGGTTTAACGGTGTCGTTCGGGCTCTAGAATGGGGCATCGCAGTGATTATAGGCGCGTCGGTGGTTCGCGATACAGCTCGCACAAATTATTATTCCCACCGTGAGGAGAACGAGAAAGAGAATCCGAGCGGAGCGCAGCCACTTGGCGAAGATTGGCCTCTGGTCTCGCGGCCACACTTTTACCGCGTATCCCCGTAAATCGGCCGTAAACCTCCCCCGAATCGTCGAGGGTCTGATCGGCCCTACAGAGGGAGAGAGATAGGTAGAGAGAGAACGAGAGATAGATAGGATGTGGGTGACCTGAGGGACGAAGGGTCGCGTCGAAACAAACCCGCTCGGGGGTCGTCTCCGGCATCGAGAACTTGCTTTACGATCCGCGAGATGGAATTCATAACGTCGTGGACGGGGGTTGGCCGACTGCACTGCGGCCGAATATCGATTACCCGTTGAATAAACAGAGAGAAACAAACGGAGCGGCCCCGGGACCCCAGATAGAATAAATCATCCGATAAAAAGCGGAACGTTGCGCGCGGTCACGCGAGAAGCAATCGCGGCGTATAAATTTTTCGCGGCTGGTTCAAGGAACCAGAGCAAAGAGAAAGAGGGAGGGAGACGGTGTTCCGAGGGTCGGATTGCAGGTGTCTACCACCCTCCGCGAGAGACCATCGTCTGAAAAGGGGGTGTACAGGTGCGTACGGGGGCCTCGAATTAAAGGAGAGTAGGCTGACGCTTCGCTCGGAACGCCGCCGGGACACGGCCACCCCAATTTACGATTACGAGCCACCAGAGGGTTCAAACGAAGGGTTAAACCAGGCTTAATCAATTCTCGTCGAGACTGTCGGCGCGGCGTTCTGGGAGGGGACGCGTTTTCACGACACGTGGAATTTCGACACGCAGCGATGCACCTCTCCAACCCCAAAATCGAAATCAAACTTCCCATCTGATCGAAAATTCGCGAAATCATGGCCCTAGATTATGGCATGTATAAACTCAATTTTGTTACGAATACATATACATGAATATGTATACTGTATCGAATGTATCTACATCCGACAACACGGGATGGCTAAAATAAAAAGAAGTCGATCGTCGATTAAGCACTTCGACAGCAAACGGCGACATGCTCGGGAGCGTTTAATCAATTCTTCTGATAAACGGTTGATGCATCGATCGAGGAGCAGCGAACGAAACGGTTCCGCGGATTTTCACCGTTTCAATCATCTGTTTACGCTGTCGCGGAAGCCGCCGTGCGACCGTCATCAATAACGCCACCGATTACTCGATTATCGTCAGCACCGGCGATAAACGCGAACGGTTTCCGCAAATAGACCGGCCCGTTGCGTTGAACACCGACTTAATTAATCGGCGGGGTAAAATCGACGATTATTAAAAGGCAATCGAGGGTTCTCGGGACGAAGAGCCTGGGCATCGGCCAGCGTCCAGGATTCCATTTCCGGGCCTGTGCGCGCCCGTTCCCAACTGGTCGTCGTTTTCGATCCGATCCCGGATGGCTGTGGGGTGGCGTAGCTCGGGGTGCAGTCCGGGAAATTAGTCACAAAGGGATTCGTGGAGGAATATCGCGGGCCCGGACACCGAATCTCGTTCCGGAAAGCCACGGCTTTCCAATTTCACCGGGGCTTTCAGTCGCCCGGACGAAACTCGTCGTCGCCTGTGGGAAAAGACGACCGACGCACGACGCGACGGCTTGCTCGATTCGTGGTCGTCCGTCGACGCAAAAGGGTCTGGGAACCGGGCTGAAAAGCTGGCCCAAAGGTACCGTCGACAGGTTTGTCGATAGGATTTTATCACGGTCTCGAGGGTGGACCTTATACGTGTGAAATGGAGTGGTTCCTAGCCGCCCGCAGCCACGGTGACGTATTAGTACACGGTCTGCGGTTCATGGATACTTAATCAGACGTCCTGCCCCCCGTTACACCTTGCCGATTCCGAGAGCTCCTCCGTGAAAACGACCTTTAAGGGACCGATCCCGGCCCCTTGAATCTTTAATCGAGTTTGTCCTCCGCTCTGCGGAATTAACGCGAAGAGGGTGGTTCGACGACCAATTCGAACGCCCTTCGATCAGGAATTAACGAAATACCACTCGGAATAGCACGTAGTGAATAGTTTATTGCGAGGACAGCTGTACTTGATTCGTGAAATGTTGCTCGTCAGGGAAATTAATAGAAACTCTGCACTGAATTACTGGACTAGTCAGAATGATTTGTTTCTCGCAAAATTGTTCAAATTGTGAATGTGCTTCATTGTCTTCAATAACATTCTTTAGTGTTTCGTATAGCTTATATGATGCCAGCTTTCAATCGAGATAAAAATGAACAGTGTATAAACTGGTATAAAATTACATGTTGACTATGAGACATAATGTGAACAAAATCTTCAACAGTGAAATAATACAAAACCACAGAAGTAAACGAAGTGAACTACATTTTTATTATATACTGCAATAATTTTTATATTTCCTGGCTAAAAGGACATTCTACTAATTCTAATGTGATTTCATAATCTGAATCATTATCAAAATTGAATTTTGTCCAACTTGATCGTGGAAATAGCCCACTGTGCGGAGGCTCGTAAACTCGGGAAGCTTCGCGGTATCTAGTAAACACCGGTTACGCGAGATAATGCAGGCGCGAAACAGTGGAGCCGGCTCAGGCACTTTGCGAGTCGAAACAAGTTGCGAGATCGTTTCTTATGCGTCTCGGAAAGATCTCTCCTCTCCTCTCCTTCCGCGTGAACCAGTTAGTTTTTATTACGAGGCGTGGGGAGGGGGAGATCTCGCGAGCGATTTACCCAAGGCTCCTGATTCTTTCGATTATCCTCGGAACGGTAAACCCGCCGGGCTGAGAAGGCTTCTCTCGTTTCATAGAGAGCAATCTCGCGTCCGTCCACGGACAAACGCGACCGTTTTTCGAGCGTCTGACGTCCCTCATCCCCCGACGATGAGATGTTCATGCCGCTTTAAACCGTCTGATCAAAGTTCCAGCATACAACCCAACCCGCGGAGTCTATTCCGACCCAGACGTCGTTTGATTCGGTCAAAATGTTCCGAGCTTTGCGAAACGCTCGTTAATTTCCTGTCGCATCTGGTTGCTCCACGCGGCCGTCTGTTGAAACGGAAATGCGTCTGTTAAGGAAGACGCGATCAGTGGACGGGAGAGTTTGGATGGATGATATGGATCGTTGTGCTGAGCTGCTCAACTACGTAAATTTATGCTCTGATTGTGATTTTTTAGCCCGAACACATTTTCTTTCGCAGATGAACGATTTTAAAAATGCTCCACATAGAAAAGTGGTAACAAAACAACTTGTAATATTTTTTCTGTAATTCCGACCAATTTAACTTTTTTCAACATTTCTTATTCACGCCGTGTAGTAAAATAATTGTTCTAATTATGGTATATGGTCTAATATTTAAAAAAGCCATCGTCTTTTTAAGTATACTACCTGTATACTGTTGCACAACAGAAAATCCAATTATTTCGAGAAACCTCGTGAAGTCCCGGATGCGCCGAATCGCATCGCAGCGTGCATTGCCCAAAGAGAGCGAGAGTGGCGACGAAAAGGGGTACGTTTCGCAGTAGGACGCGTCAAGCGGCTCCGTTATGGGAATCGCGGCGGCATAATGCATCGTGTAAAAGTGCGAGGGTGGTCCGTTTCGCAGCTCGGCCCAATTTATTCCAACACAGTCGCTTATTGGCACGGAACTTTCCTCTGGAGACGCGACGCCAGGCGTCTCGGCGCCGGATCCGGGGCACGCGCGGCGTCCAGACACTGTCGGCATCACGTCCGAGCGATCGCGTGTGCAAACGGGCTGCGAGCAGCTCGTTTCTTCGTCTCGTTTCGTCCCGTTTTCATCTGGATGCAGAGTCTACAAATAAAGGGGTCGAAATTCGCCGGGCTTCCGGCGCGACGGAGCCGCAGCTGCGACTTTCTAGATCGCTCTCTCAGCGGTGCACTGTAGGGCAACTGCTTGGCCTACTCGCAATAATTGATTACATGCAACAAGATATTCTTTCGATATAAGGCGACTATGTTGGTTTCTTCATCTTTTCATTGTTTCTTCCCTCTTCATCTTTTGAAGTTGTCCGCTCGACACCGCTTAGTGCCGGCACGAGAGATATTTGTATACGCCTCAATATTATTATTATTATTATTATTATTATATATTATATACGGACCAAGGTCCTTTTATACAAATGTATACAGTTTTTTACAGTATAACTGATAAAAACAAAAAAAAACTTAACAAAGAAAAGGTCTTAACCTAAAATTTACATAATAATGGACCGCGCAAAACTAAACAAATACAGGTACAATTAACAAATAGTATTGCGCAATTTTGTTTTGAATACCTGTAACGAGCCATTAAAAAAATCAATATTGTTATAAAATATGTTAGAGCTAGCAATAATGCGATTTATTGTTCTCTTGTTCTCAAAACTCGTTCAGTTACATAGAAATTTATTTGCCCCAGGAGTGCTGGACAATCTATATTATTATTTAACAGATTAAAGATAAAGCTCTGGTGGGAAACCTTCCTTCGATCGGATAATGTTTCCAGGTTGACTGTGTTTAATATTCTTGAGTAGTTATGATCAAAGATTGACATTGGGTTGTTTGTCCTATATGCACAAAACCTGAGGAATTTATGCTGCACTCTCTGTAGCATGATTTGATATTTAACGCTATTCGGAGACCATATAATATATAACAACCTATATTATACCTATATTATCCTTCTATCCTTTTCCGACGAAATTATGGTCCGTCATAGAGAAGTTCGTATCGGCAACTTCGACGAAATGAAATTCGCGTAATCTCAACACTCTCTTAGGGAAAAGCGAACAGAGTGACCAGTTTAGCGAGAGATCGAATCCGTGTCCCCCGGCTCGCGGATTCCGGTATACAACGGTTCGCAGAGAATGTCTCGAGTTCCGACGAATTCTCCGGGACCAAATAGTTTCGAAATTCCGTCGAATTCTGGGAAAGTTCGTACCCGATTCCTTCCCCCGTCTACCTGGGGACAGACTTGTTCGGACGGTTCTAGGAGACACAGTATCAGCCGTCGGAAATAAAAGGATACCCGGGGAAACACAAGGAATCCTACCCCTTCCACCTCCTTCCGGTTATCTTTATACGAACCGATTTCGATGCAAAAATATACATAGGCCAAGATATACGGCAGCCTAGAAATTCGACTTTATACCAGCGGCCGTTGTACCTACGTCGTATTCTTCGGATGACACCCGAGGCTCGTCGATTATCGATCCGCTGTCTAGATTCCGGCGCGCATCAGTTCTGCCGTTCAGGGACGACGTCTGTGCGTCGCGTCGCGCCGTACTGAAGTTGACGACTGCTTCAAAATTGATTGCGCGTGATCGAATTATTAAATGCGATATGGTCTCATCGATTACTTCCTCCCCGGAGGCGGCTATGAAAAATACAGGAAAAATTCCGTAGTCAGCCATCTTAAGCGTTGTTACTATTAATATATTATTTTCTATTTCCGTGTTCACGAGGACGCGAAGTTGTACAATTAACCTAACAATGAGAGTTTGAACTTTCCGTTTCATACTGGAGCAATTCAAAAATTATACAAGCTAGGAGATGCTTGTGTGGATAAATCCGAAATATTTGAGGAAGTTCAAGAAACCAGATATTTGCAACTGTCATGTATAATAGCGAAAGTTTGTTTGGGTCATGAGGAAGCCCAGGATGTCATTGCAGTGTTAAATCGACACAATTAATAAAACGAAGCTCCGGCTACGGTTCTGCTCCTCAGACTACAAATGAACTGCGGCGACTTCCGGTAAAAGCTACGTAATCGCACAGGTGAAGTTTCGCAAAGGGATGAAGTTTCCTCGGAAGCGTCGAAAGGCCGACTCGTTTCGCGTCCATAATTTATACTCCGTAATTGCTTATTTAGCTCTGTGGAATCTCAAAGATTCCGGGCAAGAGGGTTTAATAATTTCGTGCACGTTTTTCCCTGAATTCCTGCAATAATAATCAAAACCTCTTACGGCAACCCTTGAAGAACCGTCGGAGCCTTTTAGAGGTCCTTCGGGAACCATCGGAGGGATTTATTAACCTGTCCGTTTTCACCGCAGTTGCGGGATTCTAATAATAATATGCTGCCGCTGCGTCAAGTATTGGGGACGTTTATCCGGTTTTAATGGACTGCGGATTTTTACGAATTTACAGGCAAATGCGAAGTCCGAAAGACTTTCATTTAGTCTTGGAGCGTCTTCGTCTGAACCGCTATTACAGAAAATAAAATTAATTTATTAACTGACATCTCTTAATTTAAACATTTTTACATTTATTTATCAGTTCCCGTCAGGGAAAACGAAGGCTAAAATAAGTTCTATAAGTTCAGAGAAACATGGTTTAAGACTGATCAGCTTTTGTTCGCTTCTCTACTAAATAAATTGCACACTGCAGACGTTTGCAGAAACTCCTATTTTTCTCACGGATTTTACGAGAACACGGGAAAAAATTATTTCAAAATAAAAAATAAAAAGTAAAGTAAGAAAACGTTCACACTTCGTTAGTTCCGACTTTTGTGTTATGTTTCACATGGAACGTATAAAGATCAAGCCTGAAATATCGGAAACCCGAGCCCGGCACGGATCGGACGTTTTCCGAATTCGAACGAAACAGAGTTTGGCACCGGGCAGTGGCCGATTATTTCAAGAGAGCCCGCTAAAAGCGTCGATGACCGGTCGGGAAGAGCGCGGGAATCGAAAAATCGTGGAGAAGTTCGGCTCCGAATCGGGGGGGGGGGGGGGGCACGGTCTCTGCGATGCGATGCGGTCGCGAAGTTTTAATTGAGACGCGAATTCTCCGAACTCGAATTTCGTTAAAGTTTCACGCTGCCTTGGCTACTAATTGGACACGATGTCCGGGCTCCTCGGTGCCATGCAATCCGACGTAGTCGTCGGTTACAACGAGCAGTTCGCAGATTGTAATTTTCCGTCTCGCTCCCCGTGCCTCGCGCCCCTGGCTCCGTCCATGAGACCGTGGATGTATCCCTATATACAGGGTGGTCACTCGTTTTCATCGCGAAAACCAGATAGAACATCTTCGTCAGGAACCTCTTCCACCATGAACTAGAGTTGTTCCACTCTAAATAAATAAACAAATAAAGTGACGGAGTGTCAGAAATTGTCTCGGAACAATCTGTAGATCTCCGTGTAAAACGTGAACCCGAATTGAAATAACAGGATTGATTTCTATTCTTGATTGATCTAATGAATTGAAAATGAAATGAAATTAATTGTTTCCTGTTTCTCCTTTTTATCTATTGATCACGATGTAAGTAGAACATGTAGTTACCGCGCCATCAGTATTGGGAACTTCTCGGTTATACATGTTACAAGATACTTCCATTATCTTGCCAACACAGTAGCATACCAATGGTTAAAAGATCCAGTGTACGTCTATCAGAGTTCGCGAACGCTGCGCTGGTTGCAGGTTAAAGAGACGCAAAACTCGAGGATTTCATAGGACGTTAAATCGTGGGGAACGGAAGGGTCGGTGAATTATTTCGGAATAAAATGGTGAATGTTTCAGGAAGCAACGAGGAGACGAGACGCGACAGAAACATCCTGGCAAACAGCCGCATAATTTGTTTAGCTAGGTCTCGCGTAGAACAGATGAAAGGACACCTTGTATAGAGGCGTATGCGTAGCTCTCGTCCCTCTGTCGTCGGAGTACCCGGCGACGAGAGGGCCGGGGGACTTTTGAGGGTTCCGTGGCACGAAAGGAACCGAGTCGAGCCGCTCTCTCACGGCCTCCACCCCGTGTGCGTGTTTTCCTGTCTACCTCAAAGAGAGATTCTTGACTGGCGCGCACACCGTCGCAAAAATACACCGGCAACCAGGTGACCGGGGGTCTAATGAGTCGCGCGGATCCGTCGAACCCCGCGAAAACTGCCGACCCGGGGGCCATTTTCTTGCGAAATACGAATTGCCATGCCCCGATTTCATTAGCGAATTGCAAACTCGGTCTCCGAGACCCCGTGTCGAGTAGAATTTTCGGTAAAGTTGCTTTCGTTACTCCGTGCGATTTCGTGCTCTTTGCTCTGGAGACTGTTTTAGCATGACTGGATGTAAACTGTGGAAATAGAGACGATATAGAGTGTTTGCGGTGTGGGGATATGAATTTTGAGGGAAACGATGCTCCGAGGGTTCATAAAATGGTGCACGTTTCTGGGATTGCAACGTCCGACGAAAATCTACAATGGCATCACCGAAGGTCTACTGAAATTATTTCTTTCTTCTGATCTAAGCTAACTACAATTACAAGTAGTGCAATGTTAAGGTCTAACAAAATCGAGAGAAACATGTAAAGTACGCGTGAAGTGCATCTACCACATGCACTTGGATTCAATCGGAAATCTTGTATAATAGTTGAGAAAAGGTCTGATCAAGCTGACGAAGCTGTTCACCCTCGCGCGTTACAGAAGACAGAGAAGATGAAGATCTAAATCTCCTCAACCTGGTATTTTAAGAACAATTCAATGCCCAGAAACGCTAAAAATAGCCCCGACTAAACTGCAGCATAGGAATCGTAGGGGGTCAGCCCAGAAGCACCGCTAGATCAAAGCGAAAACCCCGAAGTTTGACTTCCCGTCCATTTTGCGCCGATTGCTTTTCTATTCCGCGACTTCGAAGGAATCTTGTTTAACACGAAGCTAGCAGAAACAATGGTCGGCGCCAAGAGTAACTGACTGCGCGGTGGTATCCTCTGGTAAGTATGATTCTCGAGCAAGATGTTCCGCGTTCCCGCGGAAGCGACTTCGCAAAGGCGAGAGAGAAGTAGAAAACGAGCTAGACACGGATACGTGGAAGAAGACGAAGACAAAGAGAAGGAGGAACACACAGAGGCTGGAGAAGAAACATTGGGCGCCGTCCGAAAATAGGCGGCGGACGTCGAATTTTCAACGGGCTGTCGCCGATATTAATTCGCAAAAGTTCCGACTGATAAATATCGCGGGACAGGCAGCCGCGCGCGCGTAAGCGGCTCGGGCCACGGCTGGAAAGGAAATGAAACGGAACGAGATAAAGGACGTCGGCTTTTGAAATGAGCCAGATACGCTCCGTCTGCCAGCGGAGTCGCAGCCGCGGACACGTCGCTGGTTTCACGACTTGTATCTTTCTCGTCTGCGACTCTATGTCTGGGTTGTCCGCGCGCGCGTTTGCCAGAGGGTTGGCTCTGTCTCGGTGTATGTACATATATTTGTAGGAGACTGTTCGAGGAGGGGTGAGACGCACGGAAACACACCAGCGAGTTCTCTTTGAGACCCAGGGCTCTTAGATGGGACCAATTAGAGACACCCTTCTGCAGTCTTCGTACGGGTGACGCGTCTTTGGCGTGTTGCCCTGCGAGCGCGCGCTCTCTCTCTCTCTCTCTCTCTCTCTCTCTTTCTCTTTCGTTGAGAGCTCGCAGACTGCCGTCTAAGTGAACACGAAACAGGAAACAAAGAGTGCCGGAAGAAAATGAGGCGTCGGGAACCGATAAACGATACCCGGAACCGAGCCGACGTTTACCCGTGACCCCCGACAAACCCCTCTCTCTGTCTTTCTCTCTCGCAAACCACCACAAACGTCCCTGCCGAGGGAAACTTTTGTCTGACCCGTGAACCGAAACAACTACGGTTATTCAAGCTCGAAACGACAGCCTCGAGGCAGACTCTCGCAAAAATGTAATACGCTAAACCGGAGAACGATACGCCGAATCCGAGCGTAATATGCTCCGGCCGCGTTCTATCGATTACCGAGTTGGATTCTGTACTTCGGGATATGGAGTTAATGGAATATGATATATGCTGCACGCGAAATTCGCGGGGGTTTAAGTAATTTCGCTTGGTTTCCGGGCTGTTTGGGAAATATGTAGACCCCAGAAATGGCGGGATCGTGACTGGAAACTCCTCTTTATTTCATGGTCGGATAATGCAGCATGGATTTAATGCCTTTGTTAAATGCGCACTCGAAACGTGTAAAGCAGTGACTTAAATCCCATTTGAAATCCTGTGTAGTATATCTTGTCGTTTATTTCGAGGAAAATGTTCTACATCGACTGCGAAATGGTCGAGCACACTTCTGCAGAAAATTAAACTCTTCTTTGGTTTACATGTAGATACTGTAGCATGCTTCGTTATCAATTTTTAGAATTAAATGTGGACTCGATACATGTCAAACGACGACCTAAACATCGTCTAATGGCACGTGTACTACTTCGTGCAATTTATTTTGAATGAAATTCCTTGCGTAGACTGCAAAAGGCAATCGATTCTGCATCGGATGATCGAACACGCTTTCCCCAGATTTATTAGGGTCACACCCCAAAGCTGCCCCCTATCCCAACACATTTATCAATGACATTTGCTTACATTCTTCCAATTCATGCATTTTTTAAAGACTCTTACTCGATGCTGCGAGCCAATAACATTTACTCACGTCCTTCCAATCCATTTTTAAAGACTCCTTTTCGCTGCTACAAGTCGATAACATTTCTTGTTCCAAGGTTCGCGCCGCGTATCAAAGGATTACGCTGGCACGGCGCGTATTAGCAAAAATAGCGTCCGGGCACCGCAGGAAAATTGGGGCGACAGTTTTGCGCCGGTGGCAAAGCGGCGGGGGTCAGGCAAACAATTTCAAAGCCGAGTGGAACTAGTGGCCGCGGCTTTGCAAAAGTTTCGCGGCTCGGAGCTGGTTCGTTTGCAAACAGGTCGCTCGAGCGGACAGCGTCGGAGCCGGAAGCTTGGCGAGAGTGTTTCGACGCCGGTGGAGGCGCGAAACGAGACGGATTACGGCGATTAAGCAGGTGTCGCGGGCTGCGGGGAGAAGAATCCGCGGAGTTACGGGAATCGGGGGCGGGATAACGGGAACAGGAAGAGGGACGTGACGAATCGGCCGCGCGAGATAATCGACCGATCCATTACGATGAAACATTAATGAGTGGAGCGCGAGCGAATCAACAAGCCGATGGACACGCTGCGGGGACACTCGCCGCGGCGTATACAAATCAAGATAATGGGGAATATTTCACGGTAATGTAACGGGTGGCTGAATCGTATAGGTCTCCCAGGGGTGGTTCGGCACACGAGGCCGTCATCTGTATCAATAGAGAGCCACCGGAATGCTGCCGGTCTCTTTCCGCCACCGCGCCCTGTTGCATAATGCCGGGAACGCAATGGGTATCGATAAGTCACTCCTCCCTATCACATTCTCTCTCTCTCTCCATTTCTCGAGATCTAGTTCTCTCTTTCTCACACACACTCTCTCTGTTTTCCGAGAGAAACTACCGGAGATGAAGCCAAGATTCACGGCGCGAAGGCACTCGAGGGCAGCGGGGAGATAGAGAAAGGAAAAACGAAGGAAACGTGCACCCTGCGGTCGATATTAAAGCCGCTCGTCCACGAAACCAGCGTGTTCGCTGCTCCCGTGGGACTCCTCTGTCCCTATACCTTCCACGAAGAACTCAGGGTCCATCTCGACCCGCGACTCTAACTAGCAACCCGTCGGAATTCGTTCGACGATGCTCGAACTCCTCGAGTCATCTTCAATAGTGGAAAATAACAATACAGTGTTCCCGCGATTTATGTAGCTTTCGTGTATGCGGATGATGTGACTTTTTTATCCCCACTACTAGGGGGTTCTCCCTGGGCTGTCGATCGCGCTACAAAGAAATTAAGGTTCTGGGCTGTTTAAATTGGGGTTTTATGATAAACGATATATCATTCCCAGGTATGGGATACCATTAGTACAATACAACAAGTTATCCAGGAAATCTATGTTCGGTACACGTAAAAAGACGTAGTATACAGGGTGTCCCAAAATTCGTGAATTTCCCGAAAGGGGGTGGTTCCTTAGACCATTTCAAGCGACATTTTCCTTTGCAAAAGTGTTATCCGCGACTTTGTTTAGGAGTTATTAACGAAAAACACGGACCAATCAGAGCGCAACGTAAACGCCAGTTGGCACAGTCGGCCCGGCGCGCCAACTGTCTATTGGCCCACTATGCCAACTCGCGTCTAGGTTGCGCTCTGATTGGTCCGTGTTTTTCGTTAATAACTCCTAAACAAAGCCGCGGATAACATTTTTGCAAAGGAAAATGTCTCTTGAAATGATCTCAGGAACCACCCCCTTTCGGGAAGTTCACGAATTTTGGGACACCCTGTATACCATTTCGTTTCCTGAGACTCGATACCCCCGAGGTTCTCACAACTATCGCGGGAGCACTGTACATATTTTTGAAATAGCATTGTTAGATACGGTAACATCGCAATTAAAGCGAATTTGGGAGGCGTAATACAGGACCACAGGAGTAAACGAAGTGAACTACAATTTTAAATATGTACTACTTATTAATATACATCATTATAGATTATATTTGAATTCTAATGTGATTTCACACATCTGGATCATTATCAAAATTTTATTTTTTCCAGCTAGATCGTGGAGATAGCCCACTGTGCGATGTAGCCAGTGTACTGTCCAGAAATTCCACTATACATATGATGTCTGCAGGCGGTAAAGCGATGTTTAAGGTGCCACGATCTTCCTGGTTCTACTTTATTTGCGCAGCGTTGTCCGTGCAATTATTCCATGACCGTGCCTCGTCGTTCGTCTTGTCGGCTGACGTCGAACTTCTTTGTTCTGGTCACGAAAGCCCGGATAGCCCGTTGGCCGGTTGCTCGAGACATCGTTCGTTACACGAGAGTTACGTTTTCTTTTCTGAGACGTTTTTCGCTTCTATAGCCGGGTCGACGGAAATTATGCACAGTGTTTCGTAACCTGAACGCATCGTCGCTCTCGTCGAAGTTTCAATTGTTCTCGGCGAGCACTGGCCCCGATTCCCGACAGTCGAATTTTATTCGCGTCGCGCGACAAATTCAATGGGGCCGCGGAACGCGAAAGCCGAAGGTGTTGGCACCACACAAAACGCCTCGTTATGTTTGTTCCAGAATTACCGAAATTTCGCAGCGTGTTTTACAAACGCGGCGACGCGAAACCCGAGCATGGAATTGTGCGGAGCAACAGGAAAAAACTTTTTATTTGTATTTATAACTGTAGAACCCCAAGAGATATCGGTGTGAAATTTCCTCTAAAATTCATTTCAAAATATTTACTATATTCGCTATATAAGAATTCAAGTTATAAATAAATCTCAATAAGCTGGTTTGACGAATTCTGTACCGGGGAATCTTCATAAAGTTATGAGTTTCCGCACATCGGCGAACAAAGCGTACATACAGAAGCTACAAGCGTTCTGATCGCTCTCGCCGGGATTCCAACAATGGTTCTCGAACTTTGATCGGCGACGCACTTCTGGAACTTCGAAGGAACAAGGAATTCCTGTCGCTGGGGGTGCGTCTATGGATCGCAGTGCTGTGTCAGTGAAACAGAAACGTGGCGGCGGATAAGGAATAGTAGAGAAAAAGCGCGGTCGTCGGAGCGACGAAAATACCCGCGGAGGAGTCTTCAATTTCCAATATTCGTTGAAAGTGCGTGAAAGGGCGTCACGAATGCTCAATCAGAAAGCTCGGCGTTGAAGTCCTCAATATCCTTTCCGCTCCCGCGGAGGTATGGGAGGGGTAGAAAGAGGAGAAAAGAGGAGAAAGAAGAGCGGAGGTGATAGAAGCGAGGCGAAGTTAACATCCGTTTCATCCGTAAATAGGTCTGAAAACGTTGGAAAGGAGTTTCCCCCTGGATCGGAGGTGGTCTCGCGCTTGTAGCCAGGAGAGGAGAACCGGGGAAAGGAGAGCGAGAGATAGAGAGAGTGAGAGAAGCAGGCTTTTGAAATCCGCGCAGCGGAAGGCCCGTCTGTTTGCTCGGAGGCCCTCCATTCACGCCGCCGCGCCGCGCCGTCGGCAGCGAATCAATATTGATACGGACTTTATATGTGGGACGCGACGCTGTACACACCGTTCAGATGGAATGCAATATTAATAGGACGGCCCGAACAATATCCCTACCCGGTACCTGTGTACACGCGCGTGTACGTGCGCCGGTGTTTGCAAGCCCGGCCCGCATCGGCCCGCCCAGGCCCGAGCACGCTGTCATCCTCACAGATAACGAGGTGTCGCGTCCGCACCGCCACGCGATTGTTCGTAATTTCCAGGCGATCCGTCGTTGCTCCGCAATTTAAGCCCGAGCCAGGTGTCACGGATGGATAGGCGACCGCATTATACCGAGTCAGTCATCGGAACGCCTAACGCCGCCAAGATCGCTATCCAAAAGATCTCGCCTGTATCTTGTTCACTGCTCGCGGGTCCAACGGGATCTTGGAACATTTCCCGAGCCGAAAACACCGGATTCAATGAACCATCCCATCGATATATCATCAGGTAAGTTGTCTAGCTTGATACATAATGTGCGTAGGTGATACTTACACTTTACTCTAATCATTGATTTATTAACTTCTACCGAGCTGTTTTTGCTCAACTTTCATGTTACGGGTGAAGGCTAATGTATTATCAATCGATAAGAACTTGGTGCGTACGTAAGGAACCTTTAAGCACTCGTTACAGTCGGTACTACGCAAAAGTCCCCCAGTCAATATCCGCTTGAATAAAGAAATTTGGAAAATCATTTCTCGTTGATGCATATTTGTAATTACAGTAATTGTAAATGAAAAAAATATGAAACCGGTGATTCGACCAGCGACGGTAGGTTCTGTGTTACATAGAAGTGTTCCGAATGCGCATTTTAAATTTACGAGGAGAGCAATGCTTAGCGAAGGAGCCAAGAGAAAACACCGTTTTGAATGCACATTTTCAACTAACAGGAAGATCATCCATAAGAACGAAATGAAATAAGAATGAACTTACTCCATATGTAAAGTGCTCGGCGGAAGGAAGAGGATATAGATCATAATTATTGAACAATATCGACTCGCAGGCTCGCGGAATATGCACGTCGAGATCGTCTGGGGGCCGGAGGCCGTTCCTTCGGAGGATTATGAAGTTGATACGAAATATGCAGGAACGCCGGGCCAAGTTAGGGCCGACAGTAAATTAGAAATTCTAAGGAAGATTAAGACGAGGCTCTCTCGTCCAGCCTCGCGGCATTACTCGGCCTGGAGAAAGCCTAGCTCCGGATCTATGCAAAACGGCCAGAGGAAAGATACGCGGGCATAAGGGACCAAATGGCCGACTGCGAAATGTTCCCCCTCTCTCACCCCTCACGGCGAGGCGGTGGCTGAAGATTGCATCAACTTCTTCGCAGCACTTCGACGGGACGGCATTTTCGACGGATAGCGTAATGCTTCTTGGCTTTAATACCGCGCGGACCTCCGGCCCTTGTAATATATTCCTCGGAAACGGTACGACCCTTTTGCTACCGTTCCGCGGATTCTTGCGTGTATTATTCTCGCTTGGATGTCGGAGCTATTGTCACCGTTTCGGAAGAACTATTTCGGCGTTGTAATGTCTTGTCAGTCTCTTTATGAAAATTGCAATTGAGGAGGAACACTGCAATTGAGACAAAGAAGTGAGAGTACATGAAAGGGGGAATAGAGGATCGGTATAAAATAAAGAAGCAGAACATCCCCTTTTTTAGTAGGAAGTTAAAAGCTCTTAACACTGTTCAACAACCTCAATTTTCCGGCAACGGCTGATTCGTGTTCGAACGCAAGTAACAATGGCGTTTAGGGAACACTTCGATTTTCGATTTTCCGCGCGACGGCAAAGTTTATTCAAAGCCGCGAGCGTTATTGGACAATAGAATTCATACAGTTATTTCCGGTTGGCGCGTCTCCACGGATCGACATTAATCGCGCCGCTTTGGCTGCGATCAAAGGGAGAAAACAATCGGAACGAGCAGGAAAGCGAGGAGGCGACGAAACACGTTGATCGGGGCGCGCGCGTCCGATCCGCTGTATTTACCGATTCCCCGTTTAACTGGATGTTTTCGGGGGTTGGGAATAAAACCGTGAAAGGTGGAGAGAGAGCGGTGAGGTGAGGTGAAGGGAGGCCAGACAAAAACGTCGAAATATGGAGGCGGGCTCTGTGGAGGCGGCCGTATAATTTCCGAGCGAGCGCGGCTCGCCGAATTCTCGTCAACGCGTTGCAACGTTTCATTCGCCGGCTCGCCACCCTCTGTGCACACGTGTGCGCCAGCCTTTCCGTTCTCACCCTTCTCACCCTTTTGCCCCTGTTTGTCTGCATTAACGTGCGACAAGCCTCGACCGTGGAAAACGCGAAGGAACAGGAAAATCTCGCGGTGAAGAATTTTCCGCGAGAGGGTTTCGCGCTTGTTAGCGACCACGCGGTTCCAACATCTTGGTCCCAGTAATCAGTTGACTGCGGATCATTAATGATTGCAGGAAATGGGAGCTGTGCGCGAACATCTTTTTTCAGAACTTGCTCAAACATTGTATGTATTACTCAACTTTGTTCCCATATGCAGATTTTCCAGCCTATCTAGAACAGCCGAGGAGTACTAAAATTACTGTTACATAGCACGACATTGTGGAATTAAGCTGTGAGAGTGAACCTGTGTCTATCAGAAAGGCCGGTACCTTTCCGTTCTTATAACCCACGAAGACGAAATGTCAGCGTTCCGATTACATTTCATTTTCACTTCAATTTCCCGGGCCCCTTTGGCCATCCATCTCTTAAATCATATATCTCGCGTTCTCCCATTTTTCCTCAGTTATTTTCATAAAACGAGCGGAGTGGCGTGCACGGACAGGGCCGGGGTCGACCTTCCGGGAAATCGTATCGCGCCGGAAACGCCGCGAGTGCTGTTAATTTTTTTACGAGGCTGTTACTCGTTAATGCCCTTTGAAGAGGCATTAAAGAGCGCGCGATACGGCGGATAGTCGAGCCGCGGTTCTCCCTGGAACCCTTTTCGCTATCTCCAGCAACGGCCCCGCCAAGCCGCGCTCCTCTCCACGCCTCTCGCAACAGCGTCGGGGTTCAACTATTTCCGTGGCGCGACCGTGAACAAGGAATGTAGGCTCTTGTCACGCGACGAAAGGTCAACTCTCGGAGCACGTGGGCAATTTCCAGGGGAGCCCTCGGCCACGAGCATCGATCGGACACCGAGCGAACGCTCGCGAATAAGCGAATTCGCGAGCCCCGGACACCCGACCCCCGGTTTCCCGACGATCGACCGTAATTGCGTGCGCTCCGCCGAGACCAGGAAATGAGGGATATGCCGTCGACCTTGAGCGAGAATCAGCGAGAATCGCTGCGATCGCGGCGAGCAGATATTGCTCATGCTGCCTTCCGCGACGGAAGATTGCCAAGTATCAGCTGTACCAGTACATTGTAATTTCATATTACAATTCTCCCACATACCACCAAAAAATTGTTTATTAAGATCCCGTGTGTGCATCTTCTGCGGCAGTAACTGTAATCTTTTTTACATTAATTTTATTCGGTTACTGCAATGTAATCCATTAACACTTTCGTTACCGTGATCCTCTTAATAGGATCCTTAATGACTGTGCTGGATCTGAAAGCAGCTTAATAATCTCATTTTAAGTAGTAATCTCGGAGGGAGTTACTGGGTCATATTACACAAGGTGACTCGTTGATTCATAGATCGAATTGCTGTTGCTATGGAATAATTCATTGAGAAATCCACGATTTATGCTCTATCGCCGCGTATCTTGAGGACGAAAAATACTTGTAGTATCATTGATACTATTGGTTGATTGTGACTATTTCATTAATCAAGGAAAGTAAGCAGGAATAAAGTAAGTAGGATTATTAATTGGATTTATTGAGAACTTCTGCGATTAGCCGAATAAATTGGCCCGACATGGACATTGTGAACCGAATTCGACTACTCTCTTCTGTTTGCCATTGATTTCCGAAGTATTATCGAATAACTGTCGATGATTAAAACACACAACGTCCAATATAAAAGAATATCTCTTAAAATCCAGCACAAGTTCCACCGCATCGAACTCGATGAGGCTAATTGGGATATGAAATTCTTTTCCGGACTTACACCGGAATCCCGTGGCGAACAAAAGCAGCGTAGTGATTTTTCGGGGAGCGGATTCAGCACATCCCTCGGAGGAATAAATCTGAAAAAAAGCGTGCAACGTGGTTTCCCACAGGCAACGATCCCGTGTACAAGATAATCCAATCTCCATTCGTTCATATTTAGTCGGGTCGGACGGCTCGGTTCCGCGCAACGCGGACGCGTTGGTAACAAGCGCGCGAACAAAGAAGTTCGAGCGGTTGACTAACGAACGAAGCAGTGCCGTGGAAGTTTCCCATCGGAAGCGTTGTTATTAAACATTACGCGGGAACTTGGTAATTAGGGTCGCTCGTACGGAGCCGCGCGCTCTCTTTCTTTGCGAATAACCCTTCGCGAATCCGAAACTAATGCCGGAGACCACAGCCCACACTGAGATTCGAAGTTGAGGCTGAAAAGACTGCTCTGATAATCGCAGTTGAAAACTGGTAATGCCAGTTAAAGCCGAAGCCGAAGCTGAAGAGAGAGTGCATTGGCAATCGGGGTTGAAGCTGCATAGAACATTCCGGTAATCGCAGTGGAAGTTTCAGGTTCATCTGAAGAGACCGTGCTCATAATCGCGGCGAACGAATCCGGCCTCGAGCGAGCGTTGTAAACAAACGTTACGTCAATCAGGACAACGATCCGAGAGTGATGCAAGCGAACGCGTAACGGGGTTCGGCTCGGAGCGGAGCCGCGATACGACGCCGATAAGAAGCGTCGAGACCGCCTCTCACCGCGCTCGCGTCAGCTGATTTTACAACTGCGAGGCGAGCGAGGCGGCAACGGGTCTTGTTAGAGCAGAAACCGTGTAACGAGCCGGAGAACGACCGCGGATAGAGTTCCCGATGGTTCGAGGAACGAGAGAGACCAGCCACGGAATCGCCATCGAGCGCGACTCGGTGACCTGTAACCCTACGTTGGCTCTGCGGCTCTCTCTCTTCGCCACGGAATTCCATTCTTCCAGGCACGGAGTACCGTTTCACTCTATAAATCCTAGAATCCTTGCTACCTAAGCGTTGCGGAGCACTCGGAAACTTCCTGCGATCTGCAGAGGGCAAAGGGTCTAGCAGGATAATAATTTTTATTATCGTAAGGAGATTAAAAGAATTATTGTGAGGAGAAAAGAATCTTCTATTCCTGGAGAGATTCGGATGAACTTATAGAGGCGTACAGAAGGAGCTCTTTGGGTCCCGGCGACTGAATCTGCGGAAGAATTGATAAGCATAGGTTCGGATGAACAGAACCTGGCGAAACGTCCGTCGTTCGAGAGCAGGTTCACGCCATAACGACGGGAAGAGGCTCACGGAGTAAAACAACGGGGCATAAACGATACCTGGCGGAGACTCCTTGTCTGGTAAGTGATTCAATTCCGTTTAAGAGGCACGAGGGGGTTTTGAAGAACCAAAGAGACCATTCCCCCGCACCCCATACACCGTCGGCTATGTGCCTTATCTGGGGTAGCCGCGTTAAATCGTGACGCGTGACTGTGCATACTAAAGACGTATGTACCTAAGCGCCGCTTTTTCCCCTCCTCTCATCCTTCTCTCTGTATGCCTCCTCGTTCCCCGACACGGTTGACCCTTCTGCAATTCATTTGACGTATGTCGAGCGTCGAATAAAACCGCCCGCGAACGATATAAATCGTTCTTGCATCGTAACGAGGACCGGTTCCAACATCGCTTTCGATCCGAATAGCACGAGCACGCGCGCGCGCGTTTGCGATCGCCAAGGAGAACGGGGGAATGGGCTAAAGCCTGCTCCACGATGCCGTATATTCCGCCTCGTATCGCGAATGGCGGCTCTTTCAACTATTTCACTCGCCATATTCAATTTTATTCGCGATCGATACCGTGATTCGTCGAGATCCTCCTTTTTTCCCCCGAGCTTCTTCTTCCACTCTTTTCATAGGATCTTGATATTGATTCCGACTCCTACTCTCTCGTCGTCCTGCTTGCTATCCCGGCCAAATTCCTACTTCATCAGCTACGATCTCCTCTTCCTCTCCATTCTGGATAGCACAATGTGCGAACGAGCCCGAGGCTTCATCCTTCGACTACTTTATACGCGCTAATCAAGTCGTGCAGCGATAGCAGGGAACCGCTACGATACACGATACGTAATGTATTCGTAGACGGCGGATCTTTATGCAAAATGAAAATTGTCTGCATCGATTGCAAGATGCAGAAGCCACATAGACGTTTGTTTGATTTTTGAAACACTTTTTACTCTTTCTAACGTTCTTCCTGTTTCGCGGCAGAGTGAGCTTGTTTCGTGTTGGTCAATCAGCCACACAAGTACGATTCAAATGGATCGCAGTACGACGAATTTGAAGCGTGAATTTTTGCTGGAAGTATACCGATCCAGACTGGTCCCATGATATTTTCGCGAGAAAATAATAGAGCCGCTGTTCGTTTGAACAGGTCGACGAAGGAAAAAGCCTGCTGACGCGGGCAGGGCTTTGTCCCGGAATTTGTAGACTGCAGGATTGTCGGGCGAGATCGTATCGTTGATAAACAGAAATTTCCTGCGGAGCGGAATCGCAATCGAGAACTGGGAAAGGGGTCCGATATAGCGTTTCCCAACGAAGCCGCTGACGCACAGAATCCGAGCAGCAGTAGCAGTAGCAGCGGAGTTGGAAATCCGGAAATCGGTCGCGCTCCGGCTCCGGATGAATTTTCCGCAGGAAGGGGCAGCGATTCCGGGCGACCCGGCTCGTTTCACGGAAGCCCTCCGCTCGATCGTCGAACACGAGCTAACGCGGGAAACAGAATGGTTATCGGGCAGCGGCGGCGCGGCCGTTTCGCCGGCGGCACGGAACGGGATCGCTTATTGGTTTAGTCACGGATCGTTTGACGCGATTGGTCCCCGCGGACTCGCCGGAAAATATGGGTCGAGACAGACCGGAGAGACGAGCCATCTCGTGTCCCCGCTGCTGCTGCTGCTGCCTTTTTTCACAGACCGATGCCGACGCAACGGTAACGCAATTTTCCGGACACGCACCAAATCCGGAGCGATTTCGGCGGGAGCAAAAGTCCAAGCTGATTTTGTAGTTGAAACTCTCCGAAGCAGTAACCAATTGATATCGGGTAGTTTCGATCCCCTGCGGACGAGGATTTTTTCGAATACTGCAGATACTTCGCTTGGAGAACTAGATCTTTTGTATATACGGATAATAAAATATATTTAATCCCTAATTTTTGTAATGTTCCTCTGAAAATATCACAAAACTGGTCTGAACGTCTTTGTTCGCTATTATATCGATTTATCGTCGATCTACACACCAGTCTATCGGTATCGGCGAGCCTAGAGCAGTATTCGATACACAGGGCGAAAGAGAACCTCTGATACGTTGGAATTCGTCGAAAAGCTGGACGAACGCCTGCGAAGGGAAGACAAGGATGGGCACGAGAAGGTAAACAAAACTCACCTTCTCGCGAAGCATGTCCCGTACCCTGCTAGCCTGGCTTCTGCTTCTGTGTAGCTCGAGTTGGAGCTCAAGGCACCTCTCCTGCCAATTAAGATCCTCCACGGCGGTCGAGTATCCATCGAAGCTCTTGGACGAGCCGTAAGCGGGTCTGCTCTCGAGCTTCTCCTTCTTGGCGTCCGAGCTCGCGGCTGCGGTGCTTCTCTGCTGCTCGAGGAACACTCTGTTCTCCGCGAACACTCTCGCCGGGTTTGGTGGACACTCGGGCTGCCTGCCGGAGAACGAGTACGCGCGATCGTAGTGTTGCTGTGTTGTTCTTTGGGGAGAGGGTCCTGGGTCGAAATTGGACCTGGCCCTGGCCAGTCCTAGGACGTGCTCCTTATCGTACCCAGCAACGGAGGAGCCGTCGAAATCAGTCTGTGCGGCGTACGTCCGCTTGTCGGCGTACTCAACGTGTCCCGACGGCTCCGAAGTGAAATCGTAGGGGCTGCACTTCGTCGGTTTGGTTTCCCGGAGCTCGACGTACCCGGCGCTCCTCGCCGCGTCCGAGAACGCCTTGTTCTCCTTCTGGAACAGCAGGTTGGGCACGTTTACGTACGGCGAGTCCCTGGTGTGCACCGGCGGCTGCAGGCTGCTGCTGGAGGCGGCCTGATGGCCCCCGGAAGAGGCCTGATGCCCGTGCTGGCTACCGGCGCCAGTGCTGCTGCTGGTGTTCGCGTGTCTGGGCCTCGGCGGAGGCGCCGGGGCCTGTCGGAACTGCCGTGGCCACAGCCGAGGGCTCTCGGCTCCGCTGGGCAGCCCACGCCCTGCCTCCGACGGCCGGCGACCGCCCGAATCGGACGCTGGCCCCGCCTGCACCATCGTGCCCGACGCCTCGTGCCCACGAACCCCCAATCGGGGGCTGCACGGCGCCGAACTCGAGCCGAAATCCGTCGCGAGCCGAGCGATCGGGTCCAGTATCTGCGACAGTCGCCGAGCCGGCGAGCCCCGGACCTCCTCCATCCTGACTCGGCGAGCGGGCTGTCTGCGTCTGTCCTCCTCCGTGGTGGAAGCCGCCCGAGGCGAGCCCTCAGTGCATCGCTCGACGACCCCGTACACTGTCCCTCGTGTTACTACCTCCTCCTCTTCTTCTTCCTCTTCTTCCTCGTCCTCCGCCTCCTCCACCGCCTCCTCCACCACCTCCTCCACCTCTTCCTTGGCTCCGCCTCGAGGGATCACGTTGAAACGCGACAAGGAACTGGCGTCGCGGCCATCTCGGGGCGATTGCGATCTCACGCGGTCCTGCGGGCATCCTCGATCACATCCTCGCGGCTCACCTGCGACCTGAAACACCGGCAAACCTTGCCATTAGAGTCTACGATTTTGCACGCGTACCGAAGGGACGCCATTCATCACATCCTATTACAAATCGCGACAGGTCCAACGGAAGGACTCGTCCACATATTTTCCATCGCTATTGCAGTATAATCGCTCTTTAGAAATGCAGTAAGACCTCGATTCTCTGAGGACATACAACACTATTTATTGTACAAATTAACCGAGTGACGTTTCTTTGTCCAATTCAGATAATCGGGGATCCACTGTGTACAACCATAATTCCGATAGAGAAACTAACTTTTAAAACGTATATTAGCGTGGGTCCAAAGGATCCTGGGTCGGCCGCGTACATCGTCATCCAAACTGTCCAGCGATTAACAGATTCCAATTTATCAACTTTCCAACTTCTCTCACAATCTAATCTCACACTCGCTTCTACAGTATCGCGGATGCAAGAAGTCGTGGAACTCGGAGGCACTTGGAAACGGGCTAACGGGTCTAGTCTCTGTTCGCGGGTAATCGTCCGTGTGTCTCGTCCGTCCGAGTTCGAATCAGCCGGTATCCAATTTACGTCGTCGTATTAACAGGACACGTAATCGTCGCTGTGGCGGACAGGGAGCCGTCGCGTTTCTCTCGAGCCTGTAGAACGACGACGACAACGACGTAGCTCGTAGCTGGAGAGTGACGCGATTCGGTTAGCAGCACGGTCCAGTTAGCTCGATTTAATCGTTCTTGGGGAAGACGGTTCTCGCGACTCGTTTCCCGGACAGCGGGTAGCGACTTTCACTCGGGCTCATTGGCGGGCCAAGTTGACGAGGTTATAGCAGGAAATAGAAGGCAGATATTAACTCGCGGCGAGTGTTTGCACTACTAAATTGAAAGCTGTAACTCTTTGGGGTGTCTCTCCGAGCGGCGCCTCCACTCCTCCCTCTTTCGCTCTCTTCTGCCGCCTCGAGCCCTCTTTCATTTCCTTGTCGCACTTCTTCGGTCGACTTGCCGTGACGAGGCGTAAAGAGAGCAGAGAGATGGAAGAAGGAAGAGAGAGTGAGAGACATAGAGAAAAAGAGAGGTACACGGAGAAGGGAGGTTCGAAAGCACAGAGACCCGCGGGAACGACAACGACCGCGGCGAAGGAGGACGAAGACGCCGGCCGACGTCGACGTCGACGGTCGACCCAGGGCTACAAAGTTTATTTTAAGGTCGACACTAAAAGGGGCCAAATGAAAAACCGGATGGAGGGGTGGGCCGCCGCCGCGCAACCTCCCGTTCTGCAATTACCGCGAGCGAAACGTTTGCCGTCTTCTCTCGCAAACAGTCCAGACCAGGCCACCGAAAGAGAACGGACCACGATCGCGCACACTGCGAGCTATGAAATTGAGCTGGCTTCTGCTCTCCGTTCGTCCCTTTGACGAGCAATTTGTTTGAGTGACGCTCAACGACGACGTCCAGGGACGGGACAGTCGTTCCGACAGTTTCTAGTTTTCCGACGCTGTAAAAGGATTGCGACACAGGACGTCCCCTGCAGGACGGACTTCTGACTTCTGTGTGTCTTGATCTGGAAGATGATCGCGGAAGACCGGAGAGAGTGTTTATTCGCGAAGTTCGCTCTCGCGAGACTAACCGAGGTTTTTTCGTTCGAGACGTGCTACCTCGTTGGACGCCATTGTTTTCGCACGCTGTGTAGGTAGACAGGACCATCTTCGATCCGTCACTCGTTTCTCAACTATAGTTAACTCGCGACAAGATAATTCTTTCTAGCCTTTCGTTTGATCGCTTACAACATGTATAGATTATTTAAGTGACACCGAACGATTCTATTTAAACGCAAATGATAATTCATCGAAGGGCTGCATGGTAAATTAAATGCACTTGGCACCATTGATTCAGCTAAGTGAGCAAGTCTATTCTCGACGGAGAGAAAGAGTAAAGCGCAACAAGATCAATTATCGGCTGAACAGCGAAAATAAATAAGCGAACACAGCTTGGCGGCTGACTGTGAAGCGAATTCCGAATGGTTCGACGGAATAACCATGCAGACGGCACTCGAGCGATAGGATCGGTCGGCTCGCGAGTCAAATAACAAATAACGAGGGGCTTCTGGTGTTCGGGGATGCGTGAGAACTCGTAATCACCGTCTATTCACTTAAGATAGCCAGTCGATTCACGAACCCGATACCGCGGAGCCACGTAACCAACATACGTAAGCGAGTACCGGCTCCCGGTGAATACGCCGAATCAAGCTCTGGCTGCTCCAGACGCCCCAATATTTTAGAAATGAAGTCTTAACCCGTTTAACGTCCAAAAGTCCTGCTAGACTATTGCTGCCAGCGATACTGGATCACCAAAGAGATATTCTATAACTAGATTTTCGTTACCGTACCGAATGTAGAAAATTTAATTAAGATCTCTTCAATAAATCAGTTAAATCAGCCAGTGGCCACTCAAAGTGTTAAGATGATCTTAGAATCCTTTATGCAACCACTTCTGAGCAGCGTCCGACGATTAAATTATTCTGAAAATATATTGTCACGTCTCCATGGGAAGAAATATAATCGGAAGGTTCGCTTCACAAATTGGCCTGAACGGTGCAAAAGGATTCAGTTCGTCCGTGCAGCACAATTTCGTCACGGTCGGTGAAATCTCGTCAAGGATTCCGTCGTGCAGGCGCCACTAGATATGGGACAGCTCGGAAGTGAACATTACGCGTATCCTTGCGCATCATGTTCGAGTTTCATGCATGCCAAGGACAATGCGGCAGGTCGTCGCGAATTTTCGAGTCTCTGTTCAATTGTGTATTATCGATGGATTACGAATGATCGATGAACGCAACGCGAATCAGTAGAATAAGTAAGAGTTGGTCCGGCTCGCGACGCAGGATCAGAAAGGGTTAATCCTTGCGGCAGGTTTCGATCCCGATTCATTGCGGCGCGCTCATTCATTCTTGCTCTCGCTTTCACTCACCTTCGCTCGCTCGATCATTCAATCATACTTCCTTTCTCTTTCCCTCTCCGTGCGGTCGCGTTTACAGCCGTTCCAGCGCAACGGCCGCAGCCGGGTGCTCGCTCGCTCACACTTTTATTACGGATCGGTCTTTACACGATTTCCATGGGAGAGCCCCGTGTCTCGATCGCTCGTAAAACCCGCTCGGGGATTTTTCGAATATGTACACATATCCGGAGCGATTTTCTCGCACGATGTCGCCGTCGAGGTGCAATATCGGCGCGATTATTAGAAGACACTCGACCGGTTAGGGGCTCGTTCGAAGCCCGGGTCACGGCGTCGTAAAACCGAGCTTCCCAAACCGAAAGTTTCCCACCGGCGGGAAAACGGGTCGCGAAAAGTTTCGCAAAGTCCAGCAGGATCGGGACCATTGGCCGATCGACCAACTTTTCCCGGGGCCAGGAATTTCCTGGCCGCTCACGTCGAACGATTCCGCGCGCGATTTATATTCCGCTGCTTCGCAGGACAATTGAAACTTCCCTCCGGCCCGGCCAACTTCCACCGAACAAGTATCTCTTTGATTCCGTGAAACGCTGCCGGCGGCCCTGCGTTCCGCTCGCGGAAACAAACCGTGCTCGCTACCCGAAACGAGACGGGGAGACTCGTAATTACACTGCTCCCTCAAACGAACCCACCTCCGCGAAAATTTCACTTGCGTTCGTGTTTCGGAAAATACAGCCAGCGCACGAAATTAAAGGGGCACTAATTGTTCGTCTACGAAATTTGATCCCTCGCACTCGAAACATTTTTAACTTCAACATCTTCGTTCGTTAAAATCAGGTCAGAGTCATCGCTGTGCGAATCTTCGTGAAGAAGTTATAATAGTTTAAATAGCACAGAGAGAGAGAGGGAGAGACAGAGGGGGGGAGAGAAGAAACTGCTCCTTCAATTTTCCACGTCGGAAAATAGTCCCGTATGAAAATTCAGTCCCCGTGGTCTCTAGCCCGTATTTTACCGGTCATGGTCTGGGTTAGGTTTCTTCGTGCACGCCCTTTCTACCCGCAATTAGCATCCCCGATGTATTCGCGCCACGTATCCGCGGGATAGTTTCTTCGCACGCGACTCCAACCGAACACGTTCTATTCTTTTCTTTGGTGCGTGCGCGCGCGTGTGTGTGTGTGTGTGCGAACGGCCGGTGAAATTGCACGGGAAGCAACACGAAGGGACGGATAGAATGAGAAATAGAAACATCTTTGACGGCCGAGGAATGCCAGGCGACTCGCAACGCCAACTTTGTACTGGAAATTCGTCTCTTTGCGTTCCCCATCGCCGGTACCCGATCAAACTTGCTAACACTTATCTACGGGGTGCTTGATAACGATCGCGTATACCGGTGATCTACGATCCAGACCGAGGAGAATGGAATCTATGCTGGAATTTACGTTCCTCGGATATTTTTATCGACCAGGCGATATATTTCATCGCAGTGACAAATGAATGTTGCCCGATTAACGAGCGGCGCAACGCCTGTTTTCTACCTGGCTGTTTTAAATATGTGGAGAATCCAGTAGCATGCAAATTTTGTTACGAAAAGATTAAACTCGAAGTCCGAAACGAATATTTTATCGCGTGGTAATCAGTCAACAATCGTTTGTCCACTCGACAGTGGAAACAGGACTACGAACGGAATATACTAAATATTATTAATTTCCTTCAAACAATTAAAATTATATCGAGTTTGTTATCGATATGCAGGGTGCGTCACAAATAAGTCCCGACGATTTTTCAGCCGTTTCCGATCTGGCGAAAAGAGTGTTTCGTATGAGAATGAATGTGTATCGACTCAGCAATAAGTTGGAATTTCGAAAAAATGAAAGAAAATTGATGTTCAACAGCACGTTGGAGTCGCCGCGATGTTTCTAAAAAAATGTTGGAATACATATTGAACGTCGAATGTTTAAAGCATTAATGAGTCCGGAGTCGTCGAATTTGATGATTCCTCGATCCCCCAGAAGTTCCTAGAGGCTTTGACTGACAGTGGTGGTCCAGGCGACGAATAGAATCTACAGGAAAGACTTATTACATGGGGAGAAGGACGTGGAACGCGTCGGTGTCACGTAATCGGACAAGTGGAGCTCTTTTCAGGCGTCGAAGGCTGCTAGATCGTGGCAGCCTCGCCTCTTGTAGAATTCGAAGAAGCGGCTGGAGAACGAGGCGGCGGAACAGGAGGAGGAGGAGGTCGCGTTTGCATACAGGGTGTCGAATAAATTTCCTCGGCGAACCGTGCGTCCGTCTGCCTCGCGCCGCGGAAAGAATCGGATTCATTCTGCCGGGGATCTATCCGGGCATAAATAATACATAACAGGAGATACGGCGACGTCGGCTCGCGGAAAAAAGGGGAGAAACGTCGGGGAAAATGCGAGACCTCCGACAAGTCGATACGAATCCACCGTGAAAACCGCGACGATTCGAGACACCGTGATTTTCCGAGAGAAGTCCTGGCGAGAGAAAATTCGGAGGCATCGAACGCTTTTTAACAGACGTTCAGACAAATCTTACCGCGTGCCATTCATATTCGTCCGCGCTAGTCATTCTTCCAGATCGGTTCACCATTTTTTATTCGATTTGTTGCGATCCGAACGTAATGTTTTACGTAAAGAAAATATTTTTAGAAGAGAATTTGTTCTCTGACGGTATCTTCTTCGATCTTTTACGAAAATCGCAGTGCATAGAATGCTAGAACCATGAAAATTGTTGTTCCATTTGTTAAGAAAAATTCGAAACTCTTCGCCTTCGACTGTCTCCTCCGAGACACCACTAAAAATGTCGATATTATAATTAGATTGCCGACCTTTATGCGAATGTGGAAATTTTGTGCATCCCACAACCGAGTCGAGGAAGGCGATCATGATGTAGAACTTGGAAATTTCGCGAGCAGATGAGTCGAATTTGGCCGGGCGAATTTCACGGCGACCGCATAGGAACGGGCAACCGATCGGCGACACTTAATTCTTAATCGTAATAAAATTACGTATTCATAGAAGGTCGGTGTGTTCTTTTTAAGCTCGGCTTCTCACCCTCGTGTTCGACACACAGCGTTGCGCTGGTAGGCCTAGCTTCGCGTTCCGACCACGTGTACCTTCATAATGCCCGAGCGTATATAGAGGAGGCGGCAGCTAGTGGTCCCGCAGAGTCCATGAATAAATTTCGAATTAACTTTCGAACGGTTTTCGCGTTATACGAGGCGCGACGGAAGCCCTCTTCAATCCGGCCGGCTCTCCTTGGAGAGGCTGCCGTTATAATGCAGAGGGTCCCATACCCTTTTCCGGCGCAGCGAAGCTGGAGAAAGAGGACACCGTTCAACACCAGAACAGACCAAAATTTCAACTGGTAAAAGAAACCTGAAGCGAGGGAAACACTCCGGCAACATTCACTGTTCACAAGCATCTCTATTCTGTGGAAGAATAATAAGTGGACTGCGGGACTTGGTAGAAAATAAAAATTGTTTGCATCAGTTGCATGATGCAGAAACCAAGTACGTATTTATGCAGTTGGTGGGGATATTTTTGAATTCTATTTTCAAATAATAATAAGAATTCAGTGTAGTTTATGCCAGGTTTTCGGGGCTGCGACCTCATAACTAAAATACTGTGCAACGACATAAATGATTCCAAGAGCAGAGTTCGAAAGGAGGACAAACGAAAATTTCGAGTCGGAGTGTTTTCGCTGCGGCCCATTGTCGGCGAACGGGCCACGGTCCGCCTCCGAATTAATCGAAGGCAATTCACGGATGGAATCATCAATAACTCCCGGTCTCGGAATGAGCCGAGCGTCCCCGCAGCCGCGCGGCCATAAATCACGGGCATTCAAACTCCGTCCACCTCTCTAACAAGCCCCAAATTCTTCTCGTGCTCGAAAAGAGAGCCGGGCCCTTTCTTCGACGATTTAACCACGTGTTCCGAGGACTCTCCGGGAACCGGGGCACCACGAGAAGAAGATGTTATCGGCGGATAACGGAGAACAGTGCCGTGTTCTTCGCAACAAAGTGCAACGCCGCTTGGTAAGAGGGACTGCAAGGCTGCACGTGCAATTACTGTTACGTGTATCGGCGATCGAGAGAAGGAGAGAGAGACAGTTAGCCGCACAAGGGGACCACACATCGATTCGAGAGACCCGAAGTGCCCGCGAGCAAGAAGTCGAAGAAAAATTTAGAGCGGTGACAGATTGAAGTTTCCGGAGCTAAATATTTAAGGGAGAACATGGCGCTGATTTAACCCCTCCATTTCGTCCTCCGACGTCACTTGTCTCGAACCTTTCGCAAATCCGATCCATCTAATGGAAATCAAACACTTTCCAGACCTATCCGCAGGGCGCACACGTCATCGTACCCTAAATCGCGATCCGATATCTTCGGCAAACGTTGGCCAGGCGGGTGTCCTCTTTCCGGCCAACAAAGTGTCAGAACATGAGGCATCGTTGAAATACAGCTATGGCATATCCATTCGGGACGACTTCAGGCAAACAGTAGTTAGCGATGGGTGGTTCGGTGGTGGTATGAAGATCGAAAGCTCGCGAGGACCTAGATCCCTTGTCCCCGAGTAGCCCAGATTCGTAAAGTTGCCGGTGGTCGGAGTTAATGTTCCCGGTCGGCGTTGAACACGGAGGAAACGCGGTCGCGGGCCGGATTTTATCGGGCTGATTTACGTGTTTCGAGTAGGTATTCAGATTTATACGGCGGAACTCGGCGTTATTGCGGCCGTATATCCTGTCCTGTGTATCCAGAAGGCCCCTGGACGCCGCCGAGCCGGTGGAGTCCGAGAAGAACGCCGAGAGGAGCGTTTCTTTTCATGGGAACGACAATCCGAAAAGTACACGATATCGCGCGGAAAAAGATATCGCCTGCTCGTAAAACCGGCGATATTACGGGGACCAGAGGAGGAGAGAAAATTCGACCGTTCGATGCTCGAGGACGCGTTCTCCTCGTCGAGAGAGCATACACTGCACCCACCCCGAACACCAGAAGCGGAAACAGAACGACCGAGTCCGCGTAAAATCAAGCCGCGTCGATACTCCCATAAGTCGATCGATTTAAAGCGTAGTAATAATAAAATCCAAGGAATAAGAACAATCATCATCTCCAATGTGTTTCATATGTTTGGCTAGGATGCGTGATAGTTAAGAAAAATGAATACCAACTTTTCGATCTGTTTTCTGCGAAAGTTATACTTGATCTTTTTCTAATTCTGTGTTTGTATTTACTCTATGTCGTCGTGGAAATGTTTGGGAATCGACAGAAGGGTTAAATCGTCCATGCTCGGAGAAGCTACAGGATCGATAGGAGTCTCGTTTCTTCGTTCGAAGAAGGAAACGAAACCGTGCGCGTTCGTTCGCAGCCGGCTGGTCAATCGTGGAGGATAAAAATACGCGTTACACTGACGTAACGACGTAACACGAGCGAGGCCCGGCATCGCGAGGATCGTTATCGATTACGGCGCTCGTTGCGTAACCAAGCACTCTCGCCGGGCCTCCTGTGTACCGTTCGCGTTCCCAACTCGAAAGCGATTTTTTCCGTTTTCGTTCGAACGGAACGCTCCGGATAGATTGCGATTCCCGTCGAATATAATAGCTCCGCGCGCTGCTCGAGTTGCAGTTTGCTTTCGCCGCCGCGGCGCACCGCGATTTCCACAGTCTTAAATCTTCGAGCTCGATGGGGTACGCGGAGCCTCCGATCTGAGATAACAAACACATATCGCGGCCAGGACTCGAGGTAGGTCGGGAATTAGACGACTGATCTTGTTCCCCAGCTGAAACCGACCGGTGGAATGTTTGTACCACCGACTACCATAATCACGAGGCTTTCGGAGCACGTGGCCACGATGCCTATTCGCGGATGGGGAGAAGACAAACTGCAGAAACACTAATTTTCTCTGCTTGATCGCTGCTCAATGAGATCACAATGTTTGCTCGTAAAAATGGGTAATGCAATTTCAATTGACAACATTGCAGAATGAAGAAATTCGAGTACGAAATGTGCAATAGTACAGTTTATCTATCCTGAATCATTGCACAGAGGAGAAGAGAACATTTCTATTCTTACCTGTTAGAAAGAAACATCATTCATATCTAGCAGATTTGGTCGAAATTCTCAAGAGTCTAGTGGATCTAATTAAACGATTAATAAGAATTTTATGCTGGACTGTGTTAGGGGAAAATGAAGCAAGACTTGGAAAATGCAAATATTGCATGCTTGAGTTTAATGTTCCATGACGTTGTAGAGTACACACACGTTTAATGTAAACGACGTGACGGTTGAAATGCTGTCAAATGACACGCACTGCGTTGAAAAAACCGCAAAGTGGTCCTTGTACTTTGATGAAGGCAAAAATATAGGAATAACAAGAGATGAAAAGGGCAACGGATAAAAATAACAAGAGAGGATTTTATTGTATGCAACCCTCTTTGACACCCAACTTTTACTTAAAAACTGTTTTCGCACGAAAAATTTTCGACGAGCGATTTAGCAGTGCAGTGTTCAAGCCAATTCAACTGAAAATTTAATCTTCATTTTTTACCACACTATCTGTTTATTATGAAAATTTTCCTTTAGTATACATTTCATCGTTGCTCCATTTTGGCACACAAAACATGGCTGAACATCAGTGTTAAAACAACTACCTGAACACCAGCGTTGAAACAACTACTGGAACATACATAGAACTTAGAGCAAACACTCGAGTTTCGAACGGAGGACACATTATTCTCAGCACACTGTTCGCGAAATTCTTAAACGAGTTGCAATTTTCCAGGAATCGCGTCGACGCCACAGGTAGCTCGAGATTTAGCGCTCTCATCGAGAGCAAAATAAAGGAGTAGATGAAAGAAGAAAGAACGGGGGAGAGTCGCGGACGAACGAGAAGAGAGAAGAGAGGACGCGCAAAGAGCCCGCTGTTATTTCTAGACGAAGATTCGGTTTCCGGTCGCGGCACCAATTTGTATAATTACTGTTTTCTTTGAAAGCAGCTCTCCTCCGGTCTCCCTGGTGTCCAGAAAAAGCCTCGCCACCCCTTTCTCCGTCTTAGCCTGCCGAAAGACGGCTTTGACGGTGCCATGGCGCCCGATGTCTCATCTTTTCGCGTAATTCCCCCTCTTCGACACAGTTCCATTATCGTAATTGGTCGATGGACCGACACAGGGGCGTGAAACACGAAAATTGATCATCTCGAGAAACGCAGGGAACATTACCTCTCGCCTCGGTCTGTAATGAGGATCTAGCAACATCTGCTCAATACATACCTGTATGCTTTTAATTGTCCTCAAAGATATTGTAACCCAAATTCTAGAGTACACTGCCGCTCAAAAGTATCTGGACACTTCCTTAATTCTTATAATTACCTGAAAAAAGTTATGATATCTTTGGTAAATTTGATTACCTTGTATGTATTCCAGTTCGTACAATGTTAGAGAACATATTTTAATAATAATTTATTAAATATCTCCGATAATGATAAAAAATAATTATATCTTCTTTTCATCTACATATCCACCGCGTGCTTTCATGACCGTGTTTGCTAGTCATGGCATTCTGGCTACTAACTTTTTCATTATTTCAGTATCAATAAGGTTCCACTCAGATTCTAAGACGTCCCAAAAATATTTTCAGAATTGGGACATCGTTTTCGGACTTATCTATCTATGTGATCCCATAGTTTTATTTATTTAACAAAATTGAATAACTAAATAGTTTACTTTGGTACAATTGGAATACATTACATACATATTCATAATAGACTTTAGCAACAAATATTTTTTGATAATAAAAATAAACATTATATATCAGAAATTTCATGAACACAGTCAGTGTCCATATACTTTTGAGCGGCAGTGTACGTTCCCAAACTGCTTTGTCCGACGCACAGTGGAGTATCTGCCTCGAAAAGTTGTCCAAAGTACGAATTTTCAAATCTCGCGTACTGTTCTCAACAGTAGAATTTTCAAGAAAGAAATTTCTATAATAATCTTGACCAACTTTTCGGGGCAAATACTCTACTGTCCGACGATTATTATGGTTATACAGGCACGTGACGAAGGGTAGCGGAATCCAACGATCTCCAAAGTTCGAAAAGAGTAAATAATAGCCAGCTAATGGGTTCAAATGACAGGTTCTCGGGGTTACAAACGATTACCTGCGAACGAGATTGGTCCTCGGTTAAATAATACGAACAATTACAGAATGGAACAGCGTAATCTCTGCGCCGAACCCGCGTAGCCGCCATTAAGGGTCATTAATAACCATTACGAGTGTACTCGAGCATTTCCGGCCCAGGTAAAGAAGGATGGTAATAACTCGAAACCATTAGACTACGTAAGTCGATTAGACAATGAAGCTGAACAATGTATAACAGCGACGTGAGAGAGAGAGAGAGAGAGAAAGAAGGAGAGAAGCAGGATCGAAAATTAATTCAACGTTGCGCAACCTAGAATCGAGATGTTGGATATATCGGAAGAATTTCTGCCGATCTGGGTCTCTGTCAACCGAAAATCTCTCTCTTTCTCTACCACACGTCCTCTCCCCTCACCCCCTGTTCACCAGCCTTGTCTCGACAGGATCGAATTTCAACGCGCGCACAGGCTAACCCGGGTCCGAGACAAAAATCCCGACTAAGGTTTTCTTATATTCACGTCGTGAATCATCCGCTGGAATTTGAACACGTCTCCCAAGATATCTGTCACGTATATGGCTAGCCGTGTAGCAAGCAGACGTTCGATTCGCTAGCCGTCTAGACGAGCACGGCATAATCAACGCGCCCGTTCTTCGCGATCGACCGTTTTCCTTCTCGAACTTGCTTTCGAATCGTCTCAAAATTTAATACGGTTACCTCCTCCTAAATCTCTCGAGTCCGATAACACCAAACGACTAGACTGCGAATCTTTAATACAAATTGCTTTCTCTCTTTGATATCTTCAACAAGATGGAAATAGTGTATCGCCATTCTTAAATTCTTTCTACTGTTCCAAGTTTTACCCACTTTGATCGCTACACTATCGATCTTCGTCTAAAATGAAAATTGTATTTTTTTGTTTCAGAACTCTAACAACGTCGTAACATTCTGAAATTCTTCTAATGTCTTCAAAAAACTTCCACAAGTTCCGAACAGTGACGAAGGAAATATGTACTTTGCCTAAAGATCCGCAGTCTATTGATCGCAAATACATAAAATTGATAAATTGATAAATTCTGAAAGAACCGTGCGCGCATGCGATACAGGTTTTGGCAGCCCGGTGGCATCGAGTGCCAAAAAAGATAGCACGGCCCCGGTTCTCACAGAGATTAGATGGCTGGTGGTGGAGGGGCTACAGATTTCCCATAAAGCGGGAACGACGCATCGAATCCGGTGCACGGTCGCGTGAATAAAAAAGAGGAGAAAACGAGAGAGCCCCTCTCGCATAGACAGGCAGCTGCTCGTGTTCTCTGGCGTAGAGAAGGTTCAATGACCAGAGATAAAACGCGCGGCGGCGTGCCGTCGTAAAATCGTGGAACCAGAGGCCGGCGCGCGGGTTCGAGAGCGGTTCGAGAGCGGACCGGAAGACGGAAAGCGGACACGGAGGTTCGAGAGGAGCGACATGCTAGCCGCCCCCCGGATTCTGAACGGCTCTGTCGGGCCACGGGAAATTAACGCGTTCGATTCTCTCTCTCGACGCCGAGTCGCGTCGGATCGGATCGAAACAACGAGTTTTCGATGCCGAACCGAGCCGAAATCGAGTTTCACGAACGATCAAGTCCGCCGTGCTCGTAAAAAACACCATGGAAACGCTGATTATCCCGTCTCCGCAAATTGTTGCGTTTAAACTAGCAGAGAGGAATCGATCGATCACCCGTAACTCGCTTATATCGGTAATTACTTGCCAAACGAAGCGATGCACAGTGGGGTATTTCACCCGAAAACTCGGAAAAAGTCGATTTCAAAATTTTCCGTAAGTCGTACAATTGTTGCTATCCGACGTAATTAAAGGTTCGAAGAATATAAATAATTCAGTATTGTTTATTTTCTATTTACAAATACCCCAGAGTGCGATGCAGGTGCGCGTAGAATGTGTTATAGCTTCATCATTTGGAGCTATTCACTCTTCTAACTGGCCAGCGGGTTTTTATGCAAAATAAACATTTTCTGGATCGATTGCACAGAGCAGAAGCTACTTAGAAATTTTTTCATCCTTTAATATAATTTCAGTAGATTAAAACTAATATGTTTATTTTTGAAAACTGTGTACATACATTTTGGAGGGTCAATGATGTAAGGAATAAGCCGTATTTATTTGTACAAGACACATGGATAACCGTCGTGACGTACGTGTGTTTGTAGCGGCCGCTCGTTACCGTCTGATCTTCTTTTTGCGATTCGTTGGCGATCGTATTTCTATAATTCTTCTGTTAATTACGATTCTTTGTTATTACAAATTTAGTTATATATAGGGCTGCCTATCAACAACGCACACATACGATACACACATACATCATTCATCCGTACTTTAACCCTATAAACGTAAGTAAAACAGACTGGCCATTTTGCATTGATATTCGTTATCGATGGCATCATCTGTGGTTGGAACGGCGATTTATGGCGCGAAACGGCGGACAGGACGCAATCTAGTTAGGAGCAGCTTGTTTCGGTGCGATCGGCGTGGCGTTCGCGGGACGCGGCTAATTATTTAGTTGAACAAACCGCGCGTGTCGCAACGCGCGACAATTCAAACGCGGCCGTGATTTATGCAAATCGACCGGAGAGCCCCAGCCCACGTGATTCGAATTTCCTTTTTTCTCCCCCCGCGTGACCGTTTCGCATCGCGTCGGCTTTCGTAGGATTCGGGACCGCGTTTACGGTCAATTACAGTCGTTGAACATTGTTTCGTTATAACGTAATGGTCGCCACTCACGGAGCACGCCCGTGGGCGACTATACTACACGCCGCTGCGTTTTGCATAAATTACGCGTATAGTTGTGTCTGGCCTCGCGTGGCCGCGCGGCGTTATTGTCAAAATAATGCGGGAGCAGGTTGCTGCTGCAGGCTTGATAAAACAAATAGACCCGGCACACGTGAGTTGTATATTTCGACATTCTACCGGGGCTGCCCAATTGTTTCCACCGATCGCGGAATTAAACTGAAAAGAAAGGCAGCGAAGCGGGAGAATGTATGCCCGGAGTGCCACTGAAACGAAACCGGCCCGCTTCGCGCGATCTTAACGAGCGTCGCGATAAGTAAGCGAAAATATACTGGGTCATCCCTTTTCATATTGCGCTTTAGGTATGTGGAGGTCGGTATTTTGTTTGGGCTGCATTTTTGCAGAAACACCCCGGGTGGGCGTGGTATCGCCCTGCGTACAGAGTTCCTTTAGAAGGCGTGGCCTCGTCTCTTCCGTCTCCAATCTGTGCCTCAATACGCCTTAAATCACCCCACAATCTTCTACGTTTGTATGATTAATAATAAACGGAAGAAGCAATGATTGGAGAGATATACAGCGCCTTGAGAAGGCGTGGCCTCGTGGCCCCCGACTGCAACGGAGTTAGACCACTGCTCAAAAGGACAACCTATATCTAAACCAATCTTAAAGTATCTGACGGTTTCCTACATTTAATGACGAAGAAACTAGTTACAGGAGACTATCTATTTTGTCGTCCTGACTCGAGTAGGCGTGACTTGTGTGCTCCAGGTTTTAACGGGGCGGGAGCAATGCCCTACGGGGCAATCTGCGCTGACGTTGGCGTTGGAGAAATTAAAGTTTTAGCTAGTCTAGTTCAGCAGCCGCCGCGTAAAAAAAGCTTTAAACTTTGTTACGAGAGATCCGCTTTCTTTTTCAACGACTCTCTCCCCTGACGGGATTTCTAGTTGTTGGTACGCCTGTTGGAGGAGTCCTCCGCGCAAAGCGCACCGTGAAATTATAGATTGCATTCCCGCTTCGGCTGTTCGCCCGCCGTAAACAGGCTTTCCCGCAATTGGTGGTTACGGTGTACGAAAGAGAGCACACGGATATCTCTCTCTCCCTCTTTCTCCTTTCGCTCTCTCTGGTAATTAAAGCTCGTCCTCCATTGACAAGAAGCAACTGGCGGGTTTCAATAGAAACGTTTCGAGCGCGTTCCGCGGAAAGAGTTAATACGCGTAATTTTGTGGGAAGAAGGTAAACGTATTCCGTCCTGCTGGCACGGAAAGAACGAAAGAAAGGAAGAAAGGAGAAAAAAATCGCGAGGGAGGAGGATAAATGTGAACACGGGAGACCGTGCCAAATGCACTGTCGTTTTTCTTATCATCGTTTATTAAAAGCGTCAGCTAAGCGGGACAATGGAAACGGACTCGTCATGAGACGCTCCACCTACGTAATCCCCGCGGACAGCTTTTAAAATACGAACGACGAGACCGACGACTTAAAACTGCTGTTCTCTCCTCTTTTTTCATGGATACATAATGCTAAAATATTTCTCCACCGTTCTTTTGTTCCGCTGTTGGGACATACGTCACAATGTTGCAGCAGCACATTCGCAAGTACTGAGATAACAGTTTTCAAAAATAAAAATATTTTTCAATATTCGGTTCATAATATACGACCACTTCCACATATTTACATTGTGTGTCGCGATATTATTTCGACAAAGCTGAGTGTTCGAAACAGATTCGAATATCCGCTTCGTTTCCCTGTTCCGGTATTACAAACAATATTGCAATCAATTTGATGTCATTCAGTTATCTCTCACAGAAACTTTCCGGAACTATGAAACTGTCGATTAATATATTTTTCCACCCTTAATTCCAAAATATTTACATCGGCGAGCGTTGAAAACAGATTTCCGGTTCATTCCCTTTTCCGGTACCGCGACATACACAAAAAAACAGTGTTATATACTACGCTGTTACCTGTCACAGAAATATGTATTTCTAAACTAAAACCAAAATTGTTAATTAATAATTAGTAGCCCCGGATTTGCAACGTCCGGTAGAGCTCGCGGACTATTTTGATTGCGTGTCGCGGCACGCAAAAAATGTCGAACTGTCAACGTCGGATTGAATTTCCGTTTCATTTCCCTGTTCCGATATCAAGGGAAACGGATCGACAGTCGCATCTGCATAATCCCCGTGAACAGCGTTAAAAAACGCTCGATGACGAACGGCCGAAAATCGTCGACCTTTCCATTGCGCTCGGGAAACGACTGTAATTCCGAAATATTCAGCTGACATGCAGCGAGACCGCGTCGAAAACGTGGAACTGTCAAAACTGGATTGAATTTCCGTTTCATTTCCTCGTTCCGGTGTCACGGGATCGACGATTGCCACTGGTTGGCCGCGTTGCAAACCGTGCCGCTGATAATAAAATTTGACGCAGGCTGATAACGGTGGTTATTTATAACGAACAAGAACAAAATCTTTCAGCGAATTCGTAATCCGCGAGGTGGAACGGGACGAAGTCTCCGTCGAATCGGACACGGGCAGGATGTAACGGGTCGACAGCCTGACATTGAGAGATTCAAGCGATTATGAGAAAGAATCGGCCGTATCGAGACAAGGGGTATCGGAGTACTTATGGTAATTCGAAACGAGTTCCAGCCGCCGATGGAAAATATGTCGTAGCACGTTTACTACTGGTGTGCCTAAGGCGTGGACAAAAGATGAATTTGAGACCGATGACCTTTCTCCTCGAGGAGAAAGAGAGAACGAGGGAGACTGAAGAAGCAGAAACAGAAGAAGAAGAAGACGACGACGAGAAGGAGGAGGAGAAGGTGGTGTAGAGAGAAAGAGAGAGAGAGACAGATAGGAGAAAGAAAGAGAAAGAGACAGGTCAAGAAAGATCATTCTCGAAGGCTCCGTTAGCTGATCAAGCGCGAAGGTTATTTAACATTCCGTGTTTGGAAAGGACGCACTTACTTTAGGAATCGCAGATGTTCAACGGACTGGCAGTGCTAGTTTTCAAACTTGTTCTCGCTGCTCTCGCTTGATCTTTCCGTTTCACGCTCCTTCTCCGGTTCTCCGCCTCTCCTTTCTCTGCCCCGAGTCTCTCTCTCTCTTTTTCCCTGAGAAAAAGTCTGGAGAGCGGCGAGTGTCGAGGCTGCCGGAGTCAGCCGTGCAACACGCCAGGAAGGGTTCGTGCTAAAGGCCGTCGCAACGCACAGCAAATATTCTAATCGAGGGATGACAGCTTGCACAACAAGTAGGTCAGAAGCGGATACGGACAGCGTAACAGAGCGACGAACAACGACGGGCCGGGTTAACAGTTCGATTTGAAAGTGAAACGGGGTGCGTGGAACGCGATCACGCGTGTTTACGTCGCCGGAACTCACCTCGGCTCGACGGGGACTGCGGTAACGGCTCGTAACGATTTGAAACGAGCGCACTGAGTCCACTCCATGCTTGGCACACGCACGGCCACTCTCTTCCCCGATGGATTTTCTCCCGGTTTCTAATATGTCCCGGCACTCGTCGACATGCTGACCCTCGTTTGACGCGGATAAAGATCGTAGGCGCACACTAATACTCGGCGGTCACGACGCAGAGGCGCGAAAAACGCGAAAATCCCGACCGATCCTCGGTATAATGTCACGAAATACGCACAGAGTCGGCGAACCTCGAGCCGCGACAGTAGCGACTGCACGCGACGAGCGGCTCAACTAAATCCTTTAGCTACGACGCGCTTCGACACGCAATACAACAGATACGACACTCCGTTCTCTATCGAGAACCAATCGCGACTACGCATGCGTCCTCAAGTGCGTTATGAACGCACAGTGTCGCCAGATTAAAACTATATAGAATCGAAATTTATATAGAATCTTTTCTTAAATATTCACTGATTTAGAATGGCAACTTTATTATAATAATTTTGGCAACAAAATCGTATACGTTCTGTAACCATCGTTTTCAGCCACATTACGATTCAAATGTTGGCGCGTTTTTCAACGTTTCCCAATTACCGAATGCAGTCTCTCCTTGCTCTTTTTATTTAGTGGCCCACAGAAAAGGATGGAGATATCAACTAAAAGAAGGGGCAACGATGGATGGATGGAAACTGTCAAAATCGCCCAATTGGAGAACACAAACGTCAAAAATTCCACCAGTAGTGTCAACTCTAGTCGTGACTCTAGTACATTCTATGATTTTAGGATATTCTCCCACTATTCAACCTTCCTCGAAAGATTCAAAGGATGTCGGGGCACAAGACAAAATAAGAATTTCTCGTTTCTTTTATACCAAACAGTTCATTTATTTATCATAAACTTAGAATAAAGAAATCTATGATACAATAACAGTTTCCTTATATTCTCAAGATTTCTTTATAGTCTTTAAAAGTTAAAACTTGCAACAATTTATTTTTGTATGTCGGGTCTAGGATATCATACAGTCCTTTTTCAAGGGGGGATATACTTTTTTCATAATTTTGTAAAAGCATCTTGAACGTCAGTGACTTCGGGAATTCGATATTTACCCGGGAACTTATCCACATAATAATGTCGTCCGACAGTGCGTTATCAGCGAAAGATTTCATGTGTTCCGTGAAAAGTTCCATGCAAATTTTCGATACTTCGACGGGTTCGAAGAAATCATAGTTCGTACACTTGTTAAACACCTGAAATCAAATGTGAACGGTTTAGTATATCTTATTTAGTTTACCGTTGCTATACGTATTTACTTACGTCTGTCTCGTCCATTTCGTAGTCCACGTCGTCCAAGAGGGAGGTACTCCAGTAGAACAGGACAACGCATAGAAGATCAGGATGTTTTGGACACATATGCTCGTAGAATTTCCTCAGAAGCAGATTCAACCCAGAAGTTCCATTAACTACGGAACAATTTCCTCCAATATTCTCAATTAATTCGAACGCTTCGCGACGCACTTCCGCACTGTTATCAAGTAGTAATTGCAGTGCCGTTGTCCACCATTGAACTTGAATAACTGTAACAATGCATTCCATGAATATTTTATTCACAAACTAGCAAAAGAAAAATTTGATAAACGTACAGCGATATTCATTGTATTTACAACAAGGCAGGAAAAGATCTTGCATTATTTTCAGCACAGATTTTCGGAAATCTGCACTCAGAGATGCGATCCAAAAATTATCACAAAAACTGTTGTACACATCCTCGGTGCATTCCAAGTCAATTTCCTTAATTTCATTAAAAGAAACTGCAGTTGCGTACGATTTTCCGAGTAATCTTATATAAGAGTCTCTCTCACGGTAATTATTTTGTTCTGATAACCGTAATTTGTTTAAAACGAATTTACAAATGTTAATTACTTTAGAACAGCTTGATGATCCAAACCGATCGGGATGCATCAAGCTATTGTAGAGGAAATTGAGCATCGCATCTTGCAGATCGGGGTTGTACCGGTAAAGATTCTGTATCGAGCTGCAGATTACGTCGATTGCATAATTTAATAACAACGTCGATGCGTCCTTGTGTGTTGTTTCGTTGATAACTTCTACGACGGTAGACCACGCGATGTTTTGCGTTTCCGGTGTTGTTAAAGAACAAAAATATATTCTTATTGGCACGCATTGTCGAATTAAACGCGTTTCTCGAGCTACAGAACGTATAAACATGATGAGGAATGTTTTGTAATCTTCTCGCGCGGGTCCTTGCTTCAACTTCTTTAATTCAATTAAATGCGATTGCAGTGCATCTAGCATTGCAACTTGTTCCGTCAAATACGTTTGATCTACTTCGAATATTTTATCACAGACGTTTATATAAACTGTAGCTAATAGGAAGCACGGGGTATTTGAATTTTCCCGCTCTAAGTTCCCCAGAATCCAGGCGGTTCGTTTTAAAAATCTGTTCCAATCTATACAAAATGGCTGGAGTTGTTCGTGATTAAAATGATTCAGTATCTCGGATATCTGAAAAGAATAGAAACAATTGAATTTCATGATTTTCTCAAAAGATAAGAATACATTTATTTCACAGATACCTGTAGCATGTAACCATGTATCAAATTTAAAGATGGATAACTGCTCTCAGCAGACATTACGTACTCCATTATCTCCATCAACACATTTCCCACCGATTGTTCCGTCAGTAGAGCTACAAGTGCTCTGGCTGCTAATTTGCGAGTCTCGAATACTTCACTTTTAGCGCATTGCATTACCAAACCGACAAGATTATTGATCTAAAATACATACATACTTGTAATTGCTGAAATTACTGTTATATAATTCTTGCTCACCTTACATTGGATGTCTGTGGGCTCGCAACTGTGACTGAGGTATAGTCGTGACAATAAAAGTAAAAGAGACTGCACATTCGTTTTCATAATGGTCTCGTTCATCACTACAAATGATTGCAATTCGTCCAAAATAAAGGGCAACAAGTAGGGATATTTTTCAAAAAACATCCTATAGTTCATTTTGTTGTCCGTCGTGAGATTGATGTGGTCCTTAGTCCTCTGCACTCCAAATATTCTAATAATTAATGCACTAAACAGCAACGTTGCTGCATTCCTTTCCTGCAAACAATTTTTCGTTGTTTATTACTCGCTGCAGAAGGGAACTATATTTTTATTGCTAGGTTTACGGGACGCGTAATTATTCAGTATTCAGATTTTAAAGAAATGGCTAAAAATTTGGATGGACAAATTCGCTTTTAGCGTTCTGTAAACCTAGTGTTAATACTCAGTAATCATCATACCGCCCATGTTAAAGCATCGTAGCTCTTGAACGCCGCTATTAAACCATCAGCTACATAATTATTCACAACCTCACCCAGCTGGGAATGCCTAAAAATTGCTCTCAGAATATTCAGAGCGTGAGTCCTAATCTCTGTAACTTTTGAGCTGTTTACCCCCACATGGTAACCATCTTCATCGGTACTGAGCAATTCAAACGTGTCCTTATATTGTGAAAACACTGTATCCGTGTACAGCAATTGTTTAACATTTATCCAAAAATCCGTGCCCTCCAATTGCGTGAACCCTAGTAAAATTTTCATCACCGAATCGAAAGTCGTCGTCTTAGTATCCTTGTGTTGACGGGGTTCTGTAGACAGCAGTGCCTGTTCAATGAAATTTTCATTGTTATCGAAAATCAGGAGTAAAACAAAAACTGTAACATTTACCTGGATCATGAATGGCACACCAGCACTCCTCCGCGTTGCGCATAGCTTGGAATTCTCTTCTTTAATCCCTGTGATAGCAATAAAAATCTGGTGCAACCATATCCTGGGCAGCTCGTTTAAGCTTTCTTTTTTTAAACGCCATAAACGAGCACAGAGTTGACTGAAACCTACGTGCGCCTGTTCAAATGCTCCTCTATGCTTCGTCTCAGTCAGCAAAGCCACCAAATGTTCTCCGATCCTAATAATCTATTAAAGCAACAATTTCAGTAGTTTATTTCTTGAAGATAAATCCTTCTCGACATCCTTACTGAATCAAGAAATTTTACTTGCTCTTCGATCAGGAGTCCTGTAGAAAGATCGTCTTCGCTGATGGGAGCCTTGGTGGCAAGGAAGCCAAACAGTAAACTAACTTCCTTGACTGTACGCCATGAGCAGAGCAATACCATTTGAGGTGTCACCACTTCTTTCTCGGGTGAGGGACCGCATATCTGACGAATTGTTTGCAAATTCAGGTCCATCGGTAGGTGTCCCTCTGGAGAAGAGTTGTTAACTATCACCGACACAGCGTTACTTAATTCGAAGCACAGGGTGACCAGCTCAGCTATGGTGTCTGCCCATAAAAGTTCTTTCCCTGCTTCCTTCAAGTCGCATCCTTGCATCAAGCTTCTAATGCAGAAAAGGTATCCGTAGAGAGAGTGTTTGGTCACTGTCATCACTATGTTTTCTCTTGCCAGAATAAGGGATTCCTGTGAATATAAAATATTGATTATGAGCTCCATGATCAACTCAGGATTGCCTCAAAGTCACACAATAAATAATGTATGAAAAGAGTACCTTTAATCTTCTAAGTAGAATCAGTATTAACTGCAGCACTACAGCCTCTGCTACATTCTCAGACCACTTTGTCACTCCAAACATACTGTTCAGAACATTCTGTACAACGGGGGACAACATGCATACTCTCAGCATGTACGCCGATGTAATGCTATCAATGGGTCTGATACTGTTACCTAGTTCTATAGCGACTGCAACAAGATCGAGAACATTACTTTCTTTATCTAACTGTAACAGATTCGGATCTACTGACTTTATTAAATTAAAAGCCATTTCTTTGTTGACTTCGTACGTGTCCAACAGCATCAGATCAAACAAGGCTTTTGCTTGCTCTGCCGTCCAGCCAATATGTTTGAACTCATTGTCTAACAAATCTCTCATCAGCAGCAGTATCTGAAGAGAAGACCGCCTCCTGGCATATGTCGCATCTGGTCCACAGATGCACATGTTGCGCAGAGACTCGAAAACATTGCTGTACATGTCTATATCCTCTTTCAATTTATTAGATAATGCATGAGATGCATCTAGCACTTCTTGCTTCATCTCTTGGGGACTGCAACTCTTTTCATAGTGATTCCTCATTTTCTCTTCTTGAAAGCATTGCCTTTTCATAACTGCTAGACTATCTTTCATTCTCCTCAAAGCCTACAGAAGGAAACAATTGAACAATTGAACAATTTTCAATGTTTGTAGATAAATTTTAAGAAAGTGGCATAAAATAAAATACTATTTTTAATGGGAACCTTTGTAGATCCAAAACAGATAAAAATCTTACCAAGTTCTATCGAATTTTATATAAAATTTTCATAAGCAATAAATGCATAAAATCCGCAGTATATTTATCAATCTTACCTTCTTTATTAGGGGCACGAACTCCAATTTCTCCTTAAAATTATTTTGCAGGAATAAAACAATTATATTGAGCTCCTTAGGCAGGAATTTCAAAGTACTCTTCTTGGATTCTACCAGAATAGCAAGAGCAGTTAATTTAATCTAAAAGCAAATTTTAATAAGAACAGAAGTACTAAGATTTTATTCGTTTAATCACAAGCAGCTCGTTAACCTCGTCGTCGTGATGATGCACACATTTTTCCAAAGTATCGTAAGCGATAGAATCTCGCCAGAATTGTTGATCCGTCGGGTTCGAAAGCTTCTCATCCTTGTCTAATTCTCCGCTGCGTTTCAACAACAACAACTCCTTTAATTTCTTCTGGATTTCCTCTTGCTCGAGCATGGTGAACTTCGCTGCTGGCAGCTAAACTGAGTGAGCTAAACCCAGCTAAACAGTAAAGCATGTGCGCGTATAATGTAGTATAAACACAGACGAGGCATACTAATAGACCGATCACCTAACCTAATGTATTTTTCTGTTACACGATAGTGCGGCTCTAACGGCTCTAACTGGCTCTAGCTCTAACCACCGACGAGGTACTATTAAAGATTGCCAGCCCCTGTGCTATTCAGCGGGACGGGTAACCGGGCGCGACGGGCGCGAGGATAACGTGGAAGTTACAGTGATCTGAAATTCCACATCGCTAAAAATTCTACGTAGTGCCAAAATAGTACAAAAAATAAAATCTGAAGTATGGCGGAGAATGTAACATTTAATAATAATCGATATGGTTTCGTGATAACTCGCATTCTCACCGATGCATCGCGACGAGAATCTCCTCAGTGGCATTCTTCACCGACAAAATGCCGTCGATGGTGGTCGATGGCCTTCTGTTTCTCTGGATGGAGTTAGAATGTATCCTAGAGGGCGTAAGAAACACCGAAAAATTCGAGAGACACCAACTCCCATAAGGCTGGCAGTCTTTAATAGTATCTCGTCGGTGCCTTTGCCTCGAATGGAGCGGACGTTGATAATGTTGAATTCTATTTTGTCAAGATGTCGAAAATGTAGAATTCCTATTTTATAATGTATATTAGTTTTCCATTTCACCAAAACATTAACATTGTCTAATTGTAAATTTTGTTAAATAATGTGTATATATAACAAATTAATTGGTACAAATTGATTGAGCTGAAAATATCGCATTTGTAAGTATACAAATTATTCGAATTCCTAATAGTTAAATAGCTGAATTTAACGGAGTTATAAGTGTGACGATAAATATTATTAATGAGTTAAACAATTTAATATTAGAACGTTTCTTACAGGGCTCGTACAGTGCTGGCCTCTATTACCAAAGGCCATACTACTTGCGAACTGTATTCAACGCGAGAGACCATTCGAGCAACATCGAATCAACCTCGTAATTAAAATTTTAAACAGAATTTACTAAACATGGATTCACTTCGCTTACATTGAAACAAGATTCCATTTAGCAGGTTATTTATTCAAAATGAATACGAGCATACAATAATATAATGTATGTCCCTTCTATGTTACTATACGAGTAGTCCGTTTTTTGTCTTCCATTGTAAACACTTATGTAAGAGGGCTTCGGTCCGTTAATAATAATAATAATAAATGTTCAGACTTGTAGAAGACAGCGAGAAAAATTATACACTTAATATTCTTTTATTTAAAAATCCTAACATTCTTTTATTCAAATTTGTCAATTAATCCTTTCATTTAAATTTTGATATAATTCTCAACTTTGAATACTGTATCTGTTCAGGATGTTTTTAGATTGTGTAAATAAAGCAACCAGCAAATATATTTCAGCATCATTACGAAGTAAACGTATCGGTGAGTTCTACATTAAATTAAATTAAATTAAATTCAAGATAAAAATCTACGTGGGTCTGGTCCACAGAAGAATTTTAATGAAGCTGCTACTTTCAAAGTACCTTCAAGATATAAAAGTTTAATAGCCAACGAAGCCAAACGTTTTAATTATTCCCTTTTACGTGGGGCAGTGCTGCGCAATTTTACATATTTATATTAACTCGTTCCATAGGCAATGCGGCGTTTTTCAATATTTTTCGAAGGTGAAATACAAGAAAATCATAATGATGCGATTACAGAAATTTGCATTATTTGCGGAACTAATTGATTATTTGATATCGAAGCAGATTAGCAGTATTAAACAAGAATTTTCTAGTTGCTACTTTCCAATTTAACGATGCCTTTCGAAATAGAGAATTGAGTGAAGAAATTGATAGACTCTCATGATTACCGCGCGATTTTCTAAATTTCGGTAAACAGTTTCAACCGGGACAGTTTGATTGGTGACTATTGGTCAAATTAACAAAATCACGTGGCAGAGCGGGCCATTGATAATGTTTGACGCAGAAACGTGTTCATCATCAGTATTTGCCAGAGCTCGTTACTAGGCGAGACAACCGCGAAATCACGGGGTCGAGGCGTACACGGCCGATATTGATTCGAAAAATAACTGGAACCACTAATTTAAATAATTGCGTGTCGAGCGCCGAAGCTTGTATGGACCACTCTAATAAATTGCATTTTAATTAAAATCGATTTTTCGCCGTGTACACGCGCGAATCGAACTAACCGGAAGCTATTACCTGGGGCACGGCAATACACTGTTATGGGACCTGCTACCGGAAGCGACGCTAATTGTCCCACCACAAGCCAATCCTTTTTTCTCGACAAAAATTCATAACTTTTGTCGTTCTCCTGACAAATGCTCCGCAATGAACGCAATTCCGATTGATGGAAAATACGCTACGATCCTATCACGTAATAACAAAATTGAACAACAATTTTTATTATCATGTACGATTATTGTTGACAATTTCAAGGGCATTTTCAAAACTGTCCTACGAACCAAGAGAACATACGATTTCCTACGTTCTGTGCTTTCTCAAAAATGTATCTGGTACTGCCATAAAAAATATTGTCTATCCAATGCGTAACAATTGTGATTCTTGGATTGTTTGTCCGCTGTAATATTTATATCTGAATAGAGAAATGGATACGGTTTAATTATTGATTTCGGTTTTAAGTATTTCCGTTAAACTTCTCTAACCTTTAAACTTTAAAGTGCATTATAAATTAGCACCGTGCTCGAGTACCCCAACCCATGCCTGCGAACTGCCTTCGTGTCTAACACCCTACAGAACTTTTTTAATTCCGCGTTAATAAATATGATCGTATAGATACCACAGCATAATTTTACTGTCTTATCGGATCGAAATGAAGCTTTCACGATTTTTGCGATTAAGCGCGCGGCGGTACCGAGCGCCGTAACGAGGATATTGGGAATAATTTATCGAGCCGAACAAAATACACACAATACAACGACGCAGGCAACGGCCCCCGGGCACGCTCGGGGTTCACTTTTTAAATAGTTCCCGACTAATTTTAAACCGGCCCGGTGTCTCATTGTGTAACTGACCTATACCGAGAGCGTTCGCTGTCGATTTTCCTTTCTTTCCTGAGCACCCGGCTGTCCTCGAAGCTGTTATTAATTATTGAACTAGAACGATGGTCCCATAAGCGCCTGCACCGTGCATTTAGCAATCGCTGCAATCCATCCAAAAGAAGATAGTTGATTCTACGATGAGTCTACAGATCGCTCTGAACCCGAAATATTTTAATGAATAATAATAAATAATCTGGAGACGTCTTCGAGCTGGTCCATGCCTTTTTCCTGTGGAAGTTGAGAATTTTATTGAGGATTAAATCCGGTAGGCTATAAAACACGCGAAATTAGAGGGGGTTTATCTCATCAGTTTGCCTATTTCCAATTTCTTTATGAAATACAGACATTCGAATGTTATCATTTTTGCCGAATTTCTTGCAAGCATTGTCAAAGCAGTCCACACTTCTGAATTTTTATCTCGGAAACTATTAATCGTATCGAGTTGATATTTGTTTCATCTCGATTAGGAATGTGTAGGCTGTCGACTATCACAAGAATATTTTCCAACACCGTTGGCTTCCGGACAATTAATATTTCGCATGCACCACTCGTAACAACTGTTTTATATGTGTCCGCGCCCTCGCGTCCTCCGAGAGGCCTAACAAAATAGAAGCCCCCCTGCATTTTGTGCAGGGCAAACATCGAGTCCCAACGCCATCAACGAGTCCCGGCGGCGGGACAGAAGAACAATATTTAATCGCGACCCGCGCAAATTGAGTTACGCGTAACGAGCGTAACGACTCCTTGCTAGTTTTATTTCGCGGAGTGCTGGGCGACATTTGTTTGTATTACGACAAACAGAGTTGCACGTGGACGACTGCAGCTCGGTGCGGGAAGAAAAATCGTCATCGGTGAAAATGCATTTCATCCGAAGTAAATGCGGCCTCCAGACGGAAAGGGGGAGTGAAAGAGCTGCGAGGGAATATAGCTGGCTTCCCATCGTCGGGCTCGCGATAAGACTCATAAAGCGAGGCAATGAGATCTGTTGCCTGTTTATCGTTGTACCTGTACGAAGAACCGTGACGTTCGCCAGAGACACCGACGAGAACATTCTGCAGCGACCATGCTTATCGCACCGGTCTTATCTGTGTTTTTCTCGCGTGTGCATGGCGGCACACGAAAAACGGGGACACGCGGGTATATGTAGTCGGGAAAAAATCTCTTCCGAAAGAGATGGTACATCTGGCCGAACAAAACTGCGTTTTTACGTCTTTCGTCCCAAATTGAATCCAGGATATTTGATACTGCTCCTTCTGATAGACTTAGAGGAAAACGTAAAGTTACAGCAGATGATTCAATGTACCAAATAATTCTACATCATTCTAAAAATTCACACGTGTTAGAAACAGACCGCGGGTCTTCGTGCAAAAAGACATTCGAGCCAGATAAACATCTCATTCTCACTTGAATCATTTTAGCAAGCTCACGATAATAGATTAGCTTCCTTAAATCATTAAGAATTTGGCTCCATCAGACTGCTCTCACCAAGAACGTCGAAGTAACTAATTAATGGGACAACTTGTTCGACATCTCGCGTGCCTTGAACACCTCTTCCTCAAGGAATGAATTAACGATGAAAGGAACGAATTAACAAACAAGAGCAATTTAATTAAGGTTAGCCCCAGGAGAGAAGTCTAAGAGTGCAAGAACTCGGTCGACCAACGGACGTTGACCGTGTGACAAGCTCGAGGTTTATCCAAGAACGAGTTCGAAGTTTATACGGGGCTGATTGGCCACTCGAAGAGTTAATCAACGATTGTTTATTCCCCCACCCTCTCTGACGCAAGACGATCGGTCGTAGAAGTCGAGTAGCGTTTGACGGGGCAACGCGTCGAATTCGATTGCGGGTAGCAGTCGATTATCCAGGGAAGCCCGATAATTCGACGTTAATTGGATTTGACGGAGAAGGGGGAAGATAAATCGAATCAACGGACGGTTCCCGGTTATTTACCTGTGCGTCGAACAAACTCCTGCACGGACGCGCGAAAAGAGTGCTTCGAACTTCGGTTCTGTTCGCAATAATGCTAGTCCTGCATCCGTGGAATACCGTTTTCCTCTGGAACACGGTTTTGAGAGGCTCCGCCGCGCCGCCCCGTTATTCTCCGGGAACTTTTGGATGACCAACCTCTCGTTATCAACGGCCCTCATTGTCCGAGATGAGTTATTTCACTCCGAGATAGTCCGGACCTTTTTCTCATTTGTGTGGAGTGTTCGGCAACAGGTGGACGAACATTCAAAAGAGATCTTCTTCACAATATAAAATTATCACATTCGCCAAATTACAAAAATCCAATAAAATCAGGACGGAATTTCCATCTGCACCTTCGAATTGTACATGGCGTCCCAAAATTCGTGAACTTCCCGAAAATGGGAGATTCCTGAGACCATCTGAAGCGACATTTTCCTTTGCAAAAATGTTATCCGCGTCTTTGTTTAAAAGTTATTAACGAAAAACACGGACCTATCAGAGCGCGACCTAGACGCATGTTGCCACAGTTGGCCCGGCGCACCAACTGTCTATTGGCCGACTGTGGCAACTCGCGTCTAGGTCGCGCTCTGATTGGTCCGTGTTTTTCGTTAATAACTTTTAAACAAAGACGCGGATAACATTTTTGCAAAGGAAAATGTCGCTTCAGATGGTCTCAGGAATCTCCCATTTCCGGGTATTTCACGAATTTTGGGACACCTTGTATAATATTACATTTAGAAAAGGTGGCAATTTTTCGCCCCCTCAGTGGAAATTTAACCAATGTTTCTGTCATCAACAGCAAGACAAATGTTCGGATAACCCGTTGCAAAAGCTCCGCCTTCTACATTCAGTTAAGAACTTGAAGAATTAGGCAATGCCTCGACGTTCATCGAATGGCAAACGTTACGAACATTCGCAGTTCTGGCCAGTCCCACGGGGCGTTGTAATAAGTCATTGTAGTCGGATAGAAGAATGTGTCGTAATAAACGTAGCCATTATAAAACCGTCTCCGATTATCCGAGCCGTGCACGCGGCAGACGTTCTGTTACAGAACAATGGAAGGCTAAATTCGATCGTTCTCCCGCGGCTCGTCGACCGAAAATCGCCCGGAAAGTCGCAATGAAACTCGCAGTTAGCGATAAGATCCCCTCTGTCCGGGGGGGGGGGGGGGCACGGCGCATTTGTCTGTTCGTTGTAATACCCACGATGTACGCCGAGGATCGCGAGAATGTCTCATAGCCGTCGCCGTCGCCGTCGTCGGGGAAGAGAAGACCTTCCTTCCACCGGCTAGAATGGTCGGAAACGGTCTGGGACCCTTCCCACAAACAACGTGTAATTAAAGTAAGGAAAGACAACGATTGTTGCACAACCCCGAAAGAGATTCATCTTTCCACGACGACAGAAATGAATGGCGGCAAACGCGGCGTTGTCGCTCGTCCGAAAACGGAATGCGAACATTGTCGGAGATCCCTCAGGAATATTCGAGGAAAACGGTGTCCCGGGACGTGTTGCGAGTTATTGAGCAACGAACTGCAATCCTTCAGAGGCCTGCTAACCATCGCGAACGAGCACGTTGGTTGCGAACGTGATAGCTCGGCGATATTGAAGATCTGTCGTAATTGTGACAAGACTGTTTACTGTTTATACATTCGAGCCGTGTCATGCAAAAATGGTGCAAGTCGATATTTATGTGTAGAGGTTAACACCACAAATCAGGGGTTTAACTGCATTAAGTAAAATAATTGTAATATTATTTTCCCTCGATCTAATCATCCCTCGATATTATTGTATTTCACAAAACTTCTTCGTTTAATTACACCATTTATGCATCGAACAACTCATTTACGAAAACGAAGATGCTTGAAACAGATTCTATACTATAATACAACTGTTTCAAATGATCCTGGATCTGGAATCTAACTGTCTAGAACTGCACGAAAGAATCTCTAGCCTCCAGCTCAACTGAAGTGAACTCCAAGTTCGAAACTACCGAACGTGTGTATGTAGATGAGGAATTTATCCGCCGACCGTCTCAACGACCGCCTCTCAAAAAACCACTTCGCCGTCACAGACTCTAGAGTCCTCGTATACTGTTAACGTCGATACGAGCCGATTGCAAATTGGCTTGAGAAAACGGAGTACGCGGATGCAAATTCCAGAGCGCTCTATTTCGTCTCGGACGGGAATCACGCTTGCTTCAAAGCGAATCAATCTGGCTCGATTGAAGCTGAACCGTGTACGATTGGGAACCTGCGAACCAGGAAGACGACCAGCCCTGGTGTGTAACGAACGATTGTGTTCCAGAGAGCTGTGCGAGTCGCGATCGTAACGAGTCGACCGATAAAACGTCGCGTCGCTTCGATTCCCGGGCTTGGTCGGGCCGGAACGGGACATGGACACAAGGAGTTTTCAACGAAATTTCCCGGAGGTTGTTTCGCGGTCGACGAGCTGAAAGCGGTCGCCGAGAATGGCGGTGAGTGGTACACAAATTTCATTCGGCCGACACACAAGAATGCTTTCAGGAGGTCTGGCTTTGAGGCGAGCCACCGTGAAAGAAATCTCCACAGCAGCCGAGGCTTTTCATTCGCGGAATTTAATAAACTTCCCTATTCGAGACGAATTTCTTAATCCGCACGCGCTCCGCGCGCAGCGTTCCGCCAGTTTTTGTCCGACGCGGCACGAATCCGTTCTTGCCAGTATTTCCAGGCGCGAGAGAACTCTAGCAAGTAGTTTTAATTGCCCCGAAAGAGCGGCTCGCTGAAGGCGGAATTGGACGTCATTTAAATTTTTAATTGCCGATTGTGGACCGTTGGATCAACCAATAGGCAAAGCAACCACGTGCTGAGGAGGACGGGAGCACTATAGGAATTTTCGGAATCTTACCCCTAGTAATTGCTAAGTGTTTACGTGTTCAAAACAGGTTTTCAATTAATCGAAAATGCCTAAGGGTAGAGTTATAGTGGAGCAGCGACGTGAGCTGTGCGGAGAAAAAAATACCACGTTTTTAAAACGGACTAAAAAGTATAAAATAAAATTTTTAAAAACGCCACGTTTAAAAAACGGACTAAAAAGTATAAAATAAAATTTTTAAAAACGCCACGTTTAAAAAACGGACTAAAAAGTATAAAATAATTTTTTCTAGCCCCATACAGATTCCTAACCCCGTACAGATAGTCCTGAAAATTTGTGATTGTGAATTTTGAATAGCTATGGAAATACTTGTAAGATTTAAAACGAAAAACATGGGGCGCAAGATAATACATAGTAAGGAGTGTAGAGAGTAGCTGCCGCTGAGAAAACTCGCAAAACAGTTCATATCATTTGCAGTGCAATAAAATTGTTAGTGATTTAGGTGTTCATGCATCAATTATCTATTACATGCGCCCCACGTTTTTCGTTTTAAATCTTAAAAGTATTTCCATAGCTATTCAAAATTCACAATCACAAATTTTCAGGACTATCTGTACGGAGTTAGGAATCTGTATGGGGCTAGAAAAAATTATTTTATTCTTTTTAGTCCATTTTTTAAACGTGGCGTTTTTTAAAATTTTATTTTATACTTTTTAGTCCGTTTTAAAAACGTGGTATTTTTAAAAAATGTATTTTTATTTAAATAATTATTTTCTGCTTTTTAGCCTTATATGTGTGAAATTTTACAATCAATTTTGAGCATTTTGATGAGATTATAATAGAGACATGTAGTAAATTTCAGACGGTATTGCAACGCGTCATATCGAAAACGAACGCCGTGGTAAAATGTCAAAGATAAAGGTGCGACGGAGAATTTCGGTGTAACTGTTCTTTTGCTTGGTAAACAAACATTATAGTATACTAATACGTAGTAACTTTGTAAACACCGCACGGAGCTCGAACGCACACTGACGCACACTGAGCTCCTTCGGTGCGAAGCGGGTCAGTGGAGTGGGGATGAGTCAGAGTGGGAACAAGTAGTAGAGTGGGGACGCTGAACGCGAAGACGTACTACGTCACGCGGTGGGGGCGTGCAAAGGTTCAAATTATTAATAATTATCTCCTGAACGCATAGGCTTTTTTAAAAAATTGTTTTTAAATATTGCATTGTCATCCAGTTCTGAGCTATGTTTAAAATTTCAATTCTCTAGCTCATCGGGAAGTTAGTTTAAAATCAATTGCAAAATTTGTACCGAACAAACAGACAGACAGACAAGAAAGCGAGCTAATAAAAACGTGGTAAAAAGAAAAACAAAGAAAATACATATGTACTTTTTCTTTAGTATGTGTCGAAATGTTGGTTTGTTTTCACCGCGCCGCTATCATCGATACTCACCGCTCCACTATAACTCTATCCTAAGAAATCGTACAGGTCCACCCTACAGTCTGTTGAAGTGATCCTAAATAAGGGAGCCTGAAAATCTCTTAACACTAACCGTACCGGATAACATAATGTGTTGGACATACCTATATTGTTTTATAAAAATTACCAGACTGAATTCGTGCTCGAATAGAGAAATTTATTGAATAATTTCAATATAGACGAATAAGTAACCGAAAAATGAAAATTCTCATTATTTCTTGAACACACCTCGCAGTGGTTAAAATGGTCGTTCCAGAGTCCAGTAACAGCTCGAAATATTTTCCCTGGGGACCCAAGAAGAAAAGCCAGCACGGACGAGCGTGATCCGAGAGTCAGCTCACGTAGACGCCCATGGCAAATCAGTATCATCTCCCGAATCGGGGGCATCGGCTATCAGCGGCGTACCATGCACCGTGCAACACGTGCTACAAGCTGCAAGTGTGATTTGCGGTGCACCGTTGACTTACCGGCAAACAATGAAGCGCGGTCAGCCGCGACGAAACGTTCCGATGGGACACGGCATAACGCTGAAAACCGTATTATTAGGTGAACGGGAAGCGACACTGACCCGGTTCTGTCTCCTCTGACTAAGTGAGATCTGCGAGAGGCGTATGCATCTTTCCGTGCATGTTTCTGCATCTTTCTGCAGCGCCGCTCGCGTGTAAATTCACGAGCGCGGCGCAAGTGGCCCGGAAGCAGCAGTATTCACGCCTAGCATAGTTTCCACAAAGCGTGGAAACCGACCTCCGGGCTAGGAAAGCACTCCTCGTCCCGTTGCTGTTTAAAAAGCACTTACCGTCGCGTCGTGGCCGCGACAGAAGAGAGACTCAGAAAAAAAGTCAGAAAAAAAACTATTTCAGGGTTATTTATGGGCTCAAGATCATAATATAGTAGCTCGTTGAATTCGTCTTAACGTCAGCTATAACATTATGAAATAAAAAATGCATTTTAATATTTAAGAAGTCAAAATGATTTTTATTTTTTGTGGAAACAGAAGTTTGTAGATGTTTAAATACTGTTCAACTTTTGTTGGGAATATTTTTTGGAGTGCTTCCACCGAAAAGCTTGAAAAATATGTAGATCACGAAACTTTTTAATAAGTAAATATATATTTTGAGAAATTTTTACATTTTTATATTATTAATTTTCGATCGGTAAAGGCAGTGTTCACAGTTAGATCGGCAATTTACGCGGTACGAGGAAATTCCGCGTATTTTCGGTATCGCGATAACGTGGGGCCCGATAGAAATATCGAGGAAGTATCAAAAGATAGGTGAACGGCGATCGATGCCGCGTTCCCATCATCGGCGGGCGATGCTTGAACGCCGCTCGAATGTTTTCTCGTTGGAATTACAGAACGGAATAAAAGTGCATCGACGGAATGATATCTGGGATGACCGGAGGGGGAGGGTAAAAAAAGAGCGAGGGCCATCGATATCGGTAACCATTGGAGATCGGCCCGGCCGGTACCGGACGCGCAGTTACACGCGTCATTCTCTTTCCTCATTCCCGTTTCGCCGGGTCAGGCAACGCGACGCGCGGAATGGAAATTTTCGGGATTGCATCCGGCCGCCCCGGGAATTTTTCCTGATTTCCTCGCGAGATCGTTTCCAAAGTCAGCAAACTTCGGTCGAAAACCATATTCACAAAATGTTCATTTTTAGATGCTTCTTTCAATTTTATAATTTTTATCAAATTTCATTAATATCCACATTTTTGGCATTGCTAAACATTTCGAAAGTATGTACATTGCCGCTCAAAAGTATGTGGACACTTACCATGTTCATGAAATTTGTGATATATAATGTATATTTTTATTATCAATCAATATTTGTTGCTAAAGTCTATTATGAATATGTATGTAATGTATTCTGATAGTACTAAAATAAACAATTTAGTTATTGAATTTTGTTAAATAAATAAAAGAAAAACTATGGGATCACATAGATAGATAAGTCCGAAAACGATGTCCCAAGTCTGAAAAACATTTGTGGGAAATATTAGAATCTGAGTGGAACCTTATTGAAAGTGAGGTAATGAAAAAGTTAATAGCCAGAATGCCACGACTAGTAAACGCGGTCATAAAAGCACGCGGTGGATATGTAGACGAAAAGAAAATATAATTATTTTTTATCGTTATCGGTGAGATATTTAATAAATTATTATTAAAATATGTTCTCCAATACTGTACGAACTGAAATACATACAAGATAATCAAATTTACCAAAGATATCATAACTTTTTTCAGGTAGTTATAAGAATTAAGGAAGTGTCCACATACTTTTGAGTGGCAGTGTAAGTATCTGCATTAAATACCGGTATGAGACAAGTTATTTTTCACCAAATGAACTGCCAGATCGGCTAACCGGAACACTGTGCGACGGATTGGGTTTACTAGATGATAAGTGAAAAGAATTCTGGGTTTTCTTTGATGAAGAAAACCGCAAGGGGTTGAAGCTTTCAGGAAATTTCATCGGAATATCGGTCACGAAAAATTTCCGAAAATTACGCTACTTTTACCGGTTCGTTGGGGTCTCTTAACATAATGTTTGCGTGGCACGGGGCAGTAATGGGAAAATTACAGTCGTTTCGATCGGAGGGCGACTCGAATCGCCACCCACGCTTCTCTCTCTCCCGATTGTTTCAAAGGCCGCGGTTGAATTTAATATTCGAGCAATTCGCGTCGTATCCGCACGAAGAATGCAGTTTATTGGAGCTGCAACGACGCTAATTCCCCTTCGGAATCGAACGATCCCGTGCTCTAGCGTCTCCGAGCAATATTCGTCCCATTCGTTGGTCCCGTAGTTTTGCACGCGGAAAATCGATGTTTCGCTTCTCTTTGCTCGCTTTGTTTCCGCGTTGCTGCCTCCGTACTGAGGTCAGAGATTTTCCCCGTCGATGCGATTCCAATCTCGTCGATCGAAAAAAGAAGAGAGAAAGAGAGTGAGAGAAAAGTGTATCGAAAGCTGCAAATAAATGAAAAATAATAAAACCGGTGGAAAGTGGAGACGCGAGCGAAGTCGAAAGCCAAGGGGGTCCCTAAAACCAGGCTAGAGTATTATTAATTTCTCGACTACTTTGTAGAAAGTATATATATACAGCATATATATTATATATAATATCCGGAACGGTGAGTCGCGACGGCAGAAGTAATGGCGCCTGACGTCTTCTAAACGCACTCGGTGTCGCCAAAACGGGATCTCTATTTGTCATTGTCGCCGGTTGAGTGAGATTAACGACGTCACGAGAAAACTATACTCGAGTGTCCACTGCAGTCGCCCTCAAACGTCTTCAACGATTTCCAATACCATTATTTTCTAATCAATCTTGTAATATACATAGAGCCCCTCCGAATATTCTCCCTACGATTTTCCAACGTTTGTTCTCTAGTCGCGGTCACAAAAGACTATTTTATTGACAAACAGTCCAACTTTTACTTATTCGTAACATAGAACGCTCTTGAATACTCACTATATATGTATATATTTAGTGATTACTGTTTGCATTTAAGGGGTGAGAACGGCAGTCGAAGTTGGGAACAATAAAACATATTTTATTTACCTACGGGGCTATTGATTTTAATGAAAATATTTAACTCCGTCGCACAGTGTCGCGAAATGCCTGTTTTTTGGACAAAAATCAATAACTTTCGTTCTGTTCATGATAGAGACATGAAACAAAATGGGGTTTCTTCTTTATATTGAAAGCAATTTCAATATGATGTTATTATAAATATAGTCATTTATTTAAACAATAAAAAACGATTTTTATAAACAAAATTTAATTTTTTTGCGCGTTATTAGTACGTGGTATTTACAATTTTTAAGTAGCATTATTAATATGTCAGTATAATAGAAATATAAGTATAATAGACAATAATAAATACATAAAAATAATAGATAATGATAAATACATTTAAAAAATAGATACAAATAAATACATATAAGTTTAATAGAAAATATAGATATTAAAAAAAACAACTGTTTCCCTTAAATTATTCAGTTACATTATATTACAGTTACAGGTGCAGTTGCATTACTAATTATCAGAATCTGAATCTAATAATTCGTATAATACATTCATTTTACTGCGGGAAAATTTACACACGTTATCTGCCTAGGAGAAAATGTGAAACGTGTTTTTAAAATATATAAAAAGTAGATTAATTTTTTTTTGTTGATAACTTTTGTTATAAACAATGACCAACGAGTAACACCATTAAAACATTATTCGGGGTGCTGACCTGGACAACATATTAAAAAATCAGCGTGATCGGAGGGTGTTACCTTTTTGTAAATAATTATCAATGATTATTAGAACATTAATTTTTATTTATTTAATCATATCTGTAATTTACGTAATATAATTTTCTTCTATTTATTCAACAACCGTAGTCAAATCTCATATATCTACAAGAGGATATCCGCGTACTCAGCTGCTGACCGGTTCTTGCTACATATTTTGTTAAATAACTCTGACGATTGCCGGAAATTGCAGATGAAATATCAAAATATACTATCTTGGGAATAGACACAACCAAAGATTAGGGAAACCTATAAAATTTTATTGTTTCATTTCAGGTCAATTATTATGTTGCATATAAGTATTACAAAATTTTTAAAGTTGAATTACAATTAGCCAACCCTTAGCCATTATTTCCTAAAAAAATTATTTCCTAGAAACGTCTTTTGTTCATATCACAACGGAAACAAGTTACGCTAAGAATTGATGTAGTATTTGATCTTCCTAATATTCGCTTACAAAATTTGCTGCAACTAATTTTCTACTGCATTTTTTAAATTTTTGTTTTCAAAAAATAATTATTTGGACATTTTAACATAGTATGAACATAGTTTTTAATCGATATGAAGATGTGACTTTTTCGATTTTTGTCCATGGTTTGCGTCACTGTGCGTCGTTCTGTTCGCAATTTCAATTGTGGCAATCGACGTCATGTACAATAAATAAATACCGCGTTCCTCGTGCATTAAAAAAAAACAGCCCCATAATTTAGAAGCCAGTTCTCACCCTCCCGGCGAGAAGGTGGCTAACAAGTTTCAAGCTGAATATTTTCCAGAACTTTAGGTTTCGTCGCTTGTTTACGAGCGGAATTTGTCACGCCCCTCTCGATCGAATTAATCGAGAGACGCAGAGCATGGGCGCGATTACTGTTTCGCAGGTGGCACCTGTTCGAGATTTATGAGACCGATATCGCGCGATCATCGAGTCTGGGGAAACTCCGGAGTGGAAAAGTAATGGGCGAAGTTCTGGCAGCGACCAGTGTTCCCGCGGTTATGGTCGCTTGCGTCCCTTCCCGAGGAGGGAACTTTCAAATCTCTCGGTGAAATTGATTGCGAGACTTTTTTCCTAATTAATATAGTGCGCTAACGAGACGCGACACTGTCTACCGGACCACTGTCCACAATGGGGTTAGAAGATATTCGAGAAAAACGATTTTACGAGCGTTAAATTAATTATTTTAATGTTTAAGGGCCTTGGGGCACGTTCTCCCGTTATCCGAACGAGCTCAAACTTTGCACAGAGTCTTTTTCAATTATTCGGAACAACCTTAGGGGATGCTGTAAAATAAATCCAAAAGTCGAAAATGAGAGGCGCCCTGGTCGACAATCTACATTGTCTACGAGATGAAGAAGACCTAGCTCGGTAAGTAGATGCACTTTTCCGTGGAGTCTGTTCCGGCTCGGAAACCCTGCATTTTAATTGTATCTCGCGATAACGCGGGTTATAAACAGCTGCGTTTTGCATGCAGCGCGCAGCTCGCATTACGCGATAAAGAGAATGTTTGCGGGCGAGCGAGACACGGTAACGTTGTCGTAACGAGAGAGCGAAAAGGAGAGCGTCTCCCTCTCTCGCATTGTCTCTATCTCTCTATCCCTTCGTCGTCGTTTAACGCCGGCTTTTCACCGTGTTCGCGAGAGCCTCGCTTATATTGTTAGGGAGGCATCTGGAAGCCATATAACGGGTATCCCGTTAAAAGAAAGCCACTCTCCCTTTTACGAGCGCGGCTAGCAGCCCGCGAGGGGCGAATTACGAGCTGTAGAGACACACGCGACCGTCGACACCGCGTGTTTTGAATTTTTTGAAATCCTTCGAAACACTGACTGTGCTATTCCTGAAAGAAGCCTCCCACGGAACGACGGAGCCTGTTTCGATTTCACGCAACACCGTGTAGGTGGAACTCGCCTGGCGCCTGGACACCAGCTCTTTATTAAACAGTTTATACGCAGGCGAGATTTTATCTGGGGGAAAGGGCAGAGAAATATTAGGACAAAAACGCTGTCCTAGAATTTCACCTGCTGCAGAAGCTGTTCACATGCGGGTGCGGCGCACAATGGTACATTTGACACAGTGGGGCATTTGCCCGAAAAGCCGGAAAAAACGATATCAGCGTTATTCATAGGCTCGAGGTCATAACAAAACAGTTCATTGCAACTAAATATGACAGTAGTTTCTCAATGCCACGATATTTAATCCTTCACTTACCGCTAGCTAGGCGAACAAGCCATTAAATTTGGTTGGTAAACACTGTTGCATACTTATAAAAATATACTTCTCTATTTTTAATATACGAGGGTCATTCAATAAGTAAAGAAACAAATGGCTATAGCTCAAAAACGGTTTATTTCAATCTTTCAAAATTAAGGCTATTTTTCAACATAATCACCCCCCACAGTTATGCACTTGTCCCATCTTTCTTGCAGCTTCCTAATTCCCTTGGCGAAGAATTCTTTCGATTTACCCCGAAGCCACTTTTGCACCGAGGGACCAGAAACTTCCACTGGACGTCCACATCGGGGTTCACCACCTACACTTGTTCGGCCACTTTTAAACCGATCAACCCACTTGTAAAAATTCGCACAGTTCATACAACTTTTACCGTACTGTATTAACATTCTAGAAAAAATTTCACTTGGTTTTACACCTTCTGCGACTAAAAATCTAATGACTGAACGCTGCTCTTCTAAGGTGCAATCTTCTAGTGGACTTGCCATGGTGAATTGAAAATTTTGAGGTTATGTTGACGTAAAATTATGAAACAGCTGATCAGAGCATATCCCAAGGTTGCCAACTAACACCCCTGAAAAGATTGTACACATTCATTGAATAGTTTTAAAATTATAGAATTTGTCTCTTTACCAATTGAATGACCCTCGTACTATTTTAAATATACTATCTACTTTTCACTCCTTAATGATTTTATATTCTAAACAATTTTAACATACGCCTCTTCAAGCTCAAGATCCACTGGGTGGTCGTCAACGCGTCTCGTTGCGATTACGTTACAGTTACAGGGTGCAAGTGCATCGACACACGTTCCGTTGTATTATATTGCAGGCTTTGTCGCATCGGCAGAATCGTTGGCGCTAATGAAAAGCGATTCCCAAACAAGTGTGCAAGCGGGGTTGAACGCCGGCAAGCTCGGGGGCGAATAAACTCGCGCGAGAGACCGAATTAGTTCGGAACGCTAACTGGATCCGCCATTCCGCGTGTCCGAATGTTGCCAGTGTATTCGGGGCGAACGAGCACGAGCATGAGTGCGAGTATGCGCGCACGCGGCCAAACGCGATTTCGAAATCTCTGTGGAAACGGTGTAACGAAGAGCAAGCGAACCTGGGTCAGGTTTTCAAACAGCCCCTGGCTGACTACGCCGTCTGCCCTTGCGCAACAATGCGTACACGCGGTGTGTCTGTGTCACTGTGTTTGCAATGCCGGCAATAGCGCAATAAAGACGATGTAATAGTCATGATGTCCTCTGTGCCCCGCATCTGGGTCACCAGGATGTCAGTGGCGCTGTAAAGTTTATGCGATTTCACAGCGGTTTCCGTGATTTTTTCCTTGGGGCTTTCAGACGGTTATGGTTTCTACGAGTGTAGCTAGCCATCAGGAGTTTATACAGGGTGAGTCCGAAGAAACAGAACACCTAAATATCTCCGTCACTTTTTGTTGTACAAAAAAACTTCTTAGGACAAAGTTACACTGTTTGAAGGGCCACATGTAACGGTGTGAGGGAAAAATTGTCAAGGTCATTTTTTTAAAAGATTTCAAGGTCATCGATATTTTTTTTAATGGAATGAGGTATTTTTTAATACATCAATCGATGCAGCTGGACATGCGTTATAAAAAAGTACTAACCTATGTATGTCGAAAAGTTAATAGTTCACGAGACCATTACTGTCGTACTAAGACGTTAGCGTTTACTTACTTGTGTAACGTTTTACTACAACAGTAATGGTGTTTTACAGTTATTTAAATCGAAATATCTCGTGAACTACTAACTTTTCGACATACATAGGTTAGTACTTTTTTATAACGAATATCTAGCTGCATCGATTGATGTATTAAAAAATACCTCATTCCATTTAAAAAAATATCGATGACCTTGAAATCTTGTAAAAAAATGACTTGACAATTTTTTCCCTCACACCGTAACATGTGGCCCTTCAAATAGAGTAACTTTGTCCTAAGAAGTTTTTTGTGCAACGTAAAGTAACGGAGATATTTAGGTGTTCTGTTTCTGCGGTCTCATCCTGTATACTATAATAATTATAAATACTATAATAACCCTTAACAAAATGATGCATATTCCTTTCACAATAATAACATGATTGAATTTAGTCAGATTTCACAGGATTTTTGTGGTGACTTAACGAATTGTAAAAGAAAAAATCCGAAATCATTCTGACGGTTTCGGTATTTCTAGTGTTTAGCTTGTCATAATTAGCATTTGTTATTCTACAATTATTGAGTCGATGTTTGCGATTAGACACGGCGTAAAGTATGCACTCGGTTTTAGTGTTCAGTAGCTAGCAAGGCAACGAGCACTGCAATTAGAAGTAAAATCCGTTTTGAAACCGGTGAAATCGTGGTGCCACGTAGTGCCTAATGATAATTAAAGTGCGGCTTTTAACATGTTTATGGTAAATATTGAAAAAGAAAAATACGCTGGAATATACTAAAATTATTAACAGAGTGTAAATAGATTTTTATTTAATGTGAGTCTGCATAAATAATGGACAGGAAATAGTGACGTCAAAGTAGGCAAACACACCATTAGCCCTGTGAGTTAAAATGACGGGGAAACAAGATAGCCACAACAGCCTTCATTATGTCAACTATAGTAATTACACAACAAACATTAATACATTCGTAGAGCTATTAACACACATGTATTTCTGTATGCGTAAAATAATTTATCGGAGCACACAGTATTTGAAACAGTATTTCGTTAACATTAATTGAAACTGTGCCACAAATTGCATACATAATAATAATATTATAATAATATATACTGGAAAATTCATCCAGCATCATAGACATAGAAACAATATGAAGCCGGAAAAACGTTTGCATAAATGTCATGTAATTATTTTTCAAATAAACCGTGACAATCAGACGTCAATATTTTCCTATCTGTAAAAAGACATTAAAATGTATTGCAAACCACTGACCACTTAAGAGTTAATGCAATTCGTCCGAGGCTAGATCCCGAAAATAAAACGGATTGCAACAACAATAATGATAGACCTCGCAGCAGCAACAATCCCTTCGATACACACGGTGTACAGTGGGGTATTTGCCCGATTTCAGCGGCCACAGCTAGTTCAAAATTCGCTCAATATTGAAACTGCTGTAACTTTGCTAAAATTTATCCAAATTTGATAAAAGAATAATCATTTTAAAGCTTGAGATTTCTACTTTTTGCACTGTATGCCGTTTTTACTGAAACGGATGTTTTAAATGCAAAATTTGGCCATAAAGAGAAGCGTATCAGATTGTAAAGTTTGTAGCTATTTTTCAATCAAGTACTGCGAATTATAATCAATATTTTAACGTTATTCGTCTATTTTATGTACACTATCAAAAAGTGTAATCATTTACAATTAAAATATCTTTTTAAAATAGTTATTACAAAGAATAATCTCCGTTATTTATAATAGTATGGAAAAATGTTATGAACAAAATTTGCACGGTTCAGGGGGGGACATGTTTTGGCACAAACATTTTCTGCGTGAGTGGAGGCATAGAGGAGATTTCAAGGTCACCTTGATTTTTTTAAACAGAATGTCCTTTTTTTATACCATAGATCGATGGAGTATCAAATTCTGAGTATAAAAGTGTTGACTTCGTATGTCCTAAACCTAATAGTTAACGAGATATTATCAAAAGAAGAAAGAAAATTATTTCGATAATATCTCGTTAATTATTAGATTTAAGACATATGGAGGTCAATACATTTTTACTCAGAATTCGATAGTCTATCAATTCATGATACAAAAAGTAGGTCTTTCGATTTAAAAAAATCGAGGTCACCTTAAAATCTTCTCTATGCCTCCACCCACGCAGAAAATGTTTATGCCACAACATGTCCCCCTCTGTACCGTGCAAATTTTGTTTATAACATTTTTTCACATTATTACAAATAACGACAATATTGAAAGTGGACATAGTTAGTGCCCCACCCTGTATATTATTTGTATACTGTTCTCTTGTTTTAGTGTATATTGTGTGTTTATTATTATTATTTAGTATTTACTTAAGTAAATACGAAAATATAGCGAATGCGAACATGCAGGATGTGAGCAATGCTGTGATTTTCGCGCCCGCGCGATGGCCATTTTTCCGTAAATCAACTATAAAACACGGAGTCAGTCGTAGTCAGATCCAATTTTTCTTGCATCTTAATCAGAGAACTTCAAAGAATACAATGGCACAGAAATGAACACCGGAACGACCCGGAAGTATAACGAAATCCTTACCAAAGTCTTAGAATCATCAAGCAACTTCATCGTTGGTTATTTTTAAATATTAATAATTACAAACATGTATATGGTACAAAAGTGAATTTCTCTTAAAAGTATACCTTATACTTAGCTAAAAACACTTCTATAAAACAAAAATCTGTTAGTGTATGTAAATAAGGTAACAATTACTAATAGGTGAATTCGTTGAGAAATAAAAGCGGGTTAACGGTACTTCAACTTCCGACAAATTTCAGTGCTTAATGGATACACGAATGGGAAAACGAATGATGGAAGATTGTTCCTCAAACATTCAACTAACTCAAGCCACAAAAATTTTACAATTCATGTAAAATTTTTAAAATTGAATTTTGACCGCTGAAATCGGGCAAATACCCCACTGTGCGGATGCACACGATGCCGTGTTTGCCTTGGCTTCTGATCGACTATCGTTGTAGCGTTCAAGAGATTTTCTTAAGCGAAATAATTTCGCGAAATTATGCGAAGCCAGGAAAAGCTCGAGCAAACCACCCCCCAAGACCGTGCATCCGTGTATTATTTCAGCTTTAGAGCAAACAGATTCATCGGACGTTCACAGGTACTGAAAAAGAGCTGAAACTGGTGCTTGAACCAACTAAATTAAAAAGACGACTGCCCTGTCTCAAGTCTGCAACAATGTGGAAGGGATAACTGCTTTCGAGTCGCCCACGGCGATCGATCGATTCTGCTCTCGAACTGTAGATCCCCTGCGGTGACATGCTCCTGTATTCGCTTAAACGCGTGTGCCAGTGTGGGTGCACACATCCGCATAATATTACCTCCAGCAATATGTGATTCTTCACGAGAATGTGCATGCTACTTCTGCATTCCGAAATTACCTAATCAATGATTCACACACCGATCTGATCCATCAAGTTTTCCGAGCTGTTTGGCAACTTGCATCAAATTTTTCTAGTCTTATATAACTTTCCATTACCGCCTCGCAATTTTCTTACCCAACTTAATCAATTTTTACTGTAATCTATTGAGTAACTCGAATTTTTTACAATCCACCAGGCGTGAGAAAGTTACAGAAATGATTCAGCTCGCAATGGCTAGACTTTCAAAGAAGGTGTTCTCTTTTAAAGAATTGCAAAAAGAACCTCCTATGTGGCTCGTATTTCTAACAATTGACGAGAGTCTTGATTTTGCGTAAAAATCCGTAACAATATAAATCTCTGAAGAATTTCGAAATAGAAACTAGAAGGGTCTCCTCTACGGACTTATCGCCGAGACTGAGAGATAGTCGATTTTGAAAGCGTCGATATCTTGTCTGGCATCGAAGTCGTTGACTCTGCTGGGAGGCTTATGCTTGTTCGGAGCTCTCCGAATCGGCATGAGAGAGGAAGAGGAGGGAGGTGGTAGGCGTATACTCGGCGCCAATCGTCTTGAGAACGGTATCGGGTTACGCGCGATTGTTGTAATAATTACGTGTCACTCATTCCTGGCTGCGTACGTGTTACGCTATTATTTAGACCGCGCCCAGCCTCGCAGACACATTGTCTACCGGGCCAAACGGTCGCGATCATAAACGTCGCCGAAAACGGGACAGCTGCTTTCAGGGGACTGTCGTCTCGGTGCAATTTACCCGGTCCTACAATCTGTCCCATTCGTCCAGGTAAGTGTTGAATTAGTACCTCGCTGCAGTATTTGATTTACCATTTATTACCCTCGCTACTCTCTGAAAGAAATGCTTCGTGCACAGGGCGCACTAAACTTTCCAACTAGGTAGAATCTTTACTTTATACACTGCGAGCCGAAGGAATTTTTACCGATATAATAAACAGGGTTTATACGTTGCACCGTTGCTCCCTTGCTCGCCTCTTCTGTTCTCGAAGTCGGCGAAATTCTGACGGATACCCGCCTTCAACTGCATAGCGAAAAATTTACTTGGCTGCAAACTTTGCAATTTCATCTACTGTATCGTCCTTTTATCTTTCCATTCTTCTCTCTGTCTGCAAACCGGTCAATTTTCAGAGAGAAACGTCGTTAATCGAATCGGAACGCGTAAACCAGCGATTTCAAAAAATACGGCGCGCGTAACGACAAAATGTAATTAAAACCGAAAGCTTATTCGGTCTCGCATTGACTGGAACGGCACTCCGGAGAATTAAAATCCGGCGAAATAATGGCCAAGTGTTAAATCAACGCCGGCGAGTTAATCTCGAGAGACATTGCTCTGCTGGTTTTCATTTTGGCGTTCGAACACGGACGATATTATTCGCCGAGAACGTAGAGTGTAGAGGGACGTCGGGTCGCACTAATCGCCTGTAAACCGTTAAATCACTACTGATTTATGGAAGACAAACCCGAGGGCCAAACCCCGTGGTCAAGGTCCACGCCTATTAAACTTAAACTAATACCTTTCTTAGAAGCTCATTTGCCGTTTACAGTCGTCCGGAATTCCATCGGCTTCCGTTGTGCGCTTTGCTCGAACGAAATAGGCCCGCGATTTCGAGGCGACTCCAGCCAATAGAAACTAACGTCCACTGCACGACATCGTACAGTATCCCACGAATTAAGGTGAAGTGCCCTATGCCTGGACAGCATGTTTTTCTATTTTAAATTTTATCACTTTAAATAAACAAAAACAATTTCTTAAGAGTTTTAACATACAGTTCAGAAATTTAAAATAAAAAAATCATTGTTTAGGTTAATATCTTAATTGTATTAACAAGAATAATTCAAACCTATAGTTGGAAATATTAAATCCAATCTAAGCTAGTACCTGGACAGAAGTAAAGCCTATATCGGGACAAATTCAATTTACGAGTTGATCGAGCGAACATAACCTAAAACGTTGGTTGGTGGCGCTGTTGCGCATGACGAATAGAAGATGCTTTGCGTAATATGTAGTATTCTTATCATAGATTATAGTATTGTATTATTTAACCAAATATACAGGGTGTCCCAAAATTCGTGAACTTCCCGAAAGGTGGTGGTTCCTGAGACCATTTGAAGCGACATTTTCCTTTGCAAAAATGTTATCCGCGGCTTTGTTTAGGAGTTATTAACGAAAAACACGGACCAATCAGAGCGCGACCTAGACGCGAGTTGCCACAGTCGGCTCGGCGCGCCAACTGTCTATTGGCCGACTGTGGCAACTCGCGTCTAGGTCGCGCTCTGATTGGTCCGTGTTTTTCGTTAATAACTCCTAAACAAAGCCGCGGATAACATTTTTGCAAAGGAAAATGTCGCTTCAAATGGTCTTAGGAACCACCCCCTTTCGGGAAGTTCACGAATTTTGGGACACCCTGTATATTTATTTTCATTTACTGTTTTAATAAAACTTGTCATAATACAACTTTTAAGGTTAGGTAGTAATACTGATAGATTTAAGATGTAAACATAAAGTTTTATTAACGTCACAACCGGAATACATTTTCTACATACGTTATTCAAGTTAATAGAAGACTAATTATACGTACATGTAGTTAAATAATTTGCAAACAATGCGTTGATTTTATTCACAAACACGTGTCCGGCTTCAGGCGTAAGCACATTGCGTATAAGCTTAGAGTGGGACAGCTACTGTCATCGCGTCCCAGTATGGAGTACTTATATTTGAAAACAGTCCTAATCTTGGACATCTAATATTTGGATTAATAATTATTATTTACGTTAAGTTTGATTGCCAATGTATTTTAAAATATCAATATTATTATGCGTGATAATTATTTTTTGTCTGAGGACTTAAATTATATCTTTTTTTCTAACAAAAGTTCGAACTATAAATGCACATGACTCGCATGTAAATAGACTATTTTGTATACTGTTTTCAGATGAACTTTGAATTCATTTTTAAATTTCAATTGATGTCTTAATGAAATAATATTCACACCTACTTGTAGCTAAGGCCTCAGAATATATAATATAATTATTTAATCTCATAATTACTGATTTTACTATGAAAATTCAATTGTCCAGATTTAGGTATCACTTTTGGACTGTCCAGACTTAGGGCACTTCACCTTAGTCACGATACGTTCCGAGAACTATTTGTTTCTATGATGAATAATATCGTGGTCCCGGTAGCAGCATTCTTGGCGTTGGCGCAGGTGAAATTAATGGTCGTCGAAGCATCGAAAACAAGTCCGTTTGACACAAAGTGATCCGATTGCGCTCTCGCAGCTGGCAGCTCAAGTGTATCTCACAAAGGACATACACACAGAAAGAGAGAGAGAGAGAGTGAGCGAGAGAGTGAGAGAGAGACAAATAGACGGACAGAGTCTTTGCGGGACGCGGCCGCCTCCATTTCGTGAATTATCATCGAGCTGGTCCACGCGAGCCCAGCCAGTCCGGAGGGCCCGGCATTAATTACGCCGGCAGGTAAAACTTGAGCCTTCTGCATTGTGCGCCGGGATTACAATGCATTTTATGCAAACCAGCTCGTAGAATAGCAGTTCGTTGAATGCCGCGGCCGAGCCCCTTGCCCTTCCACGCCTTTCCTTCGCCCGTTGGCAAACACTTCTATTTCCCTGCGTGCCTCCCTTTCCCTTTCCCTTCGCCCCTTCTGCTGCGCCCTTAGCCCCGCGAAATAATAGTAAACGCCGGCTAATCCGTAATTGTTTCCAACTGCACCCTGGAAAACCGTTCCGTCAAAACGCCGCTTGCGTGTATACAAATACTTTAGTGCAAATGTTTAGTGGACCATCTTCTTTACTTTATTGCAGCAACAACGTTAATTATCAAGTTGTATTTCGATATAAGACGACGACGCTTTCGCAACAAGAATATCTGTGTCCCCTCTTCTGCTTTTGATGTTGTGTTAATTACTTTTTCAGTCCTCTTAGCACACTTCGTCTATTATCGCAGAATTTTCCGATTTACGGATTTACGAAATAATCCGCAGTCTAGCAACAACGATTGTTAGATGTTGTGTAGAATAAAATTAACTTGACCCGTTCGTCTCGAGAAGATAATTGAAACTTAGCGATGCCAGGTACCTTTTGTTACCGGTTGATTACGATGTAGTAGTCTCACGGAAAGATTCTTAATCTTTTGAATGCTTAAAAAGCCACGCATCTCCATTGTTCGAGGACAATGGAAAAAAGTACGCATACACTGGGAAGAAACTGATTAAAAACTTTGATAACTACGTAACAGATTAAACACTCAATCTACTCGTTTATAGAGGAACGAAACTTTTCCTCTCTCCGTAGAAAATTCTCCGAACGTACGAACCTTGAAATATTTACATACATTTCAAACATTGCAAAGATTATTTTAACGAGATTTAAAGTTCTAATTATAATTTTGATCAAATTTCATTAATATGAGACAAATCATTTTTCTACCAAATGAACTGCCAGATCGGCCGCCCGGACCACTGTGGGGCAGCGCGAAAAACGCAGATATTTTTAAACCGGTGGAATTTCGTAGACGACGACGGTGTACACGCGCGCACGGGAGTTGTCGAAGTAATTTACGACAGTCGACGCACACGTGCACCCGCAAATTGCGTTCGGTCGCGTGGCGAGCGATCGAGAACGCGTGAGACTGCATCCGCCGCGCTGCATTCATCGCTGCATCGTGCCGCGCAAGTTTTCGAAAGCCGATTAATTCGACGAGCTGCCCGTCTCGAGTTACGATTCCCTCTCTGCCGAATGGATAGCCGATGTACGGCTTCGCGGTTTTCGCCGTGGAATTGCGAGCCGAGCCGGCCTCCAGGGGGATGAAAGAGAATTCACCGACACGATTGCTTACCTCGGAATAATTATGGAACGTGGATCCGCGGGAGTGCGTGCCACCGTCGCTACAAAGCACCCTTCACGTGCAATTGCAGTCCCGATCCACCCTGTTCTATCGCGTTTCAGTGTTCGATCGACTCGGATATCGCTCCCCAATTACTTTGGCCAGAATCGCGTTCGCGCAGCTACATATCATTTTTTAATCGGAAGTAATCCGGCAGTTTCTGCGAGGAAATTATCTTTGTTTATTTACAGAACATAACATCACGTTTTCTCAGAATATTATCTATTTTGTCGGCACTGTTCACGTTCATGGTCGCCAGATTAAGGCTTGTCTCCCCACTCTACCTTCCTAAATAACTTTTTACCCTAGGTTCGAGTCACTTCCCCTGATCTGGCGACTCTGTTCACGTTTCTCATTTAATTTAAAATATTTTTACTTAACAGATTGCCAGAAGAATTGTTTTCTCTCTTAACGTCACACGATTCATTCCAGAGACACTGTGCGAAACAGTACACACAATTTCCTATTATACAATAGGCAACTTCAAGGCGCTTGATGGCAGTAAAATGGCGACGTTAAAGGGAGAAAAGGAACAAATGTTCTCTCACATTCAGAGACAGATTTTAGAAATCCCGCGCAATGCTACGAAGCACTGAATGATATTTTCGATTAACTCTTAACGTCTCGGAAGGATATAATTACGAAGTTAACGGGGGAAAACGAACACTCTCTCGCGTCCAGAAACAAACTGATTCTACATGTAGCGACGCTACAAAGCAGCGGATGTAATTTTCCGTGAGCAGACGACTCAAAGACGTCTGCACGTGATAAAATCGCATCGTCACAGGGCGGGGGGGGGGGGGGGGGGGTGCGGAGAGGAAGGCCGTAGCAAGCGGAAACCCTAGTTCTACGGGTATTTGATTACACGCTCCAATTCGTCGGGCATGTGTCTGTCTGGATGTCTGTCTGTCTATGAAACGTGTCGCGATACTGCGTCGTCGAAACAGTATACGGCTAGGAGAGGCTGCTCGAACGCGATACGTAGAACGAAAAGGGAAAGCCATCCGGCTATCGAGTATCTACCGTTCTCACAAATCTTCGGTGTCCCTAATCCACGTGGCGGGCAGCCCGCGAACTGAAAACCTGAGGCGCCACAATAAAATAGGCACCGATGAATGAGCAAATACTACGTTCGAACGGGGTAGTACCGGCCTCCATTCAGCCACCGGTGAGAGACCATATTGCTCTCCCACCTGTGATGTTCGCCGGTAGTTTATCTCCCCCTTGTTCCATTAACCCCGTATAATATCGGGCTAGACTCGCGGTGAATGCTTCGAACCGAATATGTACCACTTTATTTCTTGATGGGTCGAATGTTGCAATTTTTCTGCAGCCTGAACGGTGATATTGGTCCACAAAATGTTAAATATCTGTTTTTAATCGACTTCGAAGAAAGAGGAGGTTACTCAATTCGATCTATATCTGCCTTTTTTCTATGTATGTTCACCGATTACGCCGAGATGGATGGACCAATCGGAACGAAAGCTTTTGCATCTCGTAGAGTATGTTCCCGGGATGGTCCCGTGCAAAAAAATTTTACATTTTTTTATTAATTACTATTTCTATCAGGTGTACCTCAAGGCTCCCACCTTGGTCCGCTACTATTTATAATTTTCATCAATGATTTGACTACTATTTTTCAATATTGTAAGTACCTACTATTCGCAGACGATTTAAAAATCTTCAGCAGCATCTCGTCCTACAATGATGCCTCCAGATTACAGGCAGACCTAGATCGTTTTAGTGAGCGGTGTTGCAAGAATGGTATGGAACTCAATATTGAAAAATGCCATGTTATGCGGTCTTCCCGTCGCTCTATACCATTCATATATCCCTACCGTCTCAATGACTGTCTTCTCTCCTCAATAAGTGAGGTAAAGGACTTAGGCATTCATTTCTCCTCAACCTTGATCTTTTCCAAACATATTCATAATATTGTTAATTCCGCCTCAAGAACACTCGGGTTATACTACACTTTTCTACTGATTTTCACTCAATACACACAATTAGATTGCTATATATTACCCTTGTCCGTCCCCAGTTGGAATTTGCTTCAGTTACATGGTCTCCGAATAACTTAAATTACGAAATCATGCTAGAGAGAGTGCAGCATAAATTTCTTAGGTTTTGTTCTTATAAGACTAATCATCCTATGTCATTCTTTGATCATGATTACTCCACAATATTAAACATAGTCAACCTGGAAACATTGTCAGCTCGCAGAAGAGTATCCGACCAGAGCTTTATTTTTAATTTAATTAATAACCATATAGATTGTCCCTCTCTCCTTATGCAAATCAATTTTTACGCACCTGAACGTGCTTTGAGATCTCGAGCAGGTTTTCAAACCCTTAAAGCCAAATCTACCTATGGATTAATTAATCCAATAAATCGCATTATTGCAGACTGTAACACTCTGTATAATCGTATGGATTTTTTCATTGAGTCTTTGCACATGTTCAAAAAACAATTACGCAGAATTATAGGATAATACCATTAGTTTTTGTGCATGTCCCTTCTATGTTACTATACGAGTAATCCTTTATTGTTTTCTATTGTAAACATTTATGTAAAAGGGCTTCGGTCCGTTTATAATAATAATAATAATTACGATTTTATTTGCGAAAATGTAGGGTGGTGATGCCGTTGTGAACCCCGCTGAATGTTAGATATTAGGAACAGTAACGACGCGACGTCGTTACCGTTATCGATTGCGGCTTTCAGATATTTATAAATTACGATTTGGAATGTGACGGCTGACAGAGATAAAAAGTGTGAAATAAAAAAAATTTTATAAACAAAAATTAAACCAACTTCGAAAAAACGCACTAACAAGTATAAAATAATTTCCATTTAATTTATGTGAATACACACGAACTTAAATACAATACAATCTTCTCGGAGGCGGCGCAAAAATTAAAAATTTTCTAAATGACAGATGTTGCTGATTATGATTTCATTGGAATATGGTGGGCTTGGAAATCAGTAGGTGGGAAGAGAAGATACATTAATATGTGAAAGCATGTAGAAGAATTTAAGGATGTTCGTAATTTCCAATGTCGAAAATTCTCAATTATTTAGTATTTAAGTTCGTGTGTATTCACATAAATTAAATGGAAATTATTTTATACTTTTTAGTGCGTTTTTTCGAAGTTGGTTTAATTTTTTTTATAAAATTTTTATGAAATAAGATTGTATGCATCTACGACAAAAATGGATACGTATGCGGTGTAAACAAATGTTTGATCTTGGCTGCCATAGGCGTGTTCTTCATCTTCTGATCGATGAAGATCTGTAAAGAAAAGTTGTCGCAAAATAGTCGATTTGATCAAAAATCGACCTTGACTTTTAAATTCAAATTTATTATTGTACAGTATTCTAAGCACCATGCAATTAAGAAAACATTTAGATTGTACGGAACAGTTTTAAGGATTTCAAATAGCATCCTCCGTGGAACGCGGCGTTCGAAACGAACCGAATCGCAGAGTAGCGGTGAAGCATGCCCCCGGAGACACGTTGACGCTCGCAGGAACCCCGCCGGTGATGTAGGGCACCTAGCGCATCGTTCGAGGGAGGGGATAGCCGGCTGTTATCTAAATTACTCTATTTTCTCGAGGGACGCTCGAGATGGATTTTTTTCGATCGTCTGGAACGTAGGCATCGAGTCGAGGTGGGTGTTCCGATTGCTCTACACGGGCCCCCCTTTTCATCCACGATGCTCCTGTCTCCCTCTTTCTCCTCCCCGAGGTCCTCTACTCTCGTCCGCTTCCCCTCGATCTCGTTTTCGGTCGACGCGCCTCGGAAACGTATGAGTGTCCGATTCGGAGCACCGTGGTACTCTAAACACGAGTCATATTTAATTTCGAGATACCGATCGGTGGGCCGGTCCAGCGACGCGTACGGGACCCCGTACGATCGGCATCGAGAAGAATGCCCATGGGACTGTCCAAGTCGGAAATACCTTTCCCGTTTATGATCACAATTATTGCGCCCCGTCCATTGTGCCCCGCGCGAGCATAAACATTTGTTGTTTCTCGCGCCGGCTGGGTTAGACCGAGGATAATCCTCTTTACTGCGAAAATAATCGTTAACGCCCGTGGCGTCACGTCGGTGGCCGAGCAAAGTTAACGGTAAGAATCGACCCCCTGTACCGTCACGGAGAATACAGTGGCAGAGGTTTTTTACCTGGGGACAGACTGCTTCCCCAGTGATCAAGAGACGAGGTAAATTCTGTGGTTGCCAGGAAAAAAACACCGCATGTCACAATTTGCAAAACATTTCAGTTTAAGCATTAATTGAGCTTTAAAAAAAGTCATGAAAAAAAATTCGAGAGAGGGAGAAAATAATGCAATTTAACCAATATCCTATGTCAAAGAATTAAGCACATAGTAATCAAAACTATAAACGGCGATATGTATCTCGAAAGTGAAAGTATGCGACATGCGGCACGTTCTTCCTTACAACCACAGAATTAACCTCAATGATTTATTTTGCGGTTACTAGTTCAATAGACTAATTATTTTATTACCCGAACAGTTATGCCAGGGGTGGCCAACTTGTGACGCATGCGCCAAACGTGGCGCATTGGATGATTACAAGTGGCGCAATGGATCCTTATTCTTTTGAAGTAGGCGCCATAACTGATTCCATCTTCATATTTTTAACACCTGAGAGCTCTCAGTTGAATTTATACAGTCTTCTTACTCATCAATTATAGGATGCGAATTGGAGTGTTCATGACAGCGGTCGTCCACTCGCCCAAAAGGTCAATTCTCACTATTGTAGATTGGTGCTCTACTGAACGTGTATCTTTTCAACTGGCATAAGTTAATTAATTTAGTTGCGTGATTGAGTTATCCCTTTCCTCCCCTAACCGAAGCAGATCCTATCCCTATTCCTATTTGCCAACCGCAACAATGAACGTAAGAAGGTAGAAAAAGTGCTGGAGTTGTATGGCGCATCTGAACTCGCATGTGACAAAATTTACGCATGGTATACAGAAGGTTGGCCACCCCTGAGTTATGCGATGTACAGTGGGTGTACAAAGTATTCGTACACCTTTTAAAAACTAATAACTTTTTTATAATTGTACCAAACGACCCGATTTTTTATAATCAATTAGAAGCATTAGTTTACAAACTGATATGCAAAAAAGATTTTCCAAAAATTACAATTTACAAGGTTGCAGGTAAAAATAAAAAAGGCATTTTTTAAAACTTTTTTATTTGGGCCCTTAATGAAAATTTAAAACATATGTTTTCTAGATCCATGTTCTTTATACACATGTTGGAAATTTCATCGAAATCGATTGACGCAGGAAAAAACAACAGGCGTCGAAAGATGTACGATTCTGTGGATTTTAAGCAGAAACTGATCAAAAGTCGTGGAAGACTACGATTTTCACCATTTTTAACCGCTCGTATCTCGTGTGTATGTTAATCGATTTCAATGAAATTTTCAACATGTGTATGACTAACATAGATCTACAAAAGATACATTTTAAATTTTCATTAAGGACCCAAATAAAAAAGTTTTAAAAAATGCCTTTTTTATTTTTGCATTTAACCTTGTGAATTATAATTTTTGGAAAATCTTTTTTGTATATCATTTCGTAAACCAATGCTTCTAATTGATTATAAAAAATCAGGTTGTTTGGTACAATTATAAAAATATTACTAGTTTTTAAAAAGTGTACGCCCACTGTAACTATACTTTGTATACTTTGTATACTTTTTACACCCAATGTAGCTATTAGTACGGGTGACGAAGCCTCAACTGTAAAATGTAAAATGAACATCGAGGAAAATGTTTGGAAAACCGTATTTTTTCAAGTTGTCCCAGTGCATCGGTCTGTGACGTTTTTACACTAGAAATTCCAGGAAGATTTATTTTATACGCAAGCCCACATACCCAGTAGCATAATCCCGCCTGGCACGCAATATTTCATACTCCCGATTGAATCGATCGCGGCGATCACTGCCGGATGCATAGCACCTGAGAAACTTTAATGACTAATCGAGTCCTCCCGGAGGATGAATTCGAAAGTCCGAGCGCAGGACGTGTTTGTCGCAGAGCTAGCTGTAGCTCGTCGCGATTGCGCCGAAACCTTGGAGATCGGTGCGCGTCGGGTCGCACGGTTGCATGCACGGTTCAGCGAGGTAAACGCGGCGATCGAGGAACAATGCGGCGCTTGTTGGATCTTCAGGATGCATCTTCCACATGGAAAGAAACTCCTGGTAATCGCGGTAGCGAATCGGTGGAACGTTCACCGCGAAAGTGGATCGCGAAAGAACGTTCGTGAAAACGAAGTCGCCGCATAGCATGCGGCGTCGGCGTCGGCGTCGGCGGCGTTGTGCTTACGGCCCGAAAGGCTTACCGTAATTCATCTGTCTCTCTTTCTCTTTGCTCTCCCTCTCCCTCCTGTCAGCGTAGTGTCTCCCTCTGCCGTCCTGTTCCCTCCTGCTGGTAAACCGATGGTTTCTCTATCTCGCGTGACTCGGTGCCCCCTCCTCTGGGTGTTCGGTGTGTGCAGGGGTTCCCCCTCCCGGGACAGACGAGTCGAGCAGGTAACGTGCCAACGCCAGGCAATGGCGCCTTGGCGGCTGCACCTGGGCTAACCGTTCGCCAGGTGAGCGAGCTTGTCGATTGGCCGAGTCGCGCAAAACCGGCCGCTGATTGGCCGGTGCCGCGGTTCCGCCGGCACGGAACTTTAATCTCGTTCACCGTAGGCGCGCTGCTGCTCAGTTCAACTTACCTTTGCCGTACGGACGGACGGACGGCTGGGGCTGGCCACGCAACCCGCGCCCGGACATTCCACGAGAAACGAGTCGTCGTCGTCGTTTCGTCTGTTCGTTTGTGCGATTCGTAGACCGGGACGCCTACAACCGCCACCGCCGCCTGCACTGTGCACTGCCATAGAGCTTGTCCTCACACGGCTACTCTCCTTAGCTGTCTCTCTTTCTCTCTCTCGCGCGCGGCGCAGTTGAGTGGCGTGCGTGGAAACCGGTGCGTCGCGGTCGTCGATCCATGGATCCCGTCCCCGCGCCGCGGACCCGTTGAAAGATCAACGTCGCTCGGCTTAGGAGATCGCGTCTCCGCGATCGCGTGTATACCTCCGTGTGTGTGCGCGAGTGAGACAGTGTGTGTGTGTGTGTGTGTGCAAGCGCGAGACGGACGAGTAAGCAAGAGAGAGCGAGTTTCGCTCTTCCCCCCTGGATAGCTGGCAGCCCGTCGTCCACCTATATACCTGCGGTGCACGTAGATCGTGTACAAGCGGGGCCCCTCTTGCTTACCTTCCCTCCCTCTCTCATTCTCTCTCTCTCTGTCCTTTATTCTACCTCCGTCTCTCCAGCGCGTGTTCGTGATTGGTCGGTGCGTGGCATTTTTAAAAAGTCGTCCGCCTGCTTCTGTTCGCCGTTGCGCCGCATCGGAGAAAGAGAGGAGAAAGACACACACGCATCCGGCAGGGGGCGATGTCGCGAAACCGCCAGTGAGAATCGATAGCCCCGTATCCGATGATCAAGGTTCCTCCGTAGATCCTCGCCGAAGATCGCAGCGACCCTGCGGACGCTCTATACACCTGGAATTCCGCGGGTTACTTCGTTCGGCCTCGAACTCTCCGGCGGCCAGGTATTCCGCGGGGGCACACACGCGTGCACAAGACAGCCCACCCCCCGGCCAGCGAAAGCACGGGGGGACCGGCTTCGTTGGCTGTTCCTCTCGGTGCCGCAGAATCGAGTGAAAGATTCCTTGGCGGAAAATTCAAACGGGATTTCGCAGGAGAGGAAAGCCCGGTGTCAGAGCCGAGCCGGCAACGCTGCAACAACGGCTATCAAGCCGCTGACAGGTAGAACGCGGCCGAGTAAAACGAGAGGGAGAGGAAGAAACGGGAGCGTGGTGGAAGGAGAGGGAACCAGAGAGGAAAGAGCAGAGTGCTGGGCCGCGTGCAGTTTCTTTTTCGAACGAGTAAGATCCCTCTCCGACGAGACCGTTTCGGAAGTGACACGCGGAGATCGACGGACTCGAGGATATACAGGCTCGTCAGAAGTCTGATATCCCCGCCGGGAAAACGATTGTTTTTTCGGAGTGTTCGCTGGAGATCGCACGGTGTTTAAGAATAGAGAAGTGAATCTGGAAGAAGAGGAAGGGGCAAACGCTCTCGGGAGGAATATAGCCGCGCGGCGGTTGCGGTGATTTTCTGATCTCTGTTCGGAGGCGCGCCTTCGGACGCGGTTCTATCTCTCTCTCTTTCTCTCTCTCGGTGGATGTGTGGTCGTGGTCGTGATCGTGGTGTGCCGGTGTGTGCCGAGGTTTGGTTGGGATCGTGCAGAAGAGAAAGAAACCCGCGTAGAGGGGGGCAGTGGGCAACCAGTGAACTGCGACACCGCGATTAAGTGCAAACGAGACGAGATATAGCCGGCCCAGGACACCGTTTCAGGGAGAGGAAAGCCGCACACGCGATCGCCGAGAACTGGATTACACGGGCGACCCGAGAATCGCCAAAATTTTGCCGGTTTCTAAAAAAGGTGAAGCTCTATCTTTTTTCGGACTTTCTCTCTCGAACTTGCTTGCTATTTTTCTTTCTCTCTGTCTCTCTACCGGTGTTTCTCTGCTCTCGGCCGGTCTCTGTTCACCGGGAGCTTACGGTCGTTGCCATTTACCGAGCGACAGACGGCTTTATCTACGGCAGGTTCACTCGACTCGATCCCTGACACCCGAATCTATTCTACACCCGGTTTTTGTTCGTTATCGTAGCCGACTTTTATTTTCGGAAGAGCTTATCGACTTCGACCGATAAACCATGTTTGCGCTGCTCGTCGATACCGGCGACGAATGCACCAGATACGATCGAGCACGATCTCCTCTGTGGACGCGACCGATTTTAGGTCCATTTATTATAGCATCGACGGATAGCATTATGTCATATACATATTGTATACTGATAGCATTTTATCCCTCATTTCTCGCGAACTGAATCTATCCCTCGGTGTCAAATTGTCAGAAAAATTCGATCGAAGGAAGGTTCCTTGATTTCACGTCAAAGAAATATTAAGCGGCTGCCATGACGCTTCTGTGATTCGCTAATTAAAGCTTCGGACGAGGTAGGAAGCTTGCGAAGGCACAAATTTCAGTTGAGCATAAGTTGAATAAACGGAAACGGTAAAGACACACACCAACGATATCCAAATGTAGAGTCCACATGGAGATCGACTCTACGGGGCGATGGGTTGGCACTTTCAAGCATTGAACGGTAGAAGCACGATCGCGCCGCGTGCCACTCAAGCGATTAAAGCGCACGATGAAGCTGAAGACTTACCGTTTCGACGAGAATTCCTCTTTGACAGTTGCTGGAACGACGGAGATCATAGTTGGGAATTTGAGAATGGCACAGAGGCACAGATATATGACAGTGGTCCCGTGTCCGAAATTATCACTGCTAGAAACTCATTGTCATGGACCATTGACACATACACTTTGAAAAATTAGGAAATAATCGAGATAAAGTGTTATTTGGTATTTGGTATCAATCGCAGGTTGCCATCTCTCAGGATTCCAACAATACAATGCCTCAATTAATACCATCATAGCCAAAAAAGAAAACTTCGAATGATATTTAAAAACAGAAAAAATAGATAAATAAACAATATAAATAGACAAATAATATCTTACCGAAAGTAATAACTTACCTGATAAAAATGAATCTAAATGAACACTTTAATAGAAAGGAATATGAAACCTATAAAATCCTGAAAAAAGAAAGAAAACAATTAATATAAAGTTAATAAGTAATAAATATAAATAGACAAATAATATCTTACCTAACAACTTACCTAGGAAGGAACATGAAAAATGCGAATCAACTCTAAAAAAAGAAAGATATCAATTAATATAATAAATAATTTGTTGATAATAATAATAAACAAGTTGATAATAATTACTACTTATCTAATTAATATTAGTTCTGGCTTGAGATAGAATACTCATTAAGTATTACCCGGTGATTATCCCTGGAATATAAGTAAAATAAACTAATTTTTGTTCGTTATAAAGAAATTATATTTTCGTTGTATTTTTAATTGGTATAGCCAAGAACACGAGTGGTTGTTCTCGGATAGATGCTGGTGAGTGAATGGAAGAAACGGTCCTCACCAGCATCCCGAGGAGAGATAAGGAAAGAAACAAAGGCTTCCACCAATACTCTTGATCATTTAATCGAGGAAAGGATCGTAATCGATGCGACGCTGATCCGGGGTCGCGCGAATTCAACTTTTTCGCGCGACGCCGGCGGATTCCGCGTCCCGACGCCACAAAACGCTGTCGGCCCGTTCTCCGTTTAGCCTCGGATATCCCGGCCTGCCTAACCTTGAAATCCCACTCGTCGGTACTCGCGTGTTTTTAAAACACTCGATCTTGGCTCTCGTGAGACGCGCGCATGCGTCCTACCGTCGACGGTCCTCTCTCTCCTCTTTTTTCCATTCCTCCTTCGCCTTCTTCTCTCGTCCTCTCTCCTCTCCTCTCCGACTGTTTCGTTCCCGCGTTTGCGGGTTCGACGAAATTTCAATTAAAATCGCTAACGGTGCCGGCGACATCGCCGGAGCCCGATTTAACTTTCAAATCAAACCCGAGCGCCCGCCGGAATCGATATGTCGCCGGGAAATTTGACTCTCGCCCGCGAAAAACTCACGATCTATTTTCATTCGGCGGACTTTGCGGACTTTGGAATCCTCGTATGTACAGGGTGGTTCAGGCGGAATAACAGAAACCTTCCACCACGAATAGACTGCGGATTTTATGCATTTATGGCAAAAATGAGTAGATGCAATTTAAGCAAGGGCCAGATTAAATGAATTTGACAGCTCCGATGATATAAGTCCCAGCTAATTATAATTAGTAAATGAACAATGAAATTTCTATTCAAACAATTTTTATTCTCCATGAATATTACTAAAGTTTATCTTAACCTTTCGCAGTCGGAGCTATTTTAACTTGAAAATTAAACATTTCTTCCGACCTAGAATAATTCTAGTATTGTATTTGATTTTTTCATTTTATGGATATGAAATTGATATAATATCTCATAAATGCTGAAATATGCAGTAATTGATTAGATACAAACATATTTCGTAATGTAAAGAATATTTTAAATAATGGTACAGCATATTGTAGTGGTTAAACACACTTTTTCCACAATCCTTTGCCTTCAGAAAGCATCTAGGAGCCATCATGCGATTTTCGAAGCCGTTCATCGTGTTTACGTGTTGCATAAATTTCCGCCTGCCTTTCATAGTATCTCTGCGTTATGCATCTGCTTTGGCACCTCATTTTCCGCGGATAATATTTTTCAATAACCAAGAAGCTCTCTCGAAAGGAGTTGTCGATCGCAAAGGGTTAGCTTCCGCGTAATCTGCGTGTTCCTTGCAGAAGCTCGCGATTCATTTTAATTCTGTTCGACGTTGACGAGTTCGCCGGAGTTCGCGGAACTCCCGCAGCGCGGAACAAAAGACTTTTCTTGCGATGGTTTGTCGATACACGGCGATCGATCGATCACCTGACAACGGGTAATATTCTCCGTAGTTGTGCGTGTACTATACACACAGGCAGAAAGAAAGGCAGCCGACGACGCTCGATATCAGAGTTTCCTGCATTGAACGGGTTCTCGGTGCTCTCTGTCGTCGCGTTTATGTGTTCGAGGAATGTCATCCGTTCCAGAAATATAAAAAGCGCATCTCCCGCCGCCGACGACGACAACGAGAGATTCTTACGAACCGATTATAAACTACACTTTTATGAGTCGCAGGAATTCTTGTTTCGCGATCGCGTCGCGAATGCTGCGCATTTTTCCGCTCGAATCAGCCGAAACAAACAAACCAGCAAACAAATAAATGCTTGCCGAACGAAAGGGCAATTTCGCGCGACGCGCACCGGCGCGGCGTGTACAATCCCGGCCCCCATAATTAGTTCCATTCTGCGCTGGATATTGTGGAAGTGGCTAATTTCACGACGCTCCCGCCACGGCCGCCATTTGTTCGACCCCTTGTACAATATACTTTGCTCGAGCGTTTCAGTCCGGTAATAACTCTTTTCCGACCGAAAATACCGCAAGAATCTTGGATACCAACAATGTCCCCTGCGAAATTGCCAACCGTGCCTGTATTTCGTAGGTGCCCTACACAAAGGAACCACTGACTGCTATTTTTCAGCGAAATTGCCCGCAAATCCATCATTGCGCTGTCCGTCAAATATGGACTCGATCATCACCGGCGATTTAAAGTGTCATTATTCGTGACAAGTGTTTTCGCGAATGCAGCTAATGTGGTTCTCGCTACAGTTTATTGTTCTGACAACTTGTTTGCGGTGAACTCGGAATGTTTACCTGCGAGTGCTTACATTTTAATGCAGTTCCGAACAGCTTCTACCATTTCTGCTCAAATTTCTGTTGTTTTCATATTTCATCTAGTTCAAGAGCGGCCAACCTGTGGCGCATTCGCCAAACGTGGCGCATTGGATGATTACAAGTGGCGCATCTTTGTGCCTACTTATTCTTTTGAAGTAGACGCCATAATTAAATCCGTCATCGTGTTCTCAACACCTGACAAGAAAAGGACCCCAAGTGTCCGACTTCGATTCTGATAATCTTTTGTGAGACGATGGTATATGGACCCTTAATGATGTCTGCAAAATATTAGGTGTAGCTACTCAATAGTTTTAAAGATATGGCTAATGGAACTTGGAAAACTTGAGCTCCAAATCATGGTATATCAACAAGGTATGAAAGTTTAATTCTTTATATCTTTAAAACTATTGAGTAACTACACCTAATATTTTGCAGACATCATTAGGGATCCATATACCATATCGTCTCACAAAAAATTATCAAAATCGAAGTCGGACACTTGGGGTCCTTCCCTTGTGAGTGCTCTCAGTTCAATTAATGCAGTTAGTGTGTATTTTGTACTGATGTAAATTAATTAATCTAGTTGCGTGATCCCTTTTCCTCACCCAAGCAAAGCAGATCTTACCCCTGTCCCTATTTTTCAACCCCAACAATGAACATAAGAAGGTAGAAAAAGTGCTTCAGTTGTACGGCGCATCTGAACTCGTATGCGAAAATAATTGGCGCATGGTATATAAAAGATTGGCCACCCCTTATCTTGTTCATTTCAGTACTCGGTAATTGAAAATTGAAGTTCTACACTGACAAGGGGAGTCCACGGTAGACGGGAAACGGATTTTCCTGAAACTTGCAGTATTTGAAGATGACGTATCCAAATGTAATTTAGCAAAGCAGTAGCGCGCACTACTCAAGATTTCCCGAGAAAATTGCGTTTGAAAAATCGGTTTACCCGTTCATAAGGAGTTCGCGTTAACCTATGAACATGAAGCGCAGTGGTCGAGGGCGCTATGGGAAAGACTGGTAATCAGTAGGTCGCTGGTTCGAGTCTTGCTGTCGACATTTTTGTTTTAATCTTTTTTTTCAGTTTTATTCCTAAAATTTATGAAATGTACCATTAAACAATTATTTTTTAAATAAAAAATGCATGTTTTTTATTTGGGGGTATTGAAAAAAATCGAACATAAAAATAATACAGTGTTATATTTACTTTATTATTACTCATTCTTTATTAATAAAAAAAAAAATTACGTGTTAGTATGACACGACCCAGAATGATACCCATCGTAAAAGCATGGGAAACAATAATTTTTTCGGCATCTAGCACACACTATAAACGGAGCGTTTGTACAAGAGCACGCCGTTTTCAGAAGTTCTATCGGAAAACACACTTCATTCACATTCATAAAAATTTCTCTGATTGTGAATAGTTATTTTTATTTTTGAAAAAGATATTATTTTCTATTTATACATCTCGACATTGTTGGGTTTTCCGGTTGTCCTTTACCTGGATGAACCGAGTCTGCCTGGATAAAACTTCTTTCGTGTTTGCACAAAGCAATTAAGCAAGGAGTACCAGCATGAGGATGGTAGTAACTGTTGAAGGGACGGGGTAGACTTTTACCTATGTAAGGCGCGAGGTCAATCCAGGTAAATCCCAAAAACAGACGTCGCGCTCGGTTTTATTACAGCCAAATGGCGAATACGTCTTTTTCCTGGTCCTAGCCTGCGGCCCTCCATCTCACAATCACCAACTGTCTTCCCCTATATTTGTAAATATGTTAAAGTATGCGTGGTATGCGTCGAAACTCTGCGATACCAGAGAAATTTTTATGAATGTGAATGAAGTGTGTTTTTCGATAGAACTTCTGAAAACGGCGTGCTCTTGTACAAACGCTCCGTTTATAGTGTGTGCTAGATGCCGAAAAAATTATTGTTTCCCATGCTTTTACGATGGGTATCATTCTGGGTCGTGTCATACTAACACGTAATTTTTTTTTTATTAATAAAGAATGAGTAATAATAAAGTAAATATAACACTGTATTATTTTTATGTTCGATTTTTTTCAATACCCACAAATAAAAAACATGCATTTTTTATTTAAAAAATAATTGTTTAATGGTACATTTCATAAATTTTAGGAATAAAACTGAAAAAAAAGATTAAAACAAAAATGTCGACAGCAAGACTCGAACTGGCGACCTACTGATTACCAGTCTTTCCCGTAGCGCCCTCGACCACTGCGCTTCATGTTCATAGGTTAACGCGAACTCCTTATGAACGGGTAAACCGATTTTTCAAACGCAATTTTCTCGGGAAATCTTGAGTAGTGCGCGCTACTGCTTTGCTAAATTACATTTGGATACGTCATCTTCAAATACTGCAAGTTTCAGGAAAATCCGTTTCCCGTCTACCGTGGACTCCCCTTGTGAGTAAAATACGTCTCCGTACACCCTTTAAAACAGAATAACTTTTTTATAATTATACCAAATGACCTGATGTTTTGTAAGCAATTAGAAGCATTCTAATGCGAAAAATATTTTCTAAAAATTACAATTTACAAGGTTGCATGCAAAAATAAAAAAGGCAGTTTTCAAAAGGCTTTTTATTAGTTACACACCTGCTGAAAATTTTATCGAAATCGGTTGATGCAGAAAAAAACGACACGCATCGAAAGATGTACGATTCTGTGGATTTTAAGCAGAAACTGATCAAAAGTTGTATCTTCACAATTTTTAACCGTTTGTAGCTCGTGTGTATGTCAATCGATTTCGATGAAATTTTCAGCAGGCGTGTAACTAACATAGATCTACAAAACATATATTTTAAATTTTCATTAGGGACCCAAATAAAAAAGTTTTAAAAAATGCATTTTTTATTTTTGCATGTAACCTTATCAATTGTAACTTTTAGAAAATATCTTTCGCACATCATTCAATAAACCAATGCTTCTAATTGCTTACAAAACATCTGCTCATTTGGTGTAATTATAAAAAAGTTATTCTGTTTTAAAGGGTGTACGGAAACTCATTTTACTGAGTGTAGATTCTAGAACAAAGATAAAAGGATCCTCTATTAAGAAGCAGCTCGAGGGATTTGTGCCAAATTTTTTGCGGAAGTTGCGGAATAAATTTATGAGCCCGCCCGTATTGCTCCGAAATTCGAATGAGTTAATTCGGTAGTTGAAGATCGGGATTGTAGAATAAAGAAAGCCCGGTTCGAATGTGGCAGGGGCAGTGACGGGACAGGGAGCGAAATGCCGGAGAGTTTCGTCAAAGTCAAAGTTCCGCAATTATCGGTCCCGTCGCGGGGTTTCTCGCGATCGGCGAGTTCCATTCGAAGGGAAAAGTTCCGTAGTAGCTGGAGACGTTCGCCCAGTCGTTTCGTAGTTGGTACGGAATTGCGTTCGATCGTGTTCCGAACAAGAATCTCGCGCGGCTCCTAATTAAATCTTCGCGAGAGTTGCGCGGTCCGATGGACGCGCGCCGCGTGTTCCGAGCTAATTTCCAGCGCGCAGAGTCAATTTTTCATTAATTAACAGCCGGTCACGGTGAATTTTAAACGTGACGTGTTTCCGCCCTAGGTCGTCGACCCTGTCGCCAATGGTTTCCACTCTCTCTTCTCTCTCGCGTTGCTTCGTCGACGTGCTTTGCTTTGTTGGTTTCGATAATATTAATTCGCTTATCTCTGATCGGAAACGCGACTCGTGAGAAGGAAACAATAACGTGTTTTCCTCGAAGCTGGTTGCGCACCCAGACGTTCATTCACGCGTTTTCTCGCAACGGTTGCGCAACCATCTCCGTTGCGAAACTTTTACTACTCCGATAGACACACAGTGTCTCTGAATTATTCATCGGGAAATATGCCTGACCGATCGGGAACGGTTCTCTGACCGGAGCGGCGCGGCGGCAATTATTCCGCCGATCTGGCCGCTGGAAATTGTTCCCGGTACTCGATTTGTTCGAAACGTGCTTCGCCGCTAATTTGTACCGCATTCTCAAGCGGAACTGTTTCCGAAAACATTTTTATTTCTTTCTGAACCCCTTCCACCACGATTTCTCCTGCGGTTATCATGATTAGAACTTCTTTATTGATCATAGTTTCCTAGATAAAAGAAGAAAATCCATATCTATTGTATGCCTACATACATAGAGTGTACAAAGTATTCGTACACATTTTAGAAACTAATAACTTTTTTATAATATTGTACCAAACTACCTGAATTTTTATAATCAATTAGAAGCATTGGTTTACGAAATGACATGCAAGAAAAATTTTCCAAAAATTATAATTTACAAGGTTATATGCAGAAATAGAAAAGACAATTTTTAAAACTTTTTTATTTGGGCTCTTAATAAAAATTTAAAATAGATGTTTTGTAGATCTATGTTAGTTATACACATGCTTCTTTCATCGAAATCGATTAACATACATACGAGCTAGAAGATGTTAGAAATGGTGAAAATGGAAGTTTTAGACGACTTTTGATCAGTTTCTGCTTGAAATCCACAGAATCGTTCATCTTTCCATGCGTGTCGTTTTCTCCTGCGTCAACCGATTTCGATGAAATTTTCTGTGTATGTGTATAACTAACATAGATCTACAAAATATATATTTTAAATTTTGACTAAGAACCCAAAGAAAAAAGTTTTAAAAAATGCCTTTTTTATTTTTGCATTTAACCTTGTAAATCACAATTATTTGGAAAATCTTTTTCGCATATCATTTCGTAAATCAATGCTTCTAATTGATTATAAAAAAACAGGTCGTTTGGTACAATTATAAAAAAGTTAGTAGTTTTTAAAAGGTGTACGAATATTTTGAACACCCACTGTATTGACAACAACGAAATAGAATTTTTTGGTCGGTCTAAAGGAAATTCAAATCCGCAGTCGAATTATAACATGATGCTGGTCGCGAACGTGTTAACAATTTATGTCTCACCACGGAGAAATCATAGCAGCTCTATAAGTACCTACCGGAAAACATAAAAAACCTTGGTCAGGAAAATTGGTCAGCTTTCGGGGCGATCTGGATCAGACGAGCGCGGCTCCGTGGAGCGTTTATGCTAATTAGAACGGTTCATGGTGGATCCACGAGGAAAATCGGTCGACGTAACGGACGGCCGACGGATTCCTCGGAAAAGTGGGGGTCGGGTGAATGATACTCGCGAGACCAGTCGTTCGCCATTCCAGTTAGCCTCCCCCGGCACTTCCGTCTATCGTTGTCCACTAGAGTGTAACGATCGGCCTGGATCCTAGCGATCAACCAGAACTTAAACACGCCCGTGAAACGCGTCCATGCCCCCCCTATATTCCTCCCGTGCTCCCCTCCTTGCCGTCTCGTTCCTGTGGCCAGTTTTACGACGCTTCGCGGAAGCTTCTCGGGTCCTTCCACATGGATGACGATGATGTAACCCGGTGAATGATTTTTCTTCTCTTTTTCGCAGGGGGACGCACCGACAGAGATGGCATGAGGGACGGCTCCGGCAACGTTGCCGAGGTGGTGAGTGTTATTCTATTGTTACTGGCGGGTTACAATGGCTAGACAATGCCGGCGATGCCGAGCGTTACATTGCCTTTAATTGGGATATTATTAGACTTGATGATGCTCGTAACGGTGTGCGAGACTTTCACCAAACGGGAATGCTAAATTTCATGCGTGACTCCTAACAGTTTCCCCGTTCGATGACACCTATGCGCCGTGCGAAAAAATTACAGAGGATATCGTACTCTTATATCAAGCGTATTTCTTCGAGTTCTACGTGACTCGACTTCGCACGTTCAGAACTGAACACATTTTCTTTTAGTGTTACAATTGTACAATTGCAACAGCTCGTGCTCGATTTTTCCGGACCTCGCCTTATTCGAAGAAAGAAAGAACACATTTCTGCGACGAATGCGCCTACCAGCTTGTGAAACGTTCGGGAAGCAATTGTAGAAAATTGTTGGTGACTATGCACAACGTAATCGATTAATAAAACTGTCCACTTGAAAATGTAATCGCTCGTGCTTTATTCTCAAATCGGGCAGAAACTTCTGCAATCATCCAATAGTATAATTACGCGCGACTAAAAGTGGCTGAAAAGAATGAAATTGCGAATATGGCGCAAATGGTTAATGTACCGTGTAATGAACGTTTCTACCAATACCGCGTGTAGAGATTAATTGTAACGTGCCTCGGGGGCTTATAAAATTTCAATACATAGAGGAACGTAGAGATTAAAACAGGGATGAATGAAATAAAGTGGTCTCTGAATAAAAATCTGATCCTGCGTAAATTCTGAATCGAATTTACCACATGTCCATGTTTTAGTTTCGGACATTTTAGGCACTGCGATCCTTTCGGAAGAGGAGACCAGAGATTTTCGTCGGACCTGTTTCCCATCGGTCTTTGCGCATACTACACGCTGATCCGTCGAGTTTGCCTGGCAGCCAACTCCACGGGAGCTTTGAGACACGAATATAGAAGCTTCTTACGAGTTGCCGCGAGAAACTGCGGGTAGCTACGCAAAGTATTTTCGAAAGGCCCGAGGCTGTTGGCGCCAGGAAGTAGGCTACCGGGTTAATACATCGCGGCGAGAGCCGGGGAAAAGCGACGAGCCTCAGAAGGACACAGAAAAACCGAGAAAGACTTCACGGATTTGCCTTTTCGCGCCGTTAACGATCCGGGGATTGGCTATCGATCAGAATGATGCATCGAAACAGGCTTTTATCTTTCTCCTCCGCATTGTTGTTGCCGAGCAACAACTCCAAGTTAGGCTACTCTTCCTTGTTATTTCGTAGCCGGTTCTGGACATTGATCGACGCAATCCCACAGATCTAGGGGATACCCGGTAATACATAACAATTATCTCGCGAATCGGCGCATGGATCGACAGAAAAAGCGTCGATCCCGACCGGTGAAACCATCCGAAAGACATTCGATCACGCAAGAACCGCCTCTCGATCGAGGCCACCGTGGATACCGCCGAAACAAAAACACATAATTCAGTTAAACGATAGATAGGGAGCCGTGGAATCGATGAAAGCGAGGTACAAGTACCTGTTCCCAGTTGGCTGACCTTGGTGGGCTCCAGTGAAAAGTAAACCGAGAAATATGGAAGGGGATATACATAGAGGTTCGGGTTCAACACACTTGCTGGATGAGTGTCACCCAGATTCGAGGCCTGCCGATCGTGCTCGGAATCACAGACGCCGGTTTGCTATGAATCGTCTCGTCGCGTGGTGTGGGCGATTTCGAGCGCGTCTTCCTCTCGAGGCGCGGTTCAAATTCCGACCCGAGCAACAAAGAAACTGGAAGATCCTCGGTTCCGTTTCGATTTGGGAGACCTTCGTTCCGGGAATCGTCGCAGCGACCTACACCGAAACGAAACGGCCCGCCCCGGGGACCAAGAGGTTAAGGCGGTAGTCACACCTGTGGTTGTAACTAGAATCTTACTAGATTTTGGGTCGAAAATATGGGTTTGCGCGCTTCGGTTGCTTGACCTTATTTGAGCAGATTTTGGGCTGGTTGAGGGCTCATTCTAAAGAGGAAGGTTCATCACACTGCGCTCTGATCATGAGGTTAACGAGATTATGTTTATATCTAATAATATGAGGGCCCAAAGTAGAGTAAAAATCTAGAAAAAAACGGCAGATTTCAATACATTTTTCTGTCTCCAAAAGACTTTTTTGATTTATATGATGACCAGAGCGCAGTGTGACGAAGCTTCCTCTTTAGAATGAGCCCTCACCTAGCACAAAATCTCGTCAAATAAGGTCAAACAACCGAAGCGTGCAAACCCATTTTTTCGACCCAAAATGTAGTAAGATTCTAGTTATTTGCTATTTACTATAATCTTACTAGATTTTGGGTCGAAAAAATGGGACTGCGCCCGGACATTTTTTGTCCTTATTTGAGCAAATTTTTGGGCTGGGTTAGGGCTCATTCTAAAGAGGAAGGTTCATCACAGTTCGCTCTGGCCGTCATAGCAGTCAAAAAGTCTTTTAGAGACAGAAAAATGCATTGAAATCTGCGGGTTTTTTTCCTAGATTTTTTCTCTACTTGGGGCCCTAATATTATTAGATATAAACATAATCTCGTTAACCTCATGACCAGAACGCACTGTGTCAAACCTTCCTCTTTAGAATGAGCCCTCAATCAGCTCAAAATCTGCTGAAATAAGGACAAAAAATGTCCGGGCGCAGACTCATATTTTCGACCCAAAATCTAGTAAGATTCTAGTTATAACCAGAGTTTTTCCAAAAACTGGAAAAACAAATTTTTAATTCATCTTTCTATCTTGAGGCTGCGAATTTGATACGTTTATAGTAAAAACAAACACACAATGTCTCTTGTTAATGACATTATTTAAGTAAATTTTTATGAAGAAGATTATTAAGAAAATAGAATTTAAACCAATCGATTTCCACGGAAAACTTGTAGCCGTTTCGGAGTGTCACGGTTTGCTAAGCGTGGGAGGATGAAGAAGAAGAAGAAGAAGAGGATCATCAGAAATAGTAGGAAACGCTCGGAAGTGACCCGAGCTGAAATCCGCCACCCGAAAGTTTCCCGAACAATCGTAACTCGGGCGGCCCTGATCTATTTAATCGGCGGAAGGGAAGCGCCCCAGCATCGGCATTGTTGAATCAGGCTATTTGAAGACGGCTCCGCAGCACACGTCGCGTCGGTTAGTTTCCCTTCCATCTTCGAGTCTGACGCGGTAGTCAGCATTGATCTTGCTTGGGCCGGGTGCTCTCTATTCTAATTTTAATTAAAACCAGATCGCGTGCCGACTCGGTCTTGATTCGCCGGTAATTAGCGAGCTCCGCGACGCGCGCCGATAATCCCTGATAACGAAATCAAGCCTCCGTGACGCGATACCGATACCAAACCGATCCAACGTTCCTCGAGAGCGGTACGCATCGCGAAAAACCCTTCCAGCCTATTGTAGATAATGCTGGAAATTGAGATATTGTTGTGGAAATAAAAATTAAAGAAAAGAAAAAAAATAGAAATTAAATGACGTCGAAGAAAGGAAATAAATCTCGAGCTTACTAGTCGGACGTTGACGATGACAGAAGATTACGTGTCTCGCTCTATTTGTCTTCACAGGGGCGTGTCGTAAGTGGGCGTGGTTTCGTGGCCCTCGATTTCAAAGACGCCAGAGATGACGTCATTCTTCCGACGGTTCTTTGAAGTGAAGTGATATTCCCACGCCAGTGACGAGAAAGTCAGGGATTCGAAAGAAAGATTCGCAGCCGTGGGTCTGCGAGCGCAACAATCGAATCGATCGCGCGCGTAATTTGTTTAATCGGGACTGTAACGACGGACGACGAGACAAACGCGAAAAATAAATAGAGAGCCGGCGCGAGATAAATACGGGATCGGGGAACGTCCGGGCCCAACCTGTAGGCTGGTAGAGTGGTGGAGGACTGGGTTGTTTGCCGGCGACAATTGTTGCAAATCCCGATCGGACTGCACGATAATTCGACGCGCCCTCCTCGTTTTAATCGTTCGACAAATTTCCAGCCGGGTACAAGCCGCCGCGCGTTCCAATTAATTTTCCCTCGATGGAGAACAATGAGCGGCGGGACCCCGAGCCTTTCTCTATTAAAGCAAAGTCTCGATAATCCGCAGTACACGGAACCGAAACGCTCACGAGCCGGGAGACCGAAGAGAGAGAGAGAGAGAGGAGAGTGCAGGGTTGGTTGATTTTAATCCAAGCGGCGAATCAACGCGGAAAATAGGTGATCGCGTAGGAAACACTCGACGCGATAAAACCAGGCGCACGCGTGCTCGACTCGGCGCGTTTTAAGGCAGAGCGCATTCGTCGCTCGATAGACCAGCGATTACCGCCGCTAAATTAATTATAGGAGCCGTTCGCTGCGGCGGTGTACAACCAGCTAACGGCCCTGTAAACGCAGAGCCTTCGGCTCCGCTCCGAAACCCCGTTTCTGGGACCGTTTCGCCCCGCGGAATTCCGCGTCGAACAAGGTCGAACCAACTCGGATCCCGATTTCTCCACCACCGCTGCGTTTCAAACCGATCCGTGTCTGCGAGCCCCGTCGCGATTAATACTGTCGAATGCTATTCGCAGCCGCAGCCGAGCAATTAATCGGACGATATTCTCGAAATCAATTTGCCGGGACCGCTTGCACCGACTGTGGCCTCGCTGGAATACATTAGTCTAGAAATATGTCCTTGCGAAAACATTTGCTGTAATGAACCTTCCTCCAAAGCGTTCGCTTTAATGAAAGATAAATAACGAAATTCATTCCACCACGTCGAAAGTGTTGTTCGTTCTATGAATTTTGTTGACCCAGTTTTTGAATTTTGCTCGTTCTGCTGGGCGCACGAGCCAAATTTTGGGTAGGAATACTCTGATTCTATTTGGCTGAACAAAACTGTACGTTGTTCAACTTTATATTAAATCAATGTGATTCTACTTAATGTAGCTCATCGTTTAATGGACCAACATTATTTTACAATTCTACGACGTGCGAGAGACCATCATCTATTATGTTCGAACATATCGCGTTGCGATGTCATAGACTGCAATGACGTCACTGAAGGTCGTAAATCTTCAACTCAGTTTTCCGAGATGAATTGACCGATTCCTTACCACTTATTAGGATGGAAAGGATGTTAATTTAAGGATGTTCTGGAGGTACAATGGGAGACAAAAGTACAAGAAATTCGAAATCCATCAATATATCGGCAATGAAAGCCATTCATGAGTATATTTCGCATTAAACTTTTGCGAAAACTGTACCCTCCGTAGCTATATTCAGTGGTCTACACTTGTCGCGTTTCCATGCTAGTGAGAGACAACACGATAAATTTGACGTTTTGTAACAGTTTATAATTTTTCTGCTCTGTAACTGTTTAGTGAATCCTAATAAATTTTAAATATAATTAATTACATAATTTTTACTACATATAAGAAAAAACTGCAGTTTTTAGTTGCGCTTTTTCAAGATTTTAATAGGGTTTGAAGTGGAATTTTATGAATTCTCCATAAGAAGACGTGTTAAAATGTGAAAACTTTAAGTTGCTATAATTCTTAAACGGTGCAGTGAATCGAACCCAAACTTTGGTAATTGCATTAATTTAGTAAGAATTATATCTTGTCAAATTTTCAAAAATTTTGTTGCGTTTTTATATACCTCCAGAACATCCTTAAATGAACTTGCATCTTTTTTGACTAAATAAACACTGAATTTATTTACATACTGAAGAATTTACAAGATTGTGAAAAAGCTGATGATGGTTGTGCAGATTTCGAGAGGAACTGACTTGAGGGTGAGTACGAGAGCATTTAGCCTCGGGAATGCGTGACTTTAAGAAAAGAGCCATGCGGAATCGTCGATTGGCATTTTTTCGAAATGGGTGAGGGAAACGGTCGTCTCAGTTAATTGGTTAGAAAAGACATGCGATACAAAGGGCAAGTGACCGCCCCTCACTATGTTCACTCGCAAGGACGGATTGTACCTGCGGGTGACCCACGCGGAAAATCCGCGTGGCCTGGGCGAGAGGCATAGCGAGCCATAAGTCCGAAAAGCGCCTGACTCGAACAATGCATGGAGGAATAAAACTTGAAGATGGCTCGAATTTGATCGCCAGATGCGGACCTAGAATCTGTAAAACACTAAATCAGAAGAGTAAGAACGGCTTTTCGGAGAGATTGCTACTATGCTTGGTTCGATGTTGTTTTCGAAAACGTGCAAGGCAGATGGGGTCGACTTTTATGACCTCGACTACCTGGCTTACAATTTGAACCGACAATATACTGAAGATTCAGACGGTCTTTACCTGCAATGAACATATTACATAAGTATGTATCGATAGTTGATTTTTTCCAGAGTTATCAAAGTCAGTAGTTAGTAACGTCAAAATGGAATGAATACATACATAGTCTGGTTTTCCGGGACAGATGTTAGTATTTGAAACAGTGATGATCCGCAGAGATGGTTAGAGTTCCATGCAGTCGATTCGTGATTCCCGGGAGCCGTCGCGGAAAGTGTGCCGATCCGTGTACAGCATTCCGTCCGGATGTCGGACAAGGAGACAGCGGTGCGTTAAAACAATCTGCGAACCGAGGAGAGGCAGAGAGAGCCGGCGCGGTGAGCGCGGGGGAGTCAAATAACGCAATTACTGCCGAGCCGGTTGGACAATGAGGCCTTTAATTAACCCCCATATAAATTCTTCATCCTGCAGCCTCGTATTGTTTGTGTCGGGCAAACAGCACACGCGCGAGAATCTGCAATGACAGAGCACGTCGCGGCGAACGATGCAAATGATATATGACTATGCGACGACGCGTATCCACCGTGTGTCGGTTCGACGCTTGACCCAATGCCTCGCCGTCGATCCTGACAAATGACGTCTGGCCAGACGGTGGACGCTTTACGCCATGCTGCGGGGTGCCTCGACTCTTTAACCTAACAGGATACGCGTCATTCGGGAAAACAACGTCGGACAGAAAATGATTTCCTTACCGGGAACATCGAATTTCCGGACTCGTTCAGAAGATATTCATTGCCTTCAACGCGCAGTGTGGAGTATTTGTCTCGACGAGTTAGCCAAAATACGATTTTTCAAATCTTGCGTAAGATGACAAATTTTTGTTGTCTGAGCTACTGCAATATACGAAGAACAGTGTACCAGTTTGATTTTTTAAATGTATGTACTCGTGTAGCGTTGTCATGCATTGGAAGTACAGACGAATTTATATGTGACGAAGATATTGTTCTTTTTGTAATATAGTAAGTATACATACTTAAAGAAACAACACGATCCTCGTACGATCGATCGTGTACAAGTCGACGGAAGCTCGGAAGATTTATGAACTCCTCGATGGAGCTTATTCGTTCTGAAAAGATATCGCGGTGGATGGAATTATTGCTCGGAGATCGAGCGTAAAACATCGGTACTAAACGGTTTTAGCATCTGTTCCGATGTATTATACGTACAAGGCGGCGTATATGACGGTGTATTTCTTCGACGTTACGTTTTACCATTGAAAAACAACGGCACAGTCGTATAGGAAACACGAGCAGTTCTGCGACAACGACGACCTGGCTGTACAGACGCGGAGCGCAATCCCGGTACCGTTTTACGCGGTTCCAGTTAGAAGAACTAGATTAACAGCCCTTGGACAAATTCCAGCCGCTTGATCCTCGGGACGGGTTTCTGTTCATGGAGGAAAACAGTTGTTTCAGTTGAGTCGTGCTGTTTTGCGCGCTGATCGGTTGTGCTACCTTCTTGGGATACTCCGTGTCTTTTAGATTTAGATTGCGCTGTTGATCCGTGACAATTTCTGGTTGCGATCGATTCAGAGAAAGACGGTACAGAGATCACAAGTTGTCGAGCATCTGAAAGCTGTATTAATATATTGCTGTACACAATCTAGTAGATAATGCTGTAAAGTGTACAGTTATAAATAGTCAGCGGATTTTTATGTAAAATAAAAATTGTCTGCATTCATTCCAACCTACATGAGCCGAATAGGTTTTGTTCCTTGATGATTGTAACAAGCTGGAACACTTATCACTAGACTGCGGATCTCTATGCCAAATAAAAATGTTTTGCATTGATTGTGGGAAGCAGGAATAAAATAAAAATCGATTTCATCCCTTAGTGACTTTGTTACATTAAAAACAACGTTACGATATTCTGAAATTTTTCCAACCAATTTCTTCATAAATGCTTTAAGATCCGCAGTGTACTTATCACACACCTCCGAAGATATAAGAGAGTGGCCAAGAATAAGCTAGACGAAGAGACCACGCCATCTTCGATCGCTTCCACACGGCTTGGGTGAATTAACGATTCACAGGGACCTTTCCCAAGATTGTTTTCTGTTAAGCATTTCTTGGTTGAATGGGTTGTTTGAAGACACTGGCCTGACTAGTCGGTTCCCAGGCCGAGGCCAGCCGCGGCAGACGTTGCGCGTTTTTCATTTTTCATCGGGAACGAGAACCGTGTCGTTGGAAGTCGTTCCTCCGGTTGGCAATCACGGCGGAGCTGGAAGCAGAGTATGTTCGGCAGAGCTTTGCTCGGGGGATGTATGTTCGATGCAGCAGCCGATAGACATCGGCAAAACCTCGGCCCGACACAGCCGATGAACTTTCGCCGGAGCCGACACAGCCGAGGGAAATGTTTTTCTCCGAGCATTATAAATTCTCATTGATTAGAGAGACCGTAAACGGGTTTATGACGTACAAACGACCGGACGCGACCTGAGGGGAACAAGGATTTACGAGCGAGCGCGTAACCGGCCGGCGATTGATGCGCGCGAGAAAACCGCGACCGGTCGCGTTTGTGTCCCGGACCGCGTTCTAGGCGACCGGCGCGGTTTTCTTTCGACGGAAGTCGAGCACGTTCCGCGAAAGCAGCCATACGTTGCGGTAGAGAGAGAGGTTCTCTCGTGGAGTGTAGTTGGAGAAACGGCCCGGGACACACGTTTGCTACGAGCCAAGGAGTATAGCAGCACACGTGAACGCTCGCCTAGCTCGCGCATCGCTGGCCTCGCTAACGGTAGTGCGAGATCGACGTTGCTTTTCTTTCGCTCCTCCTTCGCGGTTTCATTGCTGTTCGCGCAGCGACTTCGTGCCTCGACTCGGTAAACCGCGAAATTCGATCAATGGAGGGACACGCGCTGCTATGGTCTGATAAGCACGCTGTGCGTTGTTTAGAAATCTTTTTGGGATTAATGGTCTTGAGAGGGGTTTGGGAAGGGGATCAGCAAGGCGAAGAGAGATCGGGCAAGTTTTAGGGGTATGGGAAACAACGTCCAGTGATGAGAGGGAGGATAGAATTTATGAGGGAAAGGGTTTATGCGCGGAGAAGGGAAGGGACCTGGGTGGAATCATGGCAGGGAAGGAGGAAGGCTTTAGAGGAGGGATCAAGAGGTGTCTAGGGGACGGAAGAGTCTAGTAAAACGGGGAAGGAATCACGGAAACATGCCATGGGACCAGACAAGGGAGGGAGGAAGGGGAAAGAAGTCCATCAGGGTCCCCCTCGAGCTCCCAAAAGGTCGGTCCCACCTAGAGTCTCGAGACGGACTGCCAATTTTCGACAGCGCCATCTTGATAGGTCAATCTATCGAGTACCATAGACATAGACAAACCATATCCATTCTATGCATGGGTTACCCTGGGTTGGTCGACAACTCATTTGACCGACACTGTTTTCATCAACGATTGGACCGACAGTAACTTTCGTCGACACTATGTTTTCATCTACACGGTCAAATCGTCGACAAATGACTTCATCGACACGGTTTGGCCGACACTAACACAGTCAAATCGTCAATGACAACAGTGTCGGTCAAATGAGTTGTCGACCAACCCAGGGTAACCCTCTATGCATACCTTGGAGAACACTCTTAAGGCGGTAGTCCCACCGCTGGTGACAACTAGAATCTTACTAGAAAATATGGGTCTGCGACTGAACGTTGTTTGAACTTATACGAGCATATTGTGAGCTGGGTGAGGGCTCATTCTACAGAGGAAGGTTAGATCTAGTGCACTCCAGTCATCACACAAGTCAAAAAAGCCTTTTAGAGACAGAATATGCATTGAATCTGCGGGTTTTTTCCTAGATTTTTTCTCTACTTTGGGCCCTCATATTATACATATTAAACATAATCTCGTTAACCTCATGACCAGAGCGCAGTGTGATGAACCTTCCTCTTTAGAATGAGCCCTCACCCAGCCCAAAATCTGCTCAAATAAGGTCAAACAACCGAAGCGCGCAAACCCATGTTTTCTAGTAAGATTCTAGTACGATTCTAGGGTGGGACTACCGCCTTAAGGGGGTAGTCTACCCGATGGTTACAACTAGAATCTCACTAGAATCTTACTAGAAAACATGGGTTTGCGCGCTTCGGTTGTTTGACCTTATATCAGCAAATTTTGGGCTGGGTGAGGTCTCATTCTGAAGAGGAAGGTTCATCACACTGCGCTCTGGTCATGAGGTCAACGAGATTATGTTTAATATGTATAATATAAGGGCCCAAAGTAGAGAAAAAATCTAGGAAAAAAACCCGCAGATTTCAATGCATTTTTCTGTCTCTGAAAGACTTTTTGACTGCTCAGATGACCAGAGCGCAGTGTGATGAACCTTCCTCTTTAGAATGAGCCCTCAGCCAGCCCAAAATTTGCTGATATAAGGTCAAACAACCGAAGCGCGTAAACGCATTTTTTCGACCCAGAATCTAGTAGGATTCTAGTTATTTGCTAATTTACTAGAATCCTGCTAGATTCTGGGTCGAAAAAATGCGTTTGCGCGCTTCGGTTGTTTGACCTTATTTGAGCAGATTTTGGGCTGGGTGAGGGCTCATTGTAAAGAGGAAGGTTTGACGCAGTGCGCTCTGGTCATTAGGGCAGTCAAAAAGTCTTTCAGAGACAGAAAAATGCATTGAAATCTGCGGGTTTTTTTCCTAGATTTTTTCTCTACTTTGGGCACTTATATTATACATATTAAACATAATCTCGTTGACCTCATGACCAGAGCGCAGTGTGATGAACCTTCCTCTTTAGAATGAGACCTCACCCAGCCCAAAATTTGCTGATATAAGGTCAAACAACCGAAGCGCGCAAACCCATGTTTTCTGGTAAGATTCTAGTAAGATTCTAGTTGTAACCATAGGGTAGACTACCCCCTTAACGTCCCTCCTTCCGACACTTGTGTCTAAGGCAGGACCCGCTAGATAGCCTTACTGATGAGTCCTCTAGCGGGTCTAGGACGAAACACACCACCATCTTTCTTCTTTTTCTCTTATAGAAAACAATCTATAGCAAACGTGTCTCAGGACGTAATGATTCAAATCCGAATCGAACGTTTGAAAAATGGTTACAAAATTGCTATTTAGTGCATAATTTGATCGAAACCGTGCGCCGCGAACATAACCCCAAATTTACTCTTAAGATGATTGAGAAAAAGATAAATATTCGTTTGCTTGACTACTCCAAAAATCTGCGTAAGTACTTCCACAGAGCGAATCGGTTAGTATCTCGGGAGAGCGATGCTGTTTTACGTGTCCGCCACGCGGAGAGGGTTAATTCAGTTTTTCTCGGAGTGTCCGCGAGCCTCTTTGAGGAAGTGTCCGACGATTTAAATGCCTCGTTCGTGGCGGCTGCACTCCTCCCTCGTGTCTCGTGTCGTCTCATAGCAGTCGTTCGATCGGTCTCGCTCGATCGGTTTTCGCTGGGGGCACTTTTAAGGCATCCTGCCTAAGTACCTTTTATTCGACGTCAGAAAGTTTCAGACGGGCGTCGTCCCCCTTCCGCGCACGCCGCGCTGCGCTGGGGAGAAACGTTACTGATGTCGCGTCGCTGAAATTTCCACGACCCGTCTTTCCTTCAGGCCAGGTCGTCTTCCCGTGGGTTCCCGGGGGATGGAGGGGGGTTCTCTCGTTATTTACGAATCGCGAGTAACAGACGAGACAAGGGAGACATTCTTCGAACGCCACAGATCAAGACATGTCTGCCACTCTACCATGGTCCTACGATTCCATTCCCCAACAAACCATGCTAAGTAGCCAGACCGAGGAAATTGAGGGGAATACAGTTTCACCCCCTCTCTGTCATTGCCGGATTAGTCGCGTGACATTGTGACACGTGCAGGGTAGAGACGGTCCGTTATCGGGGATACTCGCTGTGGTAGAAGGAGAGTAGTGGGATCTAGAGACTACATAGTAGGAAGTTTTGATCTGGCTTCACTGCCCCCGCTCCCGCACGGACCGGTCACGTGACGCGTATCACTTCCATTGTAATTACCACTGATCGTACCACGTCCAGTCAAACGACCGGTTTCACATCTTTTATTGTTTAATTATTGAAATTATCAAAATGCTTCCATCAGAAATTATTCACGTATTATTATAAAAATTGTGAAGAATCTAAATAAGTTCAGTCCTGTCATTTTTATGAAACAACGTGTATCCGACACATTTTGTAGCCGGCACTCCCCTACTCCTTAGTCGGCTACTCCCCTGAATTCCCCTATCTGGTCACCCTGGTTCCACGTTCTACGTGCAACGTGACTGGCAAAGCCTCGCGAAGGAAATATGCTGGAGTCGGCCTCCGAACGCGGTGCCACACGACCTGCCACTCGTCATCGACCGCCCCCATGAATCATAATTATCTATCCACGAGCTCGTAATTCAATTCCACTGTGCGTCCGTGCGATGAATGATATCGGGCGAGCGAGCAGGGTAGGGGGAGAGGACCAGCGCGCGAGACGCGTTATCGTCGTTCAATTAGGCGCACACCACGGACCCCAACACCGAGAGGCCTGTATCGTGGTGGCACGTACCGCGCGCCAGCGTCAACCTACATACTTTCCCGCACCTTTGACCCGCCGGCTTCCCTCTCGCCTCCTCCTCGATCGCTCTCTCTCTCTCTAATCGGCTTTCTCGAACCACCTGGGGAATTTGGTGCGAATTCTGCGCGAACGCCGCAGCAGCTCCCCAGACGTCGCTTCCGAATTCCGCGTGTGTCGTCCCGCAGATCCTCGAGAAATTTCGCTGATCTCATCTACGCGGTCCAGCCTGCATAATGCTCGAATTAAATCCCGGGTACGTGTCTTCAAGTCTCAGAAAAAGGAACACACGTCGGAGCGACGAGATAATCCTCTGCGCCGGCCGGCAATCCATTTAATTAAACAGCTACTAAAAAGTCGAGATTCGTCAACGCGATTACTGCATCGCACACACCTGCTTCTACCGCGAGCTTCTCAAATATACGTCCATATTTCGAAATGAATTTCGTTCCAGCTCGTACAGAAATTCGCTGCAAATTAATCTTTGAACCTGCAGCATTGATTACGCTAGTTCTACGTAGAAATAATTACGTCGGAGTAACATGAAATTTTGAAGAAATTATTCAGTTACAAGAAACATATAATTGATGCTCCCAAAATTTTGTTGATTATTAAATGCGACGTATTCTCATGTGCATTGTTCGTTGAAGTTGAAGATAGCCAGGGAAAACATATCTATAACATCGTGTAACGACCATGCATAAGCAAACTAACGAGTCACCATCGTCCCCGAAGGGTTACCAGATCGATTTAGCCGCAATTAGTAAACTCCATCGATTGCAACAGCCCGCAAGCATCGACCTAGAGTCCGCTCGCGAGATTTCACCGTCAGATATCCGTTTCTACAGCGTTGATCCTCCATCTGGGAACTGGAATAACGCGATCGTAATTGTACCCCGGATGAAAAGCTTGCGAAACGTTTACCGGACAGAGCGGCTGAATCTACGGGAGAAACGGGAGAGAGTGGCTTCTTTTAATTAAAGAGAGGACTGCACTTTTCAAGCATCCCTCTCCGGACGATAATCCGGACTTCTATATTTCCGCGTAGCTGCGGTTGTCGTCGCATGGTTGCAGCGTTGCAGCCTCTCTGCTCTGTGTCTCTCTTTATTTGCCGATCTCGGAGCAGGCCGAGTTAAGATTACTCCGCAACCCGGTTTCCTCGTTGATGACGAGCGCGCGCGTCTTCCACGCATGCGATCCACGTCGGAATCAAACTAAGAGATTGTTGTTTGCCCTGGCAATTTCGGTGCGTTGTCTGCCCATGTGCATTTCATCATTCTCCAGCACATCGGTATAGGTGTACCCTACCTGGTGCAGCAATTTCCGATTTGTATTTAGAAAGTGCAACTCTTCAGGAAGATCAATAGACACGCAATTGCAAAAGACAATTTGGAGTATTTTCAGAATTGTCTGGCTTTAGAAAGTGCAACTCCTCAGGAAGATCAATAGACACGCAATTGCAAAAGACAATTTGGAGAATTTTCAGAATTGTCTGGCTTTCACGGACTCAAATATAATTATTTTTCATCTATTAAACTTATTGAGAGGAGAAACAATATTTTATTTGGCTTCTGTTTCCTGCAGACAATTTTTATTTTCCATAAAGTGTTACATTTCCTAGATACAAACATAGAGCAACGTAAAAATTGTCTTAAATATTAATACAAGTTTGAATATTGCCATTCGAGTGCAAAGAATTGTTTTTGTCAATCTCAACATTTGTTTTTATCGAATTTTATAAATCGACGTATCCCTTGACTGTCTATTTCCATTTTAGAGAAGAACGACTCCGATCAAACTATTATTCGCTGCACAAGCGATCACATGACATTTTACGCTGTCGACACAGTGCTGAAATTCGAGAACAGGCAAAACGACAAGGTAGAATGGTATCTGCTTCGAGCAGGGTCATGAAACAGCAGCAGGAGCACCCGATAGGAAATAGGAAGTCGACACAGTGCACCGAAAATGTCCCTCGCAGGAACCAGAGAGTAAAGTGTAAAGTGCATACCGCTTGGGTCTCTGCCGCGGGTGGGGGTACAGTCGGAGGGTAAAGAGAAAGAAAAGGGCTGAACGGGAACATCGCAAAGGGAGAAGTTGAACTGTCATTGACTCCCTCTCTCCCTGCGCTGCTTCATCGTTCGCGTTCCACTCTGAAAGCGTTCCTTGTGCTCTCGAAAGGCTACGGTGCCTTTCTGGGCGCGATGACGTTGTCCAGAAGTCGGGGCCATCGGTTGAAAAAGCCAGGGCATAAAGAGAAAGAGAGAAAAAGAGAGAGAGGGAGAACACGCCAACGATTTTCTATCTGTGGTCACGTTAATAATCGCTCGTGAGCAGATCGGGCTCTCTAATGGTTCGAAGAAAGGGTCCGATTCACCCGGGGCCCGTGATGATTTTCCTTTCGGTCCATCGTGACTTCGTTTATTGGGTCCCGTTCGTGCTGCATTTTTAGACTATTTGCATCGTTAACGCGTTCCCCTTCAAGCTATACAATTTTGAGCTTGTGAGAAAGTATTTCGCTCCAATGGTTTCCCGAGTCTTGCAAAGAAGAAATAATCTCCCGTATAAAAATACCACTGCCGGTCAAATGTCTGGTTTCATGTTTTCCATTTTACAACTATTAATTCGTACACAACCCATGTAAGTAGAGTCTTGTCATTTTTGTGAGGATAAAACATTTTAATCGATTTTATTGCTTGGCAGCTTTAGCGTCAATGAAAATCGGAGTGGACAATTTGCTTCGGGAGCTCGAGCAAGTTCTCCAGAGACGTGTCGTACGTAAAATATCTTCGCCCAACTATGTATCGCGCAATACCTGATTCCTCGGGATACTTCGGAAGATTCAGTTCCGCGTTAGGAAGACGAGCGATAGTTTCGCTGGAAGTTTCCGGTGGATCCGGAGGCGACTTCCAGAAAGTCACTCCAATTCCCCCGACGTGCATAGTTGGAGGTTGATAGTTCCTTGTCAACGATAACGCGAGTAAACAGAAATAGGTACATGCACAGGCCCCGTGCGCGGGTGTGAGTGTCGATGCATTTGGTTTTGAGCGCAGCCACACGTGCTATAATGCGCGCCGTATGCCGATACCCGGCCGAGATAAAGTACTAGGAAACGAGCGTGCATAGGCAGGGAACCGACGCGCAACAACCGCCGCCGCGCCGTCCTCGTGCATCGCGATCGCCATAACGTATCGGCTGTTTCAAAGTTACCCGGCGATCCCGTACACGGCATTGCCATACTCGTTCTCCAGACTTCGAGCTCCGACGACCGGCTCGTCTCGCCTTCTGGGAAAGAACGTCCGCTGGGGACGCCTCGCGGACGCATTATCGCGACATCCTCTTCACAACATTTCTACCAGAGCACTACGAAACCTCCCTGAGCTCTGTGTCCAAGCTCTCGGACAAAGTCCCGTCCAATGTCAAAATTTAACAATCCCTAGACAATTAAATGGTATTTTTCTATGTATTCTGTAATCATCATGTTGCAAGCAAGTGGAGGGATCCATTTATCTTGCATGGTTGTAACAAGATGACCCAATTTGTTAATGTTCCTCTGAAAATATGACAAAATTTCTCCGAATGTACATTCTCTGCTCCGTAATATATTAATTTAAAGTCTTAAAATGAGAATTTCTGCAAATATGTTAAATACAGAAAGCTTTTTATTAATCTATACATTTTGGTTGGTTACACAAGGGTTAATGAAGAATATTTTCTTGTTAGTCGCAAAAGTACAAACGCACATTACAGAGTCAGCAATATAGGTCAGCCCACGATTTACAGTCCAGCATTCCCAGTGATTCGGGACAGTTTAATTTTGGCCGGGATGGGAACTAAGAAGTTTTTCACCCGCTAATAGATTGATGGGAATGATTTTCGGGCAGCGGTTGATAGAACGATGCTCTTAGCGTATGAGCCGAGCTTCCATTCGTTGGCAGAGCTTTTCTAGCCAGGCAGCAGCGGCACGGTTAACCGAAGCGTTGTGCGTGTACCGGGTCCGCGGTTACCCGGTTCTATTCTCCTCCTACGCGGGTATCGGTGGCTTTGTTGGATGCGTGCGTTGTGTTGCGTTGAGTTGCGTATGCACACTATCGGCCAAAAGTTTGGAATCTTAATCTAAATATCGAATATACCGATCAATTTTCAAATGCTCAATCGTCATCATATTAAATATTAACTAGTCAAATAATATTTCGAAACAGATTTCAGCATTTTGAAATGCTCAATCGTCATCATATTAAATATTAACTAGTTGAATAATATTTCGAAACAGATTTCAGCATTTTGAAATGCTCAATCGTCATCATATTAAATATTAACTAGTCGAATAATATTTCGAAACAGATTTCAGCATTTTGAAATGCTCAATCGTCATCATATTAAATATTAACTAGTCGAATAATATTTCGAAACAGATTTCAGCATTTTGAAATGCTCAATCGTCATCATATTAAATATTAACTAGTTGAATAATATTTCGAAACAGATTTCAGCATTTTGAAATGCTCAATCGTCATCATATTAAATATTAACTAGTCAAATAATATTTCGAAACAGATTTCAGCATTTTGAAATGCTCAATGGTCATCATATTAAATATTAACTAGTCGAATAATATTTCGAAACAGATTTCATCATTTTGAAATGCTCAATGGTCATCATATTAAATATTAACTAGTCGAATAATATTTCGAAACAGATTTCAGCATTTTGAAATGCTCAATCGTCATCATATTAAATATTAACTAGTCGAATAATATTTCGAAACAGATTTCAGCATTTTGAAATGCTCAATCGTCATCATATTAAATATTAACTAGTCGAATAATATTTCGAAAGAGATTTCATCATTTTGAAATGCTCAATCGTCATCATATTAAATATTAACTAGTCGAATAATATTTCGAAACAGATTTCAGCATTTTGAAATGCTCAATCGTCATCATATTAAATATTAACTAGTTGAATAATATTTCGAAACAGATTTCAGCATTTTGAAATGCTCAATGGTCATCATATTAAATATTAACTAGTCGAATAATATTTCGAAACAGATTTCAGCATTTTGAAATGCTCAATCGTCATCATATTAAATATTAACTAGTCGAATAATATTTCGAAACAGATTTCAGCATTTTGAAATGCTCAATGGTCATCATATTAAATATTAACTAGTCAAATAATATTTCGAAACAGATTTCAGCATTTTGAAATGCTCAATCGTCATCATATTAAATATTAACTAGTCGAATAATATTTCGAAACAGATTTCAGCATTTTGAAATGCTCAATCGTCATCATATTAAATATTAACTAGTTGAATGATATTTCGAAACAGATTTCAGCATTTTGAAATGCTCAATCGTCATCATATTAAATATTAACTAGTTGAATAATATTTCGAAACAGATTTCTTCATTTTCTTATGTCGAAAATGCTCTTGTACAGTTCATAAACCCAGTATAAGACAATGCTGAATATGTCAGACTGTCATTAAAAATAAAGGCAGTTTTTTAATGAAAGAACAATTTCAAGAAAAACGCGCATTCTTCGATGAAAGAAAAATAATACAAAATGCAAAACATACTACCCGTAAGTTTTTTGACAAATCACTCTTCCTTGGTTGCTCTAAAGGCAATCAGTTTTTCTTAGAAACATCTTGTTTCTCTGAATTTACGCCGTGATTCCAAAGTTTTGGACGGTAGTGTACGTGAGCGAGTGCGTGGTGGGCCACGTGCGTGCGATACGAAGCTCGCACCCGCCCACCGGGTACGTGACACGGATCACCGGGCGGTTCTCATACATATTCATCCGCATATGTGTTCCCTGTAATCTACTTAACGTAGCCGCGACCCGTAGCCGCCGTACAATATCTACGTTACGCGCGTATACGCTCACATCCGCGCCCGCGGTCCGCTCCGCTCAATCCGTAACGTAGACGGATATTTGTATTATCGGCGAGAGCCGGTAGGTGTGCGCTTCGTATCGGGGACGACACCGTCGATCGACGTGCCCCAGACATAATTTCATTTCGTTCGATTTCCTCGGGCGTGAAAGCCCTTTTACCAGCCGCGGATCCTGCGACAACCGGCAAACACGGCAAACACGGGCCAAAGAAAACGCGTTTTACACCTCGTTGCTCGGACGGGGCTGTGGTAAACCCTGGGGTACACCCCCATCCTGTCTGGATAGCGGACTGGAATATGAGATAGTAGTTTTATATTTTAATCGAGAAATTCACAGAATAGGTACATACAAATGGAAAAATAAAGTGTAGAAAGAATGAATATGAATATTGAGTCTTTACAGAATTTTTCATTTTCTCACCGTTTTTACTACGCTTATAGTAGCTTGCCGAGTTTTCGTTGTTGTTGTTATTGTATGCGTCAAATCTTGTAATCGAATTTTAAACCACTTCCCGATGAGCTAGAGTCTTGAAACTTTGAACATAGCTCAGAACTGGATGACAATGCAATATAAAAAAATAAATTTTTAAAAGAACTGTGCGTTCAGGAGAAAAAAAATGTTAATATTAACCGTCGCACCTCGTCGCACGACGCTCGGTAGTACGTCATCGCGTTCAGCGATCCCCACTCCACGCGCTGGCGCTCCCTACTCCACTACGCGTTCCCACTCCGACTCATCCCCACGCCACTGGCCCATTTCGCACCGAAGGAGCTCAGTCAGTGTGGTGTTCCGTTCATTCAGTTCCATTTCGGAGAATTTCGGACTCCATCAAGAGACGTCGTCTCTCGGAGTCATCCCCTCATTCTATCTCGCGTATTTCCATATCTTGCGTTTCTATATCTTATTACTTCATATCAGTATTACTGTATCTTGCGTTCCATTTAAAAAAGTCTAAAAAGTAGAAAATAAAAATATATATAAAAAAATTTTTTAAAAACCACGTTTATATTAAGATGCACTAAAAAGGAGAAAACAAATTTTTTAGACATTAGTGACTATAAATAAAAGCGTGGAACGCCCACGAAGATCACGTCAATATAGTTTAGCGCTCCACGCTTATATTTATAGTCACTAATGCCTAAAAAAATTATTTTCTTCTTTTTAGTGCAGTTTAATATAAGCGTGGTTTTTAAAAAGTTTTTTTTTATATATTTTTAACACTAGCTTTGAGAGGAGCCCTAAAACAAACTGTTTCATATTATTTGATAGAAATGACAAGAATGTGTCTGTGTTAAAATGAAGACTTTAGCGCTATGTATTTGGAGTTACTTATTTAATAAATGACGAACTGTAATTCAAAATTTGAGGTATGCATTTTCGAGGTAAAAGAATGCTCTTCATTGAAAAATAAAAATTTGTTTAGAAATATTAGATAGGTTCACGAAGTGTTCATTTTTAAATGCTTCTTATAATTACAATTTTTATTAAATTTCATTAACATGGATTATCTACATTAATGTAGATGCATTAAATACCGATATGAGACAAGTGATTTTTTACCAAATGAATTACTAGGTCGACCGCCCGGACCACTGTGCGACCGGCTAAACAGGGCGAGCAGTTTCGAGCGCAGACGAGAAGCGATGATGCAATCGCGGCTTCGGGGAAAAACGGGAGTGAAATATTTTTGAAAAGTCCCCGCCACGCGTTTCCGCACGGCAATTATAAATGGGGCTAATATAAATAACCGACCACTCGGAGCTGCATGGTGGAACGGATTTGAAATGGGTTAAAATGTCGCGCCACGAAACAGACTTAGAACGTTAGAACGACGCTCTTGTTTGGAAAGGAAGATATCAGAAACTTGTGTGTCTGTTTCTTAGACGGGTTTATAGAAGAGTATGTAGAATGTTCTTTTCGTTCATGAATCCTTAGAAATTGTCCATTGTTCTGTGCAACATGCTGACAACCCGCTTCTGTGACACCGATTCGGTTCCGAGAACTTGCGATCTAATAGTCTCTGTACTCGACTTACTTTTCCGGGGCTGCCGCATCTCTCTATTTTATTTTAAATCGTTCGAACTTGTACGAGTGTAGGATAGTCATTGTTTGCTGAGGTGAAGGTACAGTTTCGATGGAAAGTCAGAGCATCAAGATTTATTTTAGCTATTTTTCTAGGAAAACCTTAGTGTACTGCAAATGTGTTCAAAACACAATTTTATAATAAGTACACTGCGGATGTTTATGCATTTCCCAATTTTCGACTAATTTTAAGAAAGTGGAATGAAATAAAATTTCATTTTTTAATGGGAACAGTCTTTGTATTATCCAAATAACAGAACAGCATAACTTATTTCGGGAAAACTATGTGAAAGTGACACGAGAGACGGATGAATGTTAAGTACAGAAGGTGAATGAGAAATCGAGGTAAAATCGACGCGAATCGCGGATCGGCTTACGCGACGCCCACGTCACAGGGGATCGTGACTCTTATTGTTAGAAACGGATCAAAGGAAGGATCGCGCAGCGGTAGGGAAGTAGGAAAAGGAGGAAGAAGAGGACGGATGGGATAGAGTCGTAAGGATTAGTTGTTGAAGCCGGGCAACGCGATGCAACGTGGGTGGAGTGCGGCGATATCAGTCGCGGCCGGGCTTGTTAGCGCGAACGCACCCTAGAGAGCGAAGCATGTCGCGTGTACGTCTAAATATAAAGCCGACGAAGTCAGTGGAAGAGGCGCGAGAGCGCGAATCCTCGACCACCTAGTCAAAACACTCTGTCGTGCCGCGAGAGAGAGAGTCGTATCGCGTCGAGTCGAGCCGAGTCGAGTCGCGAGTGTGGTTGCAGTTGCAGTTGCGGACCGATTCCGCCGGTCGTCCGTCTTCCGATCTCTCGTTCGGCGCTCCAGTTTCTCGACGGAGCTGCCCCGGCGGCTTTCTCCCGAAGAATCGTCCTCCTTCCGAGCGTCCACTTCCGGCGAGAATCGTTCGCGTTCGCGGCCCAGGTGAAGATCGACCGATCGCCGAAGATCGGGATCTTTCGCGACAAGTGTGATTCGTGACCTCGGCGATCTATATAGTCCTCAAATTGCAGACTAACGCGCGTCGACCTTGGTGACGTCCGGGAATCGTAAAACGGCGCGGAGAATGCTATTTTCGAGTGGAAATCCAGAGACCCGCCTCTAGTTTCTGGCTCGCGTGATTGCTTGATTCGCGCCAGCAGCCGATCGGGGGTGAAATCGATTCGAGCACGGTAGGCTGGACAAGCGACCCCGTTCAAAGAGATATTTTATAAACGAGTTCCGGTGTTCGACGTCTCTTCGTCCCCGTCGGCGCGTTAATTAACTGATAGGTGCGAGGGGTTGGTCACTGGGATTTCGACCACCAATCTTCAGTGTGTATTCGGTGGCTGCTGTTTGATATACTGAGTCTGCTTCTTGAAGCAGTTGCTCTATCTGCAATATTCATTGAGGAGAGTAGTTTAACTTGGACGTGCGTTTATATTGAACCACCGTATACCTTGGGGAGGAAATATACCGAGGGTTCATATTACTAACGGTGATCAGTGCCATTTCCGCAGGTGCCAAGCTACTCACAGACTGTATCAATCATCCCCGATCATCATTAGTGTCCACCACCACCCGTCGAACAATTAGGAAAAGCGTTTTGCAGCGATCTCGGGCGTCGTGTGGCCGACAAAGCCTCGATCTCGCGTGTTCCCGGCCAATTATCGTTCCCCGCGGGTAATTAGAGGGGCGACGCGATAAAAATCGACGCCGGGCCTCGATCGAGATTCCTCGTGTCTAACCAGTCCGGTAACGGTGTTTCGCGTAAACGGATAGCCTGGCTCCAGCTCTTCTCCCCCTGTTAGGGTTTCTACGCAGCAGCGTTTCGCGACGCAGAACCATGATCGCGTCGTCGTCGGAGAGATGGGTCTTCTGACGCTGCCGACCCGACCTACTTGTCGTCCTTGCTCGCGTCATGCTCCGGCGAGATTTAACGACGGTTCGACGATGTGCCACGCCGGTTGTTGGTCAGTGGGTGGAGCCGGTGATGCCGGTTTCCCGGTCGAGCTCTCGTGAAAGGGCCGTCTGTTCGCGAAGCTGAACCACGAAGGGCACGCACCAACTCGCCGGCTATTAGCCGCTGGTCGCCTCTGTCCCTGTGATCCTACAACTTCGAGGAATCCCGTGCAGAACCGTCCCCGCGGCTCTCCTGTAATTAATGATTCCCCGGGTCTTGCGTCGAATTAACGAGACCGTCGCGGCCACCGACCCACTCTCTCCTCCTCGATCGCTTGAAAATCTCTCAGACCATCTGGCGGCGGGGCACAAAGCGAACAATAGCCTCTTGGTCCAAGATCAAACGGCCGTTGTTCTGTCCAGTGTTGGCCAATAATTGGTCGAAATACAGAACAGATTCGATTCTGTTGCTTTTAGGCACAGAGAAGTAATGCTAGTTTATTCGAATTGGCGAGTAGTGAATACAGTTAATTCCCAACACGTAGTCGATAAAGTCCATTGATTATACTAAATTTTTCTTTCAAAGAAGCTTTCAAAGAATTTCTTTCGATAATTAATACGTTGATTGTTTGTCTATAAATAAGTTTCTACATTACGAATGCACGGAGCTCCTCCAGAGTGAAGCATAGCTGCGTAATGGAATAAGCAACGCAAATGACATCATTTTATTGTCGACCGCAACAAGACGAAACCGCGAATTAGAAATGATAAATAACAAAATTCAAATTCCCATAATCAAGTAACGAAGAGAGAGCAGAGCTCGTAGAACGAATAACAGAATAACGAATTTACTCGAATAATGTCCAACACTGGTTCACTGAACGATGGACCTGCGCCGAGAGAGGAGACTCGTATCTCGGTTATTATGAATTCAAATCGGCTAATTCGGGCCACGAGAAAACGTCCGATCCGGAAACTATTTTGGCTCGTAACGCGACGCTTCATTCATAATCCGACGGCGTGTAAGCTGTGCCCGGAGACACCCAATTAAACTCGAGGCTCCGACACCTTCGTGAACACCTCGAGGATCCCAGAGATCCATGGATCTCGCACGACTCTAGACGTTAAACCTCCTGTATGTCTTGAAGCGTTTACTTAGATGCTGTCTAACAAGAGTAAATAAATGTCTACCTTCTCGCGTGTGCACTAATAGAACTTTCTTCGTTGAGTTATACATTATACTTGAGTGAAACTCGTGCGGAATCGGAATAAACTTATTCTTGATCTTTTCAGAAATACTCACTTTACATGATTGATAGGTCTGGTGTTAAAAGAAGATCGTCCATTACCGCTTTGACGAACTCCATTCTTCTCTTGCCATCTTAACCATACCTTGAACGTGTGAAAAACGTGGTTGAACCGTAGAAAAGGTATCTTTGTTACGACCTAAAGCGTCGAGCAGAAAACCGGTACCGTTTTTCTGCGATTCCGGTGTGAAACCGAGCGAGTCGAGGCTCAATTATCCGCGTAATTAGCCTCGCAGCAGGATCCAGTATAGTCGAGACGCGTCGAAGGAACCCATCGAGGCACTCTGGTGATCGATGCTCACCGACCGGAAAGGGTTCCGCGAGCGTCGATTAGGGGACAGAGGCCTAAGTGCAAACGCGTGTTTCCGGGCCCGGTCGACCACCCTTTCCGGCCTTAATCCTCCTGGGCAGCTTCCACGGCGCGGTGCGCAATTCGGTCGGTAAATCAGACCGGGTCTTGATCCTGCGAGTGAGCCGCGTGGCGCACGTTCGTCCAGGAAATCGCTGGATCAAGGGAGTGCGGGACGATTAGGGGATCAAGCCGCTGGAACGTGCGTGGCCGGCAACTCCCGGTTCTCTTTCGCTCGCCTCGAGCATTTAAATCAACTAAAGTTAAACCGTAACTTCGCTTCTTCTCTCCGAAATTCCAGCTGCCGGGAAATAAACTTGCAAATTCTTCCGAGTTTTTCCCTGGTTGTCGCGAAAACAATTCAGACTATTTAACACTTCGCCTGCGAATTCCGCGACCTCAAAAGCTCCTCCGATGGAATTTATTTTTCCTTTTCACGTTTCATCAACTCACTTTTGTCATAAATGCGTTCGATCGAATTATCTAGCAACAGTATTATAACAAAACTGTACGTCTCTCAACCTACCACAGCTCCACTAATATAAATTTATTCCATTTATATAGCTCTATTTATATAAATCCAGAAAAATCGAATTTCACGCACGGACGTTACCAACAGTGAATAAATCGCAGAGGGGCTAAACCGCAAAGCTCTGACGGGGGATTCGCACACGGAGCATTAAATATTATTAATCGTGATTCCCGGGACCGATTCGCGGAATAATTCAGGGAATGCACTCGAGCGGAGGAAAACGGCGCGACCTCGTCGGCAAATCGAGTCGAATCAGGCTCGTCGAATCGACGACGGGAGAGACGTCGAACTCTCACCGAGGCTCCACGTCCCGTGCTCGATCAGCTATTCCTTGGCTACGACTCGCGCCGAAACGACTCCGATTCCAGCGAGATCTTCCATGAGAAGAGGATGGAGAAACGGTCGAGGAGCGACGGTCGCGCGAAAAGGCTGTCGACGATCGCCGAGTACTCGGAACCCGCGATCGACAACAATAGCGATCCGTCGGAGAGCCGCAGGGACGAGTCCGCGCCGAGAGAACTCGAGGAGGAGGCGCCCGTCAAGTACTTCCTCGTCGACGACTCGCCGATGGCGAAATTTAGCCGCAGCATCAAATGGATCTACAAGAAAGTGAGTCCCGAAAACGTTTTATCATCGATTCCGCGATTATTCCCGCCGCGTTTGCTCACCTACTTTGCTGTTGTGCTCTTCTCCTCTTCGCTAGCCAACTCTTCGGGAACGTAAAATCCTAGCCTCGAGGTTGTGACGCATAACACTTCGAGTGCCACGTCTCCCAAAAATCGGGAGCAAAATTATTCTTATTATTATAAACGGACCGAAGCCCTCTTACATAAATGTTTACAATAGAGAACAATAAAGGATTACTCGTATAGTAACATAGAAGGGACATGCACAGAAACTAATGGTACTAACTATATGGTATTATCCTATAATTCTGCGTAATTGTTATTTGTCGAAAATGAACGAATTTTGGCATTATTCTAGCGAATCGGTTAAGATCTGCAAAGATAAGAAGATCGAGAGTGTACTGTTACTGTTACACATTTTCATTTTACTTTTATTCTATGACACATTTGAGGCTGCAGTGCCGCGTTCAAAGAGTTAACATAAAACGAATGGTCTGCTCAACAAAGACAGCCCAGACCGCCACTAGACCCGTAATCATCGGGCAGGTCCATTTCGAGCATCTGGGGCGAAATAACAAAACGCGGATCTCAAACTCGAGGTTCAAGTGGTCCCGATAAAATGCTCATAAATTCTCCTAATCCGAAAAGGCAACGATAGGGAAGTTTCGAGAGGGAATCGGGGGGCTGTCGGATGAAAAGCGGCGCCGGATCAATGACTTGGTCGAACACGATGATTCCTTCGGGTCCGCGCGCGCGGGTTGAAAAGCGAAGCGGTGTAGGTTGCGAGTATACGGGGCCAGGGAAGAGCGCACGAATGCCGTCACGACTTTCGTGCAGCTCGCCTCGACACGTTCCCTTCTTCGAGGCCCGAGCACAGACACGGATCGCGGAGTTAGAAAGTAAAACAGAGCAAAAGAACGAACTACGCGCGGTGCGCCGTCTACTGCGTGCGGCTAATGGCTTCTTTCACCGATCTAGGTAGACGAGCAGAACAGAACAGTGCGGAACAGAACGGAGCAGGCCGACTCTCCTGTAACGCGATTAATTCGCACCGCGTTATAGGAAACTCGGAATTACGTAGAAGAGTACCACGTTATAAGAGGGCCGTTGCCATTTTTGCTCCGCGTGGCAGAGCATTGCAGAGCGTTGCAGAGCGTTCGTAGACAGAGCGGACGCCTGGCCAGAGGTTACAGACGATGGAAACGCCGATGTCGACGCCGAGACTATGATAATCCAGAGGTCCCGGGAAAGTGTGCGCAATGCCGCGAATATGCATGCATATTAGGCCCGGCAGATTCAATCGGCCACTCATAAGGCGACTTTGACGTGCAAATTCCCGGCTCGCTTGAATTACAGATCAGTCAGCGGCGGGTAGTCGCGAGGCCTCTCAGACCGAGTTGCGCGGCGCGCGACGCATTTCTGCATCTATATACGGCCAGATTTCCGATAGATTGATCCGGACTCTCGGCTTTCGCCTTTTATAGACTGCGATTTACCCGATGAGCCGATCCGCCGCGACGCGACAGTGCTTCCTTGCCGATGATGAAGCTGAGTTACGAAGGCGTGACTGTCAATTTCGCACGTTCGTAATCCCACGTCTCTTACAGAAATCATGATAACCTTAAATTAGAAGTTCAATTCGGGGAACAGAAGCTAAATCGTGTTTCGATCGTCTCGGGACGCCAAATAAATCACAATCACAGGAACAGTCGGCCAGCAAATACGAAATGAAGAGTTACATTGAAGAACAAGTTGAACGCGAGGGACAGAAACGAGAACGCTTAGAGCACGTAGGTCAGTCTCACAAAATCATAGAAGGTTGAGACTAGAGGAATTTGTTCGCGGTTATGTCCAGCGTCCGACGTCATCGACCTCGTCGGATCGTTAACGAACTGGATGACAGCGTTCTCATCGCTTGGCTGCTGCGGGCATCGCGAGCCTGTGGCCTGGTCCGCGGTTCAAAGGGAACCTCTGGTGGAACGCGGTGGATAAGCAAGAATTAGACGTAACGCGTCCCCCTCGGAGAATCCTCGGGCCACTCGTTCTTCATCTCGCTTGTCGTGGTGACCCTTTTCCTCCCGAGTCCTCCGTCATGTCGGAAAGGCCTCCACCTTGTCTCCTTGAATCTCTTCTCGTCGCGTTCTCGTCGGGGAACGCAGAGATCCGCTCTGCTTCTGCTTCTGCTCTGTTCTTCATACGTTGCTGTTGGCTCCTTCTTCTTCTGGGTTTTCTGCGTTTTTAGCTCTACCTGTCGACTCGGCCCGGATAAAGAGACCTGTCGCGGAGGAAGAGGCCGAGAAACACAAAAGGAAATGACTGGGGAGAATGAACGGGGATCGAAGGGAGAGGGAAGGGATGGAGGGAAGAATGGGGGATCACGTGTCGAGGGTCTCGGACCTAGAAACTCTTCCAGCCTCCGTCACTCGAGTCACGAGACCTGCTCGAGAGGGTCTTAGGGGATGAAATGACCTATTTCGCATTGTGGTTAGCTTTTCGGTGTCTCGACGACGTGGGAGGGCCACTCACGGCCGAACTTCGAGCGGTTTTACGCCACCTGAATGCCTTCGCGGCGTTCGCGAGGCGCCACCTGGGCTCTCGACAAACCGTTTCCACCCCTTGCAACGCGGCATATCGAGTTTAGAATAGCTTAGATTATTTCGATATCACCGTTCACTCCGACTCGAGAGGCTCTTCGGGGAAATCGTCCAAGGGGGACGTCGTTAGGTCTTATCCTCACTTTAGTACCCTTTAGTTTAGGGTATCATAGTCGTGTAAGGATGGAGTCGTTGAAGCGAGAGCCAGCACCATTCATTGCACTGTTCTAAGACATTACCCGTTTTATACAGAATAAAGAAGTGTTATCGTTACGTGTTCATAATTGCAATGTGTTTACCGGCAAGACGGGGCCGAAGCCTCCGCAACAATAATGTTATATTTTTGCTACTCGTACATGGCTACTAAACCTCGAACCGTCAGGTCTCCCGATATTCTTCAGACAGATATTGAGACGTCTCTCCAGCAAACGCTGACGCGAGGAATATCGAGGACACCCGAATTCTGCTGTTTGCCAACCTGCTGGCACGTGTCCGATACTTCCAATGCACGAACGAATGCAACTGACTCGTGCATTCGACGTTCGAGAAACGCGAGTCGAGAGGACCGATGGAAATCCCAGTTCCTCGTAACGTTCCGGACTGTCTGCATTTCTTCCTCTCTTGTCGGTTTAATTATTTCGTAAAATAGTGATGGTTATCTAGAAACGGCGAGAGTTAACGAACGATATCGTGGACGGAAGAAATTGCCAGGAAATTTGAGGTACCAGACCGCTTTCAAAGGAATTACTTTGTCAGGGATCGGACACGATGTAGTTCGGTCTTCCACCAAAATGGTAGACCTCCCTTCGTCCCGGGTCGGTTAATCTGGACCTTAATTTTTGGCCAATTTAGTTCTCTGTTCGGTGCACGTTCGATTGCCCCGAGCATCTCGGATGATTCCTCGCGCCAGGTGGTTGGAATAGCTTGCACGAACCGATGTGGATTCTGGCGCGGTCCATGGATGGGCTCTGCACTCGCTATTCTTTTTCGTACTTTTATATTCCTCTCTGATTTACCTCGATTTAGTATGCGTCTCTCTTCCAGCTGACCACTGTCGGGGTCAAGGCTGATGGCCTCAGTTAAGTGAACGCTGTTTACGCTATTAAAAATGTTGTTTTTCAATCATCTAAAAAGCCAGGATTCATAGAAGTTCAGATTAAACAATGTTCGAACTTATACTAAAATAAAATACACAATTTCCCGGTTAAACAAATTCTTGCTTCGGCATAAAAACCTCGACGGATTACGAGGAAAAGCCGAAGCAAGACGCAATAAATTTATTCAATCAAGCAACTACAAGAATTTCGTCGTACGGAAGCTTAGTATCAGATAGTGTTTAAAAATAGCTAACGCGGTTAGAAAATCAACGAATTGACAAATTATATCCTAAATGGTCATTATACTTTATAACTAAGAGAGCTCTCTTACGGTTAATAATCATAGAAGTTCAGATTAAACAATGTTCGAACTTATACTAAAATAAAATACACAATTTCCCGGTTAAACAAATTCTTGCTTCGGCATAAAAACCTCGACGGATTACGAGGAAAAGCCGAAGCAAGATGCAATAAATTTATTCAATCAAGCAACTACAAGAATTTCGTCGTACGGAAGCTCAGTATCAGATAGTGTTTAAAAATAGCTAACGCGGTTAGAAAATCAACGAATTGACAAATTATATCCTAAATGGCCATTATACTTTAAAAACTAAGAGAGCCCTCTTACCGTTAATAATCAAGTCTCTGCGCGTGGTGATCCACAGCAGAGTTCCACTGGAACTTTGCACAATTGCCGGCTGGCCCATAGAGCACTCCTCTGCCGGCAGGACTACGGCTAGCCTTGCAATCCGTCCCAGCTTCGGGATTAACTGGAAAGGAGCTTCAAAGCTGCCAATGCCCTTGGAACTGTGAGCCGGCCTGGGAGGATTCAAGTATTGCCGAACCGCGTGCAAAACCAAATCTCCTATTACCCGGGATCACTCGCGTGAGCATTCAAACCAAAAAAGTAACTCAATTTACAATTACGAATTATCGCAAAAAAGACCCGAGTCGACGCGCACATATTCTGAATCTGTCAAGCTATCCTTCTTTCCCAAACAACTCTCTGGCAACCGTCTCTACAACAACTCTCCCTTGTCAATCGCGACCACCGTGAATCGCTTGCTAGACTCGCGTATACATGTACATGGCGAGATTATCGTTTTCCATCACGGTGATACGATCGACATTACAAAATCGCGAACAAATTTCAAATTGCATCCTCACGGTTTACCATCCCCTACAAAATTAAATTATTCAAGACTTGATTTTCTCTCTGATTTACCTCGAGGTGAGGATTGTCAGGAGTCATGACCAAGCCCGAACATGGTTCACTCGATTAAAAACGTGAAATCGCATTTGCACGGTCTAGTATCCCCCATAGTGGAGGGGGTCGATGATCTCGAGGTCCACGACCCAAGTAATTTGCTCCCGGAAACGCGCGTAATCGCGAAATCAGCCGCAGCCTCGACGTCGTTGCCGAAAGTACCGAAGCAATTTCCATCGGCTCGGTGTTTGTCCACCGTCTGCGGGTCGGCGAACCGATTAGAGTCCCGATTGAAACGCTATATTGACGTTAGCGAGTTAACAGCCGCGATGCTGGCTTGAACGCTATCACCTGTCTGACGTGCCACCTTTATTTGGCCCCCGATCGGAGCCAAAGCGCAATCCTGTCCAAAAGTAGCAACATTCAAGTTAGTTGCAGCCTACTTATACAGTCTACTTATGTATAACTTATTTATTAAGAGGGTCAAGCTATGGTTCAGGATTAACGAGTGACAAGTTCAAGGAGCCGATAGTTACCTGTAGAGAAAGATGCTAAACAAAAGCATTGACAAATCCAGAGCGGTGTCCAGCAGATGCCAGCCCAGATTAACAAGCCCGTCGCGCCGACGCGACGTGTCCAAAAAGACCTGAACCATGATGGTTCTCGTGTTACCAGCCGACGAAGTAACCCGTTCTCTGCAATACAATCGAAGACAGTACCTTTCCCGTCGTCCTCGAGGGAAGTTGCCTACGGCATCGCGCTAATTCGGCCGATCGTTGTCGCTGTCATCGAATCTACCGCGGCAATTCGACACCGGGGCTGGGACAGGGATCACGATCTGGATCGAGCATTCGGTGGCGGGTTTCGCGGATAGCTGCGGGTCATTCGATCCCGGGTGACAGCGCGTCTAGTCGTTTCGTTCCGCGGGTCGACCGCAGAATCGAGGGGTGCCCCTGGTCGACAGAGCAAGAGACGCGTCGCGTCGAGGCGAATCGATTTCATGAGGAACGACGCGCCAAGTGTCGCGTTAATTGCAAGCGCCGATAATCACCGCGCCATTAACGGATCCGCGTACAATAACGACAATCAAACGACGGTGTTCGGACCCAGTCGCGATCCGTCGCACTCCGGAAATTGTCATCGTTTCTTGATTCCGCCGTCGAAAAACGGAATTAAATATTCGTGCCGATCGCTGCGCTTTTAATTGGACTAACCTCTCATTTATTCTGCTTATTCGTTATCCCCGGGAGCTCCTTCAATTTACGCGACAAAGCGGACGCGGGAGATTAACGGGGACTGGTTCTTCGGCTCGAAACAATTCGAGGGAGTACCTCGATATCCCGGAAAACCGACGGCAATCTTGCCGAGCCGATGCAGGGAGAATTCAGTATCGACTTTTTGCCGGTAACGACCGATAAATTGGATCCCCATTGACGGTGGCTGGCCAGAATCATATCGAGAGGATCATTTTGACGGGAACTTAACGCGCGTTAATACACGGTTATCTGCCGATCGTTCCGGCGATGAGAGCACGATTATAATTGGTCGTGTGTGCTAGCCAAGTGTTATTAATGAGGAAATCATTTCTGTAAACCGCTCGCTTGGTGAAACGTAGTTTTGGAATAATGAGGCTCATGAGTTATGAGTCGTGTTAAACAATGCTTGTCTTACTGTTCCATTAGGGTCTTTCGTGTATAATTAATCAGTAGACAGCGGATCTTTATGATCAGGCAAAACACATTATGTATAACACAAACGATGATCAATTAACGACTGCTAAACTATCCAAACAAAGCGAGCCATCTCGTGCACGCTCATTTCTTTATCTCGTTCAACCAAATTCCACTTCGTACATTTTGCCGCTCATTATGTTTCTTTCTTGCGAAATAAATATTTTTTACCCGAATTGCAAGGAACTGGAGTGAAATAGAAATTTAGTATCGTTCTTGATATATGTTTAATAGGTTGAAGATGACAGTACAGGCGATTCCCGTTTCTCGAGATAGATACAGAATAATTTGCATGAAGATCCGCAGTCTAATTATAGTGGAACGTAGTATTTCTTCAGAATGGATGGTAGATCTGATACTCGTACTCGAGTTATTAATGGCTTCGCTGCACATAAAAGCTCGTCGAACGATTTAATCGACATTCTCACGAAATTGGAGAATTTATCTTCATATTTCTCGGTGTCGTTTCAGATTGTAAATAGTTCTTCGTCGCAGCGATATTTTAATAAGGGGTGCGCCCAGCAGTTCCTTCCCTTCGTCATTTTCTAAAGACGTAACTCTTCGACGTGTATTCTATTCGATACTATCGCCGCTGTGATAACAAGTTTCTCAGTGTGTCGTCGATAAGCTGCGGATTTCATGCATTGGATGGTTTCCAGATGACTTCTGGAATCATCCTTTCCAACGAAGTATTTTAGGACATCTTGTAGAGCCATTGGAGAACGAACTACATACAGTAGAGACTCCCGTATCCGTACCCCCATTATCCGAATACCCTAATATACGGACGTTCTATTATCCGTATATTCTGTTATCCGCCCAACGTTTCGTAGCGATATTTCCATACAGTATATTCAGACGTAATAAATACTTTTCCGTGTTCGGTTGGTTAAATGTAATCATATCAATTCAGTCTGAAGCAGAGAACAGTATCACAATGGCAAGTACACGAAAACGTGTAGTTTTAACTATTGAAGAGAAATAAAAAATAATTAAAGATCTTGAAAGTGGTGAAAGTGCAACGAAATTAGCAAGAATACATGGCATTGGGAAACCTACAATCACAGATATTAAAAAACAGAAACTCAACATTGAAAATTATATACAGAATGTAGATTCTACGGATGCTAGTAAATACCAGTAGGGAAAGCTTAAGAACGCTGTCTTCCAATGGTTTCGTAAACAAAGAGACAAAGGCATACCGATATCTGGGCCCATGCTACGTGAAAAAGCTCCAGAATTCAACGATAGATTAAAGGGAAACTCATTTAAAGCTAGTAATGGTTGGTTAGTAAAATCTTCTCATGTCGAAGCATTTGAGTCATTTGAAAAAGGACTTCGAAGGTTTGAGGCACAACAGGAATGTAATTCTAAGCAGCTGCTTACAATAAAAAATGTATGTGACTTAGCGGCTAAAAAGATATGGGACCCTTAGATGTTGAAAGAAACTCGATTTTGTTCATTTCTACTTGAATAAATGATGTTTAATGCAAAAAAAAGTAATTGTTCTATTATCCGGAAATTTCATTATCCGGTCACTTTTGTCTCCCTATTAGTTCGGATACGGGAGTCTCTACTGTACAATAAACACGAACTTGTTGCTTCTTCTGGGAAAGTTAATGAAATTCGAACCACGATAACCGTGCAATGAATAGTGCAAGGGGTTAATTAGGCGGTCTTAGCGAGACAACGTTCACGGAAGGTTTTATTGTAGCTCCTCGCACGGATCGATATAGCGATCCCATTCGCGGCCGAACGACCTTCCATTATCGAAGTTACGGGAGCGAGAGAGCCGCGATCCCGTTCCCGCTGGCCTCTATATGTAATCCTTTAACGTGGATTAACGTCCCGGAGGTCCATTCGCGGTCCTCGCCGCGGACTATGATACGGTTTGCGGATACCCATTCCCGGAATAACGGATCGCCCTTTCAATGAGCCTAGAACCCCGGCGAATCTTGTCGGTAGGAAAAAAAACGAAGAAAAAGTCGATACCGGTCGTCGTCGGCTGTGTACATACGTGCCGTGTATGGTCGACTGTCCACCGGGCATCTCGATTTTCTCACGGAATTACTTTCCTCGGGAAAGGAATGCCGCGAACAGCGCGTCGGCGAGTCGAATCGTTGCGCGGGGTCGTGGTCGAGTTCAACGACTCGCGAACCTTGGCTAGAAAGAGAATGGATCGAAGGGATCGGACGGCGAGATAGCCTGGCCACATTTTCGACCGGCCTCGCTCGCTTGCTCGAGCTAATTATTCGGTTACTACGTTCTGTTCGTTACCCTGGCCACGCGGATTTAATTGTCCGACTCCGGGGACCCTCTTGCCTCCAATGATACCAAAAACTGGCCTACGAAAAGCATCCACGGCTTCAAACAGACCAAAATGCGATACAAATTAGTCCCTCCATTCTGTTCGTTGCTCCGACCATGCACAGTTAATTGGTCCACATTCAACACCTTCAAATAGTACGGAAAAGGTACACAATAATGCTTGTATATCTAAAGAGCCACAATCATACATAAATTAGTTACACCATTCTGTTCTTTCGGGCCCTGCCTTAGACACGAGTGTCTGAAGACTTTTTGAGGAACGTTATTACGAGGGTCATTCAATAAGTAAAGAGACAAATGGCTATAGCTCAAAAACGGTTTATTTCAATCTTTCAAAATTAAGGCTATTTTTCAACATAATCACCCCCCACAGTTATGCACTTGTCCCATCTTTCTTGCAGCTTCCTAATTCCCTTGGCGAAGAATTCTTTCGATTTACCCCGAAGCCACTTTTGCACGGAGGGACCAGAAACTTCCACTGGACGTCCACATCGGGGTTCATCACCTACACTTGTTCGGTCACTTTTAAACCGATCAACCCACTTGTAAAAATTCGCACGGTTCATACAACTTTTACCGTACTGTATTAACATTCTAGCAAAAATTTCACTTGGTTTTACACCTTCTGCGACTAAAAATCTAATGACTGAGCGCTGCTCTTCTAAGGTGCAATCTTCTAGTGGACTTGCCATGGTGAATTGAAAATTTTGAGGTTATGTTGACATAAAATGATGAAACAGCTGATCAGAGCATATCCCAAGGTTGCCAACTAACACCCCTGAAAAGATTGTACACATTCATTGAATAGTTTTAAAATGATAGAATTTGTCTCTTTACTTATTGAATGACCCTCGTAATATACTAAATGATGACAGTTCAGTAACTAGCGAGAAGGTTGTTCAACGATTTGTCCATCTTGTGGACGGCGTCGAAACTAGGCCTTCTCGAACTCTGTAGTTTTTCGCCAATTATGATAAATGAGAATTTCTTATCGATAGTAAATTTTAATAAATTTGGGATGATGTTAGCGGCGCTTAAGATTCGATTAAATTATACACTAAATAGCAATTTTGTAGAAACTTCAAACGTTCGATTCGGGTTTGAATCTGACGTCCTAAGACACGTTTTGCTATAGATTGTTTTCTATAAGAGAAAAAGAAGAAAGATGGTGTTTCGTCCTAGACCCGCTAGAGGACTCATCAGTAAGGCTATCTAGCAGGCCCTGCCTTAGACACGAGTGTCTAAAGACTTTTTGAGGAACGTTATTAATATTATTAAATAAATGATGCGTGGTTGAGGTATTTTGTACAACAACTGGTTATTTAATATAATAATATTACACGACTTTAATATAAAAGGTTCTCGCACGAGGCTCACACAACCATCAACAACATGCAACTACACTTCACACATCATACATCCACTAGGTGGCGCTGCTTGACCTATGGTATTGTTTCTATGTATCAGTATCAGTTGAATGTGAATGTACCTTAATACTAAATGATGACAGTTCAGTAACTAGCGAGAAGGTTGTTCTGTTCTTTGCTTGGCTCAATTAATTGTACAAAATATAAAATATAAATTAATTACTCGATTCCGTTGACACAGAGTATGTACGTCTGTCTACCTCGAAGACTTTCGTTGCTAGTAACAATACGAGAAAAATATTGTGCACACAGTTCGCATGCTATCGAAGAAGGCGTAATGAGATATAAATTAGCCGTGCGTGGGTGGATGCATAAAAGAGACTTTAAAGTTGCATTGAACATCCCGGATAGAACCCCTGGGCGCTTTCCGTCATTTCGCGACGGTCGAACGTTTTCTTGGTAATTATACACTAGATTAGCGACCACCTCAACGATTCCTCGCAGTAACAGTCTCGCTGAAGCTTAACCGCAAACCGGGCTGCTAAAAATAGCATGCCGATGAAAGTCTTGATAATTTTAATAATTCTTGAATAAAACATCCGCAACCTATCCGCTGATGGTGGATTCAGACTCTTTAGACCTGGGCGTTAATCGTAAATCCAGCTATTCGTGGAAAGCTGATCCAACGAGCTATTATTTTTTTTCTATTTCAATAAAACCCATCGCGTCCGAGCAGCGAAGGGAGAGAGAGAAAGAGAGAGATTGATGGTCGGAACGGGTGGCTTCGTGTACGAAAAGAATTAACGCGAGGGCAAAAACGGCGTCGGCGAATGGCTGCTCTTATTAACACATTTTATCGAACATTTTACCGGCAGGATATCGGCACGATCGAGGTCGTAAGCCCTTCGACAGATTATGACGTATCGGCCGTTTATCCTGGCAGGTTGAGAACGGCGTGAAAGGGTCGGTGTTTCGTTGGTCGGAATAATTCGGCTCCGCTCGACGCCACGCTGATAGAGATCGATACGCTCTCGAATTAGAGGATGCCGGCCGCGTTATTCGCGAAAGGAATCGCGCTCGATTTCACGTGGACGGCGCAATCTCGTCCAGCTAGGATACGCTCGTGCTGAAATTGCGAGAACCATTATAAACGTTGCTCAAAAGTGTCTTTCTTCGGATTCTCTACTACGGAGTTGCAATAATTGTACGATTTTATTCACTTATTAACCCATTGCAGGCGGAGCTATTGTAACATGAAACGGAACATCTCTTCCGACCTAGAATAATTAAAATAAGAAATACAATACTTAAATGTGTAGTAATTGATTAGATATCGACGCATTTAACAATGCAGGTAATTTCGGGAGAGATGCACCACATTTTGTTTTCTGCTTATAAAAATTTCATTAAAAAGAATTGAAAGTGTAGACAGGCATAGTTGAATTCTTTATTTAAATCTCTTTAATAAAATATAATGTTATATGAGTAAAACTTTTACATTAATATATTAATATACTGTTTAAAAAGGTGAGATGCACTCCTAATTGGGGATAGATGCACCCCTTTATTTATAGCCTCTTCTCCCTACTTATATTATTTTCTTTCTCTATGTTTCATGTAGTGTGCACGAATACGGAAAATTCAATTCAGTACTAGCAATAGTTTTTTTGTGAATACATATCTCGAAAATTAACCCTCGAGCGCGCGCTATTGAAAGTTACACGACCAGGCGCGTTGTGAACTTAGTTCACCAATTGAAAATAACCATTTTAACCCCATTATACATATAGCATACACTTCAGAAATGTCAGCAAATAGTAATTTTCGACTAAATCTGATGGTGAAAATATTAAAAATGTAGCCCAGAATAAAATAAATGTATTTAAAAGAGATCCCCTTATATATGAACAGGAAAAAGTTGTTCAAAATCTCGAAATCTGTGACAAATTTAAATTTCATAAAAATCGGAGAGGAGTACCAATTTCTAAATAATTATCGATATTAATTAATCAAAGTGTATGATGTTAACAAATAGTGTGTCAAACAAGTCTCAGTTTTAATTTATCGCTTTATAATTCAAAAAGGGATGCTTCTGACGGAAAGGACTGCCTAGTATACTTACATAAATCACTGGTGCGTCTATCCCTAAATTGAGGGAGAGACGCACCTACACAAAAACAAGAACCAGTACAAAAAATTTTGTCATAAGACGAGGAAAAATCCTAAAGGAGAAACCATTGCCTCTCTTTAAGTCGATACTGATAGTTAAAACCATACAATAAGAACGTAATAACATTCGCACTTACCACTTACAAAAATATTTCGTCAGGAGTTCGCAGCACTAAGAAGTTTTTACGCTTCTGTTACACGTAAATGATGTGATACACGTGTCCTTCGAAACGAGATTATTTGCATAGGTTAATACGATGTAAATGACACACGAAAAACAGCTAAAAATCGTCCAGTATTGCCACAATAAAATCTCTCCCATTCGTGCATCCATCCCGAAATTACCTAAACAATATTGTGAATAATGGTACAGCAATTTTTAGTGGTGAAATAATCGTCACTCGCTATATCAATATAAACATTAGAAAACAGCACACTGCATTTCTACGATCATCGTCGCCCCGATTGTTTCTCGCAGCGCGAACCTAACTCGACTACCGTTTTTCCGGAACGAAGACTTTTTCGCGCCTGTTCAAAACGAGCTGCAGCCGCCCGCGTCACGGGCTTTTCATTAAAAGCGAACTCAAACAGGATTGTGGAAGAAACGTCGAGGGGGGGAAGGGGGTAGGGAGTAGAAGAGCAGACCAGAAACGAACGACCGAATTGAGCCAGTCGAGAACTGGAAGTAAACAGTCGACGAATTGGTCGTGCTCTTCCAGGATCGAGAAGATTCCGCGCGGCAGCATAGTTCTCCGCGAAGCACCGGAGAAAAAGTCTCCAGCTCCTCCAATATCCTGCTACGTTCTGTCCGCCAATAATTGCGAACCGATCGACCGACGTTTTCTTTCGGCTAGAGAACTCGCGTCGGAGGTTGCGCACCCGTGGCGGTCGTTTTGCCAGAGAGACCAACACTGGCTTCTTCTACCACCACCGACTTCGTTCCGATTCACGGGCCAATTACACGTTTCGCGCTTCCTGCGTCGCTTTCCTGGCCGTTGCCTCGAGAAACATTTTGCTCGGTTCCGTTTTTGCGGACTTGGCCATTCGAAACAACTCCGACAATGTTCTATCGATTCGAGATCATTTTTCGAAGATGCTTCCGGTGGATCTTGCACCGACAAGGGACACTATCCAAGCGTAACATGCCGATTTTAATGAAATTTATACTGTAAAACAATACACTGATGTTCCGCGGTCGGAAAATGTTGTATAATTAATAATTATCGTTAAATCACAAAATCAAAAAAATTCCAAAAACACGTATCCTCTATTTTTATCCATAGATTACGTACACAAAGTTACATAAATATGAATAAACGATTAATAAAAAATATTGCAAAAAAAATGAATCTTTGAATATCGTTTAAACAAATAATTTTTTCTGAAATCTTTTTATATGACAATACTCCTTAATCGAAAACACGCAAATTTGAAAAGAAAACATCCTAGATTCTCTAGTTCCTGAGATATTAGCAAAAATAGGGATTCTCAAGTTCTAGATATGGATCGTTGCAAATAAAAAAATATGTGTGTCAAATATTTTTCAACAAACTATATCCTGTATATAAAATTTATTTGATTTCGGCACAAGGTTCGATCATTAATACCACAAAGCAAATGTACAAAATTAAAGTATGTTTCTCGACGTTTCGATCCTAATGTGGATCATTTTCCCAGAGACATTTTTTTGCGTCTGAAAAATAATAAATGTATAATATGTTTTCAACAAAATTGTATAGAATCAGTACGAGGTCGTAACAGAACCTATGAAAAATACATACTTGCTGTGACAAGAAAAACTACATTTGAACAAATATTGAAATTTTTAAAGAAGCACTGAATTATATTCCAACAGTGGCAGAAATGTAATTGAACCATGTGTTAGAACACCAACAAACCGGAAAAGTCATGTGAGAATATGATTGGTTAATCGATATCGATCGATGGTGATTCGAAATCCTGTATAAATATCCTGTATAAATTATATTAAAATTGGCTTGTTACGCTTGAGTAATGTCCCTTGTGAGATGTTCATCTGACTGACTATTCCAGCATTAATTAATTTCGAAAGCTTCTTTTCGCTTGGACGAAACAGATTTGTAAAGAATCTTGGCTGGGTATGCAGATTGTGTGGGAGGGTATACGGCTACTGTGAGTTTGATTTATTTCGAATATTCTGATATTAGTTATGGTGACGAGAGAGGGCAGTGAAAGGTGGTGGATTCCAGTTCGATTCGAGTGGTCGACGCAGCGAATCACACCGCATGCTGCACACCATACGAGAATCGGTCACCCAACAAAACAGCGTATGTGTTGTAACTGGACACGACTTTGTTTTACGACGTCGTTGGCGACACGGGAAGCGTCGACGATGACACAACTATGAAAGACGTCGTTAAAAGGGCGTGCCGCGTGTCCGGATTACGTGCGAGAGCTTGCTATACAAGGTGAACTGTAAACAAATCACCTAATCGAAGTACTGCGTCTTCTTCCATTACATATTACAGGAATAGTCCGTATATTTTTAAGGTGACTCGGATGACCTTGCTCGTGCAAGGTCACTCAATGTCATGAAACATGGAGCGGGATAGAAATGAATTCTGAACGTCACACAGTGGAGTATTTGGCCCGAAAAGCTGGCCAAAACTATTGCAACATTATTTATGGTCTCAAGGTCATAATAATATATATCGTTGAATTCGTCTATAGATCAGCTACAACATTTTGCAATAAAAAATAAATTTTAACATTTAAAAAATCAAAGTGACCTTGATTAATTGTTGTAAAAAGAATATTTTCGAAATTTTATATATCGAAGTTTGTAGATGTCGGAACAACATCTCTTTTTACTTACCGTAAAAAAAAGCATCTGTAAAGGGAAAAGTTGGCATTCATTTCTTTGCGGTGTAGAAAAATCATTAACGAGTGCACAGTAATACAGAGACTAGTTGAGAGAAACAGGACTACGAAAAGTCTCCATCTTTGATGAAGCATAACACTTCATGAGTGAATAAAATTTAAAAAAAGGTATTGCAATATCATTCTGTATATATTTAACTATTTCAAAATGCAAAAATTTTATATTGTAAACAAAATTTTTGAATTGACTTTTGGCCAGCTTTTCGGGCCAGATACTCCACTGTGCGTCAGTTGACTGCGGCTCTTTTTAATTTATTTTATTTTAATGTAATAGTATTTGAATACAATTTTCTCAATCGGTCAGTTTGTTATATCTCAATCGTGTTAATTTTAATTTATATCTATATTCAAATTCAATTATAGTTTTATTCAGTGTACCTAGTTCTAACCGACTTCTAAGAACGGTTTTTCTAAAGAAATTTGGCCCTCGAAAGAAACCTGAATCTGACTAATTAGTTTGCCGACCACTGCTCTAACCGATACGCATATCCACGAGACCCTTTGTGGTTACAGAAACAATTAGAGTCTTAAATGCATGTAGAGGGAAAATTGCAGACAAAATTTCTAGGAAATTCTCGCCCTGTCAGCCTCGCAAGAGCTGTCCTGCACGAACCTGACTGGCAGACATGCAAAATCGACAACGTTCAGTTTCGGAGAGGAGCTCGGAGAGAAAAAGAGGAAAGGTTTGCAGAAAGGTTTCGCATTGCAGGGCCACCCGGTGCGCCGCTAGGATCGCGTTATCGATAAAACGTAACTTCCTGTTGGCAATCGAACCGCCCCGGTCTTGTCGCACGTCCGTCTTAATCCTCGCGCCGGTGAAATACAGCTCACAGACTAACGGGAACGCGGGGATTTCGCAGGTAAGCCGCGTCCGTTGTTCCCGATTCTTCCATTTCTTCTCCCTCGGGATGAAAAAGGGCTGGCGAGAGGAAACGGGGCTCTCGCGCGTCCGTGTTTAAGGTCCGGGTTAGACCCGGTTGAAATACAACGCCGACCGTCTCGATCTCTCGCGATGCTCTCTTCGCGGAGAAGACTGTTTATCGTGGCTCGAGTTCGCGCGATAAATAACTCGATCCGTCCGGAGGAAATCCTACGGTACGTTTATTGGGTAATTGCACTTCGATCCGTTCGCGCTGCATCGATATCCAGCGAAAGAGCACGACGCGGCCGGGCCGATAAATAACGATCAAGAACGATCCACGGACTGTAAGAAACGGGAATGGCGGAAGGAGAATGTATCTGGTCTCGAACCGTGGCCGATTGCTGTTCTTTTAGTGCCTACTCTTCGAAAAATCTTACGGAACAACTTCAATTTAACAGCTGCAACCTCTCAGAAATCGAAGTATTCGTCGACATTTGTAAATAAGATATTACTTTGTTCTCTCGAAAAAATTCTTGCAAGAATTCAGCGCTGCTCACTTGAAATTAAACGTCGCGTGCGGTGTCTGCGAACACACCTCGTTACCGTACATATTGTGCTCGACGTCTGAATATGTATAATTACGGTTCTTTGATCCAAACGCACAATTAGACGCAGGATATGCAGAGGAACCTCGGGAAGGATCACCGATGCAATTACTTATGACTAGACTGCGGATCTTGATGCAAAATAAAAATTGTCTGCATCGATTGTAAGAAGTAGAATTTAAATTAATTAAATTATAAATGATTTGAATAGAGGAGAAGTCTTATATTGACATGTTCAATTTTTGAAATAATTCAACAAATTCCAATTTCATCTAATCAAGTTTGCTGTCAATGCATAAAGATCCGCAGTCTACTTACGTCTGAATAGTTCGGGGCTCGGATTAACAAGGATCTGAGACGGTGTATCGGTATCCCGGAACTGTTCGAGATTACCAGCAGCCAAACCACGAACTTCAACGCGTTAATTCCTCCTTGAGGAGCTGTCCGACTGCAGTTCGACTCGATCCTTGGAGTCCTTTCCCGACTATAACTGTCTCACTGATTTCCTCGTACTGTTAGATGACCGCAAACGTCCTCCGCTAGAGCGGACTGCACCTGTAGCCAGTTGCGGGTCGTCTGTATATGGCCCATCTGTAGGATGCTATCCCTATCCCATCGTGCACCGTAATCCGTTCAATTGGAAGAGGTCTTTATTCGTCTCCGACATTCAAGGAAAACGCGCAGACCTCACACAATCCCACGAGTCTCCTTGATTTTTCACGCTTTCAGTGTGCAATCATGCTTACAGTTAGTGTTGATCATCGATCAATCGGCTTTCGTTTCCGACAACGACTTTCCGTGCAAAATATAAATGTTTTAACTGGTTCCTGAAAAGTTGGAATGTGGATTTGCCGTTTTAGAATTTCGAAAGACCACGGATTTGTTGCATTTATAATGTGTATTGTTTTATAGTATGCATTTATATAATAACATGTAAAAATATGTAGCTTGAAATGAATGCAGAAAGTTTTTATTTTGCATAAAAATTCGCGATGGATACATTAAGCACGCATGCTAGGAGGCTATTCAGTAGGAATTGGCTGGCGTGTCTGGCCATGGCCAACCCATTCCACTTATTCTGTATACTCACCCTTCACGGGCGTTGTTCTGTGCTGACTGTGATACAGGTTAATCAATTGATCAAACGAGGTCTGATGAGGTGTACAATACACTTCCATCCATTATTGCTTACTATCTATAATCAACCCTTTGAACTGGGAGCTATTGTAATTCCAAAATGAGACATTGCTTCCGACCTAACCTATTTGCGTTATGTATGTTTAATATAAATATATTTAATCTAAACGTTTCGTAATCTTAATATATAAAAATGGATGTTTGTATACATGCAGTGTTAGGCAATAAATAAATTTATTTAAATAAATAATTATTTAAATAAATGCTCAGCTGCATCAATTGATGTATTAAAAAATAACTCATTCCATTAAAAAAAATGAAGTTGACATGAAGTACCCCTTCAGACCATGCAACTTCTGTATACAAAATTTTTTCGTGCAACGCATACTTTGGAAGTTATTATAGGTGTGCAAGTTGCGTGGACCACCCTGTATATATGATTAATAGACTTGTGAAGTGTTTGACCGATCAACATGAAACTTGGCACATATATGTATTTTTTCATGGAGAAGATTTTTACGTTACTCAATTTGTTGTAACTCACCGCTGTAGATGGCGCTGCAATACATCAACTTCTATACCGTTGAAGCTGTCGCTATGAAAATTGGTATACATAGGTATTTGAGCACGAGGAATATTTTCGCGCTATCCAATTTGTTGTAACTCGCCATCATATTGACGACAAAACAGAATAATTATCTATACAGGGTGTATCGTGTAAAACAGGACACCTAAATATCTCTTCAGGTTATTGTGATGCAAAAAATATTTGTTACGTGTTGTGCATATCATCAATGGACCAAATATCTGGCAAGAATATTTTTTTCCAAACGTCATTTTTCTCGGAGTTATCAAGGTCATCGATGCTTTTGATACATGACTACATTTTTATTTTATTGCATCATGTAACTGATCGAAAAATACATTCAGATATGTATAATAACATGACCTTGAAATGACCTAGATCTCCGAAAATTATAGTTTTACCTTCAGATCAAGCTCAAGGTCATGTTTTTATAAATATCTGAATGTATTTTTCGATCAGTTACACGATGCAATAAAATAAAAATGTAGTTATGTATCAAAAAACATCGATGACCTTGATAACTCCGAAAAAAATGACCTTCGGAAAAAATATTCGTGCCAGATATTTGGTCCATTGACACCCATGCACATTACGTAACAAATATCTTTTGCATCACAATAACCTGAAGAGATATTTAGGCGTCCTGTTTTAGACCAAACAACCTGTATAAATAAAAATGTAAATGTCCGTTTGTTTGTAATCGGTCATCTCCGTAACGGCTGAACGTAGAAAACTGGGGTTTGAGCCATTAGATGCAGCGTTTCTTCGGGAAGGTTTTTGAGAAATCAGCATGCGAAAAAGTCCATTCGTTCAAGAGTTTTGACTACTTTTTCCACAGGCTACAAAGCTAACTGCTTATTTCAAGTTATGTGAATGTGGCGCGTTTGCGAAAACACTGATGTATAATAATCGATATGGTTTCGTGTTGATTTGCATTATCACCAATGCGTCACGACAAGAATCTTCTCAGTAGTATTCTGGTTCAAATTATATCGTGAAATATATATATAAACCGAAAAATTGTCCTATTCGGAGTGATTTGTTCTGTATGTTTCTCATTGCATTGGAATTCAGCTGAGTAGATTGATCTGTGTTTGAATTGAAATATTTGCTTAGTATTATTGAATTATTAAGTTGTTTCTTTGTTTTTTAGTTCGTGTTTTTTCCTTATTTAATGTTTGGCAATTTTTCATCTGTATCAGGTAAAAACATGCTTTTAAAAAATAATGAGCGACAGCAACGCGTGGCGGGGGAAAGCTAGTTCATTATAAATAAAGTGATCAAGCAGTTTTGTTACGTTTTTCAACGTAGACCCTTCTTTATGCGAAATTATCACCTTTCTGTAAGAAACGGTAGGACTTATGGTACGAGGTAACATTTCGCCGATTTTCTGTTAATTTCTCGGGACTCGTTCCGGGCGGAATCGATCGTCGCGCGTAACGAGGGATTAAAAAGTCGTGGAGCGGAATCTCGGATGCAGACGTGGCCCGAGTCGATCGAAAGGAAGTGCATTATTCCGTGCCGGCGTGCACGTTCGAATAATCCGCGGGAAATTCGTCACGGTCGATCAGCCGCATCATTCGACGATAGTTTTAGTCCGACGAACGTGCCTCGTCACTGTCGCGCCATTCCCGTAGCAACGTCCTCCTCGTCGTCGTCGTCGTCGTCGTCGTTCTCCTTTTTTTTTGTCCCGGCAGCGCAATTTCCGCGCTATCCGCTCGTCGATATTCATTCCCCTTTCTTCGGTACGTACGCAGCCGACGAGATCGTCCGACGGAAAATTGATTCGTCCCGTCCAAGGCGGAAAAGCAGATACAGATTCAGCTCTCTGCCCGAGGAACGCCTAACGACGATCCGAGGCGAGGGGCATGCTGGAGAAATCGCTGATTTTTCGCTCGGCGGCCTTCGCAAACCCCCTCTCTCTTCCCGTAGCCTCGCGAAATCTAGATACCCGCGCACAAAACTCGATCCGAGCGAGCTGGAGATTTTAACAAGCGTTTTCCGAGTGATCCCTCCCCCGCTTTTCATGAATCTCGAATATAATGTGGAGCTGGAGAGAGCGTTCCTCTACATCTCGAGTCATCATTATCCGCCGCTAACCGCCATGATATCTTAACGCCAGGTTTACGGACCATATTTTTAAATAAATTTGTTGAATATTCCTCAACAATCGTAAATTGAAAATACTAGCACGCCTCATAATCCATAATAACAGAATTGCATTTATTCAGATTTCAAAGTAGGCTTTTTAGAGTAATAGTTGAAGAAAGAAGAATACGAGGAAATATTTCTACAACCTCGGAAATTTTAAAAGATATCTGAAATTCGTCATTTCGACGAGCTCGGTAGTTCTGCCGTTAAAAATTAATGTTGTTGTACTACAGTTGCTTGAGGAATGATTAAACTACTTTGATCTTGTGGTTTTTTGGGGGATGATCGTTCGGCTGTGAACGGCGTTAATGTCAACGTGGATGAGTATCAACGTTCGGAAAAATTGAGAACAGAGTTAGAAATTGCAAAAAGGTTGAGCGGAGGATTTAAAGTTCGAGGGACGTCCTCCAGGGCGAATTCTTGATCCATGCTTGTCCCATGGCCACGAACACGTGTTTAAAATTGCGCTCGCTGATATCGCTTAAGTCTGTCGACGCGGGAGGGGGTGAATTTGCAAGTTAAATTAGAAGGGGGGTAAAAAACTGACAGGAATATGCACGTCGCGCGGACGAGAAACGGGGATTTTATCAAACTCGGTGTCGCGGGCGACCCGGGGCTGAAACTTTAAATTCTCAGAGAGAGGGTGCGCTTTTCAACGCGTCCTTTTGTCGCTCTGGGGACGGCTACGTAATCTTTTTTCGCGCGTTTGCCTGCTATTCCAACCGTGATAGTCGGCCGAGAGCCCTGGCGATAGTTTATTCATGATAGTCATTCACTGTTATTGAAAATTCTAGGTTCCGCCATTTGTCTACTTCTAATCATTTTCTCTTTGTAGGGATTTTATAAAAGTAAATTAATCATGTGTGCGTGTTGCTGTTTGTTAACATGCCTTGCCTTGAATTTTTTGCTAACAGCCATAGGTTACAAATAGACTGCGGATCTTGATGCAAAATAAAAGTTGTCTGTATCGACTGCAAGAAACAGAAACTAAATCGACTAAATCGAATGTTATTTCTTCCCTTAATGATTTTAGTAGAGGAGAAATCATATACAGGGAGGTCCGTTTAAGTACGAACGCCTACAGGGTGGCCCACATAACTCTGAACAGCTCAATATCTCCGTTACTTTTCGTTGTACAAAAAAACTTCGTAGGACAAAGTTACACTGTTTGAAGGGCCACATATAACGGTGTAAGGGAAAAAATGTTCAAGGTCATTTTTATGAGATTTCAAGGTTATCAATGTTTTTTTAAATGGAATGAGGTATTTTTTAATACATCAATTGGTGCAGCTGGTCATTCTTTATAAAAAAGTACTGACCTATGTATGTCGAAAAGTTAGTAGTTCAGGAGATATTTCAATTTAAATAACTCCAAAATACCATTACTGTCGTACTAAGGCGTTACACAAGTAAGTAAACACTAACGCCTTAGTACGACAGTAATGGTATTTTGGAGTTATTTAAATTGAAATATCTCCTGAACTACTAACTTTTCGACATACATAGGTTAGTACTTTTTTATAAAGAATGTCCAGCTGCATCGATTGATGTATTAAAAAATACCTCATTCCATTTAAAAAAACATCGATAACCTTGAAATCTCATAAAAATGACCTTGAAATTTTTTTTCCCTTACACCGTTATATGTGGCCCTTCAAACAGTGTAACTTTGTCCTACGAAGTTTTTTTGTACAACGAAAAGTAACGGAGATATTGAGCTGTTCAGAGTTATGTGGGCTACCCTGTATATATCTCGGTTATTATTAGTCGTACAAAAAATCTCCACAGAATAAAGTTGTACTGTTTCAAGGGACGAATTTGATGATGGTAACAATTTTTTCTGAAAGTCATTTTTTTACAAGATTTCAAGGTCATTGATATTATTTTTAATGGCATGAGGTATTTTTAAATACATCAATCGATGCAGCTGGACATTCGTTATAAAAAAGTACTAACCCATGTATGTCGAAAAGTTAGTAGTTCAAGAGATATTTCAATTGAAATAACTCTAAAATATCATTACTGTCGTACTAAGACGTTAGCGTTTATTTACTAGTGTAACGTCTTACAATTAGTACGACAGTAATGGTATTTTAGAGTTATTGAAATTAAAATATCTCTTGAACTACTAACTTTTCGACATACATGGGTTAGTCCTTTTTTATAACGAATGTCCAGCTGCATCGAAAGATGTATTAAAAAATACATCATTCCATTTAAAAAAAATATCAATGACCTTGAAATCTTGTAAAAAAATGACTTTCAGAAAAAATTTGTACCATCATCAAATTCGCTCCTTGAAACAGTACAACTTTATTCTGTGGAGATTTTTTGTACGACTAATAATAACCGAGATATATAGGTGTTCGTACTTAAACGGACCTCCCTGTATTCGCATCTTCAGTTTCCAAAATTTTTCAACAATCTCGAATTTCATCTACTCAATGTCACACTTTCAAATTATAACAAACTGCAGCAAATCGAAATTGAAATTGAAAAATTACTTAAAATTTTATTATTTCTAATTAGAAACGATTCTTCATAAATGCAAACGCGTTTGATTCCTGAATGATAGTGTGCAGTTAGTAAAACGTATTGCAGCCTATCTCCATCGATGACTCCTGACAACTATCAATGGTGCTTCAACTATCGGACTATCAATGGCGGCGATGCGCGGCGGTTATCGATATTTCCCATCAGTAGTCGAGGCAAACACGTCCCGAATCGATCCTCGCAACCCTCGAAGCCGTTGATCGACTTTTTCTCGGTATCAATTCCGCGAGTTCGATCGATAGCGGCCGTGGACGAGAACGAGAGACCGGAAGCTGTCCGGCCGCAGGAAGACGACCTCGTTTCTGCTCGTCGACGGACGTGTACCGGGTATATCCGTAACGAGTCTTAATTTTCAGGCTGGTCCCGGCAAACGAGCCACCCAGGGCCTCGGCTCTTTAACGTTCCTCGAAATTATTTAACGTCGACGGAACGATACACCTCGCAGCTTATTAAAGCGCCCTGATTCTCTCTGGGGGAACACGAGCCGATGAACACGGAGCAGAGATGCCGGTAGATGTACTCGTAAAAGTATATGTTCACGCCTGGCAAAAGAGATTGAATACAAGTCACGGTGCAACGTAAAATGAATTTAAAATGAATTATCGTGTATACGTTAAGGAAATACAATGGAAAACGATGGTTCAGTAAATAACGGAATGTTACACTGCCTCGTGCTTTCAACAATTATAGAATAATGTGCTTTTCATCGCTGCGTGAAAGCCATTAAACAATTTAAGTAGCGTGACGAAGCACCGAAACGATTCTTTAATGTTTCGAACGATTAAGGTAACGACCGAGATTACCAACATAATGTGTTCAATGTTTGCAGATGATTGAACACTTTATTCTTCTATACAGCAGAACCGTTCCTCATTCCACGTTAACAAACATTAATATCAATGCGTTCCACAAAGAATCTCCCAGTCTGCAGAAAACATTCTCTTCCGAACTCTCGTCGTGAAACGACTCGGTAAAATGGGTGCTTGCACAAAAACGCGAATAATAAAACTCGCCGGATCTTCATGTAAATTCTCATCTTCACGGATTATTTTCTAAAATCCAGAATGAAAAGAGAATTTACTTCGCGGCCTACTAAAACCCCTATCGCGAAAACAGCCTGGAAGCGTTATCAAAGTTCGTTAATTCCTCCGTTTCCTTCCACAAAGTTGCGGGTCTATTATTCATAAATGCATAAAAGTCCGCGGTCCGATAATAACTTTTTACCGGAATGCAAACTTTCCAGAAAGATCGCGAAAAAAGGGCGCACTCCTGGCGGAAATGGAGTTCCTATGACAGTGTCGGTGTTCGAATACTGCCAAACGTAGAAATCCACCGTTCCTCTGTAGCATCGATCGCATTCTTTGTCGCGCTGTTACGCCGTGAACAATGCAGCACACGCCTCCGTTGCTTCTTTGGGATTACCGTGCAATTACCGCTACCTTTGAAGAGCGTTTTTCGATCTGCAGATATGATTTCCGCCCGGTGCAATATTCTCGCGGTTTTTTCTCTCTCCGCATCTCCTTTCCGTCAGTGCAACGATGCAAGCTGCGGGTCAGACAGGCTGGGTCTTGTTTCGATGCACCACGGGTCTTCTATTTGCGATACTCTATCTCGTTGACGGGCTGCACTCACTTTAATCAGAAGTTCCCGTTCGGCCGATCCTCCTCTTCTGCGCCATGCTAGGCTATCCTAAATGCAACGCGGATTTTCGTCTGGCTCCGCGGAAACTCGCCGAGGAAAATCGGATCGTTGATAGATCCTTTCATGTCCGCGGAGATCGATGGCCGAGAATAAATGTCCCACTAATCATGAAAGTGTTTCATTGGTCTGATCTGTCCATTGAACGGACACTTAGGCTGCATGCCCATTCAAGTTAGTCCTCGCGAATCGTTATTTCATTTCTCGAGTGCCGCAAGCCTGTATCATTATTTATAATAAATAATCCATCATATTTTTGCACTTTTTTAGACCACTGTCGAAGAGATACACGAACGTGGACCACTTCCATAGTTGTTAATATAAATAGTTTTCGCTCTAGAGGCAGAATTCCTGCTCGGATTTATATTTCGGACGATAAAGATCATCGAGGAATTTATTTGTTAACCCGTATATCGGTTACAGTTCTCTGGAACCCGTTTGTTTATTGCATTTCGCATCGCGCAGTGTGCAATAAATGCATACGGATCTTTTTTAACCAGACCGCGGGCTCGTATGCAAATTCGTTGTTTCGGACGGCCATTTTTGAGATTTATTGAAATGTTTATTTTAGTGGGTTTTATGAAACAAAAATACGATAAATGTATAAACGTCCACAGTCTGCTTCTGACTTGAAAGAGTCTATTTTCTTTTTTAACCGGAATTGTTAGTTTGTTTTGAATTGATATTTAAAATATCTTTTTCAGTCGGGCAGTGTGCGATATATCTAGTATAAAAATCTCCGCGCATTTTTGCAAAGTTGACGTTCCGGGCGTTTGTTTTTAAACAAGGGTAGTAAGCGCTGGTTTTATTGAATTTTTATTCCGTTCGTTTTATTGCGTTTCGTTTCACGAAACTTGCAAACATATTTTTCTTCGCCTAAAATTCTGGGTTGATATTAAATAAAATTTGTTCTTGTCTCTATTGTGGTCCAACTATTTTTATTTTCGTCGATATTCATGCAATCCCATACTATTACATTTTACACGTGTTCCTAATGGACATGGTCCGTTTAATAAATGACTAACAGCAATGATACATTCGAGCGGTGAATTATTCACCGGATTTAGCGTATCATTAAGCGGATATAATATTAAACAACCGAATATCAGTCTTGATTTCACTGCACTGCGACCAAACCATGAATTACCATAATAATCATTTATTCGTTCATTAACCTACCTATCGGAAGTGTATTAGAAAGCTTCTCGATAATTCTGCTGCGTCAGAATGCACCTTAATCATTCCTGTCGAAATAATAATCGAAAGAATCGATTAAACTTCATTGCTGAAAAATCTGTTCGGGAACACTTCGACTATTAATTGAGCCGTTCGCGGGCCGAAACGATTAAGCAATCAAGCGGTTGATTGATGGTAAACGTTTCTCATTTAAAATAAATTGCCTCGAAACGTTGACTGCCTCGTTGGCAACGTGTGAGTGACACTGTTCTTCGACAAGGTGTGAAAATGAGTCTTAATTGCGATGTATCGCACCACAGTACATTTTATTAGGGTCTTTATAATGTGACTGGGATTAGGTATCAATTGCTATGATAGATTTCAACTTTCTCATATCAAATTCATTAATGATTAGGTGTATTTACATATGTATTCAATCATGATAGTAGTGATGGGGATACTGTGATAATACCGAACAACGAGAATTGAAAGAACTTGTAAAATCGAATGTATTTTATCGATTCTCTTTACCGATTTTCTGGCATGAATCAATTCGGCAAATGAGCATCTCGCATATTGACCGTTTGGCAGACGACCAGAAAACCAGAAAGAGCGTAATTGAACGAAGTTTAAAAGAAATAATGGGAATGGGAATAAGGGACGCGAATCGACCGCAGAGGTAGAGATTCAGTTGTCCGTGACGAAGAAGCGGATCGAGACGAGCGGAGAAATAAAATCAGCGTGGCGCAATAGGTTCGAAACGCGGCCTGATATCCGCAGCGGATAGGGAAAGCTGTTAAAGCGAGGACGGGCGAGGATGAGCAGCAAGCCGAGAGGTCGAATTACCTGGCAAATGGATTACCGCTAGGATTTATATCGAGTGTATTCCGTTTGCGAAGATAGGGTAGCAGCTCGTATCTTTTTCGTTTTACCGTACACGTTGGTTGACGATATTAGCGGGGGAAGTTTTATGGAAACACGGAAACACATGAGAGATGCGGCGAGGTAGAAGGCAATTATTCGCACTTTGCCGAGCAAATCCGGATAAAAAGCTCGGTCACCGCGGTCACTGTGTTCTTCGTCGAGCAACAGAACTTGTCCGAAGTTGTCCGGTGTCGCGCGATTTCGGAACATGACCCCCCGCTACTAACACCGTAATAGTCAGCTGAATGCCTTGGTGATAATTAGACTGCGGATTTTGTGCATTTATGACAATGTTGTTGCTAAAATTGAATTACCGTAATTAAAGGAATCCAAGTCCATTCAGATCGATGAAGGAGAACAGAGCTTTTCAATAATCTTGCTGTACCAAATGGAAGCTTAAAAATTTTTCATTGCGCAACAATCCCAAACGAAATGATTGGCTGGAAGTTTCTGTTGCTGTTAACCCGTTGCACTACCATTTATTTTAATCATTTTAATTTATAGGAAATTAATAACATATACTTTGCCCCACGAGAGAACCGTACCGCGTGAAGACCAGTTTTCGTTCGTCGCTGCGCATCTTTGCCCCAATTGGTTCAAGAAAGTGGGGAGTGGGTAGTGGAGTGAGAGATGATAGGCTCGCTGCGCCCCCACCATCTTCCAAGCTGCGCGTAACGGTACGATTCTCTCCGTACGGAAACCGTCGGGAAAAAATCCCGAATCGCAAGCCACAGATTTCCAAAAATTGTGGAATCGTTACAGATAATGTATTCAAATGTAGGATTACGCAGTTCAATGCAGTCTCGATCATATTCTTTCGAGGAATGTTCCTAAGTCTAACTGATAAAGGAGCAACGCCACTTTTTACAGATTCCCGAGGCTTGTGCACCGTTTCAAATTTTCGAAAATCTCTTTCACCTGATTGTTCAGCGGACCAATTAAAATTCCTCTGTGTCGACTATTGATCCGACGCATGAATAGAGCACAGCGAAACCAGTGGTACACCCGTCGTGTTGCGTCGCTTACCCGTCGCATCCCGTCGCGCGACATGCAACAGTGTACAGTCACTCGACCCCATGGAACGGGAATGCTAATTGAAAATTGGGAACTGTCGATTTCCACGCGTTGCGGCCTTTTCTGCTAATTTTTTTCGACGTCCCGCTATCGATTCGCCGATGAGTACCGACGAAATTCAACCGATCCTCGAGAACGCTGCTCGCACATCCAGCAGCACCACAAAGGACACCCCCTCGCAATTTAAGAATATTATATAATTTCCAGCTCGCGCAAGTTCCCGACAGAGGAAACAAACCTCTGTTTAGCTGCAGTCTCTTTGACTCGGCCCCGTCGATGTTGGGTATCCCTCGGTACAAAAGGGAGTAATAAGAAAATGAATCCTTTGTAGTATAAAGAATCCACTCTCAAGTGCACGCAAACTGGGTAACCGGCAGAGTAATGAAATCAGGGAGGTTCGACAAAAAAGAAAAGAAAAGAAGAAGTTCGAGAAACGTCGTTTCTCTCGTTAAATGATCTTGATACCTACAGCGAGAGGATTTTTATGTGAAAATTGTCGATCGCTTAACCACACCGGCTGGCCGGTATACAACGCGGAGGCTCGAAAGTGATTCAATTTCCCATTAAAGGGTGAACACGTAATAACGCCGCGCCGTATTTTCCAGGGACTTGCGGTGGAACACGGCGCGCCGTGTATTTAGCGAGTAAAGAGCGCTCGCACCGGCCGCGATAAAAACGGATCCCATAACGGCAGTGTTTGTAATGAACCTGTGGCTCCGGCTGAATCCTTTCCCAGCCGTTACCCTTCGACGCGGTTATTGGTTAACGCGTCGAGCGAACGCCAAATTGTATTCGAAGGATGCGACACTTCGACCCGCCTCTGTGAAACTCCGCCTTTATTATTACCCTCTTAGCTGGAATTTATTTAAGCAATATTCGACGCCCCGGCGAGGTCCTCTTAGAACCCGTTGCTGTCGCCATCTTGGCCCTCCATTTCCCGAAATTTATACGGGCTGATAAAACTGATGGCGGACGTTGGGTAAAAGCGCCTACCCAAAGGAACTACTGTGCTGCTTCAACAGTTCGGAAATTGATTTAAGCAGTACAATCGTCTAATTTTGCGCATTTGAAAATTTTGAACTGTGGGCGACAGCTGCAGGTGGTTATATCAGAGATTAATTCTTAAGCCTGGACGAATAATTCCATCTAGGTGGAGATGGACTTCGGTGCTCAAAGTGTAAACTAGAATACAGAACCGTCTTCCATTAGTCCACGAGCTGCCCTCTCGAGTGACCGCTATCAGGGAATCCGGCCAGTTCGGTGAAGGGGTGGTAGGTTAAGTGCAATAGGCACGGTCAGAAATCAGATGGTATCTCGTCGGGCTGGGTGTCCGATAACGTTCGATACGTCCGGCTGGGTTTCCTCGCAAACAGACCAAGATGCTATACCCGCTCTAGAGAGCAGTGTTCCTGGGGCGTTGTTCGGGGGTGGCGATGCTGTGGTCTGCGAACAGTATAGCGCGGTCAGTATACCGCACGGCGCACCCAGACCGGCCCTGACCCTCGTCAATTCGAACCTCTCTCTCTCTTCCTGATGTCGAACCTGATACTATTAATATCGACGATAGGCCAGAATACGATCTACCGTGAGCACCAGACTTATTTCTTATTCCTCTCGAGTTCCAAATACGATTGGGACGAGGCGGTTTTTATTAGGTGGTCGCATTTGTGGTTGGAATAGACCCCGGAGGTGTTGCGAGAGAATTCCGCATTCGAACCGCATAGTGAAACTTCTATTTTCTTGTACTAGGAAGGTATTCTCTTCGAAAAAGTCTATATAAATAGTTGATAACACTGTCCAACAAATTCCAACTTTTTTTTTTGTATTTCGATTCCCACTGTGCGATTCTTAGAGTTTTTCGCGCTGATTCCAAATCTGTCCTTAATTTTTCTCCTATACGTACAGTTTTTGAGAAAATTGAGTTTTAAAAAAAGACATATTTTTAAACTTTAAACCAGGGACTTAATACCGGTAAAATTTGTATACCGGTATCACGACAGGGACTCAATACCGGTAAAATTTGTATACCGGTATTATGAATACCGGTAAAATTTTCATACCGGTATTACGCCGTGTGACGTAATACCGGTATAATCTTGATAACGGTATTGGGCCAACAGAATATACCGGTAACCGATATGAAATACCGGTATTTTTCGGTTATTTTGGGAAGGGGAAACAGGACAAGAGGGATATTCCGCACGCTTCGCCCGATCCCCACTTTTCGACTCACGCGTAGCTCCTGCCGTTCATAGGAGTAGGAACAGATGTCGCTACTACATACAATGTATTTCTACGCCGACTACGCCAATGGATTCCCGTTCACCGCATCGCACGTTCTGTCTCGCTTGTTTTTATATAATAATAAAATATATTTATCAAATGTAAGTTTTTATATGAATTTTATAATATGAATTTGGTAAAATTTTAGATAATGTTAACGAGATTTCCCGCTTACAGTCGCGAAATAATTAAGATTTATAGCTGACACTGGAAAACTGCACATAAACCAATAAAACTAGTAATATATTAATTATACATTTACCGGTAATTTTTTTCGGTTTCGTATTTCATTATTTACAACATTTAAGTATCTAATTTATATTTCTAATTGTAAGATATTCTTATTTGCATTATCCAGTGCCGTAACGAGGGTATGAAGCGTCTGTGGCAAGTGTCTAACTTGCGCCCCCCGTAACCCAATAATGACAAAAAATAAAAAATTTTAATGTAACAAGTTCAATTTTACTAAATGCAATATATTAAATACTATTAACCTCATCAAAATGAGTTGCCCTGTATATACAATAATGTATTTGTCAAGGTATTTGTATGAATAAATAATCTATAATCTGAATAAGAACAAATTTTTGTTCATATTCAATGACGACAAAATAAAGGAAATACAAAACATAGGTATATGTTAAAATAATATAATAGAAATATAAAACAATTCAGCATATTTTATAAAGTAATTGTTCTCGTTTTTTCATTTGCAAACGCATCTATTATATCGTCATAATTTAATGTTTTGGCAACATCTTTATCAATTGATATTATAGACATGTTTGTTAATCGCTCTGGTCCAATAGAATAACGTAGGTACGATTTTACAATTTTTAATTTGCTAAACGAACGTTTGCAGGAAGCTGTTGTTACAGGCATTGTTATGAAAATCCTTAATTCTACGTCTAGATTTGGATACGTGTTTTGTAATGAGAGTTCGTAATTTTTTTGCAAGATTTGAAAAGCATCCAAGCGACCCTCAACCGGGTCGGTATTCTTTGTTTTGCGCCCCAAACCTAGTTGCGCCCGTGCCGGGCGCCTCTTTCGCCACGCCCTCGTTACGGCACTGGATAATGCAAATAAGAATATCTTACAATTAGAAATATAAATTAGATACTAAAAAGTTGTAAATAATGAAATACGGAACCGAAAAAAATTACCGGTAAATGTACAATTAATATATTACTAGTTTTATTGGTTTATGTGTAGGTTTCCAGTGTCAGATATAAATCTTAATTGTTTCGCGACTGTAAGCGGGAAATCTCGTTAACATTATCTAAAATTTTACCAAATTCATATTATAAAATTCATATAAAAACTTACATTTGATAAATATATTTTATTATTATATAAAAACAAGCGAGACAGAGCGAGCGATGCGGTGAACGGGAATCCATTGGCGTAGTCGGCGTAGAAATACATTGTATGTAGTAGCGACATCTGTTCCTACTCCTATGAACGGCAGGAGCTACGCGTGAGTCGAAAAGTGGGGATCGGGCGAAGCATGCGGAATATCCCTCTTGTCCCTTTTCCCCTTCCCAAATAACCGAAAAATACCGGTATTACACCGGCATCGTACCGGTATTTTACGTACCGGTATTGTACGTACCGGTATGAATTCGAGAATGCAACTATACCGGTATACGTCATACCGGTATATGAAAATACCGGTATGACGTCATACCGGTATTCCGATATTTCGGTTCTATAACGGTTAGGAAGAAATAACCGAAAAATACCGGTATCATACCGGTATTTTACGTACCGGTATAAGTCCCTGCTTTAAACATATATTGTGATGTTATTATAAAAGATATTGAATTATTCTTTACAGCAAAAGATTCTGTAGACTTTCCCGAATACAGTGATATCCAATATTAATACATTATGATTGTTTAAACATATATAAACAATGATTAAAGACGGAGAGACACCACTTTCGCACCAATTTTTGTGGATATTTTTGAATTTATCTCAAAAAATAAGGGTCCAGCGGGAAATCAAAGCAAAATATCTTCGCCGGACATGAGTTGCCGCCAGTAGCGCTCACCACTAGAACGGGCGTTCCGTGTGATACGGCGCACAGTGGAACTTTTCGTCCATTTCGGAGACAAAATCAAAGTTCCACTGTGCGTCGTATCCCATGGAACACCTCACAGTATGGGACCTTTCGTCCAAATCGGAGACAAAATCAAGGAACTTTCGGTAGAAATGAGGTAGAGCGATGAAATTTTTTTAAAATTAAAGATGAAACTTGGCAGAATATGGGAAAATAGGAAGATTATGGTACGCACGTTTTATAACCTTGAGAAAATTCGTTAAACAATTCGTTCACAAAAATCGATTTGTTGTAAAATCCTGAAGTCGTAGACAAATTTTGAGACCAGATTTGAATTCAGCATGAAAAAATCTACAGGAAATGATGGCATGTTACAAAAAAATTTTTTTCTACCCGTGTTATTGCAAAAACCACAATTTTCGTGACATTGTGCAAGTTTGACAATTTTTTTCAATGTTAAAAAATGTTCGTACCATAATCTCCCTATTTTTCCCATATTCTGTGAAGTCTCAGCTGTAATTTAAAAAAATTTCAGCTCTCTATCTCATTTCTATCGGAAGTTCTTTGATTTTGTCTCCGAAATGGACGAAAAGTTCCACTGTGCGGCGCGGCGAACGCCCATTCTGTGGTGAGCGCTACTGGCGGCAACTCATGTCGGGCGAAGATATTTTGCTTTCTGGTTCGAAAAAAACGTCGACCACGCAAACTTGACAGGGTGGTTCCTCAAGATAAAATTCTGCTCTATCGCGTGGTATAGTTCGATTTTCCGCTGGACCCTTATTTTTTTAGATAAATTCAAAAATATCCGTAAAAATTGGTGTCTCTCCGTCTTTAATCATTGTTTACATATGTTTAAACAATCATAATGTATTAATATTGGATATCACTGTATTCGGGAAAGTCTACAGAATCTTTTAATGTAAAGAACAATTCAATATCTTTTATAATAACATCACAATATATGTTCAAAGTTGAAAAATGTCTTTTTTTTAACTCAATTTTCTCAAAAACTGTACGTATAGGAGAAAAATTAAGGACAGATTTGGAATCAGCGCGAAAAACTATAACAATCGTATAATGGGAATCAAAATACTTTTTGGCTCTTGGACAGTGTAATTTATAATGTCGGACAGAGAATAATAATTTTATAAGAATGGCGTTTCACTTGTTCGATAACCTGCTGCTGCATTGTGAGGGGAACTTCCCATTCCTCTTGTGCGGAAAAAGAGCCTTGGAAAAATACGGGAAGACCTTTTGGTTAGCCCGTTACAATGAAATTATGTGCGCAAACATAAAGAGAGCCGGAAAGTAGGTATACAAAAGGGAAAGATCGATAATGGACGCAGACCGCCTTGATTTACAGATATGAGATTGCGGAGTGCACGTACAACGATCGTGCACAGTATGCATAAACCGTTTAAATATTATCAATCCACAGGGAACGAAAGGAACAACGAAATCGGTTGGTTCAATTAGGATATATTTTTTCTTTTTATCATTTGAATACGCCGACTGGGCGTTGACGAGACGCAAACTGAAATTAAACGGACCGAGAGAGGCAGATTGTCAAATACGGGTTTAATTGTATTAAACGAAAATATCGTACGCTTCTGTTCGATCTCCGAAAATTTCGTTCCCTCGGAATATTATGCGTCGCACAGAGATAATCGTTGATTGTCACCATCCATCTCGGAAATTACATTTTCACTGAAAACAATGCCGTACGAACGCGAGGATCGGTGATCCGATGCGAATCCCACCGGTCCGTTTTTAATTCTACTGAAAATAACACATTCCTGATTTTATGTACCACACTCGTCGCTCGAATCATGAAGCTGCGATATTTGTTCGACAAAGCGAGCGAAATTAGTCAATGAATTCTGGAACGAAACTGCAACAAACGTCGCAGCGAGTTTGTCGCCACAATGAGTACAGAATTAGATCCTAACTCTTGCATGATATTTTACTATAATCGTCCTGACCGGTCGGTGGACATTTATTAAATAAATTCGATGACACATTCTGCAATAAAATTCACTTGAAATTTCAACACATGAGAATTACAGACCGGACACTTTGACTGCTTGATTATCCCAGAATATTTCTCCGAATAAAATCTCTCTTGGGATAGTTGAATAAATTCACATTAGCTATTATACATTTAATTGGCAGCCTTTCGCTACTTACGTTATCTGAAAGAAACTACTACAATTTGTTATAACTTATAATCTCTGTGCTTTAATGATTTTAATGAAAAGTTAGAGAGCAGCGTTAAAAATTTTTCCGAGGGAAAGTTTCCCAGGAAAAGCGGGCGATTGTCGGCGTGAAAATCGGCAGAGTGGAGTGCGGCTCTCCCAGAGCGATTCCGGAAATGAGTGCATAGTGGCGGAAGGATTTCCTGCCCGTGGGCCAAGCCAAAATGTATTCCAAACGCGTGCTGGGTAACCCTGACCCTACTCAAGCCCGGAAACTAATCGAAGCCAGGACAAAGGGAACGAGACGGGGCGAGCGTAAAGAAACGCGTTGGTTAACCGGCCAGAAATAAACGAGTTGATAAAAAAAGTTCGTCGTGGAACGTCGTAACAGAGACGTTTCTTTGCCAGTGGCATTTCTCTCGCGTTGTTCACCTGCCCCGGAAACGAGGAAACTCGAACGAAAAACGGACAGTGAAAATATTATCCTTGCAATTACCCTTCTGGCTTCCTTCTCCCGTTCGAATATCGATGCTCGCCTAGAAATAACACCGTCGAAATCTCTTCGATCTTTCGAAACATTTTTCCTCGATTCTGTTGCTTTGGAAATTCGTTTGCGGTAACAATAACGAATGTAGAAATTTCAATCACCTGCCAGTGGATCTTCCAATTCAATTTTTGCTCTTTATAGATACAAATACACTTCGCATTCTTAATCATGTTAGCAAGTTAAAAATACCATAAAAGCATAAAATCCGCAGTGTATTTATTAGAGATCCCTATTTCACGTATAAATTATTTATACGGAATAATTGTCTCGCTTATTATCCGAATGATTGAACGCGTTTTCCGCCAAGAAAATTCTGCGAGAATAAAGAAACTTATTTAATAAACCAGACGCTGAAAAGTTGAAGTTTGGAGAACCGAGTACCTTGTTAACCTAGTTGCATCTCATAAATCTTAACAAAATGTGGCTCGCTCGATGTGTCGCCATATGTATTCATTTTTAAATATGTAGAGAGAATTATGCCCACTGCGTGTGACGTTGGATTCGCTGTCTTGAATAATTGAAAGATTCAGGCTGTTTTGGGGAAACCATCCGAGCTATTTCTGCATTCCTCGTTCCACGTTTTAGATCCTACAAAAATATTTTTTATAATTCTTGAACTGATGCATTTGAAATAAAATGTGAGCCGATTAATTCACTTATGTGTCTATCCATCTATTTTTGAGGATCCCGCGAGGGTGAAGAATCCAGGTGGATAAAAGAATAATAAACAAAGTAGCAAGAGACTAAAATTCCACCGCACCCTAAACATGACACGTGTCTGATAAAATGGCGGTTTTTCCTGCGAGCAATGGACGTCGAAACTCAGCGGGTTGCGCTCCCGAAGACAAATAGATATCCGCTTCTTTGTACCTGGGCGAATTTATCACGTTGTCGGGTCTCTTCCAGCTCAGGAAATTCCTGGCTGCGACGTCCCCGTAGGAGATTGAAAAAAATGGTGGTGGTAAGCGAGGAGCTATACTTTCGATTGCTTTTAAAGTCGGCCAGGTGTCGCAGGATTTACGGGGCTGGGCAACTTCGTAATCGTGGTCTCCAGTGACTCTCGCAACAAAAAATGATCCTCCGCAATTCTGAAATTAATTGCCCGGAAACACAGGTGATTATCTGTTACTTCACTTCTGTATAAAGAGTAATGGTCATCCGTTTTAGGGGTGAATCTACACCTCTAGATTGGTGGACATTTGTAAGAGAAACGTGCCGCAAAATTGTTTATAGCAACGAAAATTGTTGTTAAGATTGTTTTTTACATCAACACCTTCCACTCATCCAGAAAAGAAAAAGTTTGAAAGAAGCCACATGTCGCAAACAAATAGTTATTGAGATAAAGCTGTTAAAGTTTTTGCAAAATTTTATTGCGTGGAGTTAAGGTCGTCGCTCACTAGAACGCACCGGCGCCCACCCGGCACCGCGCGGCCTCAGCTGTTTTGGATTTCTTCTATGTATTTTAAATGGATGTGCGCACATCTATTTAAAATACATAGAAGAAATCCAAAACAGCTGAGGCCGCGCGGTGCCGGGTGGGCGCCGGGGCGTTCTAGTGAGCGACGACCTTTATACGTATAAACAAAAGCCTACTGTTACAGTCCACCTGACCGTGTCGATGAGACAAAATACAGGGTGTCCCAAAATTCGTGAACTTCCCGAAAGGGGGTGGTTCCTGAGACCATTTCAAGCGACATTATCCTTTGCAAAAATGTTATCCGCGGCTTTGTTTAGAAGTTATTAACGAGAAACACGGACCAATCAGAGCGCGACCTAGACGCGAGTTGCCACAGTTGGCCCGGCGCGCCAACTGTCTATTGGCCGACTGTGGCAACTCGCGTCTAGGTCGCGCTCTGATTGGCCCGTGTTTTTCGTTAATAACTCCTAAACAAAGCCGCGGCTGACATTGGTGCAAAGGAAAATGTCGCTTGAAATGGTCTCAGGAACCACCCCCTTTCGGAAAGTTCACGAATTTTGGGACACCCTGTATAATTGTGTGCGTACCTCGAGACAAACGAAATTTGAAGTCTCCTTGCCCATTCGGAGCATAAATTTGAAGTTGCAAAACATGAAAGAATACCTTACGTCCATTGTTATAAGAATATTAATCCTGTATTATAAAATGTTATCGTCCTCACCGTTCTTCCTGCGGATTAGGCGATATACCTGTAAAGGATGTTATAGCAAGCAAAAAACGCATGCGAATCTTCAACCCCGACAGATCGACAACACGTGAAACGGATCCATCGATGCGACGAGCGGACTACCCTTATAAATTCACGTCATTGATGACCGAAGACAATAGCAAAAGTCCTTCCGACACACCCCCATCCAATAAACAAACGCACATTTCCCCACCAAAATCGATCTTCAACCATTCATGAAAACCCGAGGTGACAACCGCAGTACTATTTTGAACGTGGTCGGAGTACCTCGTTCCCGTTCGCTGTCACGATTTCGGAAAGTGTGTTGTGTAGTGTCCAGTGATTGTGTAGAAGTGTGGTATTTTGTGCTTCATCGTTAATAAGACGTATTCGCCCAAGTGGCTGTGTCCTTTTGATCCGACGGAGGAACAGAAGATTCTGAAAAATTTGTAAGTACCTACACTTGACATTAGTGTTTTTTAATGTAGAATTAATATTCTTATGTGTAACAAAGGATATAAGGTATTCTTTCACATTTTGCAACTTCAAATTTATGATTCTAATGGGCAGGGAGAGGATCATTTGGTATGGGCCTAGCCAGAGTTGGGCAAACATTTAATCAACGATCGACGAATAAATTTGTACTTTAATCGTTAATCGCAATTAACAATTAAATTCCTACTTTAGTCGTTAATTGCGGTTAACGATTGCATTCTTTTCCATTGTAATCGTCAATCGGATAATTGATTAATGATTAACTGATGAAATTTCGAAATGAAATACGGAATCAAACTGTATGCATACTGAAAAATGTAAACCGAGTTTTTGTTGAGATATCAATTCGCCATCTCCGCTCTCTGTATCTCTCCCCCTTCTTATTACAATTTATGGATAGACCGTGTGGCGATTAACTTCAACAATTGATTAGATCAGTCTCCGATTTTTCGATAATTACTTTTTTTAATCAACGATTGTCAATTAACTTCATCAATCGATTGAATCAATCGTCCATTTTTCAATGATTACCTTTTTTAATCGTACACATTAATCAATCAATCTTGGTTAAAATTTTAATTGATTAATGCCCAACTCTGGGCCTAGCGACGAATGTCCCTTTTAATTTCGTTTGACTTGAGGCACGAACACGATCATGGTCTGTCTCATCGACACGGTCAGGTAAACTGTAGTAGTAGGCTTTTTTGTCTATGCGTATAATTCTACACAATCAAATTTTGCAAGAACTTTAACAGCTTATGTCTCAATAACTATTTGTCTGCGACATGTGCCTCCTTCCAAACTTTTTCTCTTCTCGATGAGTAGCAGGTATTGATGTAAAAAAAACTAACAATAATTTTCTTTGTTATAAACAATTTTACGGCAAGTTTCTTTTACAAATGTCGTCTCCCGATCCAGACGTGTAGATTCACCCCTAGGACGGATGACCATTACTTTTTATTAGAGGTGTGCGAAAACCCGAAATATCGGGTCGGGACGAGACCACGACATTTTTTCGGGATCGGGACGGGTACCCGAAAATTTCGAGATTCTCGAATTTATCGAGATTCCCGAAAATATCGGGATTCTCGAATTTATCGGGATTCCCGAAAATTTCGAGAACCCAGTAATCATTTATATTCGTTTTAATGAATACATTCATAGTTTCGGATTTTTTATTCTAGATGTTTTCGAGATTGAAAGAATGTTGTCCATCACGAATTCTTTTCAAGAGTGTCTTATGTCATATTCTCGAAATTTTCGGGAACCCGATTTCTTCGGGAATCTCGAAATTTTCGGGGTCGAGTCGGGTCGGATCGGGTTCCCGAAAATTTCGAGATACCGGAAACTTTCAAGATTCCCGAAGAAATCGGGTTCCCGAAAATTTCGAGAATATGACATATAAGACACTCTTGAAAAGAATTCGTGATGGACAACATTCTTTCAACCTCGAAAACATCTAGAATAAAAAATTCGAAACTATGAATGTATTCATTAAAACAAATATAAATGATTACTGGGTTCTCGAAATTTTCGGGAATCTCGATAAATTCGAGAATGCCGATTTTTTTCGGGAATCTCGATAAATTCGAGAATCTCGAAATTTTCGGGTACCCATCCCGAACCCAAAAAAATTCGTGTTCCCGTCCCGACCCGATATTTCGGGTTCTCGCACACCCCTAGTTATCTGTATGCGACTTTGTTAGAAGAGTGCCGTAACAGTTAGCAAATTCCTTTAAAAAATCTGGTTGAAGGCAACCGAAAATTAAATTGCTGCGAAACAAGCGAACAAAACATCAGGTTCGCGATAATTTTGCGACCCACCAGCAAAGTTCAGTGCACAGAAAACTTCCCCGAGGCAGCAGAGACTGCAGTATGACACTGCACGGCTAAGAACCGCTCGTTCCGAGCGTTTGTTTCGAGAGAAACACCTCGACTGTCCCCGGAATCCGACTCTGACGCAGCTCGCGTCAGAGGGAAGAAGGCTAAAAGACGGAGAGGGAGCGAGAGAGGAAGAGGGTCTGTTAGGGCAACGCGTAATCGTGCATCGCCGAGCACTTCAGAACGCAGGCGGATTTCGAGTTTAGTGGCCGTGGGAAGAAATTCCGGGGGTGCAACTGCCGAAAGGCATTCCAGCGTACCTGCTTCGAAGCCCGACCTTCCTTCTGCTTCCTGTCCCGGGAAAGAAAGAGATAGTTTTTCGGAGACTATCCAGTTGCCCTGTCTGGCAGGTTCGTTCCAGTGACGTAACAGTGTTCCCCCCGTTGCGTCGTTCCCGGAGTCCCGAGGGAGGAAAAACGAGGCGCGAACCTGTCGCAGCAGACGAAAACCGTGTTTACGCTAGGCTCGGCCTTTTGCTCTCGCCTCTTTCTGTTCGTGTGGCTCTCTTATTCAACTGGCGGTCTCGCGGGCTGCGTTCGAATAAGGATTACAGTCCGCTGCTTTTGCCAGAGAGATTCTGTTACGGAGCTAGCCGGCTGGATTTCCGTTTCGGTTTGCGGTGTCCGACCGTTTCCAGCTTATGAAACTCTCGTCCACGAGACTCGAATGGGCGCCATTTTTCTTGTGCTATTCATTCGCTCTGACTCATCTTTATGCAAAAGAAAAATTGCATTTCCCTGGTTACATTGCTCGATGAGAGGCAGCCTGAATTTTGAAGGAGTATAAAAAGAAGTTTGAGATGTTTGGTTGTCCAGAAAATTGCTCGAAGCTTCCAGTTCCTTTTGGACGAGAGGAAACAGGAAACTTAAAGGTAGATAACAGCTAGCAATTCCCAGAACACTTACCTGGATCGATAAGAAAGAAGCTCCACGAGGAACCTGGCTCTATCAAGCGAGGATTACTGTTTTTGTTGTTCCTTTCACCATCAACTCGAAAATTCAGACCTGATTGGTTACAGGATTCAATAGATTCGTATTGAACAGGCCCGAATAAGCATTACGCTTAGGTAAATTGTATTAACACGCTTACAGTCTCCGATATATGGGTCACGATAATGTTATACTAGGTAGAGTAAGGCTACACGGATACCATTGTGCGAGAACAACGCGTGGAGGTGTAAAGATAAGAGCGTGATTAATACTGTAAACCAAGTACACTTCCTCCACTGCGAAGTTTGCATCTGCAGTTGATCCTCGGAGTGTATTAATTAAATAGATATCTATAATTTACTGCTAGAGAGTGTATTATAATAAGGCTAAAATATTTTAAGTCCTATCTTGATGCCGTGGACAATTGATACAGTGAAAGTTTCTTGGAAAGTTTCTTAGCGAGTAATCTATAGACCATTATTTTTCAGAACAAGAGTACAGTAGTTGAAGTTCTTTTGTCATGGAACCACGGACAATTGATACAGTGAAAGTTGATTGGAAAATGGCCGAAGTCCTATCGTCTCGATGCCACGGCCAATTGGTTCAATGAAAGTTGATGGGAAAACGCCATCATTTTCACAAATAAGGTTGCAACACTGCTATCTTATTGCTACGGGCGATTGATCCAGGGAAAGTATGCTAGAAAATACTCTCGGTATCCGACCTAATCACCAGTTTCAGGATCAATTTATCGTCGTGTGTAGCGATTAACCCTTTTGTTACCGTTTGTTTCTGATACAGTGGGTGTACAAAGTATTCGTACACTTTTTAAAAACTAATAACATTTTTATAATTGTACCAAACAATCTGATTTTTTATAATCAATTAGAAGCATTAGTTTACGAAATGATATACAAAAAAGATTTTCCAAAAATTATAATTCACAAGGTTAAATGCAAAAATAAAAAAGGCATTTTTTAAAACTTTTTTATTTGAGTCCTTGATAAAAATTTAAAATGTATGTTTTGCAGATCTATGTTAGTCATACACAATGTTGAAAATTTCATTGATATCGATTAACATACACACGAGCTACAAGCGATTAAAAATGGTGAAAATCGTAGATTTCCACGACTTTTGATCAGTTTCTGCTTAAAATCCACAGAATCGTACATCTTTCGACGCCTGTTGTTTTTTCCTGCGTCAATCGATTTCGATGAAATTTCCAACATGTGTATAAAGGACATGGATCTAAAACACATATGTTTTAAATTTTCATTAAGGGCCCAAATAAAAAAAGTTTTAAAAAATGCCTTTTTTATTTTTGCCTGCAACCTTGTAAATTGTAATTTTTTGATTGTAATGCTGTAATGCTTCTAATTGATTATAAAAAATCAGGTCGTTTGGTACAATTATAAAAAAGTTATTAGTTTCTAAAAGGTGCAAGAATACTTTGTACACCCACTGTATACTGTTGGACGTAGGAACCCGACATATTTTTATTTTCCATAATAATTCGCAGTATAAGATTTAGTGGTTTCACCATTTCAACGTAGCTTCATAAAAATGTTCTCATCCGCAACGTACCTCACGATGGAATTTCAATATTGCGAGTTCCTATTTCTGTGACATGCGGTAACAAAGTCTGCCGTAGCTGAAGGGTTAGAAAAAGTGTCGAATGGCTCATTTGTCCCACCTCGTTTGTCCCGGGAAGGAAACATTCTTGCCCCAGCAGGTGACACAGCTTATTACGCTATTCAACGCGGTTGCATAGGCGTCTCTCGCTAGTATCGATCGAGGGGATAGTGTAGTGAATCGGAGGACACGGGACCTTGCTGATTCGGGAGCCATGCGAAATTTCTGTACAGGCCTGACCGCCTCGTGTAACGATCCCCACTTCCGGCTCGGGCCGCTTCTGCGTCGTTTGCGACGATTCCAGCTGTTGCACGGATTTACCGGGCGCTGCACGCCGCACCGCCGCCCTAGAAGGTCCCCCAGCCATTGTCCCTGAGCACAATGAACGTGTTGTCGCTGGTAAATTTCGGCGCAGGCTATGTAATCGCGGATCCCGACGAATAACACCAACTACTCTCCCTCTTACCCTGTCTCCCTGTAAACGTTTCTTCGAGAAAAGCGCTGCACCGCACTTGAACGCTCTTATTATAGAAGCTATTAACATTTTATCCCAAATGATCTACTTCACACGATCAAGACAAGAGCTAAGTAAAAATAAATTTCTCTTGAATAATTTGAACATGTTGGGAAAAGTATATGGACATTTCTTAATTCTTGTAATCCGTTTACTATATTAAATTGCACCTTACCGATGCATAAAGTCCACAGTGCATTAATCAGAGGCAAGAACGAAGAATCGGTAAAAATTGGATTACCGAAACAAGCGATACAGAATCGAGAGTATCGATTTTCAAGGAGGCAGTTCGGAACTGTGCGCCGATGTAATCGAACGGGCTCGATCGAGAGGTAAACGAAAAGTTGGTGGAACGCGAGGAACGTTGTTATTAGCTCGTCAGTTGGAATCGGGGTCATGGTTTTCAGCGGTCGCAGATCTCCGTGTTCACGTGCATATTACGCGGGCTCGCGTGCCACGAAGAACGGATTACGCGAGTTTCGCGGTGAAACGAGACCGCGTGCCGAGCCGAGCCGAGCTGTACAGCGCTGCATTGCTGTCCCGTGTCCCGTGCACATTTTTCTCTCGCGAAACGGTTTGCAACTCGCGACCGGCTGAGATCGATTATGTCGCCGGAGTGCCAATAATAACGTTCGCGTCGGGTCGCGAGGTGGCACGTACACTTTCCAGACCTCCTTCGAGTTCCGTCTTTTCACGATCGATATTGCGCATGGTTCGCTTCTCTCCTCCCTTCGATCCACTTTGCTTTCAACTTCCATTCTTTTCGATTCCTGTTCTCTCTGCGCGAAAACTCAGATTTTCATTCAATCCATACACTTAGGTTGTTATATACATATTACCCTTGTCCGTCCCCAGTTAGAATATGCTTCAATTATATGGTCTCCGAATAGCGTTAAATATCAAATCATGCTAGAGAGAGTGCAGCATAAATTCCTCAGGTTTTGTGCATATAAGACAAACAACCCAATGTCAATCTTTGATCATAACTACTCAAGAATATTAAACACAGTCAACCTGGAAACATTATCCGATCGAAGGAAGGTTTCCGACCAGAGCTTTATCTTTCATCTGTTAAATAATAATATAGATTGTCCAGCACTCCTGGGGCAAATAAATTTCTATATACCTGAACGAGTTTTGAGAACGAGCAGGATTTCAAACAATGAAATCCAAATCCTCATATGGAGTAATAAATCCAATAAATCGCATTATTGCTAGCTCTAACATATTTTATAACAATATTGATTTTTTTAATGGCTCGTTACAGGTATTCAAAACAAAATTGCGCAATACTATTTGTTAATCGTACCTGTATTTGTTTAGTTTTGCGCGGTCCATTATTATGTAAATTTTAGGTTAAGACTTTTTCTTTGTTAAGTTTTCTTTTTGTTTTTATCAGTTATACTGTAAAAAACTGTATAGATTTTTATAAAAGAACCTTGGTCCGTATATAATATATATGTAATAATATATATACAGTAGCGGACAAAAGTTTAAGACCGCTCTAAAGAAGACGATAAATTTTTGAATATTGTAATATGCGATTTGAACTTTTTTGGGAAGCTAGAGCAATTAGTTTACTAAAGAATGTGAAAAGAAATTTTTCCAAAAATTGCAATTGATCGGAATTGTTGCAAAAAATACTAAAAGTTGAATTTTTAACTTTTTTATGTGGGCCTATATTGAAAATTTAAAAAATACGTTTTGTAGATCTGTGTCAATTAAACATATTCTGAAAATTTCGTCAAAATCGGTCGACGTTGCAATGAGCTACAAACCATTTAAAGATGGTAAAAATGGCAGATTTTCACGATTTATTGCCGAAAATCTTGAAAATCTTCAATATAGGCCCACATAAAAAAGTTAAAAATTCATATATATAAACATAATAAAACTGAAATGCTGTAAAAACTAAATTGTTTCAATATTTCGCAAGGGGGTAGTATTTGCTGCGTTGAATTTAGTCAAATATTTCAGTAATGTAGATGAGTAACAAAGACACGAGTTTCACTTTCGTCTGGATCCGAGCAGAACAGTGAGCCGCAGATGTGGATCGTTTAGCCGACCGCGTGCGATCGTAACGCGATCGATCGCGATACCGGGGAGTACGGTTCGCGACGAGGTTGCACGCGCGACACCGCTCCGGTGTGTATCCGATCTCCGATCGTCGAAACTTCTGTAATTAATGGAAGTTGTCCGCCGCGGAAATCCTGCGTCCCGTCAGAATTTCGACCGCGGGCATAATCCGCTTTTGTCGGAAGTTCCGGGTAATCGACGCGCGGCGCGCATCCGCTACAGAAAAGATGATACATCGATCGCTGGCAACTGAACAGAACCCATCGGAACGAGAAAATAATTGGCAACGGCAACGCCGGGGCTTGTCCCGCGATCGCTTCGGCTAATTTAAATAATCCGCGAGGTCCCGCGCGAGAAACGAACACGTTGTTTTCACTGAAAACAGAACGGTCCCGCGCTGTTCTGTACAAACACGGAAAATCTCGTTATCCGCTTTAATCCCCGCGCTTCGAACACGATTTCCGACACGTATTCGATCAGGCTACCGCCGCGTCGTCTATCCGGCGCGCGACGCCGCGTCGACTTCCTTGGATCTTTCTTCCGGCGTCGCGGCACGAAAAATCGAGTCGGTCACTATCGACGCCGCGACGCCCCGCAACATATTGGCGAACATAGCCTGCAGGCTGTCACCGGTGTTACACGTGTATGTCTCGGGATATCGTCGATACAAAGGGGCGCATCTGGCCCGTAAGTGATAGGAGCTGACGCGGGGTCTGGCTCTACATAGGAATACAGGCCGATCCATAAATCGAGAAGCTAGAAAATTGAGCTCCTTTATGCTGGAACTTGAGCTGATTTCCTTGTTCGCCAAATGGATTATCGGAGAATTCTTATCCCACGGGAATGCTGAATAAACTTCCGCCCTCCTGGAATCCATTTAATCGAGTAATGTCATTATCGCGTTCACAAATAACATTTTAATATCCTCGTAAAATTTACGAAATTAGTCCGACGATGAGTGCTTCCATTTGAAAGCAAACATTAAAATATGGGGACAGAAATTGTTCCGAGACCACGTCTACTTGAAAGGCCAAGAGTAGTACTTGAAGGCAATACAAGGGTAGTATTTTTATCGAGTAATAATTAGGAAAACGCTGGAACCACGCCTACTTGAATCGCTATATAAAAACGAAGCACAATGAGAAAGTGGAGTGATCGCTTCGATTGAGTGAAAGGCGAACAGAAATTCGACTTTTCCGACGAACCTAACAGGGTTTTCCCGGTCGATCTCGGAGCAACTAACATTCTCCTCGCGACAACTCGACCTAGTGTATACAAATTGACCAGCTCGACGGAGCCAGGCGTCGACGGCCACAGCTCCGGGCTATCGTGGCAGCGATTGCGTGCCGTTGTTGTCGTTTCGTGGTCACGTTCCTATAGTAACCGCGGCCCATTGTTCAATAAACGCTGAATTAGGGAGCGTTCATACCGAAGCCCCCGCGTGACTAGTCACGCGGGGATGGAGCACGCTGGTAATAAATTTCGAGCGTCTCGACGGGCCCGCTGTGCCCCCGCTGTGCGTGGCACAAAAAAAAGGTCTCTAAGGTTTTCACGGTTCGTTTAGGTAAACTACCGATAGCTTTCCTTTAAGGCGGTGAGATATCTTCGGATTGTAAGTAGCAAATAACTAGAATCTTACTGGAAAAATTGGGTTTGCGAATTTTCGCTTCATGTCCGTATACGAGCAAACACACCGTCTAAAAATTTCATACGGTACACAGTGAGCAATTTGGACGTAATCTGTGTCAAGATCAAAGAACTTTCTATTAGAAATGAGATATAGAGCGATGAAATTTCTATTCAAATTAAAGCTGAAACTTTGCAGAATATAGCAGAAATAAGGAGGAAGTTCTTTCATTTTGACACAGATTACGTCCAAATTGCTCACTGTGTACCGTATGAAATTTTTAGATGGTGTGTTTGCTCGTATACGGACATGAAGCGAAAATTCGCAAACCCAATTTTTCCAGTAAGATTCTAGTTATTTGCTACTTACAATCCGAAGATATCTCACCGCCTTAAAGGAAAGCTATCGGTAGTTTACCTAAACGAACCGTGAAAACCTTAGAGACCTTTTTTTTGTGCCACGCACAGCGGGGGCACAACGGGCCCGTCGAGACGCTCGAAATTTATTACCAGCGTGCTCCATCCCCGCGTGACTAGTCACGCGGGGGCTTCGGTATGAACGCTCCCTTATGAGTCAGTCCCCGCGGCCGGTAGCTGCCGTCGTTCTCGCAACCCTCGTCACGCTCGTTTCCCCGACGAAACGATGATTAACTCTTTCCCTTGGCACCGGTTTACAAAGGGGGCTACCGATAGGGTCATCCATTCGATCCGAGCATCGCGGGCAAAACGGTCGTTAGGAACGGGTTACGCTAAAATCGACTGTATACAGGTCCCACCAACACGACTTCTCCGATGCCGGTCGTGATCGACAACGGTTTCGATGGACAACGATCGTGATCGGTAATGAGCGGGTCTGAGCTTCTAAAAAAATCACAAAATTAGTAATAAAATCATATGCGTTCTCCTTTATCTTTGTCGATTTAGTACTTGGTCAATATGTATATCGTATTTGGTCTGTGAATGCCTCGCATGTACACAGGGAGAAATAGAAACTACACCCGACCTAAACAGTCGTCGATTAAAATCTTTGTGGGTCAAAGTTGTTGTCGATCAGATCCGGTGAATTGTCAGTGAAATCTGTGGCAGTGATTTTAACGTAACGCGTTAGAAACTTGAAACTAGGCGAGCAGCGATACAATGGCTGAAGTTCAATTGTTTCGATACTCCGCCCAGCGGAACGTTCCTATATCTTTTCTCGAAAGAAGTTCTGCGAATTAAAACGTCTCTAAGAAACACCGCGCAATTTCGAAGAGGATTCCTCTTTACAACAATCTCTTGAAATTCAACATATAACATGTTTTAATCATTTATGAAAAACAAAACTGCAACTATACAATGCGTTCAGATGCGACTTACCGCGGACAGAAAGGTTGCACAAGTTAGCTGGCACAATGCTGAGTCCTGGAGCCGCGATGATCATGGGCACCGGTCGCCTAGATCAAGCGGGGTGTTTATTTTCGCAAGGGTTCGCGGGTATTTCGAATACGACGAGTCGAATCGATCGCGGCCGCGATCCGTTTCCATTGAAAACCGCTCGAGTGGGCGTCCGGGGCCGGGCTTTGTTCGGTGAAAAGACGCCGGGAAATCGGGCTGCGATTCAAGGAGCTGAAATAAAGGGCCCCAGGGTTACGGGGGTACGAATTTTTTTTCCTCCATCCAGGCGGCGCGGCGTGTATTTAAATATCAAACGGCCGGCCTGGAATATAGGTCGAGGGAATATCCGTGTCCCCATTGTGCCGCGGCATTGTCGGCCCGCTCACGAATCAAGCATTCGGCTCGCGAAGACCATCACGGAACGGATCAAGTCGGAGACAATGGCTCCGACGTATGCGCTCCGCTGCCACGATAATTGAATTTTTGATCCCCGAGAGAGCCGAGGATCCTCCTCGATGGCAAACGTTACGCGCCGATCTCCCGCTAGTTTCCAAACGTAAACACTATTTTCATTTTGTCTCGCTCCTGGTCTCCTTCCAACTCGTTCCTAATTTTACAACGACGCACACTCGTGGAAGGGTAGACTATGTCGTTGGTCGTATAGGAAGAGAGGAATTTTTTAGCTCGTTTGGTTACAGAAAGATAATTAAGTCGCGGACATACGTAAAGGTCATTTAAATTCCGCGTCGCGGCGCTACTAATTTCTACGAAGAGAAAGGCACCGCGCGCGTGCATGAAAAATGTTTAACGCTATCAAAGCGGACTTTACGATCGTCAAACGAAATGTTAATGCTCTTTCGCCGCGGAGTAGAATATTTATAAAATGATCTTTCGACTGTCGGGACCACCGAATGTGGTTTTTGGTTTTCTACTGTGACTCGTATTTCGGGTTACCATGGGTTCGTCGACAACTCATTTGACCGACACTGTTTTGATCGACACGATTTGACCGACAATAACTTTCGTCGACATTGTGAAATCGTCGACAAATAATTTGACCGACACTATGTTTTCATGGACACGGTCAAATTGTCGACGTCTGCTGCTTTCATCGACAGTCCGTGTTTAGCGACAGATTTGATTCGTATTTGCTAACGTTGACTAATCGTTATTATCACTGTTATGTTCTAGACGCATTTAGTTGCTCGTATAATAAAAAATAAAGAGAAGTACAAAGCATTTATTGGAAATTGGTAAGGTGAAGTGCTCCAAGTCTGGACAGTCCAAAAGTGATACCTAAATCTGGACAATTGAATTTTCATAGTAAAATCAGTAATTAAGAGATTAAATAATTATATTATATGTTCTGAGGCGTTAGCTACAAGTAGGTGTGAATATTATTTCATTAAGACATCAATTGAAATTTAAAAATGAATTCAAAGTTCATCTGAAAACAGTATACAAAATAGTCTATTTACATGCGAATCATGTGCATTTATAGTTCGAACTTTTGTTAGAAAAAAAGATATAATTTAAGCCCTCAGACAAAAAATAATTATCACGCATAATAATATTGATATTTTAAAATAAATTGGCAATCAAACTTAACGTAAATAATAATTATTAATCCAAATATTAGATGTCCAAGATTAGGACTGTTTTCAAATATAAGTACTCCATACTGGGACGCGATGACAGTAGCTGTCCCACTCTAAGCTTATACGCAATGTGCTTACGCCTGTAGCCGGACACGTGTTTGTGAATAAAATCAACGCATTGTTTGCAAATTATTTAACTACATGTACGTATAATTAGTCTTCTATTAGCTTGAATAACGTATGTAGAAAATGTATTCCGGTTGTTGTGACGTTAATAATACTTTATGTTTACATCTTAAATCTATCAGTATTACTACCTAACCTTAAAAGTTGTATTATGACAAGTTTTATTAAAACAGTAAATGAAAATAAATATATATTTGGTTAAATAATACAATACTATAATCTATGATAAGAATACCACATATTACGCAAAGCATCTTCTATACGTCATGCGCAACAGCGCCACCAACCAATGTTTTAGGTTATGTTCGCTCGATCAACTCGTAAATTGAATTTGTCCCGATATAGGCTTTGCTTCTGTCCAGGTACTAGTTTAGATTAGATTTAATATGTCCAACTATAGGTTTGAATTATTCTTGTTAATACAATTAAGATATTAACCTAAACAATGATTTTTTTATTTTAAATTACTTTACAAACTCTGAACTGTATATTAAAACTCTTAAGAAATTGTTTTTGTTTATTTAAAGTGATCAAATTTAAAATAGAAAAACATGCTGTCCAGGCATAGGGCACTTCACCTTACCTCAATAATTGAAAATGCTGGAGAATTCTTTTGCAAAACTGTTTTATTAAACAGCGCGGAAGGACGATCTGGACAGTTCGACAAGCGGACTCGAAGTGACAAAAGAATGTAGCAGGGGCGAGAGAGAAAATCTTTCGCCCGCTTGAAACAAATGAAAAACCCAGGGCTGCATCGTTTATTGCCCCGGCCCTCGGGTACGACAAATACCAGGCCTATGGGTCCGATGACATCTGGTCTGTTATTCTAAGATAGAGAAACTGCAGTGATTCTCATGGACGACGATATTCATTTTTGCTCTATTGGCAGTTGCATTATTATTGCCAATAATCCAACAGCATTTCTTCAAATAAACAAACTTTATTAATAGGTACACACAAATGAACAAAGATCATAATATTTAATTTAATTTCAAACACAATTGTGTAAATACATATACTTAATTTGAATGAACATAACAAAATTGTACAATAATTACGTAAATATCAAGTAATGAAATCGAAGCGATATATATTTTGTGCTAAAGCCTTTAAAAGATACCTGTCGCAAAACACAGACTGTTGATAAAAACATATGTCGACAATTTGACCGTGTCTATGAGAACATAGTGTCGGTCAAATCATTTGTCGACGATTTCACAATGTCGAGGAAAACAGTGTCGACGAAAGTTATTGTCGGTCAAATCGTGTCGGTCAAATCATTTGTCGACGAACCCATGGTACCCCGTATTTCACGTTTAATTACGCTATTCCTTTCGCGTATGTACTTGGCTATTTGATCGAGGTGAACGTTTGTAGCTGAAAGATTTGTGCCAGTGGTACAGATTTTATGCAGATACAATGCAGTTGATAGTAACAATAATCCATTGCTGCAAAAAGGAAAATACTGAAATTAAATAAAATAGATAAATTAACCGGAAACCGCAATTTTATTAGAGTAAGAAACGGGAGTAGAAATGTTACTGTAAAGCAGGAAAGGCGAAACTCAGTTTTGTAGCAGCGCACTGTAGCTTGATGACCCATCGTCACGAGATGTAGCCATTCTGAAACTTTTCCCTTGCGTCACTTTCCTCATCGTTCTCATCGTCACGGGATCGTAAAGTCGCGGACATCCAGAGAGAGTCACTGTTCCCGAATGAAGTGTCACCGAGGGCCACGATATCATCCTACCGCTCGTTTAATTTTAACGGTTAAGCGAACGCGTACAGTCTCGTACTCCTCTTGTTCCACCCTTTCTTTTCGCCGAGGAAGCCGAGAAACATTCGCCGCAATCGTTGTTTCGCGTCACGAGACTCCGGGCTCGAATGCGCTTCCTCCATAGATAAAATACAAACATAACACCTGCCGCGAGTAACGAGCATTCGACGTGTGCACCGGAGAGAAACGAGACAAGCGTCGATTCCCTCGGGCGTCGCGACCCGATTAAAATACTGCCGTCGCGCTCCAGATGTTTAATAAGCGAGAGGTTCTCGCTCCTAATCGGATGGCTTGAAAATTATTTCGCGGATCGGCCTTGCGTTTGCGCCCGCCGTCGAATTTACATTTAGATGTACTGCGAGGCTTTTGTTGTACGTCCTTTAGAAATAGTTTCACGGAAAGAAGATTCTAAGATAACACCTGGGAAATTGGAGAATGTCGCGGCCTCGTTCATAGATGGCGATGATACTGAAAATTTTATTGTTGCATCTTGATGCGTGAATTTTTACGCAGAGTCAGCTGTAAAGCTAAAATATTGTTCGAAGAAAACCAAAATTTTATTCCTTCGAGGTAGCCCGTTCCACGAGCGGGTAATTAAGAATTTCACCCGAAAATGTTCAGCCACGTCTCACGGCGGTTATTTATTTACGCCGTATCCCATGTACAAAAAGCACGTAATTTCACCTGAAAAATGAAACTCGACGGTGCTATCTCCGAAACTAATAATTCAAAACAAAATTCGCTACGTGCTCCCTTGTACAGAATTCGTTTCCGCGCCTGTAATATACGAGGAGACGGAGCAACGGTAGAGCGTGCACGGTAGAACAGAAAGTGCGTATAAGCGGTGAGACCCGTTTTTCGCTCGTGTCTCTGACATCTTAATATCTAAATTATTTTCGTAGGAACCGGAGGAAAGTTTAATTTGTCACGCGATAATGAAACGTACGCCGAATATCGCGGGCTACGGTCGGCTGGCGATCAATCTCCGAGGTAGATCCTGTGGAAACGTTGGTGCGATGCAGCGCGGGAATAGCGGCGTGTCCGTACCCGTCGCAATTATCTTAATGATTTCAGCCGGTTTAATTAACCGACTCGCTTGGTTCGCTCCGGCGCGGCGCAGATTTCGGAATTACGTGTGGTTCGTGGACGCTCTTCGCTATCTTCCCGGTGGCATCTCGCCGCCATGGCGAGTTTTGCCAGCTCGCGGCCTAGAAATTCCCCTAATGAAACCATTTAGCGACTCGGAGGCGCTAAAGGGAACACTCGATCGCGGCCGGTTCAACGCGATCGAAAGAGCCCCCGCTGGTTAATTGCCGATCACTCGAAAGCGTCCCGCGTTTTTGCCCGCTGCGAAAGTTGCACGAGCAAAGTCCTCGTGTCACGGAGAATGGCTTTCTGCCGAGCAGAGACTCCCTCTTGCCTCGAAAATTGCTCCGAAGCGACCAACTAGATGTAATTCGTTCTTTGACTCTTAGCCCTTCGTTCCTCAAAGCGAGCTCGTATCACGCAGACCTTCAACCAATCTACCAACCTGAACTCTACATTCCATTGCGCTGTCGCGTGCGAGCGTAAGCTCGTTACCAGCTGAATCTCACCTTTATATTCTTTCTTCCCTTCCATTTTCGTGTATTCCGTACTATCTGCGCTCTCGATCTTTAATTCGTGGTAGTATTTAGACTGTCTCAACTTCCATACCGCTAGAAATTACTATGTGATTCGAAGTAACTATTTCCTTTGCGAAAATTTTCTTCGCGACTCTGTTCAAGAGTTATTAACGATAAAAACGGACGAATCAGAGCGCGGCTACTGCTAATAAATTCCGGCTCGGCCAACCCTAACGTCATACTCTGCCGTAGCCGCGCTCTGATTGGTCTGTGTTTTTCGTTACCAACTCCTTAACAAGGCCGCGGATAAAATGTTCGCAAAGAAAAAAGGTACTTTAACATTTTTGGAGCACCCTGTGTAGTATTACACCTGCATTCGAACAATAAAAGATTTCCTCAAAGTGCTATTTATAAACTATCTGCTCGAGTAATCGGTGATGTAAAACGAAATTCATCTAATCTCTGGGACTGTATCTCGTCAGTAGAATGTTGAATACAACAGAAAAGAAAAAATGGGTAATGAGAATAATTACGTTTCTTCCTTACGATGCAAATAGGTTAATGGAAGTGTGCGGCTAGATGAGCCAGATCCTGTCGAGAATGATTATCGTATACGGTGGAGACGCGTCAACCGGTTCGCAGTTTGTTTTCCTTTGTTTTCCATTCCCGTCGGTTTTCATCGAGATTCTACCTCTTGCTCGCGTTTCGTGTTCCGCGATTTTAGAAGCACTCGGCCGAGTCGGCAACCAAGTGCTCGTTTACTTAGCAACGTTACGTAAGAAGCCATTTCTGTCGAAAGTAACGGCGGTCTGGTTAATAAGCGAACCGCACGGACCGCATTAAACCGGCCGGCGATATTTCGAGTTTGTTTCGATGCTGGTAATGCTCTCGTTCCGACGCGAGGACAACCTGCTGTATCGTTGCTATTGGATTACCCGGCGAAATGATCCTGGAAATGAATTCCCGCGATCGTTGCGTTTATGGCTATCGGCGACTAGCCTCGAGGCTGCGTTTCTGCGAATTAACACATTCGCGCGTGACTACGGCGTACATTGTGCACACGATGACCGGTACGTACGCGAGTTTCTCGATTCTTTGCACTTTCGTCTTCGAGCAAATGGGCAAAACGTTGCGAATGCTGCAATTTCAATTTAGATATATTGTAACGGATCCTTTAACAGCTGGATATGGTAGTTGGTTAGAAAGTTATTATGTTGAATGTTGTATTGTAACCTTATTTCCTCCGAGTAATTTTGGATAGCGTAAAAATCCACGATTTGCTGATAGGTATACGGTGACGTATACTTACATATACATTAGACAAGACTATCTTCATTCCAGCGAATAATCCTTCGTGCAATGTTTCTAGCTCTTTTCCAACGTTATTGGATAAATTTCGAGTTACGACTATTTGATACGTTCGCTCTAATTGCTTAATGCGTTGATCGCCCAGCGTAATTCGGCTAAGTTTCCTGCGGGGCCCAAATCCGACCGTCGGAACGCAGAACGAAAGTAGAGCGAAAAGCGGGAATTCATGTTGTATATCCTATATATAATATCCTTTTTTTTAATTAACTCGAACAAGAAGAGAGTCACCCATATTTGAATGACGCACAGTGGTCCGGATCGAGAAATTCAGTGACATTTTGTTATAACTTTTGAACCATTAGAGATATTGCAATGAAATTTTCACTAAAAATATTTTAAAAAGTCATTTTTAATTATAGATAATTAAATATTTTTTGCATTTGTTAAACAATATTTATTAATTAATTTTCATTCATACTTAGTTATTGATAATAAATTTGTTTACATATAAGTTCACAAACTAATTTTTTGTAATAATTTACAAGAAAAATTTTTTCGTCCATACCGAGAAGTTCTGTGACACTGCCACAGCTTTCGAATCGTAACAGTTATTCTGATGAAACTTTCACTGAAAAATATGAAAAAATAATCACTTTTTACTGATAAATAATTTAATATGTTTAGTGTTTGTTTAATTATTTTTAATAACATTTTATTTACTTTACTGGCTGATTTACTTAAATCTATGCAAGTATCAATTCTGCAGCTTCTTGATCTAGCGGCCTTTTCTTTTTATTTTATGATTTTACTCTTATAGCAGCATATAATAAACAATTGACTGTAGGCTACAATCAAAACAGTCCGCTCGCACGCGCGCGAGGTTCTTCGCGTCTCGCACAATCCTGGCGCTCGACGCAGCGATGGATACACTTGAATCACTAATAACTTGCGTCGATGGACGATGTTGGTAGTAAATCGTGCATGACTATATAGGGAAAAGTGTACTGAACATTGTACAATTGGTAAACATGCGGTGCTAATTGGAACTCAAAAGATATTCCGTATCAAAGATGAAGAATTTTGACAATTTCCGAGCCTTCACTGTACATTATTTTTTTAATACATTATTTAAATTAATTTTTAATTGTCAGTGTAAATTTTTATCGTAATGGAATTCTCTTCACTTTAAAAGAAGAACAGAGGAAAAATATTAAACAGGTGTGTCAGGGCATCCAGATAAAGATAAGTATCTTTTTTCTGTGAAACAGGCTATTTTCAAAATGTCCGACTTTAAGTGTTCGTCGCGATTACAATTTTAATTATATTTTATTAATTTCTTTATTTTCGAGGTAGATGGATATTTATGAAGCAATACAAACTTTGTACATGTCAATATGAGAAAGTTCATTTTTCGACAAAATGTCACTGAATTTCTCGATCCGGACCACTGTGTGACGTGGCGATCAACGTGTTAATGCGTTCGTATAAATTTCTTGACGATCTGTAAAAACGAACTGTGAACGGAACAGGAATCAGGAACAGGATGGAAATAGAATAAAAATTCTATCTGAACGGCGGCAGTGGTTAGCGTCGTCCCCAGCACGCTAATTTCCTCTAACTGCATGCAATCTATTAATGACCGCGGATCGAACAGGAGGAGACGACGATTCACGTGATGTCACGGTTTGAACCGTGGGAAATCGAGATTTTCCCGTGGCGGGGAACAGACGACGATGGAAACGCTGCCGCGCGAGGTCCCATTTCAAGCGTAATTAAATTTGCAGTTTTTCCGACGAGTTTCCACGCGAAAACGGAACACGAACGCTACTACTCGCTGCCGGGAAGTTTCGTTAATCGGCTCGCGAGAACTTCGAAGCACAACCTAATTTGCTGGCAAGAACTTGCACGCCTCTGTATCGCGTTCACGGACCACCGAATCGACGGCTCGGCCTGCCCGTCTCGCTTTCGAAACGAAACGAAACGAAACGATCGCGTTTCCGACCGGCGGAATTCGCCGCGGGAAAGAAACCCGAATCGTTCGGGCTCGCGCAATTACGCGCTTCCATCTTCCCACGTCAATCGGGACTGGTCGAGCACGCATGCACACGCGTACACGCGTCGAGGAGGGCAGAATAAGCGTGCACCTTCGATTCAAGGCTCCGCTAGATCTAGATCGCAGCCCGTTCTACCGAGAACTGCAATTAAACTGCGGATCTTTGTGTAAAGTACAAATTTTCTTTATTCACACTGTTGTTGTTTGGTTTTGAATTATTGAATATGAACCTGCATGCATGAAATCCGCAGATCGTGTTCTCTACAGGGTGTCTTAGCACAAGGAAGCCAGCTAAATGTCCTCCTTTATTTTTAATGGCACAAAAAAAATATTTTTGGCATAATTTAAATGGTATCGAAGGAGGAATATCATAGAAGAACAATTCTTTTTTGTCCGGCTATTTTTTCATTGTTTTTTCAAGGTCACCGATATTTTTTATCGGGAAAACTTCTTTTTATTCCATTTTGTTAATGACTTTAGCATATCCAAATGTATTTTTTCAGCCGCTATAAGATGGAATAAAAAAAAATGTTTTTCCGATAAAAAAATAACGATGACCTTGAAACAACTATAAAAAAATAACCGGACAAAAGAAATTGCCCTTCTATGATATTCCTCCTTCGATACCATTTAAATTATGCTATAAATATTTTTTGTCATTAAAAATAAAGGAGATATTTGGGTGGCGTCCTTCACCTGACACCCTGTATAATGTTCCTGTGCAAATTTTGATGGAAATGCTCGAATAATGCCAGGGTGGACTAACAAACTAAATAAATAGTCGGAGGTACGTATTTCCAGAGCCATCCATTTATCTTCTTTTGGAATTCCGAGATATCGCTCGCGATACCAGGATTCTCGGCGGTCCACGCACGGGGAACACCTATGCAAATAGCTTGCTACGTTGACGGTGAGCTGCAATGTCAGCCGGGTTGACATTTGCGCGCGATTCATTATCTGGACAAGCCGGCCAGAGCGTAGCCCGTGCTTATCCGCCGCCGGAACTGGGTCAGGCGAAAGAAAATTCGCGTAAATTCTCGAACTGGAAACAGCGTTGCCCGAGTTTCGCGGGGAAATTGATTCTTGCGTGTACCGTTCGGTAATCGAATAAACAAATTGACCAACAGCGTGCAATTCGAAGAGAAAGAGAAAGAGAGGGAGACATAGAGAGTTCCGTGGACCATGCGAGTTCATCAGACAGTTTTAAAAATCCTGTTTCGCGTTCGTCGCCGGAACGTTATCAGCACTGAAAATTGTGCTCGTTTCGCTGTGAAATTCGTTTGCCAGTCCTCTTTCTCTTTCTCTCTGGTTTCTCTCTCCATCGCAGCCCCCGGCAGTGCGCTCTTTACGTGATTCCGCGAGTTTTCATTATCCTGATGTGTGCGTGCGCAATCCGGACGGCGAACAAATTATTACTTTTCGGCTTTTGAATCGATTTTCGGGAAGCAGTCGACGATAAATGATCGGCAATAAGCTGCTCCGAATATTCCGTGGATTATCGTGCTTTGCGTGCGTTTCGATAAACGAGTTCTGTTAATATGGTGCGTCGGCATGGAAAGGGGCTCGGATGAAACATGGGCGCAATTCTTTGTCGCTTTGCGCAACATCTCTGTGGATTATAATTAATTTATTTTATCAATTCCTTGAACTGTATTATCTTCTGGATGTGATCCAGTGTAATCTGCTGGATAATCGACATAATGGGTATAGGAGCATAAGCATGGCCCAGCGGCCCCACCCACAATTTTTATTGATAGTGTGTGGAAAACAATGGTTTTAGGTTGAAAGATAACCCCCTAAAATTATAAGTGGCTAACCCTTCATATAAGGATGATATGAGGGAGAATACCCTTAATTGTATCATTTTTTTTCTCGGTTGTTAATTAAGATATTCAGATAAAAAAAAACTAAAACACTCGAACTTACCTCCTTCACATCATATATTTTTTTTACAATTGTGATCAAATTATTAAAGGTCGAAAAAAATCATATAATTTTTTAAGGGTGAAAATTGCAAGCAATCCTTTGAGTGACCACATCGAATGGAACATAATAATAATAATAATTTTTTAAAAATGGAATACTATGTTTTTTTCTTCACAAAAATAATAGCAGGTACTGATGAGACATATCCAAAAAGGTGCTATGTCGCTACATCGCTACATGATACATATTAATCATGAGTTGAGAGTATATTTTTTCTTCAGAAAAATAATAGCACCCTTTTGGATATGTCTCAGTACCTGCTATTATTTTTCTGAATAAAAAAATATAGTATTCCATTAAAAAAAAATTATTATTATTATTATTATGTTCTACCAATCCTATCATCTTGAAACTTATGTATATATTAGATAGGTAACTGAATATTGTTCTTTAATTTTTTGGAAGTGGTCACGCGAAGGGTTGCTTGCAATTCCCATCGCTAAAAAATTATATGATTTTTTCCTACCCTTAATAAATTGATCACAATTGTGAAAAAAATATATTATATGAAGGAGGTAAGTTCGAGTGTTTTCGTTTTTTTTTATCCGAATATCTTAACTAACATCCGAGACAAAAAATGATACAGTTAAGGGTATTTGTCCTCATATCGACATTTAGCGACTTAATATATAGTTATCTTTCAACCTAAAACCATTGTTTTCCACACAATATCAATAAAAATTGTGGTTGGGACGGCTGGACCATGCTTATCCTTCTAGACTAGACCCTTGTCGTTGTAAAGCTGCGGGGCTATACGTTTACGAGAAAGAATATAGGTTTTGCTCGACAATGGAAAAATCGGCGTGTAAGATTACAGAAAATGGGTTTGATTTAACAACAGGAAAATGATACTACGTTAAAAACGAAGCGAGAAGAACGCGCAGCTAATTCAATTCAGCTCGATATCGTTACCATGTATGCGCCTCGATATTATAAGGTCAGGGGTTAATTATCTATTAGCGGCGATAGCGCGGTGAAATACAATTACGAATCGGAAGCTTGCTTCACGACTGAATAGAATCGTAGAAGACGTTGATTTATTTAATCAATTATGGAGTCGAATGGTCTGCGAGATAATGATTGACGAAGTTTACACGGAGAAGATTGATACTCTATCCATTTTAAGACAGCATCGCATATATGTATGTGCCCATAATTATGAAACTGGTCTAAGTCATATGTTTCTTGTTTCGAGATATTTGAAGGTAAAGAATATTAACACAAAATGAATTCCATATAATGTTGAAATAACAAGCACCATCTAACGGTTCATTTTTCACAATATCGTAAAAATTACATTGAATTAATTTAATTTAAAATAATGTGATAACTTAGACCACTTTCATGATTATGGGCACATATCTCTGATAAGTAAAAGTTCTTTTACATATATGGAAAAAGCGTTCTTCTGGCTACGAACTAGATTGAAAAAATGCTTCCTGATCATGATATAACAAATTAATTTGGAGGATCGGTGTACGTGGAAGAATTAGAAACGCACAGCAAGTTCCACTAGTTTGCAAAAGGATTGGGCAGCTGGCAAATTAAAACAGCTCGTACGTGTCTCCAGGTTGGAAGGACACGCGTCTTGCTGTCCCGGGACGAATCTCTAGGTCCGAGGGGGAAGTCGGTTGCGTTAAAACCGGAAGCCCCGTAATTGGAGAGGCCCAGCACGAGCGTCAGCCTCGAAGGCGTCGTTGAAACTCCATGACAGAGTTCTAGACACAGACTATCATGTGTTGCAGCGGGGGAGTTGTGTAATCGTCCGAACACGACAATACGAAGAACGATCTCTCGCGCAGTTAACGAACCAGGCGTCAGCTTCTTCTCCCACGAGCTTGCCACTATGCGTTCATCGCCGATTGAATTAACTGTTGCCGGGTTCGCGACGCGTTGTATCGTTTCGAAGCCTCGAAGATGGAAGAGCTTCTGCTGGCCCCTTTGTCACGGTGGATGGCCGGCTCCCTCGCGAACCACTTCCCTCGAACGTCGTCGTTTCCTGAACGAGATTAAGGGCGGTGGCCAATTTTCGTATATGAAATTAACCGGGCAAGATCCTACCCACGATCGCGGTAGTTCGTCGAACAGCTGGCCCGGCTGAAACGGGGATCGGAAATGAGATACGCGTACGCTTTGCGCCGAATTACCTTTCTTCTGCGACGTACTTTCAATTTTCGTGCTGCTCGTATCGAGTTCACCGTTGTCGCATCTGTGTTGATCGTTGGACTCAGAATCTTGATGCAGAATAAGAATATTCTTCAATTTTTCTGATATACACTTCTATTTGTGTTCCAAAGATAACCTTGTTGAACCTCGTGGATGCATCTTTACAATTTCCATGACAAACAAAGCTCAGAATATTCTTTGTTCACGGAAAGATCCTAGAGACTTAACAATCGCGTCGAGTCAATAATTGTGTACAAACAGTATCTAATATTAATTAATAGTTGACCAAGCAGCGTTAGTCGGCACGCACCGAGACTATTCGAGACGCGTGAGCGGGTACAACGGTCGGATGCATCGTTGGATGATTATGGAGGACAATGTATCTAGCCGGCGCGATTGAAGTTCGAACAGTGGGAGGGGAGTTCGCATCTGATTATCAGAGATCTATCAGGACACGGTCCTCTGACGCATGGTCGACAAACGACGAACCTGACGCGCTTATTAGCATGGCGGCGCTTCCGTTGGCATCGGTGTCAAGGCGAACACAAGGTCGTCTTTCCGCGTTAAGGCGACGGAACTTCCGTAGAAGCGTATCAGAGACGACACACAGGATTACACCACGCCGAGCCAACGAAGGCTAAGTCTAATTAACTGTGGCGTGCGCGGATTAATCGCCAAATTCTGTCTCTTTCGGCGCGGTTTTCCCCGGAGGCTGCTCCAACTTCATTTAACGTCTAAGGTAGACACATTAGATACCCGTCTCCTGTCTTCCGTGCAGATCAATCACGAAATTAGCCCAAAATCTTTCATCCTAATCCTCGTCGCTCCAGCTACGAGTCTAAGTGACTCATATACGATGGCTGATTAACAGACTGCGGGTCATTATGCAAAATAAAAATTGTTCGCATTAATTGCAAGACGTAAGAACCAATCGTTACACTGTTTCAAATTGCACCCACTCATTTTTGTTAGACCTTTTTTATGTGGTACAACCTCATACATTTTTATTGTATACTATAGAATATTTTTGCTGGTGTCGTCTTAGAATTGTGGGCAGTCTACCGAGCTCGTAGATTGTGCCAAGGCGATTTCCTTTAAATTCCACGTCTTTCCTTAAGTAATAAAGGGCTAGTTAACGAAATAGAGCCGGACGTTTTTCTCCGTAGTATCGCGATCACTTTCTTAGGCGGTGTTCTTACCGGGCGTCGTCGGTATTTTACGAGGGGAAGAAACTTTCGCTCGGACCCTGATAATCGAGCGAACCAGTCGGGCAACGCTTCCTCCGATTAGCCGCAAGAAAACGCCGGCGGGGGCATAAAAATCTCGTAAAGCCTCGTTAATCCCCGGCAACCTGTAAGAAACGGGCAAGGATATTCTTCCTGGAATGCCGCGAGTCGAACAGGAAAGCTTTCGGAATTATTCATCCAGGATATTATTAGGCTGACGCATATATTTCCTCCGTCCTTCTTCTTCTTTCTTGTTCCTATTAGCTTTCTCTCTCTCTCTCTCTCTTTCTTTCTCTTCATCATTTCGATCGCATAAAGAAGCGTATCGGAGTCGACTGATTCAAATGCAACCATCACTGCTGACTTAATATCGCTAACAAGCCAACAGGAAGCAAGAACTGGGAATTAATGCATCACTCCGAACCAGTATTCATAAGGATAACATTCATGCTACCACGGTTATAGTACTCTGGTTTTTGTTCAAATTCGATGGCATTTAACATTCCGCACGATGTCGGAACGTTATTATCATCGACACGAGGAGCGAACTTCAATTCCAGTCTTCGTAAATTATGCCTAGGCATTACTATTTTCGCGTCCTCCCATTTTATAGGTCATCGCATTTAGCGCGCTCGGTATGCGTACACAAAAAGCTGTACTTCGATCTAGAAAACTTCAATGAAAAAGTCGAGCCTCGGCGGATTTTCACTCTTTCCGATCGCCACGAAACAGTTTGCTCGTAAAAAAAACTTCAATCATTTCGGGCTCGTAAAAAGTGTAGCGAGCTCTCTCTTTAATGATCATCAGGTTCATAGATTTTTACGGGACGCGTTTAACGCGGCTGTCGGATGGGAGACTCGGGGAAGTAGCTCTGGAGAGTATGCGGCTTCTGAAAATTGAACGCCTTTTATGGAACAACAAAAACAGCTGAACAAATATTAAATTAATATTTACGAAACTAGACATTTCTTACGACGTAGAATGTTTCCATTCTACGCGATATCTTTCGTTTCGTGGATATAAAATGATTAAGGGTTAAAAGAGGACTTTGAAGCAACTTTTCACGCAGTATCACCGCCGATAAATTGTTAAACAAAGACCGGACCACGCAAGGGGGAAGGTGGTCGACGACTTTCACGAATGACACACAGTATAGTGCCACCCCGGACTCATTGTCGATCATGCTGTCGCGGTGATGGGAGCCCGGTGGTCGCGTGAATCGTCGCGTAAACCGAATTACGCGGGGATCGTGCCGGTACAAAGGATCGAGGGTTGGGTCCCAGAGTATCGATCATAATATGGATCTCGTGGGTGGCCGAGCAGACCCGAATGGCGATCCTAATCTACTTAATTCGGCTCGGGGTCGACGCAGGACATGGGACGCATCCCCGTGGAAAGTAGTCGCGGCCCGGTACTTGTCGAGCACGGAGCTCTCGACCTCGGCTCGGCTCGGCTCTGTTCTCGAGCGGGGTCGAGCGGACGCGAGCGAATCCGATCACGGCCGAGCCGGAGAGCGCGCCGCGCCGCTTCAAGAACCCACGCACCAGTTCGTCGACGAGCGCGGCACCGTTTGCCAGGGGATCTGTCTCTCCGTCGCTCGGTCTCTCTTCTCTCTCGCTCTCTCGTTTCTCCGTCGTCGCGATCTCTTCTACTCGCACGAACTTCCTCGTGCGACAGCTGTTCCGCCGGCTCCGATGATCATCCGCGAGGCGATCCACGGGATCCGAGGCAACTGCGCTCTGCAATGGTTCACAGTAAGACTGCCCTAATTAGCCCCCAATCACAATCTTCACCCTACACGATTCCACTTGCGAATCTTTTATGTCGAGTCTGAGGGACGAGGCTCTTGAAAACGCGCTGGTTTTGACGACCGAGCCTAATTTATATGAATTACATCGGGTTCATAGTAGTCGAGGGTATATCTTGAAGATCGCGTTGACAGCTCGAGCCTAGAGATAAGGATAGAACTCGAACTTGAAGTTGTTTCTCGATGTTTTCAAAAAGTCAGTTTTGATCTCGTCACATTATTGACGTTTTTATTACCGCCCGAGAATCCACCGATTGATTGACACGAATCTACTGCACGTTACACCAGCTGCCATACCCAATGTGCCAATTTACACGACAATCCGTCTTCGAATAGACAGCTTGTTTTATCCTCGCGTCGTTTTATTTAGTCCTGTGTAGGCAGTTGAAATATCATCGCACGTTCGAAGCCTTGATATTTCAGGTAGGCACTGTCCATGGCTGAACAGAAGACGTGCGGACGACAAAATCAGATTTTACCTGTTCACAATTTCATTCTTTGACATTGTCCCTCTTCGACCAGTAGCACACTTCTTTACAGCCGCAGACAGTATTTTCACAATATATGTAGATCGTAATCATAGAAAGGACTATCGTACAGAAGTACTTCAACTTGCTCTAAACATTTTTACATCGAGTATACGATAAAACAATGATAAAAATAACAAAATGATTTTTGCCGCAATATTCGCGGCATTCGACCTAGTAAAACCATTCCATTTAATATAGAGGCGAAAGAACAGCCCGCATAAAAATTCAGTAATTCTGAAAAATGTATAGGATCTGGATAAGTAGAAGCGCAAACTAAAAATTTAAGAACTCGCCGATCTGCTGATGCACGCGGGGCCCTCGTTTTGATGCGCAAAGCGTTGACGCGCGCGGACGTTGTGGAGTTTGCTTTTTCGAGTCGTTTCTGCGTTGTTTCGCGAACTTTCGGCTGGGGTCACCGTATGTGTTCTCGCAATCATTACCCTGGAGGCGCCGCGTCGGTTTCCCCGAAACTTTCCAACGGAAACCACCCCTTTCGTGTTTAGACAGTCGCTCGGTTGCTCGCACACACTTGTTACTCGGCGGTGGTCTCGCGAGCGGTTTGCGAGAGCCTCGAATTATAGAGACGGGAGAGAGAGAGCGTCACGATGTAATTGGACGACGTGAAAAGCGCCGGGAAAGCCTCCGCGAGGGGTGGGTTTACGGTAAACAATTACGCGCGGCCCGGCCCGGCTCGCCCGGTACGGTCATGGCCATTCGCCACCGCGAGAGAGCTTTCGCCTTCTGTTTTTTGTTCCGGCGAGCCACCGATGGGCTTTTTCCTCTACCCTCTCGGAACAAAACTATTCGGAAAATTATTCGGGTATTGGGCTCGGAAACACGACCGTTTCGATCGTAGCGCGAATAAAACGAAACGGTTGTCTCGGTACAAGTGAAATATTAATGTAAAAACGAGTCCTATTATTCGCAGACGGAGTGCCGGCCAATAATCTACTATTTTCACCGTCCATTGTTGCGTGCAAAGCGCTGAGAATTATTGCAAATAATACATCGTCCTGTTGCATTCGCAAACTTTACATTTATTGTTCAGTTAATATTTCATTCATCCACAATCCTGTTTAGTTGCAGTTGAGACGGTTCTTCAACAAGTTTTATTGTTCATTTTCCGATAGGAGTAGTATTTCTTCTCACTGCCAATAATAAAAAGCATTAATAACAATAATAGACTGCCGTATTCTGCTTTTAAAAAATACTCGCACAGTTTCTCGAGTAGTATTCTTTACCCTTTATGACCGAAGATAAAGAACAATGCTCGAAAAATGCAGCGGCCAAGCCAATGATCTCCAAATCCCTTTCAAAGTGGGCTGGTTTTTCCCACCTCTGACATTTCTCGACGAAGATGAAGAGCGTCCGAATAATTTCTATTCGGCGCTCTCTTTCTCCCTCTCCCTCTCTCTCTCGGCAAGTGCTCGAAAAATTCCCGTATAATCGCGTTATGACGCTGAGGGGGTAGTTCTCGCGCTCGGATGACGGACCAGACAAAGAACGGGGTTAGCAACGGGGGCGACCGAGATTCCGCGACTAAATTCGCCGCGGCCCGTTCCGTCGGCGGCTGACATTTAATTCCAAGGTTTTTACGATTCCCAGGCGTTTCGGGATCGATCAGGAAAGCCTTTTAGCTCGCGCGATAATAAAGGCCGCCCCGCGATAGCGCGGCCGGGAGGAGACCTTTAATAGATGAGCTACGAGCCTCGAATAGGAACGTACAGTCTTCGGGGAATCAAGGTTAGGAGGGTGACCGGGGTGGCGACGTCGTGAGGCGTCCGGCCGTTATTTAGATTCCGACGTGTAACGGCGTGGAATCGTACCCGATTCCCACGTTCTTCTCCGCACCTACGTACACGATATTCCCGAGGAATTTTCCTAATCTTTCCCGGCTCTCTTGACAGATACGATCGCGTTTTATGGGCCCCCTTACACGGCCGGCTTCCAACCAAAAGACCAACACCAGCCACCGAAAGTTACCCAAACCGCAGCACATCGAAGCTGGATGCAGTGCCTTATCATTAGACTGCGTATCTTTATGCAAAATGAAAGTATTCCGTATTGACTGTGGGAAGCAGGAAGAAAATAAAAATTGATTTCATCCCTTGATGAGTTTGTTACATTCAACACAACGTTTTACATTTCACCCAATCAATTTTTTCATAAATTTCATATTTCAATACTTTTATACTATATACTATGTAACAGAAAATCAGGCATGGTATATTAATTACTATTGAAATAGTCGAAAATTCAAGTGTCCATTGATGTACCAACCATGAACATCATGCAAATTTTAAAGGGTTTGGTATACTCGCGATATAAGCGTCGTACTCGCGATTGACCCCGATGGTTTAGAGATCGCGAGCTGTCCAGACGATCTCTCCAAGCATTGTTCGCGGCTCTAGCCAAACATAGAAACGCGAAGCCGCTCTAGAAAGCGTCTCCGACGCGTTTACCGGCGGCTTTTCCGCAACCTTTTCTCTCTGGGCAACTCGGAACGGTTCCCATCTTCACCGCTTCTCGTTGATTAGAATCTTCGCTGCTGCGTGGCGAACAGACAGCCATTTAGTAATTACTTCATATTCCCCAGGAGCATTTAGAGCACTCGAAAAATTCCCAGGACCCCGGATATGCTCGTCTTCTGCGAGCCTTCAATCTCTTAAGACGTCCATTACCCACCTTTTCCCCCCGGGGCGATTACCCAGATTTTCCACTTTTCTTCGTAATCGCGAAAATTCTGCATGAAACGTGGAGCCTTTTAATAATATACAGGGTGGTCTACGCAACTTGCACACCTATAATAACTTCCAAGATATGCGTTGCACGGAAAAATGTTGTATACAGAAGTTGCATGGTCTGAAGGGGTACATTATGTAGTGTATTTATTTTTTTTACAAGTGGACGCGTAAAGGACATGTGAAGGTCAACTTCATTTTTTTTAATGGAATGAGGTATTTTTTAATACATCAATCGATGCAGCAGGACATTCGTTATAAAAGAGTACTAACCTATGTATGTCGAAAAGTTAATAGTTCAGGAGATATTTCAATTTAAATAACTCTAAAATACCATTACTGTCGTACTAAGACGTTACACAAGTAAGTAAACGTCTAACATCAATTTCAATTTCAACATCAAATTTGCCATTTCAACTTCAATTTCAATATCAACTCTTCAACTTTATTTTCAACTTTAATTTCAACTTCAATTACAACTCTTCCATTTCAACTTCTATTTCTATACTTCCATTTCAACTTCAATTTCTACACTTGCATTTCAACTTCGATTTCAACTTCAATTTTTCAATTTCACTTCGTTGATTTCAACTCTTCAATTTCAACGTCAATTTATCAATTTCAACTTCAATTTCAATATCAACCCTTCAACTTCAATTTCAATTTTTCAATTTGACGAGATTTCAAGGTCATTGATATTTTTTTTAAATGGAATGAAGTATTTTTTTAATACATCAATCGATGCAACTGGACATTCGTTATAAAAAAGTACTAACTTATGTGTGTCGAAAAGTTAGTAGTTCACCAGATATTTCAATTTAAATAACTCCAAAATACCATTACTGTCGTGTTAAGATGTTACACAAGTAAGTAAACACTAACGTCTTAGTACAACAGTAATGGTATTTTAGTTATTTAAATTGAAATATCTCCTGAACTACTAACTTTTCGATCAAAAAATACCTCATTCCATTAAAAAAAATGAAGTTGACCTTCACATGTCCTTTACGCGTCCACTTGTAGAAAAATAAATACACTACATAATGTACCCCTTCAAACCATGCAACTTCTGTATACAAAACTTTTTCGTGCAACGCATACTTTTGAAGTTGTTATAAGTGTGCAAGTTGTGTGGACCACCCTGTATGTTCTGAACTCTTATTACGTTGCGTAGGCAATGTATTGTCTCGATTCCTCCGTTTCAAGTACATATGTGGAAAACTACTGTTTTATTATAAACTCGTTAGTATGCTCCTTTGCAATCTTGGCCCTTTGCATTCCCAAGATATCTCCTGGAATACGACGTTTCTTAAATTCTCAAGACATTTGATATTGCGCGCCCTTTGTGCATGTTCTATGTACCTTAGAAGTTGCAGTGGTTTTTATGCATTTCGATTTTTTACCCTTTGAAGATGGCTCTTTATATTCCTAAGGATCTGAGTATCGTTAAATTGTTCGCCCTTTGCATTCCTAACAACCTTTCTTGATTGTGTGGCCCTTTGTGTATTTCTAAAGACTTTTGACATACTTAAACATCTTAGAATTCCAAACAACTTCCAAGGCTTCGAAATTGTGGTAGGCACCGTTTGTGCTTTATACATTCTCTATGGCTCTCAATTCTCAGGAAATTGTAGCAATCCCTCAAAAATTCTAGAAATTACACGTGAATTACAACATTATTACATCATTGTAGCCCTTCGTATTCCTCCTAACACCCTTACTAGAAATATTGCCCTTTGCTTTCCCAACAGCGGACATAAACGACCCAGGTTGCCCTCGCAAGGTTAAACATTAAAATCATGATTAGACTGCGGATCTTTATACATTTATAAGAAAATTGAGAAGGTGAAATTAGAAATTGTTGAAAAATTTTCAAAATTCAAGATGTCAATACCTGATTTTTCCTCTATTAAAATCATTAAGGGAAGAAATAATCATTCAATCTAGTTTCTATTTCTTGCAATCGATGCAGGCAATCTTTATTTTGATCCGCGGTCTAATCATGATGATTGCCACGGGCGCGAGTAATCCGCGGACAGTTTTTCGATTGGTTCGCGCGAGAACTTTCCACCGGGGTTACTGTTCCGCGAGACTTACGATCTCGTCGAAAACACGTAATAAGTTTCCGAAGTTCCACCCCTTCGGTATATTGTATCGGGGAAGTTTAATGGAACGAGGGAATATGGACGCCGGGGTATCGTTCTCGAATCTGGAATCGAACTGCCTCTCGTCGTTAAACGCGCGCGCCCCTTTTCCCTAACCAGTAAATCGCTTAAGGTTTTCCGTTCCTGGAACCGGTTCGAGCGGTCCCGTCGAGCAATTACGCTTCGATCCGAGCGAGAAGCCAGCCGCCGCCGCCGCCGCTCCGTGTTTCATCCTGCCTCCGAAAGCGCATTGAGATTCGAGGCAACAAGTGCTCCGGCCAGCCACGAGAAGCGAGAAGGATTTCTTAGAAACCAACCCCTGCTGATTCAAACCGCCGCGCCGCGAAACTGTTGAACGTCGACGGTTCTATTCGATTAACGTCTTCTATCTCCTCGCTCCCGGAAAAGTCGCAAAACACAGAATCGAGATCGTAAACCCCTTACTCGATCTTTTCCTCGCAGATACAGTCGGTAGAATTTGTTCCGGATAATTTCCTGGTAGAAAAGAAAATTTGTGATCATTGTATACCCTAAACGATTTTAATGGTGAAATATTAATGACAGGGGAATAGCATTTTATTTGGAAACGAACGAATAACATTAATATTATTATTTCGTTACTACATAGTTCTGTTGATTCTGTTCAGAATGTTCATCGCGAGAGCGACTCGACTATTATATTGCACGGGGTTAAGAAAACACTAGTTAATTTTCTTTCCGATACTGTTTTCCTTCTGTTGGACCGTTTTTACTCTTTTTCTTGTTTCGTCGTATCGCCGATCTGTCGTTTCAGTAATTGCCATGTTGCGAGACTTGTACGAAGTGATAGGAACACCTGAGAAAATTGTAGTTCTAACAGTTTGATAAATGATACTAGAAGGTTGGAAACCGTTGCAATACACAGACTACGAACCTAAATGGACGATAGTAGCGGCCATGAATTTCTTCGTATAATCGAACGAATAATTCCCTGCGACATTTGAACCGCCGAAAGGCAAATGAACACGCTGGCAAAATCAGCATTCCAAATTTTCTAAGACAATCTAGGGCCACTGAAGTTTGCATAAGGATCCCGGGCGACTACTTGTCGCATCCGGAAACAGGATAACAATTATCCTCGCGACGGAGTATCCGGAATTGAATATCCTCGGCGAGTTAAGCCACCTCACCTGGCTCCTTATCGAATCTTCGGAGGCGGAGCACTCGTTTCCCTCGTGGATTCGACTTTCTGGCCAGCCGGTTTAACTCCTGGACGCTTTAAAGGGATTAAGCCCCGGTTCGTGAGGAGACCAGCTCTCTTCTCCGTCTCTCCCTCCGTCTTACATACACACACACACAGGTTCTTCCGGCTCTCGGCGAATTTCCTAACGCCTGGGAAGATCCTCGGAGGAGAGGTCCGTCTTTCGTCGCCGGAGAACTATTCGGAACATCCGTCCCAAGCCGTCCGGAAAGTTGAACGTCGCCGACGGGAACCGCCCGACAATTGGCCCGACCGTTTAATGAATTCCCGATCTCCAGGGAACCGCTTGTTTCCAGCCCCCGTTCTGTAAACGATCGAAAAGTCCTGGTTCCGCCATGAAAACCAGGCAACCGCCGCTTTCCCCCGCTTCTCCCGGTGAGCCGCGACTTCAATGGGGCGCAATTACCACCGAGATAATTAACCGGGTAATTACCAAGTCTTTCCAGCTAAGCTCCACCGATTCCCCGACCTCTTTCCGATCCGAAACTGCGATTCAGCCCCGCGCGACGTATATTTCGCGGCTTGATTGCCACGACTTCGAGAGGGCGGTGAAGGGAGGGACTGGTTTCGACGCGTGCAAAACTATACCGTTCGAGGGACAGATGAAACCGAGTGAACCCGTGGAAATCGACCTGCCATGTGCACTCCAAAATTTCCCAGAAACACACGGGCACAATGTTGCGAGCGCTTATCGAAACACTTATTATTTACGAGTTGTGGCGGTTCACCCGTTCTGACACGAGAATGCTTAGAGAACATTACAATGAACGTAGCATGTAATATTGACCTGTAGATATGAAGACCTGGGTCCAGTTCGACCCGCTATTTCTAAGCTAGCTGGTCTAGCTACTCTGCTCCCGATGTTTTTCAGTATACAATTTTTTTAAACACTTACAGTGAGTGTACAAAGTATTCGTACAGTTTTTAAAAACTAATAACTTTTTTATAATTGTACCAAACAACATGATTTTTTGTAATCAATTAGAAGTGCTGGTTTACGAAATGATATGCAAAAAAGATTTTCCAAAAATTATAATTTACAAGGTTACATGTCTTCTTTCGGACGCTTCCGTCCGAAATATCGCAAGTCCGTATGCCGAACTTCGCGGGGTCGTAAATCCCGTTTCGCTTGCTCGCGACGATACTCGGGGCTTTGACGGTGTTATAGGAGTAACACCGACTACTTGAAAGAAGTTCGACTCTTTGGAAGTTAACACACTTTAATATATATTTAAAAACTTAACAAGTTACAATAAAGGGTGAGATTCGAGGTAAAGGTGAAGTTGCTTTCGATTCGAGTGATTTTCGTGATCTGTTCTTCGGTATCTCGTCGTGTATAAAGTCGACTCGGCGTCTTTTCTTATTGGCTATCTTACAAATGAATGGGGATGACAAAGTGATTTCTATTGGTGAGTGGGTGGTGCTTTTTGGTCGTAGGAGTTGGAGCGGTTCGGTGAAACTATGTTTAGGTTATGGAAAATATTAGGTGCGAATGATATGGGAAAATGGTACGGAAACTAAAATGTTGCTTATACAAAGGTTGCCCTGTCAATGCTTCGTGGTTCGCTCTCGAGACGGTCCCGAAGTGGTGTCCGATGACACCCAAACTCTGGGACCGTCGCGTCGAGTGTTTCGGGTTATTGCAGCGGACCGTGTCTAAATACATCTCACGTTCGGTCTGCTCGAGACCGAACAACATGCAAAAATAAAAAAGGCATTTTCTAAAACTTTTTAATTTAGGTCCTTAATGAAAATTTAAAATATATATTTTGTAGATCTATGTTAGTTACACACATGCTGAAAATTGAAATCGATTAACATACACACGAGCTACAAGCGGTTAAAAATTGTGAAAATCGTAGTTTTACACGACTTTTGATCAGTTTCTGCTTAAAATCCACAGAATCGTACATCTTTCGATACGTGTCGTCTTTTCCTGCGTCAACCGATTTCGATTAAATTTTCAGTATGTGTATAACTAACATAGATCTACTAAACATATATGTTAAATTTTCATTAAGGACCCAAATAAAAAAGTTTTAAAAAATGCCTTTTTATTTTTGCATTTAACCTTGTAAATTATAATTTTTGGAAAATCTTTCTTGCATATCGTTTCGTAAAACAATGCTTCTAATTGATTATAAAAAGTCAGATCGTTTGGTACAATTATAAAAAAGTTATTATTTTTTAAAAAGTGTACGAATACTTTGTACACCCACTGTATCAGAAACAAACGGTAACAAAAGGGTTAATTACTCAAAGAGTTATTACGACACACGTCGAATAAAACAAATTTACTCGATTGCACGGTAAAAATCAATTTTCAAGCGTGTACCCAATCGATCAAGCTAAAATTGACGTCATTCGGATCACCGTTGATAGTAGCTTGTCGCGTAAAAAATGTGCACTTCAGTTGAAAAACGTGAAAATTTAAAAAAGAGATGCGGTGGTGTTTCCAACCCAACGTATTCGTGTGACAATGATGCGAGTGTCGAGTAGTTAATCATTCTGTTTATTGCATGGGGGTCTATAGAAATCGTGAAGAACGGCAGTAGACGATCCCCGGGGAGAGTCTCGGTCATGATTCGCGGAAAGTCGGTCGCGAAGGGCGGTGGTTGCGGCGTCGGTGGTTTATTCGAGGCTTTTCAGTCGCGAATTTAACGTCGCGACGCCCCGGCGACCAACAAACATTTCACCGTAGGGGATGGATGGCCGCGATGGGCTGCTTTTAGTCGCGGCTTTATCTGCCTATTGTCCTGCTCGCTCGCTCGCAGATAACCGCGTTCGCGCACGCACACACTCGCGGAGCCGGCACAGAAACGTGTACATACAAGAACGCACCGAGAGACTGGCGCACGCATCTGCTCGCCGAGTAAATAGACGGGAACACGCGTGTCGAGGTAGTCGGGGGGGCCCGGCACCAGCAACAATAACCGGCGGATTTATCGGCCCGTGAATTCATAAGCCGCGTTCAAGCCGTTGCGGATAAAAACCTGTTGAGTTCCATTGAATTCCGCGAGAAGATCCTCCCCCGACATTGTTCCCGGTGTGTTCCGAACGCGGCCCGAATATCGCCATTGTGCGGCTCTCGCTTCCGACCACCCGGAAGTTGATGGTAATGCACCGCAGAACGCGAACGGAAGCTCCCTTTTTTTCGCCGTTTGAGTTTTCGGGTTAGCGTGGTCCATGCTAGCAACTCGCGACGGAGAAATATTGTTCGGCGAGTTTGGACTGAATGCTCGGCTAATGGATATTACCTCCGAAAACGTTCGCGCGAAACAGAATTTCCCTTTGTGTGGCGGGAAAATCTCGGTTGCGATAGATCTCGACGCGCTGAACGTGTCTACGGATCAGGAATCAATGATTGAACCCGTTTCTGGGCGTAGAAACTACGCCTACTCGAGGTAGACCACGCCTATTCGGGAGAGGCCACGCCCCCTCTTCTATTTCTTTAATCTTCTTGCGGCTCCATTTTCCAAGTCGCTAATTTGCGCAATACTGCAAAGGCGTACAATCGTAAAAAGGACAACAGTCTGTAACCGTACCTGGACTTTCGCAGCATGAGCGCCCTTTCCCAACGATATTATTCGCATTACGGAACGCAGGCGGATACTAACAACAAAAATAACAACAAGCAGCACCTAAGCGAGCCCCGTCAGAAGACGAGCACAGCGAGATGTAAGTAGTCGCTAAAACGTAGAATCCAAATGAACCCGGCTTGCGCGACCGAGTGTTAATTACTCAAGGCATTCAGGCCCCAATTAACGCAGCGCGATACGTTTCCAAAGTGGCGACGCAACTGGAGCGTCCTTTTACGCACAGTATTCGCGCCTAACGACCATGTCCTCTTTTTTTTTGTAGCCGACACCGATCGAGCTTGCCATTTATTATTGTAAAAGAAACTGCGGTTCTGCGTCTCTGGGATCGTTTTTAGATCGAGCATGTTGCGTCTTCCAGTCCACGGAATTTCCTCCGCAGTTTTCGTGCCCGTTGGCTGCCGGCCCGGAAACAATGAATTCCGTTATGGTTCTAAAAGCCCGCGCAACGGTATTCCACCGTGTTGTTTCCATGGCCGCGCTCGAGCCGAACCGTGACGACGCGATTTTCGTATCACCTTTTATCAGCCGCTTCCTCCAACCTTTTTCTCATAATTGTGTGTCCTCGTAACCGCCCTCCCCCCTTCACCGCCCGCGCTTTTGCTAATTAGCCAGCGACAACTTTCTTAACTGGCTCGCGCACCCATTAAGCGAAAATTCACTGAATTAATTCGGTCGCATCCTCCCGCCCCCTCTCAACCTCCTCATTCCATGCGATTCTCTTTCTCGCCTCTTTTTCCATCCAGAATCCCCGGTTGAACGTCTGAGAAACTTCGTTCGCGTGCAACAATAAAATCTAATTAGATAGAACGGAACGCGACAAAAGCCAAGCAGCAAACGAACTCGAGATAAAACAGGATTCCGACTCGGGGAAGTAGATCGGCTGAATGAACAGCACTCCTCCGAAAATTGCAATCATTTAGCGCCGCTTCCGGAGTTCGTCGCGTTCCATGCTACATAGACATGATCCGCGTCGGGCTTCTCCCAACAGAAATTGGCTCACAGAGCCGCGCAGCACCTGCCGGGCTTCCGTTTAGCCATAGCTGAATAGTTTGGTGAATGGATGCGTTGTAGCCGGGGCCGTCGACCGGTGTATTCAATTTGGCGTCGCGACACGACGCGACGTGACGGCCGCTCGTCATCGCGTCCCGTCAAAACTGGCGTCGGCGAGAGCGTCGACGAAGCGGGGGTGCACTCGCGTGTAGGATTCTCCGATTTCCATACATCGCCGTGCTCGGCCTTTGGACATCCTCTGTCTCTCTCTTTCTCGCTTTCTCCGTGTCCATCTCTCTCTCTCTCTCTCTCCCCGGTGGCATAGGCACGCCGTCGGGAGAGCAATTTGCGTAACTGTCTCGAAAAGTTACGAGTCAGCTTGCACCCTGTCACCCTGTCCAGCCGAGCGAGCGTCGCTCACGGACTCGTTCGCCTCCCTCGGCTCACCTCGTCTTGCCATACCATACCATATCCTGCCGTACCATGCCATGCCGCGTCCATTTGTCAACGAGCAACCCAGCGGAGCGCATCGACCCCCATATTGCCCGGCTAACTCTTCCCGCGAGATTTTTCTCACCGATCCGACGTGCACCCTGCCCTCCGACAATATTACACTCTCCTGCAACTTTGCGACCATCCTCTATCTTCGATCTGAGGGGAATTGATTCCGACAGATGATGGATCAACGGGAATGCTTTCGGACACCACCGTGTGTGTCGATTCTTTTCTTCTAGTTCCTCTTCGTGTTCTTCCCTCATGATTTCTTCCGATACCACCGGTCTCAGAGACACTTTCTTATTAATATATTAGTAGAGGGGCAAAGAGGATTGGATCCGTTGTGCGACTCTCTTTAATGGTAAAAACAAGCTTGATACGTGTACTAGTTGTCACTTCAAACTGTTGATTATGGCTAGGGATGGGATCAAGTACCTCGCAAACAGGTTCGAACATTGATTGATGGAATTCGAACTCTCTATAAGTACTTCGAAAAAAAAATAGTGCTCCCAAGTATACTCGAACCTTTGCCAGACAGTTTCGAACCCTTTACAAGTACTGTGGTAAATGTAAATAATACTTGCAAGTATACTCGAATCATGGTCGAACAGTTTCGAAACTTTCGAAATTTTTTCTTGTACGCTCCGTGGCAACGTAAGGCTGTTCCGGCGCGGCGTCTGTTTATTTTTTTTTTATAAACACGCTGTGCAGATGAGAGAGAAAACGGGGTCTCATAATTTTACATGTTTCTACCGATGATTGTAGTTTGGAATGTACTTTGCGACAAAAACTGATATATTATATCGAACATTATCTAGGTGATGTCGAGAACAATCATTTGTATATGTTAACTGCATTATTGGATCCACGATTGAAAACATTAGCTTTCTCTAAAGATGAATCTATCCCTCGAGCACGGGATGCCTTAACTGATATAGCCACTAATTATATTAATAATGATAATTCATCTACACCATGTGATAGTTCACAGACGCAGATGTCCGAAAATCGGCACAATAGCGAATTATCAATTTGGTCATCCTTTGACAATGAAATAGCAATTACAAATAATACGATACCTATCTGATCGTCTGCTGTGTTAGAAGTGGAAAATTATCTAAAATCACAATATTTAGAACGCAAAGAAGACCCGTTATTATTTTGGTGTGAAAATTCAATCAAGTAACCCATTTTATCCAAAATTGCACGTGACTATCTTTGTGTAATGGCCACTTTTGTACCTTCAGAAAGAATTTTTTCAAAAGCAGGAAATATCATGGATAAAAGAAGAAATAGGATAAAATCAAGTATTGTAAATGAAATATTATTCTGAAATAGTTACGAATTTAATAAAGAAAGTGCTTAAAACCTACTACATGTGCAGTTTTGATTTCTAAGATTCGAGTACTACTTGTGAAAGTTTCGATTACTTTCAACATCGAAGTACTTATAAGTATTTTTCCGAAACTTGTTTGTACTCATTCCGAGGTTCGATAACTACTTGTATACAATGAATACTTTTGAAGTATAATCATTGAAACTTTTATTGCTTTTATGTAGTAATCGAAACCCATGAAATGAAACTTGGTTATTGAACTTGATTCGGATTCGTGAGTACATATTGAACTTGATCCCATCCCTAATTATGGCACTCTGACTTAGGTCTTAATCCGGCGTTAGTTAGGTTGGGTCTCACAGACCCCAGAGATTTTAGATTGATTGTAACATTGTGAAGATGTTTCATTAGTTAAGTATTTTCGAATACTAAAAATTTAATTTCGTGGATCTGCTTTTTTACTCTGATAAATTGCAAGCCTCTTAAGCAATACCTAATCTATATTTATGAAAAAGGTATTTATTTCTATAATACAATACAGTCGGTGTACAAAGTATTCGTACACCTTTTAAAAACGAATAAATTTTTCAAAATTGGACTCAGCAGCTTGAGTTTTTTGAGACCTTAGAAGGGTTAGTTTACTAGCTAATGCTTAAATAATTTTTTTTGTAATTGTTCTTAGTCGCAATTACGAAGGGAACAGTAAAGACCACGATTTTTAAATTTTTTATCTGTGCCCGTAATGAAAATTTAAAACATGTATTTTGTAAATCTAAGTAAGTTATATACAGGGTGTCCCAAAATTCCTGAACTTACCGGAAATGGGAGGTTCCTGAGACCATCTGAAGCGATATTTTCCTTTGCAAAAATGTTATCCGCGGCTTTGTTTAGGAGTTATTAACGAAACACACGGACCAATCAGAGTGCGACCCAGACGCGAATTGGCACAGTCGGCCAATCGACAGTTGGCGCGCCGGACCTACTGTGCCAACTCGCGTCTGGGTCGCACTCTGATTGGTCCGTGTTTTTCGTTAATAACTCCTAAACAAAGCCGCGGATATCATTTTTGCAAAGGAAAATATCGCTTCAGATGGTCTCAGGAACCTCCCATTTCCGGGAAGTTCAGGAATTTTGGGACACCCTGTATATGTACAAAGTTTCATTGAAATTGGTTGATGGATAAAAAAGCTATGAGCATTATAAGATGTAAAAATCTTTGAATTTACGGTTTTAGATTCATTTAAATCGCAGATTCTTACGATTTTTGCTATTTTCAATCAATTATATTTCGTAACATCCTTGATCGATTTCGATGAAACTTCTAAATTTTCATTACAGGTACAGATAAATAATTTAAAAATCGTAACGTTTACTATTTCCTTCGCAATTGCGACCAATAACAATTAAAAAATAAATTATTTACACATTAGCTAGTAAACTAATGCTTGTAACGTCTGAAAGGAAACTCAAGCTGTTGGGTCCAATTTTGAAAAAAGTAATTCGTTTTTTTAATGTGTACGAATACTTTGTACACCGACTGTATATTATTTCGGTGGGTCTGTGAGACCCCACCTTACCACTTACGATACATTCTCCCACCTTACCAACGCCGGGTTAATCGTTTGCATCGCTCCTGAATGTCAGTACTTAATCATTGGACTGCGGATTTGTATGCATTTATGGAAAAGTAGATAAATCTAAAAATAGTGTTATGTTGTCTTCAGGTGTGAAAAACTATTAGGGGATGAATTTGTATTTAACTCCTGCTACCCACAATTGCTGCTGAACATTTTGATTTTGCATAAAGATCCGCAGTTTCTAATCATCTTCTTTTAATTGAAACGTTCATGTGTTAGACTAGTATGGGAATTTTGGTAGAACGGTAGCCTTATCGCATCAATTGTGAAACTTCAAAGTGAAAATGATTGCTGTTTAGCGTTGGCTAGCTTGCGGGGACGTTTTTCGCGATTTGCGAGACGCGACCCGTCCGGGAAACCGACGAGGAAAATACAATGAGGTGTTTCAGCTGTGATCGAGCTAGACAAAGCGTGTTTCGTCCCATGGAAGAATACCATCTCCGGATTTCTGTAACGGTATCCGCGTCTTCGCCGATGTAGGCCTGTAAATGGCTGCTCGTTAATCGGAGCTTCCGCGCGGGATCGGTTTACAACGGCGTCTCTCTTTCTCTCTTGTCCTCCCACGCGGAACATCGTCCTAGAACGGAATCTACGCAATCCCTACGAACTGTTTCACCGGTGTCAGACTGTGTTCAACTCCCGTCTGCGATTCAGGTCATTGCGAATCGCTGGTATCGTTACACGACACGGATTCCTGTTCAGAGAACCGTCACAGAACACGCTCGCTCTTTCTATAAATTTAATATTCTTCTCAACGGATGTCTACTAAACCCACACCACGGTCAATTGACCGGTTTCATTAATTTAGAATTAACCCCTTGGCCTACAATATCGTGTCAGACTCGTGATGAAGATTCAGAGCATGAAATTCTATTTTGGTTTTGCTAATGTATAGTTATTAGAGAATATGTAGGTATACAAAAGATATAAATTTTCCCCTGTTTCAGGAAATTACGAACTACAAAGAAAGTCTTAATCACTGAAACCGTAAAATGTAATCGTAGGACAAGGGGTTAATGAAGTTATAAGGACAAGGGACAAAGAGTCCCTGAAGAATTCAAGCATAGTAGCACGATGAAAATCGACGAAAATTACGGATACGTCGGATGCCGACGATCCCTTTGATCAATTTAGTGATCGACAGATGCGAATTTGTGCTCGCTCGCTACGACTTTCCTTTCGCAGCCGATGCATTGTAGAACATTTTGAGAGGAAACGACGACGCGCGGCTGCCAATCAGAGTGAAATTCATGGTCTGCTTCCATGGCGACCTAAATTTTTGATGACCCGTGGTGCTCGGAACGGCATTGGCGTCGCAGCGCGAATTCGCGTCAGTCACGAACAATCGGGCTTCGCGTAACTTCGGATCTATTTTCCGACGCATATTTTACGCGATTGGGAGATTCCGCCGCAGATTTACCGCGCAAACGGTCCCGGCACGCTAACAACCGCAGATGAGATAATCCCTCTGATGGATCCATCGATTCCCATTCGCAGTTTTCCCTTCGTTCGTTAAACCCCGACACGCGCGTCGCGTAACACGCTACATTTTTGCGGTATTATACGATTCGATCAAGGAAGAGATTTTGCCAATTGTCTAATTACATCGCAAGAATTACGTATTTTCATTCGTAGAAGTGACCTGGCCAATCAGCCGTCGCGGTTGCTGCGCCACACTCCTATCGTTTCCTCGCAGCACATAGTTCGCCAAGGCTGAAAGTTTCGACGAGGCCGTCATTGATCTAACGTCGGGGAATGACGTCGGACAGGTTCGTTTCCTAAACGTCGACGTTGAAAGTAGGAAGGAAGAAAGGCTCGGAAAGGACCGTCAACCGTGCTGAAACTCAATCTCGCTGGTCCCGGGGTTTTGCGTGCTCGATGTCGGCCCCGTTTATTTACGGAGGCGCAGATCGACGCGACGTGTGTCCCGTCCCCGAACAATCGATCCCCGGTCTCGATTATTACCGGCGGAAAATACGCTAGGCGCTTTGTATCCGGTTCGACGGCGCGGCGCGTTCGCGAAACGGTTTTCCGCGGACGAATATCGATCGCGCGTCGCGCTTTCTAACGAGGTTCAACCATTTTACTGCGAAACAACCGTGCACATGCACGTCCCTGGAGAGAGAGGGCTCGTTCCGACGGGTTTCCGAAGAGCGTGGGTGCGTGGCCTGTCGATCAAAGGCACGCGATCGGCCGAGCCCGTGATTTTCGAGCCAAGATAATATTCCATAACGCGCAATAAAACTCGGCGAATCAATTGTTCGCTACGCTCGAGCATTCTGGCGAGAACCGCCGTTTGCTGTAAGCGATACGACGAAGAAAAAATTGCCGACGAGCCTGTGCGTCCCCAGGTACAGATTCGTAATAAAGTCCACCGAAAAAGTTCAGTGAAAAACCAAATGGTATTTTCTTTCTCGGTTCGGATCTTGAAAACAGAGCAAAGATCAGCACGTTTAACAGACAACGCCGCACGCGAGTTCCGTTGCATTCATTTGTTTCCCTGGTTGGGTTATTCTGAAGAACTGAAAACCAGGATATTCTCTATGGAAATTTATTCAAGACGAAGAAGGTCGAATCGATTCGTTTTTGCAGGATTTCGAGGTTGTCGATGGAATATTTGAATAGGGGCAAATATTTACAATCTCGAGGATCGTCAAGCGATTATTCCAAACTATTATTCTTGTGTTATTGAGGTTATATTAAATCATAAGCTGCAATGTTCCCTTCTCGAGTATCTTATTATATTTAACATTGTTCCTCGTCGAATAATGGAGCCGACGCGACGTTTTCCGAAGGCACGTCTTTGACTGAGGAGGATCGCATCGTTATTGGAATTCTGTTATACGCCTCAGTTTCAACTTCCCTTGGAAAACAATCGGCGACGCCTCGGAGCGTCGCGTTACCTTTCGGGACACGGTTCTTTTGTCGCCGCAGGGACAGGGCGGAAGATAAACGCCGGGAAAAGTGAGGGGGTACGGAATAAGGAGGAGCACATAGAGGGAAAATAATTCGCATGGCTAAGGGACGAGGACGGTAAAAAAGCCTGGTAATTTTGCTCTGCCGTCTGTCAGACGCAGCGACATTTACGCGAACCGTTGGCGAACGTCACGGCCCGCGGAACGTAGAGTGGAACATCCGGTCGATAGAGGGCGAGGATCGATAGTTGACTGTCTCCACCGGTCGAATTTCGTCGTCGGACTACCCCCCGTGCTCTTTTGTGTCAGCCCATCAGCGATTATATGGTCTCCTGACACGCTCGTTCCTGCAAGAAAGTTTCGTAATGCTTTTCAAAAACAATATTAATCTGTGTTGCTTTGGTTCAGCTTTTTAATTTTATTAAACTCTCCGCAGTCTAATAATTACTGCTAATTCGCGTCAGAGCGATAACATTACATCGACTGCTTGGAAATGACTGAAATGACACGCTCGTTCCTGCAAGAAAGTTTCGTAATACTTTTCAAAAACAATATTAATCTGTGTTGCTTTGGTTCAGCTTTTTAATTTTATTAAATTCTCCGCAGTCTAATAATTACTGCTAATTCGCGTCAGAGCGATAACATTATATCGACTGCTTGGAAATGACTGAAAGCATGTCCATCATAAATTGTCTAGATGCCAAAGAAACCTAGTTTTCGTTCTCGGATGGGGTTTCAGACGAAAAATGGTCCCGCTAAAGCCGAGAAAAGCTCCGGATAACGCAGCCGCCACGTCCCCTCGCGACGTCTGACGCGAATTGCGTCGCGAAAAGTGCATCCGCACGCGCATCTTCCCACAAATGCGTGTCTTTTCCTCTTAGCTGACACGTACACGCCTTATTTTACTCATGCTGGCAAGAAGATACGGTCTCGCCATGAAAAATGCGATTTCGAGGGGTAACCCGTTCCGGGGACGCGTCTCGCGAAACTTCTCCCCTTATTTCCGGTGATAAAACGCAGAAGATACATCCCCTGGCGTTTCCTCCCTCTCGGACAATATGGAACGGCTATTACGACTTACCCAGGAAATACTTCGGCTCTCTGCAACTTATTTGCGTACATACCCATGCATTTTCGATGCTCTTTTCTAGAGACTTCAGGCTTTATGAATTAAATTTCTAATCTTTATGGCCGGCGCAAACGAAAGACGAGTTTCCAATACCTATCTCGAGGACGTCGGAATTTTGAGACGTAATTTTTCCGAGTCGTTTCTTGGTGAAATGTGATGTAACAGCGCGGTCTTTGTAAATCATACTTGCCTTTTGCAGAATTTTTGCTGGCTACAATCCAGTCTCCATATCGATCTTGAAAACTTTACCTACAAGAAATGATATTTTTTTAAGTGATTCAAGCGAAATATTTACTTTAATTTTCAATGCTCCCATCGAGACTCTGTAAATTAAATCTACCACCTCCATCATTTTTACACACAAAAAACAAGCCTCCAGCGTCAATCTGCCTTCAGCAACAACCTGAAAAAATATTCTTGGCGAAAGATGATTCACCAGGAAGATATTTTCAATTTCCGGTGCGCTGTTCCAAACGCCACGTCGTTACGAATTGTAATCTCGGTGGCAAGAAATTATTTTTCCCGAATGTTTCGGGCGAAAGATATTTGAATAAAATCGTGTTGGACTTGATGACTGATGGGGGTCGATAAGCTGCCACTTAGACCAGCCCCTCTCCAAGGGTTAAAACGCACGAAATAATGGAACCCGTCAAACATTTTCTCTGTACCGGTGCTATCTCTATTTCTTGCTGACTCACTTCACGGCGATTCATCTCCGGTCTCTTTCTCCTGTTTCTGCCTCGGCTCTATTCTTTATCTCGGCTATACGGAGATAAGCTGCAAAGAGGAAATGCATTTTGATAGGATTCCTTTCGATCGTTGCGTTTCCTCGCCCATTGTTCGGCACTGATTCGGTGCTCGCAATGGGATTCTATGCCGTACCTGTTCGACTGCACAAAAGTGTACAAGATAAACAATGCTGATCCCGTGATCGTTCACCTGCCAGCCGCTTCATCCCCTAATCTGATCCCATCCTTCACGAATTTGTATAGCGCGTCGTCTACCGCGTCGTTCATTTTGCGACGAACAAAAATGCAAGAGTGATGGAAGACCCTTTTCAATATCAAAAGATTATATATTTATTATATTATTATATTAATACATTGTATTATACAGGATGTCTCACCTGACTTTGACATCTTGATTTTCTCGCTATTGTTACTCGTAGAAAAAAATTTTATCAGCATAGGCTTGAATGGTATCGAGTGGAGCATATTTTGATGTTACTAGTTTTTTCGTGAGTGGACGCGTAAAGGTCATATAAAGGTTAACTTTTTTTTAAATGGAATGAGGTATTTTTGAATACATCAATCGATGCAGCTGGACATTCGTTATAAAAAAGTACTAACCTATGTATGTCGAAAAGTTAGTAGTTCACGAGATATTTCAATTTAAATAACTCTAAAATACTATTACTGTCGTACTAAAACGTTACAGAAGTAAGTAAACGATAACATCAATTTCAATTTCAATGTCAATTTTTCAATTTTAATATCAACTCTTCAACTTCGTTTTCAATTTCAATTTTTCCATTTCAACTTTAATCTCAACTTCAATTTTAACTCTCCCATTTCAACTTCAATTTCAACTCTTTCATTTCAACTTCAATATCTACTCTTCCATTTCAACTTCAATTTTTCAATTTCATTTCGTTAATTTCAACTCTTCAATTTCAACGTCAATTTTACAATTTCAACTTCAATTTTCCAATTTCAATTCGTTAATTTCAACTCTTCAATTTCAATTTCAACATCAATTTTTCCATTTCAACTTCAATTTCAATATCAACTCTTCAACTTCGTTTTAAATTTCAATTTTTCCATTTTAACTTTGATCTCAACTTCAATTTTAACTCTCCCATTTCAACTCCAATTTCAACTTCATGTTTTCAATTTCACTTCGTTAATTTCCACTCTTCAATTTCAACGTCAATTTTTCCATTTCAACTTCAATTTCAATATCAACTCTTCAATTTCGTTTTAAATTTCAATTTTTCCATTTTAACTTTGATCTCAACTTCAATTTTAACTCTCCCATTTCAACTTCAATTTCAACTCTTCCATTTCAACTTCAATTTTCCAATTTCACTTCGTTAATTTCAACTCTCCAATTTCAATTTTTCAATTTCAACGTCAATTTTAGTATCAACCCTTCAATTTCAATTTTTCAATTTCAATTTCACTTCGTTAATTTCAACTCTCCAATTTCAATTTTTCAATTTCAACGTCAATTTTAGTATCAACCCTTCAATTTCAATTTTTCAATTTCAATTTCAATTCGTTAATTTCAAATCTCCAATTTCAATTTTTCAATTTCAACGTCAATTTTAGTATCAACCCTTCAATTTCAATTTTTCAATTTCAATTTCAATTCGTTAATTTCAAATCTTCAATTTCATTTTCAACGTCAGTTTTTCAATTTCAATTTCAACTCTTCAATGTACACTAGCTAGTAAACGCTAACGTCTTAGTACGACAGTAATGGTGTTTTGGTGTTATGTAAATTGAATATCTCCTGAACTACTACTTTTTCGACATACATGGGTTAGTACTTTTTTATAACGAATGTCCAGCTGCATCGATTGATGTATTCAAAAATACTTCATTCCATTAAAAAAAAAAAGTTAACCTTTATATGACCTTTACGCGTCCACTCACGAAAAAACTAATAACATCAAAATATGCTCCACTCGATACCATTGAAGCCTATGCTGAAAAATTTTTTGCTACGAGTAACAATAGCGAGAAAATCAAGATGTCAAAATCAGGTGAGACACCCTGTATATATATATTTTTTTCAAAATCAATATTATAAATCTGAGAATCTCGGTTGTTGTTTTACGAAATAAATTCGGTTTCACCGAATTTTCGAGGTTGTCGAGTCGATCCCAGTGGCAAACTGTATACACATCTGTTGTCTCTGGCGTCGACTCGCGAAAGCACGATCGCTCTCCCATCTGCTTAGAGATGCAGCGAGGAACCTTGAACCTGACGCGTCCCGTCGCCTGTTCCTGATTGCGTCGCCGTCGCGGAAGATAAAAAGAGGCGGAGCAGCGCGAAACCTCGATCGTTTTACACACAAAGGCAGCGTCGCCCCCGTGGCATTGTCCTGGAGGCGCAGCTCGTCTCCACCTTCGAGCCTGCGTCCTCTATTTTTTCCTACGCCGCGTCTCCGCCACAATCGGTGACACTCTGAACTTCGCCTCTCCCCCTCTCTCTCTCCACGCGCAACCCGATTTTTCCTCTTTTGAATACCCAGGCGAGCCGAACAATGGCCTCCGACTCTGTTGTCCCATTTTTCTGTATCACCGGTTCGGTTTGCGGTCACGAATACGTATAAACGATCATCACCCGCGTGATAGTCTCCCTTGACACTTTGCTAGTACGCTCCATCTTCGACTATCATTAGCGTAACTCTGTCGGATAATTTGTGCATAAGGCTTGAACAATCTTTGGAAAATTCTATGGCTGGTGGTGTGGTCTTTGGAACAACGACGTCTCTTAGAATTATTGAAATCCAGGCTCCAGGAAAGCCAGCAGGTGAATGTTTAACCACGTTTACGGTAAACGCGAGCGGGAGCGGGTTTCGATATAATTCACGGGCGGCTATAAATTGTCCACGGCTATAAATCGCCGTTTTACCCTTTATAGCGTCGCTGGAGAGTAACAGGTAGCGTAGTCGCAGCCAACTTCCCATTTGCTCTGGCATCCTCCATTCACCGTTGCCGAGGAGAGCATCGACTTCCGTTACGACTCTTAATCCCCGAGTCTCGAGACACACCGGCAACCGATTAATGAAACACGACGCCGCTCTCGGACATCCCGGATGAAACGGGAGACGAACGAACGAAAGCCAAGTCGCGTCTTAACAGATTCCTGTCGTAGCGGATCACCCAGCGATTTCTTCGTAATACAAGAGAAATCGATTAACCGCGAGACGCTAGATGCACCGGTGAAAATTGAGGATGATGGACGTTCCATTTCGAGTACGGATTTTTCCCCGTAGAATTTCTCGAGGACTCGGCAAAGTCGACTCTCTCGACAAAAGCTGTTCTTGTACCTTCCGGCTGATGCTCCCAGAACAATGTCTTCGTTTCCGAAAGACCGACCGAGCACTCTGTGTACTTTGCGTCTGTTCAACGTTTTTGATGACTGTGTTTTTCAATGGTCGGATTTTATCCATTTATGGCACTGCTGGTTCTTGAAACCGGAGTCGCCAGATTCAGACTCGTCTTCCCACTCTACCTTTCCCTTCATCTTCGTCACGTGACGAGTTTCGTCTCTGACATGCATGTGTCATAATAATGACTAATCTGATAGCGACAGAGAGAGGGTAATTTTTTCTCCTCGATTCGAGTCAGTCAGCCTGAAACATAGTTGAAGCGTCCGAAATATCGCAAGTCCGTATGCCGAACTTCGCGGGGTCGTAAATCCCGTTTCGCTTGCTCGCGACGATACTCGGGGCTTTGACGGTGTTATAGGAGTAACACCGACTACTTGAAAGAAGTTCGGCTCTTTGGAAGTTAACACACTTTAATATATATTTAAAAACTTAACAAGTTACAATAAAGGGTGAGATTCGAGGTAAAGGTGAAGTTGCTTTCGATTCGAGTGATTTTCGTGATCGCCTCTTCGGTATCTCGTCGTGCATAAAGTCGACTCGGCGTCTTTTCTTATTGGCTATCTTACAAATGAATGGGGATGACAAAGTGATTTCTATTGGTGAGTGGGTGGTGCTTTTTGGTCGTAGGAGTTGGAGCGGTTCGGTGAAACTATGTTTAGGTTATGGAAAATATTACGTGCGAATGATATGGGAAAATGGTACGGAAACTAAAATGTTGCTTATACAAAGGTTGCCCTGTCAATGCTTCGTGGTTCGCTCTCGAGACGGTCCCGAAGTGGTGTCCGATGACACCCAAACTCTGGGACCGTCGCGTCGAGTGTTTCGGGTTATTGCAGCGGACCGTGTCTAAATACATACATCTCACGTTCGGTCTGCTCGTGACCAAACAATAGTACATATTGGGAGATCTTTGAAAATGTCTAGTGAGATTTTGATCCTCTTTGGAACAGGATAAAATCTGTGTCATAAATAGACTGCGGATCTTTATGCAAAATAAAATTTGTATACATCAATTGCAATCTACAGTAGCTAAGTAAACATTTATTTTGTTCATTAATAATTTTGATATGGTCAAAATAGAATTTCGACACTGTTAAAGTCTTTAATCCTTTTAATGTTTTGAATTGCACCTACTCATTTTTGTCGTAAATGCATAAAATCCCGCAGTCTAGTTATAAAAGTCAAGTTTAAATGGAAATGTTTAGCATCGTGGAAGAAAGTAAAATTCTTAAAAGAACCGATCTTGATGCAAGATGAAGATTTCAATAGGAAGAAATACAGAGCAGATAGAAAGCGCTTTAATTCTTCATTAATTTTGGTGAATTGAAAAGGATATATATTTTGCCTACTATTTTAAATTGCGCCTCGCTTCTGCCGTAAATGCATGAAATCCGTAGTTTAATGGCGGTTGTCGGTGAGTCCGGGGTTTCTTTTGAAAAGCAGAGCATAGTTGAGAGAGAAGTGGAGATTGAAAGAGCCGACGCCTTCTCCAGCCGAGGCTGTTATGAATTTAAATCGTCCAGACCGAAGACTCGTTTCAGGACCGACGGTTCATAGGATCGAGAAAAATCTTTGCATCATCGATCCCCGTCTGCGCGAGCATTCATCATCCGGCACTCGCCTAAACAGCGCTCGCTGAGAAAGCTTGAGGCAGTCTCTGCTCGAAATCTTTGATATCCTGGTCTGACTATGGGGTGCTGCTCGTTTAGGGGTTTTTTCTTGGAAATCCAACGGCGCGCCATTTCCCAGTATGATACTCAGAAGGATAACATAAATTAGGCTAGAAAATCCATTAGAAGAGACCGCTTTATAATTTTGCTATTGGTCAGCAAGAACATTAAACAAGTTTTAAAAGGTAAATTAATTTGAGGAATTATTGGAGTACGTTTTACATTGTTGCGAGGTTGAACAAAGTATAATTTTCTATTTGTTGTTGTGACACGAGTAATATATACGATTGCAATTGGATTTTGTAGTTAGAATTTCCATTCGAATGATGAAACATCGAGTGTTTCTCACCGATGTACAACTAATACATATCTCGGATTTCCTGCCGAAGCGCTCCACGATCGATTATGCTCGCCTTTGAGACAAATTCTCGCGGGAGACGCACCTCGGCTCGGGATTACTTATTTAAGCGGCGACCTCTTCCTTTAATGTCCGGCGTCAATCGACAAGCCGATTGATCTCTCTCAACATCCTCTGTATACCCCACGGTGTACGTGTGTATGTATTTTCTGTTGCGAATTGGTTCCTTCCTCTCGTTAGCTGCGGGGCATACGTGTACATTCGAGCCAGTAATTAGTAGACTATGATCTTTGCTTCAATAGAAACGTCCAGGATCTATCAATCATTCTAACTAATTAGCAATCTATATACACTGCCGCTCAAAAGTATGTGGACACTTACCATGTTCATGAAATTTGTGATATATAATGTATATTTTTATTATCAAACAATATTTGTTGTTAAAGTCTATTATAAATATGTATGTAATGTATTCTAATAGTACCAAAATAAACAATTTAGTTATTGAATTTTCTTAAATAAATAAAAGAAAAACTATGGGACCACATAGATAGATAAGTCCGAAAACGATGTCCCAAGTCTGAAAAACATTTGTGGGAAATATTAGAATCTGAGTGGAACCTTATTGAAAGTGAGGTAATGAAAAAGTTAATAGCCAGAATGGCACGACTAGTAGACGCGGTCATAAAAGCACGCGGTGGATATGTAGACGAAAAGAAAATATAATTATTTTTTATCGTTATCGGTGAGATATTTAATAAATTATTATTAAAATATGTTCTCCAATACTGTACGAACTGAAATACATACAAGATAATCAAATTTACCAAAGATATCATAACTTTTTTCAGGTAGTTATAAGAATTAAGGAAGTGTCCACATTCTTTTGAGCGGCAGTGTATACACTGGCGGTAGAGAATTTTCGATTGCAAGTCCATTGGAAAATTTTATTTCGAACTTCAAAGTTCTAATATTCTTCGAATTTCATACCCTTGCGTATAATAACTGTTTCCTTATGTTTTCGATCGTATATTGTTGTTCAAAACGATATTATTAATGATTTCGGCGCACTGGTTCGATCAACGTATAATACTTAAAACGCATTTACATATTTCATCCAAACATATTTTGCAGTAGCGTGAAATTATTGGGAAACTAATTCTCATTTATCCTGAGGAATGATAAAATATTTGAAAAATTATGAAACATGAAATTGAATAAACTAAACATCGTCGTACTAGGAAAATCAGCTAGATCTGTGACCACCACGAGTAACTAGATACTGTACAAACCGTCTCTAATTGCAATTTCAACAGTTCCGCTAGCAAAACAGTTGCAAACGACGGAGCAAGTGCCCCGAGCCGTTCGAAACCGCCAAAAGGAACTTTGGGCGTATTTTCTCGGAAGGTTTGCGAATCTGTAGGTAAACTCTGTGCACGCGAATGAGGTGGACGGTGACAGAGAGCGCGACGAGTCGTGTAAATGGCGAATCATGTCGGCGACGGAATATTTGAGGACAAACAGGGTCGCGTTCGACGATTAACGCGTTGACATCGAGCGGAGCGGAGGCGGCTGCCGGTTTCCGTAACCTGATTTACATTTCACGGAGACCTCGTAATAATTCCAATACACCACTCGGTAATTGCCATGCGGTATTGCAAGAGATCCAGAGACCTAGGGAAGTCCTGGAAGCATTTTCGAGAGCGCTTCGTCGTGATCGGTCCAATTAGAGTCGTTTTTGTTGCGGTCGGGGGGAAACCGATTCAAGAGTGGATCCTAGGGAGCTAATACAATTGGTGTCTCGAGATGTCCGGATAAAACTACGACTTCGAGAGATGCTTCGACCATCCTTGGACAGCGGTAACTCCGTTCCGAGGATCTATTTATCCGTGGACGCGATCTCTCGGCTCCGTTCGAGGTCGCTTCCGGTCGATTTTGCTCTTGCAAATCTTCCGGGGTTTTGCCGTGAAACGCGACCCGAATATCTTCTCTCTTTCTCTCTGTCCAATCGTGTCGTCGAGTGCTTTTTACGCGGGGCCGGCCTTTTTTCGTTATTTCGACGAATGGATCTTTTTTTCCTCTCGTTTTTCCGCGAGCACGAATTTATGGTAGCGCAGCTACATTACCCGAATTAATGGGGAGCCGCGAAGCCGCGGATAAGAGAGCCCTCCTGGATTAAAACACCGGTCATTTTTCGCAGAACGTTAATGCTCGTATTTCGCCGTGGACGTTTCCGTATCGCCACGTTCGCCACGCACTCGTTCGTCATGGAGCTTTGGTTTACCGGGCGCGTCACATGTTTCATTGTCCGGCCCGTGGACAATAATTCCGCGCAATATCATCGTCAAATTATCATCTGTATAGCGGCGAATTACGTGCGCGCCCGCTGAGAGCTCAGCAGAATATTAATTCCTCCTAGCTCCTCTGACGATGAAACGATAGTGGGTCTCCGTGATTCAGAGATAGTCTTGTCTCTTGGTTTCATCGATCGACAAACAGCTCGGAGTGGATGTCGCGAAGCATCGTCTATCTTAGACATTCTGCAAAATTTTAAATTACGCGATTTTGCGTTGCATCGAACCTGGAGATCAAATGCAATACAGTGAACACCGAGAAAATCTAAGAAAATTATTCTATTATCTTTAACTCTTTTTTAAATTGATGATTAAATTCGTCGAATTGATACAAATCATTTTTATTATGCTTACAAATTCGCGGTCTGGTTAGCAACCTATATAAATATAAATTTAAAATAAACAGTTCTATCAGTGCAACAGTTCGTACCCGAATCCTTACATGAATTATGAAGGAATGGTTCGTAGAATATTTATTGTGTCGTGTCGCGGAAACGCAGCAGCATTCGGAATAACTGTGGCAGCGAGATCCGTCGATGAATATTCAAGGGACGTCCCGGAAGGTATGTCTGTCATCTCCGGCGACAATGTGTACGGAGCTTAAGCTCGGTCGCTCATGTCAAACGGAATGGTACGCGCCGATGCGATGTAGACAGCAGAGGTGCTCGGGAACGAAACGGTGGGCTCAACGGTGCGTAAATTGACTTCGACGTGGTCGGGAAAGAGGCAGCTGGCTCTTCCAGGATCCGACATCCGACGTGCACCGCGCTCCGTTTCATTCTTCAGAGCTTGTTTCGCGGAGATCCTCGTGGAAACAGTTACAAGTAGCGTTGCGATCCTCGAACGAACCAGGCAACGAACGAATCGAACCCGGCAGCGTGCTCCTCGATTTTTCTTCCGACGATTCTCGAGGGTTAGGGGTCCTGATCCCGCACCGTTTATCGCCGATGCTGGCTTCGTCGAGGCTCAACCTCTCTTAGATTAGGTCCCTTACAAATGAATCCTTCTGCTGGTACTCCGCCAGTTGCTGCTACAGCAAATACATAGAACAACGGACGGCTCCTTCGGTGGTCCCGGTTTTCTTTAGACTTTGTTCTTCCGATAACGAATTTTCTGTTCTGCATAAAGATCCGCAGCCCATTTGGGACAATCATTTTTACGAGATTTCAATCGCTCTAGAGGAAATGTAGTACTTTATTGTTTATAATTAGAGCGATTCAAAATAAATCTGAATCGCTCGTAATGAAGATTCGTAGAGGCTTAATGACAGTCTCTGTAATTTAGTTCCTGTGCTAATTCTTTCGCGATGTCTACGTTCCGGAGGAAGGAACTATGTAGTACCCACATTAGCGACAGTCTGTAATTTAGTTCTTCTGCGAGCACTTCGACAGTCTTCCCATTGGAAGAACGAACTGCGGACCCAGGATCTCGAGATTCTTCTCCAGCCAATCACACTTTATCAATCCCAGTCTCCCAGCGCTTCTCAAAGGATCTGAATGTTCCCACAAGAGACTGTGATAAGAAGTAGCAGGACCGCGGGCGATGAATCAGAGAAGTTTATGGGAAGAGCTCTATGCCACCTAGGTCGGCCCATTCAAGAGGTGCTCATTGAATACCGGTAGCTATTTATTCAGTTACGCGTGCTGTCTAATATACCGCGAATGATAGCGCCCGTCAAAAGCTCTGGGAACAAAAATTATTCCAGATCTATAGCTGCTAGCTTAAACCTTCACGATCCTATAGTCTGCTTGGACAAATATTTTACTTCGGCAAATCTTTTTAATCATTATGTACATGATGCTCAGCAGAGCTGTACGAACAGTTGTGTAATAGTCTCGACGAAGATGATGGTCGTCGCGGAAATCCAACGACGACGCGATCAAACTAACGAGATCAACGAAAATTGCGCATTTTTGCCTGCCGTCCCGGGTCGCCGTTTGACGTCGCGACTGCCTCTAAACTGCCTCAAATCCCTGTTTCTCGCAATTATGCGCGGCTTCATTGAATCAACGCAGAGCTTCCAGATGAAGTTCTCCGTGTTTGTTTTGAACGGGGAGAGCTGAACTTTCGTTCCGCCGGGACAGAGAATAGTTCCGATGAAAAATGTACGGGCGCATACTCGTCAACGGAGAAACGATATTCGACAACGTCCTCCCACTCGACGACGACGATAGTCAAACCCCCTCGCAGCTTCCCGGCATCAGCTCTTCATAATTTTATCTCGAATGTTACCTGCGTTCACCCTCCGCTCGACGAGGATCGTCTGCGACGTCGAAATTATCGCTAACGATCCAGACTTCTCGCGTTGGTGTTGGCAATTCGGAATTTTCACCTTAACCCTTGAACATTTGCGAAAAAAATTAAAGAAAATTAATCGTAGCCAGAGAACTCGTCGATTTTGCTTGATCCTTTGCACTCGGTTGTTCCTTCTCAGAGGCACCACTAAAGATTGCTGTACCATTATTCAAAATATTGTTTATATTATTAAATATATCAGTATCTAATCAATTACCAAACATTTACAGTAGCGGACAAAAGTTTAAGACCGCTCTAAAGAAGACGATAACTTTTTTAATATTGTACTATACGATTTGAACTTTTTTTGGGAAGCTAGAGCAATTAGTTTACTAAAGGATGTGAAAAGAAATTTTTTCAAAAATTGAAAAAATACTAAAAGTTGAATTTTTAACTTTTTTATATGGGCCTATATTGAAAATTTAAAAAATACGTTTTGTAGATCTGTGCCAATTAAACATACTCTGAAAATTTCGTCAAAATTGGTCGACGTTGCAATGAGCTATAAACATTTAAAGATGGTAAAAATTGCAGGTTTTCACGATTTATTTCCGAAAATCTTGAAAATCTGCAATTTTTACCATCTTTAAATGTTTATAGCTCATTGCAACGTCGACCGATTTTGACGAAATTTTCAGAATATGTTTAATTGACACAGATCTACAAAACGTATTTTTTAAATTTTCAATATAGGCCCATATAAAAAAGTTAAAAATTCAACTTTTAGTATTTATTCAACAATTCCGATCAATTGCAATTTTTGAAAAAATTTCTTTTCGCATCCTTTAGTAAACTAATTGCTCTAGCTTCCAAAAAAAGTTCAAATCGTATAGTACAATGTTTAAAAAGTTATCGTCTTCTTTAGAGCGGTCTTAAACTTTTGTCCGCTACTGTAGGTATTGTGTGAGGTACTACACCAATTTCATATCCATAAAATTCAAAAAATCATAGGGAATGGAAATACAGTGAGTCACAAAATTATTCGCTCACTTGCTAATGCGGCAAAGATATACGAAATAATCAGACATCGCAGGGTATTTTTCAATTTTTTATTTGGATATACATAGCTCAAAGTTTAATTCAACAGAATCGTAAAAGAAAATTGCGAAATTTTCATTTATTATTAGAGAAATATGAGTTTTAAGAAATCTTGACCGTTTTTCACGCCACAAAATTATTCGCTAACGCCACGAAATCCACTGAAACAAATGCAATTTACAAACTCTGACAGGCATTTGTTTCTGATAGTTGCTAAAGAGAGTCAGTATAACGTAAACATTCGCTCAGTAAGGATCTATTTTCATCTATTTCTTTGATTTTCAAGAATTCGTTACAATGGGTAGAAAAAGTAAAGAAACTAGTCTAGAGATTAGGGAAGTTACAATTTTTCATTGGGAAAGTGGAAAATCCATCAGAGAAATTGGAAATATCGTTTGTAGAAGTTATTCAACAGTACGTTATATTATAAAACGGTACGAAGAAGAAGGACGAATAGTAAACAAAGCTGGCCGTGGTAGGAAAAAGATATTGAATATCTCGGAAGAGCGTTTTGTTGTGAGAGAAGTTAAAGGAAATCCGAAAATAAGTGCTCCCAAAATCAATACAAGTTTGAAAAATTTTAGTGAAAAAGAAGTCTCCGATGAAACAGTACGAAGAGTGTTGCGAAAGAACGGGTACAACGGCCGCGTAGCAAGAAGAAAGCCTTACGTAAGCGAAATTAATAGGAAGAAAAGGGTAGAATTCGCAAAAAAATACATCACAAAGCCCCCTGAATTTTGGAACAATGTGATATTTTGCGACGAGAGTAAATTTAATATTTGGGGCTCTGACGGTCATCAAAAAGTTTGGCGAAAATCAAACGCGGAGATGGATCCCAAAAACCTGTGTAGCACAGTCAAGCGTGGTCATGTGATGGTTTGGGGTTGCATTAGTTATCACGGTGTTGGGAAATTGCAGATGATTGAGGCTACCATGGATAAAATAATGTACATGGATATCCTAAAAAAAATTTGAAGCCAAGCGCGGAAGTAATGGGGATTTCAGAAGTGTTTCACTTCTACCAGGACAACGATCCCAAACATAAATCGAGATTGGTACAGGAATGGTTACTGTATAACTGTCCCAAAATAATGCAAACCCCGCCTCAATCTCCCGACTTGAATCCTATCGAGATGGTATGGAACATGCTGGACACAAAAATTCGTAAACATTCAATTACGAATAAAAAAGAGTTACAAAGCAGATTACAGGAGGAATGGCCAAAAATAGACAAAAAATATTTGGAAACATTAATAGAATCAATGCCCAAACGTCTCGCAGAAGTCATAAGACAAAAAGGATATCCCACCAAATATTAATATTGTTATAATAATAGTTAATCTAAAATGAGCGAATAATTTTGTGGCGTGAAAAACCGTCAAGATTTCTTTAAACTCATATTTCTCTAATATTAAATGAAAATTTCGCAATTTTGTTTTACGATTCTGTTGAATTAAACTTTGAACGATGTATATCCAAATAAAAAATTGAAAAATACCCTGCGTTGTCTGATTATTTCGTATATCTTTGCCGCATTATCGAGTGAGCGAATAATTTTGTGACTCACTGTAGTACTCTAGATCGGAAGAAATGTTTAATTTTCCAGTTAAAATAGCTCCGAGTGCAAAGGGTTAAAAGTTGATTGTTTCAATCTGAAAGCGTCGATTTGCGTAAGTGGTTCGAACAGCTTGATCTACCGCTGCGTTTAATAGATTCGATTTGAGATCTCCGTTCGAGGCCCTCCCGGATATAACGAGACTAGGGGTTAATGGGGTAGTTAGTATCGTTTTCGATGTCGCAGCGATTTCCTAGCGGATTTGAAATTCAGATCGTGGAGGGAGACGCAAGAACCGTTGCTGGTTGACTTTTAATGGGAGAGTCTTAGCGGCACGTAAGCATCGTTTATTAAACGAGTGTATCCGAAATCGATAGAGGGGCGGGGCGTGGACGTCCTCTTCACCAACGGAAACAACCGGGGACCAGGACGCCGATTAAGCGAACAGGATCCGCGAGAACGCCTATCAGTTCCGACGTGCTCTCCACTAAAAATAAGCATCGCGTCGGCGGACTGCTCGAGGACAGAGAGCAGAGTCTTAAGCCCCTAACCACGCGACCCAGAAACGCAAGGGTGCTTCACGAACCGAGAACCGCGAGCAGAACCGACTCCGAGTCCCCTTTACCATGAATCTCCGAGAATTCTCCGCGGAAAGTGCGTGCAGACACCTAACATGCTCGATGATTCGTTAGCTCAACTTGGTCTGGGTTTAGGACAGACTTAGATAATTTCGGGTCGTATTCAGTATGGATTCAATTTTTGAAAAAGTGGCCCGCTATGAAACCACGGCATTTGTTTAAAACAATTGCAAAATAAATGGTGAAAAACTTTTTTAGTAGATACTCTTATGGTTTCACTACAAGTTCCCAAAAAATCATTTTCATCGGTTTGATAGTTCTAGACTTATGATTCAATGAAAAAAGGGCGACACAACTAAGACTGCAACATATTGAAATTTGAAGAAAATCCGAAATTTTACTCCAAAAAGTGTCTCTTTCAATTTTGTCACGAATTGGTTTTCACCGTCTTCTCACCTAAGGCCAATCACTCAGCAAGTCTTATCAAAACCTTGGCCAGCTTGTCGCACCTGTCGACGAATATGTTCTGATACACTGTCGGGATATCATTCAACCCCCGATAAATCTACTTAAGCTGTCAGCATGTAAATAATTCTTCGTGAAAAAGACAAAGCTTCAAACCACGACACTGAGAATCGTTCGATGACGGATGATAGTGAATCAATCTCTGTCGCGTGGAGCTCGACCAGCATGCTACGCAGACAATAGGTAGAGCAGTGCGTTGAATCGATTCTCAACTGGCATCCTCCCTCTTTGCTCGACCACCAACCGATCTGAACATCGTTAACAAAAGTCGCATTACCTGTTCCGGGCTTATATCTTGTACCTTTGGTGTTCGCTCTGGGAACCTTTCAAATTCAATTTGTCCGCGGCTGATTCTTCCTTTTCTGCTTCCGGAATCCACGGAACAGTCGTCCCCGAAGTTAAATATTTTATAGAGTTGGAAAATTCAAAAGTTGGATTTTTATAGAGTTATTTCAAAATTGCGAGTAGCTACGTTAAGCCAAATTTAATATAAATACGTTTTTATGGTACCAGAAGTGTCAATTAGCTGTGCTGATAAAACTTTGCACATTTATAGTTTCAGAATCTAATGCAGAATTAAGAAAGAATTAATTCAGAATTAATTGCAGAATCTTTCTAAATTCTTCGTCTAAGTCTTCGTTAATCCTCCACCTTCAAGGGTACTTACCCCCTAAACCTTGGATTTCCTCTGATAAAATAATTCCCGCATGAACATACCATATATTATATTATCAGAGGAAATTCAAATTTAAAGGATTAAAGTACCCTTAACCCCTTGCCGTACCTTTCCTTTTACAGTTACAGTGATTTAGTAGACGGGGAAAAATCTATATTTTTGGCATGGCTACATTTATTTTAATGCTTAAATATTGATTACAAACTAATAAAATTTTATTTAATGTAACATAAAACGCGTCACATTCATATTTGTTAGACTTTATTAAAAACCTTCATCACGAGTCTGGCTCGTCAAAGTACGGCAATGGGTTAAAAGTAGTGTACATATTCCCAAACCTCAACTCGGAGTTGTAACAACTCGAAAACTAGCAGCAACATTTCAAAAGTTATAAAAATAAAAATCACTTGGATTTGTAGAGGTTCAGCACTGGTGCTGTTGGAGGGATCAGTGAATATAAAATGTACATTGTATGTTGCAACTGAAGGGAGAGCTAGAATAAACCGATTTTTACGGTAGCAGCAGCATTACTTTGCAGCTTAACTCGAACTAGCGCAAACACGTTTTCACGATTCCAGACTTGTCGTTTCAGACTACGGGGACGGGGCAGGGGGGTGGGGGTGTCGCGAGCAAGATAAAGAGAGCGGAGGCAGTCCGGACTCGTTTTAATTGGCATCCGTAATGGAATATAACGCGTCGGTCGGATTCTCGGGCGGCGTTCGCCGTGGTTGGTCGCTCGGCATTATTGCACGCGCGACTCGAATCGTTAATTATCACTGGGTCCGATTCGATTGGCCATGCTCCCTCGACTCACAGAGACTCACCTAACCCAGACTCTGATCTGAACAAATCGAGTTTCTCACGAGAGCCTCTCCCTCTGACCGCGAAAACCGTTTTCGTGCCTAATTTCAGAGAAGCGGCCTGAAAACGCTGAATAGACGACGACGACGACGATGTCCAAACTCTGAATAGATGACGATGTCTATACTCTGAATCGACGAGAACGCCCCCTAACATCGAACAAGAAGCAGAATCACCAGAGAGAGAGAGAGAGTGGTAGCAGCCGAAAAACCGCGAAAACGCGAGAGCAGCAATTAGCGAATTCGGGTCCGCAAAAAAAGGGAAAAAGAGAGGAGCAACAGGGAAAAGTGAGAGCCGGTTTCGCGGGTTCTTAATTAATCCGACGGGATTAACGAGCTCGCCGATGGAACCGCGGCGGAACGGCCGCGAATCTCCGCTACGAAAAACGGCCGCGTAGTGTTCGAGTGCGACACGGCTGATTCGCGGAGGGACACGCGAACAACGTGTTCGAGTCGCGAGAACGAGAGCACGATGCTGGCCTGCGTCTATCCCGCGGAGAGCTTCAACAAGTCGAAGACCGTGACGGTGAAACTCCGACACGGCCGGTCCAGGAAGAAGCCGAAGCTGCTCTCGGTGAAGGAGAAGCAGGCCGTCAAGATACCCGAATGCAACCCTAAGCTACCCAACGAGGTAAGACCCTTTGTTTTTCGCAGGCCCGTCACCTTGCAACCTTCAAAGGACGAGGGAAACGACCCGACACGTCCTGTCCTGAATTTACGCTCAGGAAGCGACCAGACGTCTGCGTTCATTATGCTGGCGGAAAGCTAACCTTGTTTAGGATTATCCTTGAAATTACTGCGTTACGTTGCTGAGAGACACTGTCTTTTTTATTAAGTATTTAAAAATGGGTGAATATATTCAACTTGCTCGCAAAACTTAGATTTAGCAGAAAGTCCTGCGGTCTAATGGTAGCCATTCAAGTATTTACGCATCTAGAATGGTATATGGGCAGATTTGTCACGATCAGATTCGAAGGTAAAGCTGTCGGGATTCGGTTTCCAGGTAGCTACACCGAGGTTCGAATCGCACCGATTATTTCAGCAAACGGTCTCGCAAACGCACTGCGTTTCATCGCGCAGCGTAATCGCTCGTCGACTCTAGTTCGGCTATTTTCCGTTTTGAAAACGACCTCTGTTTTTCACGGCTCGCCTGCTCGCGGTTTAATCAATGCTACGCGGTTTAATCAATGCTACGCGGTTGCTGAGAGACACTGTCTTTTTTTATTAAGTATTTAAAACTGGGTGGATATTCAACTTGCTCGCAAAACTTAGATTTAGCAGAAAGTCCTGCGGTCTAATGGTAGCCATTCAAGTATTTACGCATCTAGAATGGTATATGGGCAGATTTGTCACGATCAGATTCGAAGGTAAAGCTGTCGGGATTCGGTTTCCAGGTAGCTACACCGAGGTTCGAATCGCACCGATTATTTCAGCAAACGGTCTCGCAAACGCACTGCGTTTCATCGCGAAGCGTAATCGCTCGTCGACTTTAGTTCGGCTATTTTCCGTTTTGAAAACGACCCCTGTTTTTCACGGCTCGCCTGCTCGCGGTTTAATCAATGCTACGCGGTTGTTGAGAGACACCGTCTTTTTTTATTAAGTATTTAAAACTGGGTGGATATTCAACTTGCTCGCAAAACTTAGATTTAGCAGAAAGTCCTGCGGTCTAATGGTAGCCATTCAAGTATTTACGCATCTAGAATGGTATTTGGCAGATTTGTCACGATCAGATTCGAAGGTAAAGCTGTCGGGATTCGGTTTCCAGGTAGCTACACCGAGGTTCGAATCGCACCGATTATTTCAGCAAACGGTCTCGCAAACGCACTGCGTTTCATCGCGAAGCGTAATCGCTCGTCGGCTCTAGTTCGGCTATTTTCCGTTTTGAAAACGACCCCTGTTTTTCACGGCTCGCCTGCTCGCGGTTTAATCAATGCTACGCGGTTGTACAAAGCTCTGCATAGTTCGGGATCGGTTCTTTAACACGCCCACTACTGGACCACTAAACTGAAAAATCCGTCGGAAATGAAAGTGATCCGGGTGATGAGACCGGAACCACAGGCTTGAAATTATTGCATGTTTCTCGAATTCTTTTTCTCTTCTTTCTTGCCGATGATTGAATTTATTCGCATTACGATCGTCGACGATTCTAAGCAGACTAATATATGATGTTGTCGCAATTTGTCTGAAATCATTTGTGTAATCCATGATTGATCGAAGCAGCGTTACACCTCAACTCCAAAGATTTTAAACGTCGGAATAGCCTCCGAAGATTTTGTATACCGACGGAACGATTCTTTGCGAAGATATTACTTTAATTTAACTGGTGTTTGCACTATGTGACCAGAAGGGTTTGCACAGGATCTGTAACGGGATTCCGGAGCTCGCGTTGATGGACGATCACAGGATCCGCCTGTGACCCGACCCGAAATCGGAAAGATCAATATGCTGTCCATCATCTCCGGCGAACTTGACTATTAATAGCCGTTCGACGTGCCGGAGAACTCGAAGGACTTGTTATACTAAATAAAAGTATAGTTCAATCTGTACGAGCCACAGGTTTCGATACTATAATACTTTCCTAGCGTTCGACAAAACCCACAAATGTTTCTGGTCATTTCATTGAAATATTACGTTGTTTGAAAAATTTAGTCGTGCCACAAATAACTTAAGCGTTATTTGAAATTACGAGACTCATCCTGTACATCGATACCTGATGCGTATCGGCGACTGATACATTTCGGAGCTGCAGCCACGCACAAAGGCTGTCACAATCGACTACGTTAGGATCCAGACAGTGCGCGCAGCACACCTGTAACATTTTGAATTCTTCTCTCATCGGTGGAACGATGTACGACATTTTTGATCGGTTTACTCGAAAAATGAATGGCGGTGTTCGCGCGGGATAAAAACAAAAGCAGGGGACCGCGTCGCTCGATAACGAGCGAGGACTTGTAACGAACAGCCCCTGGAGCGCCTACAATGTGGATTATCCGTCTGAATAGGACCGTTCACGACTGTAATCCTATTCCCGGTCCCCGAGCGAATAGATCCTGCGACTATAATCCTATTTTAAATCGTCTTAGCGCGACGAACGCCCTCCACTAGCGTTCGGAACTTCATTCGTCGGTACATCCACTTCGATGATTGAATATCTAGCCGGTGATCGCCTGCTGACGCATTATTTATCATCTATTAACGGTTCTGTTAGCATTAATATTTCCGGAATGAGCTGCGCGCGGCTTCTTCGTTGCGAACCTCGTTACGAGCAGATATGCCTAGAGACGCGCGGAACTTTGTATGTACCGTTTCTTGGCACGCGAACACCGACGGATATATTAGCCGTGCAAATGAATTCGATGCTTTTCGAACGAGATTCAAATATTATTCATGCATCGCGAGTATTATTTACGGGCAGATATGAATTATTCCGAAAGCCCTTTTTCTGTCGCGCTCGAACACGCTCGCTGAAACGGCCTCGGAGACGAGATCCGCCTCGTTACAGATACACCGAAGATTTAGCGAAGTTTATCCATCTCTCCAATGTCGAATAGATAAAAGAGGACACAGGGGATCTCCTCACTCTTAATACTAACTATGGTAGGAATATACAGGGTGTCTCAAAATTCGTGAAAATCCCGGAAATGGGAGGTTCCTGAGACCATTTGAAGCGACATTTTCCTTTGCAAAAATGTTATCCGCGGCTTTGTTTAGGAGTTATTAACGAAAAACACGGACCAATCAGAGCACGACCTAGACGCGAGTTGGCATAGTCGGCCCAATCGACAGTTGGCGCCCCGGGCCGACTGTGCCAACTCGCGTCTAGGTCGCGTTCTGATTGGTCCGTGTTTTTCGTTAATAACTCCTAAACAAAGCCGCGGATAACATTTTTGCAAAGGAAAATGTCGCTTCAAACGGTCTCAGGAACCTCCCATTTCCGGGATTTTCACGAATTTTGGGACACCCTGTAGAATTCGGGAGAGACATACAGGGTGTTTCGTTTATCTGATAACGGAAATATGTATCTTGTGACGCACTGAAGTTACGAAAAAAATTTGTTTACGAAAATTGTTCGATATGAAGGATACAATCATATAGTCTAATTTTTTTGAGGACTAGAATTGTGGAGGGGGGATTTCAAAGTCAAATTAAGTTTTTTAAATGGAATATCATATTTTGTATAACATAGATCGATAGAGTATCAAATTCTGAGTATAATAGTGTTGACCTTCACGTGTCCTAAACCTAATAGTTAACGAGATATTATCGGAACAATTTTCTTTCTTCTTTGGATAATATCTCGTTAATTATTAGGTTTAGGACATATGAACTTTTATACTCGGAATTTGATACTCTATCGATTTATGGTATAAAAAAGGACGTTCTATTTAAAAAAATCAAGGTGACCTTCAAATGTCCTCTATACCTCCACCCGCGCAGAAAATGCTTGTGTCACAGTATGGCCACCTCTGGACCGTGCAAATTTTGTTCATAACAGTTTTCTATATTATTACAAATCACGGATGTATTCAAGGTGGACGTAGTTATTGCCCCGCCCTGTATACAAAACTTATACGGTATAGAGGAGGCATATTGTAACATAAACATTTTCTGCGAGATTTTATGATCACCTTAATTTTTTAAAATGGAAATACCGAGATATAAACGACATATTATCGAAACAATTTTCTTCCTTCTTTCGATAATATCTCGTTAACTATTAGGTTTAGGACATATGAAGGTCAACACTTTTATACTCGTAATTTGATACTCTATCGATTTATGGTATAAAAAATAGGACACTCCATTTAAAAAACTTAATTTGACTTTGAAATCCCTTCCCATCATGCTAGTCCTTAAAAAAATTAGACTATGATTGTACCCTTCATACCGAACAACCTTTGTAAACAAATTTGTTCGTAACTTCAGTGCGTCACAAGATATTTCCTAACGGAAATAATAACTCAGATAAACGAAACACCCTGTACACCTTGATGACAGTGCACAGGAAGACAGCGCGTACGTGAACGCTAATCACACAAATGGATTGAGCTTGAAGGGGAAGCAAAATCGAAAGAAAAGAATAACAATTTTCTGCTCGTCTGAAAATGAATTTCATGTCTCTGAGTAGTACCCTAACTAGAGGACTCGAACAAGATAATGATAATAATGGTACGATGATTGATACGCTCGCGGTATCTACTGACAACCAGAATGGCTCGAGCATATTACGTTGCAACAAGCCTCTATATTCGAGAACACGGCTGTTTTTCGGAATAGTTATCAGTACTGGTGGGTTTGCGGCCAATTTGTATAATAAATACTCTAATCTCCGAACCGGAAACGCACTGGTCGTCCTGTAATTATGGCAGTTCGCCGCAGGAAAGTTTCCCTCGCCCCGAGCGGACAGATATTGCGGACGCTGGACGAGCGAGTGTCCGAGACTTGTTTCGAATTTTCTACATAAAATTTGCCAACGTGTTTGGACATGGCTCGCGAATTACTTTCGGCGTAGATTTCGCCAGGCTGATGGGTACGCGATGTTTAGCCAGCGAGCCTCTCGAGCCTGCACGAAGTAGAACGACTTCGAACACATATATCGATCCGATTCGACGCTCATCGTTAAACCCGACGTGCGCAGTAGATAGTGTCACTTTTAATTACCGTGTCAGTTTTTTTATCCAGCCATAACTTCGCTCGCATTCGCGAATTTATGCGCTACTTCCTGCACTGTCGACTGTCTTTCTGACACATATTTTGTTTTGTTATTGCAACGCGGATTCTGTGCACTCGGGGAAAAACTGAACAGGTGGAAAACGTTATTGTGGAGGACCGCGGTGTTGCAGAAAATTCGCATGTGGGATTAAACACGAAAAATAAAGTAAAAAATTGCACATGAAGAAATACGCACAGAATGCAATGTTGTTGATAATGTACAGACGGCGAATTTACATGCAAAATACGTAACAAGATGTCACACTCTTTGACGACTTATCGAAATTATTAGAAGAGAAATTATATGTGCTTTTCTTTCGTTTCTGTTTGTAACGAGCTTGGAAAATGATGACTGTCGAACTTTGTACTTCCGACTTCACGGTATACTGTAATTTTGCTAATGCGATGGTGATTTTTGCCAAGTAATCTAGACGAGAGATGCATTAAGCATTAAGCATAGTTCCATTAAGCAGTTGCCAACAAAATTGCATTGTGGCTTGCAATCCATTTGCTCGAACATTCATACATAATACATTGAAAATGTGGTAGCTAGATTAACTTACCCCAGCAGGGTCTTGTAATAATCCTTAAAACATTGAAACGTCGATATTCCAATAATAAAGACGATTACTGCTGCCTCGAGAATGAACCTGGAAACGTAGCCAGTTTTAGAGCAGCATGCTGGAATAAATATTTTTAATGCTCGCGATAAAATTAAAACTACAAACATCGTCGTTTCTAAAATACAGTTTTCAAATAAATATTTTTAATCCTGACATGAAAACTAAACCTGCAAACATCGTCATTTTTGGAGCAGAACTTTCAAATAAATCTTTTCCGTGCTCGAGTGAGGATGATACTAAAGTTTTAATAGTATTATTATTAATGTTAAACATATTAATGGTATTTTAATGGTTTAAATGGTAGCATAGTTTTAAAGAACATGTTTTTAATCATCTGAATGAACGAATCTAGCAGCAGGAAATGAATTGTTCTATGTGTTATTATACATCTTCGTGCTAAGTTAAGTAAATTGAATAAGAAAATTGCATCAACAAACAGAAATCGTCAAAATTGATGTTCCTGACAGCCCAAGTTGACGATTTCGAAGCGACGACAAGGATTCGCGGGGAATGCTCTGCAGGAACGTCGCGTCGGCGAAATTCGGCTGGGACTCGCGAGTTATGGCAACGGTGCGGCGTGCCTGCCGTAGAGGCGATCGGATAGAACGATCTGCGAATCGAAATTCGAGGAGTTTTCCCGATGCGCAGACTACCTCGGTTTCTGCGAAGGTTTTCCACTGCAGGTTAAATATCGGCCTGCGTCGCGACGCGTCGAGAGCAGACCGCAAGTTTACGTGGTCCGTGAAGGGTCTGCGACTAATTTTCGAAGCGACTGGTTCCGAATGTGTTTCCCTTGTCCTCTACGCCGCAATCTCGCCGCCTCCAATCTGCCGAGAAGCCTGAGACAGCGAGAGAAACTCAGCTCGGAAGGAACCTGGTGGCGTATAAAAATACGATATTTCCTCAACGGAGGAATTATTCGCCGTGAAGCGTAACGAGCTCGAAGAGATTTAGAGCGAGCGGTAAAAAAAGCCCGGAGATAACGTCGGGGGCGGGTTCTGCTTCGCGGAATCATCCGCCGCGATGTCGAACGTAAACACAAAAGCGCTTTTGTCCCGCGTAAGCGCGCGATTTTTCCCTCGCGAGCCCTCCCTCGCCGCGGGGACGGAATCTGTTCCTGAAAGGATTTAATATAAGTCCACGGACGCAACAACAACGGTTCACACCGAGCGTATACTTTCTTCTTAACGCATTCAGAATCAAACGCGGATTCCGTCCGAGGGATGCGGCCATTGAAATTCATTCTTGAAAGAAGTAATGGAGACCGGGGCAGGTTGATTTAATGCAATGATCTGGACACTGCGTACACGAGGTGTGTTCATTTATTCATCATTTCTTTTTTTGTGTTGGTAAACATGTCTGAACAGTGTCTGTACATTAACTGATAGTTGCTCGAGGTGATACAAGGTACCAGACAGAGGAACCGTGTATGAGATTTAAAATATGAGAGCAGAATAAATAGTCCAGTCGCCAGATACTTTTACCTAGAAAGTATTCCGAACTTAATAAAATTTTGATACGTCATTTAGGGGTACTCTGGGGAGTCGAATCTGAGTTTTCGACCTCGAGGACCCTGTGCTAACTTGGGAGGGGGAAAAACTACGATTTTTGTTACCTGTTTTTGGTATTTCGTCTATATAACTCAAGAACTATGGGTCCTACGAACTTTCTTTTTTCATTTTTGGAAAGAGTATTAAATTTCCTTCAAATATTTCACTGGTCCAACGTATTTTTTGACCCAATAGGTACCGAGAGACAAGTGTTCAAAATTAGGAAATGTATCTCAAAATGACATTTTGAGAGCCTTACAATGTAAGGGGTATACATAGTATGTAGATTATATGTAGATATGTTGAAAAACTGAAATTATCAGCCAAAAACTTGCAATTTTCTGCTAAATGTCACATTGTGTGGCTCAAAATGTCATTTTGAGAAACATTTCCTAATTTTGAACACTTGTCTCTCGGTACGTAGTGGGTCAAAAAATACGCTGGATCAGTGAAATTTGTAGGTAATTTAATGCTCTTTCCATAAATGAAAAAAGAAAGTTCGTAGGACCCATACTTTTTGTGTTATAGGCGAAATACCAAAAACAGGTAACAAAAAATAAATGACGTGTCAAAATTTCATTAAGTTCGGAATACTTTCCAGGTAGACGCCCTTTTTTCGACCTGGCGACTGAACTAAAAGTGTAAACTAGTGTAAAGAGAAAAGCTCGAAATGTATTGCCGCAGACTATTTTTTTACATAATCGATTCAAGCCAAGGAAGAACGCAAAACTGAAAATGTATCGACTTGCCCCGTTCTCCCTTTATCATTTTAGATGGCCGCCGCGCCACCAAGAATGTATTCGAGTCCTTCGGCCGCGAGCGGAAGTTCCGAGATCCCACGGCTTATAAATCCTTGCCATCGCGACGGCGGAAGGTTGCGTTAATAAAGATAACGAAGTACGGAATGTCACTCCCCTGATCTCTCTCCTTTTACGGCGGCCGTAAAACCAGAATCGCCTCGATGATCCCGTGAATATTGATTCCGAGGCCGCCACCAAGTTCATGAACGGCGCTCCATCGCGAACAACCCCATAAATAGAACCGATCCCAAGGCGATCCATGCGGACATTCCCGGATCGTCCGCTGATAGATCTTCAGCGGATACCGAATATTACATTAATGCTGGTGATGCATCGAACGGTATAATATTAGCTTCCGACTTTGTTAACTTTTTACCGCGTGTTAAAGACGGCGTCGTGGCGGACGCCTTCCATCGATCGGTTGGAAAAGCACAAAACGCGAGGAGCTTTCTCGCAAAATAATTCACGCAGACGAACAAAAGAACTGTAAACAATTGCACACGTTCCCTACGGGGTTAGCGCTACGGGTTCTTTGGTGGCTGTTGAAAACCGAGTCAATTAATATCGCCACGTCGACGGAAAGCGATGAGCCGCATACAAACGTCTCGGTCGGAACCCGTTCTCAGGAAATCCGACTGCGAGTCGTGCCCCCAAATGCGATAAAACCGAGCGTTCCTTGAGAATTGTAAATTCCGGGGCTCGCGTTGCACGGCACTCGAAACTGCTGCCTCGGGGAAGCCCCAGGATTAATTTCCGGCGACCAGTGGAACGATAAGCTCGGCCCTGCGAGCGTGTTTCGACCGGAACGACCGGAATGAAGCGCGAGCATGGGCACAGATTGCTCTGTGAGACATCGCTCTGGCTCCATTGAACTCGGGGGCCATGAATCCACGCCCTCCAGGATTAGCCACGCCCATCGAAACGGGCCACGCTCCTGAAAATTGATCACACTTATCGTACACGGTCCACATATGTATGCATAGGCAGACAAATTATATGTAGCATGTTTCCTCTGCAAAAAATGAAGAGCAACGAAACCACGCTCCTCGAAACAGGCCACGCCTACTGTGAAGACAGTGAACGAGGCCCAATGCTCTATGAATTGAATGCGGAGCTTTCTACACGATGGAAGCTAGAAAATGGTGTCCCGTCGCATTATGTAATTTAGTTTCGAATCGTTGCCCTTGGTGGAAATCTAGAGCGCTCCCTTGCCTCAGCCTGGAACAAAGGAACTATTCCGGATTCCCTTTCTATTCAGGATCAAGCGAGCGTCCGCGGCCGATCTATCCGACAGAAATTTTATTTGCCGGGGACGCGAGCGCGGCTCGTTAAGAAGTACGCGTAGGAGAGATTGAAATTTTAATGGAGTCCGGTGTGCGCCGAATCCAATTCCTCCGATCGGTGCTCGTTTGTCCGGGAACGTTTAATTACGAAATTGTATCCTGCTCGCGGGGAAACCGAGCGGTTGGAATTGTCACAGTAAAACTTTAATCGATCCCAATGAAACTTTGATACCGCCGCGATCCCTTCGTTTGCGAACTCTATCTCTCTATCGCTCTCCCTCTCCAGTTCTTTCATCGAAGCAAAACAACCCGCGAACGGAGGAGAAGAGAGGTTAGCATTACGCGGCAAGTATCTCCAAGATTGATTATCCCTAGAGTATCCTCGGCCAATCGGAGGACCGAGCGGATGCGCAGCCAGGTATACCAATTACAGAAAAACCCGGCCGGCCGCGCAACCCTGAAATCGTTTATGATCGCTTCCGTGGTCTGGGTTAGGTCGCTGATTAGATTACGATTAGATCAAGATTAGATCGCTTACGAATTCCAAGAATTGCGACGCGTAACTTTTATTCGAATTTTTTCTTCTTCTGTATGGAACATGATTCTTGTGATTAGCTAAACCGGCCCCATCCTTCGCGAGGAACGTCGAGGTGCTAAAGAGCGGAATGCTACTCGAGTCCAGCTCACAAGAGTCCCTCCATTCTTGAGAGTCTTTAGAATTTCTCACCGTCGAATACAAATCTACTATTTTTCCCTAGCCACTCTCTATAATCTCCGGAGATTAATCGTCCCTATTCCCGAATCGCCGCGACCATATCTAACCGGCTTATTTAAATATAAGAGTTCCCCCGTTGGTGAACCTGCTCGATTGGCTTTTTCTGAATCTGCCGTCGAGATTTTAATTAATTTCATGGAATATACAAGAAACGAAGGACGCAGGGACCTTCGGTGTTCGCTCGCGAACAAAGAGAAAATTTTCCCAGATGGGCATAGACGGGAAGAGAGAGAAAGAGACAGATAGAGGAGAGAATCGGCGAGAAGGAGATTCGCGAGCATTCGTCGCGGAGCGGGTTTTGGTTGACGTACGAAGGTTACCGGGAGTCCTTGTCGCTGTGGAATTCGAAGGGCCAGGTCGGCCTTGGGACTCTACTTGGTATCGGCGGCCGGTCCTCTCCAGATGGTGCACGAGGTCAAACAAAAAGAACTCCGAGCGCCCAGAGAGAAACAGAGAAAGAGGGAAAAAGAAAGACTTGTCTGTACTTACCATCGTCCGCCTCGCTGTTTCTTTTCTGCGGCATTACGCCTCCGCCGCTCACTGCCCATTCCGTTTTTCCATTTATTCCTGCCGGCGAGTCGCGAAATCGCGTAATCCTCTCTCTCTCTACTCTCTCTACTCTCTCAACACTATATTCTCTCTGGCCCCTCTCTCTCTCTTTCTCCTATCTCTCTGCGCTTCGCCTAACAGTTCTGCTCTGTTCCCCTCCGGCGGTCGTTGCGAAATGGCAGGCTGACATTTCGAACGCGCTCGCGACATCGAACAAACCGCGCGCCGCTTCATTGTGTAACCCCGATTATCCGTCGGACTTCATTGCCGAGGAGGAATCCGCGCGTGGGACGAGTTCGCGGTTCCCCGCGACATTTCGTACGTCCGAGCAAACGGCACAAGCTTTCGGAACCGAGATTCTATTGACTCTCTCTCTCTCCTCTGTTTCTCCGTGCGACAAGAAAGCGCGCGTGTCCCGTTTACAACGAGCTTTTGCCACTGGAAACACGACTCTCCCGAAACAAGCCAAGAAACTTTTACCGAAAGCTCTTTCCCGAGAAGGAAAGCTCCTTCCCAGGGAGAAACGTTTACAAACTTGGCGAACGGTCGACCGCGAAACCTTCTTCGCTTCTCGACCCGCGTCCTTGTTTCGGGAGGCTCTCGGTTCTATTAGGAACTGCGAACAATCCGATACGGAAAAGCAAAGAGAAAGGGAAAAAGTACTAAAGTCGTCTCGTTAACCCTCGGAGAACACCTTGGGCGAGAACTCGACTGTTTTCTGCCTGTAGACGCTGTGAAACTGTCTTCATTTGATTAAGAGATCCTCTGTGTGACTATTCTTTTATTGAATCTTACTGCACGTTTTGCGTTTATTTATTTTATTTTATTTGCGTTTTTTTGCGTTTGCTGTGAGGAATATAGAAGACAGATTCGAGGTGTGTTATTTTCTAGCCCTGTTAAAGACTAGGGCCGAAATGCCACGCCTCCCTGAATAGGCCGCGCCTCCTCTACATAAGAAAAGCTAAATAAGATGATCTTCATGTACTTCGTATCGCTTACTCTAGTATTAATAGGCTCAGAAGCTACGAGGCCAGGGTTACCCTGGGTTGGTCGACAACTCGTTTCACCGACACTGTTTCCATTGACGATTTGACCGACAGTAACTTTCGTCGACACTATGTTTTCATCTACACGATTAAATCGTCGATAAATGTCTTCATCGACACAGTTTGGCCGACACTAACACGGTCAAATCGTCAATGAAAACAGTGTCGGTGAAATGAGTTGTCGGCCAACCCAGGGTAACCCACGAGGCCACGCCTCCAGGAGCAATTCGGTGCTCCGAGAGGAAATTGAGGAGCTATCTTAAGAGGGCCATCGTTTTAGATCTTGTTTGTAACTCTTTAGTCTCGAAATACAGAACGTTGTACATCGTAATAACCATTGTTGTCGAGAGTACAACGGTTGAATAGAAGCTCTCGCCTTTCTCTAACGATAGGGCTCTCGTCTAGAGCAGCAGTTACAGTGGTAGACATTTGCCCCTCGTTTACCTGATGAACTCTTGATTCTGTTTCAGTTACCAGTGGGCGGGGGTGGTGCTGTGCTGGTGCTCAGCGAGCTTGAAAGCATGGCGGCCAGGCAACAGCGGGAAATTGCCCAGCAGAGACGGCTCCTGGAGCAGAGAGAGGCCCGTCTAGCCGTGCTTCGAGGCGCACAGGTGAGAGATGAGACCCCCTTTTCCTTTCCGAGTGCCGAGCAGCCGAACGCGGAAATCGTTCTGGAAATTGCTCGACAAAGCCCGCGGTAATGTCTCTCGCTCTTGTTCCCAATGCGTTCCGTTTCCGTCTGCCGGCGAAGTCGACTTCCGTTGCGATTCCGTCGCGGTTTTTCCGTCCGAATTCCTCCCTCGCGCTATCCCCCGGCCGGGCCGATTTATTCGCCGAGTTTCTCTCGCGGATCGCGCGTCCCGGACGTCCTGTAGCACCGTGTTAAATGGATACACACGGTAACGAACAACCGAAGGGCTGTAAAGGGACGCCGGAGTCGGGAAACTCGCGTCGGATACCTTGTAGTAACTCTATGGTCAGATGCGACTTCTCTAGAGGACAATGGTTCGAACAGCTAGGATCGTCCATGCGACAATGGAGCGTGAAAACGACCCAACGGTACTGATACGCTGACGGATACTATTGTTGTTCATTCCCCGAAGTGCCCGGGAAACTTCCGACGCAGCGATGCAGCCTTTTATCTTCGAAATTAGCCGGCGTTAACTTCGGTTTTTCAGTTCAGTCTGGAAATAGACTATTTATTTTAGGTCGGAAAGAAAGTTCTTACGGTTTTTGTTATTTTGATTTTACAGTAAAAACCGCAAGAACTTTCTTTCCAACCTAATATTTACGTCAACTGCATACGCGTTAGTTTAACTTGGATCAAATGAAATTTGTAGTCGACAATTTTTGAAGAATTTGAAATATTTGTACTATCAAAGGTAATTAAAGTGGCGCGTTAGTATTCCTCGAATGAACCGATAGTGTCGGTCTCCACGGCTCCGAGAACCCCTAGAAACTGTCCTGATTAGAACAACGTGTAATTAACAGAGATATGAATTGATCGAGGTTTTTACGACTACGCCCGCGACAGTGCGTCGTAAAGCTCCCGAGCAACCTGAAGTTTGAGGAACCTAATTCGACCGGCGAACAGAAGTTAACAACGCGTCAAACGATTGCCTCGGATCGAGGTTTTATGGCCGATAAAAATTACGGTGCCCTAACAATCGAAGATAGCGAATTGGACCGTAAAGACATTGACGGGCCGGACGTAAAATTTGCGAACGATCCTCGGATTTCCATCGGGCATATTGTTCAGCTAGCCCTTCGGAGGACTTCCGGCCGAGTGGAATCAGAAAGACCGCGCGCGGTGGCATGAATAATTCAATATAATGATAGACTCGCGGACAGTTTATGCTTATTATTGGCGGGATCACCGTCGGATCGTTCCGCGGACGATCTCGGTTCGCGATCGTAATGGCCACCCATCGGCTCCGGGCTCTCCGCGGGCCAATTTTCGAGCGGAGAGAGCGCCGAGAGAGGGAGAGAGAGAGGGAGACCAAGAAACAGCAAGGAATCTTTCGTGATCGGCTCCGCGAGCTGGCAAAAGCCCCGAGCGCAATTTATCGCGAAGCGTAATAAAGCGTAATCGTTGCCCCGAGTTTCGTGGCCGGTGAATATTTCGCGTTTAGCTCCCCTAATCTTGAATTGCGAGCTTAAGCTCGTATCCGAGTCTCCCGCGAACGTGCTGACTACGAAATCTCCTCAATCGCGCCCAGCCAGTGCTTCTAGATTTTTTCGCGTCGGACAACTTCATTTCTCCGCTCGCGTACGAAAGATTAGCGTCCCGTTCCGCGCGAAAACTGAAGCTGCTTGCCGCGGGAATGGAAAAAAACAGGACGAACGATCAGCCTGGCTGATTACCGTTAGGTTGACCTTGCGAATGGTGGCCTTGACATTAAACGGAGAACCAGTCGAGCTATCTTCCACGCAGGAAACGCGATAGATCGATAGAGCACGGCGATTACGTCGCAAAACGACGCAACGCGACGCGGCGTTACGCGGAATGGTTACCCGGTTCGAACGTTGCCGAGTTCGTTCCCAGCGAGACCTAGTTTCATACGGAATGCTCTTTCAAGATCCTGCACCCATTTAAACCGGTTTCGCCGCGCGAAAATCTTGAAAGTTTAGTCCTGAAGGATCGAGTCCTATAGATCCAGTCACTTTACTCGTTTAAGTATCATTGAACGCGGCTGGATGAGGATTCCTCGGAGATTTGATCGGGCTATGACACTATTCGAAGCGATCAACATAAACGCGTGGATAGGCTTCCACGTTTTCAATTTCTATATATATACATATGTTGTTGTTGACAAATAGCAAAATTAGTGATTATCAATCGACTTAACTTTCAGAATAACTCAATAGAATGATTAATTATGTTCAAATATTAAAAACAATAGTAATTTAGATGATAACGAAATGAAACCTGTGCGAAAGTTCTCTGTATACCTAAAAGGTTTTTCAATAGAAACATAACCTTTGTGTTTTATAATACAGAACATAACCTCAAACTTTTTTATGATTTGTGAGTGTCAACAAGTCTGTGAAGGTTTACATTTTTATCATAGTAAAGTTCACGAACGAGCAACGTTTGGAAATCATTGAAACTTACTACCGAAATTCTGAATCAATGGTGCCACAAGCCACACAGCTGGTCAAACAATTGATTTATTGAAAGCAAAATTTGGTAATCGCATAATTTCGAGAAACGGTCCTGTCGAATGGCCACCGCGCTCATGTGATTTGACGCCGTTGGATTTTTTCTTGTGGGGTTGCCTTAAGTCGCAAGTTTACACCAACCATCCAACGACGTTAGACGATCTCAGAAACAATATTGAACACGAAATTACCAACATTCCGGCTGATATGTGTGGGAGAGTAGTTGAAAATTGGATTCAAAGAATCGATTGCTGCCGTCGTGCCCGTGGAGGTCATATGAACGTCATCGAATTCCACACATAATTGTAACATGTGTACTACAACTCTAATAAATTTCAGCCCGATATTTCAATTTTTCTGTGTTTTATTTAAACTTAAAGTTGTTATGCCCTTATTGAAAAACCTTATACTTGAAAAGCTTCTGCGATGCAAGAATTTACACAATTTCCTTAAAACAATTCAATTCAATGAAGTGTACTACTTCACGGGTGTACAAATAAAAAAAACAATATTGAAGCCTTATTCTTCAGACCTTTAACTACGTCGGACAGCAAAAAATGTAGACATTTTCGGCGAAATACCCGACTATGCGCTGATCGCGTTAGTCGCGATCATTTAACGCGTCACTGAGCCTGGGATAGAGTGGGTTACGCACGCGAGAACACTACCGATGCGATTTCAACGAAGTCCTGAAGGAACTTGTTACACCCGATTCCGGGCGTCGATCGAACGGCGACTAATTAATCGACTGGCTTTCCCGCGCTGTCCGGACTGTTTTAAGGCTCGTTAGCGAACGTCTGCTCCGATGGAAACGCGCGGAGAGCGGCAATCAGCCGATGAAAGCTCTCCCGGACTCCTTCCAACCGCTTTTTGCTTCTCCAAGTTTCCGTGTCATGAGCCGTCGAATCGTTTATGGCCCATTTCGGATCGATCGCTCTTCGGCATTGATGGCACGGAGCATAGTGGTGTAGTTAAATGTCGTGCGATGCTGTGCATGCAGAATTAGGTGCCATTTATGCCACCGTTTTCCTGTTTTTCAAGCCGTTTAGAAAATGCAGATATTTTTTGCTGATTTATTCGGGGAAGATAAATCAAGCCGTCATTTCAATTCATTGCAAATTAGGGGTAGTTTAGGTCATCGTCTCGCTGGTCTCGAGCTCGTTCACAAACTACAGATCTCTGAATGTTACAATATCTACTAAAGTCGTTGCCTTTCGCGTCGCTATCAAAGAGTGATCTATTTCGCGTCGAACGATCCCACCGCAATTCGAGGACCGTATTGCTCGATCAAATGGCTACTTGATTGATTCTTCCGACTGCTCGCACCTCGCGGAAACGGTTAAACTCGCCTGGATGTGGCGGGAAAGCAGAGTTTGCGCCGAGCTGGAAGCTTTTTCATTTCCCGGGGGCGAGACCGCGAACGATTCGAAGTAATAGGGGATCCCACGACAGGACTCGGCCGGGATTTTCCGAGGACCTGAAAGCCCTAATCCGCCGCGGCTCCAATCCTTGGCCGTGCGAGCTCAATACCACCGAAGATGGGGGAGTTTCCATTCGGATCTCTCGGCTGATCTTCCATCCGCTTCGTTCCGGCTACGAACGCCGGGGCCGGCTTTCGACTAAGCTCGCGGACTTTTTAACTGCCGACAATGTACACCATGAAAACGAACGAAGATCTTATTTCCGTAGTGAAAAGGCTTCTCTCTCTCTCTCTCTCTCTCGCTCTGTAATTTCGACGGTTCCGTATTACCGTGTTACTCCGCTACTCCAGCGAGAGGCTGGAAAAGCTGTCCCTCGGAACTGCAAAAGGGGAAACTAATCGACCGAGGAGACGTCTTTCCGGATGCGAAAGAGTGTATTCACGGCCATTAGCGAATGAACCACTCGATTGTTTTCCGTTTCTCTTTTCCCGGTGTCGCGCCACTTTCATCTCGTCTCTGCCTACGCCCGTTTCGTATCATTGCCTCGCGATATTCATATTCATGGAGTCGGAAGATCTTCGCGCAGTTTTGTAGAAAGTTTCCGGGAAGCGTACGAAATCGAATTGAACACAGTTTCATTCATTGATTTGTAAGAACGATTCCGCTAGAATTTTATTTTCGATTTGTTCGGTCATAAGAATTAATCTTTCTAGCAAGATATATCGAATTAAATTGTTGATATTTTACGAAATGTTTAAGATGATCGGCTAGGGTTAAACGAATAGCTTTCGTTTCTGTGGGACTTCCCCATCGGAAACTTGTCTCACACGATAGCTTTTCAAAGGCTCTTAATATATGCTAATACACAAAACTGGCTGACGAATAGCAAATTAACTTTCTCATCGTGGGCGTCCCTTTACGGACACTGTAAAACTTGTAGTAATTTTTTAAGAAAACAGTTCCTGGAGCACTCTCGGACAACTCTCGAATGATTCTAAGTAGTCGTAACACTTTTTCACGCCTCAAATAAATTCTACAAATTTATCGGTTGTGCGTAGACTGCGGATCTTGACTTGTACAGAGTGTAACAAAATTTAGTGTCATGGTTTTGGCAGATGGTTGTACACCTTCGGATCGGTGGAGATTTGTTAAAAGAAATTGCCGCAAAATTGACTTTGACCTTGGGATAAAAGGTCAAAATTTCTTATGCTTCTATCGCATTCTACTCATCATGGGGACTAAACTTGTCAAAGGAACCATAGGTCGCAACTCAACCGTTCTCTTATAAAAGAACGTTAAATGTCTTAACGTCGTCTTCCGTTCCTTGAGTTGAGAACCATCATGGTTTACGACTGTTAACAATCGTCTTTGAACAGCGACTTCGATTTGGCCACATTATTTTGTAAACGGAACGGATGTAAACAAATAGAGGACAGTAAACATCACAACTTTCAGATGACCGATGCCAATATAATCACAGTCTTTTCTGGTCTTTCTCTGGTCAGGTGTTTCGTGCTATTGATGAAGCATTTGGAAATTACACCTTAGCTCGCAATATACAGGGTGGCCCACATAACTCCGAACAGCTCAATATCTCCGTTACTTTTCGTTGTACAAAAAAACTTCGTAGGACAAAGTTACACTGTCTGAAGGGCCACATATAACGGTGTAAGGGAAAAAAATTTCAAGGTCATTTTTATGAGATTTCAAAGTTATCGATGTTTTTTTAAATGGAATAAGGTATTTTTTAATACATCAATCGATGCAGCTGGACATTCTTTATAAAAAAGTACTAACCTATGTACGTCGAATAGTTAGTAGTTCAGGAGATATTTCAATTTAAATAACTCCAAAATACCATTACTGTCGTACTAAGGCGTTAGTGTTTACTTACTTGTGTAACGCCTTAGTACGACAGTAATGGTATTTTGGAGTTATTTAAATTGAAATATCTCCTGAACGACTAACTTTTCGACATACATAGGTTAGTACTTTTTTATAAAGAATGTCCAGCTGCATCGATTGATGTATTAAAAAATACCTCATTCCATTTAAAAAAAACAACGATAACCTTGAAATCTCATAAAAATGACCTTGAAATTTTTTTTCCCTTACACCGTTATATGTGGCCCTTCAAACAGTGTAACTTTGTCCTACGAAGTTTTTTTGTACAACGAGAAGTAACGGAGACATTGAGCTGTTCAGAGTTATGTGGGCCACCCTGTATATCGTGAATATTTAATTAATACCGGACAAGAAAATCCTAGGAATGTGCCAGACAGAAGAGATTTTCAAAGATTGGACCAACGTTTTCAAGATTTTGAATTGTTATTACTCCTGGACATCGGAGGGCAGGCCGACAGGGCCGAGCAAGTTCAATTATATACTCCTCTTTCCTCCAATGAATATGAGGTCGGCCTGCCCTCCGATGTCCGGGAGTAATAACAATTCAAAATCTTGAAAACGTTGGTCCAATCTTTGAAAATCTCTTCTGTCTGGCACATTCCTAGGATTTCCTTGTCCGGTATTAATTAAATATCCCAACAAAAACATTCTGTAAACAGGAGCCAAGTTCTTATGGCCGTAAAATGTTGTGAGATCAAACAAAATACGGCCAAGTTCGTTAGCTTAGAAATACCTCTTGCAATACTGAAAAAAGCGTTTGTAAAAATTAGTTTAAAAGAACGCTATTTAATTTTTAAAGAGTTACATGGAGGGCTAAATTATTGAAACTTGGCCGCTATCTAACACCTTTTATGGTCATTGGTTTAAAAAGTAACGGCCAAGTTTGAATAATTTAGCCCTCCATGTAACTCTTTAAAAATTAAATAGCATTCTTTTAAACTAATTTTTACAAACGCTTTTTTCATTATTGCAAGAGGTATTTCTAAGCTAACGAACTTGACCGTATTTTGTTTGATCTCACAACATTTTACGGGCATAAGAACTTGGCTCCTGTTTACAGAATGTTTTTGTTGGGATTTCATCAATTTTTGTTGAAATTTCATTAATTATCAAGTAGGTATTACTCTTATTCCTGATTCATTAAATCCTAAACATTTTTTATCTTTAAGGTGGATATTAAGTAAATTAATAAATGCATGTTCGTTTTACTACTTATTTATACCTACTTGAAACTTTGTCCCGAAAAATCTAAACAACGCAACGTCGATCAAAGGAAAAAAATTCTTTTCTTATCTGCAAGACAAAATCCAAATTCAATGTATCGAAGAGTACCACCCTGCCGGCGACGCTCGGATCCGTTCGCCCCCCGCCGCTATAGACGATGCTCGGTGCAGTTTCTTTTGTTTACGTTAGAGCGATTGTTTTTTTTATCAGTATTTGTTGCGACTTCGAAGCTAATCAAACGTATACTTATGTAGGTACTTTGAGATTATCCCGTCGATCTCTCAAGAATTAGTTAGGGATAGGTGGCGGGGGGCGGAGAGGCCCGGCCGGCCCGCCCACGCATACGAAAATACAGTTTGGAGGAAATGGTCGAAGGAATAATCTCAAAGTACCCTTATGTATATGTTATGCTGCTATGTTCTATCCTACGTAACTATTTCGTAATGTTTTTTTTCAACCCTTTAATGTATAAAATTTCAAACTTTGATAATTATTCCTTTGAGTGTTTGTTATGGTGGATCTATGTACGAAATTTCAAGCTTGTAGGTCAATGGGAAGTACCCAAAAGGTTTTGATGATCTGTCAGTCAGTCAGTCAGTCAGTCAGTCACAAATTTAACGATTTTTGAGGTCCTATATCTCGGAACCTACTAATGTTGGAAGATTAATGTTTTGTGCAAGGACGATTGTTAACAGCCATAAACCATGGTGCTTCTCAACTCAAGGAACGGAAGACGACGTTAAAATATTTAACATTCTTTTATAAGAGAACGGTTGATTTGCAACCTATGGTTCCTTCGACAAGTTTGGTTCCTATGGTGAGAAGAATGCGATACGAGCATAAAAAGATTTGACCTTAAATTTCAGGGTCAAAGTCAATTTTGCGGCAATTTCTTTTAACAAATTTCCACCGATCCGAATGTGTACAACCATCTGCCAAAACCATGACACTAAATTTTGTTACACCCTGTACATACCAGTATCTTGAACATTTTTATTTTCCATAAAGATTCGCAGTCTAGCGATACTTGAATTGATTTGAAACGTTCCCAGGAAGAATTTGTCCGTAGACTCATAGTCTACTCGTAAGATTCGCTTATGCCACGATATTTTCCATTATACTAGAGTAGGATGTCCTGAGACTCGGACCTCCAGCGAAATATCCGATCGCATCCCATCGGCGACCCAGCTCGTTAGAGTGTATTCACTTTGACACTCTACAGCGTATTCACCGATGCCTGTTCACTGTTTCAGGAGCCAGCACAGCAGGACAAGCTCGCCAGATTGAGGCACAGGCTGGACCAACAACAGAGCAAGCTGAATCGGCTGCGATTGCTCAGATCGCAGACCGACCAGTCGCGTGCTAACAACGCCACGCTGAGTAAGTCGATTAATAAGTCCCTTTCTACGCGCACTCTTAACCATTCAAACGCCACGCCGGTGTTTAAAAACGACAATCTATATCGTTTCATTCGATCGAATTGAATCCACTTTTGGATTTGACCAGTGTGTTCCTATTACTGTCTACAGAAGTTGAGCTAAACTGGTACTGTCGTCGGTAGACTGCGGACCTTTATGCAAAATAAAAATGTTCTGCAATGATTGTGGTCAGCAGGAATAAATTAAAAATCGATTTCATCTCTTAACCCTTGTGTAGCCGACCGGCTACTTTTACTGCATTTCTTTCAACAATTTGTTAATGTTCCTATAAAAATATTACAAAATTTCTCTTAATGTCTTAAAATGGGAATTTTGTGAAAATATGTTAAATACAAAAGGATTGTCGATCAGGAAAGAACTGTTTCGCTCCTCTCGTGCAACCTTTTCGATGTGAAACGAAAGAAACGCGTGCTCCGCAATATTCAAATCGGATTTTTGCAAAGGTCCACGTCGCAGGAGCGATTAAGGTCGCCGGCTATCTAGCAGCACTCGCGGCAGACCAGCATCGATATATTCACATTACTTCCATGTATTTTAATAGAAGTGTCAGTCCACTCGACAGCGACAACGTCCGACGCTCTTCCTTTTTCTTTCTCCTTCCGGTAGCACGTCAACACTGATCTCCATTGTCGTTGAAGTGTTGTGCTGGTTAGATGGACGACGACCTTTTATTCCAGCTACCAGATACCTTTTTCCTATCCAAGCAATTCTACGAAACCAGATTAGAGATAGAGGGAGAGAAAAGGTCAGTCAATTTGAGAGATTTCGAAAGTCTGCGAATTTGTTTGCGGTGCTCGGTAGGGAACTAATCGCGGCGGGATCGATCGCAATTCCGGTTGTCCCATACGGCGGATCCATTCCGCTAGGATAGCCTATAAAACGAGCGATGATAAACCTCGTTAATCCAATTCACCGGCAGCCCGGCAGCATATTGCGTTCGAAAGTGAAAGTTCGATCCCGGCGTGGCCGGAACGAAACACGGCGCCGAGGAAACAGAGAGAGAGTGAGGAAGTAGAGAAGAGAGAGGGAGTGAGAGAGGACGGGGAACGAAGAGGAATTCTCGGCCCGAGTCCTTTCGGTTATATGGCCACGGTGAATATCGATATCGCCGGGGAACCAGCCCTTGGTATCTCGACGACGCACAGTGGCTCGACTCGCGATTCCAGACAGGCAAAATTATTTTTACTGCCACTTTTTAACGTGATTTTTCACGTAATTTCTCACGTAATTTCTCACTTGCTTCCGCGTGACAGCGAGCTAGAAGAATTTTTTATTATTATTATTTATTTAACGTCGCATCGACTGCTATGGTCATTAGCGAGCTAGAAGAATTGAATGCATGAAAATCGCTTGACCCGTTGCGGTAAGATTTTTTAACCCTTTGCACTCGGAGCTATTTTAACTGGAAAATTAAACATTTCTTCCGATCTAGAGTACTTCCATTCCCTATGATTTTTGAAATTTTATGGATATGAAATTGGTAGAATACCTCATACAATATCTAAATGTTTAGTAATTCATTAGATACCGATATATTTAATAATGTAAACAATATTTTGAATAATGATACAACAATTTCTAGTGGTGCCTCAGAGGGGACAACCGAGTGCAAAGGGTTAAATTATCATAATCTCTTCCTTTCATACAGAAATGAAAATTATTGCTCCGACTTTACCGCTGCAGAAGTTATACAGGTTCTTGCATAAAAGAAGCTTGATGGACAGGGGTTTATTTGCAGGGTCGCGAGCCACACCCCTGTCTGAGGCCTCGAATGGTTCCAGGGGGTTGTTCGAGGGTAGCCGGTGGCTCGTCGAAACGTTTGTCAAGCAATCTCGCAATCAAGCCGTAGCTATGACTCGCAGATAGGTCAGAACTCAATTACCCCGTGCTGGTGGTAAGAGGCGGAGACGTGTCGCGGAGGGTGAGACGGATCAATCCGTTCGATTTATTTTCTTCGGGCCCCCTGGTCCCTCCGTCTGCGTTATAATTATGCGAATCACGAAAGCACGACAATGGGGAAATAAAAGGGGAGTTGGGGGCCGCGCGCGATGGATCGGAGAAGGTGGAAACTTGACGTCGAAGAAGCCGAAGGAGTGAGAGAGGGTTGGAGGGGGTGCTATTGACGAAGAGGAGCGAGTTCCGCGCTCTATAGGAAATAGATTACGCGAATTTCTGGGCGTAACGCGATCAAAGACTCTTGTTCGGCCCTCCATTCTCGGCGTTTCGCTCGATTGCGCATCTCGCCACCCCCTGACAACCCTTGCGGAACTCGCGAGGGAGAAACTCTGCTCGAAAGACGCGTTCGAATAGGAAAACTTGCGAACATAATGGACAGAAGACCAGGAACCGAGTTTGAACGGATCCTGGAAATCCCGCAGACATCGAAACGCTTGCCGAACTCTTCGAGAGGGTTGCAGAGATGGGTTCAAGTAGCCGGCAATGGTAACGAGTCGAAATTTCTCCTAATGCGATAGCGTTAGTGCTCCACCCTCGAAGTTCCAACCAAGGGAACTATTATCACTGGTGATTCGGACTCCAAGGTTACGAAGGGTGCGGACGATTTTCACCCAGGGAACAACTTAGGGTCGCGTCTCTTTCAACCTGACTTATCCTAACGTCTATTGACAGACCGATCAGGTGGCCTTTGAATCCTCCTACAGTCAGAATACACGTCGTTTTAGGGCAAGGTCACATCCGAGTTACGTTCGACGTTTATGGTCCCCGTGCTTCGAAATCTTAATCGGATAAAAAAAAAGCAACAGGTGCATCTTCAAGAGAAAAATCCGAGCTATTTTTCGCTCTTCGCCTGAACGCTGTACGGCGTACAGCGATTCTACTGCTGTACCCAAAGCGATTCAAGTCAAAAGGACCATTTTCGCTTTGACATTGGATCAGTTGGCCAAAAGAAATTCTACAATAACGGGGAACGGTGATTTTATACACGAGAATAGTCCATTTCGACTGGCGTAAATGTGAATCGTATGAAAAATTTCTCGTCTAGTCCATGTAACATTGCGAAGTGTAACGAAATTGTGGAAATTGTACAAAGCGGTGTTTGCACTGCTGCAACGTTCGCGAAAAGCGTTTCAGCTGAAAGTTCGAAACAGCGTTCGGGGGTGCAGAGTTTATACTTCTGAGGAATTCTTTGAAAACACACAAAACTGCGGGACTTTATGTAAAACTAAAATTTAGTCTGCTTTAAATTTCACGTATTCGATCGAATAGCGTCAAAATAAAAAATAATTGTTTAAATAAAAATACATTTTTAAAAAATACCACGTTTTTAAAACGGACTAAAAAGTATAAAATAAAATTTTAAGAACGGACTAAAAAGTATATAATAATTTTTTCTAGCCCCATACAGATTCCTAACCCCGTACAGATAGTCCTGAAAATTTGTGATTGTGAATTTTGAATAGCTTTGGAAATACTTGTACGATTTAAAACGAAAAACGTGGGGCGCATGCAATAGATAATTGATGCATGAACACCTAAATCACTAACAATTTTATTGCACTGCAAATTATATGAGCTGTTTTGCGAGTTTCCTCAGCGGCAGCTACTCTCTACATTCCTTACTATGTATTATCTTGCGCCCCACGTTTTTCGTTTTAAATCTTACAAGTATTTCCATAGCTATTCAAAATTCACAATCACAAATTTTCAGGACTATCTGTACGGGGTTAGGAATCTGTATGGGGCTAGAAAAAATTATTTTATACTTTTTAGTCCGTTTGTTAAACGTGGCTGTTTTAAAAATTTTATTTTATACTTTTTAGTCCGTTTTAAAAACGTGGTATTTTTTAAAAATTTATTTTTATTTAAATAATTATTTTCTGCTTTTTAGCCTTATATGTGTGAAATTTTACAATCGGTTTTGAACATTTTCGACGGAGAATTTCGGTGTAACTGTTCTTTCGCTTGGTAAACAAACATTATACTATAATAATACGTAGTAACTTTGTAAACACCGCACGGAGCTCGAACGCACACTGACGCACACTGACGCACACTGAGCTCCTTCGGTGCGAAGCGGGTCAGTGGAGTGGGGATGAGTCAGAGTGGAACACGTAGTAGAGTGGGGACGCTGACCGCGAAGACGTATTACGTCACGCGGCGCGGGGTGCAAAGGTTCAAATTATTAATAATTTATATCTCCTGAACGCATAGGCTTATCAAAAAAATTTTTTTTAAATATTGCATTGTCATCCAGTTCTGAGCTATGTTTAAAATTTCAAGTCTCTAGCTCATCGGGAAATTAGTTTAAAATCAATTGCAAAATTTGTACCGAACAAACAGACAGACAGACAAGAAAGCGAGCTAATAAAAACGTGGTAAAATGATTTCAAACAACGTAGACACCGAAATACAATTCTACTTGTCCACAGCCAATGCTTATACATTAAGGTAATCGTGGATCAAATGATTAGTGTTCGAATATGATCTGATCGAAGTGTGTAGTTTAACTTGCGAGGATCGTAAAGTTAATTTTTCGATTCGTGATCTGGATTTTCTTTCCATCTTGCGAAGTTTACCGACTCAGTGTATCAGGGAGGGGAGCACGTGTCTCGCATTCGTTCGACTTTGATACGCGAGTAATCAGTAGCGAAGGACCAGGAGCGGGAAGAGTTCGAACTCTGTCTCGGAAGTTAGTGCTATTAGGAGCTAGGAAAATACTGCGAGGCGAAGCAGTAGAAACGTAAACTGTATTTGTTACGGGACCAAGACAGTCAAGTGAATTCCGTCGTCTCGAGCTGCGCCCGGCGAACCCCCAAACTTTATATTATTCTGACCCAATATTCCACGGGAACGGTCGACGTTTCTACGTGCAAGTACGTATTCATATCCGCGATCCCCCTCTGCCCGGGAAAGTTTACAGGCCACCCAGCTGCAACCATGTCGACTTCCGATTCTCCTCGGACAGAATCTGTGAGACCCTCGACGCCCAAGGGATGAAAAGCTAGGAATGAATAGGCCTGGAATTTTTTCTACGGTGCCGTCCAAGTGTCTTCTTTCCTTTCCAATCGATTTTACAGTGGGACGTTCCTGAGAGTTGAAGCAATGTCGGTGTGGCTAGTATTTTTTCAATTAAACTTCAATGTTTCAAGTATAAAATCTCATTTATCCCGTATCGATACCTATAAGATTATTCGAGGTAGAATTTTTTAAAGAAGTTGCCTCTGGGACTTTCATCCCTCGTAACTGAGATAGTTCAATCAGTATCGAGGAATTAAAAAGTTAGGTATTTTGATAGTTTGAGAAGCTCGTGCAATTCCATTAAAATTCCTGATCTCGTGCGAGTAAAACGTGATCCCATGATTCCATTCGGAGGTTCATCCACGATTTAATTCAACGTCTCCACCCTCAGACGAACTCTGAGCCGAAATAAGAGTGGTCCTCCCGATCCCCTGATCCCGAGGCTTCACGCGCGACTCGGTTTATTCGAAAAAAATAGGAATCCCTTGAATTGAACGGCCAGGTCAATGGCGGTCGCTGGTTTTAATTAAAAGAACCCCCGGGTGTGACCCAGCCGTATTAATGCACGGCTTGAATCAATCCCACCGTGTAAATGGCTACACGCATGATTTTTTCAACCGATAGCAAAAAACCGTGCTTCTCGTCCTTTAGCTCTTTTCCATATCGTATAAATATACCACGTGCCATTTCGAATCGCCTCCTGGATATTAGACTAACTTTGCGGAATGATTTTTCACGGATGGAAAAAAGCACGGAATGGACGTCGAATATTAAATCGGACACGTTTAATATTCCATCGAAGCGGATCTTAACAGGGTCGTGCCGAGGAAATTTATCAGATCTTTCGACGTAACCGATTTTCCGTTCGAAACTGGCCTGGCGTGGACCGACAATCCTCGGATAAAGGATTTCTATTTTCACAAATTTTTCGAATCTCGCCAGTTTGTATCTGCATCGGTGGAGACACGTGATAGAAACGCGTATTGAATCGAAATTGTATACATAGAATCTGCCGAACCACAGCTGCGTCAACAGTCTCTGACAAAAGTCACGATTCCACTTTCGGATTTTCGGTTGAACTTTCCTGAACTCCGGGGCAATATTTGTCGAAAGGCGATCGATACTCTAACAGTCGCATACGCTCCGTCTTGCCGTTCCTTTTGCTTGTGCAGCCAAGTTGACGACTAGAATAGTAGTTTCTTTCTGAGAAGAGACATTCAAGCTGTTAGATTTATTATTTACGTCGACGTCTTGCGAATTGATTCCATTGACCGAAGGATTCCGAAACCTTTAGGCAGATTTCAAGCAAAAAATCAGGCCTGAAACCCCCCGGAGGGTTTCCACGGGGAATATCCTAGCTAGAATTGATTATTTCCGCAGATTCGTTTCCACATTTCGGATCTGGGTTACAGGTTCGGTCTTAATAACGAGTCTAGGGTGGCAGGGGCTGCGTGGATTGCAAGCGAACGGTCACGCGGGGCGTGGGGGCGGTAAAAATTACAGAGAAAATCGAGTCGGCTGGTAATTGAAATTCGGGCAGGTCAAAGGAAGCCGGCGAGCAAACAGTTGGAGGAGGAAAAAGAAGAAACGGGGGAGGCGGTACTTTGGAGCGAGGTACTTTGCCGGGACGATAACGAGCGATAATTTCGCGGAGCATTCGCGAGCTAATTTCCCTTTTCGCGCGAGCTGAAGCCGAGTGGGTCACGGTGCTTCATCTTTCTCGAGGACACCTTTAGGAAAAAGGACACAAACAAGAGAGAACAAGAGAGAAAACTCCTGCGACCGAATGCAGGGTTGAGAAACCTCCTGGAAACGATTTAAGATTCCAGCCACTTAAAGAGTCTCCGATAAATCTTTTCTCCCCGCCTGGTTTCGATTAATATAAGAGATAACGGGGGTCCTGCTTGATTCATGGGGTGTCCCGAAAGTCCTCCTTCACCGGAATCAACCTACCCCCTCGAGCGTTAAAGGGGTGGCTCGCCGAAAGCCGCCACCCGAGAGGACCGTAAATTGGATCGACGCGCGGCACCGGTACTAATTAACTTTTTCTCGGATTCCTCTGGACGAAATAAACTCGACACTGATCTCCAGGGGCCTTCACAGCCTTTCCGGACTTCTCTGCCAAACTTCCGTGATACCTGTCCCCCGCGAAACTGCAAACACTTCCGCCTCGAAGATCCAACTTCGCTGAATTTTTCACGGGGCTACGAAGAACAACTTTTTGCCGGAGCTGCGGAACAAATTTCCGCCCAGGTTTTTCGGCGGAATTTGTCGCGCGCAAGATTCTTTCCCGAAGGAAGCTTGCGAACAGGACACTTCCGATTTGAATATCCAACTTTCAACCCTCTGAATTTTGAATGCAGCCGCGGACCACGAAGAACAATTCCTTGCGAAGTTACAGGGCTTATTTCCGCTAGATTTTATAACCTGATTCATCTCGTACGACGTACGAGTTCAAGATTCCTGCCTGATTCGATCTTTCTGCGGTGCACCGGATAAACCATTTTCTGCGGTCTCAAAGACCCAAGGTCCTCTTATAAATTTTTCTACGAAAAATTACTTTTAGAAAAATCGGATCATATACCATTATTTCTCAAGACGGAATCCGAGAAATTTTCTGAAAACGGTACGTACATCGCAAAGAGGAATGTACGTCAGAAAAATCCGAGACGAAAAACGGGTCATCCCGGTCCGTTCTGCGGGAACAAATACAAAGCATTCCGGTAACGATGATGAAAACCGTGAAGCGACCGTACCGTACGGAACCCGTGGTCATGACCTCGCGATGCACCATGGGGATGGCCTCGGGAAAAATCCGAAATTGCGTACAGTTTCAGAAAATACGGCGAAACCGTGATGGCCGTGCACGATTTTACGAGACACCGTAAAGCAAGCCAGCTACGACATTCGATAGCCGCCTCGAGGACCGATAAATTGCTCGTCCTCCTCTTTGAAATGCCTGACACGTTGGTTGGTGTGGCTTCTCGGCGAAATACCCCTCGCGAAAATCTGAAATCTTGCTTTTAACCCTCCGATTCATATCTGGACCACGATCATCCTCGAGATCAGCGTTTTGTACGCTCCGGTGATGAAAGTCGCTCCGGTATTTAAATCTGGCTTGAAATTATTTTAAGTTATTCGTGCTCGAACTACCGCTTTACATTTTAGAATCATTATTACCATTTTAGAATTGGCGGAGTCCCTTTATTGCTAATACCTTCATCTGTATGCACGCTGTGCGAAACCCCTTTTAATTTATAATAGTTTGTACAATCATCAAGTGTGTAGTTCTATTCAAACAGCGGAAACCCCTTTTAATTTATAATAATTTGTACAATCATCAAGTGTGTAGTTCTATTAAAACAGCGGAAACAATGGTGAATTGGAACGATCAAATAGATCTGTTCATTGCTGCCTAATGTCCAAAGCGTTGCAAATTCGATTTACTTGAAAAGTTAGGCAGCGCAGCAACAGCAAATTGAATAATTCCCCTGTTTGTCCACGGGTGAAAATTGGCTTAATTTTCCGTCTGTACGCAGTTGGAAATCGATACAGGATAAGCGTCGCGAGGGGGGAGGGCAAAGGAATTAGCGCGGCAGGAAACGCCGCTCGCGATTAGCGGCCTCTTAATTATCGCACGAAACGGATTATCGGCCGGGGATTTCGTTATTACGGCATCACACGAAATTATCCGGGGACACGTGCGTCAAACGGCGCCACGCTGACTATAATTCAGGATCGGCCGATGCCGATAATCCGCTTGATCCACGGGACACGGGACACGGGACGTATTCGCGCGTTTTCACGGCGAAACACGCGCGATCCTTTCGCACAGTATCGCCAACAGCGTAAAGTATCCACGCGCGACGTGTGCGCAAAATATTTGCCGCGTTTCGAAATCGAACGTCGCCGTGACGCTTTGGAAAATTCATGGTTTAAATGGCCATTGTAATTCCGATTGAAAGTCTTTGACTTTTTCCTTGTTCGTTCAAGCTAAGCATTCTTCGTGGCTTTTGATAGTTCTTTAGTTGTTGTAGGGAACGTTGACTTTTGTTGTTGGCTGCTTTAAGACCTCGGAGAATGGAGAATTTTTATGATTGCACAGGATGTATAAAAAGCAATGGTCATCCATCCTAGAGGTGAATCTACACGTTTGGATCGGTGGGCATTTGTAAAAGAAAATTGTTGATGATGTAAAAAATCTCTAACCATATTTTACTTTGTTATAAGCAATTTTGCGGCAAGTTTCCTTTACAAATATCCACCGATCCGAAGGTGTAGATTCACCTCTAGGACGTGTGATATTACTTTTTATTACACCCTGTACATATAAGAGTGCTTGGAACCATTCATACAATTTTTTAAAACAGATCTTGAAGGCGGTAGTCTACCCTCTGGTTATAACTAGAATCTTACTAGATTTTGGGTCGAAAATATGGGTTTGCACCCGGCCGTGTTTGACCTTATTTCAACAAATTTTGAGCTGGGTGAGGGCTCATTCTAAAGAGGAAAGTTAGATGTACAGCGCTTCAGTCATAAGGTTAACGAGATTGTGTTTTTATCTAATAACACTGTCCAACAAATTTCAACTTTTTTTATGTTCCCTAATTACTGTTGGGTCCTTCTTATAGAGTTTTTTGCGCTGATTCCGAATCTGTTTTTAATTTTTTTCCTATACGCACAGTTTTTGAGGAACATGGCTTTGAAAAAAAAACATATTTTTCAACTTTAAACAAATATTGTGATGTTATTATAAAAGACATTGAATTGTTCTTTGCAGCAGAAGATTCTGTAGACTTTCCCGAATACAGTGGTATCCAAAATTAATACATTATGAATGTTTAAACATGTTTAAACAATCATTAAAGGCGGAGAGACGCCACTTTTGCACCAATTTTTGAGGATATTTTTCAATTTATCTCAAAAAATAAGGGTCCAGCGGAAAATCGAACTATACCACTCGATAGAGCAGACTTTTATCTTGAGAAGCCACCCTGTCAAGTTTGGATCGTCGACGTTTTTTTCGAACCAGAAAGCAAAATATCTTCGCTCGACATGAGTTGCCGCCAGTGGCGCTCGGGACGAGATACGGAGCGGCGAACGACCATTGTAGTGGTGAGCGCCACTAGCGGCAACTCATGTCGGGCGAAGATATTTTGCTTTCTGGTTGGAAAAAAACGTCGACGTTTCAATCTTCAAAGAGGGGTTTCTCAAGATAAAAGTCTGCTCTATTGCATGGTATAGTTCGATTTTCCGCTGGACCCTTATTTTTTGAGATAAATTGAAAAATATCCTCAAAAATTGGTGCAAAAGTGGTGTCGCTCCGCCTTTAGTGATTATTTAAACATGTTTAAACAATCATAATGTATTAATTTTGGATACCGCTGTATTCGGGAGAGTCTACAGAATCTTCTGCTATAAAGAACAATTCAATATCTATTATAATAACACTACAATATTCGTTTAAAGTTGAAAAATATGGTTTTTTTCAGTCATGTTTCTCAAAAACTGTGCGTATAGGAAAAAAATTAAAAACAGATTCGGAATCAGCGCAAACAACTCTATACAAAGGACCCAACAGTAATTGGGGAACAAATTTGGTGTTGGACAGTATAATATGAGGTCCCAAAGTAGAGAAAAAATCTAGGAAAAAAACCCGCAGATTTCAATGCATTTTCTGTCTCTAAAAGACTTTTTTGACTTATTTGATGACTGGAGCGGGCTGCATCTAACTTTCCTCTTTAGAATGAGCACCCAGCTCAAAATATGCTCGTATAAGGTCAAACAACGTCTGGGCGCAAACCCATATTTTCAACCCAAAATCTAGTAAGATTCCAGATATTTGCTAATTTATTAAAGTTAGATGCAGCCCGCTCCAGTCATCAAATAAGTCAAAAAAGTCTTTTAGAGACAGAAAATGCATTGAAATCTGCGGGATTTCTTCCTAGATTTTTTCTCTACTTTGGGCCCTCATATTATTAGATAAAAACATAATCTCGTTAACCTCACGACTGGAGCGCTGTACATCTAACTTTCCCCTTTAGAATGAGCCCTCACCCAGCTCAAAATTTGCTGAAATAAGGTCAAACACGTCCGGGCGCAAACCCATATTTTCGACCCAAAATCTAGTAAGATTCTAGTTATAACCAGAGGTGTGACTACCCCCTTAATGGTGATTTATCTGAACTCGTTGTTCTTTTCGTTCCGTTTAATAAAGATGCCTTTAGTTCAAATGGAGAACCAGGAACTGAGAAAATTCTATACAACGATTTTTCTGAAAATAATTCTGAAAAAAAGAAGAATAGATAAACACGTTTGATAATTTATATTGCTGGTTCAAACAATTGCTTTAATATTGAAGTCAAGTCCTAGCTTCTGGTTTCCCAGATAAATCTTTTTTCGACTCGACTAAAGTCGAATAAACAAAGCTTTCCGATCAGCCCTCCTCCGATCGACAACCACAAGGGTTGGAAAAAAATGTCTAATCCCATGAAAGGGTCTCAGCTTTTGAACCCCAGTCCCGGGACAAGATGAAGCGTCTCCCTGCTCGGGACAGTGGCAGCTTTCTTGCTCCCTTTCCCCCTTGATCCAGAAGACTATTAAAATTTCGATCGCGTAAATCTAACGGGGCGTAGAAACTCGGGAGAGTTATGGCGCGATCCCATTCAACCGGAGAAATCTATCGACGACATGGAAGGACGCAGCGGTTTCTGGAAGGACACGCGAATCGATTCCTCGTAATATCGGGGGTCGCCGTGGATCCCGGACAGATATAGGAATCTATGAAATCTCCCTGTCTCCTTTAATTGGATTTCTTCTTTTAGCTCGTCAATCTTACTTAACCGAACTCCCATTCAAGTTTCACCTTCGACCGACCAGAATACCGTCGCGTGACTGCTTTCGAACGATCGAACCGTTTAAATATGAAGTGCACGATTATTCCGGGACCCGTACTCGACACTTGAATCAAACCCACCGGAATTTTACAGTGCACGTTGAAGTTCGCTATAGCTGTCTTCGCCGTACTCACTGGCTGCTTTCACGTGCGACATTTCTCTGATTTTCGATGTCAAACTTGATTATGACGTCTCAAATCGTTGACTATTTTTCGAAGCGAATGAAGAATAACACGGAGAAATGAAAATTGATTTGACACTTTCAGTCCCACGTCTCCCAAAAAAGTTATACTATGTCAAGATTGGTAAATTAATTTACAAAATAGAAGAAGGATGAATGTACACACGATTTCATCGAATTCTTGAGGCTGCTGGTTGCAGCTTTTCGGACCTTGCAGAATATAAAAGTAGAATAATTAAAAAGTGATGTTCACCCTCCTCGAATTCGGATAGGTTGAGATTTTCCAGTGAACAGTGAGAATAATCGGCGAAAAATGTGATTCTCTAAAGAAGGAAGTTGACGGAGACGTTTCGATGGTTCTGGTGCCACGATGAGGCATCGAGACAAGGTTCCACTAAATTATTAACGAAGGGATGGACGCGGGAAGAAGGCTGTCGAGGCCTTGATCCATTTCGGCTGCAACGCGGATAGGAGGAATTCTTACACGAGTGCCAAGAATACGGTTCATTTTCAATATCTGAAAGATATATACATAGGGTGCGCCGGAAATCCTAACCTGTCCAATGATAGGACGGCCCTTGATTTAAAAATTAAAAGAGCTCTCACGTGTCGAGAATCTCTTAATGCACCAGCCGAAATCGTGTTTGCGATGCGACCTAACGATCGTGTAATCGTCCTTTCCTTGGCAAAGAGCCTTACCGAAAGAGTCAACACAGCTTCATTCTCTGTGTGCAATGGATACAGTGCAGGATGATGAGCACAAAACATACCCCGGCAAGAATATTGAAATAGCTAAAAAATCCAGTATTCTCGCAATGAACATTAAAAGGAAATTATATAAAATTTCCATCGAAATGGTGCAGACATGTTTAAGCTTTCAAAAAAATGTTTTCGAAGTAAATTCGATTGTGCTCTGTAAAATGATATTATGGATGTTGTCTCAATCAGTTCTTGTTGATATTGTAATGTGCACTGTTCTTGCCTCTACAAATATGAACTATAGCTCAATAAAAAAATATATAAAAAAAACTTCTTAAAAGTCACGCTTATATTAAAATGCACTAAACAGGATAAAATAATTTTTTTAGACATTGGTGACTACAAATAAAAGCGTGGAGCGCTAAACTATATTGATAAGATTGATAAGATTATGATCTTCGTGAGCGCTCCACGCTTTTATTTATAGTGACTAATGTCTAAAAAAATTATTTTCTCCTTCTTAGTGCATTTTAAAAGAAGCGTGGTTTTTAAAAAGTTTTTTTCATACTTTTTAGTCTTCTTTAAATGGAACGCAAGATATAGTAATACGCGAGATAGAATGAGGGGATGACTCCGAGAGACGACGTTTCTTGATGGAGTCCGAAATTGTCCGAAATGGAACTGAATGAACGGAGCACCACACTGACTGAGCTCCTTCGGTGCGAAATGGGTCAGTGGAGTGGGGATGAGTCGGAGCGGGAACGTGTAGTGAAGTAGGGTGCGCTGGCGCGCGGAATGGGGATCGCTGAACGCGATGACGTATTACCGAGCGTCGCGCGACGAGGTGTGACGGTTAATATTACAATTTTTTTTTCTCCTGAACGCGCAGTTTTTTTAAATGTGTGTTTTAATATTGCATTGTCATCCAGTTTCGAGCTATGTTTAAAGTTCCAAGTCTATAGCTCATCGGGAAGTGGTTTAAAATTCAATTACAAGATTTGACGCATACAACGACAACAACAACGACAATTCGCAAGCTAATATAAACGTGGTAAAAAATAAAACGGATATAACTGCCCTCTAGGTGTCAATTAGTCGATTACAATTTGAAAATCGTTATTTTTTGAGTCGTGACAGTGTTCCTGCCGGAGTACGAAAAAAATGAAGAAGAGAGAACATTATTTTATACATTCTGTTGAACTGTTCATTCAAAGCTAGAATTTTACGCAACAAGAATCACTGTGCATAAAACCTTCGAACCAGCCGATCTGTTTTTGGTTCAGACAACCACCCTACATGCTTATGCACGTATGCGTTTGCAGGGTAGCCGCGCAGCGCCGGTTAATTGAGTTGCAACGTGCAGCGAGCAGGTTTAGGAAGGTTCTACCTTTTTACCTTTTTAGCAGCCCCGTGGAGCACGGAAGCGTTACCCGTGTCCTGTCTCAGGCTAGTGCCGTTTGTTCCCTCTTCCGAGAAGAAGAAAATTCACGCTCGAATGTCCTGCTGAATTAAAAGGTGGCTGGACTGACCCGCTATTTTTAATTGCACTACTAACGAGCGAATCCGTGCATTTTTAATTTACGGGGCCGAGGGGATCTGAGACGAACAGCGAACCCATCCTCGTGGTTGCCCGACCTCCGCCAATTAGTGATTACGCGGTCGCGAACTCCCTAATTAGCCGGTGATCCGCGTTCGCAGCGGCATAATAATTGCGCTCTGTCAAAAAATCTGGCAGTAGCAAGAGAGTCAGATGTGACCGGGACGTCGCGCTGGCTGCTAAACTCATTCAACTGGGTTAACCCATTTGCATCGCGAGGAAGAATAGAAATAATCCTCTTACAGCCCAATTCCTTTGTGTTCGGAGAGGATGATTTCAAAAAGTAAGGGGGAACTTGATATTTTAACAATTTATATACATATATCTGTTGTACATATTTTTAAATATACACTGCCCGAAATTACCATAAAGCCACCTGATTTTTTTTGGTGAAATCTTATAATTATTAATTAGCAGTTACACACCTGCTGGAAATTTCATCGAAATCGATTGACATACGCACGCGCTACAAGAGGTTAAAATAGATGAAAATCGTAGTTTTACACGACTTTTGATCAGTTTCTGCTTAAAATCGACAGAATCCACATCTTTCGGTGCATATCGTTTTTTCCTGCGTCAACCGATTTCGATGAAATTTTCAGCATGTGTATAACTAACATAGTAGTTCAGTCAATGAAAAGTTGTAGAGGGAAATGGAAGGAACACAATTTTTAACTTTGGGTATTTGTTTGGACTAGTGAGGAGGTAAATATACTAAAAGTCTCCACTCCTAGAAGGTGAGCGGGCTGTAGGGGGGCACGTAGAAGGTCCCCTTTTTCGGTTTTCCGCGATATCTCGGAAACTATGTGTCTTAGCGATAAGACCATTTCACACAATATTAAAGCTGACAAAATGTGCCACAAGATTGATTCGATACAGTTTTTCGTTATCTCGTATAGTTTCCGAGATATCCGCGCTCAAAGTTCACTAATTGTGCTGAAGAGTTAGCTAGTCAAATAAGGCAAAAATTTCTTTTTCACAATTCGTGAACTTTGAGCGCGAATATCTCGGAAACTATGCGTCCTAGCGATAAGACCATTCCACACAAAATTAAAGCTGACAAAATGTGCCACAAAATTGAATGAATTCAGTTTTTCGCTATCTCGCATAGTTTCCGAGATATCCGCGATCAAAGTTCACTAATTGTGCTGAAAAGTTAGCTAGTCATGTAAGGCAAAAAACGTGTGCAAAAATTTCTTTTTCACAATTAGTCAACTTTGAGCTCGGATATCTCGGAAACTATGCGAGATAGCGACAAACTGAATGGAATCAGTCTAATAGCACATTTTGTCAGCTTTAATTTTGTATAGAATGGTATTATAGCTAGGACACATAGTTTCTGAGATATAAGCGGAAATCCGAAAAAGGTGACTTCTACGTGCCCCCCAGTAGCCCGCTCACCTCCTAGGAGTGGGGACTTTTAGTATGTTTACCTTCTAACTAGTCTAAACAAAGTCCCAAAGTTAAAAATTGTGTTCCTTCCATTTCCCTCTACGCCAATGAGCATTCATTGACTGGACTATAGATCTACAAAACATATATTTTAAATTTTCATTAGGGACCAAAATAAAAAAGTTTTAAAAAGTGCCTTTTTTATTTTTGCATGCAACCTCGTAATATATTTTTGCACATCATTCGGTAAACCAACCAATGCTTTTAATTACTTACAAAACATCAGGTCATTTGATATAATTATAAAAAAGTTATTCTGTTTTAAAAAGTGTACGAAGACTTATTTTACTGAGTGTAATCTATGAATGTAATCATGTAAATGGTTTCTTTTATTAATCCTAAAATGCTATCGTGCATCAGCTTCTCATTACTATGACATAATTATAAGATGTCACCAAAAATCAGGTGGCTTTATGGTAATTTCGGGCAGTGTATTTCTAACGTTGTTTTAACAGCAGAGGTAATTAGCAACGTGGTACAATCTTAAACTAATCGATAGTTGTATCTGCATGTGTATCTCTTATAGAAGTTAATTAATACAAATTTATCAATCAGATTTATCATCAGAATTAATACAGATTTATCAATCATACATTATCATCTTTAGAGATTGAAGAAGGATTGACAGGTGTTAGTTGCACACAATTAAATTCTTTTCTTCATAAACTAGTTCTTGATTTAGAAACAAGCACGTTCGATTTCTTGAAAAGAATCCTCGTCACTTTCTGTATACATTGACTCCATCCTACTAACGAATCTATTGTGGCAGCAAATTAGAATTTAAAACAGTCGTGAGAACTATTATAATTTGTTCACCTAATGCGTACATATTAAAACAGATGTTTGAAGTATTCTGTAGACGATGCAACTGGATTAAGAGACAATCAAGGATGTAGACTACCAAACAGGATTACAAATAGGTAGGAATGGTTCATTAGATTTAGACGAAGATTCGGTCGACCTTTTCGATGCAAAAGACGGCAAAACAATAAACGAGAATTTATTGGCGAGGCACGGAGCGTTGCTTAGGCATCGACGCGAACCTTTTTCTACTATTTTCCTTAGGCAAGCCGCGGTGCCGTCGCATCGAGCCTCTATTTCCCGCGGAAACGAGATTTCCCGATCGCTGGAGCGCCGCGGGGGATACAAGATGGAACGCGGAAAAGAAACTGTGCCCTCGGAGAGATGCATCCGGAGCTATAAATCTTTCAGAGACGCAACTATGCGACCCGAAACCCTTTCGATCCATCTCGGCGCTTGGCTGGCCTCGCTCTCCCTTTTCCGAACCATTCTTTCGACTACCAGCTGGAAAACAGGGTCACCGTTGCTAGTGTTACGTCCTAAGGTGGACGTATTATAGATTTGAATAGTTAAAATTTGAATGATTGGAAAGATTAGAATCGAGATAAAATTGAGATACAACGCAGTTTTGAACCTACCTGCATTCACCGGCTTCGGTTCGGGTAATTGAGGATTTCTTAAATTCTATGTGGCTTTGATTGTGGAATTGCTACGAAGAAATCGAAGATGGGTAAACTCTTTAAAAATGATTTGAAGTTTTGATTTGATTAAAATTTAACAAAGGTATATTGTAAACATCAAATTTTGGATACATAGAGTTATTGAGTTGTTATTGTAATTGTTAGTAATTACCGTGAAGTTGGATTTCGCTCGATGTTCGCTAATTGATCGCTTGGATGTGGTCGCTTAGATGATGTAGATAATGAGCATCCAGCGGGTGTACACGCTTTTATTTAACAAAATCCGGCGGGTATACACGCTTTTAATACACACATACGCACATACATCCACACAATACAAATATTTAACTCTAATAAACGATGACTATAATGTCTGAATAAATTTGAACAACGATTGAAGAAATTCGAGCATAGACTGGCTCACTTAAACTTTGACAACCGACAGCTTTTCAACAGTGCTGATCAAATTTAGACATAGACTGGATTGGGTTTCTTGATGAGCCATCCCTTTTATAGATTAATCAATCCATTGTTCTGAACCTAATCTCCATGGGGTGAGTGCATCTTCAAGCATTCTTCGAAATCAGTTTTTCTATGAACCAATACCTCTTGACCGGATGAAGAGTCTTTGATTCCCTTTTATCGTTCTCTTGACTCGATCATGTTGCCCTACACATCCTGCCAGGTAATTAGTCACCAGATTATTATTTGTCAATTTCTTATTCATTTCGAAGTATCCATCTTCACATTCTTCAGCGATGAACAGTCTTCAACGGATATTCATTCACAATTTATATTTCCAATTGTCGCTTTATTATTTCATAATTCAACTGCGAAATATATCTTATAGACTTTCCTTAATTCTATTGATTCTGCCGCTCGCTATATAATATAAGATACGACAGTTCAATATTAGTTATTAACTATAGTATTTAATATTTAAGTTCTCGTACAACATTATTAGATTAAGCATAGAAAGAAATTCAAAAGGTATATGTTATACATCATTGATTATATCAATTATTAGCGATGGCTGAACCACCGGACGTGACACTAGTTAACCAACTCGCGACACTAACGATCCAGGTGGACGTTCAGACTCAAAAACAATTTTGTTCTTTCTTATCAATGCAATTTGAATCTGATGGAAGAGATTATTTTACAGTACTGTAGTGACTCAAAAACAATATTAACGCATCATTGCTTAAAAATTACGTGCAGTCAAAGCGATTTATTTAATGAAGTCAAAATTGAGAAGTTAGGAGGTTATGATGCTGAAAGTACTCTTTCAACCGTCCGAAAAATGGGACGACAGTAATTTATTTAAGGAAATAAAAATTGAAAAGTTAAAATTATCATGAAATTTATGGCAGACGTGGCACTAAAAGTGTTACAAATATTCATGAAAACAATTAAGCGAAACCAAGAAACAAGCACGCAAGCACCGAATCGGCAACACATGAGTGGTTTCCACTGCAAATAGAAAAATCAAGGCCCTCCAAGCACCGATCTATCCGATATTCCGCTGTCCGAATTTCCGCCATAGGCGTCCGAAACAATCTGTCTCGATATCGATTCTTCGAACTCGTAAAAACTCTCGCAAAAAATCCCGATATTATCAGCGGAAAGTATCGTAATCCAACGGCTACAGATTTTTATTTCCCGATCGCAAAAGTTTGATCGCAACCGTCGCCGCCGGGGCCGTACACCGATTTCCTATTTCCCGGGGGCTCGCTCGAAAATTTTGCGCCAGACAAGGGCGGAACGTTCTCGTTGAAAAAGTTTTCCCGACTACGACGGGGACCAACGGTGTCTTTTGCGGGCGTACGAGTTTTCCATCTGGAAATTTGATATTCACGCGGTACCGGTGACCTCCTTGAAGTTCTGCCTGGAAACATCGCAGGGCTCCCGATGTCCTGAAGAGTCCTCTTCGTGTCTGTCGATTCCTTTGCAACCGTGGAGCCTTTGATTTTATTGCAGTTTTGCGATCGACATAAAAAAGCCCGGAGGAAATGAGTTCGGAAGTCCGAAACAAGACTTGGAGAGGGGATTTTTATGCATTTACGTTATATTCGGGTTTGCGAAGTACCTGAGGAACGTCCACATTGACACTACAAAATCGTCTTTTAATTACCCAGTTTCTGGCAATTGAATTAAACGAGTAGCTATTACACCAGGAACGACATAATTGATCAATGATAAATAAATGGTCCTAAGCATCGCGAATTCGATAATAGTGAAAAAGGTCCGGAGTAATTATTCTGAACAATTTCGATTTAGATATGTCAGAAAAATCGGAATCCTTATTCTAATAGAGCAATTTTCCAGCAGACCGAAGAAATTCGTTACTTATTCTGCTCTTTACGGAACAATCCAAAAAAAGAAGTGATTTGCATAAAGTCCACACGCGATCCTCGGCGGTTCCCAGAAGGATCTCATGCTTTCTGCCAGGCACGAGAACATATAATCGAATGTGTCTCGATCGAGCACGTCGTCGAACAAGTTTCGAAACGCGTTTCACAGAACGTTCTACCGGACTGGCACAGTCTAAACAGAAGAGTAAACTACCAGGAACTTCGGCTAGCTTCCAAACAACTTCAGGAAGTTCGTAGAATCCTGCCCCCCAGGGATGAAGGATCCTTTCGAAGCGGCAGACGTCCGAGCAAACGTTTAGTCGAATCGGTGGAACGCGGAAAAAGTGGAACTCGGTGTCAGAAGAACGGAACGGATCGCCGACGATTGCGAATTAAATTAAATACCGTGGAAGCATCTCCTGGCCGAGTTAACTGGCAGTCCAACAACCCCGAGATCGCGATTCTTCTTGCCTTTCACGCCCGTTCAGTTGTTACAACTATGAAGGAATGAAATGCCAGGAGGAACAAACAAGTTTTAATCCCTGCAACCGTAAAATAAATAGTAGTGCAATAATAGGATATGAAAGTGTTTTCGTAATTCCAAAAATTGTGAAAGAGTTCACTATTCTCGCACGAATTTTCCCTTCGGAAAGGCGGGAGAAGAGAGAGAGAGGGTTGCAGGAAAAATAAATGGTAGCGCAAAGGGTTGAATAAAGAAATCAGTTAAGTCAGTGCCTATGAAAGCGTTTTTGTAACTCGAAAAATTGTGAAAGAGTTCACTATTCTCGCAGGAATTTTCCCTTCGGAAAGGCAGGAGAGGAAAAGGGTTGCAGGTTCGGGTTTCCAGAGTCGTTCTACGAGTGGCAGAGCTCTCTCCAGCCATCAGAAATCCATTTACCATCCGCAACGTCGTACCCGCGACAGGAATATCGACGCGTATCGGGTCCCAACGCCGGGTGACAGGCTCCGCGAGTTTCGGCAGCCGGCATCCAGCTGGGTAATCTGGCTATAGATACCCAGAATTCGATAATGGAATTCTGGGACGTCGGACAATCCCGCGAATCGACGCGACTCGACTCTTTCGTGCGACGATACATCATTTCGGCCGCGATCATGCACTCGGAACCCCTCCGAATTAACGGACAAACCTCCGACAGTTATGCGTCTCACGCGCCGCCTCTTTATTAACACGCTATACCCCAGAGCTTTGTTACGAATAGTCCCATCCCCTATCGTCCGAGTAAATTTTATTTCGCATGAAGGTCTGCAGTCTACTGATAATGATGAGTAGACCATTTATTATAATAAATGGACAGCGGATTTTATGACAAAAATATAAAAGGTGTAATTTAAAACAGTAAAAATATTGGAGAAAATTAAAAATACTGTTATACATACAGGGTGGTCCATTTATCTTGAGACAGTCAATTATTACGGAAACCAGCAGGAATATGAAAAAATGTTTTATATAAAATATTCTTCATATGAAGGGGCACCTTTAATGGCGCTGTGCACATTTTTCCATAATGGCCCTTTAATGTCCGATGAAGGGCAACTTCATTTTTTCAAATGGAAACCCATATTTTTTATGTCATATTCTTATTCTACATCGAAAAATAATAATATTCCGTATAAAACATTTTTTCTAGCGTGTACGGTTTTATTAAACAAATTGTGGTAAATATCCCAATATTTGCAATGACAAAAAATTCTGAGTTTGATCTGAAGTAATAAAAATCTAGTAAGCGGTGACAGGAATACGTGTGTGTTATTGCCGCCACTAGATGAAGATTCAATAATACATGCCATTATGCAAGCTTTGCAACATTTATCATGGTATCGTTAAAAGATGGTAAAATAATGGAAGTATTATTATTTTTCGATGTAGAATAAGAATATAAAATAAAAAATATGGATTTCCATTTGAAAAAATGAAGTTGCCCTTCATCGGACATTAAAGGGCCATTATGGAAAAATGTGCATAGCGCCATTAAAGGTGCCCCTTCATATGAAGAATATTTTATATAAAACATTTTTTCATATTTCTGCTGGTTTTCGTAATAATTGACTGTCTCAAGACAAATGGCCACGTATATCAACCACCCTGTACATTATCTTCAACCAATTAAACGTATTAACGAAGAAAGTAAATTTCTACCTCGCTCCAGTTTCCTGCAATTCAAGTACAACATTTTTAATTTGCATGAACATCCGCCGTCTAATTATAAAGTATTAGAAATTGTTAGTTCTTCGAAAATGTTTATTTTACACAAAAACCCGCGGCCTAATAATGAGTATTCTGGTGATTGAACGAGCTGTTCATTTTTCAAAATGAAAAAAGAATTTCTCCGGCTAATAAACTGGAGATGAAGGTGTTCGAAGTAATTCTCTTTCTTCGCGACGTTCTAAAAAGGAAATGGCTGAAAAATTTGGCGTCCGGAGCCGTATCTCTTTCTTTACCGTTCCTGTGGCTGCCGTTCGAAAAGGGAATAACTCGAGGGAAAATTAGGCTTGTTCCCTCCTTTGCAGCATTTGTTCGCGCTTGTCGCGAAGAAACGGCCTTGCTCCTCGACTCGGTCTAATTGGCCCTCGCCTCCAATTACGGGTGGGCCGTTTATTCCGGAAAGGCAGCCGGCAGCTGCGCCCCGTTCCCAGCCACAATTTAATATGTATGCCGCGTTCTCGCGAAATCGATAATCACCAGCGCACGGTGACCACAATGACACCGTAAATCAACCACCGAACCGATTAATAGAGCCAGCCGCCCCTCACACACGCAGCTACTTGCACACAACTGAACACACTACGTTGCCGGAAGAAGGCGAGCGTTAATTATTCAGAGAAACCGGTGACGCTTCTGCGCGCAGTTATATCAAACAGAATCGGCGCTGTTTTTAGTTCTTTCTTTTATTCCTTCCTTGAAGACGGTCCAATGACCGCGAGGATGGAGATTTGGTGAGACAGTACATTTCATAACATAGGAAAATACACGACCAATTTTTCCACGTGTTTCGACCGTCAGAAAAAAATGGTTGATACTAACCGTACCACGACTGGTCAAGTGACCGGTGTCACATTTTTTACTTTATAATCATCGAAGTTGCAAGGATGATTCCATTAGAAATGATTAAATGAACTTCTCCGTTCAAGCACGAATTGTTATAAAAATTGCAAGAAATTTAAATAAACCCAGAGTTGTCATTTTTATAAAACAATGTACAGCAGTTGCATTTTGTCGACACATTTTACGATCATACACGCATGAATGCACAACAATCCATAAAGAAACTCCCGAGAAATGACGACCGACCTTGATACACAATCGAAAAATATGTAGCATTGAACCAGATAATATATCTCCACCGTATCGAATCACTCGCCATCAATCGTGGGCAACATTATTCGAGTACAGGTTGACGAACCGATAGAATAATTGATCGACTGCCTCCGCACCGGATTTAATTAATATCGATGACGATTAAAGGGTCGGGGGAGGATCATTAACAGTGACAATGAAAATATCGTCGACCAGGAGAGAGCAGAGCTCGATAAATTATCTATCCTGCTTCTCTGTTTAATTGTACGCGCCAATTAAAATGGCGTCGTTTAATTAAACGGGTGAGTTTTCCTTTGGCCGAGGCGCCGCTTTTCCGTTTCGTTTTCCTTCGCGAAAACTCTCCGACTCACGCCTCGGAGGAACGCGATTGACACAACGTGGCATAACGCGGCCTTTCGCGCCGTGAACATCGGCTAACGTTTCCAATTACTCGTTAATTAATTGCTCCACAGTGGCAGACGGCGAACGGCCGATTGACTTCCGTCGCGATTCGATTCGCCGCTCGCAGCGACACGGAAACTTAATTTTCCGCCTGGAAAACCGGGTGGCGACTCGTGTGAAGCGCGGCGAGTCGCGTCGTGGCCCTGGAAAATAAATTTCGCGCGTTCCTGGACGCTTTTGCGACGAGGATCGCGGGAAACCGAACGATATGAAAATGATGTCAAACGATATGAAAGTCGCCGGGCAATATGCCGGGGCGACGGGGCACCGAAGAATGCGAGGATAGGGTCTAATAAGGCGTGGTCTCGTCGATCGTTCCCTCGAAAGGGGGACGGGGACAATGGGCTCCCTCTTTCGCATTCTTTTACGCTTTTCCGGTGCCGTCCCCTTGTCTCTTCATATTTTCGTGTTTTCCGACGAGATACCGCCGGAAATGACTTGAACGCTGTCGGAAAATCAAACTAGCACTTGATCCTGTGGATTTTGATCTACGGTCCTGGCTCAAATTTAATACAAACGCCAATTAAGAACTCTAATAGCTCGAAACCTGGCTCAACATTTACCAGAAACAACCAGAAACACCCCGTGATCATACGTGCAATCATCCCCCCTGCATGTTTTCAGTGCAACGTGCAATGTAGGTATTATTAATTATCATAATTATTAATATTCGTGACGGTAGGTATGAAATAATTAAGTAATTTAATTGAACGTACCAAAATTCTCTATAAATACGAATAATAAATTGAATGATTTCAATATTTTGTAAAGTATGTTCCATTCGGCAACTTTTTATGCATGTTCTTCTTTATTAGTCTGTGGAGTGGTTAGCCTGTACGCAGAGTGAAGGTTCAAGCTGTAAATTCAAAACAATCTACAGAATATAATTTCAGAAGCTGTAATAAATGGACCGTTTATTTTGAAAGTGGTGTAAGTCCATTTTCTCTTTTTTTTAAATTTTATTTACATTAAATTAAGCATGAATTACGTGATATCTCATTTTTTTCACAAATGGACTTACACCAGTTTCCAAATAAACGGTCCAAATGTATGGTCATTGATCCACATTCATTTTGGTAGTCAAAGCAATCGCCGCTGTTTCCTAGAAGTATGAATAATATAGACCGCCTGCCAGACCAATTCCAATATTCATTCATTCCTCTTTCACTTCGGACAGCGGTAGCCTACCATAAAACATAATTTATCTAATACATCCGCCAGTCGAATCGCACTTGTTTGTTATCGATATACAATATAAAAGGTCTGTATTACTCGCGCGTAGAACCCAGCACAGAAATAAAAGAGAGCAATACTCATGTGTTCGCAAACCATAAGTAAAAATGAAAACGCGATATCGTAAACGGGCGGGGTCCACCGTAACAGATCAGACAATTCAAAAACTTGTTACGAACAGACCGAGCGCAAACAGTTTCGCCACGAGCGATAAAATTTGTCGCAATGTGGTTACAACCGCGTGTCTAACCAACAACAAAAATGATTGCCTCACAACCGATCCGTGGAAAAGAGGCAGTTCTGCGTCATCGTCTTCGAGCTCGAAAATTCCTCTCGGACAAAATGAAAAAACCATGAACCAAGATCGAGCAAGTTTAACTGGAAGAATAAAACCAAGTGCCGATCGATCTGCCGAATCTTAATCCACGTTCGATCACGAGTCCATAACTCTCGGAGAAATAAATTTTTCGAACAACGGGCTACCAGAGATAAGTACAGACGGGGATAATATTGAGTGGACACTCTTAAAAATCGCATAACTTTTCAACCCTTGGTCTAAACCTTGGTAAGGTCTGATAACACATAAATCAGGGGTGGCCAACCTTCTGTATACCATGCGTAAATTTTTTCCACATGCAAGTTCAGATGCGCCATACAACTCGAGCACTTTTTCTACCTTCTTACTTCATTGTTGCGGTTGGAAAATAGTAATAGGGATAGAATCTGCTTCGGTTAGGGGAGGAAAAGGGATAACTCAATCACGCAACTAAATTAATTAACTTATGCCAGTTGAAAAGACACACATAGTGAGAAATGACCTTTTGGGCGAGAGGGCGATCGCTGTCATGAACACTCCAATTCCCATCCTATAATTGTAAACTGTCAAAAAATTGCGACGAATTGATGAGTAAGAAGACTGTACAAATTCAACTGAGAGCTCTCAGGTGTTAAAAATATGAAGATGGATTCAGTTATGGCGCCTACTTCAAAAGAATAAGGATCCAATGCGCCACTTGTAATCATCCAATGCAATCATCTAAATAGTCAGGTGGGGTCTCTTAGACCCCGACAAATGAATTTCATAAATAGCCTCGTTTTTAATAAATTTGGGATAAAGAATAACACAGGCTAAAAAGTAAACACACAGATTTAAGGGGGATCTATACCCAATGAAGTAACTAGAAAGGAACTAGAATCTTACTAGATTTTGGGTCGAAACATGGGTTTACGCGCGGCGATTTTTTGTCCTTATTTGAGCGGATTTTGGACTGGGTGAGGACTCATTCTATAGAGGAAGGTTAAATCCGGCGCGCTCTGCTATTGATTTAACGAGATTATGTTTATATCTAATAATATGAGTGCCCAAAGTAGAGAAAAAATCTAGAAAAATAACCGCAGATTTCAATGTATTTTCCTGTCTCAAAGAGATTTTTCTGACTGATATGATGAGCAGAGCGCGCCGTGATGAACCTTCCTCTATCAAATGAGGCTTTGTGTAGCTCAAAATATGCTCGTATAAGGACAAAAAATCGCCGCGCGTGATTTCATTCACATTAGCAGAGATTTCCCCATATTACGTTCATGAAGACAGAGGTTATCTCTGATGTAGAGCCAATCTAGAGCCAATTTCATTTCAGTTAGTTTACACGAGATGGTGCCTAGTCAGAAGGACTGTCAATCAGTGCTGCGATATTGTGCAACATTTCACTGCTGCACTGCTGTCAATGTGGAATCATAGCAAATCTTACACAGACGAGGTACATATTCTCATCGGTGGCACTAATATTAGTGCGACCTGTCCTGTATAACGGCATTCGCGACGATCTGAATAGAATATGGAAATAGCAAGCAACTCCATCTCGTGTTCATTATGCAGTTGCGTGTTTATCAATGTTACCAAACTTTTTTTCTGCACAGAGGTTGATAACATTGATAAATACCCCAAAATCTGAGGGTATAGATCCCCCTTAATTTTTAACCGACTTCGAAAAAGGAGAAGGTTACTCAATTCGATCTGTACGTGCCTCTTTTCGCTTTTTTTCTATGTATGTTCACCGATTACGTCGGGATGGATGGACCAATCGGAACGAAACATTTTGCATCTTGTAGAGTATGTCCCCGCGGTGGTCCGGTGAAAAAAGAATTTTGCATCGTTTTATTCCTTACGATTTTATTTCTCAAAAAGGAATTATTTTATGTATGTTCACCGATTACTCCGAGATGGATGGACCAAATAGGACGAAACCATCTGCATTTTGTAGGGTATGTCTCCCGATTGGTCCTTTGAAAACAAATTTTGCATTTTTTCATTCTTTGTGGTTTTTACTGTAAATAACCAATAAGACCGAAAAACCATCCTACGGTGTTGTACAAATTCTGCTCGTTCCACTAAAAAATGTGAAATAAAAAAATTTTATAAAAAAGAATTTAACCGACTTCGAAAAAACCCACTAAAAAATGCACTAAGAAATATGAAATAAAAACAAAAATGCACCAAAAAATATGAAATAATTTCCATTTAATTTATATAAATACACACCAACTGGTAATATAACACAAAAAAATGTACTAATAAGTATGACATAATTTCTTTTTGATTTGTATAAATACACACCAACTGTTAATAAAATTGATTAAAATAAAATATTAAACACCATATTAAATACAATACAATCTTTTCGGAGGCGGCGCAAAATTGAAAATTTTCCAAATGACAGGTGTTGTTGATTATGATTTCATTGGAATATGGCGAACTTGGAAATCAGTAGGTGCGAAGAGAAGATACATTAATATGTGAAAGCATGTAGAAGGATTTTCAAATTTTCAGTGTCAAAAATTTTTAATTTTGCGACGCCTCCGAAAAGATTGTATTGTATTTAATATTTTATTTTAATCAATTTTATTGGTGTGCATTCATACAAATCAAAAGGAAATTATTTCATACTTATTAGTGCATTTTTTTGTTTTATATTACCAGTTGGTGTGCATTCATATAAATTAAATGCAAATTATTTCATACGTTTTTGGTGCATTTTTGTTTTTATTATATATAATATATATATATTTTTTATAAATTTTTTTTTTATTCATATAAAAGTTCTATTCGAAATTCTGAAGCTTACATGAAGCTGAACATAACCATGCGAAGATTAAAATTGGTCCAAAAGACTTGAGTGTTTTTAAGATGTTAGACCGATTAGTTTGCTAGAGAATGAGTAAGTGAGATTTTCAGTTGTGCGATTTTTAAGAGTCCCCGACTGTATATCCGAGGAAATGAGAGGCCGAAGATAAGCAAACGAAACGCGACCAGTCGAATCGCGTAGCTCCCGCGTCCTTTTCTCTGGGTAAATAGATCGGTAGTAGATGGTGCAACGAACCCCTTTTCCTTTCACCCCTTGCCACCCCCGTGGACCAGGCAGGTAACGCGGTGTTTGCTGGTTCCAGAGACCATTCTTCTCCTGGCGATATCGAAACCGAGACAGTTGATCGCGGTCGAGTGGCCACGTTCGCGACGTTTTCCGACTCGATTCGCTGGAAAACACGTCCCGGCATCGTCCGACCATAGAGAATCGTTCCGACGATCGATTAAACCCCTACCTCCCGTTCCAGTTGAGCGTGGAGATCCTCGATCCGACAGGATCTTAGCCGAGGACCGCCTTGTAACTCTCTTTCTCCTCGCTTCATTTATTTCACCGGCGGAAATGCGATCCCTTTCTTACGTAAATAACAATAGGAGACAGGAAAATCGAAGAAAAAAGCAGCCGGAATATGTACCGTGGGAGAGAACGATCGAAACGATTAGACCGGGCAAACACGTTTCTCTGATCAAGTCCAAGAAAATCGCGTGGCATCGTGTTTAGCTTCGCGGATCGTCTAAGTGCGGACCTCTTCGCATGAAAAATCGGTATTCATGTATGAAACTGTTGCATAGAAACTCATTTCGAAAGCTCCGTACACGGAGAATCGAAAGCAATTTCCTTTCAACCTCGAGGAGCTCTGTAGAAACGAGAAAACGAACGTGTCTCTTATCTCTTCTAGAATATTTCATTAACACGGCGCATTGCCCATATGAAAATCAAATAAAGAGATACCGATGTTTGCGAAGCGATGCAATGTGTATTATAAATTTGCTGCGCCTCGATTTCTGAGACAAACAGAGAAAGCACGAGTCTTTGGATGCAATACATCCTCGAGAAAGTGGACTTTCTTCAAAATGCATCTTTCCGATCTGCAATTGTAAAGCGAGAGATCTGGAACGTCTGGAAGGAAATTCTATTACTAAAATCCGCGATTTGTCAACGTCCCGAAGCCGTTTAATGCAGTGTAGCTGCACGGAGTCCCACAGTCCGGAAGATTATACTCCTCCGGAGATAAAATGGGAGGCAAAGATGCATAAAGTTGCGAATTTAGCGTAGCCCGGATGAAACTCTTCAATTACCTCTAAGTGGACGATTCACGGTCTACTAGAGAGGATTTCCGAGCTAATGGGACCGTTCGTGAGCGATTAATTATTCGGTGAATTATTTCTCCGAGTTCCCTTGAGTAAGAGTATAAGCTACTTACAATTACCGATGGCGAGGAGAAGAGGGTCGCCGGCTCTGAAACGTACGATCGGCAAGTTTGTCACCTCTTTTCTCATTCGAGACGAAACAATTGTTGTATCGGATAAAGAAAGACCCGTTTCCTCGAGTCGGTCGCCTCTTATTCCTATAATAATTGCTTTGTTCTGAAGATCGTGGCCGGTAAGGATCGAGCGGACGCTTGATCGATTGATAATTTCGTTTCCTCTCTTCCGAGACGGAACAATCGTTTCAGACGCGTGCAGCGTCTGGAAAGATTCGATTCCTCATCCAGGTTCGATCGCCCCTTGTTTCTAACAATTTTACTTTGAAGATCGCGAGCCGAAAAGGATCGAGATAACGCCGAGCGAATTTCAAACGAGGAGAAAGCTCGCGAACAGGGCCGAGGAGGGGGCCGGCCGTCAAAGGCCGAGGGAAATAATTAAAAGAAAGTTTCAGTCGCGCGAACCTATCGCTTTGACCGGCCAGAAGATCGTTAGGTTTCACCGGAGGAGGCTCCCTGTCGCCTTTGTCGAGGCTACAGGATCGGTTTCCGGTACTCGAGACGCGACTTGACCGACATCAGACGCCGGAGATTACGCGAGAAGCCTATCGGATCCGCCTTTGCGGAAATTAAAGCCGTTGCGCCGAGTAAATTAAATCGTTTTCACGCGAAACACAAAGCGCCCTTTGCACGGATATGGCGATCCTCGCTCGCGAATGCTCTCGTTCCGTAAACGAACGACTCACGGGTTAACCCAACGCCTCAACCCCTACGACCTCTTTCACGGTTCAACCGTTTCTAATCCGAAATGCCAGAGTTTACTAGTCAGTTTCGCCGACTTACATTATTTGACTGCGGATCTTTATGCATTTATAAAGAAATAGTTTGGGTGAAATATAAATCAGTACAAAATTTAAAAAATTCAAGAATCTTCTAATGTTGCTTTTAATGTAACAAAGTCGTTAAGGGATGAAATCAATTTTTATTTTATTCCTGCTACCCACAATCGAAATGAAGAACATTTTTATTTTGCATAAATTGCGGAGTTTTATGGAAAATAAAAATTGTCTGCTTCAATTGTGAGAAACAAGAACAACTTCTGGACTGAAAGAGAGGATACGGGTCAATTGAAGTGGATTTTTGCAGAGAAAATGGCACCGATTTAATTGTTTTTCATTTAATTGTTGCAGCCTCGGACCTGGACTGCATCCGGGCGCTGTTCAACGAGAAGGAGAAGGAGCTGTCGTTGGCGGTAGCGAAGGTCGAGGAACTGACAAGACAACTGGAGGAGCTGCGGGGCCGACAGAACGCTGCTGGGACCGGGACCGGAAGTGGTGGCCCAGGAGGAGTGGGCGGCGGCGGCGTCGGTGGTCCCGGCAGCGGGCACCTGTCGACACCCGCCAGCGCCGAGCTCGAAAAACTCAGGCGAGAGCTTATGGTGAGTGCTTCTCTTCCCCCATTCCTGAAAATTCTCCAAGAAAACCGTTCGATCCGGAAAACGTTAGCCGAAGCTCCTAGTAGTCCCTGCATTATCACTGCTGCACCGATCTTCCATTTGCAGTAAATTCTGCGTGACCACTCGTGACTGGACAGTTCGATTTCGGTAATGCGAAAGGTCCTACATAGATGACCTTTTCTGATCGAAAGATCCCGTCATTTTGGCTGAACGAGGTCCGAAAATGTAGAATCTTTAAATCTTTCGATATCTTAACCAATATTCGTAACAATATATTAAAATAGAGAGACTTCGATACGTATTCCAAAATTTTTCAAAATTTTTTCAAAGTCTGTAACAGTAGTAAAATTAGTCGTGAACACGGTGTATTATACAGGGTGGAACTTCCCGAAAGAGGATGGTTCCTGAGACCATTTCAAGCGACATTTTCCTTTGTAAAAATGTTATCCGCGGCTTTGTTCACGCCCTAGACGCGAGGTGGCACTGTCGGCCCGGCGCGCCAACTGTCTATTGGCCGACTGTGGCAACTCACGTCTAGGTCGCGCTCTGATTGGTCCGTGTTTTTCGTTAATAACTCCTAAACAAAGCCGCGGATAACATTTTTGTAAAGGAAAATGTCGCTTGAAATGATCTCAGGAACCACCCCCTTTCGGGAAGTTCACGAATTTTGGGACACCCTGTATAGGTGTTCGGACTTCTCTCGGAAGGTGTGATAGATAGAGGTTAGTTCGTCGCTAGATGGCATATCGGGCATCCTCACAGTTTTCATGTACGTGTGTGAATGAGATTGTGTGTAGCAGCATGTCCATGTAGCCTGTGCTAAGGTATGTACCGTACATATACCTTAGCACGGGCTACATGGACACGCTGCTACACACAATCTCATTCACACACGTACATGAAAACTGTGAGGATGACTAGTATTCCATCTGGCGGCGACCAGAGAACTAACCTCTATCTACCACAAAACTTCAGCTTTACAGAGGTGCTTACAGTGTCGCCAGGTAGAGAAAATCGAGGGGAATACAAGTACCCCCTCTCTGATGACCAGTCCAGTCTACGGCACGGGTACCGTGGTTTACGGCTTAGTGGGAGACGTAGGAGTGTGCGCATAGTGCTGGAATGGGATAGTCTAAGGGGAAAAGGAGGAGAGTAATTGATGACCATTTGGTCATCAACTGGCGACACTGGATGCTTAGTCGGAACACCTATATAATACACCGTGGTCGTGAACATAAACGACCCAGAATGCATACGGCATCGATAAGAATAAGGTTGCGAACGGGAGGTTAATATACCTCCATAATAAGTAGACCGCGGATCTTTATGCATTTATTTATTTAGTAGAATTTTTATTTATTCCAGATCTGCAAAGGCTACTACCACTGGAAATAAGATCCTATTTTATTGCACTTTCTTAAAATTCGTCTAGAAAAATTGAAAATTGCATAAACTTCCGCAGTCTAATAAATAATAAGTAATAACCAGTCGTATTGTATGTTAAGAATGTCTCCCTGAGTATATCCTAGATTCATCAGATTGTGTAAAATCGCTGTATTTTTCGGCCAACAGTACCGCAACAAGATGAACGAGCAGCAGAACCAAGTGGTGTCCCAGCAACGATTGGCCCTGGCGCAGCGGCAAGCGGAAATGGCGTCGATCGACGCTAGGATAGCGCAGCTTCAGGGTCGTCTTCAGCGTAAGAGAGCCTTGAACCAGCGGCTGAGCCAACAGCTAGGCTCCGGGAACCGTGGGAACGCCAACACCGGGTTCACGGAGTCGAAGCTTGACTTCAACAGCGGCGGGAAGTCGAGGCCAGCCGGCAACATAGCTGCAATCGAACCCTACTCCCATATACCGAACGACAACGACTTCAACCTGAACAAGAACGACCCGAAGTACCAAACGTTGCCGTACAACACTAAGTTCACGGTGAACTTCAAGGCTGCCGAAGATGATGTCAACAAGAACAAGATCCAGCACTCGGCCAGCGCTTCCCAGCTGGGGCAGAGGGTTACCTTCCAACAGTTTGGCCATCAGATCGCGCACAGCCAGTCACAGTCGCATATCCAAGGTTCGTAGACCCTGAAGAACCCTCCACAAACCTTTTACACTCTCTAGACATAGGGGAAATTGGCCACGAACATTTTGTAACAATATTATTCGAAGAAGGCAAGAAATGACTAATGTGTACAAATTATTCGATGAATTTCTGCAGGTCAATCGCAACTCCTAGGCTCCAACCAGCAGCAGCACAATCAAAACATCGGCGGCCAGTCTGTGAACCTGCAGCAGTCCTGCAACAACAACAACAACAATAATAACAACAATAATAACAATAACAACAACAACGCGAACAGTACGAACAACAATCTGATCGGTTCAGGTCACAACTTCAGCCCGGATGGTCTGTCTCAGAATCTTCGGGTGCACCATCAGCAGGCTCAAACGCAACAGCAACAGCATGGGAATCTCCAGCAGAAGCAGCACAATATCGGATCCTCGGCGTCCAGTTTGGGGACAACCGTGTCCATCACGCAGACCCAGAACCATCGGAACCTGCAGACCCACCAGAAGCCGGTGTCGAGCGTTGCGCCGAGTTTCTCGGTGAAGTCGCAGATTTATCAAACCTCCTCGACGAAAATACACCCGGTGATGCCGCAGACTTTGAGTCTGATAGGCCGTGGACACGCGAACGCTCAGAACTTCGTCGGTCTGAGCACGCAGAACGCGAACCAGCAGCAACAGTCGTCGAACCAATCGGTGCCCAGCAATCAGGCTTCCAATCAAGAGCAAACGTACAGCTCGAGGCACAACTATCCGGGCGTCCAGCACTCTAGCCAAGCCAACAGCCACGTGTCCTCTTCGTCGTATCAGGCTCAGAACTCCCCCAGCTTGCCAACTAGTGTTTACACTTCGTCGAGCGGGATGAACTTTGGCAATCAGGTTCAAAGGTACAACCAGACTCAAGGATTGACCAGTCCCGCGTCGGGTAGCATCGACCAAACCGAGAAGAAGTTCGACAACAAGGGCCAGGAGAAGTTCGAGCACAAGCAGGAGCAAAGGTACGAGCCTAATCCCGCGTTCAAGTACGATCCCCATCAGATCAAGTACGACCAGCACTCGAAGTACGAGCACAGCAAGTACGATCAGAGTAAGCATGAGCAACCTGGCAATCAGACGAGCAAGTATGATAACGCGAAGCTAGAGGGCAAGTACGAGGCTTCTCAGGCGAAGCACGAGCAACACCATGGCCTCAAGTATGATCCCAATCAGAATACTCAGCAGTACGGCAAGCACGATCAGCACGAAGTCAGACCGTCGGTCAAGTATGAAATGAACACGGCGTTCAAACACGATCCTCCCGGCAAGTATGAGTCCGGAGGACAACAGTTCAAACAAGAATCGGTCAAGTTCGAAAATAATCAGAGTAAATACGAGCAGAGTTCAGCGGCGAAGCACGAGCACAATGGGAAGTTCGAGATCCCGGCGAAGATGGCCGACAAGCCGCTCGAGTTCGACAGGCTGAAGACTGAGAACGAGAGAAAGAGCCTGGTGGAGATCCGGGGAGAGGATAAAACCAAGCCGGCTTTGCCCCCGAAGCCCAGCAAGCCGAACCCACCGCCCAGATTGACCCATCACGAGAAGGTCGACACCGCCGGCGACGATTGCAAGAACACCATGGGAATCAGCCCGAGGTTCGTATACCTAACAATGACCATTGGAAATCCTTGAGTCCTCTTCGGATTTAGAAAGATAGGACCTCTTGAGTCTTCTTCGGAGTTAGGGAAATACAAATCTTTTCGAAAGTTTCAGTCCTTAGAAGGGACTCCTTGAGTCTTCTTCGCAGTCGGAGAAGATCGAGTACTTTTCAAAGTTAAAGCAACTTGAGTTTATTGAATGTTCTAGTCCCCGAATCTCCCTTTGATTCGGTAAAGTTCAAGTCCTCGCGTCTTCATCCACGTTGGAGGAACTCCACGTTGGAAGGTTGGAGGTCCTTGAATCTTCCTGAAAGTTGGAAGGATTGAAGACTTATTAAAAGTAGTCTCCCAAGGTTGGAGTTCCTTGAGTCTTCGTGAAAGTTGGAAGAGTTGAAGACTTATTAAAAGTATTAGTCTCTCGAGTCTTCTTCGAAGTTGGAGAAGTTTAATTCTCGTGGGTTCGCAGAGTGGCAGGGAAGAAGGGTAGATCGTTAAGGATTGTCAGCGGGTCCTGCAGAAGTAGGATGATCAAGGGGGTGGTGCGATCGAAAGCGCATGAAAGCGGACGGCAAAGGTTTCGGGCACAGGATGACAAAACGATTACCGGGTTAATTATAAATGTAAATTAGTCCGTGATCGATTTGGCCGGTGAATCGAAGCCTGTCTCGAATAAAAGACACCGAAATAGAACGACTGCTGTGTGCCGTGGAGACAACAGCTTTTAGTACTTGCGAGCTCTTCGATCGATCGAGGCCTTGTTTTCTGATCGGCTTGTCTGCGAGGCGCGCGCGCACTCCCGCGCCCTTCCATTCGAATTCGTCCTTTTTCTCGATTATAAACGGAACCCGCGTCTTAATTTCCACGATATCCTGTTGAAACGAGTTCGCTCGATATCTTCCGTGGATCTCGCGCGTTTTATCGCGACCGAAACATTCGCGCGTCGGTCGAAATGATCTTGTATCTATGCTAATGCGTGCATTGACATTCGAACAGTCACCCAGTTAGCGGGTCGGAACCGGTTCAAGGATAAAAAGAGTCCGAGAGACGGGGAACTGAAATTTATCCGCTTCCCGCGCCTCGGGACGATTAACGCATTTCTGTCGATCCGCGGGTGGATCGAGCAGCAAATTGATTCTTGTTATCAATCTCGCCCGAATTCTGTTCAGGACGGAGAAGGAGGAGGACGCGCCTCCGATTCCGACATCGGAGCCGCCGGAATCGCCGACGGAGACGCCGTTCTGTAACCATCAGATCATCAAGGCCCGGCCTCTGACCCTGAAGAAAGCACCGATCTCCGAACAGCCGAAGCTCCGCTACGCCAAGTCGAATGTCCACGTGTCGATAAACCGGCGGATCGAGATGCCACCGGCGTTTCTCTTCCCGGAGACCGAGATCCCGGCGGATCTGATGCAAACCGAGCAACAACAACAGCAGCAACAGCCTCAACAGCAGCCACAGATCATCGACACGACGGACAACTGTAAGAAGAGTATCGAGGACGTGATCAGCAATGAGAAACTGGAGGAATCGGACATCATCGACGCGTTGAACGTGATCAACATCGAGGACAAGGCGAAAGCGCAGAAGGATCCGGACAGAAGAACGGATTTGGATACGGACAAGGGCAACGAAGTCATGAGGAGGAAGAAGGGGAACCTCAAGTCCAGCACCGGGAAGGCGAACCTCTCGAGAAGGGTGTCCTTCGATCCTCTGGCTCTTCTGTTGGACGCCAGCCTCGAGGGTGAACTCGAGCTGGTGAAGAAGACCGCGAAGGAGGTCGCTAATCCCAGCTCGGCGAACGACGAGGGCATCACTGCACTTCACAACGCCATTTGCGCCGGTCATCTGGAAATAGTCAAGTTCCTCGTCGAGTTTGGCTGCGACGTCAACGCACAGGACAGCGACGGATGGTAAGAACTTGATTCGTTGAAATCTTGATGAATTTGATAGCGGGCTGGGTTTGATTGTGATTTTATTCCACAGGACGCCGCTCCACTGCGCCGCCAGCTGCAATAATTTATCGATGGTCAGGTTCTTGGTCGAGCACGGAGCCTGCATCTTCGCCACCACCCTCTCCGACCATGAAACTGCCGCGGAAAAGTGCGAGGAAGACGAGGAGGGCTTCGACGGCTGCTCGGAATACTTATACAGTCAGTATATTAACAAATTATATTCAACAGCAGTTTCTTCAGGTAACGGATTGTTAAAGGGATTTGATTAACAAGAACTGTTGAACATCGCAGGTGTTCAAGAGAAGCTGGGCATCATGAACAATGGTCAAGTGTACGCCGTGTTCGACTACGAAGCGCAGCACACCGACGAGCTGACCCTGAAGAACGGCGACTCTCTGGTTGTGCTTCGGAAGGGCGACGACAACGAGAGAGAATGGTGGTGGAGCAAGCTGGGCCACAAGGAAGGCTACGTGCCCAGGAATTTGCTCGGCGTAAGTTGCAGTCCTCGGAGAAAATAAACAAACATGCTGTTTTAAGATTTCACGAAGAAGATACGATTGCATAGTCATGTTAACGATAAACGCTGAAATTAATTATAGTAGCGGACGTGTTACGTGAATTGAAGTACATCATAAAATGATTTAAGGAAGATATAATTTCTATTTCGCATAAAGCTCCGCAGTAATCGACATGCTGATTGATGATTTATTAGACTGCGGATCTTTATGCAAAATAGAAAATGTCTGCGTCGATTCTAAGACGCAGAGGTTAAATAAAAATTTCTTTCATGTTTTAATTATTTGATTAAGCTGAAGCTAATACGTTAATGTTCTTAAATTCTTTAAATGTGTCCACTGCTTTAAATTGTACGTACCAATTTTTGTTATAAATGCATCAAATCCGCAGTCTAATGATTATAAATCGATCGTGTTTCAGTTGTATCCTCGAGTGCAGCCGGCGAAGGTGGACTGAGCCCTGTCACCACTTGATAATCCGATGATTGATCATTACCACAGTATTTGATTCGCAGCTTTATCTCGTTAAGTATCATAGTTGCATCGTCGTGTCGCATTACCAACGTTCTATCTTATTTAATCGCGTCCCATTGTCATCCGGAACGGGCCGAGCGAGGAACAGAGAGACAGAGAAGACGGTCTCTCCTCTCGATGCGTTTGTAGGTTTCATTTCTTTTTTATGTTTTGTAAGTGGAAACCGGTTAACTGCTAATGAGAGCCCGGAGCATGGGGTTATCGTAAGTTATTCTCGTTGAAGCGACGTCAGGGCGTCGACCAATAAAAGTAGTCGCGGTTCAAAGCGACGAGGAACAAGATCGAAGAAATAAATTAATAATTAAACAAGACTATTAGGACATACACACATATACACGAAGAACATAGTCTTCGTGCGCGATCGAGCGGAACACAACGACGCACAGTTCTCGTTAAAAGTACTCCAATTCGTTGCGTCTCGAAGAGGATCAAGCGTAATTAACACTAAAGCTAATAAAAACGCCTAACGTGTGCTGCCCTATCAAAACGTCGAGAATTTATTTAGATTTTGCGCTTATTCGATAGCTTCCCGCGAGAGCGTGTTTACGATTGAAATCATTGTAACGGTGTCGGTCATGTTCGACCGACGTCGATAGTTTTAGTGTTAAGGGGGTAGACTCCCGTTTCTCGATAATGCAAAGATGGAGTTTATCAGTTTAGGCCGCAATCGCCCTCAAAAGTCTTATTTTTACATTTACTATAATTAATTTGCATTATTCGGAAGCATAAAGCTGCGCATGTAGCTATTTTCATAAAGCCGCGACAGCTACATGCTGCCGAATCATGCAAATTGCACCTCGTAAACGTAAAAATAGGACTTTCATCTAGCGTTTTTGACTACTGAAAAACCCCATCTTTGCATTATCGAAAAACAAGTCTACCCCCTAAGTCTCGCGAGAATCGTTCATCCTCGTACCCCGCGCGTTAGTCAGTTCCTTCAACGAAACAGTACAAAAGAAGAAATCAATTTCGACCCCGGAAAATCGCCCCCACCTCTCGGCCATTCCGCTTTTAGGTCGACGACTCCCTAGCTGACAGTCGAAGCGTTTACTTTAAATACGGATCACTTAAGCACGTCGAGCTCCCGAGCGATGATGATCACTTGGAAAGTTCCTCCACGCCGCAGAGCACGAGAAACGATTCGAACGTACGGGGCCCGCCGTTGAATGAATTCTATATAAGAGAAGTATTACGGGCGAACACCAACGTTTTTATTTTTAATGCCTACGTTTCGCCGCGCGCAAGCTTCTGGTTTCCAGATATTGTGCGTCGATCTTTCTCGTTCACGGAAGAACTTTTCGAATGATCCTGGCGCTCCTGCGAGGGACTCAGCCACCCCTTCCCCCTCCTCACTCCTTCATTTCACGCGTACTTAACACTGTTTGATTTGTTTCAACTAAACGGCCCCGTTTAGATGAAGTCAGATTATTGTTGCGGATTATTTGTTACGTTTTCGTTCGTCACCAGCGAAATTTTCCAAATCCGACCGAGCCGACTTCGGATTTTGAAAATGTTCCTAACGATGTAGAATGTAATCTTGCCGGTCAGGCGCTTCGGACCCCGAGAGTGAACCAAGAGAGGATGATGCGCGAAATACGGAACCCCTGGGACCGCTCGGGGGCCCCATGACGAATCGAACGCGCGACTAGAATTGTATAATTGATTATCACACTGTCTCACGGATTTTCGCTGTTTCTTGCGTTCCGATGACCAATCCAGCTCTTGCAAATCCATTTCTCCACCAACCTCGGTTTTCAAGAAATTCAATCTTGAACTGTCTTGAAGATATCAGATTTCCAACTTTGAGAATTATTTGTGCTCCAACCGTAGAAGCTATACGCGGTTTCTTGCATTAAACGGTTCTACAGTCTCCCACGAATGCAGTGGTATATTTTTTTGTAATATCATTAGACGTTTAAATATATATCTGTATTTAAGCAATATCTGAAGCAAACGATGCATCATTATACCACCAACATTCTCAGATAGGCCTACAGGTTTGTTTTTAATAAAAGAAGATAGAATAGTTTTATAAAAATATATATTGTTGCACTTGAGAGAGTTTATAGAATCGTTCTGTGTAGTCATTTGTGTCTATTTTCTTTTTTACGTTGATGCCCCAAATAATTCTTAAAGTTGAAAGTTTGTGTTTTTTCGTCGAAGCAGAATTTCCTAAAAAATTGAGGCTAGTGGGTAAAATGATTTCAGGATCTATGACAATGATCTGTTGGTTGGCAGAAGAGAAAACGGGCGTGGGACAGTGTCGTCAGCCAGGCCAGGTTCGAATGACTCACTGTCAGACGGGTTCTGAGCGCATCTTGTTGTACTGTTTAAGAATGTACAGATGAATGAATGCACCCGCGCTCAGAGCATTTCTGACGCTTACTCGTAAATAAAGAATGTGCCTTTCAAAAGTAATAATGGATATATTATGTAAGAATGCATGATATATTATGACGAATAAATTGTTTTTAATAGAAGAAATCATTACAAAACACAGTTTACTGTTGTGAAAGAGTACAGGTGAGCGCAGCCGATAATTCGGGGTAAGTAAGTTGTCCGGGTACTTCTTAGCAAGAATACTATCGAGGTAAATATTAAATAAACGCTAAAATCTCATTATAAATATCATTAAAAATATTAAGATAGAGAGGGAGACAACACGTCCACGGAGTACGATAACAAAACAAATATAAGGCACTTACAGTACACGTGTCCGTCATAAATTAGAATTTACTGGGATTACAATAGTATGCCTTTCAAGCGAAGCATCTTTGTCCGATAATGTTAATTTGAACAGTACACAAGATTATAAAACAAACGGCTAAGCATAAAAGTGAAAAATACTCTTACGTCTACGTTAATACCATTTCAAGCAAATATCATTTAGTGTATTTGATAAAGCGGTTGTAAAAAATATTCGGTAAAAAAAATATATAATCTAACAGTGGAGACTGTTAAAATCAAGGGTCATCGCATGCGGTGTATCAAAATTAAAATATGTATATATTAAAAATATATATGTATATAATATATATGTTAAGACTTGTAATACGTATGGCCTCTTGTGTCCTTAATAGTAACGATATAAAAAGAATACTCAAGTGTCATCTGTTTTTTTTCTTTTTCTTTAGTAGAAAATAATTAAGTTTCATTGTTCTTCACCTCGCTTATTAGTTGCAGACAAATTTTTATATCCTCACAATCGGCGAGCATCGTGTCAAGTCTGAAAAATAGTTTAGTTAGACCTCGTTCCCTGACCACAATTATCGTTTTCTAATAATACCTATCGGCAAACATATCCAATGCGGGTCCAGTGAAGGTTCCTCTTTTCAAAGCTTGGTGACAAAAGTGTGTCAAATATTTAAAACATTTATGAGACAAATCGCAAACGTTTCGATTGTCGCATTTCGATATTTGTTTCGTGATGTTCCATGCTGCGTGCACGTACTGAATCACGGATGTCCAGTGTTGAGACTCCACCAATCGTTTCCCCTGATCTATAATAGCTTTCTGTACGAAATCATTACATAATTAATAACAAATTCAAACAATAAGCTTGAACCATCAAGCAACATTAAAAAAAAAACACTGCATACAAAGCACCTGAAAAACATCTAAATGAATATGTGCATAATTATTCGAAGAATCATCCAGCTTGGATGGCAACAAGCTCAATTGGATATTTTGCTTCAAATTATTTAGGGTGTCTATAAGCGGTTGCACATCCGCTACTGGCATTTTCTTTAGAAGAACATTATGCAGCTTTTCCCCTTCTGGTAGCCCACTTTCTTCCTGTTCAGCAACTACGTCCATTATCATATCTACCAGCTGCTCGCGACTGAGACCTCTCAAACCACTCGCCAAGCTACCACTGAATTGTGACTGAGAATTACTCGAGGTTGTCAACAGCTGTGACTTTTTCTTTTTCTCCGGTGTTGTGAACTCTGACTCGTTTGGGTTGCCCAGCAAGAGCCTCTTCCTGGGTGTGCTTCTCAATACCATGGTTGTTTTTGTTGGACTCTTCACAGGAGTATGGTCCCTGGAACTTAAACTGAAAAAATCAAGCATCGATCGAATGGTTTGGTAACGAAATCAAAAACACGAATCATTTGAACCCACTGAGCTACTGCGCACCCTGGTCTACAGATGGCTTGCTTATCGACACAGACTAGATGTAAGGATAGACCTATCATTTAATGTATTTTTGCAGCTTTTTGGGGGCCATGTAACCCCATTATCATTTTCATTTCACATGATTTAAACGAGTTTATGCCAGAATATTCGTGCCACACATAAATAAATTAGTCTATTTCTGTTCTGAATCGTTGTTTCATGTGCTGGATCGCTTCATTTGCATGTAAATAGGCAAAATGAAAATTGGATGATAGGTCTATCCTTATACTTGATCAGTGATATTCCTATTCTTTGAGCTTCGTAAAATACAATTACAGCAATATCTTTGACTTCTTGATAAAATTGAATTTTAAAAAAAGATGAATTTGACATTAATGCGTTCTGCGCATTAAAGTAGGCCACAAAAATATCGTTAATTATCCTTATATCTCGCCAGTGATATCGATATGAAGTTACTCACTTGAAGAGACTATTTCGTTTGCACGTATCGAGGTCAGGCGACCAGACTATGGTCTTACGACGTCGTCCTCGCTTCTGTATCACCAGTTCATCAGGGCTAGGTGCAGGGCTCCAGGAGTCGGAGCCATGTCGGCTGTTTAAAAAGTTGTCCATTGCGTTGACTTCGGTAGAAACAGTCTCTCCTGAAACATTACAGAAAATTGAGAGAGGAACAAACAGATGGGCCTGAAAAACTGTAGGTAACTCACCAGGCGACGACGAATTGTTGACAGGGATCACTGCCAAAGCTTGTCTGACGGATCTTCGACGTGTTGCATCTGGCCTTCGAAGAAAGTCCCTTCTTGTTGGTGTATTCATTTTTTCTCACAATAAATGAAAAACACTTCGAAATAGACGTTTCCCTCTCACGAAACGTATGCTGCGATGACGCGATAAAATGTCAGCGCCACTTTTCAACACGATATCGGTTTTCAACGGTTACGCATGTTTCGTGAACTAGGCGAGTGCAATTACTACTTAAAAATCCATTGAAACAACACAGGTTGTGTCATAGGAAATCGGCAAATAGCAAAGGAAAAAACGATCACAACAACGCGTCGACACTTGCGTCGAGAATGGAATTAGAAATGGCGGGAAGAAAGCTGATTGGCCCCTCCCATCAAAGATGCACGCCTAACCTGTTGCGCACTATGGAAAGGCTCGGCGTCGAAACTTTATACGTATTGTTTGTATTTTGTTCACATAGATATTTATTTTTCATACACTTTTGAAGACACGAGTAACTATAAACAACGTCTTTGAAATGTTCTGGACGATAAATTTAACATGCTATGTTAAGCCTGTATAGACAACCTGTTATAGTCATTCCGCATTCCACTACTGAAGCACGGACACTTGTTATATTCGATCAATGGTGTCGATATGAATCCTATATTTATTGTAATGGATACGTGGATTATTATGACAGAAACCGTATGGTTAAACGCAAGAAAAGTAATTTCAAGTTTATGGAGATTTAAGGGAATATCGTGCGACACAAGTTTGTTTATCAATAACATAAATATTTACAATTATGTAAGTATCAAGTGATCTTACCGATTATTGGATAAGGTACCGTGCAAATTCCGGCAAGAATTATTTGCTCCGTATAATAATGAAAATAGCGCTGTTACATGTAGCGGCAAAATGCTGTAACTGGTAGCAAATGTTACCGATAAACTTCACAAATATCAGTAGTGCCATCTAGCGTTGATTTAAGGGTACTAAATGTTACAGAATTTCTATGCCTCTGTCATAGATGGTGCCACAGACATGTTCTCAAGAAGGCTGATGGACAAACACATGTTTGTTTTTTGGTGAAAAATATGGAATATTAACAGAGACGAAATGAGAGTGCTCAGGCCCGGGTTTTGACCGTGCCTATTACCACCGACGAGATATAAGAATAGACCACGGTCACCGACGAGATACTATTAAAGACTGCCAGCCCCTGTGTTATTCAGCGGGACGAGTAACCGGGCGCGACGGGCGCGGGGATAACGTGGAACTTACAGTGATCTGAAATTCCACATCGTAACATTTAATAATAATCGATATGGTTTCGTGATAACTCGCATTCTCACCGATGCATCGCGCCGAGAATCTCCTCAGTGGTCTTCTTCACCGACAAAATGCCGTCGATGGCCTTCTGTTTCTCTGGATGGAGCTAGAATGTATCTTAGAGGGCGTAAGAAACACCGAAAAATTCGAGAGACACCAACTCCCATAAGGCTGGCAGTCTTTAATAGTATCTCGTCGGTGGTGATAGTATCTCGTCGGTGGCATGGACACGAAGTCCCATAAGATGATAGGTCTATTCTATATCTCGTCGGTATCACGAGGATAGTATCTCGTCGGTGCTACAGTCTACCTACGTTATCAACTGTCTACCTACGTTACCTACAGTCTATACGGATTTTAACTCTATGGATAATTCGTGGGCGGCGTAACAACTCCCCCTTTGGCAAAAGAGTTGCACGGTTTGAGAATCCCTGGGCTATAGCTTGAAAAATCTTTAGGCCCTCTAGACTATTCCAGAATCAATCTCAGCGTTACAAATGTCTGTAATATTTTCATGAATTTCGGAATAAGATGAGATCATTGCCTTCTTATATTGTTAGTTATTTTCCTGTTCTTATCAGCTACTTCTTCTTTTCAGGAGTGGACACGGTAGGGTCCCCTCAAGCTCCTGCTTCCCGCACCAACCTTGGGATGCTGGTGGGAAACGCTGGGCGCTGTGGTGGGACGGTCTTGTATCAATTCAGACAAAACTGTCCACCCCCGATCTATACGAAAGTTATCGAGAAGCTGAAATGCTTGAGGAAGGATGACACCATAAATAAATGCTGTTTCGTTCACATTTTTTTTCAAAATTGTTTTCTTTATTTTGTAGAAAACTGCGTGATAAGTACACCAATAATCTTGCAATGTCGTAATGTTGCCGATTCATACCGGGGGGCACGAAGGGGACTGTCCGGAGCAAGTTCTATCGATTGAATTACGCTCGTTTTATTGGTCAGCAGTCTTTTTTGCGATTTTCACGCCTCTCCTGGTCCGAACAGCCTCCGAGAGGCCCGAGTTATTGTTACTTTGCTGTTTCTAGCAAGCCAGAGCAGTGAACAACGAACATAATTTTTTTTTTCATTTCCTATGTGGTACAAGTGGTACAATTCTACTGTATAAAAAACCGTTTACTTTCCCGCGTGTCCTTCGCACGCTCGAGGAGAGCTCGAGATCCTCCACGACAAAGAAACGAACGAAAAAGAGAAAGAAAAAGGAAAAAGTAAAAGGAGCGACGAATTTGAAGAAATTCGTGACTTCTCTTCGTCTTGCTTTTTTGTTTTTCATTTCTTATTTTTCTTGAAATCTCGCGCCGCCTCGAGCGCGGCCACGCAGCTGGCGCGACTTTCGAATCACGTAGAAACTGTTCCCAAAACTTGTCCCGAGATGACTTTCCTTTTTGGTAGAAGCGACCTACTACTTTAAATGACACTGGTTCCTACAACATCGATCGATTACTTTGAAAAAAGGTTTTTTCCCGAATTTCTCGTATTTTTTATTCATTTTTCATTTTCTTTCACTCTCCCGCCCGTATATCACGACGACAATGTAAACGATGATTATTCGATTCGAATGACACGTTGGCTAGTGTTTCTCTATCTCTCTCTCTTTTTCTCCCTCTCTCACAGACACACACACACACACACACACAATACACGTCTTTCTCACTTCCACTCACGCACACACTCACCCATCATCCTCAACGTCCTTTTGGTACTCGACCCATCGATAGTCGAGCCCACGAGCAACCTGATAATTAGACTGCGGATCTTTATGCATTTACAGGAGAATTGAGTATATGAAATTGAAAATTGTTGAAAAATTTGCAAAATTCAAGATGTCAATATATAATTTCTCCTTTATTAGAATCATTGCGGGAAGAAAAAACATTGAATTTAGCGTTCTTTTGCATAAAGATCCGGAATCTACTGATATAATCGTTCTCGTGGACAATTCGATCACCGAGAGGTACCAAACGACGCTCATAAGACACTGCGTCTCCGAGAAACCACGAGACGTCCTAAAATTTTGATTCTCAGATTAGCATCCGTATCAGTCTGCGGGTCTGTGCATTGATCCGATTTGCATCCCACCTCATCTAACACCATATTTTCGGTTTACCTAATAACGTAAATTACAAAAGAAACAAGATTTACACACTCCAGGACGAAGAGGATCCTACGAGGATCAGAGAATTATCTTCTAGTTGCATCTGGATTGGCTAAAGTCGATGAGAAAATCATTGTTACCATTGTACCCATCTGTTTTTGAAGCAACAGGAAGCTAACCTGACTCGGATATCTCTTCGTCATGGTGGACTAGACACACCAATCTTATCGACATTACGATTAGAATAATTACCGCTTCCGGGGAAGCCTTCGCGTAGCCGAATTTCGTTTCGTTGGCAATTAACGGCCAAATCCGCAATTTTGGAACACCTCGTGAAATCACAATCACGTCTAATAGGATCCGCCGATGGATCACACCGACCGATTCAAAACGACTTGATATATAAATCCTCCGACGGGACGCACGGCTCAGCATGACTAGATGGACCGGAAGCGGCCGAGGTTGATCGACGAGTCCAATCACCAGATATTTTCTTTATACCGTTTCAGTTCGTCGACGAAGAGTGATCAACCTGGACACAACGCTTCCGAGAATACGTACGAACGATGAGGACAAGACAAACGGGCTTTCGTTCGCTCTGACGCTCGAAAGAACTTCTCTTTTCGAAAAGAAATTTCGAAGGAACACTCTCCTCTTTCGACATAAAGTTCCCGCAGGATCTTCGCTAAATAATATAAAGGTATTTTGTAAATTCGTCTAATGTTTTTAATGTTTTAAATTACACCTACTCATTTTTCTCAGAAATGCATAAAGTCCGCTCTGTCTAATTATGAAATATCTAATCAACTACAAAATTAAAAAATTAATATAGAATAGAATTATTCTAGGTCGGAAGAAATGTTTAATCGTTCCAGTTAAACAGTGAGGTATCGAGGCAACGTAAGGATCGAACGTCGATCATCTCGAATACGTCACTAGTCTCTCTTCGAGCGTCAGCGTTTCGAGTACCGATCCAACGAGCTAAGCCGTTCGTTTGAGTCGAAATACGCTTTAAAAAAGTCGCAAACACGGGGGAACATGTCTACTAGTTCCCAACCCGATCGCTACCGATTTCTCACCGAAAGGCCACAAATGATCAAATCTCCTCGCTCGTACCAGACCTGCCAGAAGCTCTAGACTTAACGAATCCTCGAGTATAGTACTGCCTCGTCTCATATCCATTCCGTTCAGATTTTACACTGCTCTTCTTTTTTTTTCTTGATCGAACAAACCAAGACGCTCTTCAACCTTTCGATACGACTAGACTGCGAATGTTTATGCAATTTCGAATGTTTCTAGAGATATTTTAAGAAAGCGGAATCAAATTGTAAATACGAAAGTAATAAAAATTTCCGTACGCCGTAAATGCATAAAGATCCGCAGTTTAGATATAATATTTCAGATCGTAGGTGCACGTGATGATATTTGCAAAGAATAGATTTCTTTTACGCATCTTTTACGAGCTTCGTTTAACAAAACGGGTGAGTCTGTTAATAAAAATACATGAGTTTCCTTCTTGAAACCAATTGCAATGTTTGTGCTAGTATTTTAGCGTTTCCGTTTCCTTGAAAGCTAAAGTTCGAGTAGTATTGATCCAAACGGGACCGTCGGGGTACAAGTAACGAGGTCGAGTCGACAGTTACACCTGGACCAAAATCTGGAACAACGCTGTTCGACGCTTGGAGTCTACGGAAATTTCTCACGCGTAATTCTCCTTACAGTGTCTCGATTAGTTTATTCGCTTCCCCGTAAACTCCACGTTATAAGTCTAATAATAAAATTTTCATTGTTGATCGCCGAACGTTGTCCCAGATTGTTGATCCGTTAAAGAACGGTTGGACATGCAACGAGGCAGTACCTCGTTATCTTCAATGATAATATACAATGACGAAGCTCGGTGTCGTATCTGCCCGAGTTCCCAGAGCTTCCTGGACCGTTTAAAATTTAATCTAAGTCGATAACAGTTTTAATTTAACCGAGGCTTGCACAAGACCCATTGGATTTAGCGTTATCTGTTTTACTCTCGCGCTCTCAGTCACACACGCAGTCGCTCTATCTCGCATTCTTCTCATCGATTACCCTCTCGTTCGATCGCGAGGGACCGTTGATTTTTATTTTTCATCTCTTTCGTTAATCCGCTATTGTTCGTTCTTCCCGTCTCTCGTTTCATTTCGTTTCTCCCTTCGATTTCATTCCCCTCTCCCTCCCTTTTGTTGCTTCTTTTCATTAGATAGAGAATTACGATTAAATTTCTTCATCACCTAATATTGCATGCGCGTGAACACATTTTCAACGATGGAACAAATTGGTATCGATTCCTCGGCACTCTCAGCTGTGCGCCGCTGAGAGAAACGGTCAAAGTTGTCGTGTTTTCTGTGCGTGGCTTTGTATGTATGTATGTTTTCACGTATATCTGTGTGTGTAAGTGTGTAGAACTGCCCGGACATTTGTTGAAAAAATCGGATTTTTCCTCTGTACGTATACATACACGTGAATATACGCGCGTGCATACTCATCTTATGCATACATGTGTCTGTTTCCCTGTCTTGTCGGCATTGGTTTCGTTTTGTTACGCATATTCGACGCCAAATGTTGGTTCATCGCTGATCTCCGTGTACCTGGTGTCTCGGGTGTGCACAGATGCGTCTTAGATGCGTACAGATCTTCAAAGTATCGAAAGACGAAGCAAGATTTCGTTGGATGTTCCTCTAATTTTCTAGTTTCGAGATGCTGTTTTTCGATCGAAGCTACGGATGTACACACCTGGACCACGGTCACGGGGCTAACCTGTCGGTAATTTATTTGAAAATTTACCCCTTCGTTCTTACAGATTTAAGGATTACAATAATTGGTGACTTCTCATGAGATACTTCAGTAGTTTCGTTCTGTACCGAGCTCGAGAACCGAGGTCGACGCGATCGATTGCTCGATTATCTCCCGATGTTCCATTCGATCGTGACACAATAAAATCTTAACAAATCGTGTGTGTGTGTGTGTGTATGTATGTGTGTATGTGTGTCGCGAATCTGTTGCAGGTTGGGTCCTTTAAATTGCACTAATGAAACTCTTCCCTTACGACAAACAAATTCATATCGATAGGTATTGATTTTATGCACCAGAGAAATGTAAAACAAAAGTACATTGGTTTCATTGAAAAGAAAAAATTCAAAATCGATAACATTTCGCCTAGCGGAAACACCATGAATTTCGAGAGGTGTTCGTAGAAAAATTTACACTACCGGTGCATTCGCAAATCCGTGGCGAACACAGCAACCCAAACAGGAACGTGTTCAATCGATTCGAAAAAACGAAGAAAAGAGCGCAAACGGAGCAGCTCGTCGACACTCGGTTCGTCATCAAGGCAGATCTCGTCCTATTTCGTCAAAAACTGAAGCCTTATCTATCTGAATAATAATAAAGTAGCGTTATATCAGACATCGTGCGAGCCAACGGAAACGTAACGGGGCACGCAGCTCCTCGGGAATTTCGGTCACCAATGGAATCATCGATCTCCTGTGCATCTTCGCCGGCAGACTAATCTCTTCTCAACCGATACCAATCACTAAAACGTGAATACCAATATATCTCGTCCATTTCCCATTCTGCACCGATAGCCAGACCAAGATCTCTTTTCTCAGCAAAAGAAAAAATCAATCGAAACACATCCACCGTCGTTGCTCTGTCAGCCTTTCTGAGTCCACCACAAGTTCTCGCCTAAATTTCACTCGTTTTCCGCTGTACACGTCGATTTTTGCGCGCGGCTGACAGAACAAACGAAGGCGTCGATTGGCTGATTTACAAACGATTTCTATAATTTGATGTTTCGAGCGAAGTTCCCTTCGAGGAGCATCGATTCTTCCAGGTTCGCGTTCCTCCGATTGCCGCGCGTCCCGAAGCGGTTCGCGGCGCGTCAACTCGAGTTTATGCGTGGTGTAAGGTATTACTTTTAATCAGTATATAGCATATCATTTTTAGTCGTAATAATTATATTGATATTGAACTACCTAACCTAATATGTACAGAGTTTCTTTTTTTACGCTCTTGGCACTACTTTTCCTCTGATTCTCTCTCGTCCGCTCGCTCGCAGGCACACGATCGTTTAGCCATACACACGCGAACCAGACCCGTGTCTACATATACCACATCCTCTCTCGACCGCACGCACGCGCGCGCGCACGTCGACTCCCATACTCTTTTTTTCTCGTACTATTTCCTCTTTCTCTCTCTCTCTCTCGCTCTCTCTCTCGTTCGAACTCGCGACCGGTTTCGATCCGATCCGATCCGATCGCGGGGGTGGGGGGCTTCGTCTGTCATTCATACCAGAGACACGCACACATCGCATTCGTCATTTACCCGAGAGACGACCCGAGGCATCCGATCGCGACCCCAGGGCCTCCGTTTTTCGTTCTCTTTCCTCCCGCCTGCTCGCTCGCCGCGTCGATAGAGCGCAGGTCTCGCGCGCGAATTATCGCCAATAAATAATTTACTAAGTCTTTTGTCGCAGAGAACAAACTTCCACTCGATGATCGATCGTCCGTAGGTCGCGTTTGCTTGCCGCACGATGCGCTTCTCCTTCTTCTTCTTTTCCCACTACTTCTTCCCGCCTTGTGGTCTATCTATTCTTGCCCGGAGAGAACGGCGAAGCTTGTCGCGTAAAAAAGGGGATCCTTTCGGGCGTGGGTCCTCGATCCACGTTTCGTGTAGGCCTTGTCTTCTCGTCCCTCGTGCAAGACACTCGTTCCATCTCTCTGTCCACCCCCCACCCTCCGTCGTTCGCCGCGTGTGTCGCTGACTAACCCGTCATGCTTCGTTTCAGTGCTTTGGAATTGTCTGAGATCTAGGCTCCGAGTCTGGCCTCTCTTCGGGATCGCTGTCAGGCGACGAGCATCGAGGAAGCTATCGTAGGACCGACCCACGACACCCGAAAGCAGCCCAGTTCTCTTTCTCTCTCTCTTTCTCTATCCTCCTTTCCCTGTATCTTCCTTTCACTCATTCATTCACTCTCACTCTTTCTCTCTCTTTCTTTCCACTTCACCGTGAGGACGTTGTTCCCCGTACCCGAAACACGTTGGAGTACCATTCACTGCCGGTCGTGTAGGAGGATCATCATCCGAATTCACTTTGTCCTCTCTGGTTTTCTTTTCCGTCTCCCCCGAGTGAGCGATGGTAGCCGCGCGCACTCGCACGGCCGATCCGCTTCACCTACGGGACGAAGAGGCAGGCAGCATCGGCTGGCCGAAGTTTCTCCTGCGAGTCAGTCTTGAGGGATCCTCGACGCCTCGAGGATTCTCGAGGGCAGAACGACGACGACGATTCCAGTGTCCTTCTTCACCTCGTCTTCTCCAACGTCATCATCTTCTCCTTCTTCGTATTCTTCCTCTTCTTCTTCTTGTTTTTCTTCGTACAGCGCGTGCGCCCCATCTTCGTCAGCTCGTTCCTTGTTTCGGTCCGCTTGGTCCACACCGCCGCCTCCGGCTCCGTCACCGGCTCGTCGCCGTTTCCACGAGATCCTTGTTCGGCGTCCATCGACCTCGAGGAGGAACTCTCTCCTCGGTGTCATCGTGGCCTCGAGTGTTCTCCTTCTTCTCGGCCGCGCCTCGGATCAGACGTGCTGCTGATGGTGGTGGTGGTGCTGTTGCTGCTGGCTTTCGTCCGTCTCGCAAGGCACCACCGTCAAACTGGACAGGTTGCTCAGGTTGCTGCTCGACTCGGAATAACTGGACAAGGTCGGCCTTCTCGGTGGTACAACCACCGCCGGCGTCGAGCTACCGGGACTCGGGAACTTTCGGAACACCCTCAGCAACGAACTTCCCGCGCTGTGGCAACGCACTATCCGGTCCGGCGCGTCCAACAACGCCGATTGACTCCTGTAAGGCGGCGGGCTCTCGCTGTCAAACACCGTCCGGTTTGGCGGCGGTCGCACGCACTTCTGGTATATCTCGCTCTCCTGAAAACAACAGAACGGTGTCAGTGTCATTGGAAACTCGAGGACTCCGCTACCCCCGACTAATACCACTGCCTCGAGACTCCACACTAGGGTGGATCTTATTTACCCTTGTCAAAAATGTTTAAGCGAATCGATATACATATAATAATAATATATATATACTGTTTTAGAGATGACAAGAAGGTCCCCGGGGGGGGGGGGAATAGAAGCAAGTGGGGTCTATCGTTCTGCATAGCAGTAGTAATGTGTGTGTGACCGCTTCGACCAATAGAAGGCGCGCACCTTCCAAGCTAACCAATCGGGCGCGCATTCTTGCCTACGTCACCGCATTCCTGCCAGGGACCTTCTTGTCATCTCTCAACGGTACATGGGCACTTCAAACAGGTCGCCTGAATAACTCAGCTGCTATTGGTGTTATGAAAAAATGCATCAGATGGAAATTGCTTGGTTTCGAGGGGGCATTGGACGCATTGGACGCGTAAACGAAATATGAAGGAAATAAAGGAAATATGAAATATGAATATCTACTTCATTTTGTTAAATGGAATGAGGTATTTTTTAATACACCAATCGATGCAGCAAGACATTCGTTATAAAAAAAGTATGTAAGGAATATCGAAATTGCGAACGTCGAGAGCGGGCAGCGTGCGGCTCGACAGCGCGACGTGTACCCTTCAGGTAAAAACCCAGTGCACATTTGGGGGTGCAGGTAGCGAACACGCTGGCAACAAGGTGTCCTTGAGACTAGAGTTTACCTGAGCGGTCACTCTTCCAGTGACGCTCGGAGTGTCGAGTACTGAGAGAACCTTTTAATAAATCGCACCTTTGCGGACGGCTTCACCGTCAACGGTCTTGTTTATTTATCGCCCACACCTTCATAGCGTTAGATAATAGTTCAGTAGGATATTATCTTACAAGTACTAACCTATGTATGTCGAAAAGTTAGTAGTTCAGGAGATATTTCAATTCAAATAACTCTAAAACACCATTACTGTCGTGCTAAGACAGGCCTGGCCAACCTAAATGGTTTCACGGGCCATTTTGATGACGCGTAACGTTACAGCCGGCCGCACTTCAAGTAAACATGCTTTTAAAAAAAGTAATACAAATACAAAATGAATAAAACTCTATTGTTATGCATCGCATTTGTGTATAACAATATGACACATGCAAATTGTGCGTGCACAATTTGTGCGGTCGCGTGTTGGCCAGCCCTGTACTAAGACGTTCCACTAGTAAGTAAACGCTAACGTTTTAGTACGACAGTAATGGTGTTTTAGAGTTATCTAAATTGAAATATCTCCTGAATTACTAACTTTTCGACATACATAGCTTAGTACTTTTTTATAACGAATGTCCAGCTGCGTCGATTGATGTATTAAAAAATACCTCATTCCATTAAAAACAATAGAGTTGACTGAATTTTTAAAAATTAATGGCATCAGATTACGAGCGCCTCGATATCAAGTAAGTTTAGTCTGATGCATTTTCTTCTATCTTCAAAAGCAAGCGAGTTATTCAAGTGACCTATTTATAGTGCCCCACCCTGTATACAGAGAGGGTGTCTATTACTAGCCAGTGTTTATCTTGTAAATAGTAAATATTAGAAAAAAATGAAAAAGGAAAAAGTAGTACATATACTGTTTTTTCGTGTTATGTAATTTTTTGTGTTTATATTATTTTATTAGATATGAAGGTGACCTTTTTATATCGCATGGAAGCATGTGTCTAGACGAGTTCATCGGTACACTGCACAGAGACCTTCAAGGTCATGCAAGGTCAGAAATGGAAGAAACATTTTGAAGAAACACTGATAGTGAATGACAACATCATCTGATTCGTATGAATGGGGAATACTTGCAAACACATTGGTATGAAATATTCAAAATGTTTCTATTCAATATATTTCAACGTTTCGCCAGCATTTTTAGCCAGGATTGAGTTTAAAGACATACTAATACTGGACATCGGATTCGATTCTGCAAGAACATGATCCTGGTCAGATTGAAAATTAGTCCGTAGTATGAGGAAGTAGTAGAAATTATGTTCACGGTTGTTCAGCCATTAACACAGATGGGGCTACCGTCTGAACCACATCTGTGGCGTTTCTCTCCGGTTTTTAATTGATCAGCTGGCCAATTAAACCGATTGGCTGATCAACGTTCCGGTACAATGAACACAGAGTATGCGAGGAGGAGAGTTTACTGACACAGATCAGTGTCAAAGCATCTTCTATGCCGGGGAAATTCAGGCAAAGCTCCTTTCGGTTAATATGGTTTACAACCGGAAGTCTCGAACGGTCATGTCAATCGAAGCTTGAACGTTAGTCTCCTAGCAGCAGAGTTCGGTTCCCGTGGTTCTTTCTACGGATAGAGTTTCTTTAACACGTTCGCTGCCGACTGCCGACACAATTCAGTGGTCCTTTGCGGCTCGGCACGCAACTCGAGTGATTCGCGCCTGATGACGCGGTGCTGCGTCATTGGCGCCTCGTATCTACGGATTGAAAATTTCAAGGGTTTTTAGATTCTTATTTAGACAATGGAGACATGTGAAAACACGAGGAGAAACTGCCATGATAAAGGAGGCCCAGTTTATTTAATGAACGTAGTAAGACGTAGTTGGCAGCGAATGTATTAACGATGAATTTTGGTAAATGACTTTCGTAAATTTCGTGGATGTTGTAATTGGACTGCAATTGATTATGCATTTACAGCAAATACGATATGTAGTGCTATGAAACGAAGTGTGCGAACGATTGACAGAAATCTTGAATACTACAGTAGGCTTTTGTACCGCTGCTCTTCTTCAGGAATTCGACACAAATATCTAAATCAAGGATTCGCGTGAATAAACACGGTCTAGGACGTTCGTTACAACGGATCGATAAAACATTACCGTCGAAATCGAAAACGTCTCTCACGCGAAATGTCTCCGAGGTACATAAACTGGTCATATGCGTAAAATATGTTTAATTGTACTTTGTCCTTGCGCCATCTATAATAGAATATACTTCGATTTTCATATTCTTCCAAAATTTTCAAACTTCGGTTACAACTTTGAAATTTTGATGTTTGCCGATTCGGTCTAGCGTTCTGTTGTATTCCGGATGAGGGGTTAATAAACGTTGTAGGTTTATGATAAATAAAATTCCTCAACTATAACTACGGTCTCAAAGTAAAAGAAGCGCGTTACAAGATATGATTGATTCGAATGTGTGAGATCTTAGCTGAGCTGAGATTTCTACAAATCAGCTCGGGTTCAGTCTTTCGTACGAACTTAAATAGCAGTCCCTTACAGGGAGAGGTAGATGACTACAATGATGTGTCATAGTGCTGATTTTTGTGTGACTAGGGGTCGTGACCGGTCCAGGTTCACTATCGAGAACATCTTAGTCACTATTTATCATAAAGTAAATAGTTGGTCATCCAACAGTTCATTCATGAATAATATTCCTATAAGCTCTACCGAACGAATGAAGAACAGGAAAGATCGATATCTGCAGCGATCGGAGCTGAACCAGAAGATCTAGGAATTTGTCCAAGTAATTTTACAACTGGAAATCTCCAACGACCGTAGCAGAACCAGAACGAATCGGCGTATATCAAGAAAATCGAAAATCGGTGGCAGACGTCGATTCAACGCGTTCCAAGCCAATCAAGCGGAATACCACCCGTGACCCCGGCGGTCGTTTAATATTCGCGAACGCTCGTCGATGACGAAGCGCAATAGGAATCGGTGTAGCAAACGGGAATCCGCCGCGAATAAATAAATATTTTTTCGGGTCGTTCGCCGGAGACAGTTCGCATAGAATGCGAGAAGCGTGTTTTCTTGAACGGCGAACGGGTAGCAACTCGCAAACCGGCAGGGGCGTAGAATTACTGAAATTCTAACCGGTGATCCTCGAGAGCCGTCCAGAGGACGCGCTTCAGCTCGATGCTGGCATCCTGAAGCCTCGAAAGGGTAGAACCCGATCCCACCTTCGCTTCCTTGTTGCGAGAACGTTCTCGGAAATGCGGTTCATTGAGGACACCGCCGTAAATGGCCCACTCGGTCATTGTTGCAGATTTTCGGGGGTGAGTCTACACCGTAGACCCTGCGGTCTTTGAGTCCTGAGTGGACCCTTCAAGGAAATCTCCCGAGTACGTAAGCAGCACTGCAAATTTTGTCTAACCTGTGTGCACGGCTTTGAAATATTGTTTTAGACATTTTTGGAATGTAAATAGTAATGTTTTTTTACGCAGATTCTTATTGATTTTTCATTGATAATGTCTAAGGCGGTGTTCTCCTCTCTGTGTACTGTGTTCACACCCACACACCGCTAGATTCTTAGCTGCTGTTTAAATATTTTCTTATCTTTAGTAACGAGATCGTACATTTGAAGAATCAGGGGTAAAAACGAAGACCATAGGTGTCTCAAAGCAGAATTCCGTGCTAGGTGTGAACAAGTGGATCGGGACGACGTTTCAGGATATCGAGCGAGTATTAGCCGCGGCTGATCTCCCCCGGGAAATCAAGTCCGTCGAAGAAACCCGATTAAGCGTCTCGAAAAAGCACTGGGCTCCATCGGGAATATTGTAAGAGGGCGCGGGCGTGTAACGCGGACCTGCTCGGCGGCGCCGTTGATTGAGCCTTGGAATATTCCGAGCCAGTTAGCGCGTTCGGGTCGATATTAACTGCGGGGATCTACACTCTAGAAAAATTCGCGGAACGCTTTCTACGACCGATTCTGAATTTCCACGATTCCCTTTGTGTCTCTTCAGACGTTCGACGGGCGTGGATCCCAAGTCGCGGATAATTTCCGGGAACATTACTATCAACGGGGCTAATTACCAGCGCGCCGGTTAATGGACACCCGGGAAAACTGCGATATTAACGGACGATACGAGAGTGCTGCTGACTCCCCGATAAAACGCGAGTCCGCGCGTTCAACACCTACGAGATGCGCGCGAGCCTAACGCCTGAATACGAGCTGGTTTCCAGCACGGTGGTACGCGGACCGTGGACAATTTATCCGTTTTTACACGCGTTATTACCCGGCGGCGCGGTGCGCGCCTCTTCGAAAACGCGCGCTTATTACCGGCCGCTAATCAACGGCCGTTTAATAAATGGAAACGCGACCGGGAAACTGCGGAGCCTCTGTCGCGGCTCTCGAATGCTGTGTTCACGCGCCCGGCTCAAAGACGGCTTCAAACGGCTCGCTCAAAGGACTTTGATCTCTGTGCGGACGCAATTTCGTCCTTGCGATGCCGCGCCGACTCTAAAAAGGCTCGGGCTTAACGGCCGTGCCGAGCCGCGCCGCGTCGCGAGCGAGGGACTTCTCGAAACACCGTGTTCGATGCGACAATGCTCTTTAAATATTCAAAAACCTGTCGTAACTCGAAACTGCGATACGCTGTAGATAGAATCCGTAAGGAAATACTTTAGACAGTTTTTTCTGTTTTTTGTAGTGTAAAGAGTCTTTTAGTTGGAGGAGGAATGTCTCGGTTAATGGAGATTCGAAGTAAAACTCTGTGCAGGGGGCAGTTTCTTTGATGCACTTTCGAAGGAGATTAAACTGATATTTGTTGTATTCGAGATTTCAATACAGTGTCGTTGAAGTGCAAACCCGTTTATGGACGGAAGTCGTCATATTGTCAAAATCAAGTTTATTTATTCTAGTTACTTTCAAGCATTCTAGGGTAGAACGAAATGCTTGCGAAACGTTGTAGAACACTTCTTCGTCGCAATTACAATTTTTGTATTGATGAATGAAGGTGGTACATAGTGAGTTTTTCGGGCGAACCTACAGAGCAGCTACCAATCGTCCGATTTCGATGATTTTTCAATATGGTATAAATCTCAACGTTTTTAATGTTTCGTTTTTTAGATTGAAATCACACCACTACACGATATAATTACGATTGTAATCAGTACCGAGAGTGTTTCGCGAATACATATCTCGGAAACTAAGCGAGATCACGGTTACTCCCTTGCCCTACGATTTATTTTACGGTTTCAGTGATTAGGGCCTTTTTTTGTAGTTCGTCATTTCCTAAAGAAGGAGAAAATTCATATCTACTATATTCCTACATGTTCTGCAATAACTATACATTAACAAAATCAGAATAGAATTTCATCTCGGTTTACAGGAAATTACGTTAATGATCGATTTCTACAAGATATAGAAAAGTCATCGAAATCTGAAGGTAGCCGTGCCGTAAGTTCACCGTTTCTGGAAGAGCATGACGGGCTCACCTGTTCAGGGTCGCGCAGGTGGAGGGCGGTATGAGCTCCGTAAGGACGTTCTTCGCCATCCGGAAGCTGGAGCCGTGGGGGTAGGTCGAGGGCGAGGTCTTGCCGGACACTTCCGGCGCGAATCGCCCTATCCCTGGCGGCGGCGACCATCGCTTCCTGCATCCCGTCGGTGGCTCCTTCACCTCCTCCGCCGCCTCCTCCGCCCCCGACACCGCCCACGCCGGCGCCACCACCGCTCGGATCACCCTCCAGTCCACCGCCGAGGCCACCGTGACCGCCACTGCCTACCTCCATTCCTGGGCTCACCGACAGCATCTGCGAAATTAACAAACTCGTCCAGTCGTTGCGATCTCTCCACACCTCCAGCCTGATTCACCCCCTCGTTAACGCAAACCCTTGCCAAATAAGGTAACTGTACCGATTACTCCGGTATCATGCTACGATCGTACTATATTTTCATATTACATTATGTAAATTTTCGTCAAAATTTATTTTCCGAGGCAATACGCTCTGCCAGCACAAAATCCAATCATCCAACCACTTTTTATAAGCGTTTTCTGGCATGGCCTTCAATTCCTTCAGGGAATTTTGTTTCGCGGGATCCATCGACTCAAAACGGCGACCTCGAAGGGGTAATTTGAGTTTGGGGAATAAGAGAAAGTCTCCGGAGGCCATATCTGGCGAATAAGGGAGCGTTCATACCGAAGCCCCCGCGTGACTAGTCACGCGGGGATGGAGCACGCTGGTAATAAATTTCGAGCGTCTCGACGGGCCCGCTGTGCCCCCGCTGTGCGTGGCACAAAAAAAAGGTCTCTAAGGTTTTCACGGTTCGTTTAGGTAAACTACCGATAGCTTTCCTTTAAGGCGGTGAGATATCTTCGGATTGTAAGTAGCAAATAACTAGAATCTTACTGGAAAAATTGGGTTTGCGAATTTTCGCTTCATGTCCGTATACGAGCAAACACACCGTCTAAAAATTTCATACGGTACACAGTGAGCAATTTGGACGTAATCTGTGTCAAGATCAAAGAACTTTCTATTAGAAATGAGATATAGAGCGATGAAATTTCTATTCAAATTAAAGCTGAAACTTTGCAGAATATAGCAGAAATAAGGAGGAAGTTCTTTCATTTTGACACAGATTACGTCCAAATTGCTCACTGTGTACCGTATGAAATTTTTAGATGGTGTGTTTGCTCGTATACGGACATGAAGCGAAAATTCGCAAACCCAATTTTTCCAGTAAGATTCTAGTTATTTGCTACTTACAATCCGAAGATATCTCACCGCCTTAAAGGAAAGCTATCGGTAGTTTACCTAAACGAACCGTGAAAACCTTAGAGACCTTTTTTTTGTGCCACGCACAGCGGGGGCACAACGGGCCCGTCGAGACGCTCGAAATTTATTACCAGCGTGCTCCATCCCCGCGTGACTAGTCACGCGGGGGCTTCGGTATGAACGCTCCCTAAGGTGCTTGGTCGATGACAGTTGTCGAATGTTTCATCGAAAATTCAGTTATAACAGTCGCTCTGTGAGATGGCGCGTTGTCGTGGTGCAAAATCCACGATTTAAAAGCATTGTACCACTCATATGCTCGTGCTCTCGATATAACTGAATCACCGAAGGCCTTGTTCAACATTTTCAACAACATGGCAACTCAAAATTTCAAGTAAACTCTTTGTTCAATTTTTTCCCCATGGTAACAATCGCAGAACACTCTTTGGTAGACTGATAAACTTAACAGCTGTAAATAAACTGTGCGACAGATCGAGCTCAAAATCTGCGTCGTAATAGTTTGCAGTCCTACTAACTTCTATAAACAAACAATTTTTTAATACCTCTTACGCGGGCAGTTTAAATGATGATCTTTCGGTACTTTGTTGACACAATTTGTATTCTTAATTTATCATGGAATAATAATATGTATGTATAAGAATTTTCTGGAAGAATGATGTGTTCTCAAAACATCATAAGTAAATATTAAACAAAAAAATCGGTAACATTTTGTACGTACTAGTGCGAACGGAAAAGAACCATGTACCAATTCTGCGTACTCATAACTGCGGATTAGAGTTCGAAATATACGAGCATACGTAAACAAACTACGTATTTTGCTTAGTTTTATTGGTTTGCAAGAAAGTAATTTCAGTATTTTAAGGTGAAATACACAGCCCAATTTTTTTTATACAAGCAATGCGCTTCAATGAATAAATTTTTTTCCATCTTTTTCGATGATCTTTTGCCAAAAAGAATGAGTAAGAAAATATTTTATTGATTAAAGTTCATCGCTTGAATAAAAACACAAAAATTTGGTGTTTACTTCACCTTAAAATACCGAAATTACTTTCTTGCCAACCCAATATTATTTAGTCCAGTTCCATAAAGAATGGTTTTTCAAATCCTGAGATTAAAAAAATATGTAAGACTGATTGGCAATTTTGATTGCCTCGCCAACGAGAATACATTCTCATTGAATTGCACAGATCTATTTAGACAAAAATATGTATTTTTATGTATTTGAATCTGATTGGGAAAAAATACTACAGTAAAACGTACACTCGCGTTAATAGGTACATTTATCCTACGTGTATCTTAGCGACAGCTTATTTTTTTCGATCTATCGCAGATCTAACGCAGATAGCCTGACGCTATTCCACTTTCGGGAATGTTTCACAGTGTTGATATGCATCCATGATCTCATTAGTCTAAGCATAACAACTCACGATAAATTTCTAACACATCCCTCTTCTTTGGTCTTTCAATGAGGTGTTGGTAGTGTGGACACAATGTGTATGTATGTAGCACAATTATGGCTAGGTATTTCTTACTTAACTGTTTTTTACGAATAAAGAATAGCGTCGCCCATACGTGACCGACTCTGAAGGTGCTAACTTTATACAAAACGATCATGTTCCTCCATCTCGAAACTATTGTATCAGAATGACACTCGTACAGTTTAGTAGAATAATCTTTGAGTACGGTGACGTCGGAAGCGCAGTAAAAGAGGAAACAAGTCCCCGAAGAGAGTTGACCACAAAACGCGCGTGTGTCTCGTCGTCCGAATTCGATCGCGGCAGCCAATTAATAATTTATCAACCACCTGCGGTTACTGCCGCTCGACGCATTACCTAACAGAAATAACCGGGAACACTTAACGGTAACGATGGTGTTCCCGAGACGTTAAGTGGACCGTTTCGACAGCTACTAAATATCATAGCTGCCTCCTCGCGCGTCATTCGCGAGACACGACGAGCGTGTCGCAAAACTTCAACCCCCTAAAACGCTGGCCTCGTATAAAGGGGATGAAACCGGTGGGGGTTGGAGACAAGCCACTGTCTTCCGGTGTCGGTTTACGATCGGCGAGGATCGTATACGCGGAATAAGATAACGATACAAACGCGATCTACAGCGGAGAGACGGGCGGATCGTCCTCGGTGTTTGTCGGGCGTAAAATTTTTAGAGAACCGACTGGCGACGACCGGATTTTTATCGCGGGAAATTTTCGAGTATCGATCGTAAAATCGGCGACGATTGAAAGTCGGGGGAATCTTATTGGATCCATCTTACGACTGCCGTTCCAGACAGCGGACTCTGCCGAGCGGATTTGTTTCCAATAAGTGTATGCATACGGGCAATCCGCTATCTCCTCGCGGATCTGCTGGAATTCACGGAGAAATTTGATATTTCTTACCCCTTCCGAGAGTTTCGAATTGCTTGGGGAATTGTCTTTCTTGTTTGCAGGGGTCACACACAGTTTTCACTATTCAGGTGTTCGAGTAGTTGGAGGGTTCAAAAGTAGTGGAAGACCGTTAATTTTGGGACTCTTGACTAACACTGTGTGGGCGCATACCCAATTAACCCAAATTAACTTAGTTTTTTCGGTACGTGCCAAATAGGCTTCTTGCTCATATTTCTCGGACTGCAGCTGTCAATCCCGAAGTGGAAAACCGTGACCTGCATTTGCTATTCTAGGTCTGAATTGCTGTTTTCAGTGTACATTGTATAGATTTAGTATTCTGTTCTACATTACACAAACGGCGCGGTGGCCTCTGCTTCCTTTTTAGAAGCACTGCTTTAGCGAACTTGCTAGAATGACGAGAGAAGAGACGCAATGTCGATCGATTTAGAACAATTTCGAACAGTAAAATAACAAGTTAAAGAAATACGAAAGGCCTCAATAGGTCTGCCAGGCTGTTTGAAAATCGACACGATGTTTGCGGAAGCTCCGAAATGATTGAATCAGGATGTCTGATCGTGGCCAACGGTTTCTACTTAGTGAACAACGAGTGCGAAGAATTACGAGGCGGATTGTCGGATGAATTTCTGGACGTGACTTTTTCGAATCGGAGGCGATATTCGAGCCGGGTTCCACACTCTCGATTCGATCCTACACCGCGTCAGCACATGGAACATTTTTCTTGGCGCAAGAAACGTGTCGCATCGATTCGTCACGTTGTTCGAGCGCGAGCAATTTTTTTTCCAGCGAAATTACCGTTCCACGCCGCGTGAAATCGAACACCGATAACGAGCCCGTCGAATTCGACGCGGAAGCGGATTAACCGTGGCTCTAATGAAAGAGAGAAAGAGAGAGAGAGAGAGAGAGACCGTTGTCGCGCGGTGGCTACGCTCGGCTCGGTTCGATCGTGGCTTTCGCGGCGCGCGATTACGACGCCGCGCCGCGAGGAGAAGATTAAATTAATAAACGCCATTGGGAACATCGCGTGGCGAATTAATGCGCCGTTTCATTAAAAAAAAGAACCACGCTTGGACACCCGTTAAAACCGTAGGCAAAATAATTGAATTGGCCGTCCACGGTGAAAAAGAACGACCGGAGAAAGTCGAGGCGATATCGGACCGTTTCTCGCCTGGTACCGTGTAAACGCTGACGGCGAATTCCGAGTGTCGCGAACTGTAACCTCCATTTAGACTCGTCTCGTCTACGGAAGTCCTGGATTCAAAGACTATCCTTCTTTCGATTATCAAATTCGTATTGAATAACCGCAGCTATCACGGACTGTTGCTAGGCGAGGCGTCAAAATTTTTTACTAAAAAATTAATGTTCGTACCATAATATCTACAAACAAATAAAACTTAACAGTTTCTAAAACGTGTCTATACCATTATATCTATTAAAAATATAAAAGGTAGGGAGGCGCGGAAAAAAATTTTTCATTTCAAAGAAGTGGGTGGGAAAATAAGTTAACATCTAGGCCACAATGAAATCGTGAATATCATTAAATTCAGAAACCCTAACATCGGTACACGGTATCGATTTTGAGGAACATTTCAAAATAGATGACAAAAGATCAAATCATTAGATGCGACGTGTCCTCATGCATTATTGTTCGCGTATTAGAATTTGAAGATAGGGAAAATATTAGAAGGTTTCTAATCGTCGAGAGACATTATCCTAACATCTGTAACTTGATAATAACTGACAATCTATCGTCTGCAGTGATTATACGATGGACTCGAGGAAGTTTCAAGCGAACGAACGGGTTGCAGAATGCGAAACGTCAGAGATCCTGCGGTGCAAAGTGTTCGCGGATCACTTGGCCGAATCGTTCTCTATCGAGGCAACGTTAGAAGTTCCTGCGGGACTCGTTGGCGCTTCGGTAGCCTGTTGGCTGGAGGAATCTGTGGGCTAATAAGTTGCAAGGTCAGGCGCGAGGCTGCCGTCGCAAGTTCGTTTCGAGCCGGAGAGGTTTACAGTGAAGAACCGAGGGTCCAGTGGTGGTCGCTGTTGTTTCCTCCCGGCCCGGTCGTTTTGGCATGTACGTATCACGACATTATTCTGGTCCGTGACGGGCAGGGCAATTGCCCGTGACTGGGCCGACGTATAAATTCCCGGTGTCCGTCATTTGGTGCGCGAGCGTGCTTACGTGATCCATTTGCCGCCTAAATGACAGGAAACGGTTCGGGAAGACGCGAGTGTCCTGAGCCTCGGTTTACATTCGTCCTCTGGGCTTGGTCGAATCAGAGGAAGGTACAGCATAGTCTCGTCGACGAGGCCATTGTGGTCTGGGAAACGCGAGCAAATTGCGAAGAGGAAACGTCGCGGATGTTAGGTGAGCTTAGCTGAATTAGGCCCGATTAGATGGGAGTTGACTCTATTACGTTAGATAACCGCACGACAATGGAACTTGCACGATTCGAAGCAGATGCAATGTCTATTGGAAAGCGTGATCTCGGTTCCCATGTTTGTGGACGGTAATGGGTCTATTTTCGAATTGCACCTTCCTGCAGAAACTTAGGATCAAGCCAAACCGAGTTTCAGACCTCTAAACTGGGATGGAGTTGTCTCGAAGAGCGAGGAAGAGGTTAAAACTGGACTGGGTTCGATTGGATGCGAAGTGGGTTTCTCATGATATGTAGTCGCTTGGGAATGGAGAGTTAAAGTGTTGGGTGTAGGGGAAACGTCTACTGGGAAGCATGATCTCAGTTGCTCCCGTGTTTGTAGACGCTAATGGGTTCTACTCCGAAAACTTGCTCTTGCACGAGTGGAAGGGTTATCCTCTGTCGGTTCAAATTCGCGACAACTAGTATCGTGTGTTTTTGAGAATTATACCGTGTACACGCTTGGTTTGGTATGTTCACCCATGAAACGCAGTTTAACAATTTGTATCTTTACGAAACTTCAGCACAGATCACTCGAGATAGTGAACAGGATAGTAAACAAGAAGATAAAAGAATTTTATATTCTTTTCCTGGATACATACGTAGCGTGCACTGCTTTTTAATGGCATGATTCCACCCCGAAAGTCGTTTCGAAAGAGTGTGTGTCAGAAAATCATCCTGCGGAATCCCTCGATCCACGCGCACAATAATGTCGTCACTATGTATAATTCTCCTTCGTCGTAAAATGTTCGCACAAACTCGCATTCAGTCACCGTAAAATTTCGCGGAAGTATATGTCGGCGATACATACAACGCTAAAATTGACTGCTATCTCGTTATTCCTGAACAGGACGAGAATTGTACCACGTTCTTCGTCCGTAATACGCTCGAAGATCCGAAATCCGATCGGAAAAGACGCAATACGCGCGAATCTTTGTGAAAATTCACGTGAAGAGCGACGATAGTCGTTCCTATCGAACGCTTCGGCGACGACTATGAGGACAAATCGAGGCGGCGCGTGTTATAAGCACGGAAATACGAGGATACACGCTACGGTCGTAGGTGAAACGTGGGACCGTAAGCAAAATGATCGCCAGCTTGGTAACGCTACCTTTCAATGCGCTACGATAAACTGGAAGAGAGAATGAGATTACGTGGCACTGTTTGTCAACCGGCAGGACGAATTAATGTCAAACTATAAAAGAAGACGGACGCCTGTGCAACCTCGGAATCGCTTCTACGACTGTCCACCTCTGTCGACAGAGAAACCAAACACTAAATTCTTCGAGAATTTGCAGAAATTTCAATATTCCACGCTTATCCTGTTCACCGTTTCTGTCGAGTATGCTTGACATGAAAAAAATTATAGGAAAAAATTGCATTTACTATTAAATAAAATTGAAGAAAGTATGGCAACGTAGCTCGAAAGAAAACGAAAAATAGTGCTGGCTTAAAAATAATTCACAGTTCACCGGTTAAATATCATTAAAATTTTCTACAATACTTTCTACTTGTTCTACAAATAATTTTTTTTTATTAAGAAAGCAGAAGTTTTGTTTCATATTTTCATTGCATCGAAGTAGGTATCTAAATAATATTGTAGATCCTTTTTACCTTTTTTGAAAATATGAGAATAATTGACAATTTTATTTGCCTCGCCAGAGAGGCCATTCTCATTGAATTGCATACATATATTAAGGGCAAAGTATTCGTTTACACGTATTTCAATATGACTGAGAAAAAATATTGCAGTAAAACGTACACCCACAGTAATAGGTAGGTACATTTATCCTACATGTCATAAAATTGTTGTCCATGGACCCTGTCGTGACGAGAATAGAAAAACTTGCGGGATTGATTATTGTCTGTTTGTTTCAGGGGAACGAAGCGAGAATTGGCTGACGGTTTCGCGGAAAAAGGCAAATGAAAAGGAAAACGTCCGGTTCGTCTGCAGTCGGTGCTCGTACCACTTTCCCTGGCTCGAGGATGCGGCATTGAAACGCGACGCTGCAGTAGACAACAGAGAGAACGCGCGCGCGGTGTTGGTTCTGGTTGCGGTCACACGTCTGATCTACGAGGACTGCGTACAACGGCTTTATTCCCCGGCTAATGGAAATTCGATGAAAGTCGTCCGTGGAAATCGGCCAATTAACCTCCTGCCGCCCGCGTTGCGACGACTGCTTAAAGGGCGCCGGATAAAACGACGACACGCTCGGTCGCGTTCCAATTAGGCCGATAACGAAGAACCGTGTTTATCGCGCGCCCCGCGACAAGCACACACAACCGCCTATCTACAAGTGACTCCAAGTGCGCCGAAACACGCTCCGAGATGTTAATCTCGGGGATCTATGTACGTCGCGCACCCGCAACGAGAGGCAAACACGGACAGATAAAGAGCAGGGGTCAGCGAAGCATTTTGACGCAGCTTGATTCTGAAAAACACTCGCGAGATTTATTCCCCGCGCTCGCTCGACGAACGTGTCTCACGGCGGAACTGTTGGATTATTTATTTATACGCTTGCTTCCTTCGAACTTTTATTCTGTAACACGGATACGCTACATATTACAACCTGGAGTAATACACATTGACTGCCATAAACTGTTGCATTTAACCCTTTGCACTCTGTTGTCCCCTCTGAGGCACCACTAAAAATTGCTGTACCATTATTCAAAATATTGTTTACATTATTAAATATATTGGTGTTTAATCAATTACTGAACTTTTAGGTACTGTACGAGGTATGATACCAATTTCATATCCATAAAATTCGAAAACCATAGGGAATGGAAATATTCTAGATCGGTAGAAATGTTTAATTTTCCAGTTAAAATAGCTCAGAGTGCAAAGGGTTAATTACATTGGTTTGATTTTGCCGCTCATGTTCACTTCGCCGCTCCACTATATCTGTACCCGTAGTGAAGAGATATATTGGCGCTATATGTACCTATGAAACTTTTGGTAGAACCCAGAACATAGGAAACACCATTTGGTAGAACATAGGGGTAAAGAATGGAATAAAGAAACACTGTTTCGCCCGTGGCAGGTTGAGCGTTAATATAGATTGTGAAAGCGCCTTTCCAGCGCATTCAAAGGCCGCGAGTAGTTCGAAAAAAAGGAAAGAAGAGTTGCCATGGGCTCCCAGCGGCGATCCTTCTGGACGATTGTTATTGCGATACCGTGTCATATTATCAGCGAGCACACGGTGCACGTTTCGATCGCGCCGCGTATCAAACTGCACGGTATCGCCGCTCGAATTATTCCCTGACTCGGCGGGATTAATCGCGCGACCCGATAAAGAGGCGATAACGCCTCGGCGGCGGCGGCGGCTGACGAACAAAAATTCCTGGCGATTGTTCCTCTCCCACTGTGCGCCGGTGACCGGAACAGCGAAACAGGCAGACGCAGGATCCGAGAGAAGGAAGCGTACTCGTAGACGCGGAAAACGCTCGGCAGAAATTCCTCGTTGCGTACAGTTCCGGAGGTTAGCGTTTTCGGGTCCCATGAAAATCACCAACACAGTTTCCACCGACTCCAGATTTGACCGACCATAACTTTGGCCGACAACGTCTTTAACCAACAACGGATTTAGTCGACGACTGTATTATTCGATATTAACAGCGTTTGACAACAACGTTAACCGACTGCATATAATTCTTACAGTGTAATAATTAGACTGTGGATTTTATGCATTTATGACGAAAATGGACACGCACAATTTAAAGCAGTGGAAGAATTAAGAAGATTTAAGGGCATCAGTGAATTAATTTCAGCTTGATAGGATCATTAAAAGAAGAATACAATTTTTATTTGGCTCCCCTGTCCTGCGTTCAATGCAAACATTTTTTATTTTGCATAAAGATCCGCAGTCTACTAATAATGATATGTTTAAAAATGTCAGCACTATCTTTAGAAACGGTGTTGCTATTGGATAATACTCCTGTCGACTAAATCCGTTGTTGGTTAAAGACGTTGTCGGTCAAAGTCGTTGGCGGTTAAAGACGTTGTCGGCCGAAGTTATCGTCGGTGAAAACTGTGTCGGTGATTTTCATGGGATCCATCGTCTTCGCTGTAAAACGTCACTCCTGACAATCACTGTGAACCCAGCACGTAGGCAACGACCGATTTTATAGAATTATTCGCGCGGGGACACGTAATGTCCGAGTTATTCTTCGGTATTGTTCGCGCGAAGACACGTACCATAAAAGTTGCTCTCGAGAGTTATCCTCGTGTAGGCACGTAGCGTGAGAGCCGATCTCGAGAGTTGTGCTCGTGTACTCACGTAGCATAACCCTCGAAGCCGGGCTCTCGTGGCAGAGTCCACTAGAAAATGGACATCTGCGAGGCACAAGAAGTATTTACCGGCAGGAAAAATATGGGAAAGCAGCTCCTCGGGTTTTATTGCCGCTCTGCTACCTCGATGTAACGCGGAGACTAACACGGCCGATCATTCGTGGAATCGTCACCGTGTGGAGACGTACAGTAGTTCTCGAGAAGCTAATTCACTAATTCACTGAGAGCAATCACGAAAAAAAAATATGAAATTTTTACTTCTCTTCATACTTCTTCGATTATTAATCTATGAGTGTCACAAAGTGATTCCCGTTTAACGGGATTTAATATAAGGCGCCGCTTTCGCGCGAATCAGATCGAATTAAAATTAGAATTAACAGAAGATATGATTATCCAGAAAAAGCGGAAAATGAATTTGATAAGAGACAAGGAATATTAGATATAATATAATATCAGAGATAAAGTAGGAGGTAGTATTCTTGGATCTAGACTCTAGATTCCAGAGGCAACATATACCGGAGGGGATGGCAATTCGAAAGTTTAGGCAACAACCCTCGAAAATTACACTCGGCGTGGGGACCCAGCATTGTTACAGCGGTTCAATTTCGTTTCAAGAGCTACTAATAACGAGCGTGCCGTTCGTCCAGCCTGGTTGCGGATTAAATACTATGCGACCTATTGTGCCAGAGAATTGTCGAACTGAGAGCCCACGGATGTGGAATAAACTGATTACTCGCGGATTTTGCGCCGTGAGCAAAGGGGTACGTACAGGTATGAGTGTTACATACTCGATTTCACTGTTTGATACTCTGATTGATACCTATAACGCGTTAGAAATGGCATAGGATCGTTAGAACGCTGACTTGTCTAAAACCAAAGGTCTTCCAGTTTAAATACATATTTCACATGTTCTATGTATATTATTAAGTTCGCGTCATTCGGCATTTGCACATTGAATAATTTATGATGTTCTTCTTCAAATAGTTGAACAAGGTTCGCAATATAGTCTGCGGATATTTGTACATTTACACATTTTAGCATACAGTGCTCCCTCGAACAACGTGGCTAAATACAGGGTGTCTTAGCTGAAGGAGGCCACCTAAACATCTCCTTCATTTTTAATGGCACGAAAAATATCTATGGCATAATTTAAATGGTATCGAAGGAGAAATATCATAGAAGAACAATTTCTTTTGTCCGTTTATTTTTCATAGTATTTTCAAGGTCATCGTTATTTTTTTATCGGGAAATCTAATTTTTTTTATTCCATTTTATAGCGGCTGAAAAAATACATTTGAATAAGCTTAAGTCATTAACAAGATGGAATAATAAAATTAGTTTTCCCGATAAAAAATAATGATGACCTTGAAAAGACTTAAAAATAACCAGACAAAAAATTGTTCTTCTATGATCTTTCTCCTTCGATACCAGCTAAATTATGCCATAAATATTTTGTTGTGACATTAAAAATAAACGAGATATTTAGGTGGTCTCCTTCAGCCGAGGCACCCTGTACATTCGGAAAACGAACAAATTGAACAAATTCGATTTGCAATTATCCTGTAACACAACAGCGAAAATCAATATACAGAAAATGTTACCGAGACAGCAACGAAGATGCCAGGGTATTATTACAAGGTTGTCGAAACGAATAAAAATGATTGAACCGTAGAACTACAGTGTATTGAAAATCCGAAGATGGCCCAAGGGGGCGTGTTTCTGCCATATTTGTGTCAGGCGAATTAAAGCGGGATCCAGGGGTCCGTCAGCTATTCCACCCCATGGAAGTCAAGCTCCTCGGGCCTCGGCCTGGTTCGCGACCTATCCCGTGAACATTGCACGCGTCTTTGTTACGCGAAGGTATTGTGTGCGATCAATACGGGAGTGCGAGAGCCTCGGCATCCCCCGGTGCTCGTTACTGCTCCTTACGGCCGCAGCTTTCCCTTTCGACAGCCTCCGTGGCCGGTGAACGGAGAACCCCTTTAAACTTCTAGCACGGGAGCCAGGCTAGCTCGACCACGGTTTGTTCGCGCCGATCAATTTTCTTCGGCGCTCGATCGCCGAGAGCCTCGCGGAACAAGAAATTCTGAATCGGACCGCACAATGGCTACTTAGGACTCGTTTAAATCGAAATAACTTATGCGGCGGTGCGACCCGGGGCTTTACAACTCTGGAGCACTCGGTGAAAACCGCTGTGGATCTCTTTTGTATAAAATTGTGTGCCGTACAATACAGAATTGTGTTTGGCTCAATAAGTCACAATGACCTATTTTTCATTGAGTTTTTTTAAAAATCTAAGTAGAAGAATTCAGAAGAACGTGATGTAAATTTCTTTCAAGAATAATTGTTAGTTGCAGAACGGTAAAATTGTAAAGAACTGTAAAGAAAATGTAGCTATCGATCCTTCGGTTGTTGAACGCAGCACGCCTTGATCCCCGCGCCTCGCGATGATCGTTCAATCATTACTCGGTTCGAAGTCGCGTGATCGGCCACCCTAATCGTCTCATGAACAGTGACGTGGGATCGAGGTGGGGGTCATTTTTACGCGATCGACCGAGAAAAAGAAAAATGGTTCGATAGGAGAGTATGAAGCGCGATATACATAGTTCGTCGACGGTCGCAACAAGTAGAGGTTTGCATCAGCCGTCGAGGCGGTCGTAGTATGTATAGCGTGAATCGATTTATCGGTCGTCGGCGAGACGCGTGACGAAAGATAGCTGCCGAGGACCGTTCGGGAACTCTCATGTGCCGCGCCAACGCCGGAGATTATGGCTTTTAAAAGTGCCTCTTACCTCGCTTGCGCCGTAAGCTCCGCGGGATGCTTATCGGCAGGGAGAACAGATCAATCCGCGGACGTTAACCTTTTAAAATCGCCGGGGAAAGTTCCGACTGTTTATGCACGCTAATCTGGAATCGCGCCGGTGACGCGTGAATGAACGGTATGCATACACTACATCGGGAGAATGGACCTGAGAGTAGGCGGGGTCTCGAGTGGACCAATTGCTCGTTACCTTCGTTTTTCTTTTGATTAACCGCTTTTCATGCCGATGAACTTCTTCGATGAACTTCTCTCCCGATAATGGAGGCCGACTAATGGGGAATTAACTGCACGATTTCCGCTCCTATCTGCCGAGCACGGCTCATGGAGTGTGTTGTTTACACGCGATCATCCGAGTGCCTATCTTCGACAATTCATAGCACGATCATCGTCGATCAAAGTCGAATCCTTTATCCGCGGATGAAAACGCTGAAGAAATTTCATTGCTCGCGGAGCCTCTTAATCAAACCAGTTGGATTGAATCCTTTGGGAACGACTTGTCGGTATGCTCCTAGAATGCGGATCTTTATGCATTTATGGCTTCTGAATATTTTCAAAAAAGTGTGGAATATCAAATTCGACAGAATTTAGTAGAATTTTTATTTTGTTGAAATATTACAAGGCTACTACCACTGCAAAATTGAAAATTGCATAAACATCCGCAGTCTAGTTGTTACTATCAATTTATTCTCCCTAGCTCCCTTCAAATTCTGTTCTCATTACGTCAGACGATTATTTAATAAGCTTGATGAATGATCACCTCGTTCCTACTCTCTTCAGCTGTTGAACCCTAGTTAATTACGCAAAATCCCGAACGAAAATGATCAAATAGCTTTGCTCCGCGAAGATATTCCGTTCGGAAGCACCGTGAAATTTCAGACGAACATCTCTCGGAAGACATCGCAGAAGCTCGGAACATCAGATCGAAGCAGAAGCACCGAGGTGCTTCGGTGGATCGAAGTTATAGGTCGTAACGGCCGGGAATAAAGATATGTAAAACCCTCGAGATCCCGATTGCCCATTAGCTAGAATGGATTTTTTCCGTAATGCTGGTTCTACACCGAGGCTTATCCTAGTTACGAGGCCGGTGCAACTGGTGCATCGTATCGCCAGTGCATTGCCCTCGTGACGCGAATATGCTTCTCGATCGATTTGCCTCGACCACGGCACGGATCGTTCCCCGCGGGTTGGAAATTCTCGGCTGTACGGTGTTCTGAAACGGTGTCGTGAGTCAACCACCTATTTCTCCGAGAAATCAGTCCTTCTTCCTCGTTCCGTCCTCTTCCTCCCCCACGATCTTCCACCGAATGCAACGGTTCTCGCGTCGTTCGAATTTGTCATTGGTCGCAGCCAGCTTTTCCATCAACAATACGTGTTCTTTCTTTACTTCGCATAATCTTATAAATTTACATTGATTTGAGTAGGTAGCACTGAAATAAGTGCCGTAATACTAACACTTAACACGTTTGCTATCATCGTCACGGATATTTTTTTTTGATTGAGAAAATCTTGGAAGAGATTTATTACAACGTTAGGTGTAAACATAAATGGAGTTTACAGAACAAGAATCTTCTACAAAACTAAATATGAGGGTGTACGACCATTTTGGTTTCCCTTAAACACACAAGTTACAACCTTTTAGGAACGAGTGAATATAAAGGCAGACTTTAATATTGAGCCCAGCCAGAAATATGGATACGTCCAGGGGCAGTTGAAATTTTAACTTAGAAAGGTTTTTCAGCAGTAGTAATCTTTGCAAATCATATAAATTAAAATGCCAAAGGACGTGGTTAAGAGTTTCTCACTCGGAGTTACATCTGCACATAGGGCTGTCAATGATGCCAATCCGTGCGAGAGAGCCAGCAAATCGTCACGGATATGTCTGCGGTTTTAAGCAAAAACGCAATAATTGAATTTTAGAGTATAGGATTCACGGATTTACCAGAAACAAGTAATGAACACAAATTCGAACGGCTCGAAAAAATCATGCAATTCTACCGATGTCCTATGTCAAAGAATTAGTGATCCAAACTTTCACAATTTCAAAAAATTTCAGTTCATGCATTAATCGAGCTTTAGAGTATAGGATTTATGAATTTACCAGAACAAAAGTCATAAAAGCAAATTCAAAAAACGGCAACATCTCGAAAGTGAAAACCACAGACGTGTCGTCTACAATCCCGTAATTCACGTAGCGATGGTCACATTAATTTCACACACTATGTTTTCTGACGTGTTCAGCTAATTCAGTTCAGATATTCTTCTGCGAAATCGTGTTAATACTTCATAAAAAAGCCATGTTGCGTTTAATAAAACGTTAGACAATGAAGGAAATCAACGAAACAATTGCTGTTAATGAAAAGCAATGTACCAATGTATCAAGAACCGCAGCAAGTTAGAATATGCAGTAATTGTAACAAAAGAAATAATCTAAATTCTGCGGAAAGGATTGTTGTTTAAAAGAAAAGCCGATCGATCGGTTTTCAGCATGCCAAAATTGGAGGCGCAGACGGAACAAGGTAAATCGCGTATTGGAGTCGCTCTCGAAGTTACATTGTCGAGGATCTCGCCGGAGAAAACGAGGAGTACGGTATCTGTGCACGTAGCTCGGGGCTCGGTAACGATGCTACGATAATCTATAGCCATCCAGAGAGACAATTGGTGGCTCGGTTGTTCCCATTGCAGACGCGTTATCGCGTCGAGGAGACTCGAGAGCCAGAAAGTCAGGACGATCGGGGGCCTGCCACTTAATCGGCTGTCGGCGAACGACTCCGTTGGCGACGATGTATCCGAACTGTGTATTGTTTGTCGAGAACTCGAGTCGCGACGTTGATAGAGCCTCGATTCGTCCTGATCCATCGGGGGCGAGTGTTGCAGCTCGCTGTTAGGCGGCAGACTAGAAACTTATCGACACGTCGCTGCCAATTTCTGTCCACTTGATCCTGCGGAGAGCTTCTGTGCGCGGAACTTGTCGGAGCTTCGACGTTGTTCGACGAGTCATTGAAAACTACAGGGAAGAGGAATGTGGATCGGTATTCATTGAAAATTGCTTTGTTAACGCTAGATAAAAAAGCATGTGTTGCTTCGAAGGAATGGCAAGAGTTAGTATATCTGGACTGGCTGCTATTTTTGATATAGTATATGTCTGTTTTCCCGTTTTTATAAATCGCTACGTAAGAATGATGGCAACCATCGTTGTGAGTCTCAAGGGAATGTTGATCGGACGATATTGTTTTTCAAGTGTCAATGCTCGTGCGAATCCAAACGATATGACGCAGTATCGAACGTCAATGGAACACAGCTGACATTAGCCCGTGTGCGCAGATATCGATCATCGAGTGAGAATCTTCACGAACGATCGATCATTAGAATATACGAATAACCAAGCAGCTATCTACGCCAATCGATTTACGATAAACCAATCGGGAAATACGATAACAACAGGCGAACAATGGACCAATCCGCGATCGAAACGAGTCGGGAAACGATTTCTTCGCGTGTCGGGGGCAGGCGCCCGCGCGTCCAGATTAAATCGAGGTGTTTTCGGTCCCCGTGATATCATCTCGAGAAAATATAAGACGCAACGACGCGTCCGACCGAGATTAAGATCGACAGGCATCAACGGGTTTATGACACTCGAGAACGGTCACGAGACCCCGAGAGGATGGCCGAGGGTTCGACGCTCCTTCTCGCGCTACGTGATCGCGTTGAACCGTGGCAGAAGTAGCTTGCGCAACCGAAAAGTCGATTATCATGCTTGTCCTAGGTCTTTCAAGGCCCGTAAAAACGGGACACCGTTAGATCAGCGGAACCGGTGTTCACGAGACCGCGGTGCGGTGTTAGAAACCGAAAGTGAGGCCCGCGGATCGTCCCTCTTCGCTGATTTTCTTCATTTGCACTCGTCCTCCGTTGATTTTCTGCATTTCTGATCGCGTTTAAACATCAACGAAACGTTTCGCTATTCTATAATAAAAAGAGAGCAATTTTCAGGCGACTCGATCATTATCCAAGCCCAAGAAGGGTAGCAGCGTTAGCAGGCGATAAGCAAGAAGGTGTGAATCGCCATCCCGTGGCCTAGCCGACCGCCCACTCGATCATCCCAGAGCAATCTCTGCGATCATAACGCAATCGAAAGCTGGTTTGGTTCGGCTTGGCCCACGCGAACAATAAGGAAAACCATGGCGACGTCAACGTTTGCCTGGAACCGGTGCAAAGTGGCCTATTAATCTCGATTAGGCTAACTGTCTGCAATCTAGCCGCGACGTGTCCGAGACGGACGTTATCGCGCGTCTTCGGTCAGCTGCCAATTATCGTAACTGTCCAAGGCCAGGCCGGCCAGGATGGACGCGCGGCGTCGCGGTGGCACGCGTCGTCGTCCAACTTGAAGAAGAGCGACGCTGGTCGACGTCTAGCTTGAAGAAGAACGACGCTGGTCGACGTTGGCCAGCGGGCGAGGTGAACAGGGGCCAGATAGGACGATTAGGTGGACGAGGCGAACAGAAGAGAGGAGAGAAACGGGTACACGGAGCACGGACGGAGGAACGCGACGCCTGTTTCTCGACTGACGTAAGCGGCTCGTTATCGGGACGACCTTAAGGCCAAACAAGCACGACCGCGCCAAGAATCCGCGCGATTCTAGAGTCGCGATCCTAGAGTCTAGACGGGACACACGTCGGTCGGTGCTCGTGCACCGATTACGCGACCAGTTACGCACGATTTCCGCGGTATTTTTGGGATGCGGCTCCGTTTGCCGATGTTGATCGCGCTCGGAAGCTACACTATGCATCCACCGACACGCCGCGCGCCGCTTCCTTGCTCGACACGTTCACTGCCACGTTCGTCAACCGGAGAGACGGTTTTCTGAGCGGGGACACGCCGGTCATTGGTGATCCCGAATCACTCGAGAACAAATTTTCCTCGCTCCTGTTTTCGGTCGAGAGGCGAGTGAACCGAAGGGAGATAGCAGTCGCCAATTCTCGGAACACCTATCTCTCTCGATAATATTCGTGATGCGGTCCTAATCTGAGTCTGTGAAGTGGGGACACTCGCATGATGGTCAAATCGAAGATAACTGGTGCTACTGTATTTTGTTCTGAATTTTCTAGGGGGTCTATCAGTGGGATACTTATCAGCTTAGGTCTCTAATGAACACTGAGAGTGCTACTACGATACCAGTTTCATAAGTATGTAATATAGCTGATTATCATAAGCTGATTTCGACTTCGCGTATCACTAGGGCTCTCTCTCGTCTTCCGAATTTCTGTAAAATTTTCTGTTAATCCTATTCGCACGGTCTCTAATGGATGCGGCGAATTTGATCATAATTAGAAGCAAAGTGGGTGGCAGCGAAGTCTGCTATATAGGGTTTCAGACGTAGAACTGCTTGGGTTTTGTGATACGAAGTAATTTAGGATCAAGAATTCTACGTGGCCCAGGTTTCAGGCTTCAATGGCGACCTGGGAGCTAAAATGGTACATGGGATTGAATCCAAAGGAGTCTATAATAAATGACTCCGGTGTGCCAGGAGTTTCAACAACAAACTTGTAGAACAAAATATTCACCGGTGGCTCGCGGATCGAATGTTGATCCAAATTGTTGAATTATCCTCGCGTGAATCAGTAATATTTCGCCATCGAAGCTACGGCTACGACCTTTTCAGACTTTCACACCCCGCGAGAAGTCGGTTATCCGGTGTGATCCTCTCCAATAAAAGGTCCTCGCATTCCCACCTTTCCCGTCCAAGTCCGATACATTATTTCAGCTGTTGGACCTTCGGCTGACATTTCGAATAGCGTAATTGCCATTGCGAATTCATCGGACAGCCAAGACCCAGCGCGAGCCATCTTGGAGCCTTACAATTTTAAGCAACACCGATTCCGAAATACATACTTGAAAAGTCTCGGCGAAACTTTCGGAAACTGAATTAGCGATTCACTGGAATTTGGACAGAGGAGAGAGGGAGAGAGACGAACATTCTCCGAGCGCAATTGTTGTCGAGGTCAGAAAAGATGAACGAGAGTTATCGGGGGTCCGCGGGATCTACGTATATCTGCGCAAACCCGTTTGAGAAATGTTATGACTGTCCGCGATAAGGAGACGAAATTATTTACGCGACGAGCACGGAAGACCGCCTTATAAACGCGATTTATCAATCATATAGATATCTGGACGAGAGTGTTTGCCGCGAAAGCGTTTGCAACTTTCAATAAATTCGAGCTCGAGATTACAAGCACCCGACCAGTCTGCAATTATCTGATACGGATTATCGATCCGGCTTGGCATATCCTCAAACGTACCGTTCCGCTCCGTACAACACACTAGGTACTTACATATTTCGTTAATGGAGATCGACGATTCTACGCGACAATATTTATTACGGTTGATTAATTCGATATCGAAGCTTCGCCTCCTCGAACAGATAGATTCGGGGATCGACGATTATTTATTGTCCGCGGAAAGGTTACCTAACCGAGATCGTGGATTACTCTCTATTGCGGTTCGATGATCTACGGAAACCGTACAATAAACCGGGTCGCTGCACTCCCTTCGGGATCTCTTAATCGCAGATAGACGGACCACCGAAATGCTTTATCGAATCAAATTTGATTTCAGTTAAAAAGAAAGGCGTAACATTCTGGACGGCGAAATTGGATTATGTATTTCGAAGAACTTTCTTCGTCGATTGTAAGACTTGCGAGCCAAGTAAAAATGTCCTTCTTTCTTTAAAAATTGCATAGAGAGTTGACAATAATATATCGACTTAAATGCTTAAATTTTTTAATCTCTTCACTTTATCAAATTTTGTACATCCACCCGTTTTTGCCATAAATTGGTAAAATCCGCCTACAAATGACGGACACTCGTCATCTTCGTGGATAAATGTTCATATAGATTCACTTGCATAATGTAAAACTGCATGCTCTCATGATCGGTAATGTTAGTTAATAGAAGATGTCATTTGAGAAACAGGTAATTTAAAAATATATCACATCCATGAATAATGAGATATCATTTGAGCGTTAAATCCTCAGTTTTTCCATGTAATGTTGCGAGAGACGTCGCGGTAAAAAGTCACGACTTCTTGTACAATTCCCAACGGTAGTAAATCAATCCTTATTCGCGTGAAACAGTCCAGAGACCAGTTTTCTTCTAGACAAGTATTGTTTTTCGCGAATGAACTATAAAGGTTTGGGACCTCATTGCGACATTTTCTCCACCTGTAAAGGTATAATAAAAACTGTTCTTCGTCCCTTCACTTTAACGGATATAATTAGCTATTTACGAGCCGGCTCTACTAAACTTTCGCGAATCGAACTGTTTTACGATCCGGTCGTAAATTCGGTAATTGTGGGCTCGTCAAAGCCGATCCTTTTCCAGAGGAAATCTAGGCCGCCGTGACCGATCCCCGCGACCCCATAAACCAGCTAAAGAAACTGCCGATAACGTCGTATCTGAGCACACTGGCCCCGATCTGCAAATAATGCCGAGGACATGACGTGACGTGACGTGACGCGATAGCGAAACTATTTCGTGTTCTTAAGAATCGTCCCCGCGACCCGGCTAGCAAAACAAGTTTAATTAGTAGCTCAATCAATTCGAATGACTCACGTTATTGATCATTACGTGTGAAAAAAAATGTTGAGAATATTCCATTTCGACGGAACCGCGAATAAAATTGTAAATTTGTTTCGATTGTACACATGCTAAAAATTTCATCGAAATTGGTTAACGTTGCTGCCTAGGAACCCACAAAAACGATTGAAAACGGTAGAATATCGCATGTACCTGCACGAGAATCGTGAAAAATTCCAATTTTTCCCATTTCTACTCGTTTGTAGTTCGCAACAGCGTTAACAAATTCTGCTGAAATTCACAGGAATCTAAAAAATATAATTTTGGGAAAACAGTTGTTCGGTTTGAAAGGGTATTTAATGGAGTCGCTGTATTATCAATCCTACGTTTCAAGTAATAATAGCGTGTGCAAGTAGAGAAGACGAGCTCCATCGTTAATCGAAAGATTTGCGTGTTGGATTTTTGCATCGTGGACCGATAAGTTGCAAGTTGCTTTCGCGTGGTGCACTCGCTTGAACCTTCCGACAGCTGCTTTGTTTTCGAGCTTCGCTGGAATGGTCTATGAAGTAAATGCTATTTTAATTTTATCTCGTTCGACTGCGCGGAAAGGTCAACAATTTTTAGCCTACTCGCGGGGCGTACAGTTCTTTCGGTGGAAGCTGAACTCGTGTACAACGAAAAACCGTGCGAGGTCCGCTGAAATGACCCGATCCATCGCCGGATCGATAATGAACTTGTTTATAGTCTGCGGATTCGATTTAGTTGCCGCGATAACAATTTGTCATCATTTGTCACGCGCGTCACGCGGTCGGTATCGCCTGCGGCGAGACTCGTTTTCTGAAATTTGTTATTCCGCTGCGGAAAATCTAACGACTTGCGACGCCAGGTCAGTAGTCGCGTTATGCAATCGAGCAATCGAGGAAAAAATGACCGCGATAACAATAATCGTTTCCAGGAAAACCCGATAAAGCGAGCAGCGCGACGACGACGCGACGGTTTTGCGACGCGTCTCGTAAGTTTTACGAAACACCACCGATTCCCGGTACGGGAATTAATGATCGTCTGCTGGTATCTTCCTTGTTGTGACCGGTCAGGTATGACAAAGTGACTCACTCGCTTAAATCAATATTTAGCACGCCAGTGGTATGAGCACTCGCGTTCAGAACCGCAGTTCTTTATTTGCGATGATCTATTTTTCAATTTTCCACGACGTGGATGTAAGTACTTGGTCAAATTTCCAGCGAAACTATCTTACAGTAATACTATATCGATAGTCGCATCAGGACTGTAAGTCTATAGGAAACAATAGACACGATTTTGTCGATTTTATGTACATATTCGATAAAGTGACGCGTAGAAGCGTTCAAAGAATTTGAAAATACTATTCTGAACTACACAAAATTATTTCAAAAATAGATGTCTACGCGGCTCCTGTATTGTACAATTAGTCGTCCGCCGACATAATGGGTCGCTAAAGCAGTTTATAGCTCGGAGCAATAAGAAATCATGTCAGGAAATGAAAGACCCATTGCACGTGGGTGTCGTTGATGAAGGACCAGATTTCCGGTGGAGAGTTAATGCAGACAATTGTTTATTTTAAAGATCAGGAAAATATAATCAAGTGTGGCAATTAGTAAAAAATTCGTGAGGTGTTTTTGCTCGCGAATTCGAGAAAGCGTCGGGAAGTTCCAGTGGATCACTCGTTAGCACGACTTAAACACTTCTCTGATAGAAGTTAGCGGCGGCTTTCGGTTGGAGGATCGGCCCATTAAGTTCTGTTTCCACGGGTATAACAAACTGTTCTACCTAAAAGGGACGTTTTTCAATTCTTCCGGCGAACCCGCTTGATCTTCAAAGCGGGCCGAGTAGAACAGGCGCAAACGGACCAGGGAGCGTCGTGTTTTCCCGCGAAAAGGAGGATCCTTCGGTCGTTTTCGAGTTCGTTAATCGTCGAAGAGACACCGAGGCGAGAGGTTCTCGCCGCGGCGAAACTTCCAGCTGCCAGCTGAAAGAGTACGCGGCGAGGCTGAAAGCGCGCGGACGCTCGCGGGGCGCGTTGTTCCAAAGGACTTCTTGTAATTAACTGTCTAGACTGCCGACGTTATTATCTGGGCCTCGTTAGCGTTATCTCCGGCAAGCGGGAAACGTCTGCTGGAAATTACGCGAGCGTGCGCGCGCGGCTGCTCGTGTCCGACTCGTGCTGCTCTCTCACCGAGCGAGTTAAACCGCGAAAATTGCCGCTCGCCGCCTTTCGCGTCTACCCCCGTTCGCTCCACCTACCCCGTCCCCCTCTATCCGCGATCGATTAATTAACTAGGAACGCGGCGAACTCAAAGTTTCGAGGAGGTCGCATGCTAATAACCTCGATTGTGCCGTTCGACGACCGCGTCGCTCTCCCGCTCTCGTTTGAACTGTCGCTCGTCATTTCCGAGTGAATTCTTTCGCATTCAGGGGTGAAGTCGCCGATTCCGCGCCGCCATTCATCCCCCCGATACTTCAGAATTGAAATTTCAAAGATTACTTCTCTGTTAAGTCGCGCGCATTCATCGCTTTTCGCTTCCTCTGTGAAAGAGAAAGATTCGACCGTCCTAGATTGTTTCTCCTGAAGAGAACCAGTCTTCAACTTTTACATTAATTTTACTAACTTCAAACCTAGCAATATAGAATGCGATTCAGATCAGTAAAGATATCTAGCAACGTAGATAATCGAGGTTCTATTAAATCGTAGATTAAACGAGCAAATACGATCCAAATCGTGTCGTTTTAAACGGAAAAGTGTCACGAATACGTTTGTAAAAATGTCATCAAAAGATTACATCATCATTATACACAACCAAGTTTTTTCGTTGAATCAGCATCGTCGTTTCTCGATTAAATGTTCAGTTTCTACCCATCGCTACTCCGTCGGAACGTCACGGCGGGTTTCAAGTTCAACGACCTTACCTAGTCCAGCGTAATCAAAAAATTGATTATGCCTTCCGTTTCAAGCTGTTGGCGTTCCCGGAGTTCAAGAACATATTCCGGTGAAGTTGAAGCGAAAGGGACACTAAACACGTCCGAGAAGTCTCTCCCTTTGAGAAGTTCCGGCAAGTTCCGTTTCTTCGAACCGGTCGAATCAGTTTCAGCTATCGTCTGAGAAGTTCCAATCAGATGGCGGGGAATTTAAAAGGAAATTTTATTTTCGCTTTCTGATGGAGTCGCTCACGAAAAGCTTCAGTGAACGTTCCTCTCTCCGCGAGCCGATTCATCACTTCGGGACGACAATCTTCCGCGAGCAACGCGATATCTCGGTTATTTCCGCGAGGAAGGGAAAAGTGACGCGCGATTACACGCGCGTAGTATATGCAAAACCCATGGACGAGAGAGGGTTGCGTGTCCGCGGTGTGTTCGTGTTCGGTGTCGGCGTAACACCGTGATAACACCGGGGTCGACAACCACGTTCTGGAAAAACGAGACTCTCGAAACCGGCCTGCGGATTAACAAACAAACGCGCAACGCGCGCACCGGATAAAAAGCAATGAGAAGCGCAATAATTTTATTGCAGCGAATTTAATGCGTTTCCCACCACACAGACTTTTATTTATAGATAGTCGAATTCATTCCATATTCTTTGTTGTTCAACCCTCACCCGCCCCTTGTGTTATGAGTGAACAGTATGTTCTGTATACTATGCTGCCCATTGGTATGAGTGCAGACATTATAGCAGTATAAAAATGAGTACAGTAGAACCCCGCTCGTTACACAAAAACTTTACTTAGATGATGAACTCTTTAGTACATAGTCCTGTTTCAAGTCAAATAGAGATACAATAAAACAATTAGTTCGCGTCATTCAGTCAATAAGGGTTAAAGTTATGGTACTTAGCATTCTTCCACTAAATTGTTTTAATATTTCATAAGGGACGCGCATTTCATGATACATTTGAACGAAGATGATAATCAGTCAAACGAATTGCGTGTAATGATCGTGTTAAATGTCGAAAAAAACGAGCAGACGTTCCGTTGATTTTTCCCTTGACAGAAAAGAAGAAGATTAAATTGTATCGAACTTAATTATTCAGAGATCTTATCTCGAAGGGAAACGTTGTTAAGATCCGTATGAAATCCTGAACGAAGAGCTACTGCTTTATTTTCAACGGTGCTTAACACGCTACGGCTGGCCATGAATTTTTATACCACTAGATTGCCTAAATGTTTCTGGTGCGACTGCACAGACCTCGCTTATCCACAGCACATCTGTAACACGCATCGTAAAATTGATACAATCGCAAATAAATTCAGGTCACCTACATACAGTGTGGAACTAAACCTCGGGCTATAAGTTTTCTCTCTCTAGAACGAAAGTTGAAAATTGACCTTTCTCATTTTTTTGCGAAGTTGTGTGATCTAATAAGGATCCACGTTATCTGCAAGAATAGCTCGATTGAAAATTGCGACGTCCGGTCGTTCGTGGTCATTTAAAGCGAGACTTTAATGTAGAACTGTCTACGTAAGTTATTTTTACAGTGTTCATACAAAGTTTAACAGCGTCGATGTAACTTGGTTTTAAACAGATTTGATAGAACTTCTCGTGCAAATTAGTCTGTCAAAATGGATTAATTTATATTTCACAATTGAATTTGCCGGCGAATTGGATCACGAAAAGTAACGATCTATTCGACGAAACTCTTCGAACAGAGGTGGCGGATCAACGAAACATCGAAACCACCCCTAGACAGTCTCTCTGGAGCGAAGTCTCGTTGGAGTTCGCCGTCTAAAAATACCTAGCGAACGTAATGATCGTGGTCCCCGGCACGATTTTATTATTAACGGGCGATTGCGAGAGCGCGACCGATCGACGGCGACCTCGTCGTAATTTCCCGTTGATTTCCTGCTAGTCTATCACGGGCCAACGAGCTGCCTTCGAAATTAAAGCTATTGTCGCCTGTAACGAGACCGACCTACTCGATCGGTGAATGCTTTCCTCGTAAATTGCGACCGGATCACAATGGGGACCGCGGCTGGCAACGATGCGCAACATATTCCCGCCTTACAGGTGCGTGAATCGCGACTACTCGCAACTGCGCACCGGCGAATTTCCGTTCCCCAGACAATCTGAAGAGGGTGTATACACAATAATTGCAACCGTGCAACGCGGTTACGAAATTCACAACGATTTCACGCTGGCCCGCGGCGAACATATCGACCTGGGAACACGCAACTCTTTTTTCAATGCAGTCGACCGCTGGTGAAATATAGGTATACATATTTATATTGGAAAAGTGATCAACAGCAAAACGATACTATTCAGACATAATTAATAAAAAATATTGAAATGTACTGCCTGCGCCGATTTTAGAATTCTCTGCTTTCGCCTCGTTGACCTCATTTTTTAAATATTCTCTTTTTGGTATATAATAGGACAAAAATGAAATTATTTTGATTTTCGAAATTTTTAAAAATTCAATCAATTCTACGGAATTGGAAAGAATTTGTTCCGCGCTCCTTTCAATGTGGCAATATAAAAAGATGGCTTTCTTGCAACTGTTTTATTGCGTTTTATTCGACATTTTTCGTACGTGATTCAATCTCTTTAATTTTGTGGAGTAGCGTACGTTGTATTACGCATATGTAATGTATGAAGTATAAATTTACGATGCGTTCACGAAGTAATAGCGTTTCTTTATAAAAACCGATGAATATGAACACGACCATGTTATACATATTCACAGTTGACGCATTGTAAATTACCCGCGTGTGCTGTATTTTATGAACCATTTGCAATCGAGACGAAACACGAGGAAAAATCCGTCGACTTTTACATTTCAGCGTCATTTATTTATTCGAATTACTACATTAATGCACGCCACTTTAATGAACTGGCATTACACGTCAGCAGACTGCGGATTTTGCGCATTTCGGATAAAAATGAGCTGGATCGAACGCACAAGAAAATTCGACTCGTTATACATATCATGCGATGAATCCAGACAATTTTTACTCTGCATCAAAATCCGTCTGTACCTCGCTATTACTTTTCGAAGAAGTTCTCCAAGCAGAAAAACCTGAGATCTCATACGCAATATAAAATACAATTCGCGATACATATACACACACACACACCTATAACATATGTTAACCAATACCACGAATTAAAATTTTATTGTGCAGCCGGGGAACACAACAAAACAATCGTTCGCGTCCAGATAAATCGCGGACAACAAGCTGAGCTAGAATGATTCTAAGCGCTTTCCCGTGAATCCTCTTTGCGGTCGCTGTCCGGCGAAAAACGATGTTCGAAGTTGCGAAATCCGCGCCGAGCACACAAGGATCTCCGGTTCGGGGAACAATTTCCCGAAAATCCGGTGGCGATCTAGCGGATCGAGCAAGTGGAACGTGAAAATCGCGCGTCGTCACGGTCGATCGCGGATGGATGCGCTCGCGAGGAGCGGAGCCGAGCGAAGCGGTCTCGGGCGCCGCGTTTCCCACGGGCCTGGCTACCGGAGCAAAAAAGAAGAGAGGAGAGAGAGAGAGGGAGAGAGAAAATGGCCGGTGGAGGGAGAAAAAAATGGAAAACGAGCAAGCTGACCTTAATTTCTTGTCGGAAAAACGCGAGAGAGCTAGGAGCCGTATCGTGCGGTGCCGTGCCACGCCGGTTAGGGGCACGTGTGCACGTTGCAGATGTATATGCAGGCGCGTGCAACCGGCGAGAGCACAGTTCGCGCGCTGGCGAACGGGGCGTGCTTTCGATACTAATGAGCCAGATTAGATGAACCGTTAGATCCGCGCCGCGATATAAATCACCGGTAAAAGTACGTGCGTTAAGGTTTCTGTTCCAATTACTTATGCACGCGTGTCCCGGATTCTTCCCCGGGTCCGACGAGATTGTTCGCCACGGGTTCGGAGATATGAGTTTACCCCGCCCCGTGGGAATTAAGCCGAGAACCCGGTAGATAGATTCCCCGCCCCCCGCCACCGTTGCAATAGTCTTTCGCTACGATATTTGTACTTTTATACGCACCGTTTCAGAGATACTTCGGATACCGCGCGCCGCACCGCTCGCTTTACGATACCTTTATTTTCCGATGCGCGCACACTCGCCGAGCACGGCTTTACGCTGTTGCTACTTTATTGCGGCAGCTTTACGATATCTCGGATAATCTTACGCGGAGGAACCGTAGCGGTACGCTTTTAATATTTTTATTACCTTCGATGAATTCGGGCTATGCTCTCCGCCTTATGCAGCCAGGTTTTTTTACGTTGGCCCGTCGCCGTGTCAGTTTCTTTACCGCTGTAGCGATTAGAACGCCTTCGTTTCCGAAAATGTCGCAAAAGAGCAAATAAAATTTCACAGGTCGTTGTAATGAAATTTTTATTTCAACAATAGAAAATTAGAAATGTTTGTCTGTCTCCCTTATCGATTTGCTTTATTTTAACGTTAATGAAAGATGAGTACTGTAAATTTGTTCGAGGGTTAAAGATCTAGAAACGATAGAATCGAATACTATTTTATCTAACTTGTAAATTGTTCGAACGATATCCACGAGGAGATATTGTATCCGAATCGTTTTATACTTGTCGAGAATGATTGCTGCGGTATTTCCGTTTCTTACAGGATATTTTTACGATATTCTATATCATCGTCTACTGAACCCCAGATTATGGGGTCCAACGGATGCCCGCTGGTGGATATGGGCGAGCAGACGCGAGACTGAAACCGTTTCTGACAGCAAGGGAATTGTTTAGGGCCGCTCGCGTAGAATCCAACGAGAGGGATACCTGGAACTATCGAAGATCTCGGGGAACAGTCGGAAGCACAATGGTCCGAACGATCATCCGTGATAGAAAAAAAAATATATCCGTCGGCTCGAATTCCAGCGGAGCTTCAATACCTATATTTCCTCTCGTAAAAAAGACCGTAAATCCCTGCATTGAAAACAGAGAAAGGGCGACGAAGGGAGCGATAGCGCGGACCACGGTGAGCAGAAAAATTCAGAAAATCGATGGACGAAACCGGACAACCGAGGTTGTTAACTCTTTCGGGAGTCATTCTATAATGCGAACGTTCCAATCAACATGTAAAACCAAGAAAGAACAGTTGCAACCAGGAATTTCATTTTTCTGCATTCGAAGTGTGGGATGACAGTATCGAAGAACTATGAACAGTGTCACGTCCGGTAGTCCAGCCACTGATAATAATTAACAATCAAAATATATTTTCAATCTCTCCCCGATAATGTTGCACGAGAAGTGAACACTAAATTTCATTATCATGAAACTCAAAAATTGCATCGAGTTATTCCTCTTTAATTAATTATATTCTATTCTTCTAAAGAAAAGTCCACTTCGGACGTTACAACAGTAATCTAGAAGAAAGTGATAGAACTTCTATTAACTACGTTCGAGTAGAAAAATGCGAAACAATTTTCTTCGCGACAGATACATAAAAAGAAGTGTGGATTTCAGGAGGCTCCCAGCTTCCCGGGTTTTTGCGTGACGGCTCACGACTCAGTGTTCCTAGGGTTAATGAAGTCTCGTTATTGGTTTAACGCTTCGAAGCGCCGGTGGCAATCAGTATTAACTGTAGGATAAGTACAGCGACTTTCTTAAGGCCTCGTAAGTCTACAAGCTCTTCGTTAGTAGATTCGGGTCAAGCGCTTCGACAGTGTGGTCTACTTTTGCGCGGGTCCAAATCCAGCGGGGACGAGCCAGCTACGGACAACGAAATTTCGAATTACTCGAACAACTGGATGAGTTAATTCCGAATACAATTTCCGACTACAGAAATGTCAAGTACCAGCACACCCTTATTGTGTCTTCTCGCGGACGAATGATACGCGACACATGAATCGCAATCCCCCCGTGCGAAAGCGCGCTTAGGGCGTGAGGGGGTCAGTCGATCACACCCCCGGGGATCGCGAGCACGAGATTTCCGGCACACCCTGTATAAGGAGACGCCGGAGGCCGAGCACACGATCGGGCTGATGACATTTAAAAGTGCGACGGGAAGGTATCGACCGGCGGAAAAGAGCGAGGGAGAAGCCGAGAGAGCTTTGAGAGAGGGAGAGACGTCGGCGGCGAAGCGAAACGGGAGCGAGGGAGACCGACCGTCGACCCAGACGAGAAAACTGCAGTGAAAGCCCGACTCGCATTCTGGGCCAGACGGAAGAAACACGAGGCAGACGGTGTAACGGCCTCCCTCTGTCTCGTTCCTATCGATTGTTCCGTCTCGATTCGCCTCACGGCTGGCTGGCCGCGTCCGCGCCGACACGCTCGTTTTTCCTATTTTTCTTCCCTTCCTGTCCCCCGAGGGGGCAACGACGCGACTTTCGCGCTTCTCCGCAGACCATGCCGACGCGACGAGGGCCGAATTCGCGATTACGCGAACCGCGATACCAACCGGAATCACGATGACGAACCGAGAGGGTGAATCATGACTCCGAGCGAACGACCGTGTCCCACTGATGCACGCCGAGTGCACCGTTTCCTCGGATATTTTCTCAGAATCATGTTCTTACAACGGGGAAAGCTTAAATCACGGAAAGAGGACGTTTCTTGAACCCTCTGAGGATGATGTCTGTACACCTTGCTGACTCGAATAGATCTTTTAAAAGATGTCACACCCAGTTTGCTTCTTGATGATTTGAACTCTTTGATATTCGATGTGCAATATTTTTGCTTCAACTGGCGCCTAGAATTTAGTAAATGGAACGACCTTTCCGCAATTGGAGTGTACAGTGAGTTCTCGACTTACCCGGATTCTTATAAGCGAATCAGAAAATCAATTCCGAACTGTGAAATTCGTTTTTTCATTGCCAGAACGGCAGCTTTGTGGTATATATGCGACAGAAGCGAAGATAAGCGTTTGCTTGTGTACAAACTTTCCTGTACATAGTTTCAAATGAGTACACTCATGTAGCATGTACAACTCAGATTGTATTAACAACGCGGTTTTTCGACTTGCGCGGAAAACGCTGGAACGAAGTTACCGCGCAAGTCGAGGACTTACTTGCTGTGTGTGCAAACTTGTAGAATACAAGCATTTCTTAAGAAATGTTAAAAAAGCAGTGACAACGTTCGTAACGACAACAGAAATGTGCATGAAGATTCCCACTCCAGCGGCGCTCGATTTTTGCAGAACAAAGTGCACGAGAAGACGATCGATCGATTAATCCTCGACACGAGAAAGAAGGATGAGGCTTAAGGTTTTCCGAGAGACATCAAAGCCACGGAATTCTGAGGAACAACGGCCCCGATCAGGCGAGCGACGAGCTGGTTGCGAAATAAAGTGGCATTACGGGAGAGACGGTCGCGATAAACGTTCGTGGAGGAAGGAAAGGATCACGGCGTCGTTTTTAAAAAGATCGGCCGCGTCTTTCGAGAATTTATTAATAGATCAATTACACAGACGTATCTTATCAAGTTATTGTTGCCGCGGACTGAAAGGGCTTTGATTGCGTGGATGCCAGACAACGCACAGGCCTGATAACAGCAGTCAGAGAAACGGAGGCGAGTCGAGCGGCCGCGATAACACGTGGGCCGCGCGATTAAACGATTAAAAATCGATGTCTGCCGAGTATCAAGTTTGCCCCATTTTCCATGGAGTTCGAAAAGGCGACCGCTCTTGACGTCAATGCTTATAGTCACGGTTAATTAGCAATACTATCAACCCCCTGATTAGCCGACGCCGATTTCAATTCGCGCAATTCGGATAAAAACGAAATTTTTTCAGCGGAACATTTACCGAGGCATGCCACTATATAGATTATTTCTAATTTGTAATTTCATTGGAATTTTTGTATCTTTCTTTATTCTACTATTATTCATTCTTAATCAACTTGGATGGTAAAGTTTCATAGCTGTACCACTCGTCGCGACAAAAAGTAGTTTCTTGCTAAACAAATTGAACACAGCCACGATATGAAAAATATTTCGCGAGTAAAGAAATTATTGCGCGATCGGAAATGTAAAGGGCGAACATACGGAAGTACATTTGCATTCTGATGGAATTCAACTTTTTCATCGATTTAGTTTTAGAAACGTTGACCCGATAGTTCGTTGTCCTGTAAATGTTACTTTATTTCGAATCGAATGAATTCTTTATCTTCCTGGTATTTATAGATTAAACTTGTATTTGTGAATAACGAATCATATTTGGATTGCATCAGTTGAAACCTATAAATTTGATTTTCACCTTTTTCGATTTTATCCAAACGGTGTAGTGCTACTAATAATTCCTGCTGTATGAATAACATATAGACAAAATAAAAATTTTCTTAAAACGTTAAAAAGGTTCAAAATAATGTAACGGTACTTTCAAATTCCTTAAATGTTTTACTGTTTAAAGTTCTAAATAACATCTACTCATTTTTGTCACTCATTAAAACGTCTTGATCTCCAAAAATGTCGTAGAAGGGAAAAGTTTTATTTTACCTAAAAAGACACGCGTAGCATTCATGTTTGTTAAGCTTTGTTTAAAATCTTCATCACGAGTCTGACTCGTTCGTTTCTTTCTATAATTTTTGTACGAGGAATTCTTTTGATCTCCACACTGTTTTAGATGTGCTTGTTTTTACTACAATTTTACTACGTATGAATGCACGCAATCTGCAGCTTATTCATGACTAGTACTGAACGTACCAACCATTAAAATCGAATGTTATGCGTTACCTTACACAAATTACAATACATGAATTTATGTATTTCGATTTTTCGTGATTTTTATTCCCTAATAAAACAGACGAAAATAAGATTCGTTTCGGCACCGATATTCTAACACTTTCCGCTGTACACGACGATTCCGCGTTACGGCGCGTAAGGGTACATTGAGACGGTAGCATTCATTATACATACATCCCCTAACTCGTATTTCGGCCCCCATTTGCATCCCACAAAGAGACAGGCGTCCCTACAATGAATAAAAAAATGGCGTCCCCCGAAAGCGAGCGAGAGAAAGAAAGAAAGAAAGAGAGAGAGAAGAAGAGAAACCAAAAAAAATGAATGAAAGAAGAAGACATACCACAAGGGCCATGTCGCGTGGTTTCGAACCCTGCACGTGAAGGATTCGTGCGCCCAGCTCAAGCAGCTTTCTCCTCAACTGTTTCACGGAGACGCCGAGCGTCTGCATGCAGCGACGCCTCAGCTTCATTTGAACCGCGCCGCCAGGTTGTCGACGTGCTGGAAACCACTGACCGTCAGCTGTCAAGCTGGCATAAACACTGGCACGGTTCTTCGACCCCGTAAGGTTGGCTACGACCTAACCTCTATTCCCAAAAATTCCTCACTGGTCACTTGTCTTCCTCGGCTGTCGTCGGCGAGAGACGACCGACTGCGTCTCGTGTTTCTTCTCGGAACGATCAACGCCGTATCTTCTCGAGCGCACTTGTTCCGCGTTCCTAACCTCAAAAATCGCCGGAATCCAAGTGTCATAACATGGACGCGGCGCGCGATCTCGTTCCCCGCGGGTTGCTGATGTCGACGATTGATCCGGTCGGTACAAAAGGAAACGGCCTCGTTTCTGCTTAATTCGATCCGGCACACCGGATCCCACTTGACCACACACAGAGGCCTTACCGTTGTTCAACGAGGAGGGAGAGAGAGAGAGAAAGACTCGACACACGCGTGTCCGTTCTCTCTCTTTTATTTCCCGCGGCCCACCGATATTTACAGAGCACTTCTACCGACGGCGCACAATCGGGTTACAGTCGCCGCAAAGCGGAGAAAGAAAAAATAAGAGACTCCGATGGAATTCTTGCGAGACGTTTACTCGGTTGTTGTCTCGCGTCGAACGGAGAGACCGGCAGCACACGCGTAGATCTTTTGACAGCTTCGACCTTGACTTTCGAACGGCCGACTCGTTTCTTCTCGCTCCTTCGATTCCGCCAGGAGATGCTGTTCTCCTCTAGTGTGTCTAGACACACACCGTACACTCGACTTCCTCGAGACTCGACTCCGATTCGCAGCAGTCGGCCTGTCGCCGTTTTTTCTATCCGCCGGCCACACTCGTTCGCAAAACAGAGGCGAAGAAACACACACGCACGCAACCGTGGCGAAAAGGACCGCGGACTATTTGGCCGCGTTCCCGCCGCTGGCTCGAGCAGAAATGTCAGTGGCGTGTCGTTGCGACAGTCGTATACTGCCGGTGTCTTCGATGACACGGAATCTCGTCGTTCGCGAGCGGGGACGGACGGCTCGGTAGACACAATACCAGTCGTCGTGACGCGTTCACGAGGACGTACACGCACGCACGATCCAGGGACGGGAATGTAGAAATTAACGAAACGAAAATCACTGCAACGGAACACACGTCTCTCTGTTTTTTCCCCGGAGTTACACGAAGGACGCTGCCTGCGCTCGAGTCTCTTGTGTGTTCGCACCGCGCCGCGACGACAAACTAGAAAGCGGAACCTGTTCCGCGATGGAAAACCGCGGACAAGGGTATCGGTATATCCAACGTGTTCCAAGTCCAGCGGCAGACTGAATTCGTCCGGTGGCTGTCAGGCCGCAGCACCGTCGACGACGAGCGTTACCCCCTCCCCGCCGATTCGTCCCTTTCCATCGAATCCCCACCACCCACCGTCGGCGCAGCGGTCGCGTTTACTCCCTTCCCCTAGCCCCTCTAACCCCTCCAACCGAGACTCGCGATCGTTTTCCATCCTCGTCGAACACACTGGCAGACGCTGGCTGTACGCGCGCAGACACACCGATCATCTTCGCTCGTCTGTGTGTACGGTGCAGCGGGTGTCCTGCGTGCAGCGGTATCAGTGCGCGTATCGACGGCTACGACGGTGTGTGCGAACTATACGCGCACGCATACACACAGACGAACCCAGCAGCCGGTTAAGCCGGTATGTCGTAGCGCGACGCAAAAATCATCCGCGTGGCGGTGTCGACGATGATATCCCCGCGGCAGGACGGCGAGGCGCGTTGTTATATTCTGGTAGGAGGGGAACGACGGCGACAAGGACTCGACACGGTGACACCGCGAAGTTTCATCTGGCCCAGGAAACGTTTAATTAATCGCTCGCAATCGCTCGAACTTAATTAGACGAGAGCTGGCTTTTAAGCAGCGGATTATCGCGCACGGCTACCGCCAACAAGGAACCCGCACTATCTCTCTCTCTCTCTCTCTCTCTCTCTCTCTCTCTCTCTCTCTCTCTCACTCCCGAGGATCAGCCGACTTTGCCGAATGACACCGACCGTACAATCGGTGCGTAATGTCGAGAATTTTTGAGACAAATTTCTAGCCAGATTCAAGTGAGTAACTTGAACAAGAGGCAGCTAATAACGTGCCGGTGATTATGAAAATAGTTAGACTGCGTATCTTTATGGAAAATAAAAAATGATTGCAAGACACAGGAGCCGAATAGAAGTTTCTTTCTTCTTTTGATTGTCTTATTAAGCTGAAATGGACACACTGATGTCGTGAAATCTTTTTAATTGGTACATTGCTTTAAATTGTACGTGTCCATTTTCGTAATAAATGCATAAAATCCGTATTCTACTTATTATGTATCACGTCGTTCGATTATACTAGTAATTATGTGACGAAGAGGAAAATGATTGTTTTACCATAACCAGACACAAAAGTGGAAATATCGGGAAGAGTAGATTGTAGGTTGAAGAGAATACTGTATTGCAAAGGGTTAATTCGAGAAAATTCTAATTACGGCGACGCCTCCCACGCTCGCCATCAGAGGATTGCATTTACAGATGTCTGTGTGTTGTCTGAAACAGTTCATTGAGTGTCCCTGCACCAGCAGCCATAGTAGAATCCTTGGAGCGTGGAACGCTCCCTTGCGTGCACTTTAGCATGCTCGTAGAGCCGCCAAATAATTCACATTTAAATGAACCAGAAAGGAGCGCAAAGTGCAAGATCGTGATTGTCGCACGTGAAGAGAGAGAGAGCCTGGTTCTTTCATGCGAACCGGTACGCTACAGTACGTGACGCGTGGTAGCGGACCGCGTAGCGAAAGAGAGAGAGAGAGAGAGAGAGAGAGAGAGAGAGAGAGAGAGAGAGAGAGAGAGAGAGAGAGAGAGAGAGAGAGAGAGAGAGAGAGAGAGAGAGAGAGAGAGAGAGAGAGAGAGAGAGAGAGAGAGAGAGATCGGTAAGAGACTGAATATCGGGGAACGTTTATTCTTTCATTGTACATTGGAAATTCCCCTTCCCGGTTTCAATCTCTCTTTCTCCGACAACTATGTCTATCTCTCTCTGTCCTTCTCTCCGGGGCCGATTTTCGAGGAGGGTTACCATCGGAGGGTCATAAAATTTTCACCGACGATGAAACGCACGCGGTCACGGGCACCGCGCGCGCGGAAAGTAAATTACCTTTCGCCGGCAGCGCAGAAGGTAAAACCCCGGAATTTCGAGTGCCGAAATCTCCGAAAGGAGGAAGGAGGTGCACGATATCTCTCCCTGGGGCGGGGGAGCGAGCGCATGCGCAGCTGTGTTCCAGTACATTCACTCGCGCGAATTATTCTCGTCGACTGTGCTCCAGCCGGTTCCATTAATTCGAGTGCGCCACTCTACCCTGTAGAGGGTGAAATTACCCTTGAAATTATAACAGGTTGATACTTCAACCGCACCGGCATCGACCGTCAGGTTGCCAGGATCGATAGCGGCCGTTCGATACCGCGTTCTACCCGGCTATGCACCGTTGGGAGTCCGTGCACCGTCGCGGCGTCGTTTAGAGAATAGTTCTCAATTACCCACGGAAGGAATGACAACGACAAAAGACGGTGCTGCTGCTCGTCGAATCGTTCAACTGGCAGGTCTCGCAATCGGATAATCGCCGGCTGCCAATTAAGCTCCCACCGCGAGCGATCGCGGCGCGATTTTCAGGCATTTCGTAACTTGGTCGTCCGGCCTCGATCGTGCCGGGTGTCGCACACCGGCAACGGGACAGAAGCAGCGGGCGCGGAGAACGCTCCTCCGGCTTCGACCTCGATCGTCGCGCAAAAGGACGCGTCTCTCTTCCTGAAGGTGCCACACGATGAAGCTCCCTGGTTCTCGATCGCGGGCAAAGGCGGCTCGCCGAAGCCAGCCGGTGCGATGCGACGCGCAGACGGCCACGCACACAACGTTCTCCTCGCCGCAGCGCTACCAGACGCAGCTGACCCCCACCAACGTTCTGGTGTCCTCACACCAAGAGGCCAAAGCCTCACCGACGAATTCTCACACCCGCGCTTCACGGGAGCGACGAAGCGCCGCCACGGAGCAAGCGGGACAGAGAATACAGGAGGTAGAGAGATACTCGCCGAGAGATAAGGAGAGGACTCAGACAAGAGAGAAAGAGAGAGGGAGAGCCGAAGAAGACAGTCTGGCTAGAGATCTCCGCATACGGTCTCGCTCGCGACGCACTCTGTATAGACTCGCCTTAAGGAACTCCGATGGCTGACCTTTCCTCGTGGCCAAGGTCGCGCCATGACGAACCGCCGCGCCGCCTGCTGCCTCCAATGTCGTTTTGACTGACTGCGATCCGTGTTTTGACGACAGGCGGCGGCGGCCGGTCCTCGGGTTGCGCGCACGGATACACACGACACACGGTCAGACCGCAGAGAATTGTTTTGTTGCTCTAGGAAGAAATTGCCCGTGAACCGGCTCGGGACCGAACTTTTCCATTACACGTCTTCCTGGGACCTTTTAGCGACCTACCCTTGTATTAAATTCTCGCTCGCAGCCAGAGGGCGCGTATTTTCGATAGCTGCATCGAGAGACTGCTCCCCAGGGAACACCTAGGCGGAGCAGCCGCATCCGTACGAACCTGGAGACGTAAACGCAATTACGTAATTCATTTTTCGAGCTTCCACGAAACGGCTGCGAGTTTCCGGGTAGCCCTGGAGGACGCGAACCTTCGGGGAACGTCTCTATCCTAGGGTAAACTTTCCCGTCGATGATTCCGTGCGTTCTCGGCAGCCGGCGTGGCGTTCCGCGCGGATACCCGCCACGAGCTCCCGGATCCAGCCAGTTCAAACATTTTCGTTGTACCGGCACGGTGCGGCGCAACTTTCCCTTTCACGAGATCTATTAACCGCGACGCGACGCGACTCGACGCTGCGAGGGAGACCCCGATCAAAACAACCGAGTCGAACGCGAACGCGCCGTGCAGATCTCTCTCTTTTGTCCTCTGGCATCGGGCTATCTACGGTGACGACAGTGGTGTGCTGCTGGTAGATGCGCTGATGGCGGTGATGACGACGTCGACGACGATGACGCCGCGCCGCCGACGACGACGACGACGACGATGGCGGCGGTGACCTTATCGCTTGCAAGTGAACGAGAGAGCGCGTGTCTGGCCTGTGCGTGTGGACGCGGCTTAATACACACCGAGAGAGACAAGAGGGAGAGAGAGATGCAGAGAAGGAGGAAGAAAGAGAGAGAGTCGCACGAGGCAGCAGTTGTGCGCGCGAGTGTAAGTACGTCTGTGTGCGACGATCGTTGCGAGCGTGTGCGCGCCGTCTAGACAGGAGGTTGTTGGAGCCGAACGAGGGTCGGCGGAGAGAGGCGAAAGACGACGCTGGGTTGGTGGGATTCGTACGGGGGGAAGGTGGGGTGGACGAGGGGATGGGGAAAGACGGCGGGGAGGGAACAGGCAAGGCAGCAAAACGAGATAGTGGGGAGGTATGATAACCGGCTATCATATCTCAGGGCCGCTGCTACGAGTCCGTTTCCCCTTTCTTCCCCGAACGATCCTTCTCCTCCTTTGCTACGTCTGCCCTCGGTATCCTCCTTCGCCCTCCTGTTCATCGTCTCGACGCTGCTGCACCGATCGGTGCAGAGCAATCTCTACCTCCACCACTCTGCTTCTGCTTTTCTTCTTCTTCTTCTCGTTTCTCCTCCTCCTTCCTCCTTCTCGTCTTCGACTGCTGCCGCTGCTGGTGATGGTGCTTCTTATCCCTCGCTCCTTATTCCTTTTCTTCGACCACCTCGCCTCCTTCTTCCTTACTAATTTTCCTTCCTCTTCCTTGCCCTTACAAATCGACTTCGCCGCGACGTGGCCCAGACGGAACGCGATAACTCTGTCTCTCTGCTCCCTTTTTTACCCTTGCCCTTTTCTTCTCTTTCGATTACGCTCGACTCGCCTTCCCCTCTACCCCTTCGTACGCCATTCCGCCACCACCACCATCGCCACCATCGCTTCTCCCTCGATTCCCACCCTTTCCCCCCTACCCCCCTTTTATTTGCCCTTCGCGAGAGACATCGCGCTGCCTTATCGCGGGGATGGGGTTGCGCCGGCTGTGCCGTGCTTCCAATCAGACCCTGGAACCGGTACGCGTCGTTCCGAGGGACACCGGCATCCTGAATCGAGGCCGACTCGAAAACGACGCCCGGACGCTCGATAACGCCCTGTCCTTTCTACTCGGAATCGTTCCACGCGCCTATTTTCCTCGGTACCGTCGCCTAATTCCATTCCCGATACTTGTACAGAGACCCTAAGTTGCTCAGGATCGACAGACTGAACCGGAACCTGTACCTGGTACCCTTCAGACAGCCTCGTCTACTGCATTGTTTATAAATAATTTTATAAATTTTTCTTTTTCTCCATAAAAATCCGCAGTCTATTTGCTTTCTGCAACAATTATTTACGCGCATTTCCGCACGCGGCGTACGTTCTCGCGCAAAGTTGCAGAATCGCGCGGGCAAACGTTCAAGCGTGATCCGTATCAATGGAACAGCAATTTGCGGTCGAAGGTACGCGGAAATGGAATTAATAGAACCCCTCGATAATGCACGATAAATCTTACATGTTCATGCGCGATTACGCTCAGATGACCATTTGAAACGGTTCCACATTTCGATCGATTGAATTTCATCCACGAATGAATGCGGCTATTTACCCTGCCCCAAGATCAGCCTCCCGTTTACATAACGCGCGTCACGGTGACTTCGATGCTCGACGAAGGTTTCTATAATTTGCTAATGGCGTTCGTGCGAGTGATTCGCTCGAACGTTAGCAAATAAACGGAGGATCGAAATGTTTCCGAGCTGCGTTTACATTCAAGCTTACGTGCTCGAGATGGCAGATCCGACGAAGAAACAACAGCCACGGCCGATGCAGTGTATATTTTGAAAAAAAAATCAAGCACAATATCAGGGGACACGGATTTCTTTCGCTTTTATAAATTATCCCCGGGCTTGTCCTCGCAGCTGGCTCTCGACTGACTTTCCTTAAACACATGTCACTCATCCCACTCAGACACGCGCGTATCTTCCCATGCCAAAAGCCGCGCTTTCGAAACTCGTCGCCGACTCATGCTACGGACCAGGATAAATATTTTAATCCAGGAAATAGAGAATCTCACTGTACACGGAAAAAGATGTTGCCACACACCGTCTCGAACCAGAAGTGCCTCTTCTTCGCAGTGTAGTTATCACAAAATTGCCGTTATTATTTCTAACGCACGTCGTATGTTAAGAAACTTCTTAAATTAGATTACTTAAGACAGCCTCGGGTTCACAAATAAAAATAAAAGTAAAAGTAATAAAAAGTAATAAAAATAAAATCACAAATAAAAGGGTTCACGAGTAAAATGATTAGATACTTATTAGATATTAACGATCGACTGTTTAACTTTTTATAGCCTGAATTTTTCTTACGGATGTAAAAATTAGACACCAAGACGTTGATACACGGAGCCATAGAGGATTAAGGATTCCGAGTAACCGCAGCTAACAGACACAAGCGTGTCGCACGAAAGAAGAGGGTGTCGAAACTTCGAAACTAATATCTAAATTAGTCACTGCCAGCTCTGATTGCTATTCGACAGACTCGAAAATCGCCGAGGATTGGAACGATCACCCTAAACGACTGCGACGCATCCCCATAGATTGATGGTCCCGGTAACGAGGAAAAGAGGTTCCGGCTGGGATCGAAGCTAGGCGGTGAGTCTGCGTGGCCGAACCGGTCGAACGAAATCCGCGCAATTATGTCAATCGCTCGGAGAGACGCTATTCGTCGAGTCGATTATATCACCGTCCCCGCCACGGTGGCGTTCCCTCGCAAAAGGCTTCGACTCGGCGCGGCGCGGCGGGGTAACGAGGTATCAAAATCCAGTTTGATCGATGTCACGAGCAAACGTGCACGCAGGACAAAGTGAAACGTGAACTCGAAAACGTGTCTCGGGCCGAGCAGATCGCAGAGAGCGGCGTCGTTCGCCAGCATATCCTGATCGTCCTGGTTGATCGCCCAAGCCCAAGCCCGGTCAAGCCCGGCCCGGTCCAGCAACGAGCTTGCACACGCTCGAGCGCGGATATCGACGCTCGTCTCGCTCGTCTCGCTCGTTTATTTTTTCCCGCCTCGATCGGGTGTCGTCCGCCAGGCTCGAGAGCACACCCGGGAGACCAATATCGGCCCACGTCCATTTCGCGCGCGGCAGATTATTTCGAATGTCGTTAGAACAGCCCGTGGAGCCAGACACGCGGAACCCGAGCGACACGTAGGTCAGGTATACCTCCCTTCTCCCCGATCGTCATCGATGTCCTCTTCCTTTCTTCTTCTTCTTCTTCTTCCTCTTTTTCTCACCATGATCGTCCTCCGCAGACTATCGATTTCATCAAAAAGTTTAGGCGCGACAACCGCGCCTCTTCTTCCCGCTCCTCTTTTTTCCGACGCCCGGTCCTACACTCTTTCTTTTTTTTCTTTCTCCCGTCCGTTTCTTGTCCTTTTTCCCCATCCGGCGAGGAGAGGAGCGCATCGTTGCGCGCTGGAATCCTACACGGAATCTCGTAAAATCTTTTATATGCCTGTGGGCCTCGCGTGTAACGACTCCGGCGAAGGTGGCGAATATTCGACAGAGAAGACGTTTATACCGCGATATTTGCGCTATAAATTTTAATCCCCCTTCCTCGATGGGTGTCTGCGTTCCGGCACCACGCCTCCCCTCGCCTCTGCTGCCCCTGCTGTATACCCGACGACGACAGCCGTCCGATAAAACCAGTATCGTCGAGGATTTTCGAGATTAGAGGGACCCGCCCGATAATTCGCGAGCACTGTAACGACAAAGGCCGCGAGCATTATCGATCTCTCTCGATAAGACGCCGCCAAGGCTTCCTAGGGACCAATGTGACATTGATAAACTCGTGTAGGTTTTCGCGATTCGTTCGGTGAATATTCTTCCTCGCGGACAACTCGACCAACCGGTTAATTAATTTCACTGTGCTCGGTTCTCCGGATCACTTTGTGGAACATGTTCTTTTCTGAGATGATCAATAATAGACTCGGCGTGTATATGTCATTGGCAACCGCGCAGACAGTGAAGCAAACGCAGATGACAAATTTAAATGAAGTACATGGTTTATTTATAACCGAACTTGTTCATCACCGATGATTTTCTCAGGTTTTCGATGCAACCCTTGTCCGGAAGTGTAATTGTTGCTAATTGTAACCGCCCCGCAGCATTATGACCGCTCGTGCCGTACTATAATCCACTTATACATACAGTGAGCTAGTCTCATTAATAATAATAACCATAATGAGATATTCACGAACTATTTCGGTGCCGTTTTGCATATTACAGTCATCGAGTTTCGTAAGTTAATTACGAACGTACCAGAAATGACAGGCAGATTGATCGAGCTGGTGCCGAGCAAAGGATGTGGAATTAATAATAACGCAACCGATGTCGGTAGTACACAAAACGCCGATAGTACTGTATTTCCAATATCGCGTTTAGATTAGATTTACTTTTTCATTAGCGGAATCGTAATTCGAATATCACGCGGGCGCGCACAAACATTTCCGAATTAAACAGGTTGTTTCGAGGCTGAATTTTCCTTCGATTTGTTCACCGTACGTCGATCATCTCCGTTCGGAAATCAATTTCAATTGTCCGGCAGATATTCAGTGAGAAAGCCCGTTTCTTTGAACGACACCCCGAGCTGATAGCGAGGCGCGTCGTTCGCGCTTCACGCTGAACGATAGCTCCCGTATTTATGGATCGGCCCGCATTCATCAGCCCGGTCGGGCATAAATTATGGAATTTATTTGCGCCCGTCGATATTTATCAGCGGGCCTCGAACAAAAAAGAGGCCGCTTAATTTATGCCCGGCGTCGCCGGTGACCGCACGCGCTCTTACCCGCGCTGGGAATTAAAATAAAGCAGCGCTCGAGGGTCGACGCCACACCGCGCCGCGTCGGCCAGGGTGAGAGACTCCGTGGGAGAGGGAGAGACTCTAAATCGAGTTAATTCGCGATCAATTTTACTGCCTCGATCATTCCCTCCCAAACATGGCCACCGACACGAATATACGATCGTGGTCGCGATCCTGCAAAAAAATAAATTCAGAGCCGAACCGCGCCGGCGAATGAAAATTCGAGAACCAAATTCCCTTCGGGATCAGTCGACCCTTAGTACTCGAATGTTGATCCGGAGTCACGACTCAAAAATTGCTGTACCATTATTCAAAATATTGTTTACATTTTCAATTTTTTTGGCATCCAATCGATTACACTTAACATTTAAGTATTGTATGAGGTATTATATCAATTTCATATCTAGAAAATCAAAAGAAATCGTATAAAATGGAATTATTCTAACTAGGAAGAAATGGACCGTTTATTTTGAAAGTGGTGTAAGTCCATTTTCTCTTGTTTTTTAAATTTTATTTACATTAAATTAAGCATGAATTACGTGATATCTCATTTTTTAAAAAAATGGACTTACACCACTTTCAAAATAAACGGTCCAAATATTACATTTTCGAATTAAAATGGCTCCGAGCGTAAAGGGTTGATCCGAGGATTTTTCGGTTTCGATAATAATCGTCACCAAAGCTGCCTTATACTTGCTCTTATGGAAAACGTGAGAAATATTTAAATATTAAATATCCCCGTCATACATAGTCATCGCGAATACACGACGAAAATTGGTAAACGGGTGGAACGATATATGTATATAATTCTATTGGGTTGACAAGGAAGTAATTTCGGTATATCAAGGTGAAATAAAACTGAATTTCTTTATGCAAACGATGAATCAATAAAATTCAAATCAATAAAATATTTTCTTATTTATTCTTCTTGGCAAAAGATCATCGAACAAAAGGGAGAATATCTTATTCATTAAAATTCATTGCTCGAGTAAAAAAATTTTGCTCTATTTCACCTGAAAATACTGAAATTACTATCTTGCCAACCCAATAAATCAGGCTAATTCGTGATTAACATTTTAGGTTCGGCGATTGTCGCGCAAAACTCGGCCACACAAAGTGAATTACGATCGCGTGTGAGGTTAGCGAAGGACATTGTTCGACGGTGAGCTGATTGGGGGATGGAAATCAGTGAGATCCACGATCAGCATTTGGCCTCGAACGTTCCTACCTAAAATCGGCCACGGAAAGTGAGCGCGGATGGGATCGTGTGCGGAGCAAGCTCTTGAACAAAAGAAAATTTTTGCAAAGGGTCGACGACACCGCCCCCGGGAACCCGAATCGATACTCGAAGGGGTAATTGTCTTACGGTTCGACCTACGAAAGCGAAAGTTACTGCCGGTCGATACACGGAGCGCGGACTATAAAAAAGACTGAAAAAGAGGAGGCAGGAGATAAGAGACAAAGAGGAACGCCGGGAGGCTTTTGTCGTTCTATTAATAACGCAATCGCGGCGAAAATACCGTGAAAGAAAAATATTGTGCAGTCTCGGCCGATAGTTGGAAAGCCTCGACCCGTTCATCGATATTGGCCGATTCCGATCGAATCGATGACTCATAACACCGTCGATTCCACGCACGAGATATCGAGGATCTTTTATCGCGACACGGACGCGCGAGCGCGCGGCGAGGTACGAGCTCGCGTGATAAAACGATGAGACGTTCGGGTTTCCGGCGATTTGCGTGGGTCAACCCATGTACCCTGTTATCTTTAGTGGCTTTCGGGCCTGGGACGCCTCGATCCCAGTGAAAGATCGACCGAACTTTCTATAAATTGAAATTCCTGACAAGCGACTTCACCCGCTCGCCAACATGCGGTACCCATCGCCCTCGTCGCTCTCAATTATTTTTCATTTTCTTGCTGTTTTATCCGGGTATGTGTTATTAATCCCTTTACTGTAACATTCTAAATGCCAAATATCTCGTGAAGTGTTGTAAGACAATGAAAGGGATCGATCGGTTTAACAAAAAAATTGGGTTGCATTAAAGAATCAAAGTGCAATCGCACCTGGTTCATACGAAGTTAGGTCGTATTAGACTGCGGATGTTTGTGCAATTTTCAATTTTTCTAGACGGATTTTAAGAATGTGGACTGTTGTTTTTAATGGAAGTAGCGTTTGTACATCTGAAACAAATGAGAATCGTACTAAACTCTGTGGAATTTTATATTCTAGTCTTTTTTTGAAAATTTCCAGGCATTTTTTTCATTAAAAAAATTGTCCCAGTTCCCAGAATCAACCCGTATGTAAAAATATGTGAAACTTTAACAAGCAGAATCTCAGCAAAAAGACGTTTGCACCAAGGTTTTCAATCGAATGTATTATTTTTAGCTTGTTACGTTCGAGTTCTGGTTCTCGCAATCGATGCAAAGGATTTTTCTGTTGCGTAAAGGTCTATAGTGTACGTTGATAACTGTCCACTCAGCAGACAGAGATTGTTCGAAGCAGCCTAGTAGACTCGCGGACGCCAGATTTCTTCATCGAACTATAGATAGACCTATATCAACGGACCGAGAAACCGCGGAACAAACACTCTACCGCGTGAAGGAGACGCCGACATCGCCAGTTTCTCAAATAACAAATTACCATTCGTCATCCAGCGAATCGCTCGACTTTGATAATTAATCGAGCCAGCTCATTGATTCCGCCATCGCTCCGAAAATATCCTTCGGTAACTGATGCTTCCGGGATTGCGCAAGAGTCACGACATCGTTATCGCGATCTTGAAAACGTGAGTTCCCTTCAGAGATCCCATGGAGATCTGTGCCTCGCACCATTTTTAATACAGATCAATAGACTGCGGACCTTTATGCATTTATGAAGAAATTCATTAGAGATTTCATCATTCGGCAACATGTATCTGTCGCAATTTTATAAGAATAGGTACATGCGCAGCTTTATGCTTCCGAATAATGCAAATTACGCCTCGTAAACGTGAAAAGTAGGACTTTTGAGACGACTGCGGCCTAGATTGATCTTTCATCTAGCGCTTTTGACTACTGAAAAACCCCATCGCATGCATTATCGAGAAATGAGAAGGCGCATCTCAAACTCTTGCAATCCTGGAAACGAGTATACCCCCTCAAGGGATGAAATTGTTACGAGCCAAGGTTCAGGCAGCGATGCGGGAACCGGGGGGAGTTTGGATTTTAGAGATATCTTGGGCCTAGGTAGGAAGGGTACACGTAGGACTAGCCAATGTCTATTTCATCACTGGGTCGCCTCGTGTGGAACATAGGAGTGGACTAGCCGGTGTCTATCTCACCACCGGGTCGCCTCGTGTGTGGAATATGGAAAAGTGGACTAGCCGATGTCTATTTCATCACCGGGTCGCCACTGTAGGGGTACACGAGGACTAGCCGATGTCTTTTCACCACCGGGTCGCCTCGAGGGAACAAGGGAGTGGACTAGCCGATGTCTATTTCACCACCGGGTCGCCACTATAAAGGATAGGGTCGTGGTCTCACTGTCTCGTAACTTATTGATTTGAATAGAAACACCTCGAGCGGTAAAGGTGTATCGTCATAGGATACTAGCTACTGGAAGATCGAAAAACAATATGCCTAATGGAATTGAACTCCGAATAGAGTAATACAAATAATATATTGTTGATACAAAAAGGTTGGATACAAATGTTTAGTGTAATGTGTGGCGGTCTCGCGGACTAAACTCTCTCAGTTTTGACGCACCGAGAAATGCTGGGGCGATCTACTACAGAGTGGTAAACAAGAACTTGAACAACCGATCTAGCGCGAATTGACTTTCGACGTGGAACGGTACGTACTGCGCGTATTCACTTGAATCAATCCAACTAAATAGGAAGGATCCATGCCCTTATATAGTACCCAAAATCGGATCTAGCGATGGTGGGGGCCACGTGCTACTTCTGATTAGAAATGAATTCTTAGAAGTTATATCGTTTGCAAGAGCCCCTTTATGATTCGATTTTGAGTAAGCCCTTTGTTCTTAAATAGGCCCTCTGTTTCGACACATATCTCCGGAAGGGTCAAGAGTCACCAACGGTAGCCTCTGCATACGTAACAAAATCAATTCGTACGTTATTCGTACTGCCCACAATGAATGAAACACATTTTTATTTTGTATAAAGATCCGCAGTTTACAGATCACAAAACAAGACACAGTCGAAAACTTGGAAATAAATCAAATGACTAACTAACAAGGGGGCGGGGTGTTCGTGGCGTGATCGTCGGACACGTCGTGTAGTATTTCACGCGGCTATCGACCGATCGAAGCCAGTCGCCTAGGCTAGACGCGTCGGACCACGATGTTTCGCAACCAATCGCGAGACCGTGTCGTCGGTGTTCCTGGAGGACAGGTGTCTGTCGAAATCGTGGGATCGCTGCTCGCGACACAATACGCGGTCGCAGGGACGCGGACCTGCAGCTCTGCAATCGACGTCGATCGACGGGTGTCGTTCCACGCTCCAGCAAGTTATACAACAGGCCGAGGACAACGGAGAAAATTCCACCGAACGGCTCCGAACGAAAGACTGTACAGCTCGTACGTATAAAACCAGCTTGTACTCTTTTACCAGGGCCGTCGCGTCGGAGCAAAATCTGAATCTCATTTGCTTTTCCAATATTTATTACCTACTACTAGCAAAATATCGCTTTGGCAAGAAAATAATTTCGGTATCTTAAGGTGAAATAAAACCCAATCTTTTTTATTCAAGCAATGAACTTCAATCAATAACATGTAACCGATTTCAAGTCTCTAGCTCATCAGGAAGTTAGTTTAAAATCAATTGCAAAATTTGCCACCGAACAAACAAACAGACAAATAGACAAACAAAGAAACAAGAAGGCGAGCTAATAAAAACGTGGGAAAATATAAAGATCTTTTGCCATCTTCCTGGTAGCTTCGCAATTCCGTGCTCATAAAACTTCTGGTACTTATCGGCAAAAAACTGATCCAAGTGCGATTTCAGGTCATCACACACATCATTTCACCTTAAAATACCGAAATTACTTTGCAAGGAAAAACGCCGCATGTCACAATTTCAAAAAATTAGAGTTTATGCACTAATTGTGCTCTATAGTATAGGATTTATGTATTTACCAGAAAAAAGTCACGAAAGTAAATTCGAAAGGCTGCAGAATATAATGCCATTTAACCGATGTCCTATATCATAGCATTAGTGATCTAAACTTTAAACGGCAATATCTCGAAAGTGAAATTATTTGACATGCGACGTTCTTCCTGACAACCACAGATATTACGTAGAAGAAATCAAGTGTTCACTTTTTACTTGTATTTAGAAGCATTTAATTATATTATTTGCGCCGCCGCGGTTTCGGCAATCAGCGTCTGGCAGATAGTCGAGTGCGTTTGTACTACACGGAACGAAGTACATGGATGGTACAGCTGATCAGTGGGTTGGGTGATTAATTATTTTAATCGATCAAAAGTGGCACGAGGCTGCTTTTAAAATCTGCTTTTCACAAAATGATTCAGGAAAAAGTGATAATACGTATAAATGTATAAATGTCATAATACGTCCTATCTTCCTATCGACCTTATTTTTCGAGGGCTGCTCGGTTGTGCAATCAGCGTGCGGATAAGTTTGGTGGCGGCGCGACAATCCCCGAAATCGCGTCGTATCGCGCCGGGTCGAATCGGGTCCCATAATCGAAATCTCCGGTTCTCCACCTGCGTTCCCGGCAGTTCCATCTATTTCTAACCGCTTGTCGAATGGATTCGCGCCGGGGCGATCAGCCGGCAGGCTTTTTAATCCTCCTGAAAAGCGGGTATCAACAATTCGACTCGGTCGGTGCTCGCGGCGGGTTGCCTTCCTCGCAAAAACCGGCGGATACTGCCGATCCGCTTCTCGCATGGTGGCAGACGCGAGACGCGGAGAGGTCAGTCACCCTGGCGAACATCGGCCAGGCGGAGGCAAAGAAAACGTTCTCTGCCCGCCAGGAGACGAAGACGAAACTGACCGAAGAACAGGGAGAAGAAGAAGAAGAGGAGGATGAGGAGGAGGAGGAATAATGGAAGAAAGAGGCTGACCAGTCGCACGGCCAGTCGCTGCGTCTGCAGTCAACTACGTCTCCTCTTTCACATGTCTTCCCCGTAGCGGCGGTCGTTTCTCCTGAATCCTCCGTGTCCCCTACCCGTCATTCACCCCTGCTCTCCGCTTGTCCAAGCCCGTTCGACCAACGAAAATCATTCTCGTTCGACGCACGAGAATGTCTCGGCGAGCTTGTATCTCGTGCGACCTCGAGGATCGCGAATATTTTCGCCTGATATCTTAACTCGGACGCGTTTATCGGAACAGCTGTTTGCTACCACCCAACCAAACTCCGGAGAGGCGTGAAACTTCGCTGAAAGTTAACAGATAGGGAGCCGACACTGAGATTAGCGCAGTCGACACCTGCCAGAACGCGTCAGCAACCGGAGATCTCGGTTGCGAGGTCCGGGCGCGTCGAGATTTTTAGTGATTTGCTAATATGTACAGCAGTGCACGATTAAATTTTCATGGGGTCTCGTCTCCTCTCTTCGTCCACCGAGGTGGTTTCACCGAGCTCGGGACACTGAGCGATGGAACAGGAGTGGGACAATAAATTTTCGAAAAGATGTGCGATCTCTTTGGAAATGTGCGTTACTGTATATATGAATGTATAAAACGTTGTGAAGCACGATCTCCCGCCAAGGTTTCCAATTGCTCCGCAAGATGACTCGTGACTGGGCATTCGAGAAAGTCAAGTTGGATGACCGCAGGTGATTGGAAGACGAGAGAGAGAGAGAGAGGCGCTCGCAGGAACCACGGTTTCTCGGGACCGCTATCGGTTCTATTTAGAATCGAATTTATTACGGGCGATGACTCGATGACTACTAGTTATCGGGCCGGGCCCGGTCCGAGAGACAAAGAAGCCGGCCAGCTGTTCGCCGATCCGCTTAATGGACTTTGGCAAGCCCGACGGCTACTGTGCGCGTTACGAACGCCTAATCCTTCCGACTATCGGCGGGTCATCTCGTTAATAAATTACGAGGTGTCGATCGTGTGGCCGCCGCCGCCGAGGTGTTTCCTAACGGGACGAAGATCGCACACACACACACGGACCGTGGCCACGCGAATCGCGTGAGCCGATTCGGACGATCACGGGACGGTTCACGGTCTTCCTGGTGATAACGCCGGAAGCCTCTTTCTTGACCTTTTCTCCGTTTGGTCGCATTCTTCCGAGAATTTCGATAGCGGAGACCCGCGATACCGCGACCTCCGGCCGACAGTTCAACGTATTTGTCGTGACGACCATTAACGCGATACCCCGAATCGCAATATCGGCAGACAGCCGAACAAATTGGCCCGTTTTTTGCCGACCGTGTGGTCCGTAGAAAACTCCAGCCGCTACATATTAGGAAAGCTACAATTTCCTCCATTTTACTCTTCAATCTTTTAGCATGGTTGTGTCACACCTTTTGCTCGTATTTCTTCAGTAAAATAATTTTTAGCTGACTAATCGCAACCGTACGGTCAGATCTCAGACCATTGCGGTGTGAATGTAGCTGTGGTGAAAACCAAAGGAAATTGAGAATCTTGATTAATTACAAAACGACAGTATTTTGAAGTCAAATTACCGACTTTATCATTTCTTTTGGCCTCTAAAAATTTTGTTTCGTGCGATAACAGAGTATACAGGGTGTCCCAGCTAACTTGACCACCTCAAATTTCTTTGTTGTTTTTAAAGATACGTCAAATGTCTGAAGGACAAAGTTGAATGGTAAAATTGGGCTCATACGATACCAAAAAAATGTTTGTTTTTCTGTAATTGTTTTTAGAGATATGAAGGTCACCTTCATTTTTTAAATGGAATGTCCTATTTTTTACACAACAGATCGATAGAGTATCAAATTCTGAGTGTAAAAGTGTTGACCTTCATATGTCCTAAACCTAATAGTTAACGAGAAAGAATAAATAAAATTGTTTCGATAATATCTCGTTAACTATTAGATTTAGGACATATGAAGGTAACACTTTTATACTCAGAATTTGATACTCTATCGATCTATGGTATAAAAAATAGGACATCCATGGTATAAAAAAATGAAGGCGACCTTCGTGCCTCTAAAAAATTACATAAAAACAAAATTTTTTTTGGTATCGTATTCAACGTTGTCCTTCAGAAATTTGACGTATCTTTAAAAACAACAAAGTAATTTGAGGTGGCTACGTTAGGTGACTCACCCTGTATATGTGCTGAAGATCCTCTGAAAATTTCAAATCAATTAGAGTCTGAGGAAGGGGGATCGCCGGTGGATGGCACAGGGCTTATCACAGACTCCCTTTTTTTATTTCGCTCCTCCTCAAGATTAAAGGATAAGGAAACGGTTGGAACTGCATTAAAGAATCACGATATTTCGAAGTCCGTCCAACTCCGTGATCTTATGAGCATAACATTCTTCTCCGAATGGTTTTGCTACCATTATTGCCGGCGAAGTATGCGAATAAAAATCTGTCTTGGCAAATTAAGGGGAATTCTTTCGTGGGCACAGAAGCAAAGAAAATCGTAGGTGTGTCTTAATTTCCTGTGGATCGTCTGGCTAGGTTCGATAAGTTCTTGTAAAACGCCATCTCGTTCTACAAAAACGATCATAAATTACTTTAACGATATCTTTTCTGGCGAGAGATATCGAAAGTAGCAATATTTCACGCATTCCTGAGAGACGAATCTAAAAATGGTGTTTCGGTGTCGCGGGATCGGGCTCGACGCGCTTGTAATTATTCTGTCGAATTTGTGCGGCTAATGATCGTGTCAGCGACGTTACAGTTAATTAACTACAAAATGTAATTACATTTGGCTGGATACATATTGATAGATCACCAGTTTATGGTTTTGTACGGCCAAAGTGAATAAATTGTCAGCCTAGATTATCGACACTTCAATATTCTGTTTTCTCATATCAATTTAGATGATACAGTAATCCCTTTACTATTCCATTAACAAATATTAACACGTCGCAAAGAATGTACAAACAAAAAATCGTCTTATTTTTACCTGTCACGAAGAATGTTTTCTCAAATCCCTTAGATTAGAAAAATACGAGAATGATTGTCAATTTTGTTTGCTTAGCCAACGAGAATACATTCTCATTGAACTGCACAAATTTATTCAGGGCAAAATATTCATTTTTAGATGCGTTTAAGTATATGTAGGATTAAGTAATAGATACATTTTACCCTATACCTAATACCTTCGATTTATCTTCACAAAAGTACAGCTTTCTACCAACAAAAATTAAAAATTTCTCGACTATTTTCTTTCCTCTTGGAAAACACAGAACATGCTTCATTTCTTCGATTCATGTTCACGAAAGTTACCGTTTCCCATTAGCGTCTTATTCCCTGATTTTTCAATCTCCGGTAAAGAAAACAGGAATTACGCCATCGCACGCGGAATGAACAATTGAAGCAGCCAGATTGTTGTTGCTACGCCGGCAAAAGTAAATATCGGCGAGCTGTTATTTTTCACGCTTTCCCGAGCAGTCTCGCCGTTGCGACGTCGCGTCGGGTCGTGACGTTGTAGGTTGTTTTGCGACCGCCGGCCGATTTTTCACCTCGCAAAGGAATGCATTAATATGTAAATTAAAACCGATTACGCCACGCCGAGCCCACGGCAGTATTTCATTGGCAGGAAGCCGGGAATATATTATTTATAGTTTGTTCCGTATTTTTTTTCATTCCGTCGCGTCGTATTAGTGTCGCGCGTGTTTCACAATACCGCGATCGGCTACAAATTAATCGTGTTCGTTGTGTCCGCGTGGAATTCCGTCTCTCTTTCTTTCTTTTTTGTCAGCAGGCATCCAGCTTAACGTCATCCGATCTTATATTTGAACTCCGGGAGCTGCACACCGTTTAGGGGGAATCTGTAGAGACTGTCTTACGGGCCGCAGTATTTCACCGGTGTTATGGGAAGAAAGTAGTACTTCGCCGACCCCGGTATTGTTGTGTATATTTTTTGCGGTGAACTCTATTACCTAATGCAAAGAAATATTTGTGTGGTTGCCGGGAAAAGCGTCGCCTGTCACAATTTAAAAAAATTTGAGTTTATCCATTCATTGAGCTTTGTTTTTCTTTTGTTATTTTACTTTATATAGTTTTATTTTATATAGTTTTTATAAGGTGGGTTCCGAACCACCTTGGGCACCACAGTTTTAAATGGCACATGGAAGATTGGGCTGGTGAGAAAGTAATTTCGGTATTTTAAGATGAAATAGAGCCCAATTTTTTTTATACAAGCAATGAACTTTAACGAATAAGATATTTTCAAAACGAATAAATAAGAAAATATTTTATTGATTAAAGTGCATCGCTTGGATAAAAAAATTCGGTTTTATTTCACCTTGAAATACCGAAATTACTTTCTTGCCAACGCAATAGTATAGGATTTACGTCTTTACCAGAAGAAAAGTCATGAAAATAAATTCGAAAGGCTAAAAAGAAAATAATGCATTAGTGATGAAAACTTTAAAAGGCAATATCTCAAAAGTGAAAGTATGTGACATTCTTCCTGACAAACACAGGTTTGTTCGGCGAGCTGGTAATCCCGTTATTTCAATCCGATCAACTGGCAGCGCTAAATTCAACCCTCCTGCCCCTTTTTCTCGATATAAACACAGAAGAACAGAGCTTTGATTTGTTCGAATAAAACTCTTTCCGCCCTTGTCCGCCTTCAATTATAGTCACCTACGGTTAACATATCTAATATTGGCATCAGCTTAAATTACGTCCGATTTGCACTCGTTACGGGACGGAATAAACCGGGCAACTTTTTATTCATCTTTAATTGCGTCTGCATGGAAATCTGTGATTAAAAAATTACTCGGTTAACGAGTAGTGATTGTCCTTAATAATACGTCAGAGGCCCTCACAGATCGCTTTATGAGTGCCGGGGTCCTGGTGTCTGTTCGTAATATAACAATAATAGCTTCTGAGAGGAAGCATCATCTTTTTACGTGGCGAGTCTGCTTTTGAAACGAGTCTGAAACGAAGTCTTTGTCCATTCTTTTGTCTAAAGCAATTCATTTGTAACATTCTCGGTGCCAATGAACGTATCTCGTCCTCCTTACAATTATACTGCGGATTTGTTTATGCAATTTTCAATTTGTGTAGGCGAATCTTAAGAAATTGGAATCATATAAAATGTTATTCTCAGTGGTAGTAGACTTTGTAGTTCTAAAATAAATAAAAACCGTACTTCTACTGTTTTATGAATATTGATAATAAACAATTCTGTACGTACGCTTCAAAAATGATTCTGAACCGAAGTTTGACTCCATTCTTCGGTGTGAAGCGATAAATGTTTAACAAACTTCGAGCCAAAGATCGAATCATCCGTCCTTCCCTTACGCATTTTGATCGAACAAGCTGGAATCGTGCAGAGGGAACAGAAATCTACGAAAGAAAAACAGCAAAAGTGGACTGATCGGACGAGTCTGCCAAGAAAAATCGATCGGCAGGTTCGCCTGCCGCTTCACCCACACAAATCGCGTGAAACATCTCGCAAACATCGAAGAAGCACCCGAAGAATCTCTCGCACTGCATTCACCTCCGCATTTCGGCGTAGATCTTCTCGGCGCGGCGGTTCGCGTGCGACGGTGAAAAAGTTGCTACGAGTTGGTCGCGCCGGAAATCGTGGGCCGATTTAATGTCTCACTTATCCACTTGTAATCTCGGTGGCCAGTCATCGCGGCTAAAAGTCTCGAGCGAGGAAGAGACCGGCTCGAGATCGCGGCGGGGGTCGCCAGATCGAAAAGAAACGACAGAAAGAAAGAAAGAAAGAAAGAAAGAAAGAAAGAAAGGAGAGAAGAGAGGTTTCGCCAAAAGACGCCGGGCGAATCAAAGTCAAGTACACGGGCGCGTCGCGTCGGTGTCTGCGAGACTTTTCACTTATTATGCCTAATGACTCAGTCGCTGACTGCAGAGGTCTCTTCGCCGTGCATACACGCAGACACATCGTTCCCTGCCGTCTCGACTCGTCTCTGTCCTTTTTCTCGGGCCGGCCAAAGCCCAGACAGTGACCAGACGTCACCGCGTTCCTCTTATTTTGCCTTTTATTAGCCTCGGTCATTCGGATCGACGTCGAACGCCCGTGAATTCCTCGGGCAAACCGGCTCGACCCGTGAACTCTACCGACAACGTTCCCCGAAACTGCGCGTAACAGCCTGCCGAACGGATTCGACGAAAGATTGCTTTCTTGGATATTGCGCGGAATAACTGGAAGATTGATCGTTTACAGCCGACTCTCGCTATTTGCGATCTTTTGGTAATCTCTTAAGGATATTTGCCCTGGTGTATTCGGATCCTCCCAGACTTCTACGATTCTATTGAACCCGGAGGAAACGTACTACTTTTTTTCTGAAGGCATTCTGCTTTCCGGAAAATTGAATTGGGAAATCCGGACGTCCGTTTGCGCGGAAATGTCGCTGGATCTGATCACCGTTCATTACTTACCGCTGCGTGTGGAGCGAAGGGGCAACTAGGACTTGCAGTCCCGCAATCCTGCAGGATCCGCGTCATTTTTTGGTCCCGCATTTCTTAACTTTTAATTACTCGCAGATATAGTATATACAATATCTAAACTTTCAATTTAGTGTTTCATAGGTGTCGACCGCAGTCGCAAATATCTATTTTGTATTAAACAATGATGTACAAAGTGGAGTACGAGTAATTGAAGGTATAATAGGTGGTACGAAATCCCGCAAATTTTGCGGGATTATGCGTGTAATCGAAGTTTCAATAGAAACTTGTTAATTCTTCTGCCGAGAGGCTTGAGCAGATTTGGAGCACAAGTAATGTTTTATGGGATCGTACGTGGTTTTATTATATATTTGTCCTCCACACAATAAAACAGGGCTCCCGCCAGTGCATAAATATCAGAATCTCGGTAACGAGCTCCGGCGATGATATACGATATTACCCGTTTACTTGGCTGGCTTCGATGAAATTATTATGAAAAATAAATAACGGCGTAACGTTCATAAATATTATCGGCGATCTAAACTGCTGATCATTATAAAGTCACATTTCCTTCGCGTAATTTACGAAGAAGGGGGTCGCACGGCGATTTATTGCAACCATTACGGATTTTACTATGGAAGCAAAGTGAAACCATTATTGAAATTAACTGGCGTTACATTATATACACGATCCCTATCTCTATCTTTATCTCTACCTCTATCTCTATCTCTATATAATAAAATCGTGTCTGTCTGTTTGTGACGGTATCAACTGAGAACGACTGAACGTAGAAAGCTGGGGTTCGAGCCATTAGACGCAGTGTTTCTTCGGGAGGGTTTAGGAGAAATCCGCATTCGGAAAAGTCCATTCGCCCAAAAGTTGTCACGTCATTAGTGACCAAAGACTTTTTCGCCCTCCTTTGGGCACGTTTCTGCTTATAACTTTTGGATTTGTTATTGCACGTGGACAAAGTCGCGGGTACAGCTAGTATAATACAATAAATCCCTAAAAACTCACGGTCAGGAAATCGTGGACGGAAGTAATCAATCATTCGGAGAAGAGTAAATTGATACTGTCATCGATTCGAGAGATACGATTCCAATTAAACTCTGTCGAACCATGGCCTCGGATGATCTCCTCGACCGCACACATTTCCCAAAGATAAAGTCCTGGGCCGGCAACAATCGCTGTTCGATCAAGAAAAATTTCGTCTCGCGATCATCGCCAACGATCGTAGATCCGGCGAGATAAAAGATAAGATCTATCGACGTGCCATGTCGGAGATCTCGTACTTTTCCTATAGAAATCTGCGGCAGGCTCACGGGGGATCCCCTAAAGAGGCGCAGAGGACAATGAACCTGGTGCAGTTGCGCGGGCTCTCTCTCTTTCTTTCTCTAGCGCGCGCTCGCGCACGCCCGTGTACGTGTGCACGCGAGTTCCATGGGGATAATGGGTAAACAATAATGAGGGAGAAAACGCAGGTGGAACGAGGTAGAAAAGGAGGTGGTGGAACGGCGTTAACGAGCTAGAAAACTAGCGGAAATTTACGCTCTGACAGATCACGGTTGCCTCCTTATGAACGATATAATAATAACTATAATAACGCTATCGGTCGATCGGCACCGAAGACGCGCTGCGTGTTCCGCAGGAGTTCGGCCGAGCAACGAACTCGCTCGATTGGCCAGTGCAGTAGCGCTCGCCTGAATTCGCAAAGTTCGGCATCCGAAAGTCAGATTCAGTCATCAGAGGAAAGAATCAACGTACGGGGTGTATAAAAAGTAATGGTCATCCGTCTTAGGGGTGAATCTACACCTCTGGATCGGTGGACATTTGTAAGAGAAACTTGTCGCAAAATTGTTCATAACAAAGAAAATTGTTAAAGTTGTTTTTACGTCAACACCTACATATTCAGAAAAAAAAGTTTGAAAGAAGACACGCGTCGCAAAAAAATAGTTATTGAGATATAAGCTGTTAAAATTTTGCAAAATTTGATTGTGTGGAGTTACACGTATAGACAAAAGCCTACTGCTACAGTCCACCCGACCGTGTCGATGGGACAGAACATAGTCGTGTGCGTGCCTTAAGCCAAACGAAATTTAAAGGGACACTTACCTGCAAAATATTGTTTATGACAGCAAACTTTAAGATGTACACGTTACTACAATTAACAAAAAACAATTGACAAATGGATTTAGGCTACTTTCAAAATGAACGACTCATTTGTTTGCGACACATGGCTTCTTTCAAGTCTTTTCTCTTCTGGATGAGTGGAAGGTGTTGACGCAAAAACAGCTTAAACACCAATTTTCTTTGTTATAAACAATTGTGCGGCAAGTTTCTCTTACAAATGTCCACCGCGATCCAGAGGTGGAGATTCACCCCTAGAACGGACGACCTTTACTTTTTATACACCCTGTACAATAAATAACATTCCAAATTCAGTCATTTCTAGCTTACCTCCTCAAATGTGGTACCAGTGGATTGTTCAGATTCTTTCGATTAAAACGAGTCCAAACACGACGTGAATCGATCGACTTTCATGGACTTCGTATATACCGCATCCTGATTTTTCTTTTCGCGTACGTACCTGCACAAAAACGTTAACCCTCGTCAAAAGGGTGAATTTGGAGTGCCAAATCTGTAGCAATCATACGGGAAGAATGGGGATGGACGATGAAAGTTCAAGCGTTACAGTTCCAGCGAGATCTAACCGAGCACTCCTGTACCCCGCGAGGAAACCCGCGAAAGCACGCGATGGGACGCGCTCCTCCGAGCGTGCACCTACCCGCGGTGGCTTCGGTAATAACAGTGCACCGGACGCCGCTTTATTATGCAACGTCATCGAAGGGAACGGCCGAAAGCGAAAAATCGTCGATCGTAATCGTCGAGCCGCCGATCCCGAGCGACGAGATCGCCAAGAGTGAAACCCTTAACGATCCGCCTCGACCGACGCTTTATAGTCGTAGCGTTAATACGACCCTGTTTAACTATCCACCACGGTCACCGATAAACGACGATGATTCCTCGTCTGGCATCTTTGGTAATTCAACCGGAGTGGATGGAAAGCGATTTTTTTCCGCTCGCGACGCGCTAACCATAGCGGATTGCGATTCTGCCTCGGTTTGCTTTTTTCAGTATCCGCTAGCGGCCATAACCGTGAATATCATGTTTAGAATTTATTATCAATTATAGCATAAAATTGAACATCGTGAAGCTGCTCGTGGTATAAATCAATGTTTATCTGCTGCGTGGAAGTTCTCTACGAAATTGATAGTATACGGAAAATGCGTGCCATTTAATTTTCATAAAAATCTTTTTTCTCCGGTGCAATGGATTTCGCGATAATCGACTGTGCACGCTTATATGCGAGAGTCTCTGCGCAAGGTGAGTCGTCTAGGTCCGGTACCTTAGGTTACTCGTAAACCATTTGTTATATGGAAACATGTTCCAAACAAGAATCGTTAGGATCCAACGGTGGCTTACGATGTAGTAACTACGATTTTACGATGTACTCTACGTTTTTGAAGATTATATTGGTCGTTCAGTAAAAGCTGTTCTCGGCTGTATGTACATTATAAATAATTATGAAATATCTCGATATCGATTTTTTCGACTATCGGCTTTGGTGGTATCGATGATGATCTTAGTGACTTGATGAACGATGAAGCAAACAATAACGCCAGTGAAAATTGCCATATAATTATTTGTAACAGTTTTTAAATGATTCAATTCTTCTGTATTCTAGAAATTGTTTGAATTCCAAATGTCGTATGAGAAAACTGGTTGAATTTCGTGCAAATAGTGTAGAAAAAATTATATATAGGATACAAATATCCTAGGTTCAAAGATATGTCTTGATGTTGGAATTAAAATTGCTTCGAGCACAAAGGGTTATTAGCAGACTGCGGATCTTCACGCAAATTAGAAATGGTCTGCGTCGATTGCAAGAAATAGAAACCAAACAGAATGTTCTTTTTTCCCTTAACAGTTCTAATAATTTCAAAATTTTCCTACAATTTTTAATTTCATCTACTCAATTTTCCTATAAATGCATACAAATTTGCAGTCTAGCTATTAGAGTTAAAAAATTGTTCTGCGCGTCAGAATTTAGTCTAAACGATATGACGAGGCTGAAGACAGTTCCGTGCATGATTCAAAGTGACAGACTTAGGCTTGCTAGTCGCGGCGGAACTATCTCGGGATCACGGCACGTCCTCGAACTCGCATAAAATCCTCGTCATCCTGTGATCCAGGGGTTGGTGGATCGCGTTACACTCTCGCGAAATTCCCAAAGTTCCACGAGCTATACCTGTGATTCCCGACGTCTGAGAGCCGCGACACGCGAGCTGGGTGACAAAGACGCCGACAACGAGGACAGCGAAACCGACGGGAACGCGATGAGTACCTGAAGCCTCTCATCTAGCCGGAGAGGGGCGGTGGGAGGACGTCAATCAATGCCTTTTCAGGGAATTGCGTAATCGTCTAGACTAGCCGACCTCTTTATCGCTCTTATCGGCCCGGCAAGGTTGATTCATAGGCGGCGACGACGATATCTAAGAGAAGAAGGTATTATTACCGGAGACGGCGAAGGTAATTATCGGATGTGCCGGTCCACGGGGGCAGGGGGCGGTAGCGAAGCGGGTGCGGAGCGTAACGGAGCGTAACGGAGCGGCGCGTCGCTCGTCAACGAGACCGGGTATCGACTAATCGGCGACGTTGTCGATTTTCGAAACTGCTCGTAGATTTTTTAATCAGTATCCGTCGTGTCTATATTTAGCATGGATTTCGGCGGACGTTTCGCGCCCGTGCGGCACCCCGACGGGATATTTCCGTCTGGTTTTCCCTTGTTATCCTCGAGATCCGAGGTGGCTCAAAGAGAGAGCGATATCACGTAACACAAGGGAAATCACGGGCACAGGAGGCGGCCAGCTTTTCACGAATGTATGGAATTTTTCATCTTTGCGAACCGAGGAGGCCCGTTCTACTCTCGCGCATCCGACCGCCCCTGTGCTCGTCCTACCTCGTCCCTAAGATTTTTATACGCGCACGTAAATTCGTGGAAGGCGACTCGGGAAATACGATCGCTCGGGGATTTCGTAAATTGACTTTAATTTAGGGAGAGAGAGAGAGAGAGAGTGCTGCGAGCAGGCGACGTTGATGCGCGTCCTGGCTCGTTTCCCCGTCAACTATCGCGGAGGACGTAGCTCAAAAGGTCTCGACGGTTCTACGGGGCGCGTTCGACGTATCTATCCGAGGAAGAGGAAGAAGACGACGAAAAAGTTGAAGCCACTCGGCTCGAAGGGGGAGCCGGCAAAAATCAAGTTAGCGGACGCGGTCTGCGCGCCTCCTGGTTGAAAGAACTTTTGCACTGTGTAGACGTCGTGTCGCGTCGGTCTGACACCGCGCTTAGAGACTCGGCATCCCCTAAGTTTCACAGCTAGAACCGCTCCTGAATCAGCCCGCACGTCAATAACCAAAAGACGTCCTCCGGCTCCCCAAGAGTCCGGCATCGATCCAGAAACCGCAGGAGACGAGCCGGCGATCGCCGAACACGAACCTCGGCGTCTCGAGGAGAGCAGAGAAGAAGAAGAAGAAGACGAAGAAGAAGAGACAGCCCCAAGGTTATGCAAAACCGTCCCGCTCCCCCTGGTTCTTTCAGGACAGAAGGGGGACTGGTCCGCCGGGACACTCCGGCGACAGGTCGTTCCACGAAGCTCCCGGGCTCGTATGCAAATCGGGGCCGGTCTTCTTGTCCGTCCTATTCGCGGCGGACGAACCTCGCCCTCCCTCCTCTACCCCCTTGTCCCGCCGGAATAGCCAGGTTCTGGGGACACCAACCGCGGAGGAGGTCGAGGTTACGACCCGGTTACGGTGCGCGTTGCGGGTCGCGGCCTCGTCAGGGACTGGGTCGAGGTTGTTGCGCTCGGCGCATAAAAACAGCCACCCGGCGCACACCCGGGGCCGTAAAAGCCTCGTGAAAAGTGTCGTCGCGGATTTCGACCGGTCCTGTCGCCCGGCTCTCTTCCTTCTCTTTCGCCCTCCTCTCCTCTCCTCTTCCTGTCTCGCCTTGCCAGTCAGCCAGACGACCCCATGGAGGTCGAACCAGTTCGCGATCATCGAAACGCCAAGCCCTCTGCGGTTTCGCGGCCAGAAATTTCACGGGCACGGGCCTTCGCGCCTCCTCACGGAGACAACTTGGCTCTCTCCCCTTTCCGGATGATTTTCGAAAGAGGAGCTGTAGGAGATTTTTTTCTTATTTTTTTTAAGCATTCTAAACCTTTCCGGGGTTATTTCGCTTTACAAGAGTAACTACAAGTGAAAAAAGAATGAATACAAAGACAAACCTCAACATTTGGTTTCGCTACGAGTTACATTACGAGCAGGACATTTATTACATTTTGTGAATTGTAGAATTGGCATTGCTGATAATTAATTAATTTTCTTTTCCAGAGTTGCATAGCTTGATGCCACACGCAATGTAGACAAATTGCTACCGTTCACTTGAGCGTGTGGGTAGAGGTTTACTCGATTCGCATTTTCCTCGACCATTCTCACCAGCCATGAAAGGTACACTAACTGGAGCTCGGCTTTCGATTGATAGTAATCCAGAACATATGTTTCTTGGTAAGCTCTTTGGGAATTACCTAGCGGTTCCTGGGAAGATTGGATGGAAGACGTGCACTCTACGGGGATTTCAGATCCTTTAGAACGGCCGCCGAGGTATTGTAATATCCCCCGAGGAATTTCGAAATCATCAAATCTGCTATCGGTTCTAAATTCCATACAGTTGTAAACGTTCGTTTCCAAACACACGAGACTCGCAGTAATTTTTCTATTCAATCCACAGCTGCGAGAATTTGGTTATATGTCTGATTTTTCTTTGAGACCTCTCTTGAACCATGCTATACCTGATAAAAATATTTTCGATCGGACTGCTAATAACAGAGCAATCTTTACTGCTCACAATTCGTGGTTCAACCTATATATCGATGAATCTAAACAAAAGGAGGACATTCCTGATGTTGTTCTCGCCTAGATTCGATGATGTACATTGTAAAATTGTTTTGCAGCGAAGATGCTGAAACCGCGAGGGAGTGTGAACCAGTTTCGGTGTCCGAGTGGGCGTAGGTGCGGCGCAGCGCCGATTCTACGTGCGATCGCGTGCTAACGGGGCTCAGTTTTGGAAAACGCGAGACAGAAGCAGCGCGTTTACGCGTGCCAGACACGTACACCGCGATTGTGGGTACACAATGTCGCCGGCGGTGCAGAAACACGCTCGAGTGGCCGGTTACTTACGAGGAAACCGAGGTCTGTGCCCGTCCATCCGAGTTGCTGGCGCAACGGAGCCGCAATTGCGGCGTTCGGCGCGCACACCGCGCGCGGGTAAACACGTCTAGACATCCGACTTTCACCTCTGTTGTAACAAGACTTCGCCTCTAACTGCGGAGAACAGGCGAAGGACGTTCTGGAATCCCCGATACGCGACTTGGATCAGCTTCGGAAAGATGTCCCGCCGTCTCGTGACTCGCGATCGATCGTCGATTACCCGAGAATCGATTTCTTCCGGCGACCCGACCGCCAAACACTGTGTACCGAATGCCCAATTTAGCTGGTAAAAAATCCTACACTGAATTTATGCGGTGTATCTGCAAAGCGGAGGCTTTAATCTTCAAGTTTATGGTATTTGTGATCGTGAAACAAACTTTGGGAAGAATATTTGAATTACATCTAATTTTTTTGTAGATAAAGTATCATACATTTAACACCTGATTGTTAATACAAAGGAATTTTTAAGAAAACTGAACTTATTTTCCACCAATAATTCGGTACACTGTGCGCCGGCAACCTCTCTCTGGAATTTCTTGAAGGATACCGCGTCTTGTTCCTGATTTTTGCAATTTTATTTGTTCGTTGCTTTGAGATTAACACGATGACAAAATCTGGATAATTCCGGAAATTCCTCTTTTCAACAGAAAATATTGAAGTAAAGAATATTTATTCGATACCAATGAATAATGTATGAAATTAACACGAGGAGTGGATAAGAGTGAATCAAACAGGCACACGTATATATGAAACAGAAATTCTTTAACGTTCAAATAAATTACTCTAAATCCTCAAGTTCGTATTGTTCGACGCTGGAGATATTCTGTTTTTCACTAGCATCTTTTATTTAGCGGACACGCATGGCTTAATCAACCTCGGAGCTCGTCGATTAGTATACAATGCAAATTCTAATTGCAATTCAAGAACCACGAGCAACAGTTTCTTGTTTCCCATTGATCCTCCTCCTCGCGTATTAATTTATTCGGAGAATGACCGACAGTCACTTCCTGTCGCAACAATAATTGACGCTGCAAATGGAGCGCCTACGGTGATCCGCGGATGCTCGTGTTGATAAATATCTGAGCAGCGCGTTTCACGCATACCTGGAGTGAAACTCGTCTATCTAGAATTTGCGGTGGCACTTAGTTTTGCCTACTTCGGCGATGCTCAAATTTCGAGAAACTCTCGAGGATTGTTTGTCGGGCTTCCGAGGATCCAGGTTAATCATTTAGCCGTCTGCTTTAATAGAAAGTTGACAAAACATCCACACGGTGATGTGGGTAGTTCTCTCTAAACAATTTCAAGTTTCAAAGTGGTTGATATTTCGTGATTTCATCTTTAAAATATTATTATACATTTTTTCATTGAACTATAAGATCTTTCATATGAAAATAAATTATTGGATTCTAAATATTGACAAAATCTTCGACGGCTTTCACGATATCTACTTTCACAGCGCAGTTCTACGAAGTTCTATGTACGAATTTATTTGTTTTATACATTTTTTAGCAGACAAAATTTTATTTTAGACATCGACAAAATTTTTGAAGCTTTTACAAGGACTACTTTATTGAATTTGTTTGTTCTAGAAATTTTTAGGAGGATTGCTGCAGCGGGATGACAGCAGGTAGCTTTTATTGCAAAGATTGACTTTATTGGCATTTAAGAACAATTGAGGGAAAAGACTTGCGAGTCTTGCATCTTTAAATGGATCATTTGTTACCCACCGATCTAATGAGGATGAAGGTTCGTGAGTATGGTTGGTCGTCGTCTACGCGACGTGCGTAGGGGATGCGGCACCGTGCTTTGATCAATGTTTCACGCACGTTCGTCGCAGTTCGCAGCGTTTCAATCGGAAATGGTGCCAATTGCTCGGATGGAGCGATGCCACGAGCCGGACATTTCCCGCGCGTGCCATATACAGACACCTATTTTTAGCCGAAATCGGTGCAACACCTACGTCAATCAGGCGGCTTCGGTGTCACCGTGACAGGAATAAAATCACGGTGTCTGTCGCTCTAGTAATAAATACGTCTAGACATCCAACTTTCACTTGGCCGTCATTGAAAGGGAGCCAACCTTCCGCGGTACAGTTTTCAAGAACGCGTCGATTGACCTTTACGGGGGCCAGATCGATACTCCGTCGCGAAGCTTAGCGATTTAAATTCGATGGGCACGCAATTTTTCTCCCCTACCATCTCGCCATGCAAATGTGCCTATAATTACGGAAGTGGTCATATATTTCTTGTTTCGATATATTAAAAGGAAAAGGACATTACCTCCCCAGACTAATTGATTTGAAATTTTCAGAAAATTTTCAGTAGTATGTAGCCACAGTTGGGCAAAAATTTTATTTAAATAAAAATTTTGGCCCAACTCTGCATATAGCTGTTGCAGGTTTATACTTACGAATAATGCAAATTACGCCTGGTAAACGTAAAAATATGAATTTTATGGGCGATTGCGGCCTAGATTGATCTTTTCTCTAGCGCTTTTAACTACTGAGAAAACCCCATCGCATGCAATATCGAGAACTGAGATGTCTACCCCCTGAATAGAGGAGAAATCGCCTCCTAGAAGCTAGCCCCCCACTTGTTAAATTAAATAATTTCAACAGTTGTGGTGAGTTGTGCTAAATTTGTGCTACATTGTTCTCGAATATTACAGCTATAATATATGTGTACTTTGGAACAATCTTAGCACAACCTAGCACAACTTAGCACAATTGAGAAAATTTAAAAAAATGAAAAGTGGGGGGCTACTCCAAAAATCGTTTTTTACCATGACTTCTTTATTTATTATTTTTATGAAGTAATACTTTGGAACAATCTTAGCACAACCTAGCACAACTTAGCACAATTGAGAAAATTAAAAAAAATGAAAAGTGGGGGTTACTCGAAAAATCGTTTTTTTTCAATTTTTAGTGTTATTTTTGATTTTATAGCTGTAATATTCGAGAACAATGTAGCACAAACTTAGCACAACTCAGCACAACTGTTGAAATGATTTAATTTAACAAGTGGGGGGCTAGCTTCTAGGAGGCGGAGAAATCATATATCGAGATCTTCAGTTTTTTAAATTTCCCAACAATTTAAAATTTCATCTACTTAATTTTGCTTACAAATGCATAAAGATGAGTGTAGTTCTCGCACACAATATCGAGACATGACTTTAGCCATGCAATCAAAGGCAATGTTGAGTTTAGTTGGACACAAGACCAGAAAGGGTTAAGGACCGGTCTCGAGGGCGGACAGACCAACCCGTGGACCAATTCCGGTTCGAATTGTGCTTCGATGATGAAACGGACGCGTGGCCGTTCATTTCGTTTCCGGCGTTGGCGGACCGGTGCGGACGAAAATCGGAGGGGAGGGAACCGTCGATTTTAAAACGGAAGACGATCGGCAGGCCTCCACTTCTGCGGTCAAGAGCTTAATTCATCGTCCGGATGCTGGGACGGCCGCGGCCACGGTTCACGGCGGCGATCGATAAACGTGCTCGTTGCAGCAAAGTCCAAAAAGTAGCGGGCCAGACCAGCAGGCGGAAGGACCGCAGACGCGGTCTGCGGTCTGCTCCGACCGCGCCGGCCTTCTCACGGCTACGCAACGCTCGTCCGGCTGTCCAGTGCCGAGACCGCGCGAAAATTCCGGTTAATTTCCCGCTCTCGCCCCTCCCGAAAACGGTAACGGACTCCTTACGTCGCCGGTCTGGTTTCTCTGTAATTCGAGAGCCTCGCGTTCTTCGTCCGGGAATTCTGCTATGCAACGCCGGCCGAGGCACGCCGGCTTTCGGCTACCGATCGCTCCTATCGCGACCGGCATCGGAATTTTTCGAGCCCCTCGGCCAACCTCCCGGCAGTTCGTCTTATCGTCCTCATACTTCTAAAATTTCTCCGGAATTTTTTGGCATAGTCCTTCTTAACTTAGTACGAGTTTTTCCCATTCTATGCCACCGTTTTTCCTTTTTTCCGTAGGACACGTGATTATCACTATGGATTCTTGTATTTTCTTCGTTGCGTAACTGTATTAACCCTTTGCACTCGAAGCTATTCTAGAATAATTCCATTCTATGTTATTTTTTGAAATTTTATGGATGTGAAATTCATATAGCACCTCACAAAATACTTAAATGTTTAGTAATTGAATTAAATACGTAAATATTTGATGATGTAAACAATATTTTGAATACCGGTACAGCAACTTTGAGTGGTAAGGGTTAAAGGATCTCAAACATTTTAAAACAGACCGCCTATTATTATTATTTGTATAGGAAATGTCGAGATTTATAATATATTTCAATTTCATCAAAATCCTAATCATTAAAATCTAAACTGTGCAGTTCAGAATTAGGGCACTGTGTGGTTCGTAATGAGAATACAGATTGCACATATTCATTTTGATAATTTTGTAGTTCGAATCTCCTTTGTCGAGCAAATTGACCCTGAACTTGCGAATTGAAATTCTGACCCGTTCAGGTCGAGATTAGTAGAATAGATTAGCGAAGAGAAAAGAAAACATTTATTACCAGTTTGCACAAGGACGTATTCTTCCTAATTCTACGCTGCACAAAAGGAACGACGACTGATTTACTACGCCGTGAGCGCTTCCGGTTGCATCGTTTCGTCAGGAACTGAGAAGAATCACCGCGGACAAGGTGAACGCATTGTGTGCAAACAAATTTTATTTTAAGGTGTTCATTACCGCGCTCCTCATAAATATTGATAAGTATTGTCTTCGAAACTTCGCTCGCGAAACATTCTGCTCTACGCGGCATTATACGGTCGAACCACTAAAAACTACTAATCAGTTCAAACATGCATATATTTGACAACAAGATAAATTATTCAAAGCGTGTAGTGGAGGAGTATGATGCACGAAAAAGAAAATAAACACTGAAACGAGTTTTACAGTTCTCAACGTAAGACAGTATGCACGAAATATGATAGATTAGATGGAGAAAAATTAATTTCTGTGTAATCCCTTGTAAAATTCAATTCACACATTTAAATACTTATTTATCAGTCTAGTTATTACTAGACTGCGGACTTCATGCATTTATGCACGTGCAAATGATTAACAAAACGTAAATTTTTTGGCGCAGGAACCGCAAGTTCGGGAACTCTTCGAAAGTTCAAATTGGATTGAGAAAGAAGGGGGGTGGGGATGGTGGGACGGCGCAACGTCGGAGTCCTGGATTCCGTCCGAAAATCGATAACCCCGGGGGCGATAAATCGGAGCAGAAAGTCTCGGTGTGATTAAATAAACCCGGCGCGCTACGTGAAAAAGTTCCTTCGCCAGGGCCAGACTGATACCGCGGCGAATTCTTAACGCGCGTAATCTCCGCGGCCGCCTCCTTCTATCGCTTATCGCGGCTTTTACCCGCGACCGGGACGTAAATTTCCGTCGGACAGGGCCCCGACAAATCGCGGGCTCGTCTGGCCGAGTTCCGGTACGTGCGAAAGACCAACCACGCCCGTGGATATTCGCCGGGATATTCGGTCTCGGACCTCCGCCATGCGTCCGATCCATTTCTGGTTCACCCGAGGTGCCGTTAAAAATGAATCCGAGGAACGAAGTGCAACGGCCATCCCACCATTTTCCACGGAATGCTGAAACGTTCGTTTCGAAAATCAAACTGCCCGGTAAATAATGCACAAACGCTACAGAATAAAACTCAACCGGCTGCAGAATTAATTCGCGCAATAATTCATTCACAACATATTCTTCGATAGCATTTCGATGGTGAGCAGCGATTTTTCAAAAAGTCAGCAAATCACGGGCGAACTCCTTCAAGCGTTAACAACAAATCTTTTTATACATTTTTGGAATATTATCATACAAAATAAACGCATTTCCACCTGAATCGCGACAAACCGGAGTGACATAGAAATTTATTTTCTCTGTCAATATGCTCATTCGGTTGAAAATAATATGAACGTATTTTTAAATTCATCTAATGTTTCCACTTTTTCACTGTTTTAACCTACACCTACTCATTTTTGTCATAAATGCATAGAATCCGCTGTTTAGTAATAGTAGATCGAATAAAATACTAATAGTAGATACATATTTGCAGTTTCTACTTTTATTATCTATTTTTAATATTGGGGTTTGAAAATGTGAAAATCTCGGCGAAAAAAGACAGGGTAATAGAAAGTGACAGTGCTTCTATACAAAAATTGCTGCAGTTTACTGCAATGGATATACATACATATACAGTACTTGCACTGATCGGGTTTTAAAAATATGTTCCGTGTAAACTCGTCGGAATTAGAGCATTTCTTTTCAAGTTGACTGGCCATTGTTGCAGAAATACGTCGAAAGTATTCGGCATATTCGAAAGTGTATCGAACGTTGAATCACCGTATCCAGAATGGAGGAACTAGCGTACCGTGCTCAGCCAGGAAAGTAACATTGACATTCCCGTTCTCGTTTTCCGGCGAGTGAAAAAGAATCGTGGAAACCGGCGAGCGTGTAACGACGGATGTTGAATGACAGATAAGGCCAGGCTTGGACAAACACGTCCACGTAATTTGCTATCTAATCGGGGCTAGCCATTTATGCAAACTAGTTTTCAAACGAACGACACGTTTCGTCGTCGTGTTCGTTCTTTCTTGACGTAACGTGTCTGCGATCGAAGGATCACGGGGAGCTAGAAGGGGGGTTTAATGCTGACCCCGATAACTATTACGGATTTTATCGATACATTATTAATTATATTAGTTTATGTAAGAGCGGTAGCAGGAGCCTAGTCGGTGGCTCGAAGTTGGCGGATCAAGGTCGGCTGATCGAGCGCAGTCGCCGATCGATCTTCGTCCGTTTCTTTCGTTCTGCGATCCTGTCGCGATCCTCTGATCGGTCGTTTCAAATTTACAAGAGACCGTCGCACAAACGGACCTGAAACGTCGTCTGAAAATAACCATCGCCGACGGGGGCGAATGTAAATCATTCGATCGGAGGGGGAGGAGAGGAGGAGGCTATCCGGCGGCTGGATCTCGCGCAAATACCCCGAAATAAATATTCATCATCCGCGGATTCGGTTCCGACGGGAACATTTTCACCAAATTTTTCATTGTATCGACACAGCCGGCCAGGCTCCGGCTCCGCGGACCCCCGTATTATTCATCGCGAACTCCGCTCGTCCGCTGGCGAACGAATTTTCGACGGTGGTGGCCGCGATCCTGTCAAGGAGCTTTGGAATCGGTTTATTTATTCAGCTCTCTCTCTCTCTTTCTGGTCTCGTGACGGCTAATTGAAAAATAAGGCAATCACGAACAACAAAAACGCCGCGCTATATTAAGCGACACGATCAATTCTAACTGCCCTTCTACCTTCATTTTATCTTTTTTCGATCTGGATATCGCTACGGTCTGTCATTCGAGAGAGGACGAAGGTTACGAAATTTACTTTTACCTTCTACCACTCATTTCATGTCTCAGCCAGAAAATAATATCATTCTGCTGGGCGTCGTTCATTTGAGGTACCTAAATTTAAACCCTTAACACTCGGAGCTGCTGTTTTTGCTATTTTAATTCGAAAATGAAACATTTCTTCCGACCTAGAATAATCCCATTCTATATGTCTTTCTGAAATTTCTCATACAAAATAAATAAATGTTTCTCATACAATACTTAAATGTTTAGCAACTGGTTAGATTCGAACATATTTAATAGTGTAAACAATATGTGCAATAATGGTACAGTTAAGACTGTTTCGTTCTTTTTTTCAATCATTTGAATAGATGGAGAGCGACGTGTCGATGTTCTTGCATTTATTAACCCTTTGCACTCCGAATTATTTTCCAATGTTGCTGCCAACATCTAATAATAGAATGCAAAAAATATGAGAATGAATGGAAAAATGCTAAATTGCCTGGATCCTTACCGATTCTGTTAGGTTCTGAGGAGTATATCGCCGATCTTGCCCAGTATATCAAGGATACAAATATGTACAAAATATTGTAAGAAAATGTACCGTGTTGTTAATGACCTTGATGTTGAAGCAACATTAAATAAATAAATTATACAGGGTGGTCTTTTTATCTGAAGACATTGAAATATCTCGAGAACTATGTATCGGATCAAAACAAGTGGGCAATGAAAGTTGTTCGTCGCGAAGGGGGACATCCAATGATACCAAACTGGACCCACCACCGCCACCCCCTAGGGGTGGGGGTGGGAGAAGATAAAAAACTTAAATGGGAACCCCCATTTTTCATTGCAGATTTGGATTCTCCAGAAAAAAATACACAAATTTTACCTAGGAGTTTTTGCATTTTGGTTCACAGATGGCGCTGTAATGGACAAAAATCAAAATGGAAAAAGTCGTTGAAAATTGGGCATATCTCGAGAAATACACATCAGATCAGAAAAATAAAAGTAGACGTATTTGATATTTTTAAGAATGCTATTCAATAACACCATAATTGACCCCCACCCCCACTTCCTGAGGATTGATAAACAAACCAATGAATTTTTCCAACTGCTTTCGATTGCAGCGACATCTGTGAAAGAAATTACACCAATAATATCAAATCAATGGAGAACCAAGATTTGCTATAAAAAAGGGTTTCCCATTGAAGATTTTGAAATAGTTCCCTCTCCCACCCTCAGGAAGTGGGGTTGGGGGGTCAATTATGGTGTTATTGAATAGCATTCTTAAAAATATCAAATACGTCTACTTTTATTTTTCTGATTTTTGTCCATTACAGCGCCATCTGTGAACCAAAATGCAAAAACTCCTAGGTAAAATTTGTGTATTTTTTCTGGAGAATCCAAATCTGCAATGAAAAATGGGGGTTCCCATTTAAGTTTTTTATCTTCTCCCACCCCCACCCCCAGGGGGTGGCGTTGGCGGTCCAGTTTGGTATCATTGGATGTCCCCCTTCGCGACGAACAACTTTCATTGCCCACTTGTTTTGATCCGATACATAGTTCTCGAGATATTTCAATGTCTTCAGATAAAAAGACCACCCTGTATATAACTCTCTACTATTTTAAATGTTTTATTTGAAACTAGCTGTACCCGCGACTTTGTTCACGTGCAATAACAAATCCAAAAGTTATAAGCAGAAACGTGCCCAAAAGAGGGCGGAAAAGTCGTCTTTGGTCACTAATGACGTCACAACTTTTGAACGGATGGACTTTTTCGAATGCAGATTTCTCCTAAAACTCCCCGAAGAAACGCTGCGTCTAATGGCTCAAACCCCAGCTTTCTACGTTCAGCCGTTCTCAGTTGACGCCGTCACAAACGGACAGACAGATACGATTTTATTATATGCATATTATAGAGATAGATGCCTATTTTAAACAATTTTGCTTACTAACTATATTAAATATGCCTCTCAAAATTTGTTGTAATTTATACTTGCGGAACTTATATTTGTTTTTAGCTAAGAAATAAGAAATTAAATAAATAAAGGAAGAACCAAATACATATAAAAACCCGTTTCATTTACATTTTTCTTTCCCTGATATCGAGTCATACTCAAGGAAGGAGTGCAAAGGGTTAAATGTTCTACTCTTTCGAACTACCCGATGTAACTACAAAATTACAAATGCATAAAATCCACAGTCTTGTTACAACATTTCGATATAGATATAATGGGAACCAGTTAAGGGTGCGCGGGATTCTGAAATTTTTTATCCCGCAAGTTTGGGACCCGTCTCTACCCTAAAGGAGTGCACATAAATTGTGTTACTGATCATCCCTTGTTTGTCGGTTCGAAAATGTTCATTGGTAAGGTGACCCAGAACGAGATTCTCGACAACAAGATTTTTCAGTTGCGTAACAAAGGAAGATTATGCGAGGTTGTGACCCCTGAAGAGAAGACAGACAGGTCAGAAGCAATCGGCCGGCCACCGGAACGAAGAAAGATTCACGCGACCCTAATAGAAGTCCAGACTACACGTGTCTACGATTATCCTGATCAGCGTCGCGTAAACAGCCCGGCAAAAGAACTCGACCCGTTCTCGGAAAGGTTTCCCTCTGGATTTCTTCGACGAAGACTTCTCGTCGTCGCGTCGCGTCGTCGTCGTCGTCCCGATACGTCTGGATAACGAGCGGCCGATAAGACGATCCCGACGACGCTCGTTCCTTTGTCAGCGCTCGTCGAATTCTCCCCTTTCCTCGGGACAGACGGAGGATTTCTCGGGGATCTTCCCGGAATTCACGCGGCTACGGGTTTCTTTCGAAGCGAGGCAGGGCGAGTCAGGGCGAGCCAGGGCGAGGCAGCAGGGCGAGGCAGGGTGAGACGACGCGGCGGAGGACGTGTCTTAATCCGAGTCGACGCTTCCCTCCGAGAGACGGGTTTTCACGAATCGATTGTGTCGCGACCGCTTTTTTGCCCCGACGATCGAACGTCCGCCGGTGAAGCGTCACCTTCGCTAGCAACCGACGAAGAAAGGGAGCCACTGTCACGAACGACAGAGACGCCGGTTGTCAGTCAATGAAACGATCCCCGGGAACCGAGCTGTGCTCTAGCTAGAACCTTCTTTCTGTCGTACAGAACAAATACTCCTTCGCTTTCGAACTGTCGGCTGAAAGGTCAATAATCCCTGCGGACAGAATATTTCGAACGTCCTGTAGAAGTATGAATCCTTACAGTCCGCTATTCTGTAGGGGACTGCTAGATTCTTTTGTTCGTGGAATAACTAGCCGTCACTGTGTTGTCGCGTCGATTGTGAAACAAGATTGTGGATCCTTCCATTTCATTCTGCCGATAAAAATCATCCCTTAATCTCTGTTCCGCTTATCACGAATAGACAGCGGATTTGATGCACCTATGACGAAAATAAGTGGGTGTAATTCGAAACAGTAAACATTAGAGGAATTCTAAAATACTGTTATATCATTAGGGCGTTCGGAAAGTCGTTTCGTTTTCTCAAGGGGAAGTGAAAGCCAATTGTTCTACCACATAGAATAAGTTTTATGGCAACTTTCGTTCTATGATCGTTTGCGCTTTTTCAGATAATTTGAACAGGTAACTTCTGTTTTTTATTAGCAATTAAAATGAAGTTATAATCCGATGGTACATCCTCTCCGTAAACAGCACACTATGTAAATACAGGGTGGTCCACGCAACTTGCACACCTATAATAACTTCCAAAGTATGCGTTGCACGAAAAAATTTTGTATACAGAAGTTGCATGGTCTGAAGGGGTACATTATGTAGTGTATTTATTTTTTTTACAAGTGGGCGCATAAAGGACTTATGAAGGTCAACTTCATTTTCTTAAATGAAATCAGGTATTTTTTAATACATCAATCGATGCAGCTGGGCATTCATTATAAAAAAGTACTAACCTATGTATGTCGAAAAGTTAGTAGTTCAGGAGATATTTCAGGTAACATCTTAGCACGACAGTAATGGTATTTTAGAGTTATTTAAATTGAAATATCTCCTGAACTACTAACTTTTCGACATACATAGATTAGTACTTTTTTATAACGAATGCCCAGCTGCATCGATTGATGTATTAAAAAATAGCTCATTTCATTTAAAAAAATGAAGTTGACCTTCACATGTCCTTCACGCGTCCAACTGTAAAAAAAATAAATACACTACGTAATGTACCCGTTTAGACCATGCAACTTCTGTATACAAAATTTTTTCGTGCAACGCATACTTTGGAAGTTATTATAGTTGTGCAAGTTGCGTGGCCCACCCTGTATGTACACTACTTTGTGATCTTATTCGCCGTGCGAGAATATCTGAATTTTGCTGAAAACCCGTTCAATTAATTCTACGAAGAAGAATCATCTCTGAATTTTTGTGGCCTAGGTATTATGAACCCCCGTGTAACGTATTCTAGGTGGTTTCTAAACCTGATTTTCTTGAGCATATTTTATTCCGCGCATTTGCCATGTTGACGGCACTCGTTCCATACGAAGCGGATTTTATTTAAAATTTTCAATTTGCTTTCCGCCCATGAAGAAACACCCTCCCGGTCGTGTATCATCGTTCGCGGACCACCCTGTACGTTCTCAAAGGGGTCGTGTGCTCGGCAGTATCTCGTGCAAGAAAAGCCGAGGAACGCGATAAGCCAGGAACGACGATCTCGAGAATTTTGTATTCCCCTTAACAAGATCCCAGGAGCGAGCGATCTCGCTAGTTTACGAGGGCTGCCGAGGTACCACGAAAAACTTTCTTTTTTATAGGAGGGGTTGGTCACGTGTACGGTCTCGTATACGACTGAAGAGGGGCGGTATTAGCCCCTGCGGAATATTTCATAATGGCTCGTGAATCGGGACGTGCCGAACAACCCTCGCGGTGTAATATGGGGTAGGGCTACGCCGACCGATATATATCGACTGGCAGTAGCCAGATTTCCCTCTCGATTTTCTCGCTCGACCCTGACCCAACGACAGACGCACTCCCCTCCCTCACCTTCGCATCGGAGATGGGCAAATTCATTATCCAGATAACGAAGCTTCAAGTAACGGCCGACGGATAAAATACTCGTCAAATACCTCTTCCTTTTCCCCGGTGATGCTAGACACATTTTTTTAAAGGTCCGAATTAGGATTAAGGGGGTAGACTCGTTTTTCGAGGATTGCAAGGGTGCGGGTTTGCGCCTCAGTACTCAAAAGCGCTTGATAAAAGATCAGTCTAGGCCGCGATCGTCCTCAAAAGTCATATTTTTACGTTTACCAGGCGTTATTTACATTATTTGAAAGCATAAAGCTGCGCATGCAGCTATTTTCATAAAGATCCGACAGCTACATGTCGCCGAATAATGCAAAATTACCCCTCGTAAACGTAAAAATAGGACTTTTCAGGGCGATCGCGGCTTAGTTTGATGTTCTAGCGCTTTTATCTAACGACTACTGAAAAACCACATCTAAAATGAGAAGGCGCATCCCGCACCCTTGCAATCCTGGAAACGAGTTTACTCGTTTGAAACAATGCGCGATGTAGGAAAGATAAAAATACTGTGTGTCTCAGCTGAAGGAGGCCACCTAAATATCTCCTTTATTTTTAATGTCACAAAAAATATGTATGGCATAATTTAAATGTTATCGAAGAAGGAATATCATAGAAGAACAATTTCTTTTGTCCGGTTATTTTTCCAGTTTTTTCAAGGTCAACGTTATTTATATATATATACTTTTTTTTATTTCATCCTATAGCAGCTGGAAAAATACATTTGAATGTGCTTAAGTCATTAACAAGATAGAATAAAAAAAGTTTTCCCGATAAAAAATAACGATGACCTTGAAAAAACTGAAAAAATGTCCGGCAAAAAAATTTTTCCTCTATGATATTCCTTCTTCGATACCACTTAAATTATGTCATCAATATTGTTTTTAAAAAATGTTGTTTTGTGCCTCCTTCAGCTGAGACACCCTGTATATTGATTTTACAATAGGACTTCTGTTATCCGAATGAATCAACGGTACAAGACTGTTCGGATAATCGATGTTCTAATACTTAACGTATTATTTTCGAACATTATCTACATACAATATCGATTTTAATTAATTTTGGACACTGCTCAGTTCTACTGTGCGTTTTCAAAAATCTGTGTTTGCTAAAACAGATTTCTATGCGCGTGATGTCCCCAACCCACTGTCAGGCCAGCCCTTAGCGTGAACAATGTGCATCCTGTGATTTGCTCAGGTGTGGCGTATTTTCGGACGACCGTTACCATATGTTTGCGATTTTTTTGTGTCAGGGAGGGTGCGTCACGGGGGGTGATTGTGTAACACACTTGCGCGTGGTCATCAAGGCATTGTCCTCCTGCCAGCCCCCTACAACTTGTCATTTCCACCGACATTTAAAAAATGAATGTTAGCTTTAAATAACGGTGGGTGAAAACGACCTATGCACGATGCTCAAATAATAATTTGAATCGCCATATAAAGAACAGTCTAATACAAATCACTTCTGACCATATATTTGTACTGAAAAATCACTAAAAACTGATCCCAAAAGAAATATTGTTGGTTCATGACCAGAAGTGCTATTGCTGTCGAATCATGTTTTAACATATAATGTGAGTGTACCAGCAAGCGACCGGTTAATTATTTATAACCCTGCGTTGCAGATCTTTTTAGTTTACCTCCCTCATCCATCCTGTCAATTCCACACAGTTTTCGTGGCTTTCATTTTTTAATGCGAAACAGATAACCGAGAAACCTAAGAATAAAACAACATCGAGAAATAAATTTGCACTCGGAGCTACTGTAACTCGAAAGTGAAACATTTCCTCCGACCTAGAATATGTCCATTCCTGAATATAAAATACCTCATACAATACTTAAATAATTATTAGTTGATTAATTATTAGTTGATTAGATATCAACATATTTAATAATCTATACAACATTTTGAATAATGATACGGCAATTTTTGGGTTAGCACAAAGAGTGTAAGGGTTAAAGTATTTTCGGTTCATAGTTTCCGATTTTCCCAGCAGATTTTTCCATGGCAGGTTCTAGGAAACAGCGAGCAGACTATCCTGTCCGGATTTCTAGAGGCTCCAGTTAACGAAGTTCCACGGCGAGTGCAAGGACAATCTCGTGGCGCAAAATAAAGTCCGGCCGCGCGGATTCAATTACGCCACCCGCTCTTTCGGCTGGACGGCGAAATGTCCGCCGCCGGGGGTGTGTACACCGATTGCGTCCCCCGTCGTGCCATTGTCCAAGGTTCTGGCCGTGCGGTTCTGCAGCCACGCCGTACCATAGTGTGGCGTAGCATGGTGTGGCGTGTGTGCGTCGAGCAATCGAACCGACACGGTTTACGCGCGAACCGCGCCGCCCTGAATTTCGACACCCGGAACGGCCGTACGTCCGCCACGTAAATCAATCAATGTTTCAACGATTATAGAAACTAAAGTGTCTATATACTGCCCCGATTTTACGGCACTCACAAACGACATTCAATCCAATATACAATTACACAAATTCAAGGAAATTATGACAGCCTTTACCGTGCTAGTGCCAGGTTCAACGAACGTTTCGTTGCAATTATATACAGGGTGGTCCACGCAACTTGCACATCTATAATAACCTCCAAAGTATGCGTTGCACGAAAAAATTTTGTATACAGAAGTTGCATGGTCTGAAGGGGTACATTATGTAGTGTATTTATTTTTTTTACAAGTGGGCGCATAAAGGACTTATGAAGGTCAACTTCATTTTTTTTAATGGAATGAGGTATTTTTTAATACATCAATCGATGCAGCAGGACATTCGTTATAAAAAAAGTTAGTAGTTCAGGAGATATTTCAATTTAAATAACTCTAAAATACCATTACTGTCGTGCTAGGTTGTTACACAAGTAAGTAAACACTAATGGCTTAGTACGACAGTAATGGTATTTTAGAGTTATTTAAATTGAAATATCTCCTGAACTACTAACTTTTCGACATACAGTATCGGACAAAAGTTTAAGACCGCTCTAAAGAAGAGGATAACTTCTTTAATATTGTACTATACGATTTGAACTTTATTGGGAAGCTAGAGCAATTAGTTTACTAAAGGATGTGAAAAGAAATTTGTTCAAAAATTGCAATTAATCGGAATTGTTGAAAAAATACTGAAAGTTGAATTTTTAACTTTTTTCTGTGGGCCTATATTGAAAATTTAAAAAATACCTTTTGTAGATCTGTGTCAATTGAACATGTTCTGAAAATTTCGCCAAAATCGGTCGACGTTGCAATGAGCTACAAACGTTTAAAGATGGTAAAAATTGCTGGTTTTGAAGATTTTCGGCAATAAATCGTGAAAATCTGCAATTTTTACCATCTTTAAACGTTTGTAGCTCGTTGCAACGTCGACCGATTTTGACGAAATTTTCAGAATATGTTTAATTGACACAAATCTATAAAACCTATTTTTTAAATTTTCAATATAAGCCCTCAGAAAAAAGTGAAAAATTCAACTTTCAATATTTTTTCAACAATTCCGATTAATTGCAATTTTTGAAAAAATTTCTTTTTACATCCTTTAGTAAACTAATTTCTCTAGCTTTCCAAAAAAGTTCAAATCGTATAGTAAAATATTAAAAAAGTTATCGTCTACTTTAGAGCGGTCTTAAACTTTTGTCCGCTACTGTACATAGGTTAGTACTTTTTTATAACGAATGCCCAGCTGCATCGATTAATGTATTAAAAAATTCCTCATTCCATTTAAAAAAATGAAGTTGACCTTCACATGTCCTTTACGGGTCCACTTGTAAAAAAAATAAATACACTACATAATGTACCCCCTCAGACCATGCAACTTGTGTATACGAAACTTTTTCGTCCAACGCATACTTTGGAAGTTATTATAGGTGTGCAAGTTGTATGGACCACCCTGTATATAAATTAATTAGTTTATTATAAATCAATTAGTTTACTACAGGATGTGAAAAGAAATTTTTTCAAAAATTGCAATTGTCGATACGTTTTGTCGATCTGTGTCAATTGTTATATGCACTGTGAAAGTTACATCGAAATCGGTTGATGCAGGACAAAACGACAGGTATTGAAAGTTTGAAAGATGTAAGAATTCTTAGATATAGGCCGAAAATCGTGAAAACTGAGTCAGTTTTTACCATCTTTAAACGTTTGTAGCTCGTTGCAACGTCGACCGATTTTGACGAAATTTTCGGAATATACTTAATTGACGCAAATCTACAAAACGTATTTTTTAAATTTTCATTACAGGCCAACATAAAAAAGTTGGAAATGCAACTGTTTAGTATTTTTTCAACAATTTCGAGCAATTGCGCTTTTTAAAATAATTTCTATTCACATCTTGTAGTAAACTAATTGCTCTAGCTTCCCAAAAAAATTCAAATCGTATAGTACAATATTAAAATAGTTATCGTCTTTTTTAGAGCGTACTTAAACTTATGTCCGCCACTGTATGTGCACGCTTTAAGTTTTGATTTTTAAAGTAGCTATACTTCCTTCCTAAATAGGAAATGTACATACATGTACATTCCTTTCGAATCCTTGTCGCACAATTTTTCAATAAATTTTTAATTTGCTTGGTTTAAAGCATTAAATAAATAATAATAATAATACATTTTTAATTTATTCTTTTTTCTGAAATCAACGTTGATCCTGAAGTAGACAGTAATTTCAACTGGCTGGTAGAAAATTTAGGTGAAATTGTTATAACCACGAACTCTAAAGAATTTTCGGACCTCATACAGAAATGAGTATGCAGTGGTTGTACAAATTGCGATTTTCTGTCAACTAAATCAAATTTGAAAAATTTAGGAAAAATCATTTAATTTAAGATTAATTCATTAAAAAGCTATATGCATTTAGGGTTTGCGATTCATTTAAATCGTAGATTCTATTTCATCACAATCTTGATCAATTTCCATGAAACTTTGTACCTGTACACATATACAGGGCGTGGTCGGACAGGTGGTACAACCGAGCAAGGGGATACTACATGTAAAAATAAGTCGGAAAAAGGGAATAACACATTACGTTTAACGCTTCGTTTTCGAGAAAATCGAGTTTAAACTTCCGCCAGGTTCGCGTGCTTTAGTATATGCACAAAGTAGAATTGGTTGATCATGGTCAGACGCGTCAGACGATTCCTATGCAATAGCACGTGTATTCGCTGCATTTTCAAACTCGATTTTCTCGAAGACGAAGCGTCAAACAAAAAAATGTTATTCCGTTTTTTCGACTTATTTTTACATGTAGTATCATCCCCTGCTCGGGTGTACCACCCGTCCGGCCACACCCTGTATACATGTGTATACACATAGGTACGGATAATTAAAAATCGTGACCTTTACTTTATCCTACGCAATAGTGACTAATAACAATTAAAAAAAATTATTTATTAGCTAGTAAAGTAATCCTTCTAACGTCTGAAAGAAACTCGAGCTGTAGGGTGAAATTTTGAAAAAGTTATTCGTTTTTAAAAAGAGTACGAATACTTTGTACGCCCACCGTAGGTAGCAGAAAAATTTAGATTTTCGATGAACGACTCCGCCGGAAGTCGCAGGTAGAACGGAAGCAAAAAATTCGCCGGCTACAGACGAAATCAGAGGTATCCGCTCTTCGTAGATCTTCAGGACGAGGAGAAAGAGGAGGACGAAGGAAGCGGCTCTTCCTCCGGCGCGCTATCGTCTGACGTTTCCGCTTTAAGTGCGACCCAGACAGCGGCCTAGCCCAAAAAAGCACCCTCGAATCCTGCACCCTCGTGCTGCCATCAAGCTCTCGCCCCTTACCATGGGCGAGTGTCTGCTCCTGGAAGGTTGAATGCGGCCGCCGCGCCGAGGGTAGGAGAATGGGACCAAGGGACAGAGAAAGAGGATACGGTTGGACGAGGAGGAAGACACCGCCTCGGGGGCAGTTTTATTTAAATCGGACTTGGAGAGAAAATGTCGCCTCCGGAGGGCTGGTGAAGCGTGGACCACCCTCGCTAACTTGAGTCGTATATTTTTGGGCTTGTAAAATTGTCCTGGTGGTAACGTTGCCGCGGACTCCGACAACCAGCTCACCGCCGCCCCTGAGAATGGCCTGTTCTCGCTGGGATACGCGGCACTGCTTTCCGGAAAATTTTTTCCTCGGGTTTTCCAACCCTTAACTCTCGACCCTAAGTTGTTTTTTATTAGTCGAGATAGTAGACCGAGTTCCTCGAGATTTCAGAAGCGTTTGAACCTCAAACGGGGTGTTTTAACCCTTACGTCAACTCCGTGAATCTAGTCATAAGAATGTTAAAAAGTCTCCGTTTCTTTAAAAGTGTGAGGATATAGCTAAATAATTTGGATGCCGCAATTTCGCGTCTCAGTCGAAATAAAATAAGAAGTCAAATATGGCGAGAGTAAAATATAGCCGGGGAAATATTAAACCGCGGTCAGCGATGATTTAAAACAGCGCATATTGACGGTATAAATACGCAATATTTCCAGGACGATGCGACAGCGGGTGGAATCATTAAAAATCGGTTTACCCTCGTCGGGGTCCCCTATTTCTCATCGGCAACCCCGATCAACCCCTTCGTAACAAGCTTTCGGCGAGCGATATCCGTCGGCCCCGCGGGTGAGAATCGCGTCGAATATATCGGCGAGAAATACAGGAACGGTTCCTGGAAAGGGGCGTCTAAAGATTCGAAATCAGGATGATCCCGGGGATCCCGGCGGTTTTTAGCGGGGCATAGAGAGACCGCCGCCGGAGGTTGCGTTCGAGGATCGGGTGAAAGGGGAACCCGGCGATCCGGAAAAACGCTGATGCCTCGCGTAGCTCGGAATTCGGAATCGATTTCACGGCGGCAAGGAGGTAAGGGAACTCGGTTACAGAAGAGAAAAAGAGTGCGCCCGGTGCTTCTGCGGCCGCACGGGGTCGTCTTTTCGAGAGGCAACGATCGCTTTAACGGACCCGAGCTTTCAAATGGCCGGGCTCTCGGAGCGAAAATCGGCAACGGCGAGGGCGCTTTTACCGTGGTCACGAGCTGGATATTCCGCAGTAAGTAGTCCGGAGAATTTTCTGTTCGCAGCGCTCGACCCCCGGAGCTACTGAATTTTAGAGACCCCGCTATTCCCGTCGAGAAACGTATTGAACGGATGCGCCGGAGCTTTTCGGAAAGTTCAGCGGAACTGATTAAACCAGCCCATAATCGAATTATGGGGACATCGGTGCGATGTCTCGACTCTGATTCCACTGAAAATTGCCGGTTTTTTCTTTGACGCGATCATTTGGCAAGTTAAAACATTCAGGATTTCTGATAAGAAATCAGGAACGATATCAGTATGAGATCAAATATTCGATTATGTACACCTTCCTATAAGTACTTGTTTTGTTATTTCTCGATCGTAAATATTTAATAAAATAAAATATGCTCTCGGCGCACGGTTTCGATCAATAATACAAACAAAGCAAATTTGCAAAAATTAAACTCTCAACGTTTTGATCCGGATTTGGATCATTTTCAAGAGAAATGCGTCTGAAAATATATACATAATTAATATAATAGATGAAGCGTCCGAAATATCGCAAGTCCGTATGCCGAACTTCGCGGGGTCGTAAATCCCGTTTCGCTTGCTCGCGACGATACTCGGGGCTTTGACGGTGTTATAGGAGTAACACCGACTATTTGAAAGAAGTTCGACTCTTTGGAAGTTAACACACTTTAATATATATTTTAAAAACTTAACAAGTTATAATAAAGGCTGAGATTCGAAGTAAAGATGAAGTTGTTTTCGATTCGAGTGATTTTCGTGATCTGCTCTTCGGTATCTCGTCGTGTATAAAGTCGACTCGGCGTCTTTTCTTATTGGCTAACATACAAATGATTGGGGATGACAAAGTGATTTCTATTGGTGAGTGGGTGGTGCTTTTTGGTCGTAGGAGTTGGAGCGGTTCGATGAAACTATGTTTAGGTTATGGAAAATATTAGGTGTGAATGATATGGGAAATGAGACGCAAACTAAAATGTTGCTTATACAAAGATTCGTGGTTCGCTCTTGAGACGGTCCCGAAGTGGTGTCCGATGACACCCAAACTCTGGGACCGTCGCGTCGAGTGTTTCGGGTTATTGCTGCGGACCGTGTCTAAATACATCTCACGTTCGGTCTGCTCGAGACCGAACAATAGATATTTAACAAGGGAGACAACACTGATTACAAGATAAACTTTTAAATAACGTACTTGCTATGTATAAAGAAATGTTAACAAACTATTAACCCTCATCCGTCCCTCGTGTCAATTTGACACAGTTTTCGCGAATTAAGGGGTACTGTTCTGTTATTTGTCGGTAAATTTGCCCGAAAGTTTGTGACTTTTATCTTTTTAATGCGAAACACATATGCCTAGCATTGTTCATGGAAAATAATAATGTCAAAACTGCAAGTCGAATTTGTTACGAAAGAGTCCCTGTGTGTCAATATGACACATGTACTCTTACGTACTGTCGCGGAGTTTTTCAATGACCATTACTTCAATGACAAATTTATACGGCATTCGGAAATTGAAGGAAAATTGATTTTTCATAAATTAGAAGAAAACGTATTACTCATATAGTATGGAAATTTACACGGGACGCGATCGAAAGTGCCACACAGAAGTAAAGCAGGGTCAACGCGTAGTGCTACAATTAGTTGAAGGTTTGGGTGGTCGCAATGTTACATGTGACAATTTTTTTACTTCACACGGATTAGTAACTATATTACAAAAACAAAAGATGACCTTTGTATGGATCAAACGAAAAAATAGAAAAGAAATTCCACAAATTTTACTCGATATGAAGAAGAAGCCACTTCATCATTCGGAGTTTGTTTTTGAACACATACTAAAAGGTACAATGGTGTCTTATGTGACAAAAAGAAGACGATTTGTTATTCTACTTAGTACATACCATACGTCAAAGCAAATGAGTAGTGAAGTAGATAAAAAACCTGAAATAATAAAATATTATAACGCTACAAAAGGAGGCGTCGCGTCGATGTCCTCGATGATATGGAGATGGTGGGCACATACAGATGTAAGCGCGAAACAAATAGATGGCCAATGGCAATTTTTGCTAATATGTTAGATATATCAGCATGAAATGCTTTTATAATATTTACTTCACTCAATGCAACGTAGAATAAAAATAAAAGATATCGTTGACGCCTTTTTTTGATTGAAATTGGACATTCTTTGGTGCATTCCTATATGTATTACGTTACGCACACATCTACCGCGAGGATCTAATGCGACTGCACTTGTTTCACAAATACAGGGTATACCAACAGTGATTGTACCGTCTTGTAGTAATCGTATAATGCATACTCCATCAACAAAAAAACGAGCCCGGTGTCACATATGTGAGAAATGACCGAATGCTAATATACATAGTGCCCGATGTGATTTGTCCAAACAAGCAGTATGTCCCACACATCGCTTTATTTTATGCGAAAATTGTGCAGAAACTAAGATGCAGATGTTAACGTATCCATTTGAATACAAAAATATCGGAAAATAACTTTCTATCTTGTTATTTCGTCGATATTTTACCACTGTGTCAATTTGACACCGAGGGACAGATTCAGTTCGCGAAATGAGGGACGGATGAGGGTTAATAACTGACTGAGTTTCATGCTGGTCTATATTGAACTGAGGTACAGACCGTTAAGAGAGAGCAAACACAACTATTGAAAACGACGCATATTGACATTCAACCAATCAGGCACGATGATCGACAGGTTGTTGAATCGATTCTTGGCGGTAAATTCCTGTAAGTACTTCAATAAAAAATTACAAATTTCCATCTAGGTTCTTTGGAATTGCTAAACAGTGATCTCGCTTCCTCTTTTTTCTGAATATGTACATAAATTTTAAAGAACAGTTCCCATTAAACAACTCTCTCCATAACTCCGCCACGCTCGCAGTGTCTTGTGCGACTATCGCCAGACGACAGAGCGTCTGCATAAGAGCCTGATAGGGTTCCTAAGCTGGTTGGCAGCCTAGGCTGATCCTCGCCGTTGAATTCTCGCCTGGATGATTCACAGGGACGTGTCGCGATAGAGTCTCTCGTCTAGACGGTGTATATTTCCGGAAAAAGCAATAAAGCCGGCCGCAGGAGGTCTCGCGCGAGGCATTTACGTCAACCTGGGTATGTCCCGGTGACGTCACCGCGGATCGAGCCGTCGTTGTCGTAGTCTGGATGACGTAACACCGGTGGCATCGAGCGACGGCGTCTGGCTTCTAAACGACGACCCGGTGAATGGCCAGGTAAATCGCGGCCCCGACGATGACCTGGATTCTCGCGATCGCTATGCCGGGGAAAGCCGATCGGAGAGGAGCAAAGCGGAGCGACAAGGAGTTTCGACGATAGATCGGCCGCGAAACCGGCGACACGTAACCGCCTGCGCCGCGGGACGGCACGGTCGCGATCATCGGTAATCCGCTTTAGACAGCCTCAAGGCTACTTAGCAAAAGTCACGCACGTGGATAAGCCGCAGCGAGACACTGGCAACACCACCAACAGCCTCGTCCATCCAGGCTGCGAATAAGAGGATTCCTGCCCGGATTAGTTACAATGCCCGCAGCTCGCGCCGGCGCCGATATTTTTCACCGCCTTCCACGGTCTTCCTGATTCGTTTGGTGCTCGTCGATCTTCATTGGCTGCCCCGCCTGACGTCCGAGCCACCGTGTTACAGAGAATCGCGCGATCGAACAACGATTGCCCGAACAGAGGTGTTGGGTAATGGTTCCGTAGTCGCTGCGAACCTGAGAGGCGCTCCTACACGCTCTTCTGCCGGTGAGAATGTGCGATGTGTCTGTGTACGTGGCCCTTTTATGCGAGTGCATACAGTGGATGGTTTTAAAAAAAGGAATGTTACACTTGGTGCAACTTACGAGAAGACTCGCGCGACATTCGATGTTATATGGTCGACAGCGGATCTTTATGGAAAATATAAATTTTTTACCTGAATTGCAACAATCTGGAGTGAAGTAGACATTTATTTTCTTTCTTACTATGCTTAATATATACGTTGAAAGTACTATAACTGTGTTTCAAAATTCTTCCAATGTTTTTACTGTTTTAAATTACAATTTTTCTCATTAATGCATCAAATAAGTGTTATAATAATGTATGCTATATAAACCGAACTAGGTTTACGGCATCAATAAATAAAATAATTAATTAAATACATCAAATCCGCTGTCTAGAACAAGAACAAGAATCCATTGAGGAATTCACAGATAATTCGAAGAAAATTGAATCGGTACAAGTTCCATTCATGTACATACATATCTCACAGACCAGGTCCGTGCGTTGGAGGGTTAAATTTCTGGAGACAGATTCGCGAATTAATTTCTGCGGCAAATACACTTTCCTCGTTGAGAACGTACACAGCGTAGTTTCCGAGCAGCGAGCCCGATCTCATCTCTAAACGCCTTTGAACGACGACGGAAAGGACATTCAACCCCGCGCAGCGGAGCGCGTCAGTTTTTCCGCGTGGCCCGGCTTCGGAAGTCCTCGCGTGTCATATCCGAGTCTGCGAGCAGTACCGCGTTTGTTTTCCAGCGCTAAAGAATTCGAGAAACGAGAACGCGCTCACGATTATCCTCGGTTTTTCGTTCTTCCCGTGAGGGGGGAGGGGCAATCTTTTTGTTTTCTGGTTCGACGCGCGGGTCGGGTCGGGGCGGACCGTTTGCTTTTGGCAGCCGATGCACCGCACTTGGACGTCGCCCAAACGTAATAAATTTCAAATCAGGTCATTGCTTCTCTTTGCACTTAGCGTGATGCGGCGCGACGCGACCCGACGCGACACCACGCGTCGAGCCCGCAGCGTGAAAGCGAACCCCCCTTTTCGTTCGCGCTCGCCACGACCAACAACGTGTTCAGATTTCACGCGAACCCTTCTCCCTCGATCTTCCAGTGTCCCTCTCTCTCCCTCCCTCCCTCCCCCCTTCTCACTCTCTCACTCTCTTTCTCTCTCTCTGTGTGTGTTTATCTTTCTATCTCGCTATCGCTCTGTCTCCCTCTGTTGCACCCTGACCCCGCATATCCTGTGCACGCGCGTTCATCAGCCGCTTCGCAGGCGAGATGATCGTCCAAGTCACGATTGGCGGAACTGACGTGAGAAACGAAACGATGCGACTCGATTTCAGCTAGATTGACCATTACCACCGGTGCAATTGATTTGTTAGGGCACTGGACGCGTTCTACTACCCCCGCAGAACGTGTCCCGGCGAAATCGTCGACCGTCCGCAAATTCTTCGCACACGAATTTACACGAATTGCCGGACCGTCCCCGACTGATGTATACACGCTTTCTTCAGGAATTCATTATTTCAGCTTCGTTCAATCTCCACTGTTGGCAATGTGACCGTCAACGTACAACTGGTTGACGCAGTGCTTCCTTGAAACTGGAAAATTCATTTCTGAACGTAGAGATTCAATAACATTCGAAGACTAATTCTTTATACAGTCAATTATTTCAACTTTCTGGACTCTTCATGGCTGGTAACCGACTGTCAACGTACAACTGGTTCAATAAACTCTTCATTGGAAGTGGAAAATTTACTTCTGAACGTAGAGATTCAATAACACTCGAAGACTAATTCTTTATTCAGTAAATTATTTGAGCTTTGTGGACCCTTCATGACTGCTGGTTGCTAACGTGACTGTCAACGTACAACTGGTTCCAGAAACTCTTCATTGGAAGTGAAAAATTAATTTCTGAACGTAGAGATTCAATAACATTCGAAGACTAATTCTTTATTCAGTCATTTATTTTAGCTTTTTCGACTCTTCATGGCTGCTGGCTGCTAACGCGACTATCAACGTACAACTGGTAGGAAAACTCTTCATAGCAACTGGAAAATTAATTTCTGAACGTAGAGATTCAATAACACTCGAAGACTAATTCTTTATTCAGTCAATTATTTCAGCTTTGTGGACCCTTCATGCCTGTGGTTGCTAACGTGACTGTCAACGTACAACTGGTTCGATAAACTCTTCATTGGAAGTGGAAAATTTACTTCTGAACGCAGAGATTCAATAACACTCGAAGACTAATTCTTTATTCAGTCAATTATTTCAGCTTTGTGAACCCTTCATGGCTGCTGGTTACTAACGTGACTGTCAACGTACAACTGGTTGGATAAACTCTTCATTACAACTGGAAAATTAATTTCTGAACGTAGAGATTCAATAACATTCGAAGACTAATTCATTATTCAGTCAATTATTTCAGCTTTGTGGACCCTTCATGGCTGCTGGTTGCTAACGCGACTATCAACGTACAACTGGTTGGAAAACTCTTCATAGCAACTGGAAAATTGAGTTCTGAACGTAGAGATTCAATAACACTCGAAGACTAATTCTTTATTCAGTCAATTATTTCAGCTTTCTGGACTCTTCATGGCTGCTGGCTGCTAACGCGACTGTCAACGTACAACTGGTTGGATAAACTCTTCATTGCAACTGGAAAATTCATTTCTGAACGTAGAGATTTAATAACATTCGAGGACTAATTCTTTATTCAGTCAATTATTTCAGCTTTGCGGACTTTTCATGGCTGCTGGCTGCTAACGCGACTGTCAACGTACAACTGGTTGGATAAACTCTTCATTGCAACTGGAAAATTCATTTCTGAACGCAGAGATTCAATAACATTCGAAGACTAATTCTTTATTCAGTCAATTATTTCAGTTATCTGGACTTCTCATGGCTGCTAATGCGACTGTCAACGTACAACTAGTTGGATAAACTCTTCATTGCAACTGGACAATTCATTTTTGAACATAGAGCGGTTGATCCAAACTTCGTTTGGAATCTATGAGATTCAATAACATTCGAAGACTAATTCTTTATTCAATCAATTGTTTCATCTTTGTTAGATCCTCACAACTGCCAATGTGGCTGTCAACGTACAACTGGTTGACGCAGTTCTTCCTTGAAACTGGGGAATTAATTTCTGAACGTAGAGATTCAATAACATTCGAAGACTAATTCTTTATTCAGTCAATTATTTCAGCTTTGTGGACTCTTCATGGCTGGTAACCGACTGTCAACGTACAACTGGTTCGATAAACTCTTCATTGGAAGTGGAAAATTTATTTTTGAACGTAGAGATTCAATAACATTCGAAGACTAATTCTTTATTCAGTCAATTATTTTTGCTTTGTGGACTCTTCATGGCTGCTGGCTGCTAACGCGACTGTCTACGTACAACTGGTTGGATAAACTCTTCATTGCAACTGGAAAATTCATTTGTGAACGTAGAGATTTAATAACATTCTAAGATTAATTCTTTATTCAGTCAATTATTTTAGCTTTGTGGACTTTTCATGGCTCTGACTGCTAACGCGACTGTCAACGTACAACTGGTTGGATAAACTCTTCATTGCAACTGGAAAATTCATTTGTGAACGTAGAGATTTAATAACATTCTAAGACTAATTCTTTATTCAGTCAATTATTTCAGCTTTCTGGACTCCTCATGGCTGCTAACGCGACTGTCGACTTACAACTGGTTGGATAAAATCTTCATAGCAACTGGAAAATTCATTTCTGGACGTAGAGATTCAATAACATTCGAAGACTAATTCTTTATTCAGTCAATTATTTCAGCTATCTGGACTCCTCATGGCTGCTAATGCGACTGTCAACGTATAACTAGTTGGATAAACTTCATTGCAACTGGACAATTCATTTCTGAACATAGAGCGGTTGATCCAAACTTCGTTTGGAATCTATGAGATTCAATAACATTCGAAGACTAATTCTTTATTGAATCAATTGTTTCATCTGTGCTAGATCCTCACAACTGCCAATGTGGCTGTCAACGTACAACTGGTTGACGCAGTTGTTCCTTGAAACTGGGGAATTAATTTCTGAACGTAGAGATTCAATAACATTCGAAGACTAATTCTTTATTCAGTCAATTATTTCAGCTTTGTGGACTCTTCATGGCTGGTAACCGACTGTCAACGTACAACTGGTTCGATAAACTCTTCATTGGAAGTGGAAAATTTATTTTTGAACGTAGAGATTCAATAACATTCGAAGACTAATTCTTTATTCAATCAATTGTTTCAGCTTTGTTAGATCCTCACAGCTGCCAATGTGGCTGTCAACGTACAACTGGTTGACGCAGTCCTTCTTTGAATCTAGAAAACTAGTCTTTGCGAATACAGAGGGAGATTAAAACTATCTTCTGATCCATGAGATACGGTGAGATTTAATAGTGAATCTATCGAGTACTGAATTAATTACTGTATGCTGTAAAAGTGAGAAGAGTTTAGTAGACCTTGTACGGTTTTCGATATGACCATGATAATCAAATGTATTCAGTCATTCCCGATGGAAGCCTCTTCGCAATTTTAGTAAACGTAAAATAAGAAAAAGCCGGTTGTTTCTTTACTGCGCTGGTTCAGTGTTAAAAAGTAACTCTTCATTAACATCGTTTCTAATTTATTTGATTTTTATAGTCGCTGATTTTGCTGTCTAAAAACAGACATAACAGGAAAGTACATACACGATATTGAGAAAAAAATGACAATAAATTCTTCTGCCCCCTTATTATCTTTGTGTGGAATATTAGTATATCGAAGTGGTGGAGTTGGAGCCCCCCCCCTCCATTTGTATTCGATGAATTGGAATCTTGTGTATGTACATGATCATATCTATGGAAGACTAAACATGTTAACCTTACTTGACCGTAGATGACTAGTGGATGCGATTTTTCGTCGTGAAAGAATTTATAAACGTGACACCAGTCGAACTATCTTCTAGCTAAGCAACTCGCGATTTTTAGAGCAGCTTATCGCTGCATCATCCCATACTTGTGCGTCACCTTGTGAATATAGATAATTCTAAAAAACTTACATCTTTGTGAAAATGAATAAAACTCAAATATGATGTAGAATTCATCATTCTAAGCAACTTTTTCCTGTACGTGTCATCGCCGTTTGGTCTTTCTTTTCGAGATATGTATTTACAAACTGTACCCTTTTCTGTATAATCATCAATAATTATTTCAATTTTACCATTTCCTGTATCGAGCCCACTTTTAAGAAAAGATTGCAATTAATTGGAGTGACAAAAAAAAGAAAAAAGACGACCCAGATGAAAAAGTTAAGAAACATGAGTTTCATTTCTTTTTCTCTTGTCACTCCAACTAATCGCAATTTTTTAAAACAATTCTTTTAGCCATTGCCTAGTAAACCAATCCTTCTAAAAGTGATAGATTCAAACTGCATTAAATTCCAGTTTATTTAGTACAAATTCTGCGCACGCATGAAGATTGTATTTCCTGATGACGATCGAACGAGAATGCAGATCAGCAAAATGTTTGCGACACAAAGTGGAGCATCGAAGGAAAACAGAGCCGTAGCAGCTCGATTAGAATGATAAATCGAAAGTTATTCGACTGGTACAACCGCAGTGTAAATATTTTCGCCGAGCGAAGAAGGAAGTGCATGAAAATCGTTAAGTCCTCGGGATCGGCCGCGTGTGTAGTCGCGCGCGATTTAGAGCTCTATGCGCGGCCGATTTCGTAATAAGGAAAACATTTGCCCGCCGTCTCGGAGATAAGTCCATCGTTCAGCAGAATAGTAATTCACCGCGTCGGAAAAACGCAGTCGCGAAACGACAACGTACAACGTCACGAGGAGGAGGAAGAGGAGGAGGAAGGAGTGAAACAACCAAGTGCTGCGTAAACATTTCAAAATTCGCGGGAGGCGTGTGCAGCCGGGTCTTCGAGTTGGCTGAATGGAAATCAAACTTGGACAAAATTTAAAAAAAAAATATTTGAAATACTATTTTAAATAATATTACTTTAATGTGGTTCAAATAAGATACTACTTTAAATAGAACGAAAAATTTCGGCAAATAAAATATTTTTATTTTGATAACCAGATACATAAAATATTTTAATGTTGTATTTCAAATATTTCCTTGCAATGAAAATAAGTTGTGGTCATTCAAAGTATTGCAATTTGTCGACATATTTTCATTGTTATCCAAAAGGATCCTCAGTTTCAAATGTGACAACGAATAGACTGAATATTATATCATGTCGTAATAACAAATTAGAAAAGTACAAGTTATTATTTACTATTTGAAATACTATTTTACACAGTCCTACAAAATAAGTCTCACTATTTTTAAATAGTATTTCAAAAACTTTTTCTTATAAGTAAAATAAGCATGATTACAGGTATGCTTTAAAAATAAAATGAACTATTTTCTATTTCAAATACTATTTTGCCCAGCACTGATGGAAATGATCGCTCGTCGTCGCGATCGTTGATACGGAATTTAATATTTATGACCCCGGCCCGTCGATGAGTCACGCTAATCTTCCGTAAATATGGACGAATGCAACGTGCTCGCGCCGCGAGTGCATGTCTCGCGATCTATTATCGAAACGCACGACATCGCTGCGCACATTGAAAAATAACGTCGGCAGACAACTCATCCGCGTGCCGTATAAACAGCTCGCGAAATGTTTTGACTGGAACTGCGAACGTAAAGTGTGTACGACAGACGGGAAAAATTAGTTAAATGATACATTCGAGAGATAAGGTGAAATGTCAGATTGTGACGTAAGTATACTCGACTGCAGGTATAATTTTATCTTCCGATTCTGAGAATTTAATAATTAGCTGTGCAACTTGATTTGTACTCTCGTTTATTCTTGAACTCGATTGATTATTCGACAAACAATCTAAATACATACATACATACAGTGGGTGTACAAAGTATTCGTACACTTTTTAAAAACTAATAATATTTTTATAATTGTACCAAACAACCTGATTTTTTATAATCAATTAGAAGCATTGGTTTACGAAATGATATACAAAAAAGATTTTCCAAAAATTATAATTTATGAGGTTAAATGCAAAAATAAAAAAGGCATTTTTTAAAACTTTTTTATTTGGGTTCTTAATGAAAATTTAAAATGTATGTTTTGTAGATCTATGTTAGTCATACACACGTTGAAAATTTCATTGAAATCGATTAACATACACACGAGCTACAAGCGGTTAAAAATGGTGAAAATCGTAGTTTTTTACGACTTTTGATCAGTTTCAGCTTAAAATCCACAGAATCGTACATCTTTTGACGCCTGTTGTTTTTTCCTGCGTCAATCGATTTCGATGAAATTTCCAAGATGTGTATAAAGAACATGGATCTAGAAAACATGTTTTAAATTTTCATTAAGGGCTTAAATAAAAAAGTTTCAAAAAATGCCTTTTTTATTTTTGCCTGCAACCTTGTAAATTGTAATTTTTGGAAAATCTTTTTTGCATATCAGTTTGTAAACTAATGCTTCTAATTGATTATAAAAAATCAGGTCGTTTGGTACAATTATAAAAAAGTCATTAATTTTTAAAAGGTGTACGAATACTTTGTACACCCACTGTAAATTTTACCATCGAATAGAATTTCCATCATTTTTGTTGTTTCATTCTTTAAATAATTTCTGATTATTCGATTTTAAGGGTGAAAGATTTGGAAGAAGAATTAATCTCTTGCCGTATTTTAACAAAGTCTAACAAATATGAATGTTCGTAATGAATATTTAAGTATTAAAATAGATGTAGCCATGCAAGAAATATAAATTTTCTTTCCCCTTCTACGACATGTTTTAATCGCTGTAACTGTGAAGAAAATGGTACGGCAAGAGGTTATAATTCGTACACCTGATACTAGACTGTGGATTTATACATTCGTGATAAAAATGACTAGATCATATAGAGCAATGAAAATATTGAAAAATGTTGACAAAGTGATAAAAAAGATCGACAAAATAGCAAGGTACACAGTTAGTTTTATCAAATTGATGAGTTATTGATGAGATCTTTCGGTAACGTGTTTCGTATTAAAAAAAGAATAAAACTTACGAAGTCTCGGAAAAATTTGCCTACAAATAACAGAACAGTATAATCTATTTCGGGAAAACTGTGAAATTGACGCGGGAGACGGATGAGGTTTGATAGAAATGAGCTCGTAACCGCTATACAATGGCGTTTCTAAGAACCAAGACAACGGTGGTAGAAGCGGTACCAATTATCCGCGACTGTGAATCGAGAAATCTGTGGCGAGGAATCCGGTGTGAAGAATCTGGGCGTAGCGGGCGTTAGTAAAATCCAAGGAATCCCGTTTCGCGGAGCAGCTCGCGAGGGGAATTCGCGATAAAATATTTCCCGATAATATCTGCAGCTGGTAAGAAAAAGGGTTCACTGGATCTTGCAGGCGGTGAAAAGGTAAACGTGGGGATCGTTGGTGCTGTAGTAGGAACCGGGACCAGATAAAATAGACCCGTTCGACGACGAGTATTTCGCGGATGGATGCGAGGGCCATTGAAGAGGACGAGGCGGAAAAACTCCGTAAGAAAATCTTATCGTTGAATGCGCCGGGACAAAGGAGGGTTTGGCGAGTGCGTCGCGGGGCAAGAAAGATGGAGTCGTGGTGATAAAGGAGGACGGGACAGATGGGTGCTCCAGGGTGCGTCCACGTGGAAAGACACGGTGTGGCGTAGCGTGGCGCGGCGGAGTCACGAGCGAGCACAAGACACGCCGGGAAACGCGCACTCTGCCCGAGGAAACGCGGGATCTTGGTAAAAACGCGTTCACAAGACGACGACGACGCCACGTAGTCGCGACGACGAGGAAAGGTTTCCCCGAAGGTGAGACACGACCGACGTTCTCTCTACGTGACTCTCCTTTCTCCCTAGGATGACGTCTCCTCTTCTTCTTCTTCTTCTTCGTTTCTTTGGAGACGAGACTCACGGCCCGTATTATTATTCCTAAAAACATCGCGATCGCCGAGAGAAAAAAAGAATGATACGACGGATGCGAGGAGGAAAACTTCCTCGAGAAATCGTGATCAACGATCCGACAAGCGCCGGATGATGCCGGGAAAATCTTCTCTCGGCCCCGTCGCGTCGCCAAACTGGAATCCTTAAGCAGAGGACTCCGCGGATGTTCTTCCGCAGTGGTTCCTTCGATTCGGAAATTCATTGCTCGAGACGATGCGCTCCACGAGGGGGAATGTTTGCTTTGATGAAACAGTTGCTTGATAGATGAGACTTCTTGGGACGAATGTGGCTTCATTGTTAGGCGGACCAGCCACGCGAAGGAATTTCGGATTAGTTTTATGTGTTGACTGGTGAACCTGGTTTCGTGGAATCATCTAAATCGATGCTCGATGAAAGAACGAAGAGTTGGGATTTATCGTTAGTAGACTGGGGATTTGAGGCATTTACGAGGAAAATGGGTAGGTGTAACTTAGAACAGTAGAAGGATTGGTATTATTATTTTTCAGTGATTGCACTTGAGTGGTGATTCAGAGAGTCACCACTATGTATTTATTTATTGCTGCACCACTATTCAAAATATTGCTTACATTATTAAACATGTTGGGATCTAACCAATTGCTAATTGTTAAATGAAAAAGAAATGAAAAGAGATCATATAGAATGGAGTTATTCTAGGTCGGAAGAAATGTTTCATTGTAAACCTCATTCGACAGCATCTAAATTCACAACTCGTACACGATTGATACCACGAACAAAAATATTTCTCTTCTCGAAGATACACACCTAAAGCAGCTCTAAAGCCTAATTTATAGTCAACTAATAACTATTAATAACGCTGTAGGTATTTCTCTTTCCCGAAGATACATTGCTCCAAATAGACTGCTCCAATTTACATGTTTTATTAGCTTGTTCGTTGATGTATTTTTTATATTTTAGAATTTAACAGTATGAATTTTGAGTGATTCGAGGGATTGTGGAAGCCATTTCCAATATTTGGCTATCCGAGTTTCAACGGAATGGATCGGCACAGATTTTTCGCGAATCGAACGAGAAGAAGGGCAGGTAGAGGAAAAACAATCGCAGTTGCCGTAACCGGAGACTCCCGCTATAGCGCTAGACATAATATTTACTCCTGCCCACCTGCCCCGTTGGTCGACCACCTCCGACTGGTGGCCATCTTGGATCGGGAAGGTCGGCTCGAAGGTCTGAAGTACACATACGCTCGCGCATATGCGGGGGATTATCGTTAATCACCAACATGAACATGGGTCTATAGGACCACTCTATTGCAACTACTATACAACCGAAAGTTTAGAGGATTCATATAGGCCATTCATCTTCTTAAAAAGAGAACAAGTTTACCCGATCGGAGAAATTCTAACAAACAACGACGCAACAGATCTATAATTCCAGAAATAAAAAGAACTTCGCTGTTGCAACCGTGTTTGTGCATGGTACAATTTCAGCGATTGTTTACTATCAGAAATATTTATTCTTTATTGGATATTTATTAAGGACGCGCGTACTCGGCTGATATTTAAATTCAATTTTCTTCAAATCGAAGACTCCCACGCAATTTCGTTATTCTTGATAGTCGTCGTATTTCCAGCCATCGAATCGACCTGACCTAATTTTGACCATGAATTATGAAAGACCCGGTATGTATATATGAAAAGAAATTGAGGAGAACCGTGAAGAATGTAGAAACTCGTAAATGTCGCAAATCCGGTGCGAATTTGTTCAAAGAAAAATCCAACAGACGAGTACAGAAATTTCAAGACCCAACAACATTGCTTCCATGAATTCAAAATAAGGCGTGATGCTGTTCAACTGCAATCGCATCGGAAAGCCGGCGCATCAGCGAATGCAATTAAACGAAGCGACAAACGTTAACAGAATCCTCCGCCGGTTGGATTGAAGAAAATTTCGAAGGGACAAGAAGTTCCGTTGGCAGGGCTCCGCGGATCATGAATGGCAGGCGTTCTATGGTGCCGCGGAACTTCGTGGAAGTTGGCAGACTTCGAGTCCGGGGCGAAGTGAAGCTCATTGCTTATTCTCGCCGGGGCGCCGGACAATCGCTGATTTATTTCGCCGGGTAAATCCCGGTCGGGTCGTCCCGGCCAGTAATTAAATTTGATTTACGAATAAATAATCGATGTACTCGCGCGAACGCGAGCTCGAGCGTGCGCGCGCGGCAGCTCGGTGATTAATGAGCAAAATTAATACGCGTTCTTAATTGACCCGATTTAATTTCACGTCGCGCGTTACGCCGTGGTCAGGCGAGACGGCCAGACATCCGGACGTAAAGAGGCAGACGGGAAAAGGGGACAGAGGGCGAGGGACGAACTGGAGGAAAAAAGAGAGAAGGAAAGAGAGAGAGAGAGAGAGAGAGCAGGAGAACTTGAAATGGCTTCCAATTACCCGACGCGTAACGATATCGCCGATAAAAAAGGCGTGTCGCGGCAAGTAATGACCGTCCGGCCGATTTTTCTGGGGACGCGGCCGTCTGGCTCGTCGTGTTCCTTTTGGACACGTCGTCGCGACGCCGCGCCGCGTCGATGCCCTTACCCCTAAAACCATTTAACTCGTAATCTATGCGTGCCCTTGCCGGACCCGCTGGACTGGTTTTACGCCCGTCACCGGCTACCCCGCAGGACTTAGCATGCCAACGAAACTTTCGACCCGGGAGCCAGCCGTAGTACCGAAGCGCTGATAAAGCGGCGCTATATTCGACCAGACCTCTGCGCTTCGTTTCTCCCTCAGGGCTCGTGTACTTGTACCGCACAGTTCATAAGCTACTCGGTTTTGTTCGTGGATTCTTTCCGCCTCGGTTCAAACCGCTTGCAACCGATACAGTATGTTCTATTCACTGTGGTCGGACACTATTAGGTCGTGTTACAATATTCGGTTTCAAATCATTTGCATTTTGATTGGTCAAATGGATTTTTTTCTCCTCGGTAATTAAAAAGTTGTTTCGATTTAAAGTTTTGTACAATCGATTACTTTTTCGGAGACACGCAACTTCGTAATTATTCGGTCGAAAATCATTCGAAGTTACACGGAAACCGCTGGGACGAATTAACCGCGTAACTCAAGGACTTGCTGTGCTAGCAAGTAACATTTCTCTACGAACATTTCTAATGACCCGGTGAAAAGAAAAGAATAACAAGAGCTTGGGGAACAATTGCGAAGATCAACCCCCATTCGCATTGAAATACGAAACCGTCGGCGACAGGTTCAGCGTGAAGAAATTCTGCCTGCGTGCCACACAACTTCGAATTAAGCAGCCTGTACATTCGACTATGAACTTGTCAAGGATAAAAATTGCGAGGCTGGAGCGGATCCTTCGGGGCACTTTGTCGCGGCAATATCTATCAGTCGATGAGATAGAATGACTCGGTTGCCTTGGCGGGATCACTATCGCTTTCGCGCAATGAAGAAAACCGGCGTGCCAGTCGTCTCGCGAACGCCGACAGGACTTTCCCTGCTGCAACGTGGCTGCTCTCGTGCAACCTTGCCCGAAGTCGAAGAGAAAGCAAAAAGATATATGTATCTCGAGCCGGTCGTCGATATCGGCCGACAGCCGGCAATGGCAGAAACATATCCCGTCGAGGACTTTATCTTCCGGCTCGCGTGGCTTGTTCGCTTCCCAGATGGACGACGTTCCATCACGGCTACCAGGGAAGTTAAGGGTTCGTCCGTGTATCCGGGCCATCGATACCACCCCCGCAAACCATCCCTCGGCATCGCGGCAGCTACGGTGGTACGTGGAAAATGGAATTTTCGAGTGTTCGTCTCGTACGTGACGCGAATTCACCCGATCACCCGCCACGATTCTCTTGTTTCCGGGCGTGCACGCGCGTCTCCGCGAGAGGATGCCCGACACGTGCAAGTGAAAGGTCGGATTTCGCAGGAGGCAAACGCTCCGGAGAAAAACCGCCGATACCGAGCCGGCTCCTCTTCCTATCCTATCCCATCCTATCCTTGTCCCCTTTCTTGGACATCCCCGCGAGCCTGACAACATGATCTTCGCTGTTCTCGTTGTCGTGGCTACGACACCTATTCTTCTGCCCACCTACGGATCTTTTTGCCTCGATTTAAACCACTTGCAACCCGCTCTTGCATGGTCTATTCACTGTGAATGGATAACGCGTTTTGCGATCGAATCGTTTCCGATTCTAGTACTGGACTGCGGATGTTCATACAACTTTCAATATTTATGTAGACAAATTTGAAGAAAGTCCAAGCGAATAAAATCGTATTTCTAATGGGAACAGCCTTTGTAGATCCGAAACAAATAAAAATGTTACTGGACTCTATCAAATTTGATATTATAGCATTTTTTTTAAATTCCACTTACAACCCGCTCTTGCATGGTCTATTCACTGTGAATGGATGACGCGTTTTGCATTCGAATCGCTTCCGATTCTAGTACTGGACTGCGGATGTTCATACAACTTGCAATTTTTATGTAGACAAATTTGAAGAAAGTCGAAGCAAATAAAATCGTATTTCTAATGGGAACAGCCTTTGTAGATCCGAAACAAATAAAAATGTTACTGGACTCTATCAAATTTGATATTATAGCATTTTTTGAAAATTCACACTAAGACATAAATGCATAACGCAGTCTACTCATTACATTTTAGGAAGCTGTACTCCACTTTGTGGAACTCTTCGCGGATGTATATGTAGAATCGATTGGAACACTTTGCAGTGACCGTGTGCAGTGAGAAACTGTTCTTCATTTCAATGCGAGATCAAAGCCATGTATTTGAATAATTTTAGCCTAAACTGAGATAACACGATAAACGATAAATACGAGTACAATCGTGACCGGTCAGCAATGTGTTAAGAATAGGGAAAAGCAAGTAAAAAGTCCTTCCTTCCTTTAATAATTTCATTAAGTTAGAAATAATTCTAAAGTCTTAAATGGTACCCACCCGCCTTTGTCTGGATTAAATTTCTTGGCACTGAAAATTCTTGTGGACCCCGTGAAATGATGATTAGGAACTGGATGAAAAAAATAGAAGCTGCATACGAGGATTGAAACGTGAAATTGAACACGTTCGCCCAGGAGGCGATAGAAGAAGAAGGAACTACAGTGCTCGAAATTTCCACAGAGCCACCGCGTTTTTTGGTAATATGTTATAATTATTCTGTACTTATGATAAATTTGAGTATGATTTCATTTTAGGCGTACTAAAAACACATATATATCGATTGAAATAATAGAAATAATATTTATTTTAAAAAATAAATGTAAATATATAATTTTATATAAAATAAACTGCGAAATTTCTATAAAGCCACATATTTTTTAAATAAGTAGATTCAAAACTAACAATAAGTTCTTTTCAATTTCTATATTAATAATTAGCAGAACTACCATTTCTTTGAATAACTTCGAAAATACGATGGGGCATTGATGAAATCAAACTTTGAAGTGTGTCTTCTTGAATAGATGCCCATGCTTCGTTCACCGCTTTCCATAATGCATTAATAGTACTGTATTGCTTGCAATTGTCATAAACTTTCCTTGCGAGTATCCCCCAAAGATTTTCTATTGGGTTCAAATCTGGGGAATGAGCTCGCCATGTCAAAACCCTGATATTCTTTTGACCTAACCACTGCTTCGTGTAATTCAATATATGTATGGATGGCAGCGTTATCGTGTTGAAAAATGAAGCTATCGTGTCCAATATCTTCAATAAATCGTATTCAAATTGTGTCGAATAATTCTGTATATCTTTCTCAATTCATTTTAGGAGTAATGCGACAGATTGGTGTCTTGGCGTCAGCTTTAAATGCAGCTCAGATCATTAATGTACCACCACCCAAGTTGCGACTCATTGTTATGTCTTTTTCTTTCCTTAAATCGTGACAGTAATATTTAAAACCATCCGGCCCGTCTAAATTGAATTTCTTTTCGTCAGAAAAAATAACAAATTCCCATTCCTTGGACCAGGACATGTGTATTTTTGCAAAATCAAGACCAGCCTGTTTATGTTCTGCTTCGAGTGTTAGTTTCTGCACCATGTTTGTCCCGTGAAATCGGTTGGAACTTTTTAAAATTTGTTGCACGCGTCTCGTAGTTACGGACAAATCTAATTCAACGCGAAGTTGTGCTGCACTTCTAAATTCTTTTGATGCAGATCTCATTAACAATGAATGCTGTCTCTTGCTCAGCTGTTGATTTCTTCCTTTGGGGTGGTTTCTGCCATAATCTTTTCCCAAATTGACGTAATTATTTACAACGGTATGTGATCGATTAATTTTGTTTGCAATTCTGCGATTAGAACATCCCATATCCCTATAAGCATCAATGGATGCCTTTTCTCACTGGTCAACAATTGTCCTCGTGGCATTTTACTAATGAGAAATTAAAATATATGACATATTACGCAAATCCTTACTTTTCAATTGCAGTTACACTTCTCTTATTGTACCTAGCTGGACTTATTCACTCAGAGTCTAACAATAAGCACAAACTAAGTGGCTTTATAGAAATTTCGCACTTATACTTCGCTTCGTGCAGCAAAGAATGTAAACACACCCAAGAGGTGAACATTTCCGAGCAGATACTCGTAGATTTATGATTAGTTTCAACTAAATATAATTGTAGATGAAAAGAAGTAGTAAACTTGACAATCTTTTTTAAAAAATACGTCAAAATATAGGTGGCTTTATGGAAATTTCGGGCACTGTAGTGAAATGATAGTGTTCGAGTCTACAGGCGTTAAGATCGGAATGAAGTATTCGCGAACATTCCAGCGTCTTTCGCACTCCGGTTGGCTCCTTTCGATACAGCAGTGCATCGAGGCGAACTAATAGGGTGAATCTACTATTGCTTGCCACTCGAGTGATCAATAAGATCTCCGATAGTGACAAACCACTCTAATTCCCGTACACGTGAAAATCCGCCGACTAATTTCCATTTGCACGACAGGCGGTCGGCGCGCGTGCAGAATCGTCCGCGAGTACTGCGAGTGCTGCGAGAGAGAGAGGTTGCGGATCGATAAGCGTCTGCGAGGATCTCGCCGGGCGAACAATACGTCCCGTGTTCCGGAAGTCCGACGTCAGGGCCATAAGCGCGTCGTACCAGCGAGACAAATCGAATCAGAGGCATTCCGTGTCTCTATCCGTTCCGTCTTCCCGTTTCCCTCGGTTCCGTGTCTGCGGTGCTGATGTTATCGCGGTCTTGTCGCGTCCGCTGGAAATAAATCTTTTGTGGAAGCGACGCGAAGGATCGTCGTCGTCGAGGATGGAGATCGCGGGAAAAGGAAAAACCTCTCGTGGCGGCTGCGAGCTTAGTTCGAACAGAGAACAAAGGGCCGAGTAATCCTCCAAGAATTCGAAAAACTCGCAATTGCTTCTGAACTTCCTCATTCACCCGAAACTTCTAATACTTGGATCTTTTCGCCTTTGTTTCGAAATTCGATTGAATGATAAAAGAGAAAGAAAGCCCTCCGGAAGCTTGTCGAATCAAGAAATCGAAGTAATTTGCATTACTTGGAAGCATAAAGCTGCACATGTAGCTATTTTCATAAAGTCACCTACATGCTGCCAAGTAATGGAAATTACGCCTCGTAAATATAAAAAGAATATATTAAAAACAACTTTTTAAAAATCACGCTTATATTAAAATGCAATAAAAAGGAGAAAATAATTTTTTTAGGCATTAATGACTATAAATAAAAGCGTGCAGCGCTAAACTATATTGACGTAATCTTCGAGGGCACTCTACGCTTTTATATATAGTGACTAATGTCTAAAAAAATTATTTTCTTCTCTTTAGTGCATTTTAACATAAGTGTGGTTTTTAAAAAGTTTTTTTATATATTTTTTTATTTTCTACTTTTTAGTCTTTTTTAAATGGACCGCAAGATATAATGATACTGGTATGAAATAGGAAGATATAGAAACGCAAGGTATGGAAATCCGCGAAATAGAATGAGGGGATGACTCCGAGAGACGACGTCTCTTGATGGAGTTCGAAATTGTCCGAAATGGAACTAAATGAACGGAACACCGCACTGACATGAGCTCCTTCGGTGCGAAGTGGGTCAGTGGAGCGGGGATGAGTCGGAGTGGGAACGCGTAGTGGAGTAGGGAGCGCTAGCGCGCGGAGTGGGGATCGCTGAACGCGATGACGCACTACCAAGCGTCGCGCGACGATGTGTGCGGTTAATATTAAAATTTTTTTTCTCCTGAACGCAGTTTTTTTTTAAATTTGTTTTTTAATATTGCATTGTCATCCAGTTCTGAGGTATGTTCAAAGTTTCAAGTCTCTAGCTCATCGGGAAGTGTTTTAAAATTCGATTACAAGATTTGACGCATACAACAACAACGACAACTCGGCAAGATAATATAAGCGTGGTGAAAATAGCTTTTGAGGGCGATCGCGAACTAGTTTGATCTTTTATCTAGCCCTTTTGACTACTGAAAAATTCAATAGCATGCATTATTGAGAAATGAGAACGCGCATCCTGCACACTTGCAAACCTAGTAACGAGTCTACCCCCTTAAAGGTGCGATTCCGTTGTTATTCGATACGGTGGCACACCTGTTCGCGACGGGAAAACGATCGAAAGTGAGAAGCTGAAGAAGAAGAAGAAGCCAACGGATGGAATGTGGGCGCAGGAGGCCTCGCGGTCTGGTTTTCCAGACGGAGGCCGAGGAGGAAAACATGTGGGCTAGATAGGCGCAGCTGCGCTACCATCCCGGCCGAGATTAGATATCAGCAGCTTTTTCCAGACAGCCTTCGACGTTCCACGAATCGCGTAATAATCTCGTCCGAAGGTCGACGACGCTGCCCGCAACTACCTCCGTCGGATGGGAAATCGCGCTTCCGTTCCCCATCCTCTATTCCCCCTGTTCGTGTCTCCACTCCTACGATCCAATAACGAGAGCCACGAGAGATCGTGCACGCTATCGGTGATCACGATTTGCGTCGGCTAAGGAGCGCGGAAAACGCAGCCGACACCGCTCTCACGACTAGGGATTTTCGGTGCAACACCGTCTGTGATTGCAGTCTGCTTATGATAAGGCTTCTCGTAATTGTTAACAACTCAAACAGCTCCGCATATTTACTTGCTTCCTTCTCTACATATTGATTTAGAAGTTCTATCGGAGTTTCAAGTGACATTCTTAGTTTCTAATAGAGAACAATGCACCTTTGCCGAGTTTGATCTAATTCTACAAACTTGTAAAAGTATCTGCAGACGTGAAGACTATACAAACTCGTAGACACGGCTTGCGTATAGTATGTATATAGGAAAACCAAGAATCCAGTGAAGCAAAGATAACTGGAACATATGACGTCACAAGATCATTCCCGGATGGATCGATGAGCATAGCTTGTACATCTTTGGAACCTGTGACGTCATGTATTACTTCATCTTTGCTTCGATATAACGTAGCATATACTATATCATATGAAATGCCATACACAGGGTGTTCATTTGGAAACTTTCCAGCCGAATATCTCGGAAAGTATGAAAGATATTAAAAAAGTATAAAACACGTGTCCAAGGATTTTGAGGGGAAAACAGGGGGTTAGTATCAGTTTTTTATTTGAGTGGCGTTTTCAAGGTCATTTGAAAGTCAATTTTGTTTTTTCAAATGGAAACCTATATTTTGCATCATGGCATCTTATTGTACGTAAAAATACCAGCAATTTTCGTAGGATACTTTTTTTTATCCGCGCACTAGTTTCGGAGATATCTAAAGAGAAGTAGAGCGAGTCATACTTATACTGCGAGAAAGTTTGTAATTTCTTTATAACTATAACAAATTTTCAAAATGTTCTCCGTGTTTTCTAAACAATAATACAGACGATTGTCAAATTCTGAACGAACATTTTTGAAGGTATCTGTTGGAATAACTCTACATTCCAGTACAATTCTGCGACGTAAATCTTCGAAACTAGTGCGCGGATAAAAAAAAGTATCCTACGAAAATGTTCTCCGTTGTTTTCAAACAATAATACAAACGATTCTGAACGAACATTTTTGAAGGTATCTGTTGGAATAACTGTACATTCCAGTACAATTCTGCGACGTAAATCTTCGAAACTAGTGCGCGGATAAAAAAAAGTATCCTACGAAAATTGCTAGTCTTTTTACGAACAATAAGATCCCATAATAAAAAATATAGGTGTCCATTTGAAAAAACAAAGTTGATCTTAAAATGACCTTGAAAACGCCACTCAAATAAAAAACTGATACTAACCCCCTGTTTTCCCCTCAAAATCCTTGGACACGTGTTTTACACTTTTTTAATATCTTTCATACTTTTCGAGATATTCGGCTGGAAAGTTTTCAAACGAACACCCTGTATAATGTAACCTAATATACACATATATGTAATACAGCATATGAAGTACCAAATAAAATAACGTGATATATATGTAGTATAAACCTACAGAATTAATATTTGGACACTGCAAGTTTATGTAAACAGAACTCTATTAAATCGGTCCAACTTGTACGAGTTAGTAAACACTAAACAAATAACCAGAGTTCCATCGAGTTTAGAGTCAATAGAGATTTATCGAATGCTAATTAATTGCAGACGATTACCTATGACGCTGACAGAATTCTACGAACCCGTAAAAGTCCCCACTATTAATAGTAAAATGAATTAACTTGATCGACGTTTCCCCCGTGCGCTATGGAGAATTTGTAGTAGTTAATTTTCTTCTGGATTGTTCGAAAGGAGTGAACCGGTCGTGCCCGATGCACGGTTGATAAATGCGTTTGAGTTCCCCGTTGAAAAGCAATAAAAGACTCACCGGTGTGCCAGGATGACGACGGTGATCTTGCAGCAGGAGACGTCGTTGATGCGACGCCGGCAGTTCCTCGTGGTGATGACGATGATGATGGTGCCGATGGTGATGCAAGATCGAGGCGGAGGCCGGCTCGTGCAGCAGCAACCGACGATGATGAAGATGATGCGATACCGTCGCCAGGACACCCACCAGTGCTCCGACTACCAGGACGAGCACCACTGACACTATGTAGCTGCTTGCGCTCACTGTCAACAAATCGACATGTTTCGTTAGGAAGATCAGCGCTGGGAATCGGCTGCGAGAATCGAAGAATCTGTCGTCCTGTTATCGAAGCGTACAGCCACTTGTAATATTAACAGCTTCTGACAGCGGGAAAATATTATTCTTGTGTTCTATTCATTTCCGTCTCGCTTCGAGTTCGAACTAAACATCGGAATATTGATTTTCCTGCCGGCATTGCCGCAAGTATCTTTACATTTTTCTGGTTATTTTATACAGGATCTTCAAGAATTATCACAACGTTTCCATGTGCTCGAGCGAAATGAGCACTACAACGAATACTGTGTTGCATTCGAGAGCGAAACGCGGCACGCCACGCCGTAATCTGTATGACGGTGATAAGTGATAGCGCTTTTTTGCGGAACATTCCTTCGTAAACCATTTCCTGGGGATCTAGACGTTCGGTCAAATATTGCTTCTGATAACTACGGCTCTAGGAAAGGGTACCGGTGTACATTCGAAGACGACCTTCACTGGTACAGAGAATTCATGAAACGCCATTTCCAATAATTTATGCGAAAGTAATTGCTGCACATCGTCAACCGCGTCTAGCCTTGCTAGACGATTGCGAAAATCCGAACATTCTTTCTGAAAGAGACTGCGGATCTTTATGCGTTTGGGGCTTCCGATAATTTTGGAAAAAGTTGATCGACTTAACGTCCATTGCTACAAACATTGAACAAAATCAGGAAGGCAGTGCACACAAAAAATGACTAGATTATACTTTCTCTTTCTAATCAAGAAACATTCCATTTCTCCCAGCTTTCTTCTCATCAGGATAACCGCAAAATGAGAAACAAGTTTGCGAGACTGCGATTAGGTAAGAATGTGGCTGCTGCACGAAAGAGTTTTGAGAAGGAACATCCAAATTTTTGAAGCTGCGAAGACAAGCACGAAGCCAGCAACGAAGAGCTGGAAGCTACATTATACACACGTCCCTACCAGAAATTCTCAACGCTCGAAGAGCCGTGCGTGTTATACTTCGGCTTTCGTTTTTTGGACTTCGTTCTTGATTTTTATTGCTCGCCCTACATATTTTCTCTTTCTACCGATCGTTCTACATTTTTCCCTTCGTTCCTTTGCATTCCACGTAGCTCGTTTTTTGCCGGGCGCTCCACATTTTTTGCTTTTTGCGGTGCTACCTATACACGTTTTTCGCTTTTTTACCGTTCATGCTACATTTTTCGCCTCATTCTCCCCCGGTCAGCGTTTTTCGCTTCTGGCAGCCGGCCTGTACATTGTAAGCTTTTTTACTGTTCATTCTACAGTGTACGCTTTTTTTCTCCACGCTCAGCGTTTCTCGTTTTTTTTTCTGTCGGCACCGCTCTACATATTTCGCTTTTTAATCCGCGCTCTATACTGTCCGTTTTCCGGCGAGTTCGAATTGCATTTTTCGCTTCTAGTCTCTCTGTCGAAAAATTTTCGACGCGCGCGCGCGCTCGCATTCTCGTCTATCTCGATTTTTCGCCGACCGCCGCCGCTCTGCTAAGCTTTTCATTTTTCGCCCCCGAATTTTTCGCTTCTCGCCCGGCGAAAAAGGCGTCGCGACGAGCGGACGTTCCCGCCTGTAAACGGTGGTTTCGAGACGCTTTTCACGGCGTCGCTCGCGCCGGCGATGTACGAAAGTATCGACTAACTTCCCGCTTCCAGTCAATTTCGTACGTGATGCGTGAAAGAGACTCAAGGCACGAACTTCCAGCCCGAGTTTTCCCTCCGCGCACCGCGCCGGGGGATCCGGTGGCGCTTTTTCTCTCTCTCTCACTCTCTCGCTCTCCGCGTCTCCACCTCATTCAGAAAGTGTACGAGACTGGAAAATTTCTTATAGTCACGCTCGGCGTCGTTCGCCTAACGTCTCGGAGAGCAACCGCCCGCCTCGTCTTCGAAATTTTGCAAAATTGCGCGCCGCGACCCGCGTCGCATGAAATCTTTCCTCCGGCACCACGTTGCGCCGTTAGATTATCAAACGGAATATTATCCGCTCCCTTTTCTTTTTTTTCGGCTGAAAGGAAGTCCGCTCCCTTTGATGTCCTCCCTTTGTGCAAATGATTCCCGCCGAAAATTGCATCGGAACGAAGACCTCTCTGTAATTCGGATATTATGCACCTGTCTTCAGCCGGCGACGGGAAACGCGCGGTTCAATTAAGCTGCGGACGACCAACAGTGGCTCGGATCGAGAAATTCAGTGACAATTTGCTTAAAGGGAACTTTCTCGTATCGGTATTTAATCAATGGACAGCGGGTTCTATGCATTTATGATCAAAATGAATTTAATTTAATTTAAATGAATTTAAACATACATACCATTATACTATTTTCAACCTGTTGAACATATTAACCACTTAACACACTCGCCCGAGTTAACTGGGGTTTTAGAAAACGATTTTTTTCCGCGCGAATTAACTCGTGAGACCTGCAGTTTTGGGCATTTTAATATTGTATAATTTTGTTTAATTTTGTATAATAATTGGTTATTTTATTTAGAAGCTTATTTTTCAATATTTTTCTTATCCTTCTCAAGTTTTTTTTGTTGCCCGAGTTAACTCGGTTAAGCGAAGTAGGTGCAATTAACAGTCTTTTGTGCATAAAACATTTTTTTGTGTTTTTTTCAAGATTTGTTAATGTTCCTTTGTATCTTAAGAAAGTAGAGAATTAATTAAAAAATTGGTGGGAAAACGACCGCTTTTGAATTATTAATTGGTGCGTTAAGTGATTAAGAGAGAAAATCAATTTCTATGGCACTGTGGTGGAAAATTTTCATTAGACATAAAGATCCGCTGTCCACTAATCAATGAGCATTGCTTCCTAGGCGAGGCATGATTTGCATTATTCGGAAGCATGTAGCTGTCGGAGCTTTATGAAAATAGCTACATGCGCAGCTGTATACTCCCGAATAATGCAAATTACGCCTCGTAAACGTAAAAACAGGACTTTTGAGAGCGATTGAGGCCTGGATTGATCTTTTATCCAGCGCTTTTGATTATTGAAAAACCCCATCACATGTATTATCGAGAAATAAGGAGCATCCCGCACCTTGCAACCCCAGAATACGAGTCTACCTCCTTAAACAGCGGATTTTACTAGAAAACGAGTAAGTGCAATTAAATACAGTAAGAACTAGAGTGCGGATTTTATGCATTTATAACAAAAATGGGCACGTATATTTTGAAGCAGTGGACATGTTAAAAATATTTAAGGACATCAATGTATCAGTTTCAGCTTAATATGATAGTTAGAAGAAGGATACAATTTTTATTTGGCTCCTGTACCCAGCAATCGATACAAACATTTCTTATTGTGCATAAAGATCCCCAGTCTAGTAAGAACATTTCCAATCTATTGGCATCAGGATGCAGGACCTGAAAGTTGAATCTCGTGATCCCATAAAAAATAAGGACATGTTGAAGATCGTCTTCGTCGGCGTCGCGTAACCGTGTGTTCGAAGAGGTGAGCAAGGTAGTGTACATGCGGACGCGCGCGTGTACGTGTTTGCGGCCGCGAGCCCACGATTGGTGGGACAGGATGAGACACGACCATAAAACCTTATCAACGTTCATCATCGCCGGTTCAACGGTTTGAACCGCTCGTCACCCAGCGCTCGTTAAACGCCGTACGAGTCGCGACGACGGTACACCCTGTGGCCCCGTGGTCACGTCGAGACGCCGACGAAAAAAACAGAGACAGGAAAGGGCGAAAAGAGGTCCATGACCCTCCGGTGCTGAAACTTCTGCGAAACGGTCGCGCACCGGCCAAACCCGACGCGACGCGACGACGACGTGGACAAAGGACTTTGTGTCCAGACGCTGGAAATTCGGTGGAACGGAGCTCGGTCTCTGTCGGTCTCGTTACCACGGACTAGTTGCAGGTGAATGGGCCGCTTCCCAGAATTGATCACCGTCCGTGGTAGTCGGGGATCAACGACAATAAACCATTAAGGTGGTAGACTCGCGTTTCCAGGATTGCGCGATGCGCCATCTCATTTCTTGACAATGCAAAGATGGGGTTATTCAGCTGCATGCTGCAGAATAATGCAAAATTACGCCTCGTAAACGTGAAAATAGGACTTTTCAGGGCGATCGGGGCCTAATTTGATCTTTTATCTAGCGCTTTTGACTACTGAAAAAAATCCCATCGCGTGCATTATCGAGAAATAAGAAAGCGCATCCCGCACCCTTGCAATCCTGGAAACGAGTCTACCTCCTTAAGGATGTTCTGGAGGTACAATGGGAGACAAAAGTACGAGAAATTCGAAATCCATCAATACATGGCAATGAAAGCCATTCATGAGTATATTTTGCATTAAACTTTTGCGAATGCTGTACCCTCTGTAGCTATATTCAGTGGTCTACACTTGTCGCGTTTCCATGCTAGTGAGAGACAACAAGATAAATTTGACGTTTTGTAACCTCTCGAATCCTAATAAATTTTGAATATAATTAATTAATTTATAAAAAAAACTGGAGTTTCTAGTTGCGTTATATCAACGTTTAAATAGGGTTTGAAGTGGAATTTTATGAATTCTCCATAAGAAGACGTGTTAAAATGTGCAAACTTTAAGTTGCTGTAATTCTTAAACGGTGCAGTGAATCGAACCCGAACTTTGGTAATTGCATTAATTTAGTAAGAATTATATCTTGTCAAATTTTCAAAAATTTTGTTGCGTTTTTATATACCTCCAGAAGATCCTTAAGACCGAACGTAACAGTTTCAACGAATAATAAAAGAGAAACTCGAGAAAACGTTCTTCGCGCTGGCCAACGTACAGGCTTTGAAGCTTTTTCGGGGATTGTTGCTCGCTCACGCAACTGTTTCTCAAGGTTGCATGCACCTCGAACACTCTCTGCGATCGCTCTGGAATCACGCGATCGATCGTCAAACTTAGTCGCTCGATCCTCCTTTGCGGCGAATTTACATTCGCGCGACTGTTCGTTGTCTGTGGAAGATCTTTTAGAATTTTGCGCAAACTTTTACGATAATACTCGATGATGCGGTCTAGAAAATCATTTATTCATCTAGCGATACAATGCACGCTTCGAGCAGCATATCCAGGCATTGTCTAAACGCTACGAAGCAGTCCTTGGATGTCTAGAAGATCATTTGTCCTTCGGACTAAACCCTTACGACGCTGCATCTAGCGGCACAATATGTCCTTTCATTAGAATCCAGGTTTTAGCCGCAGACCACGACGACCAGGAGGGTTTCAAAGGATCCCTAACTGAACGGCGTCGAAGACCCAACGGTCTCGCCGCATCTTAAAATCGATATCGCCATCGGTCTGACCAGAGTAACTGAAAACGCGGCTCTCCTCGAAGAGGTAGCATATCCCCGAGAACCTGATGTCCTTTCTGGACGTTGGGTCTCGCGACGACTACGACTACGAATCTCTGCGCCGCCATTTAGTCGGGCATCGGCTTTCGAAAGTAATCCATAAATCGTGCCCGTGGAAGAGGATCACCGTTGTGATCGGTTCTGTCGCCATGTCAGAGGGCCTGGAAGCGGACAGGAGTAGACTGGAAGCCAGGTTCCAGACCCAGCCTCTCAGTTCCAAGTCTCAGAGCTACCCGACAGTGTTCCGCATCGGGCGCTAGAAGGAGAGGCAGAAAGAGGAGGGAAAAGAGGGACGCCGCCTCGGGGATCAGGATAATATGCCGTGATCCTGCTATATAGAGTGGTGTGTGCCGGACCTTCTTCGCTCGAGTCGTGGCCGGCATATACGATCCGGCGAGCGCCGACAGTTGGCTCGCGCGGAGTCATGAAGGCCGTCCCTCGGAAACCTCTTCAGGGAAATCTCGCCGCCAGGAAAAAACCGTGCTCGCCTTTGATCGCGTGGTCGACCGGAATGCCAAGCGTTCCTCCTTGAGAGACGGAAGTGAACGACCCTCGCCAATCGCCGCCACTCTCCTCTCTCTCTCTCTCTCTCTTCTCCTGGTTGACTCCAGTAATAGTGCCATTGCAGATCTGCACAATGTCAGGCTTCGCCAGAACTGGAACATTGTACAGGCTGCATAATTGTACACTTTTGGATCGGTGAAGATCTATTTCAAAAATGGACCGCAAAATTGACCTTGACCCTGTAAATCAAGGTCGACGTTTCTTTTTCTATTGCATCGTATACAGTTCCTGCTCACTTTATTAGACTCAACTGAAGAATTGGTGCTGTTTGATATACTATAAGGAATTCAACGCTGTTTTCAACCTATGGGGTAATGATTTTATACTACAAGGTTGCCTTATGGGTTGCCTATCCAAGTGTAAAATTTTCTTGCAAGAACAAAAAATCTTACCATGGCCCGGCAACTCACCGAACATGAATCCGATTGAAAATGTCTGGGAGTGCCTGAAAAGAGAACTGGCCACAGAAAATATAACGACAAAGACCAAGTTGATAGAGAGAAGAATCTATCACTGGCACCATAACGTTGCATTAAAAGAAATTGCACAAACTTGCATAGATAGCATGTCCAGAAGAGTTGCGGTTTTAAGAGCAGCTAACGGCGGATTGACAAAATATTAGTGTTCAAGAATTATATTGATCTATTTGTGTTTGTATCCATTGTTTTTGTAAAATAAATATATGGAAAATTCATTGGTCATCATTAAGTGATATTTGCATAAGGCTACTATACCCATTTTTCATGGTAAAACTAAAAATATCATGATCATAGAGGTGAGTCTAATAAAGTGAGCAGGGACTGTAGTACTCATCGCAGGGAAGAAAAATCTGAAAAGAACTATACCTGTCTCGAGTCAACCGTTCTCTTACGAAACGATGTTAAAGTTCCTTTTGACCTTGATTTCTCAAGGTCAAGGTCAATTTTGCGGTCAATTCTTTTTTTTTAACACGTTCCGTGCCGAGCCGTCTCTGCTCGATTTTTCATTCAGGCCATTTTGCTTTGTTCTGCACTACATTCTTCTATAAGGGTTACCCTGGGTTGGTCGACAACTCATTTGACTGACACTGTTTTCATTGACGATTTGACTGTTTAGTGTCGGCCGAACCGTGTCGATGAAGACATTTGTCGACGATTTGACCGTGTAGATCACCCCTGACCTGACCAACCTGTGGCGCATGCGCCAAACGTGGCGCATTGGATGATTACAAGTGGCGCATTTGATCCTTGCGACTATACATATTCTTTTGAAGTAGGCGCCATAACTGAATCCATCTTCATATTTTCAACACCTGAGAGCACTCAGGTAAAATTATTCAGCCTTCATACTCATCAATTCGTCGAAATTTTTTGACAGTTTACAATTATACGATGGGAATTGCGGTGTTCAAGACAGTGATCGCCATATCGTCCAAACGATCATTTCTCACTATTGTAGATTAGTGCTCCAATGAACGTATGTCTTTTCAACTGGCGTAAGTTAATTAATTCAGTTGCGCGATTGAGTTATCTCTTTTCCTCCCCTAACCGAAGCAGATCCTACCCCTATTCCTATTTTCCAACCGCAACAACGAACGTAAGAAGGTAGAAAAAGTGCTCGAGTTGTATGGCGCACCTGAACTCGTATGTGAAAAAATTTTGCGCATGGTATGCAAAAGATTGGCCACCCCTGGTGTAGATGAAAACATAGTGTCGACGAAAGTTACTGTCGGTCCAATCGTTGATGAAAACAATGTCGGTCAAATGAGTTGTCGACCAACCCAGGGTAACCCCTTCTATAATACCTCATTCCTTTGGTGGGAATATATTCTACAGTGATAAACTCGTTATAAAATATAGTTTTCCAGCGCAGTAAATCAATATGTCAGCGTGTACCATCGGTGGTACACGTGGCACGGAACGTGTTACCAGATCTTCACCGATCCAAAGGTGTAGAATCCCGATAAGGTGGTCGTGACATATAATTTTTATACACCCTGTACAAAACGCAAGAGAACAGCTCGTGCTGCGGACAAAGCGCCGTTCGCGGAAGGTGCAAGGACCTTCGTCCTTTCGGGCATCTTCGCCCCGTGTCCAGGCGCCCAGACATCCTAAACGCTCCGTCAAATATTGACACGCGAAATGTTTGGCGACCTGCACGCCGGTTCGCCCACTTGGACGACCTCTCCCTCCTCGAGCCTGCAAAACTGAACTTGCCAGGACGACCTTGCCATCTTCCCTTCGAGCTTTCCGCTCCGAGGCGAAGAAAGCTCGCGGACTTTCCGCGGCGTCCGACGCTCGAACACCGCCAGGCTAATCACGCTAATGCTGCTGTGACACGTCGTGCAGAGAATATCGCGGACCGAATAAATTGCAGGCTGAGAGTTTTGGCAGTGAACTGGAATCGTTGAAGACTGCGCCAGTTCGACTCGAACACTCTTGAATACCTTGAAGGTTCTGCTAGGACCTTTGGGCAGGAGTTTATTAACTCGGGGAAAATGTTTGTGATCTAGAATGCTGTCAATGCACTCTGCCGGTCTCTTTGATGTTGGATTGAATTATAGGATTCTACATTTTGTCGAGTAGAATCTGCAAGATCGGTTAAAGTTAAAAGTACTAGTTGGTTCATGTTTTAGGTGATTCCAGTGTTACGTATGCAGACGCTGCCGTTGGTGACTCTTGACCCTTCCGGAGATATGTGTCGAAACAGAGGGTCTATTTAAGAACAAAGGGCTTACTCAAAATCGGATCATAAAGGGGCTCTTGCAAGCGATATAACTTCTAAGAATCAGAAGTAGCACGTGGCCCCCACCATCGCTAGATCCGATTTTGGGTACTATATAAGGGCATGGATCCTTCCTATTTAGTTGGGTTGATTCAAGTGAATACGCGCAGTACATACCGTTCCACGTCGAAAGTCAGTTCGCGCTAGATCGGTTGTTGAAGTTCTTGTCTACCGCTCTGTAGTAGATCGCCCCCGCATTTCTCGGTGCGTCAAAACTGAGAGGGTTTAGTCCGTGACACCGCGACAACATTACACTGAACATTTGTACGTTTTTATAATACAAAATATATTGTTGTGTGTGAACTTATTAAGGGTTCAAATATCGATTATTCATATTCCCTTTTCGAGGTTCCAGTCGCTAGTATACTACGACGATACACCTTTGCCGCTCAAGGTGTATCTTTCTCAATTCGATAAGTTACGAGTCAGCGGAACCGCGACCCTATACCTTATAGGCGGCGACCCGGTGGTGAAATAGACATCGGCTAGTCCACTCCCTTGGTCACACGAGGCGACCCAGTGGTGAGATAGGTGGCGACCCGGTGGTGAATTAGACATCGGCTAGTCCACTCCCTTGTTCCCTCGAGGCGACCCGGTGGTGAGATAGACATTGGCTAGTCCTCGTGTACCTTTTCTACTTTGCTCTAAAATCTCTAATTCCAAAATACCCTCGGTTTCCGCATAGCTGCCTGAACCTCGGCTCGTAACACCAGAAAAACACGACGACGAAGTATTTTGCTGGAACTTTCATTTCTCTGAACAGTAAAATTTATTTTCAACGCGTTCTACGTGTATCATAAATTTTAGAAATTTTATGGACGATAAACCAGTAGCCAGGATATCAAGCATTTTTACACCGCTAACGAAACGGGAAATATTCTAAAGTGGACAGTCATTATTATTACCATTGCCGTTATCGGTTAAATGATGTATAATGCGGAACGACATAATCGAAATTAAAACGTCTTTTGGAAAAATCGTAACTACCGCTTGCCATTATTATTTCAAGCAAATTCGCTCAGGACACCGCAACGTAAGACGTCTACCGCAAACATAGTGACGGTAAAAATGGTTACCTTAGCGATCCACTTGAAATATTTAGAGCGGCGCCGCGTCGGTGACCATTTTCGAAACGTGGGGTGCTTGTCCCGCCCGTCCCACCCGTCAGGTTAACAACGTAAATCCAGTCGTGCGTCCTTAATGCGCCGATTCATCCAGCCGATCGTGGAGCCTGCGGTTTTGTCGATACGGCCGGTTCCGATGGTCAATTTGAATAGATTTTCGGTCGCGACGCGACGGCCGCATCGATTGGGGACGGTTACGAGCCCGGCGCGCTCTAATTTTTATTGGCCGGTGAACGAACGCGGAATTGGCCTCTCGCGCTGCCATGTCGGCCAGATCTCGGCTATGGCATGCGATTTCCGTGCCGTGGGATCGCGATCGGTTTCCATAGGACCCATTCGGCCGCTATCTTCGGCTGACACGCGGCCATCGTTGAATAGAAACGACGCGACGCAACGCGACGTCTCCACCAGCATTAAGAGAGCCGGTATGAACCGGGTTTACAACGCGAGCACGTTTTACCTATCATTCTAATTTTGTTACAATGCAGTGTATATAACTTAAATATTATAAAAAATACGCTAATGTATAATATGTACACTGCCGCACAAAAGTATGTGGACACTTCCTTAATTCTTATAACTATCAGAAAAAAGTTATGATATCTTTGGTAAATTTGATTATCTTGTATGTATTTCAGTTCGTACAGTGTTGGAGAACATATATTAATAATAATTTATTAAATATCTCACCGATAATGATAAAAAATAATTATATATTCTTTTCGTCTACATGTCCACCGCGTGCTTTTATTACTGCGTTTACTAGTCGTGGCATTCTGGCTATTAACTTTTTCAGTACTTCACTTTTAATAAGGTTCCACTCAGATTCTAATAGTTCCCACAAATGTTTTTCAGACTTGGGACATCGTTTTCGGACTTATCTATCTATGTGATCCCATAGTTTTTCTTTTATTTATTCAAGAAAATTCAATAACTAAATTGTTTATTTTGGTACTATTAGAATACATTACATACATATTCATAATAGACTTTAGCAACAAATATTGTTTGATAATAAAAATATACATTATATATCACAAATTTCATGAACATGGCAAGTGTCCACATACTTTTGAGCGGCAGTGTATATGTAGATATATGTCTATGAGCCTGTCTGGGACCTCAAGGTCTGAAACAGGAGCATGGAGGATCATCGTACAGAATTCACGCCATCTTTATAATCTGTTTTATAAATGGAGACATGTAGTGTGTAAAATATTATAAAAAATACGCTAATGTATAATATGTATATGTAGATATATGTTTATGAGTCTGTCTGGGACCTCGAGGTCTGAAACAGGAGCATAGAGGATCGTCGTACAGAATTCACGCCATCTTTATAATTTTTTTTATAAATGGAAATTTATAAAATTATTGATAATTAGTGGATACCATGTGTAAGATTATATTATGAAAAATACGCTAATATACAGGGTGAATTCGATAAAGCAAGACACCTAAATATCTCCGTTACTTTCTGTTGTACAAAAAAACTTCGTAGGACAAAGTTACACTGTTTGAAGGGCCACATATAACGGTGTAAGGGAATAAAATTCAAGGTCATTTTTATGAGATTTCAAGGTTACCGATGTTTTTTTAAATGGAATGAGGTATTTTTTAATACATCAATCGATGCAGCTGGACATTCGTTATAAAAAGGTACTAACCTATGTATGTCGAAAAGTTAGTAGTTCACGAGATATTTCGATTTAAATAACTCTAAAATACCATTACAGTCGTGCTAAGATGTTACACAAGTAAGTAAACACTAACGTCTTAGTACGACAGTAATGGCATTTTAGAGTTATTTAAATCGAAATATCTCGTGAACTACTAACTTTTCGACATACATAGGTTAGTACCTTTTTATAACGAATGCCCAGCTGCATCGATTGATGTATTAAAAAATACCTCGTCCATTTAAAATAACATCGATAACCTTGAAATCTCATAAAAATGACCTTGAAATTTTTTTCCCCTTACACCGTTATATGTGGGCCTTCAAACAGTGTAACTTTGTCCTACGAAGTTTTTTTGTATAACGGAAAGTAACGGAATTTTAGGTGTTCTGCTTTATCGAATTCACCCTGTATATAATGTATACATACAGGGTGAGTCACCTATCGTTATCACCTCAAATCTCTTTGTTGTTTTCAAAGATACATTAAATGTCTTGAGGACAAAGTTGAATGTTAAAAAGGGGGCTTACGATACCAAAAAAATTTGTACGCTTCCATATTATAGTTTTATACGTTTTCCCTGTCCGTGACCTTGAATCACCTTGAGTAATTATAGTCACTGAATTCGTAATGAAAAGAACTATCATTGTAGATGTTTAAAAGAGGGTGGTTCCATTTTAAAAAATGAAGGTTACCTTGACATCTCTAAAAAGATGACATAAAACAAACATTTTTTTATGTTGCATGACCCCCTTTTACTATTCAACTTTGTCCTCAAGACATTTAATGTATCTTTGAAAACAACAAAGAAATTTGAGGTGATAACGTTAGATGACTCACCCTGTATATGTTTTAGAGCCCGTCTGGGATCTAAAGGTCTGAACCAGGAGCATAGAGGCTCCCGTGCATGATCGCGTGCGAATCGTTCGAGCAAAATCGGCGTTTTCGATCGAGAAAGTAAGTTGGTGCGTGAAGGGATGTTGTTATAGCGTGGTTCGAAGGTATAGCGAGCGGCGTTTGGCCGTCGTCCGAGCAGAAATTTCCGAGGATGTATCGAACCTGACCCCATCCCCGGTTTCTTTCGGCAGCATCACCGGCGCGTCGTGTACGTAAGGGAGAGTCGGTTGCGGCGCAGGAGGGGCCAGTCAGAGCGCAGGGTTTGGGGCCCGTCGCGTGTTTTTGCCCCCCGTCTGGCCCCCACCGCAGCTCATCGTTTTTTGTCTGGTGCAGTGCATGCGCTGCACCGCGCCATGTCCCCCTTGCACCACCGCCCGTTGCTGCCGTCATTCTCCTCCTCCTCCTCCGCCTCCTCCAGCTTTCTTTCCTCCCTCAGCCCCTTTCGTCTTCGCTGCACCACAATGCACCGCGTCCGCTGCACCGGTCCGAAGCGTTGCAGCGGCACAGTGCACAGTGGCCTGGAGATCCGCTTTTTTTTCTGGCACGAAGTCAATTTTTCAAATTTAATACTTTGTTCGACGTTGCGGTCACCTCGAAAATGCTCTGTACAGATTACGGTAGAAATTCTGTCGCGGTAACCTGTATTTTGTGAATACGTGACATCACCAGTACGGTTTCAGAACATCAGAATACTTTTGTTTTGCATAAGCTATCAGCGAGATTCCGAGCGTCCGAAGTTAACCCGCCGATTATTGGAATTATGCAGCGTGCATCGCGATGTTGTTCAGTTGGACTTTGCACGGCCTAGCCTTACAACTTTCTTCTCTATACGGTTAATGAAAGCACAAAATTTGGAAAAATCTTCGAGTACTCTTTTGTCTAGATTGCTTGAAACCCGTATGCACGGATGGTAGATTTATTCGTAGTATATTTCAGTACGATGAAACGTTTCTACTTTTAGAGAAGGAACACACAGGCACAATTGGTAAATGAATTTGAACAGAAAGTATCTCGGAACATTTCTAACGTGTTAAATGGCAACATGATATTTTTTGATTTGTGTCCACAGCGATGAAGTTTGTGTAAAAATCAGAGAACTTTTTATAGAAATCAGATGGAGCGATGGTTTCTTTTTCAATTAAAGCTGCAATATTCCCGAATAGGGGAAAAATAGGGAGATTATGGAACGAACATATTTTAACTTTGAAAATCTTTGTTAAACTTGTACCATGTACGGATAGATCTTTTTCTAGACAGTTTCACCTCATTTCCCGTAGATTTTGTCACGCTGATTCCAAATCTGGTCGCAAAATTTCTCTTGTTCTTCGATTTTGACAGAAAATTCATCGGTTTACTCCACTGTGCGGCGTATGCAACGGCGTATGCAGCGTGCACAAGCAACGAGTGTGTGTGCAACGGCTATAGGAGGACGCCGACTCGTTGCAGACTATGCACACGCTCGCCGGAGGCCGTCCCAGCGTGCTTATGATCGCCGCGAGCCAAACAGCAGGCGGAGGCTGCGAGCCTTCCGCGGAAGATGCGCAACATCTCCGTGTGCACCTGCCGACCGTGTCGTCCCGACGGACCCGTGTCACGCCGATTTCCAGCCACCGTACAACAGCCACGAGGAAACCATGCATACCCAAGGACCTGGCTCTCTGCTATGCTATGCTGCCTCTGCTTCTGCTGTTGCAGTGCTATGGCGATTCCTGTGGTCGAACCCTCAACGATCTTGCCACTATGGTTTCGCACGATGTTTTTCTTTTTGGTTTTTAGGGGACGATGGAACGCAGCGTTCGGAACAACTGGTTCGTATTTTCTTATACAAGCGGTTCGCATTTGTTCAGATTTTCAGCGACTTCTATCTTAATGCTCGAATAAATGAATTTGGTTCATAGCTTCCTGGAGGATGCCTACAGTGATCCGAATTAATATCCGGACGCTCTAAAAAAGACGATAACTATTTTAATATTGTACTATACGATTTGAACTTTTCTGGGAAGCAAGAGCAATTAGTTTACTACAGGATGTAAAGAGGAATCTTTTCAAAAATTGCAATTGATCGGAATTGTAGAAAAAATACTGAGAGTTGCATTTTACAACTTTTTTATGTGGGCCTATATTGGGAATTTAAAAAATACGTTTTGTAGATCTGTGTCAATTAAATATATTCTGGAAATTTCGTCGAAATCGTTCGACGTTGCAAATCAGCTACAAACGTTTAAAGATGGTAAAAATTGCAGATTTTCACGGTTATTTAAAAAATAAATCTCAGGATTCTTACATCTTTCAATGCCTGTCGTTTTCGCCCGCATCAAACGGGTTTTATAAAACTTTCACAGAGCATGTAATTGAAACAGATTTACAAAACGAATTTTTTCAATTTTCAATATTGGCCCACATAAAAAAGTTGTAAAATGCAAAATTTAGTATTCTTTCCACAATTCCAATCAATTGTAATTTTTGAAAAAATTTCTTCTCACATCCTCTAATATACTAATTGTTCTAGCTTCCCAAAAAAGTTCAAATCGTATAGTACAATATTAAAAAAGTGATCGTCTTTTTTAGAGCGTCCGAATATTAATTCGGGTCACTGTATCTTAACGTATGCTCGAATAAAATAATTTGGTTCATAGATCCTGGAGGATACCTGCAATTTTAACCCTTAGCACTCGAACGCTGATTCTGAGGCGCCTCTAAAGATCGCTGTACCATTATTCGAAATATCTGATCAATTACTAAATTAATAAAATTTCAAAAATCATAGGGAATGGAAATAGGTCGAAAGAGATGTTTAATTTCGAGTTAAAATAGCTCCGCTTGCGAAAAGTGAATAATTTTAATTTTGAGAGAAAACATACACACAGAAAACTGTTTGCCTAATCATATAAACAATATATATAAAATTAAATATATTAAAACAAATTAGCATGTCAATTTTTGTGGTTAGCTACAGTAATCCACAATGAAATCATTGTCGTAGTGAAAAGAATTGTATTGTTAGGAAATTTGATTTTTCGAAGTTAGTCGATTTTGCAAATGGGCAGCACGCAGCCCCATTAACCCTTGGACAGTGGACCATTTTTGTAGCTGGACAAATTAACGATGTTTAAGACCGATTTATGGATTAATCCGACGATTTTTAATATTCTTTTGCAAGCTACTTCTCGTAGTCCGATTAGTTTCTAACATAATATTCGTTTAATTTCATTGCATAATCGCCTAATTGTTCGACGGTTCATAGATCCTGGAGGATACCTGCAATTTCAACCCTTAGCACTCGAACGGTGATTCTGAGACGCCTCTAAAGATCGCTGTACCATTATTCGAAATATCTGATCAATTACTAAGTTAATAAAATTTCAAAAATCATAGGGATGGAAATATATCGAAAGAGATGTTTAATTACGAGTTAAAATAGCTCCGCTTGCGAAAAGTGAATAATTTTAATTTTGAGAGAAAACATACACACAGAAAACTGTTTGCCTAATCATATAAACAATATATATAAAATTAAATATATTAAAACAAATTAGCATGTCAATTTTTGTGGTTAGCTACAGTAATCCACAATGAAATCATTGTCGTAGTGAAAAGAATTGTATTGTTAGGAAATTTGATTTTTCGAAGTTAGTCGATTTTGCAAATGGGCAGCACGTAGCCCCATTAACCCTTGGACAGTGGACCATTTTTGTAGCTGGACAAATTAACGATGTTTAAGACCAATTTATGGATTAATCCGACGATTTTTCATATTCTTTTGCAAGCTACTTCTTGCAGACCGATTAGTTTCTAATGTAATATTCGTTTAATTTAATTGCTAAATCGTCTAATTGTTCGACGAGTCCGATATTGTGCGTGAAAATAGACTCGGCCGCCGCGCCGCTATCGGAAGGTTAATACCCGTATGAGGGCGTGTGCGCACACCTTTCATAATGAGAGAGTTAATTAGCATTACTCGGTATCGAACAAACGAATAAACATCTAGAAACTCGTGACCGCGAGAGTGTAAGAGTTCCTTGGCAATTCCTCGCGGCTTCAGAAACGCGTTTTCGACGCGATTCGCAACAGAGCGTATTCGGCACAGCGAGCCGGAATATCGGCGAATATTCGACCTCGGATGAACTCCAATTAGCAAACGAATTCGATTCTCGGAACACCGTGGACGCCGAGCGGCGCGGCGCGGCTAGTAATTTGCTGTCATCCCGACTATTACGCAATCCTCGTCACTCCGTTCCGGATTTCCGACGGCCGTGCAGGCGGACAACGTGTTCGTCGCGCCGACGTAATCGAGACGCACGTGCAGGTACGACCTTTGATATCCCACTATTTTTCTTTCTCTATCTGTTCCCAGCGGCGACACGACCCGACGCGACGCTGTCGGCCGCGTCGCGCAAAACTTCGCGTTTCCCCGGACGGAAAATAGTTCGCAATTAACCGGCGTTGTAATCTATCCATTTGCATGCCGCCGGTGACGACGCCAACCACGTTAAATACACGCGAACCTCCGCGTCTTTGCGTTTCAACCGAGAGGTCGCTAATTTGCCGCGGTCCTCGAATTTAATTGATGCTTAATTAGAATTTCGATCGTAAATAGCGTCGTCCTCACAACAAACTGCAGTTCTTCGTTCCTGTCGTATTCGAATGTTATCGGGAAGGTCAAGAGCGATTGTTTTAATGAGTTCTTTTTAACGATCCAGTGACGCTGCACTTTTTCGTGGATACGTTGGTGGGAAAGATCGACCTTTTAAACATTTCTTATGCGACGATGCCTACAGTCCTCGACAAAATAATAAGACACCTAGCATATATTTAAATTTCTTATATTTAAAGATAGAAAATGTATACTTCGGTGTATCCTGTATATTACATACTATTTCCAAAGTAAACATGTAAAATCTTTGGATTGTATCGCGCACCATAGCAAAATTAGAGAAAGATATGTAAACACGGTCTGACATTAAAGGTCGTCGCTCACTAGAACGCCCCGGCGCCCACCCGGCACCGCGCGGCCTCAGCTGTTTTGGATTTCTTCTATGTATTTTAATTGATGTGCGCACATCCATTTAAAATACATAGAAGAAATCCAAAACAGCTGAGGCCGCGCGGTGCCGGGTGGGCGCCGGTGCGTTCTAGTGAGCGACGACCTTAATTCGACAAAAGTATAAGACACTAACAGTACAATGTTTGATTAAGTAAATAAAAATACAAAATTAATACTTTGTGATACCTCCCTTGAATTGAATTACGTCTAGTAATCGCTTTCGGATAGTTTTATATCACTTTTTGATTCGTTTTTGTTCTGAATATGTCCAATTATGATTTATACTTTCTTTTAGTTCATTTATGTTATTATATTGTCTCCCATTCGCGTAGAATCGTCTTGACAAATCTGCCCACACATTTTCTACAATATTTAAATCGGGAGAACGAGCGGGCCATTCCAAAATATTAATATTTCTTGGAAGAATGGATTGTTTCACAGATTTTGCAGTATGGATTGCTGTATTATCCTATTGAAAAATATGGTCACAACGCGTGATACGAGCTGCAGGCTTGTTTAACTGATCTGTTGTTAGTTCAATATATCTATTACTATTCATCCGACCTGATAAAAAGTTTATTTCTGTTTTTCCATAGTATCCAATAGCGGTCCATACCATAACACTGCCACCACCCATTTGACGGAAACTTAAATGCAGTTCTTCGTTTCTGCAATCATGAAAGTAGTCGGCCCAGCCGTCAGGGCCATCTAGATTGGATTTTTTCTCGACACTAAAAATGACTTTTTCGAGTTTTTCATCCAGTGAACGTATTCACAAGCGAACTTTAGTCCGGCTGCTTTGTGTTTCTCCATTAAGGGTGGCCGTTGTTTTAATTTCTTCTGTTTAATGTGTTTGCTTCCTTGTAAAATGCGATGTACATTTCTTAAATTTGTTTTCACACCTGCTTCTTCGGCTATTTGTCCTGCTGTGTCCTTAAAATTCGACGCAACACGCAAAACTGCACATTTATCACGTTCGCAAGTAACGCTAGGTCTTCCACTTCCTTTCGTTTTTCCATAAGCACTTGGATTTTTTAACACATTATATATCGCGCACCTACTTCTGTTTAATAATTTCGCAACTTTATTAATATTGTACTTTTCCGAGCGCAATAGAACGATTCGATCGACCTCACTTTCATCTAACTGCTTTCCTCGACCCATTATTTATTTTTCGTTGTAATAAATGTACTTATACTGTAAGAAAATCACAAAATTCAATGTCTGAATACGTTCGCAGTAGAACACTTAATGGTAGAAGTCACATGATTGGAAAATAGGCCAAATGTCTTATACTTTTGTCGAAGCAGTGTCAGTCCGTGTTCACATATCTTTCTCTAATTTTGCTATGGTATGCGATACAATCCTAAGATTTCGCATGTTTACTTTGGAGATAGTATGTAGTATTCAGGATATAACATAGTGTACACTTTCCACCTTTAAATACAAGAAATTGAAAAATATGCTAGGTGTCTTATTATTTTCTCGAGGACTGTAAGAGAAAGGTCTCGTTTTATGCACGTTCGACGTCGTTTAGGAATTGTGAAACGGATGAGTACTGAACAAGACGAGAGAAAGAATACAATCAAGTACTATTAAATGGATTTTTAATAATTGGTAAGTCTTGTTTTATTCGACGTTGTTCAGGAATTGTGGGAAAAATATATGAAACTTTCGAGCGAAGCTAAAACGGATGAGTATTGGACAAGACGAGAGAAAGAACACAATCAAGTACTATTAAATGGATTTTTAATAATTGGACGCTTTCAACGAAACTTTCACGAAGTTAGAATAAATTTCTAGTAAAATCAAGTCGTCAACAGGGTTGTCAGATATGTCGAGAGTCCTGATGCAGAGTGTTCAGGATCTCCATACAGAATCTCGAGTGTGAAACAGGCGATTTCCGGTTCTGGATCCGGCAGCGAACCCGCGAAGTAGAGAATCAGGGTTCGCCGACGGAACAACCAATCCCGTCATTAATTTCCCATAATGCGGCGCATAATGGCGCGACGATGTTCGACAGAGCCGCGCGTCGGGCGTACACGGCAACTTTCCAGGTAACAGAAATTAATTTTCCCCGGGTCTGGGTACAAGCTTCTTTATAAATTATTAAAACTTTCGCGCCGGTCCCCTCTCCCGCCCGGATATCCACCTTTGTCGGTGAGGCTCTCATGAATATGTACCCGGACTGTAACCGGGCGTCGGCAGTTTTTCTTTTAAGCCGACGCGAACTTCGTTAATCCGCGATCCGGAGACCGTTTTGCATTTTGATATCAACGGCGAGCAGATACACAAGTCCCGCGCGCACCGAGCAGAGAGAATGCTCGGAGCTTGTTCCGAGCTGACTCGAGCGGACTCTCAAGGGAACAGTGGATTTCGTTACTTTTCAACTGGCTGTCCAAACATTGTTCTTCGCCGCTTGACAACCTGCAGCTCTCGCTGCTGAGGCTCTGGCCTGGTACACGCAGAAGAACTTCGCAGCCTCCACGATTAATTCGCTCAACTGTTTAGAGAGTCAATTTTTATTTTTTACGTTGTACGAGACACGGTAGACAATGCGGTTCGAAAGACTAACAAAAATTTTGTATGAACCTTCTTCATTATTAAGGTGGGATCTCATTTGCGCGTCTGGACGCAGGCGGTTTGTTATCCCAGCGCATTTTATACTCCATTCGTCATACTTCGTCAGAACTGCGTCTAAACGCAAGCCACCGCGTTTTGCAAATTTGCAAATTGAAAACATTAATTTTGAATTATATGAATTTATGATTTCGGCGCCAGGTTCTATCATTCATAAAGAGACAGCAAATGTGCAATTATTTAAACATGTATCTCGACGTTTCGATCCCATTTTTACAAAGAACATTTATTGCGTCTGAAAATAATGCAAGAAAATTATAATTTGGCAAAAATATTATAACACAGCCGTGTAGATCCAAAAGATCAAATAAAAATAATACACTTACTTGCTGCGGCAAGTATTATTTTTATTTGATCTTTTGGATCTACACGGCTGTGTTATAATATTTTTGCCAAATTATAATTGTTTTGCATTATTTTCAGACGCAATAAATGTTCTTTGTGAAAATGATCCACATAGGGATCGAAACGTCGAGATACATGTTTAAATAATTGCACAATTACTGTCTCTTTATGATTGATAGAACCTGGCGCCGAAATCATAAATTCATATAATTCAATTTCAATCGAGAAACAAATTTCACCTCTATTAATTTTGAAGTTTGAAAATTCGAAAATTGACAAAATTAAAATTATTTGAAGTGAACGCTGCACCGCGATATACAATTGAAGCGTCCGTAATAAGTCCGCATACCGAACTTCGCGATGTCGTAAGTCCCGTTCCGCTTGCTCGCGACGATACTCGGGGCTTTGACGGTGTTATACGGATAACACCGACTATTTGAAATGAAGTTGACTCGTGGAAGTTTAACACTATATATATTTTAAAACTTAACAAGATACAATAAGACGATGAGGTTCGAGGTAAAAGTAAAGGTTTCGGTTCGAGCGATTTTCGTGATCTGATTTTTCGTGTCGCGTTCTGTATAAGGTCGACTCGGCCTGTTTCCTTATTGGTTAACTTAAAAATGGATGGGGATGACAAAGTGATTTCTATTGGTGAGTGTGTGGTGCCTTTTGGTCGTAGGAGTAGGAGCGCTTTGGTAAAACTATGTTTAGGCTATGGAAATTATTAGATGCGAATGATATGGGAAAACGATACGAAAACTAAAGTGTTCCTTAGGACGTTACACAAGTAAGTAAACACTAACGCCTTAGTACGACAGTAATGGTATTTTAGAGTTATTTCAATTGAAATATCTCCTGAACTACTAACTTTTCGACATACATAGATTAGTACTTTTTTATAACAAATGCCCAGCTGCATCGATTGATGTATTAAAAAATACCTCATTCCATAAAAAAAACATCGATAATCTCATAAAAATGACCTTGAAATTTTTTTTCCCTTACACCGTTATATGTGGCCCCTCAAACAGTGTAACTTTGTCCTACGAAGTTTTTTTGTACAACGAAAAGTAACGGAGATATTTAGGTGTCCTGCTTTATCGAATTCACCCTGTATAGTTCAATAATACAAATAGTGTGATTTTTTATTTTCGACAAGTATTGCTACGATATGCTATGCTTTGTTAGGACAAGATGATTAGGACGAAATGAGTCTACTAGTTAGATACGCTTTGTTATTAACTATTGATAGATAGAATAAACCAAGAATATAAAAATGTAACGAGTATGCAAGATAGAAATAATATAGTCTCTTCCAAGGCGCAAGAGTGGGGGAACAGCGTCGTGGAAGGGGAAGGTGGGAGACTAGTCTCAATCTGGCGGTACAGTGGGTTGTGTCTAGAAATATGGTGACATTTTACTATAACTTTTCAACCATAAAAGATATTAGGATGAAATTTCCAGTAAAATTCATTAAAAAAATTTTCCTACCTACTGATAATCATCGTAATAAATATCATTTTTGTAATCATTTTTTAATTAATTCTTTAAATTTTGTTGTCTTAAAATAAAATTAAAAATTGTTCATTCGTTACTTATTTAGTAGTTTTTCAGATAATTTAAATCACCCATGTCTTTGGTTATAAATTTCTCTGTATTTCTTGAAATATTGATAATATGAAGAATAAATGTTGAGTAGAAATGAATAAATTTTCTTAGTAGAAACTCTTATGTTTTCACTATAAGCTCCTAAAAACCCATTTACCTCGGTTTGCTAATTCAGCTATTATAATTTAATGGAAAAAATATTGACGCTTTATTTTACACGTCTGTAAAACCAATAATTTTTAAGATTTCGAAAAATTCAAACAATCAGTACTCCAAAAAGTATTCTGAAGCAGTGACTCGACAAACGCATGGCTCTGCGTCTGGTCTGCCTTGGAAGCAGTGGGTCAAAAAACGCTTGCGTTTGGGTGTGGCGCAACGTTCAGAGGTCTCGAGGCGAAAATACAATCTCAAACGTGTGCGTCGAACACATATCGTAAATCGATCGACGCACGTGTTTGAGTTTGGGCTATGTTCTTTCGAATTTCTTCGCAAATGAAATACAAGTAAAGACATACCCAATCGCATCATAGGAACGCAAACTTGGGCGTCCAGAGGCACAGCAGAGAGCTACGATGAATGCAGTATAGATAACAAAACGCGCGTCCAGACGCGCAAAGGAGATCCCACCTTTAGCACTCATTCGTTCCTCGTGTCAATTTGACACAATTTTGCAGATTCATCCTTTTGCAAATCAATTCACCCATTAAGAATATTTAAGTTAGTTTAAATAATTGAAAGAACATTTAATTTAGATTAAATTATACATTTACTTAGACACGTGAACGATGTCATTGCTGCGAGGGAAACATAAAGACTCTATACTCAATACGCTTCAATAAATACATACGTACTTTCATTTTTGGAAATTATAATCAGAAAATGGCTACAATGAATATACATATCTACACACAGTTTTCACACGTGACAAAGTTAATGAACTGGTAATTACTAGACTGCGGATTTAATGCATTTATGACAAAAATGTGTACGTACAATTTAAAACGGCGAAGATATTAAAAGGGCCACCAGTGTATGAGTTTCACCTTACTAAAATAATTAAAAGAAGAATGAAACTTTTATTTGGCTCCTGTATCTTGCAATCAATGCAAACATTTATTATTTCGCATACAGACCCGGAGTCTAGTAATTACTTTTAAATAAGTATTTCATGTACATCTTTGCAATAAATAAAATTTCGAATTTCTCAACAATCAATTTTTCGTTTCATTTGATTTTTTTTAACGAAAACTCACTTAAAAATACTTTATTTGTGGAAAGTTGAAATTGATCTGCAAAAGGATGAATTTGGAGTGCAAAACCTGTATTTGTAGGTAAATCTGTTCGAGACAGGCGTGATTGTAGACAGAGCCGTACTAATTAGTGTGTTTAAAAATGGTGACGAGATAATTGTCACCAGGCGAAGAGGAGCGTGACCGAGGGATCGACTGAGTATTACCTGACGGTAGCGACTGTTCTAACATGCGACGCAAATTGGCCATTATTTGTTATATAAAACTAGACGGTCACGTGCACAGAAAGAAAAACGATGTATGTAAGTACATGCGGGCTACTGATGTCATCGACAGATGGTCCCCGCGTATACGGGTCGTAAGACATCGACACATTTTTAACTCGTGACTGCGCAATATCGATCGCGGAACCATCGAGCACTCGAAACGCAGAAGGGAAACAGTCCGATCATGCTTGCAGATTTCTCTTCCTCAACAATACACGGCAACCTAACCCATCAAAATGGAATCATCTGGCTTTACAGGAAAATAATGTATCGCATCATGATTTTACAGGTGGTGACCATTTTTCTTGGACTTTCTCGCGACGCGACGTATCCAGCTGTAATCCGGTTTCCATTTCAACTTGATTCGCCTGTGCGCTTTGTTCGGGTGACCACGTCCACTGCATCGGGTCAGACACGTGTCTAACCCTGCTGTTAGGCGTGGAAATTCCTCGGGACCTTTGTGCACGAGCAGCCGACCCCTGAAGAATTCACAGAATAAGAAATCACCGGTCTCCTAGTCGTGATTTCAATTCTAGGATTTCCGCGCGGTTTCACGCGCTCTAACCTTTACTATTTCCTTCGCAATTTCGATTAATGACAATTAAAACAACAAATTATTTACACATTAGCTAGTAAACTAATCCTTCTAACGTCTTAAAAAAAGTTCAAGCTGTTGGGTGGAATTCTGAAAAAAGTTATTCGTTTTTAAAAGGTGTACGAATGCTTTGTACGCCCACTGTATGTGAAAAATATACGGTGGCACGTATTTATGTATGCAATGTCTGAATGTCTTCGAACAAACCTAGAATTAAACAGACGATAAACTCTAAGAATGATTCCCAAAAAGAGATGTGTAACAATCCCAGTCGCCTAATAACCACATTTAAGGATGTTCTGGAGGTATATAAAAACGCAACAAAACTTTTGGAAATTTGACAAGATATAATTCTTACTAAATTAATGCAATTACCAAAGTTTGGGTTCGATTCACTGCATCGTTTAAGAATTATGGCAACTTAAAGTTTGCACATTTTAACACGTCTTCTTATGGAGAATTCATAAAATTCCACTTCAAGCCCTATTTAAACCTTGAAAAAACGCAACTAGAAACTCCAGTTTTTGTTATATGTAGTAAAAATTATGTAATTAATTATGTTCAAAATTTATTAAGATTCACTAAACAGTTGCAGAGCAAAAAAATGATAAACTGTTACAAAACGTCAAATTTATCGTGTTGTCTCTCACTAGCATGGAAACGCGACAAGTGTAGACCACTGAATACAGCTACAGAGGGTACAGTATTCGCAAAAGTTTAATGCAAAATATACTCATGAATGGCTTTCATTGCCATGTATTGATGAATTTCGAATTTCTCGTACTTTTGTCTCCCATTGTACCTCCAGAACATCCTTAAGTAGATAATTTTTGCTTGGATGCTTGGGTGTCCAGCTAGTCAACGAAAGCAGTGTCCCGTCGTTAGAACAAATGAGGGCCACTCGCGGGCTTTTTTGCATGCAGTAACTAGATTAATTGCGAGCGAACCAATATCTCCTATGAGATTGCAGGACGTAAGAAAGAGAGAGAGAGAGGAGTAGAGAGGCACCGATACTCTTCATCTGCAACGTTCTCCGGGTTCCACGCTCTCCACGCGACTTTCCTATCTGGGTCAGAGGACAAAGAGCACTGGAACCAGCTGCGTAGGAGAATAGATCGGACGATCAAGATGCAGGGAGAGACGAAGAGAGAGAGAGAGAGAGAGGAGAATCGGAGTCCAGGTCATGTACTGGGAAAGAAAGACGCGATTCTAGGTAGCAGTCCCCGATCTTCCTGAAACTTTCGCTTGTTCTTTTTCCCCGTGAGCTTCTCCGCGGGAACATGCTCGCAGCCTTGGGGAAATTAACGCAACCATTCCGTGCTCTTTCGCGGAAACAAATAAATTATTTCGCGCGAAACCGTCCGACATTGCAACGCACGATTTCTCCGCCTTCCTTTTGCAGGAGGTTTGAAATGATAGTCATTAGTAGACTGCGGATGTTTATGCATTTATCGCTTATGAAAACGTCCAAAAAAGGCCAGACCATAAAGTTTGATAGAATTTTTATTTGTTTTAGATGTACAAGGGGGCTGTTTTTATTAAAATTTGTCTAGAAAAATTGGAAATGACTGAACATTCGCAATCTAGTCATTAGGGACCTATCGGATCCAGTAAAGACTACTTCCCGATGGTTCCTTTTATGAGCCTCTAATTTGTTCGGCCACTGTAACACTCTTTATCGACCGTATTACGGATCATAATTGCGGTTTATTGTTATGGCAGGGGTGAGTCGTAGAACGCTGAAAGACTCACTGTTTTCTCTAGGATCACAGATGCTGCTTATTCGCAGGATAAGCTACGGATCTCGGAGACTCAACCAAAATGTGAATAAACATTAGGTAAAATAAGATTATTGGGTCTCGTACATTTGCAAGAAAAATGGGTTTGTAGAGAAATTGAAAGAATTTCTTTATTTTCACTGAAACGAAGGAAGAAAGAAATTTTCGGACATAATCGAAGGGAAAGAAACTCAATCTGCTATTTTTAGAAGAATTTGAATTGTGTTTTAAAATAGCATCGCACGCTTTCACAGGATGTCAAGAATTTCTGAAATTGTGGGGACAAGTTTCTAAAAAAACGTGACGCCAGGAAGTCGCCATCGGGTGCAAGGGGAAATGTTAATTCGTGGACGGTAATTTATGCTCGCAGCCGAACGAGAAAAGAGATAGAGAGAGAGATTGATTGATTGATTGATTATTTATTAGCTTTCGCAGCTATTTTTGCTTACGTTTATATTACATTACATTTGTTATAAGGAATTCCTTTAGCATTCGCTTAAATATGTCTAGACGTTCACAGCGTTTGGTAGTAGTTAATACTCCTTCATAAAATAGACTTAGAGAGAGGGAGAGAGAGAAGAAGAAAAGAATCGGGTTTCGACGCTGTCTCCGGGTCCACCCGTCGAAATATTCATCGAATGGTCTCATTATCTCGGATCGAACGAGCCGCGGCTCGTCGCTCGGCGAAATTTGCAATTTCGACCGGTTAACTGTGGCTTCCATAGTTTCAATTTCGTACAGACGACGCGGAACAAACGCTGGCCGCTTACAATTCCGCCGGCACGGCCGAAAGCATTATATTCCAGATCACGTCAGCGATACGGCCAGATTAATTGTCCCCGATGTCTTCGCGATACCGCGCTGAAATAGCTCTTCATTTAGATCATAAACGTTGTACCCGCGAAATTGTGCGTAATGCAGAAACCGCGGATGAATTATGCTCGGGATAGAATTGTCGCCTCGGGCACCCGTTTCCAAAGGCGACGGTCGGTGCAAGTGTTTCACCAGAAAAATCTAGTGCTGATAAACAAGCTGTTATCTCGCTTAGAAATCGACATTCTATTTTCATTCGAAACTTCTCTCAATGCGTCTTTCTAATTCGCTGTCCTTCAATCAATCGCTCGTAACCAACTGTCGCCAATTGTACGCTTTAAGATCGATGCACCAAGCCGTTGAAGGAAATGCAATTAATAGAGAGCAACAAGGTGGAACAAGAAGGTTCAATTGTCTTGGATAGCCGAGTAATTGGAACTTGTTCGCAATGTCAAAGAAATAAGACCGCTGCGAATAAAAGATCCATAATGTGCACGCTTCAAGACCCACTTCCGGATAATTAGGTTCTCGAAAGTCTTAAATATTTGAAATTTGAATGGGAATCGAGATGGAAGTGGAAATTTCGAGTGTAATTTCGACGAAGTTCTGAAGATTCCCCTTAAAATCAGTTCATTCGACCAAGCTAGCTATCGGACGGATTTTGTCGGTGTTTCGATGTGATTTCGTATCAAAGTGATCCTATCAATAAGTGTAATCTTCCTCCTTTAAAATTCTTACGGGAACACATTTCAAAATCGACTCGAAGAAGTCTCCTGAAATCGAGTGAATTTCGCCCGAATTGATGGTCGGATTTTTTTCAATTATTCTACATGATTTCGTATATGTTTTTAAACGAACATTCATCTCTCGTAAAGTGAGAACCTCAATCTTCCATTTGAGCCCTTGAACGTTCGAAAATTCTTGCGGGAACATATTTGAAAATCGACTCGAAGAAGTCTCTTGAAATCGAGTGAATTTCGCCCGAATTGATGGCCGGGTTTTTTTCAATTATTCTACATGATTTCGTATATATTTTTAAACGAACATTCATGTCTCGTATAGTGAGAACCTCAATCTTCCATTTGAGCCCTTGAACGTTCGAAAATTCTTGCGGGAACATATTTGAAAATCGACGCGACCCTCAGTAAATTCTCTCAATTTATTCAGATAAAAGTTCTAGCTGCAATGACAGAAACACTTACGTGGTCATAACCTTGGAAATCCGCTACTTAATAATATGCGAAAATTCTGAATAAAATCTGACAAAACACAGCTATCAAACTGCAGCTCAGTGAATTTTCTTGAATTTTTCAGATGTAAATCCTGGCTGGGAAGACCGCGACACTTATCCGGCCGTATCCTTCGCGTAGTTCTGGGAGTTTCGTGCAAGGGTTAACAGGGGCGATTAATATTTAGATGAAAATTAGCCGTCGGCGGTAGTGTAGCGAGAAGGATGGTATCTCTCTCGGTCCTTTCAGTCGGCGCCCACGCTTGTCACGGGCCTTGCGCCCGCTTCAAAGGACGCGGGTTCCGCGCAAGAAATCCTACGGAACGTCGGTATAATGTCGCGGGAGCGGCGTAAACCGGGGCTCTCGTCTTTCCGCGTGTTATCTCGTCAGCGGGATCTTTACCGCGCTCGCCTCATCCGCGTTTTACCGTCGATCGTAATTCTGTCCCGCCTTTGTCAGCGTCGCAAGGACCCCGGGAAACAAGTAGCGATAGCGCGCTAAGTGCGCGCACATTGTTAGCGGTGCTCATACTCGCGTGTTTACGGGCCTCGCGATATAGGATGCACACGAACTGGAAGAGAGAGAGAAAGAGCGAGGGGGAGAAAGAGAGAGAGCGGTATTTCAGTCAAACCGCTTGATCTCCTCCCGCATTCGCTTCGCGAGATTTATCCGGCTGACTTATCTCTCGAACGAGCGTGCGTGTTCGCTGGAAATCGTTCTTCGCTAAGCCAGAGATCCTTTGTACCTGATTGCGGACTTGGACGCCGCTGATTCGGGAAAAAAGAGAATAATTGCTCTTTTACGAGAACCTGGTTGACGAATATGATCTCTGTGCGCGAGCTTTCGAGGACACCATTGCTCTGTCCTTTGTTTGCAGCATTATCTACATCTTTATTCGTCAATTTTTCTGAAACGACAATGTCTTCTTTTTAACCCCAGCTAAATGGACACTTCTGGCTATTTTAGAGTCGTGGCTAGATCGAAAAATGAATTTATATCAAGATGAACCTGGAAATCTCGGTACAATTATTATTTCGGGACAAAGCTCATTGTCATATATTGCAGACAAACTTCGCCAATGTTCCAATGTATGGTAAACTTGTCGAAACGTTACTTCCTCTCGAATTTTCTCATAATTCTATTCTACTGTTACGAGCCAAGGTTCAGGCAGCGATGCGGGAACCGAGGGGAGTTTGGATTTTAGAGATATCTTGGGCCTAGGTAGGAAAGGTACACGTAGGACTAGCCAATGTCTATTTCACCATTGGGTCGCCTCGTGTGGAACATAGGAGTGGACTAGCCGATGTCTATTTCACCACCGGGTCGCCTCGAGGGAACAAGGGAGTGGACTAGCCGATGTCTATTTCACCACCGGGTCGCCACTATAAAGGATAGGGTCGTGGTCCCGCTGTCTCGTAACTTATTGATTTGAATAGATACACCTCGAGCGGTAAAGGTGTATCGTCATAGGATACTAGCTACTGGAAGATCGAAAAGGAATATGCCTAATGGGATTGAACTCCGAATAGAGTAATACAAATAATATATTGTTGATAGAAAAGGTTGGATACAAATGTTTAGTGTAATGTGTCGCGGTCTCGCGGACTAAACTCTCTCAGTTCTGACGCACCGAGAAATGCGGGGGCGATCTACTACAGAGTGGTAGACAAGAACTTTAACAACCGATCTAGCGCGAATTGACTTTCGACGTGGAACGGTACGTACTGCGCGTATTCACTTGAATTAACCCAATTAAATAGGAAGGATCCATGCCCTTATATAGTACCCAAAATCGGATCTAGCGATGGTGGGGGCCACGTGCTCCTCCTGATTAGAAATGGATTCTTAGAAGTTACATTGCTTGCAAGAGCCCCTCTATGATTCGATTTTGAGTACGCCCTTTGTTCTTAAATAGGCCCTCTGTTTCGACACATATCTCCGGAAGGGTCAAGAGTCATCAACGGTAGCGTCTGCATACGTAACACTACCAAAAACTAAAAGAGACCTTTGTATCCTTTGTATACAAAGAAGTTGCTCAGAATGTCGAGATTTATAAGATATTTCAATTTCATGAAAATCCGTGAGGAAGGTCCGTGAGGATTCCGCGAGCAGACGATACGAGTCTGGTGGAATCGACGACCTCCGTAAATCTAGCGTCAGAAACGGAGCAGCGACGGTGTGGAACTAGTGCTAGGGCTCTCGAAAAATCGTCGTCGCGCGACGGGAGGGCAAGAAGACTTGCGTCAGTAATTTTTTCCGCTCGACTTTGAAAAGAAGTTCGCACGAAGCGACGCGGCGCTATAGCTAGCTGGCTGAAAGTGTGCGACGCAGATGGACGAGCCCCCGTTTTTCGTCGCATTTCACGGCGAACAGGGGACAACAGGAGTTCCGTGTTGGGCTACGTGTCCGCGGTGTGCCCACGCGCCGCTGAAATCCACGAATTCCATCGGTACCAAGCGAGACGGAAAGTCGTCCTTGGTCCGTTAGGTCTCGTGCACCAGCAGCCCAGCCGCGCGTACACCAACGGTTCGTGGGCCGAAAGGTTAACCTCGAAATCAACGACGCGTGCACCGCCGCCGTCATTCCCCCACTCTCGTCGTCTTCTCCCTCGTCGGTTTCCTCCATTTTTCACGAGCGTTCCCTCGCAGCAAACACGATTGCCCGCCTCCGTCGAGCACCTCCCGGCGACCGTTTAACGGGAACGAACATCAATTAGACGCGGAACGCGATCGTCTCCGCTCGGTACGCGGAACCGCGATGGAGATTACACCTACTCGATCCTCTTGGCTGACTATCCGACTGAACTTGTGGTTCTTCCCGCTGATTTCGACGGCGGGTCGCTGCCGCAAGAGATTCTCGGCTGTTCATCTATTATTATAGATTCTAGCTGTTCATCGACTCAAAAATCAAATTTCACATCGATTTTTAACGAATGAATAGTGTTTTTTAACCCGTTGCAGTCGAAGCTATTTTGACTCGATAATGATACATCTCTTCCGACCTAGAATAAATCCATTTGTATATGATCTTTATCATTTTCGGGGATATGAAATTGATATAATACCTTATACAGTACAGGACATACTTAATAATACAAACGATATTTTGAATTATCGTTTTTAAAGTGCTAAGGTATAAATGTCCATTACATTCGAAAACGATCAAACTTTTTCAGATACAATTTTTTACTATACATGAATAATATTTATCGAACGTTTCTTGGTCCTTCGCAGGATTAATAATTTGATCTCGTAGAAGCGTAACTCAATCTGAATTGTTCATTTCTGTTCTAAAAGTGCAGCAAATATATGAGGCTCCGAATTCTTCAGTCTCTTCGTCGCCGGAATGATCTTATTAATTTACCCTCCGACAATCGCATAATATGAATCCGGTTTCTCACCCTCCATTTTTGGATCTATTATGACGAATTTAATGAAGTGCAGACTCTGGATGGTTATGCAATTTTCAAACTTCCGAGACTCTGCTTTGGTAATTGGAATGAGCTCTAAAATTATGTTGTCTCGTTTCCGTCGAGATGAACGAAATTAATCAACGTTTAGTGTTAGAAAACTGAGGATTTTTATGCATTTATGAAGAAATTGGCTGAGTGAAATACAGAACAGTAAACGATTAGATAAATTACTGTAATGTTGTTTTGTTTTATTAACAATTTTATTTACAATTTTTAGTTTACTCCTGTTTCCCACAATAAAATCCGATCCGCCGTCTATTGAATACTAATTAGCGTCTCGAAGAACTCGCAAGTTTCAGCGATAATAAATAAACATAAATTTTTAAAAAATACCACGTTTTTAAAACGGACTAAAAAGTATAAAATAAAATTTTAAAAACGCCACGTTTAAAAAACGGACTAAAAAGTATAAAATAATTTTTTCTAGTCCCATACAGATTTCTAACCCCGTACAGATAGTCCTGAAAATTTGTGATTGTGAATTTTGAATAGCTATGACAATACTTGTAAGATTTAAAACGAAAAACGTGGGGCGCAAGATAATACTACATACATAGTAAGGAGTGTAGAGAGTAGCTCCCGCTGAGAAAACTCGCACAATAGTTCATATCATTTGCAGTGCATTAGAATTGTTAGTGATTTAGGTGTTCATGCATAAATTATCTATTTCATGCGCCCCACGTTTTTAATCTTACAAGTATTTCCATAGCTATTCAAAATTCACAATCACAAATTTTCAGGACTATCTGTAAGGGGTTAGGAATCTGTATGGGGCTAGAAAAAATTATTTTATACTTTTTAGTCCGTTTTTTAAACGTGGCGTTTTTAAAAATTTTATTTTATACTTTTTAGTCCGTTTTAAAAACGTGGTATTTTTTAAAAATTTATTTTTATTTAAATAATTATTTTCTGCTTTTTAGCCTTATATGTGTGAAATTTTACAATCGATTTTGAACATTTTGATGAGATTATAACAGAGATATGTAGTAAATTTCAGACGATATTGCGACGCGTCATATCGAAAACGAACGCCGTGGTAAAATGTCAAAGATAAAGGTTCGACGGAGAATTTCGGTGTAACTGTTCTTTCGCTTGGTAAACAAACATTATACTATAATAATACGTAGTAACTTTGTAAACACCGCACGGAGCTCGAACGCACACTGACGCACACTGAGCTCCTTCGGTGCGAAGCGGGTCAGTGGAGTGGGGATGAGTCAGAGTGGGAACACGTAGTAGAGTGGGGACGCTGAACGCGAAGACGTCTACGTCACGCGGCGGGGGGGGGTGCAAAGGTTCAAATTATTAATAATTTATATCTCCTGAACGCATAGGCTTTTTAAAAAATTTTTTTTAAATATTGCATTGCCATACAGTTCTGAGCTATGTTTAAAATTTCAAGTCTCTAGCTCATCGGGAAGTTAGTTTAAAATCAATTGCAAAATTTGTACCAAACAAACAGACAGACAGACAGACAAGAAAGCGAGCTAATAAAAACGTGGTAAAAATGCACTTCCGGTTGCAACGACAGTAATTGGCCATCGCATATGAATCCGCATGAACGAGACAAATTTATTAGTGTCGGTGAGAGTGTCTAACAATTCCGAAATTTCAACAATAAAACTGCAGTTGCGCTTGCAACGACTCTAATTGCTCGTCGCATATCGATCGGAATCGAAGAAACAAATTTTTGGAGTTGTTAATCGGCGTCTAGAAGAATTGGCAAGTTTCGGCGATAAAATCGCAGTTGCGCGGTAATTGGCCGTCAGGGGTCTGGTCGAATCGGAGAAATAAGTTTCCGGAGTAATGGTGAATCGTAGCCGGAACAGGGTTATATTAATCATCGCCGGTTCTCGGGTCTCTCGTTTCTCGCGTGACGCCGTTCGACAAGAAGCCGCTCCTCTCTCTGTGTTCAACGGGCCTGGCATCGGGGACGATAAAACGAGGTGCTGCTAAGCTCGTTCCCGGGGCTGGACGGGGTGGGAGATAAACTAGGAGTCTCGTTAAGATCGACGATACGACGATTTCGACGACAACCACGACCCGTCGGTGAAGAGCGATCGTTAAGGATCCCCTAACGAGGAGCCGTGCACCCGGGGACAATAGGAGAGAGAGCCACGACGCGGTCGTCCAGCCTCTATGCGACGCGTGCTCAGCCTGCCCCTTGGTTCGTTCCGTGCAAACGACAGCGCGCTACCACGGTTTTCATCTTGCCCACCTTTGCCCGCGATTCTCGCTCCCTCTTCAACCGTGTCCAACCCGTTCGCGATCGTATTAACGAGGAAACGATGCAACGCCGCTTGCCGCCTGCCGCGACACGATTCCTTCCTTCCACGAACAGGAACTTCGCGTCACGACTACCAACGGCCGACCGAACAGCATCCTTTTGTCCTTTGATTCGCCGATGGGTCTCGACAACCACCCGGAACCTTCCTCCAATCTATTATTCAACCTCGCCGAGCCGGTTTATAGAATTAGACGGCGAACGTTCGTCGCGTGAAAACGTTCAGATGCTAATTCATGCTACGAGGACTCCGCGGAATACCGCACATTTTGTCGAAAAATATACTTTCTCATACTGACATAGTATACAAAGTTTGTATAATTTTTGAAATGATTACATTTGAAACATGTTCGAATCATCGATTCAGAATTGATACATTTGAGATAGTATGTTTCGCAGGAGAAAGAACGTAGGATCTGTATATCGCACCATTGAATTTCTTCCTTCCAAGACAGACGTGCTTCGTCGGATAATTAAATAATTATTTTCGAAACGGACCGTACAAATTCATGTCCTATCGAGATGTATTAAGTTTCTCTTACTGTTCCGTGAAACACCGCCACGAAAACACGAGTTCTCATGAAGTTCCGCAGTGTAATAGAAGCTGGTGGAGCCGAGGTCGCTTTCCTGGCGCGAGTAGACGTTGCGTAATTGAAATTGAAAGATCAAACGAAGTTTTTCGATCCTAATGGAGGGCCTTGTCGGCAAAGAAGAGAAAGAGAGAGGGAGGGAGAACGAAAAGTCTCGAAGTCGCGTTTAAAAATAAACCGCGGACAATGCGAGCGCGTTCTGCAACGTAATTATCTATTTATTAACTGCGTCGCCGGTGTTCGACGAGCCGCGGAGAACAAAGAGAAGGAAACCAGACGGAAAAAAAGGTAACAATGGGTTTGATAAGGATCTCGGTGCAACCGAGCGTTGCAGAATGCACCGAGGATGACTGCGTGACCCGTCGCCGGTGGTTGCTGTCATTTCGACGACGCGCGTCATCCGCGTTCCCCGTGGCTGCGAAGGGAACGTCTGACGTTCCGGCATTTCCGCAACCGCGATCGATGTACTACCGTCGGGCTGGCTGTCAACAGATGCCGGGAGACGTCGTCGGTTTCTTCCCGGATAGCCCCACTGGCTAATTAGATCCTGGATCGAGGACGACCGTGGAACTCTGATCGATCGTCACGATACGTGCAGTTTCATCCTTTCTACGGAAGCATAATGCTCTTATCGCCGATTTTCTTTTATTCTATTGAAAAAGAACAATTTCAAGTGACTCGTTTTACTAGACTGCGGGTCTTTCTGCAAGATAAAAATTGTCTTCGTCACTTACAAGGGAAGGAACCCAGATGTCCGACTTCGATTTTGATAATCTTTTGTGAGACGATGGTATATGGATCCCTAATGATGTCTGCAAAATATTAGGTGTAGTTACTCAATAGTTTTAAAGATATAAACAATTGAACTTTCATTTCGAAAACTTGAGCTGCAAATCACGGTATATCAACAAGGTATGAAAGTTTAATTGTTTATATCGTTAAAACTATTGAGTAAATACACCTAATATTTTGCAGACATCATTAGGGATTCATATACCATCGTCTCACAAAAAATTATCAAAATCGAAGTCGGACACTTGAGGTCCTTCCCTTGTTAGAATCTTTAACAATTGTAATTAATTGAAAATATCATTATGGACGTCCTTAGATCGTCTTAATGTTACTACTGTATTAAATTACATCCACCGATTGTTGTCAACGAATACATCAAGTCCGCAGCCTATTCGTTACTAGCAGTGTTGACCAATAAATAAATTTATTTAAATTAAATAATCATTTAAATAAAAATTAAAATAACAAGTTATTTGTTATTTGGATATTCAAATAAGGCAAAAATAATTATTTATTATTTGAGCAAGTCTAAGTAGAATTATTTAAAATAATAAAGTTAATTGTTATTTACAAATACAATTTCAATTATTATTTGTATTGACAAATAATAAATTGAATTGTATTTTTTTATAGGCAGCTAGGCCCTCATTATATATACAAAATGCAAGAAATAAGGGAAGACCAAAAACTATTAATTCGATTTCCACTCAATCCAAATAATAAATAATCTTTTATTTGCAAATAAGAAATAATAAATACATCACTTTTGGAATTATTTAAATTACTTTTATTTAAATAAAAAGTTTAGTTATTATTTGTAATTAAAATCACACGTTTATTTATTATTTAAAATAAAATTTGCCCAACACTGATTACTGGACTGCGAAAATTATGCAGAATAAAAATATTCTGCATTGATTGTGGGAAGCAGGAAGAAAATAAAAATTGATTTCATCTCTTGATGACTTCGTTACATTGATAACAACGTTACAGTGTTCTTAAATTTTTCTAATCTATCACTGTTTCATAAATGCATCAAGATCCGCAGTCCAATTTGAAGTTCCGCACGCAATTATTTCCCAAACTAAATTGTCAAAAATATTTCGAGTAAGACTGACTCTGGTGGAGACATCTTAAGGTGGTGATTTTTGTTTTTATATAGAACTGTATGTTTTTATTTCGGTAAGCGTGTAGCCTATCCTGAGACGAATTCACTGACCTATAACACTTTTGTCTTCCAAGGTGATTCAAGGTGATTTAATGCCAATTATTGTGCTATTGTATGAGAAAATAAAATATATGGTAAATCGTGATAGCTATAGTTCTCAATTTGACAGTACATATTGCGGGAGATTGTCGACTGGAATGTCAGGAACAATGTTGCGGAGCGTTCACCTGCGTCTGACCAAGAATGCTGAATCCCCTAGTCGCCGTCAACAGACATACCGAAGTCTTAGCAAATACAGACGAAAGTGAGACATTGTGCGTAAATAATGTACTGCAAGGGACAAGTGTTGTTTGCGTGTTTAACAATCGCATAGATGATAAACAAAAGTTGTGTAGAATAAAAAGAACATCTGACAGTATCGTTGTTCTCGAAGTCGCTACTTGTTTACAGGAATTTCGATGCCTCGTACGAAATTCTTGGAAAATTGCAAAAAATGCAATTTGTGCTTTTCGAGAGAACAACGTACAATGCGAATCCAAACTATGCATAAGGAATAGATGAAAAAATTTCGTGGAAAAACTTGAAGAATCTGTAGCAGATAGTAACGATGTGTAAACTGAAATGAAATCTCTGCAGAGCCTGGAGAACCCTGAAGAGATCTGACCCAAATAAAAACAAGAGGAAGACACGTAGAGGACAAGAACACGTCCGTAGGGTGGCCAAGTCGAGTCTGGGAGATGTAGGAACGGAGAAGAAGGATCTGAAAGCGTTGGAGATTGGAAAAATGAAGAAAACGGTATGCCGGAAGAGGTTCAGGATCGAGTGTCCAATTTCTCTGGAGGATCACGAGGCAATCCCTTAGGAAGCAGATGAGCTTGGGCAGCAGGGTCGGACGCGGAACCGTAGGATCGTTGCGGCAAAAAGAGAAAAGTCACGGGAAAAATGCTGTGCCCACGCGAGGCCTCTCGGCGCGCGTGGGTGGACGTTCTGTGCGCGTACAGAACGCCGGGAGGAAAAAGGTAGGTCGTCGCTGGGAGAGGAACAACGAAGAGACGTTCGAACTGAGAAGAGGAAGAAGAAGAAGAAGAGGAGGCGCGCGTCGGATGAAGAGCTATGCACGGGGTTAGGGAGCCAGGGGAGGGAGAAGGTGGTACCACCAGGTTGCGAGGACCGAGGCTGGCCAAGGCCAGAACGTCGTGGAACCGAGCCGGCTTATTTTTAGCGCTTCCTACTATTGTGCAAAGCACAAGTCTGTCAAGTGTCTAGGCGGCCGCTTCAACGGGGGAGTCCACCGTTATACGCTCCCACTCCGCGCGACTCCCTGTTGTCTGCTCCAGACGATTTTGGAATTTCTCCTGTGTGCCGCTCGTCGAGCTGGCCACGCGTCACTCTAGCCGCCGATCGCATCGTGGAACCTTGATCGCTAGACGAACGTTTATGCTAATATTCTCTGTCCGGCCTGTCCGCCGAAACGCTGCGCCGGTCCCAGAAAAATCTGCGAACCTTGAAGGATACCGAACCGTAGGCACGTGGTTCCCTCGTGCACTTCGGAATAATCAGTTTTTTTCGCTGATTCTCGAAGTGCAAGGCTCTTTTTCTTTAACCTCGCCGTTCTCTCTTCCGTCTCTTTGCGCAGTTTTGACCGAGGTTGCGTTCAGCTATGATGATATTTTCAACGATATGCAAACCGACGATTTCGAAGCAAAAACTGTGCAGGATTTCCAGAGATTCGCGATTTCGCGTACGAATAGAAGAACGTCCTCCACAGGGATCTCGAAAGGAAACACCTGGAGGCCGACGCAAGCCCCGGCAGGTTCAGTGCGCGGCCCACGCAGTGTTTTCAATCTGCGATCGTTACGTCAGAGAGTGTCTCCCAATTATATAGATTCGATCGAGGCGGTAGGCTCATAAATATGCAAACGCGAGTTTATCTGCGATCTGGGGCGCACTCGGGATTCCAGCTCGCTGTTTAGAGGAGCTCAGCCGAAGGCGAAGCCAAATCGAGCCGAGCGTTTGTCGCGGTCGAAACAAAAGGCCTGGTGACGAGCAATTGAAAAACGCGCGACGGATAGCGAAGATAGATGGCCACGGACAGAGAGAGAGGGAAGAAACGGACGGAGAGAAAGAGAGAGCTCGTTAAATGGAACAATCGCGATACGTGAGCCGCAGAAGAACGTCTTCTGCTAAAGATACGCCGGGATTCCAGGACGCATCGTCGGCGTATGGCCTTAGCCTAGTTGCGGAAAAGGCCACCGTCCGCCGGGAGAGAAGGTTTAAGTAAATCAGCTAATCGCGATTGCGGCCCCATCTACGGCGAGCGTCGCGCTACACGCTTGTTTACCGGATTAAAACCGCTTCTTGCACCGTTAACGGCGCACCGCGTCGCGACGTCGGGACACAGGCGGCTGGGAAACGTCTCGAGAACGTCCCGCGAACCGGCGAGTCCGGCTTTCGAGGTTCGATGACCCTTTGTGCACGCTTCCGGCGATCCTGATTAAGAATCCCGAGAAATTTTTCCTACGGAACCGCGGAACCGCTGTTTGACGACCGAGACGTAAAAATTACGACCGTGTCCCGACGATTAAAATTCATTTTCAGTCGAATCACCTTTCGAATCGCGCTTCGCTGGTGCCGAGGTTCAACAGTGGCAAACGGTTTCTTGCTCCTCTGCGCGAGCAACAATTTTCTCTGTCAATGTTTAAACAGCTTTCGTGTAGAGATGATATTGCTCCCATTTGTTATTACTAGACTTATTATAGTTAATCTTGAAGAAAGTGGAATGAAATAGAATGTTGTCTTCGGTGACAATGGCCTTTGTAGATACAAAATTAATAAGAATGTACTCACCAACTACAAATGCGTATAATTTATTTAATACATTGCTAGGTTGTTAGTGAACAATGTAGCAAATCTTATTTCAACACTGCATTATGTATGAATAATGAAAAAATCAGAATAATTCAACACCAAGGGATGAAACAAGAAGATTAGGGGATGGACGAGGGTTGGAAATGATTATTCGAAAAACTGGTCAAGACGACTTTGACAAGTGAATGATCGGTATCGGTGAAATTAGTGTTGCAAATAGCATTCGAGGGGCGTGTAGTTCTTTCACGTTCGACGTTCCAGAATCGGGTCATCGGGTCTCAACTCGACGTTGCGTTCCGTCGTACGTCCACGGCATTACGTAAAGCTCGATTGCACTCGCGTTTTCAAACAAACACAAGCCGTGTGTGCCACGGCAACGCCGACGAGACGGTCGCTCCTCTTGGCACGGGGACACGCGTCTCGTCGAACGAGCGTCCCTGTGTCTGCCTTGCTTTTTTCTCTTCTCGTCATTGTAACTACGTTGCTCGCAATTGCACGCTCTGGTGCTGGTGCACTGAACACCTTGGTACTGACGCACCCAGCGCCGGTGCACTTTTACGCCAACTTTTCAATCCTACCCGCTAACGAATCGTTCTCAAAAAATGTTTACCAAACTCATTTTCCTTGGCTGCGGCGATGTCTTTGTTCCTCTGGTTTGCCCAGCGTGTCAACTTAATGAGGCCCTTTTGTAGCGCACAGTGGTAGCCGGCAAAGGAAATCTGACAGATAGCGTACAATTCTTCTACAATTAGTTCAAAGAAAGATAAAGCTTCTACAGACTTTTTTCATGAAAATGATTTAGAGTTATTCTTCAAAGAATGGATGAAGGATTTTCTAATTGATCCTATTTCATTCTTCATAGTTGCTGCTCGTTGTTCATATTGCTCGCAATGTTACAATTTTAATGAACAGTTTCGAGCAACGATCACAAGCTCTATGAACAAGTAAAAATTTCTGTATAAAATTCTGTATCGATTGCATGGAATGGAAACCAAACAGAATGTTATTTCTTCCCTTAATCATTCGAATAGAAGAGAAATCGTACTATGTACAGGGTGTAAAAAAAGTAATGGTCATCCGTCTTAGGGGTGAATCTACACCTCTGGATCGGTGGACATTTGTAAGAGAAACTTGCCGCAAAATTGTTTATAATACAGAAAATTAGTGTTAAAGTTTTTTTTTGCATCAACGCATTCTACTCATCGAGAAGCGGAAAAGTTTGAAAGGAGCCATATGTCACAAACGAATAGTTATTGAGATATAAGCTGTTAAAGTTTTTGCAAAATTTGATTGTATGGAATTATACGTATAGACAAAAGCCTACTACTACAGTCCACACGTCCGTGTCGATGAGACAGAAGATGATCGTGTGCGTGCCGCGAGACAGACGAAATTTAAAGGAGCCTAACGACGAATGCGCCTTTAAATTTCGTCTGTCTCGCGGCACGCACACGATCATCTTCTGTCTCATCGACACGGACGTGTGGACCGTAGTAGTAGGCTTTTGTCTATACGTATAATTCCACACAATCAAATTTTGCAAAAACTTTAACAGCTTATATCTCAATAACTATTTGTTTGTGACATATGGCTTCTTTCAAACTTTTCCTCTTCTCGATGAGTAGAATGCGTTGATGCAAAAAAAAACTTTAACACTAATTTTCTGTGTTATAAACAATTTTGCGGCAAGTTTCTCTTACAAATGTCCACCGATCCAGAGGTGTAGATTCACCCCTAGGACGGATGACCATTACTTTTTTTACACCCTGTACATATATGTATATGCATCTTCAATTAAAAAAATTTTCCGCAGATTAGCAACTTGAAACATTTCAATCCAGTTCAAAATGATATGGGTTGCGAAAGGATTAATTCCCAAAGCAAAATATTGCTCAATTAAATGGTCCTAGTGAAAGCCTGCGTCCTGAAAGCTCCTAGTCAAATTTGCATATTTTAGTTCAAAAAGTATTAAGGTACCCTTTACTCTGAAATTACTTGGTTTACTCGACACACTGTGCGAAGGTACGAAAAATCGGAAAAGCCGAGAGACATTAATTCCAAGTAGAAGATTGTTATATTTCATTCCAAGAAATGTAAATTCCAAATGTAAAGCATAGCACGGTGAAATGTGAACTAATTAGCAGGGTAAAGAGTTAATCCGGAGCAAGGAAGATTATCGTGGAGAGACGTGAAACGTCATTGATAGAGGGACGCGTGTCGTCGCGTCGTGGCCGGTTACGTAAAATCGCGGCGGTGGGTACCGCGAAATTGATCGCAATTTCCGGGAACGTCTCGTTTCTTGCCTCGATACCGGCGAGGAAACGAGTCCAGACACCGGCGCGACGGTAACCCACGCGTGTTGCCGCGTGTAACGTTATCGCGCTAAGTGTTACGTGTTAATCCGCTGTTAAGGAGCGCGTCCTTGGACGGACGACGGAGCGCTGGATCTACAGTTATATAGAGCGGCTTTACATAAGGCAATTGCCGAGCAACCGTGTCGACGGAGCCCGGTGAATCCTCCCCCATGATCGGGGAACACATCGTCGTCCACGGGAATCCGAATCTGCATCGCTATGCGACACCTGGGACCCTGCTCGTTCATATCCCACCCTCGTTCATTAGCCAATGTAGCCTGAAGTGTGCAGACAATAATTAATATCTTCTTCGATGTGGATTCATATTTTCTTTACAGTTACAGCAATTAAAACACGTGTGTATCCGGAAAAATGTAGTAGAAGGGAAAAGAACATTTATATTATGGGGTTGCAGTACGGATGATGTATGTATACAATATGTGTGTATTAACAGGCAACCCTATATATAATTAATATATAGCAACCTTAAATAAAAGTTGCTATGTATTAAATAAAGCAACTTAAAAAAAGGTTCATAAAAACAAAAGAATCATAAATAACAGAAGAATTGTAAAATTACGATCGCCAATGAATTATAAAAAGAAGGCAGATCGAAACGAACGCCCGCGACAAACACGTCTGTCGTTAACATTTGATTATCCGTGTGCCCAAATACGTTAATAAACCCGCTTTTCCTTACGGCTTTTCCTTACAATATTTTTTGTATGTCTACATTTATTTGAATGCTTAAATAAACAAACGCGTAACATTCAGATTTGTTAGACTTTGTTGGAATCTTCATGGCGAGTCTGACTCGTTAATGAATCCTCATCGCCGACATTTATTTAGCGTGATTTCATTATTAAAGAGTAGGTACAACCGTTCAAGAAGAATATGTATACCATGTAAAATTTTTTCGAACCACTCTATTCGATTCGATTTTTAGTTCCAATGCTTAAGTATTAATTACAAACAAATAAATTTGACTTAATCTAAAAAGAAACGAGTAACATTCAGATTTGTTAGACTTTGTTCGAATTTTCATGACGAGTGTGACTCGTTAATGAATATTTATCGCCGACATTTATTTAGCATGATTTCATTATTAAAGAGTAGGTACAACCGTTCAAGAAGAATATGTATACCATGTAAAATTTTTTCGAACCACTCTACTCGATTCGATTTTCAGTTCCAATGCTTAAATATTAATTACAAACAAATAAATTTGACTTAATCTAAAAAGAAACACGCAACATTCAGATTTGTTAGACTTCGTTCGAATTTTCATGACGAGTCTGACTCGTTAATGAATATTTATCGCCGACATTTATTTAGCATGATTTCATTATTAAAGAGTAGGTACAACCGTTCAAGAAGAATATGTATACCATGTAAAATTTTTTCGAACCACTCTCCTCGATTCGATTTTCAGTTCCAATGCTTAAGTATTAATTACAAACGAATAAATTTGACTTAATCTAAAAAGAAACGAGTAACATTCAGATTTGTTAGACTTTGTTCGAATTTTCATGACGAGTCTGACTCGTTAATGAATATTTATCGCCGACATTTATTTAGCATGACTTCATTATTAAAGAGTAGGTACAAACGTTCAAGAAGAATATGTATACCATGTAAAATTTTTTCGAACCACTCTATTCGATTCGATTTTTAGTTCCAATGCTTAAATATTAATTACAAACAAATAAATTTGACTTAATCTAAAAAGAAACACGCAACATTCAGATTTGTTAGACTTCGTTCGAATTTTCATGACGAGTCTGACTCGTTAATGAATATTTATCGCCGACATTTATTTAGCATGATTTCATTATTAAAGAGTAGGTACAACCGTTCAAGAAGAATATGTATACCATGTAAAATTTTTTCGAACCACTCTACTCGATTCGATTTTCAGTTCCAATGCTTAAGTATTAATTACAAACGAATAAATTTGACTTAATCTAAAAAGAAACGAGTAACATTCAGATTTGTTAGACTTTGTTCGAATTTTCATGACGAGTGTGACTCGTTAATGAATATTCATCACCGACATTTATTTAGCATGACTTCATTATTAAAGAGTAGGTAGAACTGTTCAAGAAGGATAAGTATACACCATGTAAAATTTTTTCGAACCACTCTATTCGATTCGATTTTCAGTTCCAATGCTTAAATATTAATTGCAAACGAATAAATTTGACTTAATCTAAAAAGAAACGAGTAACATTCAGATTTGTTAGACTTTGTTCGAATTTTCATGACGAGTCTGACTCGTTAATGAATATTCATCACCGACATTTATTTAGCGTGACTTCATTATTAAAGAGTAGGTACAAACGTTCAAGAAGAATATGTATACCATGTAAAATTTTTTCGAACCACTCTACGCGATTCGATTTTCAGTTTAATCGCGATACATGTTACCTCCGCCCCCTTCGGATGCGGAAAGTAACAAACAAGGGATGCGTGTACGCATTAGGATTACGTAGGATTTACATGGGATTACGTTCGTCGAACGTACATCCGCTTTTCACGCAATGTTTCCTGTTGCTGCCTGGTATAAAGTTAATTACACGTTTGCCGGGATGGAATCGAACTAGAAACGCGAGGATTTGGAATGTACCGTCACCTAAGCTGACGTTGTAGCTGGCCCGAATTTTAGGTCCACTGCTCACAATCAGTTCGCTAAACCAGAATTTGTCCTCTTAACCCTTTGCACTCGGAGATATTTTAACTCGAAAATTAAAAATTTCTTCCAACCAAGAATATGTCCATAACAATATTTCCATTCTATATGTTTTTTTAAATTTGATGGATATGAAATTGGTGAATACCCCATGCAAGACCTAGATGTTTAGTGAGTATTAACCCAGCGTTAGTTAGGTGGGGTCTCACAGACCCCAGAGATTTTAGATTGATTGTAACATTGAAAAAATGTTTCATTCGTTAAGTATGTTTGAATAATAAAAATTTAATTTCGTGGATCTGCGTTTTTACTCTGATAAATTGCAAGCCTCTTAAGCAATACCTAATCTTATATTCATGAAAAAGGTATTTATTTCTATGATACAATATATTATTTCGGTGGGTTTGTGAGACCCCACCTTACCACTTACGATACATTTTCCCACCTTATCAACGCCGGGTTAATATTTAATAACGTAAACAATATTTTGAATAATGGTACAATAAGTTTTAGTGGCGTCTCAGAGCCGCCATTCGAGTGCTATTAGATCGGAAAGAAAGTTCTTGCGGTTTTTATTATGAAATAAAAATAACAAAAACCGCAAGAACTTTCTTTCCGACCTAATAATTTATCCCATTCCTCATCGCGAACATTTATTTCAAGCGCATTATATTAACTAAATGTGGGAGTTGTTTGCTGTTGTGTTTGTCTATCGAAAATTATAAAGTTGTTATCAACTCCTCTTCCAGGAACAAATTCAACCTTCGCAAGGTAATATGGGGTCTCAGAGACACCACCTTCAGATTTTCGAAAAGAATTTTTATGTAAATAAAATAAATCTGTCTGTTTACTTTTTATTTATTTATTGTTTACTGTTTTTTTATTTTTTTAGCGCATTTGACTAGTGAAAAAGCCCATGCAATCCTGGTAACAAGTCTACCCCCACAAGTTGACGTGATTAGCCGCATCTGATCGTAGGATTTCTTTCCCACCTACATTGAGCATTCGGTGCACTGTGCGACGATGGACGATCATGCTAGGGAAATTAGCAGATGTGTTCAGAGGGAATACGGACACGGATGGCGAACCGACGAAATGTTTGGGATGATGCAGCAGATCGGAAACACTTCGGGCGTCAGGGACAGCGCAGCGGTCTCGGGCCGAGCGTTTGGGAGGGACACGGGATCGAAGACCTCGCCGAGTACGATTTCGTCCTGTACCGGTGGTCGTGCAATATGCATCGAATCATCCGCGGAGTACGTTCACCTCGCAAGGCCAATTGCATTGCATTACATCGACGTTGCCCCTCTCGGCCCCTTTTAAGTTCTTCGCAGGCATTCAATTCTAAACGCCTCGTGAATAATATCGTGTACTCGTGAATGGTCGTCACGAAACGGACACGTGGTGGACCAAACGATGTGAAAACGCGTGGACGCGGCCCGTACACCCGCCATATTCTTTTCAGAATCCACATTCTGATTTTTTAGCGAAAAAGGAAATCTCCTTGACCAACAACATTCAGAAATAAGGATACAAATTGACTCGATAATGAATGAAATTTCTTCTCATTCTAAGTTTCCCCTCGGCAAACTTTGCTCGGTGTAATTACAAAGATTGTAATTAAACATAAGTTTACGCTCTGGATGGACAAATTCACCGTCGCAGCCTCGAATACAAGCATATTTCCTAATTTATCGTGGAATCTTCATAAAAATTTCTTGAAAGTTTCGGGAGCCCGAGATGCGTCGAACATTTTACGAGATCGCCGACTAATTGGCTGACGATTTGGATTCCGTGGTTGCGCGTCTCTTTCCAATAATTCGAGAAACCCCGGCGCTCCGTGTTACACGTGATAAGTAGAACAATTATGAATAACTTACGGGCGTTGTGATTCCATCGGCAAGCGGAACGCAGCATCGATATACAACGGTGCGGAGCATCGGAATTCCGCGGAATGGTCGATAACGTCCGATTCGATCGCGTCTCCGAACAAATAAAATTTTATTCTTGCGTGCGCCGTGAATATCTGCGCGGGGGCCAAGGGCCGAAGGCGCAGTAAAACGGGGCCCGATCGCTGGGCATAAAATCTGCTCGTCGGACCGAAAAAGATCATTCCAATGCCTCGATCGTACCGGCGATTTTTATCCGTTGGCATTTTCGAAACTGTTGAAAAATCTTCTACTTGTACTTTTTGTATAAGTACATATGAGCCGCTCACTGGCCAAATCGATTAACTTCATAAAACAGAAAGTGGAGAAATGTGATGAAATGATATACATTGTTTTGCAAAATTCCCTTTAAAATAAAATTTGAATTAAACATTGTATAATGCATAAATATAGAAGTAGCTTTCATTATAAAGATATGTAGAATGAATAATCGATTTGACATGTGAAAAAAAAGTAATAACATCAAAATCAGTCCTCAAATTATATTTTTTATTGCAGAAAAAGTTCATTAACCGATAATAAACCTCTAATTTCAATAATTCTATATATTTCCGCAAGATATACAGGGTGAGTCACCTAACGTTGCCACCTCAAATATCTTTGTTGTTTTTAAAGATACGTCAAATGTCTGAAGACAAAGTTGAATGGTAAAATGGGGCTCATAGGATACCAACAAATTTTTGTTTGTATGTACTTTTTTTTAGAGATATGAAGGTCACATTCATTTTTTTAAACACCCACAATGATAGCCCCTTTCATTAAGAATTCAGTGACTATAATTATTCAAGGTCATTGAAGGTCACGGACAGAAAAAACATATAAAACTAAAATATGTATGTACATACATGGTAGTCACCTAACGTTGCCACCTCAAATATCTTTGTTGTTTTTAAAGATACGTCAAATGTCTGAAGGATAAAGTTGAATGGTTCAGTGGGGCTCACATGATACCAAAAATATTTTTGTTTTTATGTGATTTTTTTTAGATATGTCGAGGTCACCTTCATTTTTTAAAATGGAATAAGGTATTTTTTAATACATCAATCGATGCAGCTGGACATTCATTATACAAAAGTACTAACCTATGTATGTCGGAAAGTTAGTTCAGGAGATATTTCAATTTAAATAATTCTAAAACATCATTCCTGTCGTACTAAGACATTAGCGTTTATTTACTAGTGTAATATAACGACAGTAATGGTGTTTTAGAATTATTTAAATTGAAATATCTCCTGCACTACTAACTTTTCGACATACATAGGTTAGTACTTTATTATAACGAATGTCCAGCTGCAACGATTGATGTATTAAAAAATACCTCAATCTATTTAAAAAATGAAGGTGACCTTCGTATCTCTAAAAACAATTACATACAAACAAAAATTCTTTGGTATCGTATGAGCTCTTTGAACTTTGTCCTTCTGACATTTGACGTACCTTTAAAAACAACAAAGATATAATATGAGGTGGCAACGTTAGGTGACTCACCCTGCATATGAACCGTTCACAGGTCAAATCGATTAACTCCACTGTTTGAAATATTATAAATTTAAGTGTCGAAGCACTTGGTTCAGTCATAATTTTTTTTATTTATAATAAATAATTCCCAATAGTTTCTTCAACGCGGGTTTCATTATTGCAACGATTTACATTAGAGCACGGAGTTAATCAGAATGGCTTCTGGAATAAATTATTTATTATTCGGCGACCAAAAAAAAAATGTCGTTTAATGCTGTTAATTTGTATTATTTGGGAAATTTATTATAAATAAAAAAAGTTATGAATGAACCAAGTGCTTCGACACTGATATTTAAAATATTTGAAAAAGTGGAGTTAATCGATTTGGCCTGTGAACGGCTCATATGTATGAAAGTGGTCTAAGTGATATTTAACTCTTGTTTCCGATAAAAACATTTTCGGCGTCGGCTGTCGACGAGCGAGCGGTATCTGGAAGCTGGAACGGTCTAATTGAAGGAAAAGGGGCATCCAGAGGCCTCGAGGCGCCCCGAGACAGAGAGACCGGTGGAAATTTCTACGGCGTTCCGCAGAATGGATCGTTATTCCTCCCTCGTGGACCCGTCGCGCACGGCACAGCCTCGCGGATACCTAATTATCCCACGAGCAAGCCCGAGCATGAAACACGAGGCGGAGGCGAGCGGCCGAGGCTGGATCACTGTGAGAAAGGAGGAGAAACCGCGTTCCTAGCGTGATCCTAGAGACTTTCACGAGCCCAGATTCTTACTGCGAAAAGGGTCAGAGGCTTCCGGGTGCGACCGTGTCCCTTTCCAATCGAACGGACCTCCGATAATCTATATTTTTATCAATGAGCTTCAAACCATCGTTCTTTACAAACACTCGAAAAACAATTTCAATAAAATCTTTTTCTTTATTTGTTAAACACTTTAAACCCTTCTGGCATGCATCGATAGTACCCTGATAGTTCTCCACCACTACCTGGTATATGTTACCTATGTCAGTGGTTCTTAAACTTATGTAGTCCGGGCCCTCCCTCGTGAACAACATTCTTTTGCGGACCCCATCCCATGGCAACCCTAGGCATTTTACGTAGTTCTTGAGACTTAATTTTGTTGGAAAACTTTATTTTAGTAAATAAGATGACTTTATTTATTCAATGCAAATAAAGTTACAAAGTTGAGTAAACAGTGATCGAAATGTGAATGAAAAAGAGATAAACTGTATTGAAATAAGGTAAAGCTAATGCTGTAGCGTAAAAGATGCTGTGATGTGTTCTGTACTGTATTGGAACGACGACTGACAATGAGCTGGTTCGTGCCTGGAAAAACCTTTGGTCCCTTTTCTTAAGTGGAGGTGTCATAAACCACTCGGGCCAGGCAACGAAATCTCTGCTCCTCCGGGCTGAGTTGCACCACAGCCTGTCTCTGTATAATATTATCGTTGGATTCCAACAAATTTGAAACATGAAAATGATTTGAATAACCTTTATCTTTCTTTTCAGCAAAAATATCTGTTGATTTCAAAATTGTTTCGCCGACCCCCGGTAAAGGCTACGCGGACCGTCAGGGGCCGCGGACCGCCTCCTAGAAGCTAGCCCCCCACTTGTTAAATTAAATAATTTCAACAGTTGTGCTGAGTTGTGCTAGGCTAGCACAACTCAGATATATGATTATGTGCTGTTTGGATAATTGTTACTAACTTAAACGTCAGTTAGATGTCCAAAACGATCATTTACCATAACTTCTTTATTTATTATTTTTATGAAGTAATACTTTGGAACAATCTTAGCACAACCTAGAACAACTTAGCACAATTGAAAAAATTTAAAAAAATGAAAAGTGGGGGGCTACTCCAAAAATCGTTTTTTACCATAACTTCTTTATTTATTATTTTTATTAAGTAATACTTTGGAACAATCTTAGCACAACCTAGAACAACTTAGCACAATTGAGAAAATTTACAAAAATGAAAAGTGGGGGCTACTCCAAAAATCGTTTTTTTTTTCAATTTTTAGTGTTATTTTTGATATTATAGCTGTAATATTCGAGAACAATGTAGCACAAACTTAGCACAACTCAGCACAACTGTTGAAATTATTTAATTTAACAAGTGGGGGCTAGCTTCTAGGAGGCCCGCGGACCACAGTTTAAGAACCACTGACCTAGGCGATTGTTGCTGGATCGTTTGAATGATCGAGAGGAGACGACGGTTCGCGAGCTAATGAGAGAGGTAAGGACGTCGGTTGAGTGGATTCGGGGACATGACAGGATCATCCGGGCTGGAGAAGCGTCGTTAAACAGGAGGCCTAGGTGGAACGATTTCGCAAAGGGACAGCTATTGCACCCGGAAGCCGCTTGACAGTTTTAACTGCGACGTTCCACGTATTCACGGACGCTTCGGTTCGGAGCGAGCGCTTGTAAATATGTACACGGACGCGCGGGGAAGCACGGGTGCACGGTGCACGGTGTGTATGTATGCACGTTATGCAGAAAGCAGGGACGCGAGGCGTCCGCGCGGCGGAACGTGGTCAGCCGTAAATTATTTCAATGCACCTAGAGCGTCGAATGTACCAAGCGTATTATTTACGACGCCGGGTTCTCTCTAGGTGCAGCCTAGGCCAGCTCGGATAGGCTAGGATACGATTACATCACGGCATAAACAGTCGGTAATAGTGGCTCAAGGTCTACTATGCGCGTATGCGTCGCCACCGCCACCACCGCTCTGCCATTCCAACCCACCCGACGTCGTTTCCTCTCTTTCTCTGCCTCTTTCTCGGCCCGAGTCTTGACACGGGGCGTGTGTAGACGTGTGCACTTTCCGTTCCGAGACTCGGCCAGAGAGACCGTCGCGGTCCTCGGTTTGCGAAACACCCAAGAAAACGGCGGAAAAATCGCTTATCGTTTCTTCAAGGAGATTCCAGTCGGCCAGATTCACCGGTAGACGACGAAACCGGTAGCGGGACTACGTTGCAACGTAGCGTTGCGAAACGGCGGCGCAAACTGCGGGAAAAATCAACCGCGGTCTCTTCGCGGAGATTCCAATAGCTCGAGTCTGGACACGGGGCGTGCGTGGACGTGTGCACTTTCCGTTCCGAGCGTCGGCCAGAGAGACCGTCTCGGCCTCGGTTTGCGAAACACCCAGGGAAACGGCGGAAAAATTGCTTATCGTTTCTTCAAGGTGATTCCAGTATAGGAGGTTTATTTAAGTGGATGTTTATTCTTTAACGATTTAACGATAACTTACCAGACGAACATCGGTTGTTATTAACAAATCGATCGTCGGCTCGTAACGACACCAGCGAGACGAGCAGACGATCGCCAGAGCGTCCCAGCTGATCGCCGACGATCGATCGTCACCAACACCGACGCATCTAACATCTAACACCCACACCAGCCAGCTAGATTCACCGGTAGACGGCGAAACTGGTAACAGGGCTCTCGCTCTACGTCGCAACGTTGCACAGTGGTCTGAGAGCGGCAAAAACCCCATATTTTCAAGTTTCTTAAAAAACCAAATTTTTTATATTTTTGGCTAGTAGGAGAGTAAATTCAAACATTTCTAGGATGAATCAGTTCAAAATCCAAATTCACTTTGTTGTAGAACGTCTTAAAGTTGACCATGCTAAACATACCTAGTATTCAGCATAAATTCAAGCGCATGTTTGAAGAAACCGTATGCGCCTGTAAAAATAGTAATGTAAATAATGTTTTCTTTTCTGGCATCCTTCAAGTACGAAAAACCGGAATAAATCGCGAAAAATGTTTATTAATTTTTTCGAGTAGTTTTGCAGATAATGTTATTAAACGGGGAAAAGAGCAACGTTAATGAAGTTTGAAAGACGATATCTCCCTTGCGCCAAACTGCGCCAACGTGCCAATGGAAAAATAACGTTTGTAGATATCTAAGTAAACAATAAATGCAAAGTTCAGCTGCGGTAACCTGCGGCTTTGGGTTTTATCTCATGAAATGTCGGTGAGAACGCGTCAAAGAACGCTCCGCTTTCTGGAACACTTGACGGTCCGTCACACAGTGACGGTAGCGCGCTTTTTGAGGCCAAAACTATTGTAACGTTATATCAAGGTTTAATGTTATATTATTTATAGGTCGTGGGATTCGTCTTGATACCAGTTAAAATATTATGAAGTAAAAAATATATGGTAATATTTAAAAAATTGAGGTGACCTTCATTTTTTATACAAAAAAAGATTTTTCTTTAATTTTTTGTATTAAAGTTTGTAGAAAAGTGAACACTAATCAACTTTCGTTTGAAAATTTTTTGTCAGATCATCGGAAATATTTCAAAAATCGTGTTAACAATTCTCACAATGCATACTATTGAAAACAAGTGTAAAATGTATTATTTATTATTATTTTATTAATTATTTTTTAATTTATTTATTATTTTTCGTGACCAAAATGTAAATAAACCTTACCTGTATACTGTACATAATAAATTTCCATGAAATTATTTCATTTTATTTTAATTGACATGAAATTAATGTTTTTTAAATTAAGTAGTTATTTTATATGGAGAGGAATCATTTTTTATTATCTTTAATTTAAATTGAATTATATAACATTTTAAATTTATTTTATATTCAATTTAAGTGTAAAATTTATTATTTATTATTAATTTATTATTAATTTATTACTTATTTTTTAATGTATTTATTATTTTTCATGACCAAGAACGGTTACAAACATTTTTTGACGAGAAATAGAACTTTCCTAAGGTTTTTGCCGTTTTCTGCCGCTCTCAGACCACTGTGCGTTGCGTTGCGAAACGTCCGCGAAAACTGCGGAAAAAATCAAACGTGGTCTCCTCGCGGAAATTCCAACAGCCACCGAGTCCTCTGATAGAGAAACCGGTGGCAGGAGTCTAGCTGACTGGAATGAAGTTTCTTTTGCGAAATCGTGAAAGGAGAAACTTGGTAAAAATTCATCTGTCACTTGTTCTCGAAGATTCTTGCAGCCGAAGTCTCTTGAGTGGAGAAGAAACCAGTAGGTACGAGATGAAGAATTTTTCGAGATTTTTAATACATCGTAGGTTGAAGATTGAATAGCAAGACAGCTAGGGAGACTGATTCAATTCTGATTTGCTGGATGTCTTAATAGAATACGAAGCGGTAGACGATGTAGACTCAATCTTGAGTTTCAACGAGCCTAACGGAGAATAAATTGAAAAGAATTGAAGATTCGAGCGTTCAATTGAGCAGCCTCCGCGAAGAAGATTTTTCAAATCGCCAGTTTCCTTGTGATGTCTGAAAGAGGCTAAGAGTCCCAAAGAGGCTAGTCCGATGCAAATGAAAGAACAATGCTGAGTCTTGCGGGAGGTTTCGGGTCTTGGATTGTAAAATATTTCAGAGGCTTTTAACGAAAGAAGAAAGAATTCCTCTTTGATCTTGTAATTAAGCAGGAATACGTGATGTTCTTTGACAGAGTAGCGCTCGGTCTCCACCTTCTGTTCTAACGAGTCATTTGTACGATCAAATACGGAGTCGCGTACCTCTTTCATGCCGACGTAGAGACGATTTATTATAAAATATTTTTCGTCCGCGAAGATTGTTGCTGGTGTAGACGGCGAGCAAGTTCCAGCACCGGAATTCGAATCCGCAGCGGGAGATCACAATGCAAAATACCGAACCGCTTTCGCAACAACTTCGCAACACCTTTCGTGTCCCGCGACGCGCGATAATCCTTATCGTCGAAGCACCTAGCTGCGTCCCTCATTCAAATGCATATGGGCGCCCCGGCGTCATTTCACGTCCGCAGAATAGCGATAGCATCGCCTAACGCTGATTAATACGTCATTGACGTAGCAACAGCCTCCAGCACCGTCGGCGTAACGAGGTCATACATGATTCGGTCTGAATAGGAGCGATGAGAACGAACCTCTTCCTTCGCGAGCTCCAAGATCGTTGAAAAAAAAATCACCAGCTACACACGCGTCGATTCGAACGTTATCGCGTCGCAGAATTTATATTTTCAAAAGGAAAAGAGAAGAGAGAAGTCGTACGAAAACTCGTCCACCGACGTCGGATATTGATTATTCCGTGGTAACGCGAACAACTTTCTTTAATCGTCTATCTTTGATAGCATAAAATCCGGTGTCGACATGCAGTCGAGGAAAACATGCAACCTGTTCCCCATGATACATCGATCCGGCAGATCAGTATAAAGTTGCATCTTTCAAATAAATGACTCTGCCCGATTGCTTCTGATGCTGCTGAAATTTACTGGCCGTTGCTGCCGGAAGCGACGCAGCGGTGTCATAAGAAATCTCTCGTGTAATACATCATTCTCTGAAAACCATCGATTTTAGGTATTGTAGAAATTGTTGAGTCTCTTTCGTTGCGTACGAAGCTAGGAGGAAAACTCTAAATATTTCGAAGACGTTGGAAAAACGTATTTGCAGTTGTTGGTGGCGCTGCTGTAGCGAAAATTGGTAAAATAAAGAAACAGACTCGAATGTAATCTTTACGATATTGTGAAAAAATGAACCGTTTAGATAGTGCTCGTTATTTCAACAATTATATGGAACTCATTCAGTGTTAATATGCTTTTCCTTGAAATATCTCGAAACAGGAAATATATGACTTAACCCTTTGGAGTCTATCGGGACATATGCGTCCCACCCATTTATGTATTACGTGCGCCTAATGGGACCAATAGATCCCGTTTTCAATTACACACGAATATACCAGTCTTAGAATGCACACCGTGCAAATATAGACTCCAAAGGGTTAAGCTGGAGTGGGGTAAGTGCGCCCTAGTTTTTGCAAAGTTATAAAATACAGCGACATCCAATATTAAAACATTATGATTGTTTAAACATATGTAAACAATGATTAAAGACGGAGAGACACCACTTTCGCACCAATTTTTGCGGATATTTTTGAATTTATCTAAAAAAATAAGGGTCCAGCGGAAAATCGAACTATACCACGCGATAGAGCAGACTTTTATCTTGAGGAACCACCCTGTCAAGTTTGCGTGGTCGACGTTTTTTTCGAACCAGAACGCAAAATATCTTCGCCCTACACGAGTTGCCGCCAGTAGCGCTCACCACTAGAACGGACGTTCCATGTGATACGGCGCACAGTGGAACCTTTCGTCCAATCGGAGACAAAATCAAAGAACTTTCGATATAAATGAGGTAGAGCGATGAAATTTTTTTAAAATCAAAGCTGAAGCTTGGCAGAATATGGGAAAAATAGGAAGATTGTGGTACGAACATTTTATAACCTTGAGAAAATTCGTTAAACAATTCGTTCATAAAAATCGATTTCTTGTAAAATCCTGAGGTCGTAGACAAATTTTGAGGCCAGATTTAAAATCAGCGTGAAAAAATCTACAGGAAATGATGTGCAGCATGTTAAAAAAAAATTTTTCCGCCCGTGTTATTGAAAAAACCGCAATTTTCTTGAAATTGTGAGAGTTTAACGAATTTTCTCAAGTTTATAAAACGTTCGTACCATAATCTCCCTATTTTTCCCATATTCTGCCAAGTTTCAGCTAGAATTAAAAAAAGATTGCATCGCTCTACCTCATTTCTATCGAAAGTTATTTGATTTTGTCTCCAATTTTGAACGAAAAGAGCCACTGTGCGGCGCGGCGAACGTCCGTTCTAGTGCTGAGCGCCACTGACGGCAACTCATGTCGGGCGAAGATATTTTGCTTTCTGGTTCAAAAAAAACGTCGACCACGCAAACTTTACAGCTGGACCCTTATTGTTTTAGATAAAATCAAAAACATGCGCAAAAATTGTTGCAAAAGTGGTGTCTCTCCGTCTTTAATCATTGTTTACATATGTTTAAACTATCATAATGTATTAATATTGGATATCACTGTATTCGGAAAAGTCTACAGAATCTTTTGCTGTGAAGAACAATTCAATATCTTTTATAATAACATCACAATATATGTTCAAAGTTGAAAAATATGTCTGTTTTTAAAACTGAATTTTCTCAAAAACTGTACGTCTAGGAGAAAAATTAAGGACAGATTTGGAATCAGCGCGAAAAACTCTATAAGAATCGTATAGTGGGAATCGAAATACTTTTTGGCTGTTGGACAGTGTTATCAAGCCTGCTACAAAATGCTTTTTATTGCATTAAATATATAGTTTGGTTTTATAGTTACCCATACAGTACGCACTTACCCCACCGTGATAGTACGCACTTGCCCCGTGTAGTAATATTTACGGGGCAAGTGCATCTTAGTGTTTTCCTCAATAAATTAAAAAAAAATACAATAAAAACGGTTTATTTAATATGTAAACCTACATCAATATTTGCTGTGCTTACCTAAAATAACAACACAGAATATATTAATAACTTGTAAACTATTGCACGTTCAGGGTAACCTCAAAGTTGTACGTGTACCTCGCACGTGACTGTTTGGCATTGATTGATTTAAGGGAGGAAAACACCTTTAATCTTGGAGGAGATCTATGTGGAATAGTTCATACTAACTTATACTACATTAATAAATACAAGCTAGAGAAATTTCGTTCATATTATAATCAAAATAATCAATTAACGCACTTGCCCCGTTGACGCACTTACCCCACTCCATCTTACACATGAAAGTGGAAAAATATATGGAATATATGACTATTCGATCCGGATCTTTTGTATGCGACGCTGGGTATGGCAGGTGTTTAATTCTGCGTCGCCCGGTATGCAGGAATCGGTGGGCCCGAGTGGTAATTCGCAGGAACGGTGCCTGCACCCTCGTAAAATTCCTTTATTTATACCGTGCGCGAGTAGACGCGCGGCAAGAAAAGTAATCGAGCTGAACGCAGCCGAGTGCGACGTCCTCTTTGTGGCAAATGCGCATTATTAATAGCTACACGCAACTACGAGGATTACAACTAATGGCCGGGGAGGCATGGATATTCAACCGGCCTCGCCTAGAATCCTAGAAAAATCCGCGGAACGAGTTTTCTCGGTGCTCCGGCTAGCCTCCTGTCTACCGTCGTAGACGTCCAGGCCCTCTCTCCTTGCGGCTCCATTCCTGCATAATCGCGGCGCATTCGTCCGGTTGCCCGACAACGCATTCGCTATGCTCCGCGAATTATCTCCTCCATTTTCTTTTCTTTCGCTCGGACCGACCCGTCAATGCTGGGAAAATCGTCGGAGAAATCGGCGGACGCGATCGAATGCCGTCTCAACGGAGGATCTCGATTTTCTGATGAGGAATCTTGTTTTCTCGGATTGTTATTAATCATTCATTCACGGAGACGTTTTTGCAATTCGCCAACCGCGCTGCACAACGGTGTAAACCGAAGAATTTCCTGTCGGAATCAAAGAACTTTCGATAGAAATCAGATAGATTTTTGTTTTGAATTCAAGCTGAAGTATTTTTGTGGAAGAAACCAATTAAATCATGTTTTCGTTGAAATGATTTGATGGAACACTAGTAGACAAATTTTCCCATGTTCTGCAATACTTCAGCTTTAATTTTAAAAAAGGAATCATTGCTCTATCTGATTTCTATGGAAAGTTCTTTGATTTTGACAGAAAATTCATCGGTTATCCTGACTGTGCGTCGGTCTAAAGTGTGTTAGGTCTGTTGACGCGTCGACTAACATACTAAAACTCGTGGAGTTGTAGACAGAGATTAGAGGTAGAAGATCTTAGAAAGTTCAACAATTGGGTTGCGCGACACGTCGAAATTGAATTGACCGTGGGCTACCCTATTCACGAGCACTGCCGGTTGTAATCGAAAAGTTGCTAGTCCGCAGTGGTCGAGGAGAATGTATGTATATTGTAAGTGCAATTAGCCGGGAGACCAATTTGAAGCGACCGTGCGACACTGATCGCGAGCAGAGCCCAAAAGGGGATTGTTTTTAATAGCTCATTAAACTCGCGACGTTTCTCTGTGAGTTTATGAGCTGCCGTAATTCCCCTTTGAGGTTCGCGCATATTAATGTTACCATCTATTTTCTTTTACGCCGGCAGGTATTACGTTCCAGGTATTACTTTTTCACTGTTGCCATGCTTAGAACTCGGTAATCATTTCATAGTTGCGCAAGAAGATTTATGTTTAGCCGGCATTCAATTTAACGCTGAACCGCTGAGAATTGAACAGTGAAATTTGTTGCAATAAAAACAGTTCTGGAAAAGGCTCGGAATCCAAGTTGCGGTGTCGTATCTGCTGTTACAATGCAATGTATAACAGTATGCATCGTCAGTCGTTTTTTCGTAATTTTCACATCAGATTCACAATTACACAACGCATTTCGTGCATTTACGACAAAAATGAGTAGGTTGAATTTAAAACATTGAACACATTAGACCAGGGGTCGGCAACCTTTTGAGTCGGAAGAGTCAAAAATTACAATTCACAAAATTTCAAAGTTTTTAAAGAGCCACAAAATTTTTTCTTGCCAACTGTTTCTTGTTGCTCTCATACATACTTATATTATTTCTATTTTGCATAATCGTTTATATTTGTATAATCTTAGTTTATTCTATCTATCTAGTTTGTAACAAAGCGTATCTAACTTGTAGAATTAGTTCGTATCTTATCCTAACAAATCACAAATCGTAACATATACCGTAGAAAAAATCACATTATTCGTATTATTGACCTACATACATAGTTCAGGGCGGGCGGCACGTAAGACTATATTAATTCTATCTTGTATACTCGTTATATTTTTTATATTCTTAGTTTATTTTATCTATCAATAGTTTATAACAAAGCGTATCCAACTTGTAGAATTAGTTCGTATCTTATCCTAACAAATCACAAATCATAGCATATCATAGCAATACTTGTCGAAAATAAAAAAATCACACTATTTGTATTATTGAACTATGTAGTTCAAGGCGGGCGGCATGTTCGGTCTCGAGCAGACCGAACGTGAGATGTATTTAGACACGGTCCGCATGCAATAACTCGAAAACACTCGACGCGACGGTCCCAGAGTTTGGGTATCATCGGACACCACTTCGGGACCGTCTCGAGAGCGAACCACGAAGCATTTACAGGGCAATCTTTGTATGTATAAGCAACATTTTAGTTTCCGTCTCATTTCCCATATCATTCACACCCAATATTTTCCATAACCTAAACATAGTTTCACCGAACCGCTCCAACTCCTACGACCAAAAAGCACCACCCACTCACCAATAGAAATCACTTTGTCATCCCCATTCATTTGTATGTTAGCCAATAAGAAAAGACGCCGAGTCGACTTTATACACGACGAGATACCGAAGAGCAGATCACGAAAATCACTCGAATCGAAAACAACTTCATCTTTACCTCGAATCTCAGCCTTATTGTAACTTGTTAAGTTTTTAAATATATATTAAAGTGTGTTAACTTCCAAAGAGTCGAACTTCTCTCAAATAGTCGGTGTTACTCCTATAACATCGTCAAAGCCCCGAGTATCGTCGCGAGCAAGCGAAACGGGATTTACGACCCCGCGAAGTTCGGCATACGGACTTGCGATATTTCGGACGCTTCACCAACGATAAATAGTACTCGCATAAATAAAGTTTTTTGATAAAAAAAAAACTAATCTATTTATTCATAAGAAAAAACATCCAAAGAGCCGCATGTAGTTCGCGAGCCGCAGGTTGCCGACCCCTGCATTAGACGAATGAAGAAATACTTTTATATTATTTTCAACCCATCGAACATATTAACAGAGAAAATAAATTTCTACGTCGCTCCGGTTTATTGGAATTCAGGTGGAAAATTTGTATTTTGCGTAAAGATCCGCTGTCTGTTCAAAATCAGCGACCCGAAGAACTCCAAAGTATCAATTTCGGCCTAAATTGGAGTACTCCTTCCTATTTTGGCCGCGAAGAGACATTTCATTCGCCGATTTCATTGACAATAAAGTTTAGTTAAAGTCACCTTTTTCACTAGGCTGCTCCATCGACAAACATTTCTCTGCGGATTTTTATTTTATTTCCTAGCTCGAGCAATCGAAGTTGGAAGAGTGATCGGGACCCGAATAAGAATTGCAGCGTGACGCGCGAAATTTGATCGTGAGAGAGGCTCGCAGCCTGGCAGTTTACAAGCAGCTCCGGGTTTATTTGTTCGGCAGGACGTTCATGGAGTATTATGGTTCGCGTTCGAGCAGCGACGGGATCGTAATGATAAACGAAATCATCGACCGCGTGATTTCCAGGGGAACGGACAGCCTCGGACGAGGAATGTCTTACAGGATGGGCGAACCGAGATTATCTGTTGCTCCCGACAGGCCTGCTGAGAGGACACGTGCACGCGTAACAGAGTCATGAAGAGAAGCCGGCGCAGTCTGACAGCGGAATATAAATTATTCGTGACCGAGCGACGACGTGCAGCGATATCGCACGTGCGTAGTTGCACGTAATAATAAGATACGGTGCCTCCTCGATACATCGACTATCGCCAGCTGCTGATAAGTGGTCGCCGGGGACCCTGAGTTCGACGACTATACGCTACTGCGTCGCGTGTGGCTCGCTACTGTGACTCAATCTATGCATGTAACTTGAAAATAAAAGAAAGATCCAAGGATTTCGAACAGCGTTCGCGTTCCCTGTAAATCACATTTCGCTTGCGAGACGTTCCCGACTGAAACGATCGAACTCGTGCACGATATCTGGCGCGCTACAATGCTCGACAATTAGTTTAACAAGTGTTCGGAAGCTTCGTCTGTCTCGTTAACATGCGATTACACGCATTAACTAACAATTGTTCGTATCGGCCTCCGATAACGAAACAATCGTTAGGTTGCACACGACTCTCCGCGGAATGATTGAACACTCGCGAGTAATTAGAACAGCGAATAGATATATGAGTTATTATTCGATAAGATATCGAAAGATTTTCAACTGACGCACCCGCTCTTTATCGCTCTTGATAATTCGGAAATCAATTTTGTCAGTGTACATGCCTGTCGATATAGTTTGTAGGAGCGCGATTAGAATGCGTCGAAATAATGCCGGATAAAAGAGAAAGATAATTGGCGGGCGAGCGCGCGGCGTCGAGCCATAATTTCAACCGGTTGACTTTTTGCTCGTTCTTCCTGCTCGGGCATTCCTGTTTATACATATATTAAACAGCCGGGAATATTATCGCGATTATGCAGCCCGCGGGCCGCGCGAAACCAGATGCAAGAATGTTGCGGCGCAACTTGACTGCGGTCGCGTTACTTAAGCCAGATTTATTTGTCGATGACCGAGTAATCGATGGACGAGCTCGGTGTGACGACATTAACACCGGGTCGCGTGCGCTAACAATATGGAATTACCGTGGGCACGAATCAACGTCCCGTTTCGTTAGCGGCCGTTCAGCTGCTCGCAAATTGCTTGGCCAAACTTTGCCACATTTTATTAATCACGTGAAATTGACGCGCGAATTGGGACTAGTTCACGTCTAGAATAATAATAGACAACATTCGGCGCGATCACCGTAACTTAGAGGAACAAAGTATTTCCGAGCTGTGAAATTACAATTTTCTTCGGTTTCGAACAGTTGGAAAAAGTTGAAGCACGTTAAAGCAAGTCGAGGACTTACTATGTACGTGTAATATGTAGACTGCGGATTTTATGCATTTATAACAAAAATTGGTACGTACAATTTACAGCAGTGAATATATTTAAACAAGTTAAGAACACCAACGTATTGGTTTCAGTTTACTAAAATAATTAAAGCAGGAAAGAAATTTTTATTTAGCTTCTGTGTCTTAGGATCGACGCAGACCTTTCTTATTTTGCATATACAGGGTGGTCTTTTTATCTGAAGATATCTCGAGAACTATGTATCGGATCAAAACAAGTGGGCAATGAAAGTTGTTCGTCGCGAACGGGGACATCCAATGATACCAAACTGGACCCCCCACCGCCACCCCCTGGGGGTGGGGGTGGGAGAAGATAAAAAACTTAAATGGGAACCCCCATTTTTCATTGCAGATTTGGATTCTCCAGAAAAAAATACACAAATTTTACCTAGGAGTTTTTGCATTTTGGTTCACAGATGGCGCTGTAATGGACATAAATCAAAATGGAAAAAGTCGTTGAAAATTGGGCATATCTCGAGAAATACACATCAGATCAGAAAAATAAAAGTAGACGTATTTGATATTTTTAAGAATGCTATTGAATAACACCATAATTGACCCCCCACCCCCACCTCCTGAGGGTGGGAGAGGGAACTATTTCAAAATCTTCAATGGTAAACCCTTTTTTATAGCAAATCTTGGTTCTCCATTGATTTGATATTATTGGTGTAATTTCTTTTACAGATGTCGCTGCAATCGAAAGCAGTTGGAAAAATTCATTGGTTTGTTTATCAATCCTCAGGAGGTGGGGTGGGGGGTCAATTATGGTGTTATTGAATAGCATTCTTAAAAATATCAAATACGTCTACTTTCATTTTTCTGATCTGATGTGTATTTCTCGAGATATGCCCAATTTTCAACGACTTTTTCCATTTTGATTTTTGCCCATTACAGCGCCATCTGTGAACCAAAATGCAAAAACTCCTAGGTAAAATTTGTGTATTTTTTTCTGGAAAATCCAAATCTGCAATGAAAAATGGGGATTCCCATTTAAGTTTTTTATCTTCTCCCACCCCCACCCCCAGGGGGTGCCGGTGGGGGGTCCAGTTTGGTATCATTGGATGTCCCCCTTCGCGACGAACAACTTTCATTGCCCACTTGTTTTGATCCGATACATAGTTCTCGAGATATTTCAATGTCTTCAGATAAAAAGACCACCCTGTACATCCGCAGTCTAGTAATATGTTATCAGCAATTCATAATTTAAATGAATAACAGAAGTACCTGCCGTAGAGTTCATGATTTACGGATTTCGACACTGAATAGATTATTCAAATGCATCGTACGAGATCGTACATTCCGTCGTCGTGGAATAACAAGCTTTCGGAAATAATCGAATTCAATTATTTATCGGTGTGCTACGGACTTTCATACATTTATTCCTATCGAAACAACAAAATCACCAAGCACGCCATCGCTGACGTGTCTGGTCATTACTCGCCGTTTCTACTTGTCACGGGAACTCGTAACGTCTCCTCCGATCGGAGACGAACATTTTATTTCGAGTTCTCAGTCCACTTTTTCTGTAAGCAACCACGCAGCAAATGTTCATCCCGCATACAGATACGTATTCTAACGATAACGCTAAACATTCCGACGATCTCGTCATTATTTTCGAACAAGATGTATCCACCCACGCCGAACAATTTCCGGGAAAATCAGGCGGACTGTACCATCGAGGCAGAATTTTGTATCCGAGCCGGCCGATTTCCAAGAAACCCGATATACCAGCGACTTGGCAGCGAGTACCGGAGCGTCGCTCCCTTAAGGACGCGTCCGAGGGTGAAAAATCCCGGTAACGAGGGTTGGGTAGGTTCTCCGCGATTAAACGGCCCGGTCGATGACGTAGCTCGTAAATCGGTCGTTGCTTTCGATAGCCGGGGATAATAACGCGATTTTAATTCTGTAGTTGTCAGGAAGAACGCCGCATATATTGTCACATACTTTCACTTTCGAGATATTGCCGTATAAAGTTTTGATCACTTTGACATACACTCAGTAAAATAAGTATCCGTACACCCTTTAAAACAGAATAACTATTTTATAATTATGCCAAATGACTTGATGTTTTTTAAGTAATTAGAAGCATTGGTTTACTGAATGATGTGCAAAAATTATTTTCTAAAACTTACAATTTACAAGGTTGCATGCAAAAATAAAAAAGGCACTTTTTACCATTTTTTTATTTGGGCCCTTAATAAAAATTTAAAATATATGGGTAATTATATAGAAAAGGTCTGCCTACTCCGATTTTGATGAAATTTTAGTATGTTATGCAGCAATACATTCTGAACAACTTTTTCCTTTTCCAATATAGGGGGTCGCTTTTACTTTTCGAGATATTTGCCAAAAACAACCGCGAATACTATATTGAATTTTTCGTATTCCTGCACGCTCCGCGGCAACGTAAGAATGTCCCGGTGCGGCGTTTGTTTACATTTTGACGCTGTAGAGATGAGAGAGAAAACAGGGGCGGAAAGGGCCGCCCTGACACTACACACTCCCACCAAGTGTTTTGATTTTGAAATTGAAAGCTCACCTTATCTATGTATGATAAACATAGCAATTTTCAGATAGATAGTTTTCGAAATATTCACAATTTCGTATGCGTGATCGGACCGGCCTTCTCCGCCCCCCCGCCACCTAACTCTAACTAATTCTGATTGAATGATTTTTCCATTGCTAGTTTAAATTCTGTATGAAGGCTATATAGAATGCAAAAATTATTCGATAAGAATTAGTTATGATTAGTCTGTGGGGAAGGAGAGCGCATGCGAAAATTCAGTAGTCTTTCAAAATTGGAAGTCCACCCTATACAGGGTGAATTCGATAAAGCAGGACACCTAAATATCTCCGTTACTTTTCGTTGTACAAAAAAACTTCGTAGGACAAAGTTACACTGTTTGAAAGGCCACATATAACGGTGTAAGGGAAAAAATGTTCAAGGTCATATTTTACAAGATTTCAAGGTCATCGATATTTTTTTGAATGGAATGAGGTATTTTTTAATACATCGATCGATGCAGCTGGACATTAGTTATAAAAAAGTACTAACCTATGTATGTCGAAAAGTTAGTAGTTCAAGAGATATTTCAATTTAAATAACTCTAAAATACCATTACTGTCATACTAAGACGTTACACTAGTAAGTAAACGCTAACGTCTTAGTAATGGTATTTTAGAGTTATTTAAATCGAAATATCTCGTGAACTACTAACTTTTCGACATACATAGGTTAGTACTTTTGTATAACGAATGTCCAGCTGCATCGATTGATGTATTAAAAAATACCTCATTCCATTTAAAAAAACATCGATAACCTTGAAATCTTATAAAAATGACCTTGACATTTTTTTTCTAACTTTGTCCTACGAAGTTTTTTTGTACAACGAAAAGTAACGGAGATATTTAGGTGTCCTGCTTTATCGAATTCACCCTGTATAGAGTCTGTTCTGATCCCTACAACGTGTTTACAAACAAAAAATAAACAGATGCGGCCCCGGAAGAGATTTACGTGCCGCGGAGCATGCAGGAATACGAAAAATTCAATACAGTATTAGCGATAGTCTTTTGCAAATATCTCGAAAACTAAAAGCGACCCCCCTATATTGGAAAACGAAAAAGTTGTTCAAAATGTCGAAATCTATAACATATTAAAATTTCACCAAAATCGGAGTAGGCAGACCTTTTCTATATAATTACCAATATATATTTTGTAGATCTGTAGTAGTTACACACCTGCTGAATTTTTCATCGAAATCGATTGACATACACATGAGCTACAAGCGGTTAGAAATTGTGAAAATTCGACTTTTGACGAGTTTCTGCTTAAAATCCACAGAATCGTATTTTCCTGCGTCAACCGATTTCGATGAAATTTTCAGCATGTGTATAGCTAACATAGATCTACAAAACATATATTTCAATTTTCATGAGGGAACCAAATAAAACAGTTTTAAAAAATGCTTCTTTATTTTTGCATGTAACTTGATCAAATGTAATTTTTGGAAAATCTTTTTTGCACATCATCTAGTAAATCAATGCTTCTAATTTCTTACAAATAATCAGATCGTTTGGTACAATTATAAGAAAGTTATTCTGTTGTAAAGGGTGTACGGAGCCTTGTTTTACTGAGTGTAGGACATCGGTTAAGTTGCATTATTTTTCTTGAACCGTCAGAATTTATTTTCATGGCTTTTTCCTGGTGACTACGTAAATCCTACACTATAAAATACTGTAAAATCCTATCCTATGCTTTAGTTTTTCCTGACAATAACAGAATCCGTCTGGGTGGTTCCGCAATTTCCGCGAGTCGGTAGACGGCCTTCTGACGCAACGTGGCCGCGTTGCGAGCTTCGAAATCGCGATTGTTCTGTCGCATACCTCGAGTCGCGCAACATTGAAATCACCTTGTCTTAACGAGGATAATAAAGCCGGCATATCTAGCCGCGCCGCTCTGCTAGACGATAGAAAAGTTCGCTCGGGGAAAAAAACCAGCGGCAGCTAGACACGTGAACACCTTGGCAGCATTTATCGGCCGCGTGCAACGTGACGCGTCGCGACGTGTCGCGTCTGGTCGCGTCGCGCGATTTTTCTGTCTAGTCGGTGTCTGCGAACCGCCGCGCGCACGTATCGATAAACAGACACGCTATTAATGTCGCGACGCGACGGGTTATCTGCGACGCATCGTTACGACCGACGCTCGAGTTTTATTCATTCATTCGACTGAATCGATGGTTTTGTTCTTTTTATTTACGAACGACCGAGCCCGCGAGCCATTTTTTACGCTCGCGCCCGGCCCGCGAGAAAGATGGCGCTGAATGGATGTGCCGGGAACTTCCAGCATCTAGATGAACACTAATCGCTAGACTTGCGGTTCTTTATGCAAAACGTTACGGGAAACAAAAACTAATTACTTTAATAGAGGAGAAATCATGTATCTACATCTTGAATTTTGAAAATTTCTCAACAATTTCGCGTTTCATCTACCCAATTTTGATGTAAATGCGTAAAGATCCACAGGTGCATTAAACCAATTGTGCTTATTATTTCAACACTATGTTGGATTCGCTTAGTGTTAATATCCTTTTCCTTTAAGGATGTACTGGAGGTACAATGGGAGACAAAAATACAAGAAATTCGAAATCCATCAATACATGGCAATGAAAGCCATTCATGAGTATATTTTGCATTAAACTTTTGCGAATACTGTACCCTCTGTAGCTATATTCAGTGGTCTACACTTGTCACGTTTCCATGCTAGTGAGAGACAACACGATAAATTTGACGTTTTGTAATAGTTTATAATTTTTTTGCTCTGTAACTGTTTAGTGAATCCTAATAAATTTTGAACATAATTAATTACCTAATTTTTATTACATATAAAAAAAACTGGAGTTTCTAGTTGCGTTTTTTCAAGGTTTAAATAGGGTTTGAAGTGGAATTTTATGAATTCTCCATAAGAAGACGTGTTACAATGTGCAAACTTTAAGTTGCTATAATTCTTAAACGGTGCAGTGAATCGAACCCAAACTTTGGTAATTGCATCAATTTAGCAAGAATTATATCTTGTCAAATTTTCAAAAATTTTGTTGCGATTTTATATACCTCCAGAACATCCTTAAATATCTCGAACTTCACTTCAAATCAGTGCCACGAAAAATCAATTAATTCTGAAATGAAATAAATTCTATACAGCAAACTTCATCATCACTGAAATGTCGAGCTAAATCTAATGTGAGAAGGAGAAGTGAAATAAAAATGTACTTCTTCCACCAATATAATATTAACAACATAAAAATTGTGTAGCCAAGTATTTAAATTCTTCTAATGTCTTTACAGGTTTCGCACTACACCTATTTTTCTTATAAACGCATAAAATTCGTGGTCTGCTTATTGCAATATACAGGGTGAGTCCGCAGGAACAGAACACCTAAATATCTCCGTTACTTTTCGTTGTACGAAAAAACTTCTTAGGAGAAAGTTACACTGTTTGAAGGGCCACATGTAACGGTGTGAGGGAAAAAATTTTCTAGGTCATTTTTTACAAGATTTCAAGGTCATCGATATTTTTTTGAATGGAATGAGGTATTTTTTAATACATCGATCGATGCAGCTGGACATTAGTTATAAAAAAGTACTAACCTATGTATGTCGAAAAGTTAGTAGTTCACGAGATATTTCGATTTAAATAGCTCTAAAACACCATTACTATTAGAAAATATCGATGACCTTGAAATCTTGTAAAAAATGGCCTTGAAAATTTTTTCCCTCACACCGTTACATGTGGCCCTTCAAACAGTGTAACTTTGTCCTAAGAAATTTTTTCGTACAACGAAAAGTAACGGAGATATTTAGGTGTTCTGTTTCTGCGGACTCACCCTGTATAATAGAACGCAAGATGTAAGTGGAATGTCCCGTCTGATCACCTCAGGCTGTTCCTACTTAGTGTACGTTAGATAAATCCGTTTAAGAATAACTTCGGACAACCTACTTCATATTAGAGTGGATATAAATCAAACAACTCGGGACTGCTGTCAATAGTTCGAAGTAGAAACAGCGTGCAGTAGACAGACTAGGCGAAACAGATGTTTTACGAACTGGTAACTAGAACACAACATAAAACCAGTACAAAGTACGTTACTCTACAAAATCCTGAACATATGCTACAAGTAGAATCAGACATCGCCGGCCAGACTACGAAATTCGATAGCGAAGGAATCTGTTGGCAATACCGGGTGTTTCCGAAATCATGGTATATGAAAAGAAGTAATAATAATTTTCTTGTTTTACGCTATACCTGGATATGAATGAAAAGAGCTTCGAATATCAATGTTGACCTTCCGTGTGGCGACACAACGGTCAAGTCCACAGTGAAGAGAAGTGTAAATTCGCCTTTAATTTCCAGGTCGAATGATCGGATTGCGGCGCAGCAAGGGAAACAATATCCGAGCGGAATTTCGGTCGACCGAGACGAGCATTAAAATACAGATGGTTTATAAGCGATGTGCAACTAAAATCTAATTTCATTAAATTAACCAAGTAAGGTGGGGTGAGGTAAGTCCGTCTACGGGGCAAGTCCGTTAATTGATTATTTTTATTATCATATGAACAAAATTTCTCCAGCTTCTATTTATCAATGTAGCATAAGTTAGTATGAACTATTCGACATAGATGTCGCACAAGAATAAAGGTGTTTTCCTCCCTTAAATCAACCAATGCCAAACAGTCACGTGCGAGGTACACGTAAAACTTTGAGGTTACCCTGAACGTGCAATAGTTTACAAGTTATTAATGTATTCTGTGTTGTTATTTTGAGTAATTACAACAAATATTGATGTAGGTTTACATTAAATAAATCCTTTTTATTGTATTTTTTAAAATTTATTGAGAAAAACACTAAGATGCACTTGCCCCGTAAATATTACTACACGGGGCAAGTGCGTACTATCACGGTGGGGTAAGTGCGTACCGTATGGGTAACTATAAAACTAAACAATATATTTAATGTAATAAAAAGCACTTGAAACAAGGTTCGAAAGCATTTTTAAACTTTGTTTTAATATCTCTGTATCTCCTTTCATATATCAGCATAAAAGTACTTGTTTGCCTAAAAATGGATAACTATAAAACTAAACAATATAATTTAATGCAATAAGAGAAGCACTTTATAACAGGCTTGTTAATCATTCTTTTCTTGCCCCGTAGCACTTGAAACAAGGTTCGAAAACATTTTTAACTCTCAGAGACGGACTTGCCCCATTTTCGGGGTAAGTGCGTCCTAGTTGACACTTTGTACAATATCCTATCAAAATGATAATTTTCCAGCAAAATTAGAATCCTACATAATACTAATTCATCAGTAATAACTGTGGCGACAGTTTGATACCAAGAACCTTAAGTTTTTACATACCAGACTGAAAATACATCAGTTTAAAGTCCAGCTTTGCAAAAACTAGGGCGGACTTACCCCAGTCCACCTTAGAAGCTATATAAACTAGTTGTAAGTCAAGTTAAGTTAAAAGGTGCTATTATGTATTGTTAAGAGAACTAATATATAATATGTCAATATGTTCATGTATTGTATATGCTACGCGAACCATACTTGGTTTAAAGCATTAAATAAATCATAATAATACAGATCGTTTAATTAAAAAGGGGAAGACTACGAGCGTGGCTAGCAATTAGCGAGCACCGTCGGCCGGCGAACTATTATCGAGCGGGAGGCGGCGTGGAAGCGTGTCGGCAGTCGCCCGGGAGAGGCGCAATCGACGATCGATGGAGCGTCGCGACGCCGGACCAAGATCACCGCCGCAGCCGGTTGTGTATCCGTTTGTGCGCCCTTTTAAAAATAGGCGTTCATTCAAGGATCCCGGCCAGACGCTGGCCAGACATTCGGCAAACGGGCATTTTGCCGGGCCACGCGCCGCACCGCTCGACTCAGCTTTGCGCTTCGCCAGTGTACACAAACCGCCGAGCGTGGAAACGAAACAGACAACCAGGGGGGAGGGGGTGCACCGGAGACATCCATGGCATTCGCATTGACGCAAAACAGCCGGATATCGGAAAGAGAGAACCCGTCCCACAGCCCGCCGCAGACCCGCGATCTGTTGACAGACGATGCGAAGACGCAATCGAATTCTTTGGCCACCGGCTGGTGACAGTGGCCAAAACTCTCGTCGCCCGGAAAACGTAACGCTGGCTAAATTAGTTAACAACGGCCGATGCCGTTTCCGTGCCACCGGAACCGGTCCCAAGACGCTGAGTCATCGGAATTTTCTTTTTTTAAGCGGCCTGCGGTTTTCTTGAATGAACCCGCTTTCGAGTTCGTTGATACTGTCTCCTCGCTGGTCCTCGTGCTCTCGAGTGTTCGATCTTAACGGTGATCTTGCGGTGGACGAGCGATGCAATTGATTTGCGCGTCGCTTGGTTGTACCATTCTACTGCGACGTGTTCCAAGATTTGATTCCGGGTTAGTCAGACATTCTATCCCTGTTTCAGTTTCGCTGATTTATTCAATATCATACTGTCTCTCTAATCACATGAGGGCGAGCACGCGAGCACATTTGTGTGACCACATGAACAGATGAGCATATTCATTCGTATGAGCGCATGAACATATTGATATGAGTACATTCATTCATATGAGCACCACAGGACTTTGAAAGAAGCAAGACAAAACATTTATTTAACATGCTACCTACAGTCCCTGCTCATTTTATTAGACTCACCTGAAGAATTGGTGCTGTTTGAAATCCTATAAGGAATTTAACGCTGTCTTCAACCTATGGGGTAATGATTTTATACTACAAGGTTGCCTTATGCGTTGCCTATCTAAGTGTAAAATTTTCTTGCAAGAGAAATTCACCGGACATGAATCCGATTGAAAATGTCTGTGAGTGCCTGAAAAGAGAACTGGTCAAAGAAAATATAACAACAAAGACCAAGTTGATAGAGAGAATAATCTATCACTGGCACCATAACGCTGCATTAAAAGAAATTGCACAAACTTGCATAGATAGCATGTCCAGAAGAGTTGCGGTTTTAAGAGCAGCTAAGGACGGATTAACAAAATATTAGTGTTTTAAGAATTATATTGATCTATTTGTGTTTGTATCCATTGTTTTTGTAAAATAAATATATGGAAAATTCATTGGTCATCATTAAGTGATTTCTGCATAAGGCTACTATACCTATTATTCATGGTAAAACTAAAAAATCATGATTATAGAGGTGAGTCTAATAAAGTGAGCAGGGACTGTATATTTCAATTTCTCTCTCTATGAGCTCGGAGCACAGAACATTAGCAGGGAAAACACATTCTTTGCTCCGAAAATCTGAACACATCGCGCCATTCTGTTCCAGCTCGTCCAATCTTGGGAGTATTATCATATTTGAATATTTGATCAGAAAATTGGCAAGATTTGAATAAGATCCACGGACGGGAAGGAAATGAGCTCGGGAGTAGTACGAAGGAACTTAGGGGAGCCAGAGCCAACGGATTCGCCGAAATGGGCGATGATATGGAAGAAGGGCGAGGAACCCGGCGATAACGCGTAACGGAATGACCTCGGCTCGCTCGTCGGTCGTTCGAAGGCAATATGTTAGATTTCCTCGCACTAGAAATATACTTATGTCACTCTCTTTTCGCGGTGGCTGCCACCACGGGAACGCGCACGCTGCGAGAGAGATTATTTTTGTTTAGTCTGCCCGCCCGTTTGTGCATCCCTCTTGAACTATATTCGACCCGTAGGTATAGAGGGTGCTTACAATATTACGACCCGGAATTTATCTCGTCGAGAGCAAGCAGATTTTGAATTGTTTAACGCGTCTCTCGCGACCACGACAACGGTCGACACGGCAAAATTCATTGTTGCTTTGGAATACCGAGTGAATTTCGGACTTGTTAATCTGCATACATTCGCGTGTATTTGAACCCTGTTTACAAATATTGTTTGAATTCTCGATCGTATGATTGTTAAATGAATAATATGTTTGTGTTCTCGGCGCAACGGTTCGATCAACTAAATACGACAAAGCAAATTTTGCACGTTAACTTAAACTTTCGACGTTTCGATCCATGTGTGGATCCTTTTCATGAAAGTAGAAAAACTGAGTCTGAAAAAGATTTTATAATGTAATGAACAAAAACTTTTAAAATTTTTGTGAAATCGGATTGCAATTCTGTATCAAAATACTGTATTAGATTACTTACTTGCTTTATGAATATCTTAAAAACGGAATTGAAATGTATTAACACATGTTGTTCTTATGTCGTCTTACAAGTTACTGAATCACAGAATGCAAAGCCAATAGAAACAGAACCCATCGGGTCAATCGATCAAAACACAAGCCGATCGATATTTGGCGGTTATTTCAAACCGTGAAAACGTCAAGAACCCAACCTTTGTAACTAGTGACCACATAATGAAAAACTCTGTTCAATAAACAATGTGATTGGGATGTTATGTCCATAACAAACAATAGGATTCAACTGTTGTTAGGAAGTGATTTGTTTACAAACATGCTATTTTTCGACGGAATCTGAAGAATTAATTTTTCTTATGCTCTAGACGAGTAAATTAAATTGGACTATAAAAAGGATGTAGAATTTTGTGATTCCTGTTTCGCTTCCATTAAGGATGTTCTCGAGGTACAATGGGAGACAAAAGTACAACAAATTGGATATCCATCAATATATTGGCAATGAAAGCCATTCATGAGTATATTTTTATTTTTAAGTGTATTTTTTTGGAGTTTCTAATTGCGTTTTTTCAAGAATTAAATAGGGTTTGGAATTCTATGAATTCTCCATAAGAAGGCCTGTTAAAATGTGCAAACTTTAAGTTGCAATAATTCTTAAACGGTGCAGTGAATCGAACCCAAACTTTGGTAATTGCATTAATTTAGTAAGAATTATATCTTGTCAAATTTTCAAAAATTTTGTTGCGTTTTTATATACCTCCAAAACATCCTTGAGCAAATTCATTTGATTTTTAGGATTTCGCTCCGGAAGTCAATGTGTTAAAGGTAGGCGAGTTAATAAAATTGGACTATGAAGGATGTAGAATTTTGTGATTACCACTTTTGGTTCGATTAAGCAAATTCGTTTGATTTTTAGGATTACGCTCCGGCAGTCAACGTGTTGAAGGATTTGTGTAAAGTTGAACGAGAAAGGCAGACACAACCGGGCACAATGGTAGCAGCGAAGTAGCAAGATGGCCGCGTCATTGTTTCCTAGTGGCAAGAGACCTGGGGGACGACGAAGAACAAAGATCGCGGCGAATGATCGTGATTACGGGGCGAATGACAGGGTCGAGCGTTACGAACGATTGCGAAGTGCTCATTAGGAAGCATTGACTTAATTCTCTGGCAGGCTGTTACAGGTCCGTCATGCAAAACGCGATTTCGGCGTTTCCCAGATTATAATTGCACGAAGCCGAACGATCCTCAAGAAAAAAAAGATCGTCAGATATATCGTCGATGAATTCAAGTGTCTATTACCGTTCGCGAGATATTAAAATCAGCAGCAAGTAAAAGAACCCTAGCAGCACAAGATATTGTATACACATTCATATAATATCAAAAAGAGATTCAATCTGTTTTTAATATTCAAATATACATACAATATTTATTTTACATTAAGTACCAAATATTCTTTTTTATCCTAACTTATAAGATAGGAAGAAATATTTTTCTCATATTAAAAAGTGTGGCTTAAAAAATATTTATCCAATATTTTTGTGCTACTAGGGAAATGACTGTACGTCGTATTATATATTCGTGTTTCTCCATCGAATTTTCGTTGCTCTCTTTAAAGCAGGATTTTCACGGCTCGTTAATATGGCCGACAGCTAGCCGCCATCAAGTTGCTGGCAAAATATTCTTCAATGGGTTCTGCAAGGTTCCATTCGTAGCAGCCTGGCTAGAGGTGCCTTTGTGAAATGTTTCCAGAGGAACTAGAGCTACCGACTACGCTAATGGCACTTTATACACGGTGGGCGAAATAAAGTTAGAGGCCGCTGCCTTTGAACCTGATGCAGCCGCTGGTTTTAATCATTTTGTGTTCGGCGATTCGAGTCGATAACTTTTTAGAAAACGCTCGGAATAAACCACCCCTATTTCCCGAAGTTTCTTTCTCCACTTAAATCTTCTCGAGCATAATAATATTTTTCTTACTCCGTGGCTTTAATAAACATCTCTCCCTTCCGTTTAAGTTAGCCAGGGATTTTCTAAATATTTCCTTATAATGTTTTTCGTTCCTATGGTGTAACGAAGGAGCTTTATTTGTTTTTAGTTTTATAAGAAACTCGAAGTGCGGTGAAAACGTTAACGTGATTTGTACAGGAACGCGATGCTGGTTTTTCCGAGAAAATTCCAAGTCGTGATTCGATTTTTAAAGGCATCGAGGATATTTCACGGTGGAAAATGGCCAAGAGTATCGGACCAACGACAACCGCGAACGACGGCTGGTCGATGCCCCAGTGCTGTGCACTTGGCACCATTTTCCTACCCTATCCATCGCACCCTCTCTCTATCGCTCTCCTTCCCTTTTTCGCCCCGCGTGTTCCGGAGGGATAAAGAGGGAAAAGGGAGAACGGATTAAATCAAAGGGTGGAGGGTCCGAAGCGGCGATGGTGTCGAATGTACTGGGTGTTCGTTAAATTCTCGCGCTCGATTTCTACGTTGTTTAAACCATAGAAATCACAAGCAACTGCCAGTCGAAAATAAGTAACGAAAAAATCAGACGAATAATATGAACATAGTGCTGAAACTCGTTAATAGACTGCGGATTTTATGCATTTATGACAAAAATGGGTACGTGCAGTTTAAAGCAGCGGACATATTAAAAAGACTCAAGGACATCGCTGTATTAGTTCCGGCTTAATAAGAAAATTAAGCTTAATAAAAATGTTTTATTTCGTTCCTGTATCTTACGATCAACGCAAGTATCTTTTATGTTGATGAACACGTTGATGGTCGACTCGGCAAACGTAAAACTACCACAAAATCAAAGTAGCTAATCGAACGACCAAAATTGAGAGGATAAAGTAAAGCTCGATTCCGAAATTTGGGGTAATAATTTGGTCGCCGGTGTGTGAATGACGCGGCAGACAGTGTCGAATTCCGCCGGCTGGTATCCGAAGTCTCTCGAGGAGACGAGATTGACGTCAAAAGAGCGCAGACACGGCGACAACCTAGTTTCCCAACATCTCTGGTCCGCGGTTTCGTGGACCAAAACATTCCAGCCAATTATTGCCGCGAAACGAGGTTTAAAGTCTGGCCAGGTTTGCGCGCGAGCGCGTGTGTGAACCCGCGCTGCCGTGCCGTGAGGATCGGCGGCGGTGTCATAAATTCGAAGACAGAGACAGTGACACATCGTTCCGCCGTGTAAAATGTCAGCGACAATGGCGCAACGTGGACGTGGGTCGACGAACCCGGCATCGAAATTGTGTCACGTGCTTCCCACTACAGATTACAGAGAGCGTAGACGCTCCATTAGACGGCCAGGCCGCGCGCGCGGAAGAATCCCTATTGATAAAACGCGGTAATTAGGCCGAACATCCCGTTTCTCTACGCGAGTGAACGCTCCGCGAGCGGGTGAGCGCGCGCAAGCGAGCGTGAACGCACTCTCACGTACATAGGCCATTAAATCGACCGCTCCGCTCCGCGCTGCGCTCGCGCGCCATACCATGGCGCGATCACCTGCACACACCGGCTCGCAACCTTTTCCTCCTTTTTTTCCAGTCGCACGCGATTTACCGCGGTAATTAACATTTACATCGCCAATTAATGGCAACGGGATTTAAATTTCCAGCTCGCCGCGTCCCGCCGAACCTCCCGGCGATAATTGAGCTCGACAATGAACGGGATCGCGTGTATTCGGTGACTTTTTGAATTAAAACGACCGCCGATGCCTTCTTCGCTCTCTTCAGCCACCGAACAAACAACGCCGAGAGTGCCGTCTCTTTCGAACGTTTCTCTTTGTGCGAAAATACGATGATTTTTACTTTTGCGAGATGAGGACATTCTTATACTATAGAGTAGTGGAAAGAATTGTTATTGACTATATTACTTCTATAACCACACCAAAATGGATCCAGAAAGGTACACAATTATGTATACAAATTTCCGGTCGCACAGAATGTTCAGATTATTGGAAAGAATTCCGACCAGGGCATTCGCAGCAAAAATACAACAAACAGCCGGGAACGATGTCGCAAATAAACGCAGTTTATTGCCGACCACGCGGTCAGTAAAAATGATTACACATCATTTCCAGGCCATAAAGCGGAGCAGTCTATCCGTCCAGAAAGTTCATCGCGGCGCGTCTCTCCCCGCAATCGCGGAAGATTCGAAAAAGACTCGAGAAAATTCGTGCGCCCCCGGGGGTCTGGGAAACTAACCCCGCCGAGGATGTCGACCGCGAGTCACCGGAGCAGCAGCAGCGGCAGGATCCTCCGTATCCGAAAGAGATTTCATACATTAACGAGCCAGAACAGCTAGAACTCCCGTTACCTCTTTTATTTTTCCTTTCGGCCCGGATTCCCCGCTCCGGCGTGGGGCTCTTAAAAAGCTGAAAGGTATTTCCTCGGTTCCGGAAGTCGCATTATTCCTCCTGGCTGGAGGCGAGGGCCGAGCTCCGCTCTGCCGGTATTATAGGGCCGGGGGTACATATAGTTCGCTGTACAACAGTCAGTCAATACTTTATAGCACGAACCAACTTCTAGCCATCTTTCTCCCGGCTGGTGCCCGTTCTCGCTCGCTCTCCCTCTGACTGTGCCACCCATTTCTCCATCTTTCCCTCTCGCGCCCTCCGGCCCTCTCTCTCCCTTCCTCTCTTTCTCTGCTCTCTCTTTTCTACTCCCGCCGACACCCCACGATCCAACGTTAGAGAGCCGTGGAGGGTACCAAACCCCGGCCGTCCTTTTTCCTCTCGTCCTTTCTTTCAGCACCGGGGGCAAATACGAGCGACGGTTTCTACGATCTCCCATCGGTCTCCGGTAGCTCGCAATATTCCGTGTATCCCTAGCTCCCCGGAGGGAACGGGAGTAGACGTAAAGCGATGAAGGGCTGCGAATTTGCAGCGCGAGAGCTACCAACCCGAGCGCCGTGCAAGAGAGAGCATCGCCACCCCGCGAATAAAACGAGAAAGAGCTCCGTCGTCGTCGTCGTCGTCGTTGCGTGTCGGCCGTAACTCCGCTACTTTCCCGCCCGTGACAGCAAGACGAGAGGCCTAGACACCATCGCCGCCTCTATCCTCGATCCTACGACCAAGCTTCATCCCCCTTCGCGCTCCCTTTAATCTCGAACCCGACCGACGACGACGCCCGCGCGAACACCACCCACGCCACCGGCTTATTTCCCTAAGCTTCGCGACGCGATCCGCGATACTGCCAACCCAGAATCATCGCTCGCCGGACCGTGACTCGAACCCGGAACCTTTCCAATTGCCAGACGACTCCGTCTGATCAATCGAGCTACCCGGATACCTGGAGCCAGCCAGATTCGACGATCCGATGCTGATTCCATCCTTCCTCCGTGCTTAACCCTGTCCGACTCGGTTCTACAACGAGGGACGTCGCAGCGGGGATTATTCATTTTCTCTCAAGTAGCAGCGATTCTTTCTAATTCACAATGTTACGACAATCGATTGTTGTTGTCATCTCATACGGGTCAACATACTCTGATTCTGCGGGAAGTTTTCGGCTTGATATCCGCCGCTCAATGTGATTATTGATTTTTAAACGACGCTGAAAGTTTCCCTGTCTTCGCGCGTCCCTGCCCCAGTGACTTCATCCTCGAACTCGATTCTCGATTTTGCTCGGGGGTTGTTGTCTGGCTATAAAATCGTTCGCGGATCGAATAGCGTGCGTCCTGGCCGAGTAATTCGTTCGTCCGGCGAGTCAGAAGCGTAATTGTGTAAAGTTTGCAGTGCGGAAGGGTGGCGGAGAGTGGAACCAGGGTGTTCTCCGCGGGAGGGCGTCGAGGAGAGCCGAGTATCTAGGTCTGTGTAACGATTTTTAGAGCCTCGACCCTCCGACAATCGTCCAGGCCATAAAAAACTTGAGGCACCCCACAGTCAACGGTGTGCCAGGGTTTCCATAGCGACGAAGCCCTTTCGCGCGACTAAACCCCCGCACACCCCCTTGAAACCACCCTTTGCCACTCTCCTACCACTGTCGTTGACCTATACCTAGGACGACGCCACCCTTAGATATCCCAGGCTGCCCTAAATCTATTAGACAAATTCAAAGGCACACAACGTCGCCGTCGAGGAAGTATTACCCCCTAATAAAATAAATCTGCAGGCGAGACGGCCTGAAACCTGGACGAGAAAGAGACTATACGGGGCCAGTGTATCTTGCTCGGTCGGTGGAGGATCTTTCGTCGAAGGGTCTCGAGGCTTATGGGGGCGGAGAGCTCATGGTTAACCCTTTGCACTGCGCGATAAATTCAACGGCTTGCTAACCCAATGGAACACGTTCGGTTCGGGAGAGCGAAGAACCGCGGGTACAGGTGGCGTGGCTTTAAGGGGGTAGTCTCGTTTCCAGGATTGCAAGGGTGCATAATGCAACGATGGGATTTTTCAGTAGGGAAAAGCGCTAGATAAAAGATCAATCTAGGCCGCAGTCGCTCTCGGAAGTCCTATTTTTACGTTTACGAGGCGTAATTTGCATTATTCGCAAGCATAAAGCTGCGATAGCTACATATGCTGCCGAATAATGCAAATTGTGCCTCGTAAACGTAAAAATAGGACTTTGAGGGGGCCCACGGCCTAGATTGACCGCTTTCACATTCTGTTTAATTCTTAACTATTGAAATTATAAAGATGCTCCCATTAGAAATTATTGAATTAATATCTCTATTCGAGCACGTGTTATTATAAAAATTGTGAGATACCTAAACAAATTCAGTTTTGTAATTTTTATAAAACAATACACAGGCTGTCCCAAAATTCGTGAAAATCCCGAACATGGGAGGTTCCTGAGACCATTTGAAGCGACATTTTCCTTTGCAAAAATGTTATCGGCGGCTTTGTTTAGGAGTTATTAACGAAAAACACGGACCAATCAGAGCGCGACCTAGACGCGCCAATCGACAGTTGGCGCGCCGGGCCGACTGTGCCAACTCGCGTCTACGTCGCGCTCTGATTGGTCCGTGTTTTTCGTTAATAACTCCTAAACAAAGCCGCGGATAACATTTTTGCAAAGGAAAATGTCGCTTCAAATGGTCTCAGGAACCTCCCATTTCCGGGATTTTCACGAATTTTGGGACACCCTGTATATCCGATACATTTCGTACCCGGTACGGTTAGTGTTCACGTGGTTTTGAATCGGGTTCAGTCGCTGTGTAATTTCGCTGTACATTCTGACGAATCTCGAGATTCTTTCGGCGTCGCAAAATGCTTGGAGAACCTGTACAGAGATAAACTGAATTTTTTAGAGGTGAAGGCTAAGCATAGATATTTCTTTTTGAACGTCGTATGATCCTGCATAATCGTACAATTGATTTATCGGAGCAGATACAGAACGACATTTAATTTTACATAACCGGAGCGACATCCTGTTTGCCTGTCTCCAGATAGCATTCGATCTGTACAATTTTTGAACATCACCTACTAGAATTGTATAATAAAACTGAACCTGCATCGTTGCTTTTTTGATAACCGGACTCACATACTCCAGGTGGAATCTGTAATTTCTTAACACTATCTATGAGGTAAGTTTTATTACATTCGACTAAACATACTGCATTGGTCGTACAAGGGTTAATTGGTTCATCGCAGCAGGTACAGCACGGGCTTCAATTTTACGGGAGTCGAGCCACGTTGCGCGCTGTCTCTGCTCGCTGACAATCCGGTAAGATGCGTCGAGGTATCGCGAAGGGTTAAACATTTCCACGGTGGTTCGTTCAGGAGCGTCGTGGGTTGCAGAGGCAGAGAGAGAAAGAAAGAGAGCGCACACGGCCGAGCGAAACCCCTCGATCGAGCTTCTCGTGGCTCTCGACGAATGCCTCGCGGATTCGTAATTTTTGTTCTCCCCTCGGCCGAGAAGCGAGGGAGCAAGAAAGCGGACAGGGACTGAAGGGAGAAAGAAGGAGAAAGAATAAGTGAGAAAGGCGGCGAGAGAGGTGAAGGGAGCGAGAGAGAGAGAGAGAGTAAGAAGAGAAAGGGGGAGAGAAGCGGGTGGCACAGAGGGACTCGGTACAACGAACAGGGCCGCGGCAGAACGTTGGAAAGGGAGAAGATTGCGAGGTGGAAAAAGTGACGGAGGAGCGAGTGAAAGAGAGAAGGTAACTCTCCTGCGGAAAGGAGCACTCCTGCGATGAGAAGGAACGGAGGGATGGGCCGGAGAGAAACAAGAAAAGGGTTAACGTCCTTTCGTACGCTCCTTGCTCTCCCTCACTCTCTCTCTCTCTTTCTCTCTCCCTCTTTTCCTCAGAGTCTCTCGCGCGCACCCTTTCCTCGCCGCTCTCTCCTCCGCGAATGGCTATCCTTATCCCTTTCTCACTTTATTTCCTTCGCACGATCCTCTCTCATTCTCTCTCTGTTCCTCTTCCCCGTGCCCTTTCTTGCTCCGAGACTCGAGCGCGATTCCACTTCGTACTGTCTCCCCCTTGTTCCAGGTTCCGGCATTTATTATTCATCGGCCAGGAAAATTTATATACGTCTTACCGCCCGGCGTCATACTTAATTCTCGATTTACGATTCCGCGGCTCTCACCTTTTTTTGCGCCGACGTTGCATGTCTGATGTCACACCGCGTACGCTCGGTTTCTGTATTCCACTTTCCGCGGTTCCGCGAGCCATATTTCTCCTTTTTAGTTTTCCTGCGTTCGCCTTTCTCGGCTTCTTACTCCACGGTTTCTCTCACGTCGCTTTCGGAAGTAACATTTTACGATATTTAAATGGCACCTGCGAATCTGCAGTCCGTTGGCTACGAGAACGCTCGTAGCGTGCTCCAGAGCGTGCGAATATTCATTTATTTTTTTCATTTGTCTAAAATCGCAAATGTTAACACGCTTGTGCCCAGCGTTCCCGTCGCTCGAAACAGTCCCACAGACATTAGGAGGCAGAACGCTGGAAATGTGAATCGAAGAGACAACGTCGTCGGCAACAATGGATGATCTGGTCCGTGGTATATTTTAACCGGCGTGTTAACGTGTTCCACGGAGGAGGCATGAACCGGTGACTAATTACGTAGGAGCTAAAGCGCAAATGAATCTGGCTCGATGGGCGGGAAAAAGGCGGCGCTCGTGCTCGTCGACGGGGGTCGGACGCGAAATTTCTGGGACAGTTTGCATATTTTCGCGTGACCGTGGACGCCGTTGCCCTCGCCCTCCGTGGGAAGAAACCGGCGACGTTATAATTATTAGGACCAATTTGTTCGCCTAATAACACGCTATTATATTATTATAAAGTCGTAAAGATAATCATTGCGTCTACCCGGCTTCGCCCAGGCCATTGTTTCACCGGCGTGGGGTACCTCATCCGTACTATTATTCGAGTTGATCTTAAAACCTAGGCCGCACACGTAATAGCTTCTGGCCCGATTATCCTGCTCGTCGACTCTCTCTCTCTCTCTCTCGCTCCCTCTCTTGCTGTCTCGCTCCCGCGTTTTAACCCCTTCTGCGGCCCGGCCCCGGTTGAAGGTCTTAAATCACGCTTGGGGTGACGAGCCGGGCTCGTCATGCCATTGACACCGTCATTCTTCCGTTCGATTTAACTTTACGCTTCGAAATTTATCCGTGCCCGCGGAAAGTCGAGACTTTTCGTCGAATCGCGACGTCATTTTTTTACGAGCCCCGGATTATCCCGAATAAATGTCGTCGAAGAGAAAAGAAAATTTATGTTTGTTGTGCGGCTACGTTTATTTCTATGCTTGAATATTATGATTATTATTATTATTATTATTATTATTATAAACGGACCGAAACCCTTTTACATAAATGTTTACAATAGAAAACAATAAAGGATTACTCGTATAGTAACATAGAAGGGACATGCACAAAAACTAATGATACTAACTATATGGTATTACCTTATAATCCTGCGTAATTGTTTTTTAAACATGTGCAAAGACTCAATGAAAAAATCCATACGATTATACAGAGTGTTAGAGTCTGCAATAATGAGATTTATTGGATTAATTAATCCATAGGTAGATTTGGCTTTAAGGGTTTGAAAGCCTGCTCGAGATCTCAAAGCACGTTCAGGTGCGTAAAAATTGATTTGCATAAGGAGAGAGGGACAATCTATGTGGTTATTAATTAAATTAAAAATAAAGCTCTGGTCGGATACTCTTCTGCGAGCTGACAATGCTTCCAGGTTGACTATGTTTAATATTGTGGAGTAATCATGATCAAAGAATGACATAGGATGATTAGTCTTATAAGAACAAAACCTAAGAAATTTATGCTGCACTCTCTCTAGCATGATTTCGTAATTTAAGTTATTCGGAGACCATATAACTGAAGCAAATTCCAACTGGGGACGGACAAGGGTAATATATAGCAATCTAATTGTGTGTATTGAGTGAAAATCAGTAGAAAAGCGTAGTATAAACCCGAGTGTTCTTGAGGCGGAATTAACAATATTATGAATATGTTTGGAAAAGTTCAAGGTAGAGGAGAAATGAATACCTAAATCCTTAACCTCACTTATTGAGGAGAGAAGACAGTCATTGAGACGGTAGGGATATATAAATGGTACAGAGCGACGGGAAGACCGCATAACATGGCATTTTTCAATATTGAGTTCCATACCATTCTTGCAACACCACTCACTAAAACGATCTAGGTCTGCCTGTAATCTGCCTACATCATCGTAGGACGAGATGCTGCTGAAGATTTTTAAATCGTCTGCGAATAGTAGGTACTTACAATATTAAAAAATAGTAGTCAAATATTGATTAGTAGACTGCGGATCTTTATGCGAAATAAAAATGTTTCGCACTGATTGTGGGAGACAGGAATAACATAAAAGTTCCGGAATTCTTAAAATCTTTTACCGTTTCATATTTCGCCCAACCAATTTCATCATAAATACATAAAGATCCGCAGTCTATTGATTACAAACGAGGGAGAATCTAATTTGATTTCATTTATAAAAAAAACGCGTAACATTCACATTTGTTAGACTTTGAATCTTCATCGCGAGTGTGACTCGATAAAATACGGCAACGGGCTAATTTTATTTTATTTTTGTTTTGTCGACCTGTGAAAGTCTTTATCGGAGCTGTGCTGCACGTACTGTCGTAGTAATATCTTTTTAACAACCTGAGCTACGATTACAACTCGAGGCGTTCATCATATTTCAGAAAAAGATTTTAAAAAAGATTTCGGACAGAAATCTTCGTCGCGAGTCTGACTCGTACAAGGGGCTAAGGCTGGATGGCTCATAAAGATTTCAGAACGGTTTGTATTCTTGAAGAGATAGTCTCTAAACCTGGATATTTAAACGACCGTGACTGGCCATTGATGCGAGACACTGATACACAGTTGTGAAAGTTATTATATCATCCTCTGTAATTCCTACGATTAGCAGAACCATCTAAACGATAAAAGCGATTGATACCTCGAATTTTCAATCTACCGATTTGAAATTTCAACACGCAACACAGAACTTCATACATTATCACGATAATAAATGTTTAAACCGCATGCAAATAATTGCACGACTCTGCGTATGCGTCACATGGAAGTCAACGTTGTTAAAGCATCTCGAGCCCCCCAGTAGATAATGCAAACACCAAATCAAACAAAGCCTCGAGCAACCGAAAGAATAACAAATACAAATCGCTTCTTCAGCGTTGCAGGAACACGATATAGCAGTCGCTAACGCAAAATCACGGTCGCCAGTTCTGCAATTGCAGATAAAAGTGTCGATTTTATTCGAGTGTAATGAACGATCGAATCTAATCGACGCCTCGTGCCGGTAAGTACGATCGATTAAAAACCGCGAGACAAAGAAGACACGGAGGAGCCGCGGATTTCTGTTTAACGACGATTGTTTGCAATAACACCGGCGATATCTGTATCGCGTGTTTGGCGAACGGTGCTCTAAAAGCCTGATAAAACTCGCGGAACAGACCGCGGTTTATTTTAGATTATAACGTTGCGTATCGTCCCGTGTAATCTCGATAAATAGCTCGTTAATTCTGCTTGATCATAATAAGATAACCGCGGATTGGCAGCGCGCCAAAAATTTTCGCATTCCCGGATTCTGGCCGCCCCTCGTTTTTCTTTTCTTCTCTCATGCCTCTCGTCCCCTCGCGTGTCCCACCGCGCTCGCCACATTTTTCTCTGCGCTTTCTACTTCGCGGTCTCTCTACTTCCTGCTAATTATTGCCTACTTCGGTTCGTTTCGATGATTCTACAAAGCTTTTGAATAGAAACCGAAAATGATTTCGATCGATCCAGCGGCGACTACTGAAACGATTATTCGGAAGAAAATCTTCTGGAATCTTTCAGATATAGCAGAGGTGTTAAAAATTCTATTTCCGGTGGGCACAATGGTAAGAGAATAGCACGAAGTCTATCACTTTGCCTACCAGTTGTTCCTTGTTTTCAAATAACTTGAGAGATCGAAATAACTAGTGAAAAGAATATTTTTCCAGCTTCTTTTCGATGCGGCGGAGGTGATGAAGATCCTATTTTCGATAGGTGAGGTGTTAAGAGGAAGTCACCGGGGATTTTCCAGAGCGGGTGCCCAGCGTCGAGCGAGGATCGATAGATACGAGTGATAAGGGATCGCAAGATGCTTCCGGCGGTCGTCGCGCGTCGATCGTCACGCGAACAAGATGTATTCCGATGTTGTTACTTAACGTGTTTATTTCGGTGAGCTTCTGTAACCCTCGAGGCTTTTTTTACGAGCTAATTCGTGATCTGGATGGTTCCCAAAGGCGAGTAGTTCTGGTGACTGCGGCGATACCGGGTACCCGGTATAAGAGGAATGACTAAATGGTCTGACTAACCGGTCAGGTATTCCAAAACCCGGCCTTATTTTCACCGCTATACAGAAGTGACACGTGAGTGACAAGGAGGGCAGGCAGTTTTTGCGGGCCCCCGGGCCGCGTACGAATTCCAGCCGGTATTTTAGTGGTTTTCATCGCAACGCGCCGGATCCCAAGGGACGGTAAACAGATTTTCGCGTTCGGGAACGATAAATGTACCGCCGCCGCGACTTTATTTTAAACGTTCGCCGCTATTCTCGCCCCGTTCAAGCTCGTCAAGATACCGCGAGCGTTTTCACCCGCCGCGCCGCGCCGGGCCGGGCCGCCGCGAGCCCGACCGGTTACAACAAGCGTAATAACTATGATCAGCCCCGATGCAACTACGTTCCGTTAATCAACACTAATTCCGGCGGCTCGAGCTCCGCTTCGAGTGCTCCGCTCTCGTCGATTCTCGCAAACGAAAATATCCACCCCCGAAACACGTTCGAATATTAATACTTGGACTGCCAACCAGCTACCTCAAAAATTTCGTAAAAGCCGGTGTTGTTTCATGTTCGACCTTCGACCCGTGGGATTTTACCGACCACCAATTAACTGTACACATTCGCAACATTGTTATTTTAGAGATAGAACCACCGGGAACGGAACGTGGCTGATTTAATATCGGAGATGTGAAAAGTTCCAAATTTTAGTATTTGATTAGTAGACTGCTGATGTTTATGCAATTTTCAAGTTTCTTTAGTGAAATTTTCAGAAGATTGGTCCAAGAAAAGTCGTATTTTCATTGGTAATAGCATTTGTAGATCGAAAATAAATAAAAATTTGAATTAATTCTGTTGAATTTGATCCTCTAGCATTTTTTGAACGTCTATTGATTAGATAGCAACATATTTAAAAATGTGAATAATATTTTGAATAATGGTGCAGCAATGTTTAGTTAAGGGTTAATATTTCATCGGTGACCATCTTGGACTCGGATCCGCGAACGTAAAAATGGATATTTCGCCAATTGTTAAGCGAGCACTCTGTTTATACACCGCTGACAACTGCCCCGGTCCACGGACAACGGTATTAAAAGGCAGATTTCACTGACCGAAAGTTATGAATGAACGTTATCGGGGAAAGGTCAACGTTTACGCTCGTTATTAAACCATACATTGTATTGTTATGGCGGCACTGTTTGCCGCGGTAATGAAACTCAATGAATTACCTAACGCGCAATTTCAAGCTGAACTCGCTGTTCCAGGCTCGCAGGCCACCACCATTTAAGTTTCCCATAAAGACTAGTGTTTAACAAGCCGACCATCGAGCGCGAAGACAATAGCTGGGAAACGTAACTCAAAGAATTGCGTGTCCGAAAACGTCCGCTCCAGACGACTACGCGATTAATAGAACACTCACCATTTCATTAACTCGATCTATCGTCGTGCAAAATTCGGTTGATTTTTTGTAGCTACCTCGATTTTAGTTGGACATACAGTGGGTGTACAAAGTATTCGTACAACTTTTAAAAACTAATAACTTTTTTATAATTGTACCAAACAACCTGATTTTTTATAATCAATTAGAAGCATTGGTTTACGAAATGATATACAAAAAAGATTTTCCAAAAATTATAATTCACAAGGTTAAATGCAAAAATAACTAGAGGGCTATTGTTGCTCGCTCGCTTCGCTCGCTCGCTCGCAGGGTTGTTTTTGCTCGCTCGCTTCGCGAGCTCGCGGGTAGGACTGCTCTTGCGAGAGGGTTAGTGATACGCATGGCTAGTAGGGCCTACTGATATTAATGTTTTTTATTTGGTGTGTGACTCTCCAAGAGTCACACAAAGAACTTCCCGATTCATTACTCCTTCGCCAACATCGTTAACATCGTTTTTTTTTTGTACTTTCATCGATATTCTCCCAAAATGTATTCTTGGGAGTAGAGATGATAAATTCACTGTTGCATTGGAATAACTTTCGATTATTCCAAGCGGTAACATTAGCATCAGTTAAAAAAGAAAATTTTTTTAAATCCAAAAAAAAAATTTTTTTTAAATCTAAAAAAAAAATTAAGAAAGAAATTTTTTTTATGTAATTGCGTTTGGTTCTTTGGTGGAAAATTTTCGTCCTCCCTTATAAATTGCATTGTAGAATCAACTCTTTTCGAAAAAAAACTAAAAATCTAAAAAACTACTTGACCAATATGGACCAAAATCTAATCAGCTCTAAGTTACGACGGGGCACATCGATTGCATCATTCATCATCCTGATCGCGTTGGTACTTTTTCTGAAAACGTTAACGAAAAATATGATTACATAGAAACAGCCATACACACACACACACACACACACACACACACACACGAACATTTTGCTGAAAATAGTCTAAAATGACTGCAATGACCATGAAACGAGAAGATCTGCTAAAAAATAGATTTTCGATTTTCGGGGTAACTACAATAACTTCCCTATAAAATCGGGAAGTTAAAAAAGACATTTATTAAAACTTTTTTATTTGAGTCCTTAATGAAAATTGAAAATGTATGTTTTGTAGATCTATGTTAGTCATACACATGTTGAAAATTTCATTGAAATCGATTAACATACACACGAGCTATAAGCGGTTAAAAATGATGAAAATGTAGTTTTCCACGACTTTTGCTCAGTTTCTGCTTAAAATCCACAGAATCGTACATCTTTCGACGCCTGTTGTTTTTTCCTGCGTCAATCGATTTCGATGAAATTTCCAACATCTGTATAAAGAACATGGATCTAGGAACTATATGTTTTAAATTTTCATTAAGGGTCCAAATAAAAAAGTTTTAAAAAATGCCTTTTTTATTTTTGCCTGCAACCTTGTAAATTGTAATTTTTGGAAAATCTTCCTTGCATATCAGTTTGTAAACTAATGCTTCTAATTGATTATAAAAAATCAGGTCGTTTGGTACAATTATAAAAAAGTTATTAGTTTTTAAAAGGTGTACGAACACTTCGTACACCCACTGTATGTATAATATCGAAAGTGACATGAATACGAATTTTCATTCTCTTGATCGAAGTAAAAATTGTTGGGACTCGTTCCATTTTACCACAACAAAAAAGAACATTGTTTTCGAAATGAAAAGCGTCCGGCTGAATTTATACATTTTCGCTCGTTGTCTCTGAGGTACGTAAAGTGGCGGCATTCGGTTCTGATACCCTTAAAAATCTCGATATTTTTCCTAAATTTTCGGGCGTCATTAAGCGTCATTATTTCGATTTCGAAAATCGTGTTTTTTCGATCCGGTCTTCCGAACACCGATCTCCATATAAATCTCGATTTTACGCCGCATTGATTTGAGAGGGTCTGGAGTGCTCGACGTGAAACGGAGCGATCAAGGGTCGTCTTCGACAACGAGCTCAAAGATCTCTGAAGTCCCTTGATCCGTGATGCACCAGCGAGATCGTGGAACCCATCCACTTCGAAAATTTGGTGTGCAGCGGGGAACGGTACCCGGGACCGAAGCGTAAAAGCAAAAGCAGATCAGAGAGGCGAATCAAAGTTGAGGCGTGCGAGAAGGATCGGCAAGGAATCGGGATCGAGGATCAAGAGAAGGGAAAAGGGCGCGGATAGAGCGCTTGTGGTGGTGGAGGGTTTCGCTCGTAAAATTGCTCGCGAAATCGCTCGCGTGTATTCGGCCGTCTTCGCTCGGTTGATTCGCGCGCGCGGGACGTGGACGGAGCAAAAGCGGAACAGCGTGTGCGACGGAGCAACCGAATGAAACAGCAAAGAGGAATAGAGAGAGAGAGAAAGAGGAGAAGAGAGACACAGAGAGAAAGAGGAGAAGAGAGACACAGAGAGAAAGAGAGAAAGAGAGAGAGGAGACGAGGAGTCGGCGGTCGGCCAGTGCGCGAAAAGAATAGCCGGCTGATTCATACGCGAAGTCACGAGCCGTACATCGTACGCAGTCGGCGTACGGCCGTGCAAGCGTAATCGAAAACACACGAGATGCACACGTTTCACGGCGAGCTTCCCTTCTCCTCCATTCCTTCGCCCTCTCGCCCCTCCCCCTTGATCCGCACACGCTTTTCTACAAGTATTCTTTCCTCCTTCCGCGAACGGAACTCGAAGAAACACGCATTCCTGCGATTTCGATGCGGAATTTCGCGGCTGAATATACCAGTGACGCGAAACGATCTCGCCGGTGCAACTTGCTTTTCGGTCAGATAGGCCAAGATAGTTTCAAGTGTGTTTCGGAAGTTTGAACTAGCGTCAAGGATAGCTAACCGTATTAATATATCCGCAAGGTAAAATGATCTGTCGTCAATCCTAACAATGAAACTCTCGAAAACAGAAAACTTGTTCCCCGTGACCTTAATCACCGGACTTCAAATAGTATTTAGAGTGCAACCGATGATAGTACGAAACCGAGCAAAGAATTACAAGAAGAACGATTCTTTATATCGTAGCCACACATACCCTAAACGCTACGAAGACATGCATATGCGCAGTCGACAGATCACTCGGAGCAATGTCTACGATGCAACAAACGTGTCCCCGTCCGTCGAAGTTCTCTTCGGTAAAAACGGAAGAGCAATGTGTGCCGATAGAAGCATTTCTATATGCTTTAGAACAATAAACGCTAACGGCTGCGGAGGCGTAAAGATCCGCAGTCAATAGATCACCCGGAGTAATTTCTGCAGCCTCTTGTGTCAGAGTCGGACACAGAAGCCGCGAGGACCCTATCCGGGAGGGCTGGTAGGGTGGCAGGGAGGGAAGAAGAGGAAGAAGAAGAAGAAGAAGAAGAAGAAGTCAGGCGAAAGTGGCAGCATGGTACGAATAGTTAAAAATAACCTGGCCAAGGGTCCTGCGTGGAGCTTCGGTTCCTGTAAACACTCCCGCGGGGCGAGGCATGGCAAAAGGAGCAAGATGTTCCCGAGCCGGGCCGCGTATCTGGCACACGGAGAAGACACGCGCGCGGCCGTTAGGGTATAGAGAAGAAGAAGAAGAAGAAGAAGAAGGAGGCGGTGACGACGACGTCGGGGCGATCGGATTAGGTCGTCGGTAGGATAATCGTTTTTCCTGGTACTCACGTGCTTCCATAGAGGTGTCTTGACTCGGTGGTGGTAACTGCGTCGTGGTCGTGGTCGTGGTCGGCCGCGCTGTCGTCGACGCGGTCGAGCCTTTGGTCGGCTGTGCTACGATGACCTTGACCTGATCCTCTGCGCCGTCGGCCTCTTCGTCCTCGCTCGCCACCTCCTCCTCCGGACTCGGGGGTGTCCTTACGCTTCCAGCTCCCGGCTCCTCATCTTCAGGATGATACGACCACGATGACATCGGCCCGGCGACTGTTGTCGTGGTCCACTCGACGACACCACCACCACCACCACCTATGACCTCACCACTACCGTTCCCCGCGACCGCGAACCTCCCCCCGTGTTTACCCGCGACACCTCTTCGTTCGTCCTTCCTGTTGCGTCTGTCCTTCCCCTCGTCCTCGAACACCCGCGGCGCGGTCCGAGCTACCGGACGATAGGGTACAATGCTCCTGGCGCTCGCCGGTGCCGTTGTCACCGTCGACGAAGCGTCCCTACTTCTAACAGACTCCTCAGGATCCGACGAGTCGTCCTTCGTCACGGGCTCGACGGATCTACCGAGACCAACACCGGTCTCGACCAGGGTCGAGAGAGGATCCTCCAAACGGCGGTTACGCGACAACGCTGTTTGCAGCCAGTACGACGGTCGCTGACTCAGGGACGTTGCTGACCCGCGACGTTGATCGAGCAGGCTAGCTGCGACCTGCCGCCGTTTCGACTCGGTCCTCTCGTGAGCCAGACCTCCTCCTCCTCTTCCTCCTCTCCCTGCTTCTTCTCCCGGCAAAGGCGAAGAAGAAGTAGGATCCTTCGTTCTGGTGTTAACGTTGGTGTCGATCTTCTCCCCCGTTGGATCGAGGGGCTGCGACCAAACCCCGTCGAGACCAAGTTCTAACGGAGACACCTCGTGGTAATCCAGCGCTCCGCTTGACGGTGGATCACCTCCGGAAGGATTCCCTGGTTGAAGATTGGAAAACCGGCGCGTCGTTCTCCGGTAGGTAGACTCCGGGGGCGAACGGTCCGGTAATCGAGGTAGAAGACGAGGAGGCGTAGCGTCGAGGGACACGTACGTATCGGACACCACCGGCGCAGCCGTCGTCGTGCGCGTTTGATTGCCGAGGACAGCGACGACGAGAAGAAGCAGGGGCAAGCCCACCCCCGCCCCCGTGGTGGCCCCCACAACCCTCGGCCTTACCACGAAAACCCGCGAGGCCGTCCAGTCCAGCTGGTTGTAGGCCGAACCTGTCGATGATGGTACCCCGGGACGACTCGACCCGTTCTTCTTCCCTCGACCTCCAGCTCACCGACCAGAGTCGACCCTCTATCTTCGCCTCGGCGGCTATCCGACCACCACTCCTCCTCCGACTCCTCTTCGTCGTCCTCCTCCTGTTCTACATCCAACCTCCTGTTGCCGCTCTTCGCCGGCGCACCTGCTCTCGTACACCGCCAGCCCGGATGGATGCTACGCTTCTTCCGACTCGATTCCAGGTGTCTCTTCTTCTTCTTCTTCCTCTTCGTCGTCGCGACAACTGGTCCACCACCGACCAAGTTTCGGTCTCGCATTTATCCCGTCGCGTCCACCAACTTTCCACAGAGCTCCTCCGCGTACGAAACCGATGCTACGCGACCCTGCTCCGACATCATCGCGAACGCCGCTGATGATCAAGAGCAAGCCCGATCGACAAGCGATCCGACGCGGTCACAAGCGCCAACACCTCCCGATCTCGCATCCTACGACGATCACTCGCGCGCTCTCCTCCCGCGGAACGAGATCACCTGACGATCACCTGGCTTCCGGCTGACTCGATTTGGCCTGCAACAAAAACCAACATCGAACGATTTATTCTATACTGTATTCAATCCACTAATTCCGCTGTGAATATTACCCAATTATCTCTCGTAACACTAGAAGTGTGCGGAAGCCCGGCGCGTCGGAACGGGAAGGCAATGGAAGGATTCTCGAGGATATTCAGCATTCTCGAGAACGAGCCGAAATAATCTCGAATATTATTACCGAGGATAATCCCGAATGATCGTGAATATTCTCGGATGTTATTTGGAAACCTCGAGGAGTCCTGAAATTTCCGAGAATCCATCCCGATCCGACATTTCCGAGTTCTCGCAAACCTTTAACACATATCCGACCAGCATTTATTCTCTGTTCATCTTTCTATTCTTCATGGTTCGTGTTCACGGAGCGTTTCAATTCGTCTCGATATGAAGAAACCAGAGCGATTTATTTACTGCAAGACACGTGAACGACCGATGATATAACCACTATTAATCATTTAGTTCGATTTTGTTGATCGAACTTAATCCGCTTGCTTCAGTCTCTTATACCACGTCGAAAAGACAAGCATTATTAGATAATATCTTTTCGTCGAAAAGCTATATCTAAAGCGCACGTATTAAAACTGCCGATATGAATGAATAGTGACCCGCTATCGGCCTGCGGCCAGATTAAACAGATATTATTCGCTCTCGCGCATTGATAGCTTGACCCGAATCGAGAATGGTTCACCATTTTACGTATTCCAAGAACAATACATTTTCTGACATTGTTCGATTCCAACGCGATCTATAAACCGCCGATATGGTGGATTTACGCTTTGAATTTGATCTGCTCATTCTTCCTATAAATGCATCAAATCCGCAGTCTAACGATTAATCTTATCGCTGAACAGTTAATTGCGTAATCTATAAACAGTCCGAGAATGTCTGAGAAAATCTTCAAGAATTCGAAAAAAGTCCCCGGATATGTAGAACTGAAACAGTGAACAAGAGAAATTTCATCCCTTACTCGTGCAATATTTTTGATAAAACAAAATCATTCCCAGTGCACAACAATAAAGAAATCGGTTCTCGAATAGTGCGAGGTTGACAAACAGGGGAGAGGCTGGCAAATAAGAGGGACAGTGTTGCGAGTCATGCGCTGTCTTATTCTGGTCCATGGTCTCATGCTTCCTACAACTTCCTAAAATATAAGCCCCCAGGAAATAGTTGGCGAACGGATTTCGAGTGATTCGTTTCGTTCAACGTTTCTCCCTTCTCCCCGGGCTCTCACACTTGCTCTCACTCTCTCGCTCTCCCCCCCTCTCTCTCTCTCACTCTTTCTTTCTCTCTCTAACTCGCATTGTCCCCGCGTTCCTCGTGCGTGCATGACAATACGACATAATGAACTAATGTCCGACACAGAGGGGTAGGCTCTCTCGCCCCTGTGACGCGGCCGGTTCACGGTACCGACGGTAAAAAACTGAAAATGTTGCCCCGCGGAACGCTCACTCGAGATTTCGAGTGGTCCTCGGGCAACTCGGCCCGGCATTGCGTAGATTTATTATTTATGTCGAGGATCGGCGACCTCCGGTTCTCCCGTTCCCTGTAACCCTTTTATCCAGGGATATCCCCCTTCGACCGGGACACACGCGCACGCCCGTCCGCGGCGAATAATTATTCCGACTGCACAGACGGTAATACTCGAGATAAACGGTGATCGATATTCACCGATGCGGCTGATTAAATGAAAAACAACGATAACGTATCGACGAGATCGACGACGATTGTACCCGGCTGGCACGGCCGTGGGTACGTCACCGCCGCACCGCCGAAACCATATCCACCTGGAAACTGAGCATTCGCCATCGCTCTGGCCGCGATAAAAAGCGCACCAATTCACGCAACGCGATCTATCGTCCGCGGGAGAACTTCTCATTCTCAATTTAGATTTCATTAACGGTCGACTACGGGTTTTAATGCATTGATCGTGTAAAATTAATAGCTGAAAACACTAAACTGCGAAACACGCGTGAAGAAATCAATAATATTGTTGCGTCGTATACAATTGATCGAAACGATCGACAGAAGAAACACATTTGAATTAAATCTCTGTTTCCTACGACCGACGAAGATCATTGTTTAATTTTGCATAAAGAACCGCAGTATAGGTGTACAATAGATAGACATTTTCTCCTTGTTTCGGTGAAATTACGAACTACAAAGACATTGGAGGAGTTCAATTATCTTGATCCGGTGCCAAACGTCCACTCGAGCATTTCAAATTTTCGAAACATTTTAGTAGGACAAATTTTGGTTCGATAGTATTTCGAAATGTACGAGTAGACACTACGATTTCACTATATTTTGTATCGCGTTAAAGGGCCGAGAGTTGTTTCGGTGCCGCGATTCGATTGAAAAGTGTGCGATGGCCGGTTGTAGGGAGCTCTAAAAGTAGCCGGCGCGTCTTCGAGTAGGCCATCAAGAATTCAGGAACCGATCGAAAGGTGAATATTTCCACAAATCGTTCGTCAACCCCACGGAGTACACGGTAAACTTTGGTGAGATTTATTCGCGAGGCACGCGAACCACCATTAAGCGCGACGTCGCGGCGGTGGGAATCGCGAAAATCCTATTTTTATGAACGTTCTCTGGTCGGGTATGAATAGTTCTGCCCACCACATACGCACATATGCACACACAGACACAGGCACGTACGCATTCTCTCTTTCTCTCTCTCTCTTTCGCTCTCTGTCTCTCGCGCGCGCAGCTATAGACATATTCTACTAGAGTACCGGGGCTGACGAACAGGGGGAAAAGGGAAGACGGACGCGAACAGACAGACCGGTCTGTTTCTACTGTCCACGGTCTCCTAATGCAAAAGCCGTGTAGCATCGATAGACGTTGGCTACGGTCGCGACACCCGTGACTGCCGGATAGGCCGTGTTTTGCGGTGTTTATTCAGCGTGTGCTCTATCGAACAGGAAATCACGAACAACGGTAAAGTGGCTGCACACGCGGCACCGCGGCCACGACAGACCCGGCGAATATTTGTTTACGCAGAAAACGCGAATCCCGCTAATTATAGTCGCCGAGTCGAAGGGAGGAAACGGCGAAGACACTATTTTTACGAGTCTCCCGCCAGAATATCGTCGAACGTCTGCCTCCGTCTGACCGCAACAAAGCCAAGAGACGAGAGAACGCGAGAGACAGCGCGAACGATCGAGGCGCGATCCAGGCCACGATCGACCGATTATTTTCCTGGCGAATATCGTTATCATTATTTGATCGTGAAGTTACGTCGTTGTCGTACCGCAAGAAACGGGAAGGGATTATCGTCGAGAACGACAAATCTGCACTGAAACGAGGAATAAAACGTAACAACAGTGTCTAGCATTCTTATTTATTTCGTACAGGTCAACAGAACTCATTTCGGAGGGACCAACGCCCGTGATTTTTAACAGTTTGCGGAGGTAATCGAGTTTACGGCGGTGCACCCTGTATGTAGTTTCCCTAGGTCGTGAAACTTCATTTTCTCCGGGCTCTAACGACATGCTTGGTGCGCTCAATGTTATAGAAGTCTGTCGAAGATGTACAGGAACGTGCATTGTTTAAACAGTACTCTTTGTTAGGTGTGCAACAGCAGTCGTAGCAAAATTCTACAAATCCAGTTTCGCGAAGATTAAGAGGTAAGGTATAGTACATTACAGTCGTTAGAGGATGGTGATTAGAGTGCGGACGGCATTGGTACTCGCTGGCAATTCACGGGACGCATCGCATTTGTATTTCGTGCGGCGTGAACGCCTCTGTATAGGCTCGCCGGGGGCCACCGAATCGCCATTTAAGGCCGCAAGACACCGCGTTCCTCGAAACGGCTACGGTGTCGGTGGTCCCCGGGATCGAATCGATCAATCGGAAGAGGGCATGCTGTGTGGGGTGATCGAGTCGAAGAGATTTGTTAATAAAAGCGGCTTTGTTTCGGTTCTGGTCGGTTGTGTATTGCGTTCGATAACCATCAACGAAAAAAACGAAACGAAGGGAAAAGAAAGCAGGAAGAGTGAGAGGAAGAAAGAGAATCAAGCCGAAGACATTCGATAGGTCGCAGGTATTCGAGCGGGTTGTTGGTCGTCGGTGGGGGAGGATCGGGCCGCCGCGAAATTTTTCGCGGAAAGTGAGGTTAGAATACGACACGAGCAGCCCTGGTTGGCCGGTGTCGCGCGCGCGTGTCAGCGAGTGGGAATTCGCTGTTTTCATGAGGAAAAATGTGCGCGGCACGCGTGCTATTTTCGAATGAAAGGCGCGATCAGGGGACAAGAACCAGAGAGAGAGACGAGTCGGGTGGGACGGAGAGGGAGAGGGAGAGGAACAGAGAGGGCGAGAGAGAAGGAGCGGTGGAACGGGCGAAGAAGAAGAAGAAGAAGAAGAAGAGCATTGAGGAAGAGAGAGAAGGAGGAGAACAAGCGGGAGAACGTGCTAGCGAGACAAAGACCGGGGCAATAAGCGAACAAGACGGACGTACGAACAAACCGTGAGGGAAAAGCGTGGAGCAGAAAGCGAGAGAAGACGACGCAGCGAGAGCAACAGCATTGTACAAAAACGAAGACAGATTGCGATGCATCTATATGCGTATATATGCGAGACCAAGGGGGACAGATGGATAGGGAGCGAGAGCCGAGAAGCAGAGAGAGAGAGAGAGAGAGAGACCGGAGGGGCGAAAGAGCGCGAGAGCGTGTATACTCTTTGAATACACCGGGCGGGAGAGAAGGCGGACAGAAACGGAGCGCGAAGGGGATGAAGAGAGAAAAAGAGATGGAGAGCTGTGCCGTCGTGTAGTGTGGACACCGGCGAGGAACTCTGACTCGTCTCGTGCTAGGCGGCCATGCTGGGTCTCTGTTGCGTTCCGAGAATGGGTACCTTTTGCGTGCACGGTGGAAACTCGCGCGGCGGATACCCCCGCGCACGGACTATCTTCCGTCGTTCTCTCGTGTCCGCCGCGATACCGATCGGATCGTGTTTACGATCGCGATCGTGGGATTAACGAGCGCGTCGGACGGTTCGTCGGCGACAAAACCAAAGAAAAAACGAAACGCAAAAGCGAGAGAGAAAGACAGAAAATAAAAGAAAGAGTAAAAGAAGACGCAAAGATAAACGAAAGGGGAATGGAGTCGCGCGGACGAAAAGGCAAGACGGACTCACTCTGTCTCTCTCTTTCTCTCTCTCTCTCGAAGCACACATACAGAGAGAGAAAGAGAGAGAGACGAGGGAAGCGACGAGCAAGACGCAGAGCTGACCGGTGGATAAACGAAGGAAAGACAGAGGAAGAGAGCGAGAGAGTAGGAGCAAAGGCAGGAGGACAAGGCGAAAGTAGTGAAAGACAAAGAGGAGAGGAGGTTAGAAAGAGAGCAAAAGCGTGCGAGAAAAAGAAAGAACGAACGAAAGAAAGAAAGAAAGAAAAGGAGAGAAGCACACGCACCGTGTTGACCACCACGCGTTCGCCGTTCGGGATGAAGGGAGGGGGCACCTCTGTTCACGAGCACGAGCAGCGTATACGCAGTACACGTAAAACTACGCGCGGCAACGACACACACGACGAGTGCACGCGTCTTCGGTTCTCGCGGCCGCCGTTCCGTCGTCGTCTTTTCCGGCGGCGCGGTCTCTACCGTCGTCGTCGTCGTGTCGGTGAAGGAATTTCCTTTCCCGGCATGGACACCGGCCACCACCAGCAGCAGCAGCAGGCCACCACGCCAACAGGCCGGGTCCGGAGAAGAAGTGAAACGGATCGAGCGTGAATCGTACAAGCGAACGACCGGAGCTCGAAGCGAGCGAGCCGAAGATCCGTGGAGCAAGCGGTGCTGCCTATCGGATGGCACTGCGTTCAGCGCCGCGGTGCGCGACCCCCGTCGGCCTTCATCGTCGCGCCTCGTCGCGCCTCGTCCCGTCTCGGCGGCTCTCGTCGCTTTTCGCCCCTTTCCGTCCCTCTCGAGTTCTCTGCCTCCACGCCGCGCCGCACCACGCCGCTCTACTCTACTCTACTCTACTCCGCTCCGATCCGATCCGATCCGATCCGCGTCTCTCTCGCGCGCCGCGCCGTTCCTTCCACCGCCTATACTACTACCTCGGCTCTTCGGCTTCGCCCCCTTGCTCCTCCGCTATTCAACTCTCTCTTCGCGGTTCTCTAACCCCTTCTTCCGCGTACAACACCCTTCCCTCTTTCCTTCTTTCGCCACCAGCCGCGAGGCCGGCGCGGCGTCGCGTCTCTCCATCTAGGCCGCCATCACCACTGTCACCACCACCGACACAACCTTACCACCGCCACCGCAGCCGCCACTATACTCGCGGATGCTGTCGTCGCCGCGATCGCCGTGAGCAGTCATACTCCACCAGCGAGGTCGCGAAAACCGTCCGGATCACCGATAGTCGTTAGCATACGCCGCTTGCAATCCCACACCCTTGCAACCCCTTGTCGATGGAAGACAGAACCCGCTAAGACACCTTATCACAGAACCGGACTTGATTCCTCCACATTCGATCGGCTCTGATCTTGCAGGTGGTGGAGCACGATGATGCAAATGAATGGGGTGGTTTGTTTTCCTAGATCTATTAATAACTAGAATGCGGATGTATTTATGGATTTTCCAATTTCTACCAAATGGAATTCTATTTTCATTGGTAATACCATTTGTAGATCCAATTCTGTTGAATTTGATACTCCAGCATTTTTGGACAATTTTTATAAGCTACAAATGCGTTAAGATACGCAGTCTAGTAATAAGAAATGGAAGCAATGCCATCTCCACACGAAAAACGAAATTACTTTCCGAACGACCTGATAAATGAACTCGATCGAGGGATGTCTTTCCGAAGCCAGTCGGTGCAACGTGGAAAGTGGCCGGCTAAAATTCAAGATCACGCGCACCCTCGAATTGCAGGGTTGGTGTCGGTGCATTGACCACACGGCACGCACCCGCAACGACCCCAAGCCCCAAGACAATCGGGCGCGCGGTAGAATCCGGGGTCCTCGAATACAGACGGACCTATGCATATTTGGCACATCACTCGCGGCACGTTCCGTTGAGTCACCCTTTCGGTCTGAAGCACGCGCAGCAGACGTAACAGGACACATGCCGGCCGTACAACCGAATTTCGATACGTCGCCGGTTTGGCACGTTGGTACGCCCGAAATCGAACTGCTTCTGGGTCACGTTGTCTCACAGCGAGGCCCAGGCGACGCGATTCCGATACGAAACCGAAGGGTTGACGGTGGAGGAAGGAACACGAGGCGTGGAGCACGATCGTGAACGTGGATCGCCGGAAATAATTCATTCGGGAAGAGATAATACCTGTGGTTGCCAGGATAAACGCCGCATGTCACGATTTCAACAAAATTTGTGTGTATGCATTAATTGAGCTTTAGAGTATAGGATTTACGTATTTATCAGAAAGAAAGTTATGAAAACGAATTCGAAAGGCTCAAAAAATAATGCAATTTAACCACTGTCCTATGTCAAAGCATTAATGATCGCAATTTTAAACGGCAATAAAGGTGAGTTCTTCTCGATCGAAAATTTATTATATATTAAACGGCAATATTTCGAAAGTGAAAGTATGTGACATGCGGCGTTCTTCCCGACAACCACAGATATAAGCTACGCGGCGATGACAATACGCGATCTTCCCCCGCGTCTTCGGAATAGAATCTCGACATTTTCGGCGATTCCACCTCCGCGTGGAGAGTAAACGGTTATCGACGTCACGTAGCCGGCGTGTTCTCTTTTTAGAAACCAGAGCGTCAGAGCCGTCCAGCCAAGAGTCGGTTGACCGGTCTCAATAATTCGCCACATAACGATTTTATGATGCCTCCGGTTCTTTTTTACAGATAGCACGACAGAACGATTGAAATTTAATCGAAGGCCTCGTATCGATCCAGGTACCGGCACTGACCTGGAACTTTGCTCTTCCACGATCCACCTCTTTCCCTCTCGCTCGCTCTCCCGATACCCAGTCCTTCCATTTATACCATATAAATACTTGAAACATCGTTAAGATTTAATCACCCGGTCGCTCGAGCCTTCCAGTCGATACGCTTAACACGTCTGACAGATGAAAGATCGTGTTCCGTCTTAATGGAGTGGCCAAGGACTAAATGCAGCTTTTATTGTCCTAGTTGTCACCGGCTGACGACAAAAATACCGATGGACGAGCCCTTCCACCGAGCTGCTTCCCACGGTTTCCTGAAAATCTCACTCGGATGCACCCTTAGAACTGGAAGCTAAATACACAAAAAACATTACACGAATATCAAAATATTTTTATATCATTTCCAACCTATTGAACATATTAAAAGAGAAGATCAATTTCTATGTCGCTCCGGTTTGTTAGAATTCAAGTGGAAAATCTTTATTTTGCATAAAGATCCTCTGTCTGTACGTCACTATCAATTTACGTAATCCCGTGAATTTTGTCTAAGTGGTCGAAGTAATTTAAAGAGAATGAGAAGTATATTATTTTGAACTACAGTCCCAGCTCACTTTATTAGACTCACCTCTATAATTATGATATTCTGAGTTTTACCATGAATACATAATGGGTATAGTAGCCTTATGCAAATATCACTTAATGATGACCAATGAATTTTCCATACATTTATTTTACAAACACAATGGATACAAACACAAATAGGTCAATATAATTCTTAAAACACTAATATTTTGTTAATCCGCCCTCAGCTGCTCTTAAAGCCGCAACTCTTCTGGACATGCTATCTATGCAAGTTTGTGCAATTTCTTTTAATGCAACGTTATGGTGCCAGTGATAGATTCTTCTCTCTATCAACTTGATCTTTTTTGTTATATTTTCTTTGGCCAGTTCTCTCTTCAGGCACTCCCAGACATTTTCAATCGGATTCATGTCCGGTGAGTTGCCGGGCCATGGTAAAAGGGGGATTTTTTGCTCTTGCAAGAAAATTTTACACTTGGATAGGCAACCCATAAGGCAACCTTGTAGTACGAAATCATTACCCCATCATTACCCCATAGGTTGAAAACAGCGTTGCATTCCTTATAGGATTTCAAAAAGCACCAATTCTTCAGGTGAGTCTAATAAAGTGAGCAGGGACTGTAAATACACAAAAAAAATTACACGAATTTCAAAATATTTTTATATCATTTCCAACCTATTGAACATATTAAGAGAGAAGATCAATTTCTATGTCACTCCGGTTTGTTGGAATTCAAGTGGAAAATCTTTATTTTGCATAAAGATCCTCTGTCTGTACGTCACTATCAATTTACGTAATCCCGTGAATTTTGTCTAAGTGGTCGAAGTAATTTAAAGATTATGAGAAGTACATTATATTGAACTAAATGAATTCAATGTAATTTTCACGATATTGTGAATAATGAACCGCTAGATCTCCATTTAGTGTTAACCCTCATCCGTCCCTCGTGTCAATTTGACACAGTTTTCGCGAATTAAGGGGTACTGTTCTGTTATTTGTCGGTAAATTTGCCCGAAAGTTTGTGACTTTTATTTTTTTAATGCGAAACACATATACCTAGCATTGTTCATGGAAAATAATAATGTCAAAACTGCAAGTCGAATTTGTTACGAAAGAGTCCCTGTGTGTCAATATGACACATGTACTCTTACGTACTGTCGCGGAGTTTTTCAATCACCATTATTTCAATGAGAAATTTATACGGCATTCGGAAATTGAAGGAAAATTGATTTTTTCTAAATTAGAAGAAAACGTATTACTCATATAGTATGGAAATTTACACGGGACGCGATCGAAACTGCCACACAGAAGTAAAGCTGGGTCAACGCGTAGTGCTACAATTAGGTAAAGGTTTGGGTGGACGCAATGTTATGTGTGACAATTTTTTTACTTCACACGAATTAGTAATTATATTACAAAAACAAAAGATGACGCTTGTAGGGACCATACGAAAAAATAGAAAAGAAATTCCACAAATTTTACTCGTGGAATAAAAATAAAAAATATCGTCGACGCCTTTTTAACTTCCCGATTCATAGGGAAATTACTGTAATTTTTATTGAAATTGGACATTCTTTGGTGCATTCGTATATGTATTACGTTTCGCACACATCTACCGCGAGGATCTAATGCGACTGCACTTGTTGCACAAATAAAGGGTATACCAACAGTGATTGTACCGTCTTGTAGTAATCGTATAATGCATACTCCACCAACAAAAAAACGAGCCCGGTGTCACATATGTGAGAAATGACCGAATGCTAATATACATAGTGCCCGTTGTGATTTGTCCAAACAAGCAGTATGTCCCACACATCGCTTTATTTTATGCGAAAATTGTGCAGAAACTAAGATGCAGATGTTAACGCATCCATTTGAATACAAAAATATCGGAAAATAACTTTCTATCTTGTTATTTCGTCGATATTTTACCACTGTGTCAATTTGACACCGAGGGACAGATTCAGTTCGCGAAATGAGGGACGGATGAGGGTTAATATCCTTTCGCTTGAAACATCTCGAAACAAGAAATACATCACTTAGATCATTTTCATAATTATTATATTCAAAATGTTTCATAAACACTTTGTTCTCGCTTGACTCTTTCGCGAGCACACCTGTCCCCTTTTCCGGACAGCGTTACGAAGGAATGGTTCGACCAAGGCCAAAATACAGTCAATTAAAAATTATTTCTGTTCGAATGGCAGCCCGGTCCTGGGGAAAACGTGGATTTCGACGATGATCCCCGCGATCAAGAAACCGCGAGTTTATTCCTCCCGAAGCAAGGCGAGACGCGCGACGCGTCATCATGTTCATCAGTGTCGCAGACACTCGGGTCGGTGCCGTTACCGACACAGCAGCCGAGCACAGTAAACCCCGGCTGGGAGATAAGGGGTCTTCGATCTCGCCTGAACGCTCGTATCGTTAACGGAACGTTCGCGTAACGAGAAGGATCGACGACAGACACGGTCGCTTGTCATCGACCGGCACGCTGCCGATCCGAGAACGAACGTCGTCGTCGGCGAAAGGCGAAACGTGTAGGCCGATATAGGTGTATAGATACGTTCCGCGTGGCAGACGGATAGCGGGGAGCGAAGAAGAGGAGAGAACACCTTCACGGGGTAGAGAAAGAGAGCCTTGCAGTCGGGGAGGGAGGAAAAAATGCAGAAATGCAGTTTTACGCGTTGCTCCGGGCACCGGTATTCCACGGACATACTTGGAACCGGACACCGAGTTCGTGGAATCGGGACGGTCACTCGAGAACTATGCTATTTAAAGAAAGGCACACCGTGGTGTACCCCGTTTACCGTTACCATCAACCTCCGTCGACCTTTTGCCCGTCACTTACGTGGCTGGCATCGTCGAGCCACCAAGAAACCATGTTGCAATCGAGACTCATGGTTAACCCCTGGAACGGGTCGGGATTGTATTCACGCGTTGCCCACTGGGTACGTTTTATAGGCGATTTCAGCCGTGGAATTAACGAAGGTTGACAGTCGCGACTGATTCTTGAATTCAAACGCAGTCGCGGTTACAGAATCCATTCAATTTTCTCTCTTCGTAAGGGATTTGCACATGCGTCGGTAAATTGCAAGATTTAGGAAGCCTCGATTTACAAAACATCATCGAGGAATATTCTAGAGTATTCCTATAAAGGATAATGCGACGACGATTCAACGTATCGAGCCTCCTTACACGTATAACTCCATAATACATCCTTATCCATGTTTCCCCAGCTGCATCGAACCCCAATCGGTCAGTTCAGAATCTGTCTCTAAAACTACTTGAAAAAAAGACCTCCACAGCCAGTCTAAAACTACCGGTCGCGAAATTCTGAGTCGATAAACTAGCGATCAAAGATTCGAGCCGATTAATAATTGAAGAAAGCTCCAAAATATTCCTGGCTCGGGGAACCCGACCACCGTCCATGAATTATGGAGTTTTCCTACAAAGTTTTCGAGTAGACTGCTGTGCAACGAGCACAGGCTGCTGTAGCCGCGACATTCCGGGAGCTAATAAACAGCCTTCGGCCTGTCGCGCGATGTTTTACGTGACGAAATCCCTTTCGCGCAGAATCCTCTCGCTCGAGGAGCGGAGCGTTGCTCGAAAAGCTAGCACGGCGTACCGATCGTTTGCGAATGATTGCGCGAAGGGGGCGTCGTCGTTGGATCGTTCGCCAAAACAATCGAGCAGCCAGATTAGGCGTACCGTCGCGCCGTTATCGAGACCGATGGAATGTTTTTCGCGTGTATCCTCCCGTCGGAGCGAGATACGCCGTTGGTCGTCGAGTCGCTCTTCGGCTTGTCCCGACGAAAACAACGGGCCTGTTGATGACCGCGACGAATAAAGCGGATAGGAGCAAGGGGCACTGAGAAAATAAATAGGGAACGTCGAAGGATTGTGAGATAAGCGGCGCGAACGGGTAGAAAATTTCGTGACGGTGAAGAGAAAAAAAATGGGGACAAAGCTGAGGGAACCGCCGAAGAGGAAGGAGGAGAAGGAGGAGGAGGTGGAGCAAGCGGAGAAGATGCGGAGATGCAAGCCGCGATGAGAAGGAAGGAACGCGCAGTAAAAGAAGGTGGAGAAGAGAGGCCGAGGAGCGGGTGGGGAGGGAAGGGGAACGTTTAAAAGAACCTCAAAGAGCATAAAGACCAAGTGATAATCGGTCAGAGACCCTTTACCGGGGCCAGACGGCTATGCACTCGGTTGGAGTGCCAGGGCAGACAACGGACAGACGTACGGACGTGCACAGGGACGAACGGACAGACCGAAGCAACCAGAACACATTGTGATGGCCTGCGGCACAGGCCTGCTCTCTTTCCCTCCCTGCGTCTCTGTTCCGCTCGGCTCTTCTGGCTCGCTCTTGTGGTACAGTCCAGGCCATTGCCATTCACCGCCACGTCTCTCTCTCGTCTCTCATTTTCCAAGCCGCGGCCTGGCCGGCCCTTCTTCTCTTTCCTTCCCGGTCCGGTCTCTTTTCTTGCGTCGTGTCCCGGCTTCCTCCTGGTTCGTTTCTTCCACCCACCTTTTTTTCCCTCTGTTTTTCCAGTTCGCCTCTGCTCCCTCTTCCCCTAACCCAGACCTTCTCTCTTTTTCTCTTGCTCTTATCTCGCGTCCCCCTGGCCACCGCGCCTCTCGTCTCATAAATAATAAAGGGAACACGACCGGCTAATGCGCGAACGAATGAAAGCAAGACACCCGGCTCCGACGAACCTCCGTGATTTTCAATTTCTCACGGGCCGCGATCTCGACCTATTCAGCAGAACCATCGAGACTCTGCTTGCTTGCTTGCTTGTTCGCTTGCTTGCTTGTTCGCCTGCTTGCTTGCGTGACTTCTTCTTTTTTGCCAGCAGGCCACGTGGAGCTCCGCTCCGTCAGCCGAGCAAAGCGATACCAAGACGCGAGAGTAGACCATACGCCGGGGCACCAGCTCGTCCAGAGGCCACAGGCCCGTCGCCTTTCTGCAAAATGCACGCTCTTGTCCAAGAACGCGATGGACAGGCAACCTTGATCGCCGCGCGTGACAGGAATACTCGGAGGCCGCCTCTTTGAACGCGAACGACGATTCCAGAGAATCCTCGGGAAGTTCGTCATTTTGGAGAACTCGCGGAGGACCGTCACCCCGTCGCCTGATTTCTGATGCAGCGGACGGTTTTTGCGGCACCCAAATACATTCATTACGTTACTGGAGGCGAGCGTCCCTCGGACGCTCTTCCGAGTACTCGTGCGACAACGCGCGATCCCCTGAATAGCTCTTTGCGTTTTTCGACAAGTGTTCGACTAATTGCTACGTTGATGCCGGTTCCAAGAAGCAAACGTGCATAAAGTTGTTTCAACCCTAAATAACGAAAGACATCGTAGAGTCTAATCGAACGTTTCTCCACCATTGTACTTTATTCCAGAGTTTGAGGATCCGTACATTCAACAGTTCGCTGGAATACAGTGTAACCAGTCGAATCCGCGGAGGAAGTTGTTGAGGAACCGAGGATTACTAGCGTCCGGTGACTCGATGCCCATCGGCGAACGCTTGGGTGGTGTTCGCGCGAATGAATAATCGAGGGCTGGATTTATTCGGCCGAGGAAGCCATTAAACAACTATCCGAGCGTTCCCCGGAGAAACAGTTCGAGAGACTGTATCGCGAAAGTTTCTTTTATTAATGATCCGTCGTTTAGGCTGGTTCCGTGTAACCTGTCGTGGCCGGTGCTGCGTGTCGGTGGCTTGCACCGTGCTGGAAACGAGGTCCGTGGCGCATCAAGAATCTTTTTCCGGCTGGTCCTGTTATTATTCCATCAAATACCGGGGGCAACGAAGGGCGTGGAAGGGACGGGCTAGAGGAAGAAGAGAAGACGACAACCTGGGGGCCGAAAAGAAACGAAGAAGGAGGAGAAAGAGGCCCTCCTCCGAGCTGGGCCCTTCGGAGAGCGTGGCCGGGGCCCCGGTGAATTTTTGCGGCTCTTTTTTACAGTTACACCTGCCGGTCTCGATCGCAAACGTCACGCACGACGTCGTATTGCTTCGTACTTCATGCGTGGAACATGAGGACGGGCCCTGTATACGAATCGTGCGCTCGCGCGCGCTCATGCACGCGGAAAGCAAGGCGGTGTACGTACCGCAACAGCAACAGCAGAACGGCGGCGGCCGCGGGAGTGAAAAAGAGTCGGAAGAAAGCAAAAAGAAGAGAAAAAGACCAAGCGGAGGGGTGGTCGGGAGGGGTGCCACGGGGGGGGGGAGGAAAAAGAAAAACGATGAAGAGGGCGGCCGGAGCGAAGGGGGAGCCGAAAAGAGAAACTGCGGCGACTGCGAAAGGGAATATACTCGTGACGAAGAACCAGACGTGCACTCGGTCTCTTCAAGTTCTGTTCTTTCGAAGTCAATGAACTTGCCGATTATGCGAAATCAGCCGCCCAGAGCGGACCCTCCACCTCCTTTTTCTCTCTCTCCCCTCCTTCCCTCCTGAAATATCCGATTAAACGGGGCCGGATCAAAGAATCTAATGGAGAATCGGGCCCAGCGCCATTTCTAGTGATCGTTTGCAGTACCATTTCCAGTTTTCGGATCTGCGTCACAACCTTTGTAAAGAATGCATGCGAGTGGAAAGCCCTAAACGTCTAAGCGATGAAACAGAGTATTTTAATCTTGCATAGGAATGCTGAATACCGGAACATATTAACCCGTAGACGGTAAACATTACTATGGTACCTTGAAACTGTAATGGTAGGTCTTCTGTATCCGATGGAATTTTTAGTGAGTTCTTTAAAAAAAAATTCTGAAGAAATGAGAATTCAGGATTTTGCAAGAACTCACTAAAAATTTCATCCGCAAAGATTTGACAAATGATTTGTTGAAATATTCTAGATTGTGCAAATCATCTGAGGTTAACTAGCCGTAAAACCCGCGGAGAAATGTGGTGTTCGAGGGGCCTCGTTTAGAAAGCCGCGAGGCCAACACGAGTCCTAATTTTGATACAGTGCGGGGTAGAACGATGCAAACAAGGCACAGGAAACTGATGCAAAACCGGAGCGAGCCGAGGCGGCGTATGCGCGGTTCGATATCGACGAAAAAGCTAAACGACAAGCGACCCCTTTGATCGGGCGCGCGTTACGCGCGGGCCGCGGCCGTCCGCCGTTGTTATCCGCTAATAACCGGAATGTTTGCGTGCGCGACGCAGCCACCCCGTCGAGCGACGCGTCACTTTGTATTCGAGCGGCGTCCGACCGTCGTCTCCCACCCCGATTTTTTCGCCGTTGATTCTCTCCTTTCCGCGAAACGCAATTACTCGTGTATCGCGCCCGGTACACCTGTTGAATGATCATCTTAATACGATGCCGCGGAAATTACCGGGTACCGGCGCGGCAAGGCGAGACAGGACGAGGCAAGACCGACGCCTCTCGATTCCTCGAAAAGTCATGCGACGCGTACTCTTTCGTCGTATAAAATTGCATTCGTTATTCGTTATTCAAATAAAAATATATTCGAACGATGCCTGCAGGGATCGTCGCTGGTGGTAAGACGTGCCGAGAAGTGTGGTCGCAAGGAGAAATTCGTAATCAACCCCCGAAGGGTGGTGTTCCAGAAGGAAAAGGGGACGGAAGATCGAGCGGAGACGCGTCGAATCCGCGCGAGTTTGCCCTCTTCACCACCCCCGTCCCCCCACCAGGCCGGAAAACGTTTCACGGCGCAAAAATACTCCGGGACCCACCCCCGCGACGCTCTCCGGTGTGCTCGAACCGCCGCCACACCACACCGTATGCATGATTCCAGAAAATTGAACGGCTCTACGTCTGACAGGGGGCATCTATTCGTCTGTACGGAGCAGACGGTGCACGCTCGTTGAAAAATACATGGGCCCCACAGCCGTGTACGTGTACGCGTGTACTCGTATACCGAAAGCTCGCCGGGCGTCGAGGGTAAATTGGATTATCGGCGATCAAACACGGAATCCGATCAAATCGCTCGGAAAGGGCTTCATCCTTCATCTTTATCGGTTCAACGCCGTTACTGCTACGTCGTACCCTCCAACCCGACAACCCCCTCGACCACCCCCCTCCGCCCCTTCTCACCAACAGCGTAACCCCGACGCGAGCACACACGCTCCGCAGCCAATTCTTCCCGGTGATTGCAAAATTCCGCATTCCGCCGACAGATTGGTGTCCGAAGACGTCGACGCGACGCGGGATCCGTCGGAATTGCTTTGATCGCGTCACCTCCCCCTTCCCCTGTCGAGCTTCAATATTTTCGACAGATACAATATCACTCGGGCGACACCGAGATTCTCCGAGCTGCGCTCTTGTCATCCGGAAATCTCGACGTGCGATATTCTGTTTTTGGAAATGGTTACATGAAAAAACAAATTGATTTTCCAATTTTGATTCCATTAAATGAATTTACTTTGATTCCATGGAAGTTTCAGAGGATCCGTCGGAATTGCTTTGATCGCGTCACCTCCCCTCCCCCTGTCGAGCTTCAATATTTTCGGAAAATACAATATAACTCGGGCTACACCGAGGTTCTCTGAGCTGCGGTCTTGTCATTCGGAAATTTCGACGCGCGATATTCTGTTTTTGGAAATGGTTAAATAGAAATACAAATTGATTTTCCAATTTTGATTCCATTAAATGAATTTACTTTGATTTTATGGAAGTTTCCGGCAGGGGATTTTACGCGTGGATTTTCAATAAATAAAGATTATTATTGCAGAAAGAAGGAGGAGGTCTCAGAAAAACCCTGTTGATTTTCTCACGGAACCGAAGTACATATGTAGTTCGGAAAAACGTCCACGAAGTTCGGAACTTCGATCCGTTCGGTTAATTTCCAGTCAACTTGAAAAGCCTGCCGCGCCCAGCATGATCGCGAATCACTCGCGCTTTCAAACCCGTTCGCGGGGCGATCAGAGGCGGCCGGCGCGCCGCGTCGGTTCACGTATTGTTTCCAAACCGACGGAAAAAGATTGCAGTTTCCAGCGGCGCGCCGGCCGGCCAGCCGACCGACGGACCGACCGGCTCGGCTGGCGGGAAAAAAGAGGACGCGACAGAAAAATTACGCGAAACGCTGGAGAGCGATAAGCCGTCAAAGGGCATTTGCCGCGGCCGGACCAGTCGGATCGTTCTCGTCGCGTTAACCACGTTGCCCGTGATGACGAGAGAGAACTCTCTCCCACCCGGAGAGAGAGCGAGAGAGAGAGAGAGAGAGAGAGAGAGAGAGAGAGAGAGAGTGGAAAGGGAGAGGGAGAGAGAGAGACGGAAGGGGGAGTGCGGGTGGCGGCCGAGAAGCGGTGAAAGGGAAAGGGGGCTAGGGCCGGCTAGCAAGAGGCAGAAGAGAGCGAGAACGAGAAAAAGGAGAACGAAAGGAGAGGAAAAAAAAACGCATCGTCGGACCAGCTAGGTAACCGCCAGGAGTCGAGAGTTATCGTCTGGCGATAAAAGTCGATGGCGATAATAACGGCGATATACTCGCCCCCTCACACCCCACGTTCCTCCCTGTGCCCCACCGCTCTCCCCCCTCTCGCTCCATCTTTCTCTCTTTCTCTCTCGATCGTCGCTGTGCTTGTGCACCGTTGCCGTCCTTTCTTCTGTCTCTCTCGATCGACCGGGGTGATGCACTGGTCTGGCCTGCGTCCGCCTGTCTGGCTGTCAACGGGTCGTTGAACCCCCCTCTTGCCCCTCTTATATCCGAGCCGACCGGTGTCTTCAAAGCTTCGAGACTTATCGTCGTTTAAATGCAACGCCGCGGTCTCCGCTCCATGGCTGCACGCAGCCCGACCCTCCTCTTTGCCCTTACCCCCACCCCCATACCCACCATGGCCCCTACGGCCCCCACGACCCCCGTGTGGCCCCTATACGGACACAAAAGTGGGCAGCCGTCTCTCCGGGCGAGCATCCACCGATTCGATAGGATCGTTCGCGAGGCTTACCGCTTCAAATCCTCTTAATGATTCATGTTGCGAACAGTTCTCAATGCTAACCGAGACACGGTCGCGCAGCCGGGCACACGGATTAGAAGATGACGGGGACACTGGCCTACTGGCAAAATGAATCGCTGAGCAGATAAAATTTGCTCGCTGATATGAACGAATGCAGGCAGATTAACCGGGGCAGATTGCTCGTTCGTTTCGGGGTATGGTGCCTCCGTAGCTGAAAGATTGTGTAAGAAAAGACAGACTATGAAACGCGCCCACGATGGTTAGATTTTTTTAGAGGCGGACCAAATCATGAGAAGTGTTTCTACAACATTCTCGAAATGATATGTAACGAAATCATGTTTCTAATCGACGACGATTCGACCAATTTGTCCGACAAATTCTGATTTTACAATTAGTGGTTCGATCAGGATTAGTTTCTTGACAATAGCGCCGCTACCTTCAGATTTTCGGATGATCAAACCCCGACTGACCTTCGCTATAGGGGGAACGCAGTTCAGCTTCAGCTAAGCCAACGCGAAACAAGGGGATATAGGGGGCCGTCTGCGCGTGCAGTCGCGTACAACACGATTGTCAGTCCTCAATGAGCTGGGTCGCGGCATCGACCCGCCCCGAACAATTAATCATTCCCATAATCCGGGGAAAAATCGACCGGGCGGCGGGCGATTACGGTGGACAAACGGGCTCCGGCTCCGGCGCTGACCGGCCACCCCCTCATCCATTCTCCGGTTACAAACACTCCCGGCACTTTGGGGGTTGCGAAGTTTTCCGAGACCGGTCGCGAAGTTTCCGCCCCCGTCGGTCCGCTTCTCGCTGATCGGTGAGTGGAAGTTTCGCGGACAGAGCAATCGGGGATGAGAGAGAGAGAGAGAGAGAGAGAGAGAGAGAGAGAGAGAGAACGCGATGCATTTTCCTTCGGTAACAATTGAAACGACGCCTTTCCCGGTTACGTCGTCGTCGCCGGATAAAGCCAAAGGAGAGACCGGTTTCGGGGGTGTGGGACGCGAATGTGACGGCTGGAGGGGGAAGGGGGTTCCCAGAAGAACCCGGGCGAGTAGGAATAAAAGAAACCGAGGTGGAAACGAAAGAAGGTGCCTACTAGAAATGGTAATAATAAAATCTGGAGGAGTCGAGGGTCGCGGGTAGGGGGTTGAAGGGTCGCGAGTCAAGGCGGTCGGTGCGGTGGTCGGGTACAGAGGACAGGTCGGCGGAGGCGCGAGGACAGAGTATTTTAACTTTTTAAGGGGGTGTACGAAGCAGTAGGAGCGGAGCAGTTCACTCGAACAGTTTGGTTGGCTTGTCTGCCGGGGGTGAATCGGGGGTTAGTCTAGACGGGAGTCCCCCGACTTCCACCCCTCATCCTCTGCCCCCCTCCCCCGCCGCGTTGCGCACCATCCTCACCGCCACTACCACTACCACTCAGACTGCGAGCAGACAGGTTGCGACCAATGTCGTAACAATCCCACCCCCTCTCCCCTCTCTCTCTCTCTCTCTCTCTCTCTCTCTCTCTCTCTCTGTCTCCCTCTTTCCGACTCTCGCCACCACCCCCGACACCCTACACCCCTTTCCTCTTCACACCTTCCCCGATGCACTCGTCCAAAATCTCTTAACCGTTCTCTCGTCCTCTCTTTTTCTTTTCTCCGGCCGCTCGACGGCTCGAACCAACGAGTGGATGCACAAAAAACCGAGCGACAGGAACAACGCGACCGATGGTGATGGTGGTGGTGGAAGCGGAAAAGGGGCGCGACGAAGAAGAGGACCGGGGGTGAACAAGAGAGAGAGGGACCTCTGGCTGCATCGATGACGATGATGAAAAAACTGAAGCGTTATCCGGAAAACCGGGGCTCTCGAGTTGTACGCGCGCGCTCGCCGAAGACAAGCGGCCCCGGTGCACGCGACTCTTGTCACTCGACGCTTCGAATGAGAAACATGATGTTAGAATACTAATAATAGAGACGCTTATTCGCGCGACACGACGCTGGCCCGGTGCGTTACGCCGTATTTATTTGCGCCGGTCGAATAGCGTAAATAAATACAGAACGCTACGCGATTCAAAGAGGGATGCCTGATGCGCCGCGATAATGGGGACAATGAACAATCAGGAACAAGTATAAATAGCCTCGTGTAGCTCTAGTGGTTTGGTCAAGGGGTCCAAATGTACCAGAAATAGGACATCCTGAAGATGGTAACAATACAATTTGTGGAATTCTCTCCTTTAACGCTAGAACTACTCGTTGTCTCTTTTACAATTCGTCAAGTTGTAGAAATATTTTCTTGAGACATTTTCTGGTATTAGCGCACCAGTGTACTACACTATCTGGAAGCATTGACGTTTCGATTTGAATTGTTCAACCGCGGAGTGGTCGCTATAACAGATCAACGGTCTGAAATCGGAAATATCGCGTAAAACGGTTTAGTACCGAGCTTGCCTGGTGTATCGTCACCAGATGGCAATCACGAGCAATTAGTGGAGCTGATTTGCTCGAGCTCGCTCCGGTATCATCCAGCGTATCGTTCAACGATTCGAAAGGAGTTGAACAGTGAAAGGACTGGCTGATCCTGTTCGATGAAAAAGCGACGGTTCGCGCGGATGGGATTCCCCGGCTCGGCTTATAAAATTTTCCTCGTGAGAAACGCGTAAGCCGGCGAGCATCGAGCGAGGCGTCGCTTTGGCGAAACGAGGCCGGCACGAAAATTTCTTTTGTGGAATCAAAGGCGAATGGGCCGGCGGGAGGGCGGGGAGGAGGGGCTACGAGCGAAGGGCAAATTCCCTGACAGCCTCGCGATACAAGCGAGACGCGAGATACGCGCAGGATCCCTTTGATCTCGATACCGAGTGTCCGCCACCTTGTAAAGCGTATTGAAATTTTCCAGGAGCAAATCGTGTCGATGTGTGGCCGGGCAGAATACGGCGGCGGGTTGGGCACAGCGCAAAGCGATGCGTGGAATGTAATTGTCGGGCTCACGAAGAATGTACGACCGGCTGACAAAGACATTGTTACTATGGATCTCCTCTCTCTGCCCTCTCCCCTTCTCTCTCTCTCTCGCTCTCTCATTTTCTCTCTTCGTCTCCCACCTAACAGTCCCTCTCTCTACCTCAATCTCTTTCTCTCGCTCTCCCTTTTCCTTTCTCTGGCTTTCGCCAGAGCGATACAGCCGCTCCTTCGTTACCAGGACTTACGGTTATCAGTTTTGCCGATCGTTCGTCACAAAGAATGGCTGCCTGGAATTATTGACGTTACGTCTCGCCGCTATGCAACCAGTAATTGTTAAACGCAAGGCCACAATCATCTCGGCTTGAAATATTAAGGCGGATTATCGGGACGGGAATCTCGGAAGTGAGAAGTCGGTTTAGATTGTAACCCGACAGGGATAAGCTGGGCTTATTGCTTTCCGAAGTACCAGACCCGGCTGACGAGACCTACGACAATCATTTAGAGCTGACCGGCCAACGATGCTGGAATTTATTGTCTAGATAAAGACCCGGGGGAACCTGCCGTCTCGTATTACCCGCTCGGCGATATTGAAAATCCGAAGATTCGAATCTACCGCATAGATATTAGTCACTTAGTATCCAGCTTTGCCGGTCAGACACTCCGAAGGTACTGTCTCACCATGACAAATTCGAAATCGGAGTATCACCGCTTTTGAGTAACATGCATCGCTAGACATGGAACAGTCACGGAGTCGAACAAGGCTACCAGAAAATCGTGTCGCAGCGTCGTTCGTAAAACCGTGCGCGATGAAAACGGAACGCCTCGTACGATCCGATTATTCGGAGAACAATATGTTTACGAGCGTCCGTGACGATTGTTAGGATGTGGCGCGATACGTGGAAAACGCGGAACCTGCCCCCCCCCCGGCACCGGAGGCTCGGGCGGCGAAATATAAATTGTTAATGCGGGCTGGTTATTGTCGAGTTAATTTTAATCGCGTTTTATGCGAAGATCAACGTGGCCGTCCCGGTCGTCCTCTTTGTATATTCATGACCGGCGATCGTCTCGTTGCTTAATTCCGCCCGGGGCCAGCGCGGGCATTGTGCTCGCGGCTTGCGGACACGGAGCAGATACACGCTCGCGGCGATTCTTTCCAGAGCAACACCCATCCCTCGTCCTCGTCCTCTTCCTCTTTCCGTCTTTCTCCGACGGCTTCTTCTTCGGCGAGCACGCGGGGGAACAGACAAACGAGCCTGGCTCGCTCCCGGCCGCGAAAAAGACAAATCTTTTTGCCGGAATGCATGCAGTTCGGCCCCGCATTATTTCCCCTCTCTGTCTCTCTGTCTCTCTCTACCCGCTTGCCTCACGGCGCCTACACGCTCGCTGTGTTCGGCTTTCTTTCCACGAACCGATCCGTCTCCGCCACGAAAAAATTCGCCCGCGAAAAACGAGCTTTCTACCGCCCGAGATCGGTTCCTGCCGTTCCACGGATTTATCCACTGTCTCGAGCGATTCCCGCGGTTATTGTTGGAACCCGCTCGCGCATAATTCCGCTGGATCACGCTCGGTGTCTTACTGCATGCGATTATTGCGTTGAGTCACAAAGCCGCGGATCTTTATGGAAAACAGAAATTGCTCGCATTTGTTGCTGGCAACGCGGCCAGATCGAGAGTTGTCTCCCATTTTACATATTTTGTTTCTTCTTCTACGGCAGCGAGCGTCCTCCCAACAACACCCACTTCCGCCTCCGACCGATTACGCGAGGCAGTTCGTCTGAAATTTGCTTGAATCGCCAATCCGTTTGCCAATAATATTTATAAACATTATGCGGTTAGTGTTGATGAAAATTGAATCTTTGTTCCGGGTGTCCATCCACTGCTGACCACTTCTACTTACGGCAGTGAATTTCAAATGCGTTCCACAGTTTTATATTCTTGTAATGCGAGAAGATAATTTCATGAACTTATTTCGCGAATAATTTATTAACTTCCCGATTTTATAGGGAAGTTATTGTAATTTCTCGTCCATAAATCAGCGGACACTTACTTATTCTCAAGAAAATGGTAATTAATGAATAAACGAGCTTTCAGCTTGATTTGATTGTTTTATTTTGATTAGATGTAGCTATTATACGATAATATTTCAACGCTAAATTAAATATAATATATACATATGCTGTTAAAATCATCCCCTAAGCGATTACGGAAGATTCAAGCGTTCAACGGAATGTGCGAAATGATTTCTAAAGCAATTCACCCGTCCTGTACAAGCAGTAAATATACTTTCACTTTCGAGATATTGCCGTTTGAAGTTTTCATCGCTAAAGCTTTGACATGGGACATCAGTAAAATTGCATTATTTTTTTCAGCCTTTCGAATTTATTTTCATGACGTTGTTTCTGGTAAATACGTAAATGCTATTCTATAATAGTTTCTCCACAAAAAAGAAAACACGATCTGTGATATATGTAAAGTACCAGTTAACATGAATCATCTAATAATAGAATGCAAAAAATATGAGAATGAAAGGATAAATGCTAAGTTGCCTGGATCCTTACCCATTCTGTTAGGTTCTGAGGAGTATATCGCCGGTCTTGTCCAGTATACAGGGTGTCCCAAAATTCGTGAACTTCCCGAAAGGGGATGGTTCCTGAGACCATTTCAAGTGACATTTTCCTTTGCAAAAATGTTATCCGCGTGTTTTTCATTAATAACTCCTAAACAAAGCCGCGTATTCTTGCAAAGGAAAAAGTCACTTCAAATGGTCTCAGAAACCTCCCATTTCCGGGATGTTTATGAATTTTTCGACACCCTGTATATCAAAGATACAAATATGTATAAAATATTGTAAGAAAATGTACCGTGTTGCTAATAACCTTTAATGTTGAAACAACATTAAATAAATAAATTTAAAAAAAAACACTTCTTCCTGGCAACCGCAGAAATATGACCCGACATCCCTAGCTGTGGGTGAACTTTGACTCGACTGGGCGGACGAAGTTATCGGAGCGATCCCTTCCGCTCGATGGGCGACCGTAAACCTGTGTTAGCAGGGCGACGATTCCAGACTAAACAAATACCATCTGGTTACATTTTTTCCCGTACTGTAATCAGCGGGTTGGAGGCGGTCGCGTTCCCGGCTCGTTTCTATTATGACTGGCTGCGAGGGATAATAAGCTTCTTGGCCTAGAGCCGGGAACCTCCGCAGACCGCGAAAGGGAAACATCTTAAGAGTGCGTGCACACCGTATGTGGGAATCCCGCTTCTTGCGTGTGATTGCTGTGACGCGTTTCGCGTGACTCTGGCGGAAATGGGCCAACATGGTTTTTTTTCAAATTCTTCAGAAACAGGCGACGACTTACCTCTTAATATTTGTCATTTACGACTATTCAGATCGTATCTATTTCTTTGGGTGTAGACACATATGGACCGTTTATTTTGAAAGTGGTGTAAGTCCATTTTTGAAAAAAATGAGATATCACGTAATTCATGCTTAATTTAATGTAAATAAAATTTTAAAAAAAATTTAGAAAACGAGAAAATGGACTTACACCACTTTCAAAATAAACGGTCCATATTCTAGTTATTAGGTCGTTCGGAAAAGAAAATAGTATACTAACTAAAATTTACCGTTAACTGGAAGGTGTAGGCGATAAATAAGTACAACTATTGACGGTGAAGCCGTCCGCCAAGGGTGCGATTTATTAAAAGGATCTTTCAGTGCTCGACACTCCGAGCGTCACTGAAAGAGTGACCGCTCAGGTAAACTCTAGTCCTAAGGACACCTTTTGCTGGCGTGTTCGCTACCTGCACCCCCAAATGTGCTCTGGGTTTTTACCTGAAGGATACACGTCGCGCTGTCGAGCCGCACGCTGAACGCTCTCGACGTTCGCAATTTCGATATTCCTTACATTATCGTGTAGAGATGCGGATGTTTATGCAATTTGCAATTGCTTGTAGACGAATTTGAAGAAACTCGAATCAAATCAGATCGTATTTTCCGTGGTAGTAGCCTATTTAGATCTGAAATAATTGAAAATCGCACTAAATTTTGCCATATTTTCAAGAGCCATAATTGTTTACTTAACCTTATTTTAGATCATAGATACAAAATGTCATAAAACTTATTGTACATGGTAAAAAACTCGCTTTCATTTTCCCATGAGGAAACGAAACGACTTTCCGAACGACCTAATATTTTTATAAACTAATGTAAACTCTTGTGCTGAAGTACCCCCGTTAAGAATCACCACGGCTTTCTCGTGAAAGCCGAAGAATTTCCCTGGACTTGGAAAGATTTCAACCAATCAATGGCCCACTCCGAACAACAATATTTATCGTGAATTCACTTGCAATTTCGTTAATCTGCGAGCAAAGGGAGTACATACATAGCAAGCGAGGTGGCCCCCCTCTTTTCCGGCGTCGAGCAAACACCGGACTCCCGACGGGCCGAGATTCGCATTAAATCAAAATGTTGTTTTCGCCATCCATTCGGGAGGCCGCAAAACGCAGTTAGGCTAGCGGGGCCGCGTGTGCCGCATACACAGAAAGCTAAGAATGGGGACGATTTTAGAAACGTGGCTGTCGGTCGGCGAGTAAAATTAATCCAAAAAGGACGAATTGATGGCTCCCTCCTTCGCACCCGGTTCCACCTCGTCTCTCTCCGCCCCATAACCGAACTGTTCGTTCGGTGTGTTATCCCCCCTGCCTCCCCTGACGGTTTCACGTTTCCCGTAACCGCTCGCGGCGGTTAACTCGTCACCCCCTAAAGCGGCGAATTCCTTCGCAATATGTTTACGCGAAATCATCAAAACAACCCCACCATGGCGGCGGCCGAGGAGCCGAGTATCCCGGCGTGTCGACAACTCGAGGAAACTCGTTGAGACGGTTTCTCTTTCCCTCTCTCCGTTTCGCACAGCGTCTGTTTCTCTTTCTGGCCCTCGCCGTCCTCGTTCTCCTTACCCGCTGGAATCTTCCCTGGATTTCTCCGCGTCCTGCATTCTTTTCCTCCGACACCGACGGACGTCATACCGACGACGAACCGGCACGCAAAAATCCATGCGAAAGCGTCCGACGACGTTCCCAAGGAAAATCACCGATTTCTCTCCGACAATCGAATCACCCGGCGCCGATCGCGCCCGGTGACGGGGATCCAATCATAGGGGAGTGTTCCTACATGGGCACCACTTAACAATAACCGTATCGGCTACAAAATCTATCGAATATATGGACCGTTTATTTTGAAAGTGGTGTAATTCCATTTTCTCTTGTTTTTTTTATTTTAACTTTATTTACATTAAATTAAGCATGAATTACGTGATATCTCATTTTTTCAAAAATGGACTTACACCACTTTCAAAATAAACGGTCCATATATTGTTTTATAAAAATTACAAGACTGAATTTATTTAGATTTTTCATTTTGGCCACCCCTGTTTTAGACTTCTAACTAAATCGCTATCGTTTCACATGTCACAGTAAAGTATCGACTCTTGGAGATTCTATGCCCGATCTGATTCTATATTTCGTTCCAGTTAGGTTTATGTCGAGATTCGAGTTCGACGCAAGAGGTTTTGCGCATTGGTGTTTATGATCCGAATATTTTTCTCGATAGACAGGGATATGGCAGTAAGAGAGCAGACACGAGCGGGAATGTTGACGAGGCACGAGGTCCTTCGTTAACCAGGAATGCTGGACAATCGATGGAAGAGGACACGGGGGCCCAACCGGATTTCGCGAAGATGGGAAAAGGAGCAGCGTTCTCCAAAAGGGTAGGCGGTGCGAGAGCGGCGTTGATCGCAAAACAGAACTTACGCAAGCGAACTCGCTCGAAATGCGGGCTCCTGCAGCAAGCACGAGGGAAACTATTTAAAGGTCACGCATATATTTCGCGGCGGCGGTGCAGCTGCACGTCGGCCACGTAAAAATATGCGAGCGAACGCTTGCGCGCCCGTTTCGCGGCACCCGAACGTGCCTGCCCCTGCGTATTGTCTCTCCCGATGTTTACACCTACTACGCCAGTCGGATTTACAAAGCTCAATTTCCTCATTGCTATTTTTTCCGATTTTTATTCGGCCATCCCGCGCGCCGAATAACGGACGGTGAGATATGCTGATTTTTTAATTGGAGAGTAGTAGCACACACACACACACTGCCATGTGGAAGTGATTAAGAGTAGATATCAATTTCTATGTGATCTTTGCTCCTTCCAGCTCTACGTCAGTAAAGGATTAATTAATGAATTGTATGAAATATAAAACTAGACTATACAGATGAAATCGCTCTTTGCTGAAGACATAGTATTTCAACTTGAAAGAATTCTGCAGCCCCTGTTAACCCTTTGCTCTCGGAGCTGCCTTAACTCGAAAATTAAACATTTCTGTTTAACCGACCCAGAATATTTCGATTCTCTATAATTTTCGAAATTTGGTGGATGTGAGATTGATGTAATACCTCATGCTAGTGTCCTCATATGTACTGATATTACTGGCGCCTCAAAATCACTGTTCGAGTGCCAAGGGTTAACAATACCGACTCGAGCATGCTGTTTTGAATGAAGTTCGGAAATAGAAGAAATTCTCCGCGTAACAAATTCGGCAAAAGAAGCGGGAGCCTACATAATTTAGGGAACGATCCGGCGTGAAATAAGTTGTTCAGTTCCGTCTCAGATTTCTCTATCGTACGGCTCAGATTTTCCGAGCGAGCCGCGTAACTTCACGAGATACGAGGGAAATCTCGGAGAAAAGTGCGAAGAAGCCGAAGCCGAAGAGCGCGCGAAATGAGATTAAGGGAAGGGAGCAGAGGAGCGAATGCAATCGACCTCGTCTTATTTATTAAAGCAAAGAGTACGAGGCAAGGGTCGGTCGGATGCCTCGGCCTTTTAGAGGCCAGCCACTCTTTACGAGCGTAGACCGAGATCGTCATAAACACGTGCAGCTACCGCTCGCCGCGGATTCAATTGTTATTACCATCGTCGCCGACAGAAGGCGAACCGTGCTCTCTTTATTCGCATACACGTGAGTCGAGGAATGTAGAGCCATAGTCCTCGAGTTCTCTTATTTCTACATCCTGCGACAGCCATAATGATTGTCGTCTGTGACCATCTCTACCTCTAGCCGAGCTTAATTCTGTGGTTTTAAGGACGAAGATTGCCGTTTGATATTGCCGTTTGAAGTTTTCATTACTAATTCCTCATTCCGGACATCGGTTAAATTGCATTATTTCTTTAAGCCTTTCGAATTTGTTTTCATCACACTTGTCTCTCATGATGATAAAGTGAAATTTTTTGAAATTCTGACACGCGGTGTTTCTCCTTGCAACCACAGAATTGTCCGGACAAACTATCAACGGTAAGGATTTATTTACAGTTACAGCAACGACAGGAAATAGACTGGAGCGCTTGGCCATTTTGAATTTTATGTTTAGCTCTCTCGGCAATTTTTCATCGGATCTTCTAATTCATTAACCCAGTGTGGAAGAGCCTCTATCGCGTTATTTAATAGACTCTAATTACAGCTGAACCGACAACAGAACAGTGCAACGTGCGAACAAATTGATATTCACGACTGCAAGCTAGCCCTATGACTGCCTCTCCGGTAGGAGCGCAGTAAACTGATTAATTGCCGCTTTAATAAGCTGTTCCAATAGCTCCAATTTACAATCCAGTTTCGAAACGCCCTCCGCGGTGGGCAGAGATATTAAATTTCATTTCCCGCGGAGGGAGAGAGAGCGAGAGAGAAAACTGTTCCCGGTGAACGATATAAAGCGCAACTTTCCCAAAGAAATTTCCCAACGAAGACAAATAACAACGGTCGTCAGCAGAACGCTATTAGCTTTGAGTTACGTCGACAGAGGAGATCGCTTAGTCGCAAAGTAGTTCTATGGTGGCCCCCCGGGTCCCGTTCCCCTTGCCAACCCCTTCTCGGCCCCCCTACCCTCCATCAACCGGCGAAGTTCAGCCTTAAACTTATTAAAAGGTATTTAGAAGTCCGGCCCTCTGTTTGCCGCGTGAAGCGGGGCTAGCCGATCCGTAGAAATTTAATTAGCCGGTGGAAAGGTCGGTTCAACGACTAAAATTATTTTCCACAAAAGAACTGTGCCCCCTATCGCAGCCCGCGGATCTTCAAGGCCACGAAACGTCTGTCTCGCATCGCTCCCCTCAGTCCATAAAAATTCAACGATGCACATCTACTCTCGTGTCTCCCTTTCTGCGTGCGTGCTCGCGCTCGCTCGCTCGTACGCACGCTCGTACGCTCGCTTGTTCGCCTCTCTGGGTGCACAGCGCACGCATGTATACGCACGAGGCCGGTGTTCGCATGTGCGAGCACGGCGTCGCGATTTAACGATAATAAAGTTCACGAATGGCCTTAAATGCCATTCCTAATTTAAACGCATGCGTAAGATCGCGGGACTTAAGGATACGCCGGGGCTGAGAACCCGCGCTTTCGCCTTGGTCCCCAAAAGATAAACGCTGCTGGTACGCGTAAGCGTGAATCAGGCGAGACCGCCACGATAACGCGATAAATATATCGTCGGGGACGACGACGTCTCGTACGCCGGGAGAGATTGTATACAAATGTAACCTCCAGCCTCCAGACAGCTCATGTACAGCCGTAGCAGCACCAGCACCAGCAGCACCAGATAACTTAGCGTGCTCCTGTCTCTCCCTCTCTCCCTGTCTGTCTCTCTCCTCTCACTCACGCCATAGGTTCCGCAACGAGAACTGGATCCGTCGAGCCGCATTCCGTCCGGATGCACGCAGGTGACACCGAGGACGGTCTTCCACGGCAATGGTCCATCCCGTAAATAACGAGAGAACCGCGCGCGTGAACGGCTCCGCTCTTTTTTTCGCGCGGCACACGCGGAAAGCGCGCGCTATTCGAAAATCCGCGGCTCGACCGGCCGCGGCCAATGAAACGCCGGCGACATCTAGCGGCGGCCGGACGAAACGCGCGCGCGCGCAATCCTCGGCACTCGGCAATTTACGTAGACGAGGGGCGGAGAAAGCCGAGAGGTTCCTCGACGCGCTCGTTGTGTGGACGTCGTTTCGGGTTGAGGTGGAGGGGGCGTCTAGACGCAACGTCACGAGTACGTAGCCTCCCCCCTGAGCCACTGTCGGTCTGCCGTCCCCACCTCTCCCCCCGCCCCATCCCTCGCCCAGGTACCGGCTGGTTCTCCCCTCTTACTTCCCCTCATCGCGATGCCACGCCGATGACGGTCGCAACCAGACACTCCCGTGCGAGGGGCACGGAGGGCGGGAGGCGAGGGTGACTCCGGCTTTTTGGTTAGGAATTGTTGCCGGTCCACGCACGTGTCTGCGCGGCCCTGTCTCTTTCTGTGTGTGTATTGCATGCGCGTGCCTGTGTACGTGTGCGCACGCCGAACGAGCGTTCGTCTCTGCACGTGGTGGACTGGTGTGTGGCTCCACACCGTGGTAGGGAGCAGGATGAACTACCACGGGTACGCGGGCAAAACCGGAGCGAAAGAGAGACGAAAGGAGCAGGATGCTCGAGGGTGGAAGGAGGAAGAAGGAATATACCTTGTGGATTTGTATCAGCGCGTATCCGACGATCCACCCAGAGGAGGGTGCGTCAAAGTGGCCGCGAATTGAGTTTTCCTCGGGGCACGTATAATTCTAGCCCCCTCCCCCTCCCCCCACGCTCCAGGTTCCTTCCCCTCCGGTGCCCCACCACCGACGTCCCCGTCATCTCCCATCCCCCTCACCCCTTTATTCTCTTGTTCTCCGTCTCTCTTTCCTGTCTGCCTTTCAATCTTGCGCTTTCAACTAACCGCCGTGTCGAGACACGTGCCGGTCAGCTCGCGAGGGTTACGCGTGTCTCTCTCTCCCCCTTTCTCTCTCTCTCTCCCTCCCCTCTCTCTCTCACTCTCTCACTCCGTCTCTCTTTGACCGTGTATATATTTATATTCGACGTGTATGTACGCCAGGGAGGTGGGTTAATCCCCGAGTGGCGGGATCAAAACGTGTCCCTGAAAAATTTTCGACCCGTGCGTCGCGTCTACAGGGTGTTGAAAGAAGGAGTTCGGGATTCGTATACAGTCGACAAGACCGGGTTGATAATTCAAACCCGCTTAAGCGGAGGCGATTTTCGGTGTTTCGGTAACCGGGCTCCGACCTCGCCTCTATGGGGGTTTTTCATGCGGTCCGGTGAATACCGTCCGCCGTATAGGGTGGGAAAGCCTCTCTTCCCGACGCCTCGTATATATTCGCGACTCGCGCTTTCACACCACATTTAGTAGAAACGACTTCTTTTTTTTGCTTGTCCGCCGGCAAGCGAGGTGTTACCTACTTGTGGAAACACTTTCGTGTGCAAACGGTTTTGCAGCGATGAATAAAGAGCCCCTCCGCTCTTTGCCCCGGCTCAAAAACGATTCCTGCCCGCCGGAACCTGCTAATTACGGGAGCCTCTGTTTCGTTCCGCGAGCACGAAAACATCTTGCGCCTCCGGAAGAGAAAATTTGAATTACAAGCGCTCGCTGCGAACGATAGCTTTTGTTCCGTCGCTTTGCAACCCCCAGGGGTCTCCCGTTCCGTCGGCCGCTACCGCCCTCGTACCCGCATCACCGCGAGCTACCTCTTTGTACATATTTATTATGGTTTTCTATAAAATCAAGTAACACTCCAGCCGCGGATTTTAGCGTGCGGTCGCGTTTAACGAGCGACCGAAGACGATGAGAAATTAAATCGGCGCGGCGCGCTTAAGAGCACCTACTTGATTTTACACTTTCCACGTGCCGCCCAGGTGTACCTTAATTGTCGATTAACGGATGAATAAAACATTACCGTTAACTCTTTCCGCTCGACCGACCGCGGCACCCGCTCGTGGCCGCGATCGATGCCATACCGGGGCGAAAACGAAAAATCCGTGACCGACCAACAAGAGTGAAAAAGAGAGACCGGAGAAGATCGTCGGCGAACGAGCCGCGAGTCTTCTGGGATCACGAGCTACGGATACCGCGTGCACGATCGAACTCTTTCGACAGCCACGTATTTTCTGGGTTATTTCGCGTGTAGACCGTATATAATCCAGACACGAGCTCTAAATGCGGCGAACCTCCTATTTAGACTCTCCAGTTGACTCATACCCGGTTATTTCGGGCGTCGGCGTGTTTTCGTCCGCGGCGTGCATACGCTCGCTTGCTCGCTCGTTCGCTCCGCTACGTCCGGGAGACGCGAGCGCGTGAACGGCTTTCGAGCGAGCGCGCGCGCGTTTGCTCGCTCGCTCGCTCGCACGCTTCTCGTTCCGAGGTTCTCCTCGAGGAGGCCGCGTGGTGCACGCGCGAGTTACATCATACGAGCGTGCCAGCCGCGCGCGACTACTAGCTACGAGGATTTTGCGAACACGAAAAATCGAAAACATCGGGTCTCACCGGCCCCGGTGGTGTGAAACGGGGCTAGGTCACGTGACGGCCGGGGGTTCCCTGTACACAAGCAGCGAGTGACACGATGTTTCGGCTTTCTCCGCTCGCTTTTTCACGCTTGGATGCGTCAACCGCGTTTCGCCTCCCCCCGTTTCGCACGCGTTCCATCTTGCCCCTCTTTCCCCGTGTCTTTCTTTTTTTCCGAGCTTTTCAATAACTCGTTCGAGCGCGACCCCTGTCGCCCATCGCAGCGCGCGCGCGCCTCCTCGCTCCCTTTTCCCATTCCGCTCCATTGGTCCTTCGCGGCAGCGAATGCAACAAAACGATTTCCTTGATAACGCCACTCGTGCGAAGCGACGAAATGTACAGCTGCGGACCACAATAGAACTAGCAACGCCGCGCGACCCCACGTCCCGCGATGCCGCAACGCGCCTCGTCGCATCGCGCACGGGAAAAATAAGTTTTTTATCGATCACTAACCTACGACAACCATCTGGCCCGACCCCTGGCCCTCGACTACCCGCAGACGCGGAATACGGAAGCTCGATTCTAGAATCCGACGACGTGTGCTCGACGCAAGAAAGGAAATAAAAGCACTGTGTAGCCTTTTTTCCCCTGGCCGCGCGGCGCGGTGGTGCGCCGCATGCGGAGAGTTTTTCGAGCACCCTTCGTTCCCGCTTCCCGTGGAATATTTGTTTCGGCTTGAAACGCCCGCTTCCCAGCCTCGTTGTCGACGTCTTCGCCGAGCACGATCTTAAGAGATCCTTCTCTCTCTTTCACACGGTTGTACGATTGAATATTTCTGACCGGCAAGCGAATCCACCGGACTCCTAAATTCGTATTCATGAGCGTGTCGCGATCGCGGCTTAGCCCCGGGGATTTTCCGTGGATCCGTGGAGCACGGTTCGTTGTTGCCTCGAGCTTACAAGGCGCAAACGGAATACAGAACTCCGGCGAATGGTAATTACCGGCGAGTTTTTCCTGCGAGAGCCGTCCACGTTTGAATAAATATCGCCACACACGTCGACATCCAGACCAACCCCTAGTTCGGATCTACTCGGAAATGATATTCCGAACTCCGAGTAGGTATCACCGAAATTGCGGCGAAGCCAAGGTCAAAACGTTCTCTCGAAAAGCCAGCCAATTAAACGGATGAGTGCGGAATTGGTGGACAAACGGTGCCTTACCAATATTGGTTTTCGTTAAAACGATTGTGTTTAGCAATGATTATATTTGCCAGCGACGTGGCGATACCAAATGGCAATACATTTCGCCGGGTCCGGCGTAAAATGTATCGATCATCCCGATGGGATTCCATCGTTGCTCGACGGTCTCGTTGCTTTATGATGGTCGCCGAGGGGTCGGTCTCCGGAGATCTATCGGAACGGTTTAACGGCAAGACGTTAATTAACGTAGGTCCCTCATCACTGACCTTGCTACGCCGCGCCGCTCCGGTGGAACGTCCTCGTGGCTGGCTTATTACGTCGTCGACTATACGTTTGGGACCTACCCCAATCAAAGCGAGACTAAACTCCAGCGCTCCCGAGCCAGACCTAATCGCCTTGAGTCACGCGACGTACGGGGGCCGTCTGCGAGAGTGCTGGGGGAGAGCTTTTTGCGCGCGTTCTTCGATCCCCTCGGAATGCCGCTATCCGCGATCCCTACGCATCGGTAACAACGAATTATTTACGCCAGTCGGTCGGAACCCGAACGATGATGTTCGTCGCGGTGCTGCGGACCGCATGTACACGCCGCCATTATCTTCTTACGACCGTCGTCGTCGTTTATAACGTGCGAAGTATCCGCGAACGATCCTTCAGAACCTGTCGAGAAGTACGCTACTTCACGGTGCTACTTCGGAGGGAAAAACCATTGAAAGTCGCCAAGACTCTCCCTGGGAAACGCCGCATATTTTGTCTCGGTTCGTCACAGAACAAAACCCTTGTGCTCTTCATCTATTATTCAAACAACTTCGCGATCGTTCGTGCCGTGGTGGTCTTCCGTTACGGTCCGAGCGCAGCTCGAATTTTAGTCGAGACAGACTTCGATATCTTCGTCGGTTCTAGATAGAACGGTAGATATCGAGGCTCGACGATTCGATCCTTGTCCCACCGACGCGACTGTCAATCGGCCCTCGACACCTTCCCCCGACGTAAGTCGAGGAGCCGCGCGGGACCGTGGTAGAGAAGAGAAAGGCAAAAATTTTCCTCCTCGATCCCAACAACAACGTCTCGTCGATGGGTTTTCGGCTGGCTCGTGTATAGTCCGCCGAGTACTATAGAACGCGATACGCCCGGTCGCCAGCTATACAATATAACGTTCCGCGGTGCGAGGACTATAGTGGCTGGCTAGACTGCACCCCCGCCAGCCGGGGAGAAGGTCGGCGGAGATCGTGGGACGGGGGTAGGAGTAATGGAGACGGGTAAGGGAGGATGGGTGGGGCAGTCGGATACGGTGGAGCAAGGAAGACGCAGAGAACGATGGTGAATGGAGAAGGACGGTCTGCATAGAAGGGAGGAGAACGAGAGAGATCGAGCTAGGGCGCAGCGGGGGCGAAGGCTCCGGTAGTTCGAGGTAGGGGGCGCTGGCTAGACACCGCTCAGACGGTCCAGGGGGTCGCAGGGGGTAATTTCTGCATTGGCGTCGAGAGCTGGGAAACGATCGACGCCCGAAACCAGACCGGCGCGACAAGCCGGACCGACTGCACCTGGCGCGATCCCGACCAGGGTGGCCTTTCGGAGAGGTCACGGTACACGTCCGTTCGGCGTACACCGTTCAGCTGCACCTGCATCGATGACGACCAGCCTGGCCTAGCCTGGCCGCCCCCGTCACCGTGCCGCACGTGTTCTGATTACGTGCGTCCGCCGAAAAAGGATGTCGCTGCCAGCCAACCAACCAACCAGCCAGCCAGCGTGGGCTGGCCTGGCCGTCTGCGCCTTGCGAATTCGATTCCCATCTGGCAGGCTACGATCGCGTCAACCCGTTTCTGATTAGCTGAACGCACGCACGTCGCGTTGGTAATTGTCCTGCGGTTTCATAAATCATACTTCCCGTTGCGCTTTGCCTCTTTGTCCACCGCGCGCGCACTAATACCCCCGTCGCTCCCTAACGCCGCGTCCCCACCCCCCTCAACCTTGCGCGCATGTGAACTGTTACGCTTAATAAGACTCGAATTTACATTGTCTGGTCCCTTGTCACTCGTATTTTACTCCCTTGCTCCTTTCACGGTTTCTTCGACGTTGTTTCTTTTCTACCTCGCTTGATGAAGTCCGACAATTGCGTGGAGCGGCCTCGAAGGTTAGCCTCGATAACTATGAAATTCTTTCCGCTGAACCGCGACGATCTTATCTATTTCCATTTTCCTACTCCGCTTTGTTTGCCTCGATCGCCGGATTTTTAGACATTCGCCGTTGTGATCTGAATATTCTGCTAGTAAACTAACGAACCGATGTTTAACAATGGGAACAAATTGTCTGAAGCTTTATAATGTACAAGTACATAGTTTCGATTGAACACATGCAGCTATGTCGTCAGTCAAAATAATACCGAAGTATAAACATTCGCTTAAACAACACTGAAACTGTGACCGCGACGCAATCAGGATTTGCAAACGTCGAGACCGTAGAGCGGAGGCGACGGGGAGTTTAAAAAGACAGCCGGCTGAAATGTTAATTCGATTTGTGTCTCGATGGAAGGCGCATGTGGAGAAAAATAGCAACGGCGGTATCGAGCAGTCTTGAAATCACAAAGCAAGTGCAGTCAAGAGGTCCGCATTGACGTGGTTCGATCGTTCGGGGTGGAAAATGCCGGCTAGCGACGTACAAAAATCCCCGGCGCGGTACGCCAATGGATCGGACGGCCAGGAAAGCGGCGGACTGTTTTTTATCGAGTGACTGCAGAGAGCTGTGAGTTGAGTTGAGTCGACTCGAGTTGAGTCAAACCGGGTCTAGACGAGCGGGCGTCTGCCATCCTCTTTGCCTCCTTATAGGCAAGTCCTACTGGCTGCGCGTTCGCTGTTCGCCGTCGCCTTACGTGGCTTCTCGTCTGCCACCCTATAGAAGGAGATGTCTTTTTCCTCGTTAAAGTCGTTCCGATACCTGGTATCCACGGCGGAGCCGACGACCATCCACATCAACGGCCACGCGGAAGCGACGATCGAGACAAGGAGAGCCGCCTTTGGGTCTGGCGTCGTGGGGGAAGCTGTCACGCTTGTCTTGGCCGCATACCAAGGCAAGAACTAAGCACGGACAAAAATACAAGAAACCTATTCAAAGTGAAGCGGAGCAACGGTTCGAGCTCGCCGATCGATTGACCTCGTACGAATTCGTCTTTCCTTAAATGGAAACGAGCAACCCTTCGAGCAGACTTCGGCAGTCCTGGGGTCTAGGTCGAGCGAAATCCATCGCTGCGAAACCCGTATGACAAATTGCTTCGACCAACAATATAGCGCGGTCTCGCCTTGACTTTTTCGAACATTTTTGTCGTACTCCCCTCGAACCATCGGCCCTCTACTCCGCGATATATGCACGTGTTTCCTTGGATTCTACGATTTCTGTCGAAATTGAAATGTAATTTGTGCCATATCCGGTTCGAGTTTACACAAAATACAGCGAAATTCAGGCAGGCGTGGGCGTTTTGGAGACGTTCCAACAAAATTTCGCCCAAGTCTGGTAGCAAGTATCCGCGCCGTCTAAATAAACGTTCGTCCTACATAAAACGGCGAAGTCGGGTAAGTTCGACGTATCTTGTGACCCCGAAAACATCGGTGCATTTCGTTCCGACCCTACCGTCGCATCGAGGACGATCGAGACAACCGTTTTCGCGAACCCGACGCGACTCGGATTCGATGACTCCGTATTTTTAGCTCGAAACACGGACTTTCGCAATTTCCGACATGCTTCGCCTTCGCCTCAACGATGCTTTCCGGCTCGGGAGAATCGACCTAACCCAGGCCAGACACCGGCTATTAGCAAAGCGTTCTCCGGGAACAAGCGTCGCCGCTCGACGAGTCTCCCGGAAGCGTGAAGCATCGGGTGTTTGGCGAACGGATGGAGGAACAGACAGACGGGTGGACAGGATACGCAGGGACAGGTGGCCGGTTGACGATCGTAAGTGGGCAGGAAGGAGGACATCGGGGCCCTGACGCGCTCAGGGAGCGACAGACAACCGGACAGAGAGGCAAGCCGGTTGCCGACAGAAAGAGAAGGCGCGATTCCGTGTCCGTCCGATGCGTGCAATGCAATTTCCCGCAGGGCCGTCCGTCCGTCTGTCTGTGCGGTCGTGCATGCCGCTTACGCCATTGTTCCTCCCCCTTCTCGCATACGAAAGTGAACATTCCCGCGATCAGGACGGAATATAACGCGATCTTGTCCGGTCGAAAACCGCCGCGGGACGTAACGCCTCGGCTGCCCGTCAGCTTCAATCTTCCGATCGTCCCACAGATACTTCTTCTTCTTCTCTTCCCCTTCCTCCTCTTCTTCTTCTTCTTCTTCTTCGTGTTCGACCGTGCACACCGCCGAAATGCCCGAGCTGCCGCCAGCGTGCATCCGCAAGCCCTCCTCACGCCTGAATCTTTCATGCGACCGACATCGAGGGCATAAAAGCGCGCACCACCGCACCTTCCTACCTTCAAATCTGGAAGAGAGATAACCGACGAGCACTTCAGACGCGTTGTCCTCGATCGGTACAACCGTAGATGGTTGCTTTTCATGAATGTTTCCTCATCTGATGCTTCATTCAACTTAACCCCTTGCACTACGATTTATTTTACGGTTACAGTGATTGGAATCCAATACTGCGTAGACTGTGTTCGGTCTCAAATAGACCGAACGTGAGAATTAGACACGGTTGGCTGCAATAACTCGAGACACTCGACGCGACGGTCCCAGAATGATTTCGGTGTCATCAAATAGCACTTCGAGATCTCCGTGAGCGAAACTCTTGACAGGGCCATCTTAGCCAAACAAGCACTTTTAATTTCCCATATCTTTCTCACCTAATTCATCCTAGCCAAAACACAGTTTTACTAAAGCACACTGCCATTCCGACGACCAAAACGCACCACCCACAAAACCAATTAGAATTCATTCAAGATCCAAGCCGATGTAATTCGCGACCCCTTAAGAATGTTGCATACATCTATTGTTAAGTTTACAAATATATTTAGAAGTGTTAACTTGCACGATTCGAGCTTTATTTCAACTAGGCGATGTTCGCCAGCAAGCGAAACGGGATTTACAATTAACAATTGCCTTTGTTCTCTAGTAATGATTGTATGACTAGATGCGCCGAGTCGAGCGTGAATGCTTAATGGTCGTCTATGAATCCGAGCCCCGAATCATCAAAGAAAAAGGATAATCGCATGAGAAGGGACGAAGGACTGTGAAGGCAGATTTCGATCTATTCGTCTGCCTGTCCATCCGTCGGCCGTCGTTGAGGGGGATGCCAGACGTAACGTTTCAATGTCACGGTCGCAGGTTTAGGCGGTCCCCTCCTCCCCGTCTCCCTTTTACTATACAGGGTAGACCGACCGAACCACATCTGCCGCGCTGGGAGCTGCCGTTTAACACCATCCATAATCATTCTATATCGACGCACTGCGCAGACTATAAATCACCGGGGATCAATTCTTACTTTTGGATCCCGGTACACCATTCCCTGAAACAGGCTTTGGGAAATTCCTTTATCTGCTGGGGCCTCCCTTATCGCAATTTGACTCGCTTTACTTTTGGAAATCGATATTCCATTGACAGGATTTCGTTAGGAACATGGGTTGTGCGTTAGGGGGTGCTAAACGTTTGAAGGTTTTCAGAAGGTTAATAAAACCCAGTTGTATTCTCTGAACACAGAAATAAATTCCAATTGATTCCTATATCTTGTAATTAATGCGACGGATTTTTATTTTGCATAAACGTTCAAAAGTTAGTTATAACCACACTGCGGGTCTCTATGCATTTATGGTTTCTGAAAGTTTTCAGAAAATGCTAGAGTATTCAATTTCACAGAATTTCATACGATTTTTATTTCTTTCTGACCTGCAGAGGCATACTTTTTTAAAATTCGTCTACAAAAATTGCAAATTGCATAAACATCCGCAGTCTAGTTATAACCTTACTTCGGTTCTTCGCGACTGCTCCTAGAACCAAAACCGATATGACGACTGTTTTCGCGGTGTGCTCCGAACAACCGTGTCCTTCAGCACGGTGGAAGTGTAGCACCGATCGATTCGAAACAATTCGAACATCGATTACCAGCCGTCCGCGTGAAACAGTCGGATCGATAAGTCCTGCATAGGTAAAGATCAAAGGTCGAGAGCATCAGGCATCGTGTCCAGCTGCAATTTCCTGGCCGGTCTGCAGATCCTGGTGGCTCTGCGAGGCGTACGATCGATTTCGTAAAACCTGGGAGTCCTTCAGCTCGACCTTGCAGATTCGCTCGGAGCGAAGCGAGCACAGGGCGCGCAGGGCGAGACGAGACGAGACCAGACGAGACCAGACGAGGCAAGACGAGGCAAGGCGAAGCCAGGCGTCGATCGCATCTACGAGAAAACGGTCTCGTAACGGGCTCGTTCGACGTTTCAAGGAGTCTCCGTTACCAGAGCTTCTGTCGTCTGGAGTGGCGAGGAGTTTCGTTCGTGGGGACGACGCGATCGGGGGTGGCACGGCGCAGCGTCAGGGGTTGGAAGGGCGGCTAGACGGGCGGTCGGTCGAATGGAAGGGTGAGACAGGGCTTGCGGGACGGCGAGGGGATGCACGGTGAGACGAGGGCAGGGTGAAAGGAGAGATGAAAACGACGGCGGCGACGGCGTGGCGGAGAAAGGGGTGGCCGACACACACACACACACACATACGCATACACATATAAACGCGAACGTACGCACGCACGAGCACGCGGATGCGAATACGTACACGGGGCAGGGTAAAGGGGTGAGCGCCGGGGATGGAGGAGGAGAGGCTGCCAGGCAGACGTGATACTTGCACGATGCCGGAGATTCCGGGAGGTTTGAGGTTTCGAGCCTTATTTCAGACGCTTCGTCTTCCTCTCGGCGATTTCTCGTCCCCCCGTACACCTCACCGACTCCCTTTTCTTCCCGCTTCTTTCGCGGCTTTCCTACGTAAATATGAACCGTACGTGAGAAACCGTGTACAGTCGGTGTGGGCGTAACGGGGGAAGAGAGGCGGTCGGGGGCAGGCGGTATGCCCGCCGCGACAAATTACGCTGCCGGCTGGGAGCATCGTCAATGGGATTTCTAACGAGTGCCGGCTCGTTCGTGCATAAAAGTTTCCCTGAAAATTGCCGGACCAATTGCGATCGCTCGTAGGGCGAAATTGCCGCGTCCTGCGGTCATAAAGCTGCGCAACCCCCTTTGATCTAATTTTTCGGAGTTTCGGGACGCTGCTGACGTTGCCTCCACGCCGCGCCGCGTCGAGGCCGCGCCGCGGGAGCACTGGCAAACTGTGAACACGAATTCAATTACAGAAGATACCGCGACGCGTTCGTGCTCAAACAAATTACCATACACGCTGCGCGGAATGTTCCACCTTTTTACAGCTGAACTCCGCAGCGGCCGCGACCGTTACGCGTTGTCGACTAAAATAAGAAACGTTGAACGTTAATGCGCCCTTCTCTCGCGACCGCGGAAGTCGCAAATTATTAATACCAGTGTCCGAGGCGGAAAGCGAGAGAAAGAGAAAGAATCGTGTCTCCCCGCCGTTGCTCCGGCGGAACAATAACTTTAAAACTTCGAGTCGACCTCGAAATTGGGTACCGGCAATGGAGACTCGCCCCGCGGAAATAACGATAAAGCGCGTTTACAGCCATTTTGCGCGAAACGGAATCTTTTCGTGACTCGTTTCCCTTGATTAAAGGAATAATCCTGCCGCCCCTCCACCCAACCCCACCTGCCCCATCTCCGCGGCTCTCAAGGGGTCTAAGAAGCACACAAAGCCCGATCGTCCCGTGTCGTTCTCCAGGTCCTTTAACATGGCCGCTCGAGGCCCCCGCCGGTACGAAGGGGAAAAGTTTTCACGGAAACGACACGGGAACGGGCAGAGGGAACGCGAAGAGGAAAAAGAAAGGGAACGAGCAGATAGCGAGCAGACGGGCGCGGTCGTGCCGGACGGCATTTTAATAGGTTCGCGGGGTTCGAGCGAAAAAGTTGCAAAACAAAATAAATCGGCGTCGCGACAGGTCGGCCCGCGTTCTCTCCTCTCCTCTCGACCGTTTCCAGGTTTCTTCCTCTGCCAAACCCTTTCCCCCTCTGTCTCTCTTTCTCTCTAATTCTTTCTCGCTCTCCCTCCGCCCCTCTACTATCTCTCCATTTCTCTCTGTGTACCTTTCTTCCTCTCTTTCTGTTGCGCGCCATAGCTACGGGGCGCGGGTCATGCATATTCACGTGTGGCATTCGTACGCACGGAATTAAGCGGCCGGGGAATTAAAGCGCTTTTCGGCGAGAGCAAGTCCAGGAGCCTTTCCACCACCACCAGCACCACCACCCCGCCCCCCTAGCCCCCGTACCCGTCTCCAGGTGATTACGCGGGGATTTTTCGAGGGACGGCATTTCTATGGCGGCGCGTAAGTGTAGCTGTGAAAGACTTCGCCCCGTCGCGCGTCGATTCGGCTTACATTATTCCCGAGCAAATTGGACTCTCGCGTGGACAACGCTGATGAACGATGCGCAACCCTTTCGCTGTTCGGAATGCTGTGAATTCCCAACGACTTCGAACGCTTTTCGGACCGAACCCGCCACGCCGTGTCGGTACGCCGCCGCGCCGTCCGCCAAATGAAATTTTGCACGCCATTTATTTGCATAAATTCCGACCATCAATGTTTCATTATCCCAAAGATTCCAACCTGGTACCATCGCCAAACAGATACCAATTCATGAAATAGTCGATTAATAAACCGGTTCTACCATAATTTTAATTAGACTGCGGACATTCGTGCAAAATATTAGTCTCCGAGAAGAAACGGAAGTCAAGGGGGCAGACTCGTTTCCAGGATTGCAAGGGTGCCGGGACTCTGCTTCTTATTTCTAGATAATGCAAAGTTCCCCTCAAAAGTCCTATTTTTTACGTTTGCGAGGCGTAATTTGCATTATTCGGCAGCGTAAAGCTGTTCGATCAGGCGGGGTTGTAATCGAGCAAGAAATCGGGCCCGGTCGATGATGTGCGTCGAGAGCAGCGTTACGAGGCGTCGTAAAGACGCCTCTGTGCGCTAATAATCATAATTTGCAAGGACGTCTAGCCGGGCCGCCACTAAAACGAGACGCCGTTTGTAATTTGAGTGACAACTGACGTGGCGTCTACGCGTTAAACGCTCATCTCGTTGCCGCGTACCCAATCTCACCCCGGGCCGAGGAACTTTTTACGACAAACTCGGGGAGGTCACGAGACGACGGGTGTGCTCTCTGCAAATTACGGTGGAAACGGTGGCTTTCTTCCAGACATTTTTCTCGGGCCCGACAGCGCAGAATGAATCACCGTTTCCCTCGCCGCCGCCGCCGCCGCGCGCCCGTGGAACAGGAATTTAACATCGCGCCTCATTTCTCTTATTTACAGATGCATTTGCGTAAATTTCCAGCACCGTCTCACCCACACCCAGCCACCACCTCCCCCACCTTCTCCTCACACGAACCCCCGTTTTTAGGTTTTATTCGCGATCTGTTCGCCCCGTCGTAATTCCCGGGAATTTCTCATCTCGCCTCTTACGTGTTTTCCCGAAGAACGTTGACAACCCCCCGGAATGGAAAATGACGCCGCCATTATTCTCGGCCGCCGCGATGGAAAGGTTGCCCCGCTGAGAGCCTAATTGATGGGAATCCTGCATTCTGCGGGGGTGAGCGGACGTTGAATACACACATTTTTATCATTCGGTTGGGGCACGGTCTCTCGCTTATTATCTGCTGCATCGATCGCCCCTTCGACGAAATCTTTCAACAGTAGGGGAGATCGGGGAGATCAAAATAGTAACAGCATAAATGAGAAAAGTTTTCGGATTATTCTATCCCACGATCAGGAATCGGTAGAATCGTTGCATACGTTGCAGCACTACAAAGACTCGCGGCGCACTAAAAAAGTGGTTTTACAAGCAGCAACATTTTTACCTCGATGGAATCGTAAAGCGCGAGAGACGGGTATGAGTCGGACAATAAATTTTACAACATTGTGCGGCCATCCCGATGATTATCTAATTGGTAGTACAAGACCGAAACGGCCGTAAATTATCTGGACGGGTTGATTTTCACGAGCCTCCATTACACACCTCCTGAGGTAGACTTGCAATTCCTTTTTCCACGGCGCGGGCTCGGCGCGACGCGGCGCGGCCCGACTCGGCGTCGTCCAGCCCGAAAACGCGGAAACTCGAGTGCGTTAATCAACGAGGAACGCGGCGAAAGACGGAACCACGATGAATGAAATTCCGCTTACTCCCTATTAATATCCATCAGCTCCCATAACGGGTGTCGCCAGGCTCATAACGTCTCGCCGGGCTCTTGGTCTCGTGCTCTTGCTCCATCTCGCACACGGTCGTCCGCGAGCGAGCAACCGGGAGGACGCGGGCAGAGGCGTCTCTTCGCGCGAGATTACTCGTCGTCGGCGGCTTCATTTGCTTCCAGCCGCATTTTACGCAACCGCGAAACAATCTCGCCCGCCTTGGACTTTTTTACGCCCGCAGCGTGTACGGGGCGAGAAAGAAGCTCGGAGGAAGGACGAAGGAGGAGGAACGTAGAGAGAGAGAGGAGGAGAGAGGAGGAGGATGAGAACGAGGAGAACGAGGAGAGAGAGAGAGACGAACAAGAGGAGGAGGATGAGGACGAGGAGTACGAGGAGAGAAAAAGAGGGCGTCGGAGGCGGCGGCGGCGTCACGGTGTGTTTTATTTACCGAGCAGAAAAGCCTAGACTTTGCACTACGCCACCGGTGCACGACGCCCCGGCGTGTCTTCCAGCGTGTGTACAAACGCGGCCCGGCCCGGCCCGTCCACACGGGGAATCATCCAACCACATCCAGACCGTTTACGACAAAACTCGCTACGCAGACTGTTGCGATCGTCGTCGTCGTCGTCCACCGTCGTCATCTTCGTCGTCATCATCGTCGTCGTCGTCGTCGTCTACCGGCGCTGCGGCGTGTGTAATGGGCAAGTAGTGGGCGGTCCAAAGTAAACGCGACAACCGGGTCAGACCGTCTGTCCCTGTTCGCGGTGTTGCTCGCAATACCTATCGCAGGACTTCGTCTTATCAACGCAGCTACGACCTGGAACATCAGACTTCCAACGGCACGCGAAGCCACGGCACGTGAAGTTTCGAGCACCGGAAAATCACTTTTGCAAACCTATGAAGTAATTATCAATTTGATGCAACCATTTTCCAGGCGATGAATAATTGACGAATTAATGGACGAATTAAGAAGATTCAACGACATCAGTGTATTAATTTCAGATTAATATAAGACTATTCGTAGAAGAAAGAAATTTCTATTTGGCTCCTGTGTCTTATGATCAATGCAAACATTTTTTATATTCTTTATAAGATCCGCAGTCTAATTTTATGGTCCTTCGAGCCGGATTCGTTACCATAGTGAGGAAGAACCAGTGACGAGAACAGTGAAGTGCAATCGGACCATACCGACTGCCCCAAAAAACACTAACCACGCGTGAAAGCAGTGACAAAGAAAAGTTCGTGAAATTCGAAAACGCTGAAACCGTTAACTCGCACCGTGCGACCGTTCGAATCATGGATGACCTCCAGCGTGTTATCATAGAGCAAGAGCGGACAATCGCTCAAATTGAGCGCGCCTTGCCCAATTTGAAGAAAGTGGGTGTTCAAAATTATACCGCTGCAAAGGTCAAGAACCGAAAGCAAGCGCTGGACCAACTTTGGGACAAGTGTCAACAGCTGGACACCCAACTATATCAGGAAGCGACCGAGGAGAACTACAAAGAGCTGGACTATTTCAAGGAGGAGGCCTTCTCCAGGGCGGAGGACGTGTATCTAGCGACTACCGACTACATGGCTGAGGTTCTTCACAGGCTGACCAATCCATCCTCCACCCACCTGGCAGGGGGCGACTCTCAGGACAACTCTGCTAGCGTCCCAGGTCGTAATACAAAATTATCCCGTATAGATGTACCGATATTCTCAGGTAATCGTCTTGCGTGGGAAGATTTTCGCGATATGTTCGAATCGCTTGTAATCTCTAACGTGACGTTAACGAACGTCGAGCGTCTTCATTATCTGAAAATCAGTTTAACGGGAGAAGCGCTCGAATTAGTGAGTAATATTAGAATCACGGAATCAAATTTCTCCCACGCGTGGAAGAAACTCACCGATGAGTACGAGAACACGCGATTGCTTATAGCGACTCACTTAAACGCGATTACGGACATACCGGTTATGAAATTCGAATCTGTAAGCGGACTCCGTGCGTTGCGTAATACGGTGAACTCGTCAATCGACGCCCTCAAAAATCTCGGCCGTCCCGTAGACAAGTGGGACGATTGGCTTGTCCACACTCTAGGCAAAAAACTGGCTCCACGAACGCGACAAGAATGGCAACTTCAACTAGGAGAGTCCTACGACCCTCCGTCGTTCGATCAATTCATCGCGTTTATTGCCAAGCGAGTGCGAGGTCTAGACGAGGGCCCCGCCGACTCATCCAATGCGACGCGTACGGTTGCGAAAACGCATATAGCGAACGCGCCCCCCAATAGAGCGAGTGCGAATAAATGCCCACATTGTTCCGGGAACCATCCTCTATATCGTTGTGACGAATACAACCGCGCCGATCTACAACGCCGATACGCTCTTGTAAAACGAACGAAGTGTTGCATGAATTGCCTACGTAAAGGACACTGCCCGAGCGAGTGTCGCAGTCAAACGAGATGTTATAAATGCAGTCAAGCGCATCATACGTCGTTACACCGCGATACAGACACCTCAACCGCGGGCCGTGATCAACAGGCGAAAACATACACTCCTGCAAGTGCCCCCACCAATCCTACGACAGCGAGCGTTTCCGAGAGCGCTAAATCGAATTCGAACGATTGCCGAATCTATCCGACCGAGACGTCATCCGTACATACGGTACTTCAAACACAAACACGCGCCCGATCGGTTATTCTTGCGACAGCGCGTGTCATCCTTCGCACGGTAGAAGGCCGAACGATACAAACAAAGGCCTTACTAGATCAAGGTTCCACATATAGCTTCATATCCGAAACACTTGCCCAGACGTTACGCACCCGGAGGCGAAAAACAAGTCTGACCGTCAATTGTTTTGGCGATATATATAGCGGCAAATCGAAATCATTCCTCAATCTCGGACTTGAACCTGTGCATGGGAAGGGACCGTCCCTCCCAATTAACGCGTACGTGTTTCAACGAATAACTTCGTATGCGGCAACAAAGACTCGCCCTGTCACGTCTTGGCCGCACTTACAAGGTCTGGAGCTCGCGGATCCTGAGCCTTTCGACCACAGTCCGATACATTTGCTTATTGGCGCCGATCTTTACGGTGCGATTCTAGTTAACGACCTTCGTCAAGGGCCTTTCGGCAGCCCGACTGCACAACTAACGATATTCGGCTGGATACTTTCCGGGCCCTCCACCGATGTAGGGTCTGCCGCGCATTCGAGTGTCGCGTCTATCCATACGGTTAACTCGGAAGCCGACGAGTTACTCAAACGGTTTTGGGAAACCGAAGAAATATTCACGAGGCCGCATCTTACCGAAGATGAGAAACAATGCGAAAAGCATTTTTGCGAGACACATCAACGAGACGAAACGGGACGGTACGTGGTGCGACTTCCGTTCCAAACATTCCCCCCGCCGATAGGGGATTCCTTAGCAATTGCGGCGCGTCAGTACACTCGACTCGAGCGGCGGTTAGAGCGAGACACAGGTCACGCGCAATCATATCACGATTTTTTAACGGAGTATCGAGAACTCGGACATATGGAGTTCGTTCCGTTAAACGAACGCTCTAACGTTCCAGCATTATACCTTCCCCACCACCCCGTGATAAAGGAGGATAGTCTTACGACGAAATTGCGAGTCGTATTTAACGCGTCGTGCGCTACATCGAACGGGACGTCACTTAACGCGCATTTACGCGTCGGTCCCAAATTACAGAACGACCTGTCCGCTATTATTACGCGCTGGAGACAACATCAATTCGTTCTGACAGCGGACATTGCCAAGATGTTCCGCCAAATTCGCGTGCACCCGCTTGATTGCGATTATCAGCGCATACTTTGGCGTCCTCCCGGCAGTGACGTTGTGAGGCCCTGTCGACTAACGACCGTCACTTACGGTACCGCGTGTGCCCCCTACTTAGCTATACGCGTCCTGAACCAATTAGCCGATGACGAGGGCGACAAATTTCCTCTTGCTAGGACTATCTTGCGGCAAAACATCTACGTAGATGACGTGTTATTCGGCGCTGACGACTTAGATACCGCGCGTGAGATGCGTCGTCAAATACGGGATTTACTTCTTGCCGGTGGATTTCAGTTACACAAATGGGCAGCTAACGATCCTGTCCTTTTCGACGAGAGTCCGCAGAAAGATCACGAACTCCCACTTGACCATCCCCTAGAAGTCGATTCGAATTTGAAAATTCTTGGCGTAGCGTGGTCCCCGCGGACCGATAAATTCTTTTTCCGAACAAATATTCCTGGTGACATTGGCTCAACGAAACGAACCGTGTTGTCATCCATCGCAAAGCTATTCGACCCAATGGGATGGGCTACCCCTATCATAATCACGGCGAAAATCTTGATTCAAGAGTTGTGGGTACGCGAACGCGATTGGGACGAAAAGCTTCCTGCCGACCTTTTCGAGAAATGGCAATCGTATTGCCAGTCACTTCAAACCCTGAATGAAATCCGAATTCCCCGTTGGACCGGAGTAACGTCTAGCACAGACGCGTATGAATTACACGGATTCTCCGACGCGTCGAGTCGGGCGTTCGCAGCTGCCGTGTATATCCGCGTGATTCAAGCAGACGCAAACGTTAAGACCACCTTGATAGCCGCGAAATCTAAGGTGGCCCCGCTTAAAACACTAAGCATTCCACGTCTCGAGCTGAACGCCGCAGTTCTATTGTCAAAACTCATGGAATCGATTCTTTCCACTCTGCAGTGCGCCAACGCGACGATATACTGCTGGACTGACTCTACAGTCGTTCTCGATTGGTTGAATAAACATCCTTCCACGTGGAACACGTTTGTAGCCAACCGCGTCGCGGATATTCAGACGCGTCTTCCGTCGGCCTCATGGAAACATGTTCCTACTGCCTTCAACCCAGCTGATTGCGCGTCCCGCGGCATTCTCCCGAGCGAACTTCGCGATCACGCTATCTGGTGGCACGGGCCACCCTGGCTGGGTAGATCGCCGCAACATTGGCCTGCTCGACGAGCGGATTATCGAGAAATCGACCCAAATCACGATGCTACCGTGACCTCAGAACTTCGCGGGGGCGTGATTCATACCGTGATACCGGAGACAAAACCCATGGAATTGCCCGAGCAATTCTCTTCGTGGCCGAAGCTCCTTCGAATTACCGCCTACCTCCTTCGATTTGTAAAGAACGCGAGAACTAAACGATCGTCGGAGAAAAAAGATTTCGCCGTAGAAATCCGCGAGGCTCGACTGCATTGGTGCAGAATAGCCCAGTGCTCGGCCTTTCCCAGTGAAATCCAAGCGCTCCGCCAAGGACGCGCTCTCCCGTTAAAGAGCCCGTTGCTCAAACTACACCCCTTTCTGGACGAACACAACATCGTACGTCTTGGCGGGCGGCTAAGACACTCAACGTTGCCGTACGATGAGAAACACCCCATCATACTCCCCAATGGTCGAATAGCTGAGCTCATTGTCGACCATGCGCATATTCGAGCCCTACACGGAGGTCCGCAATTGACACTCCGAATCATACGACAAATGTTCTGGGTCATTGGCGCCAGAAATATGATACGATTCCGAATCCATCGTTGCGTCGCTTGCACACGACAGCGGGCAACTTATGGGTGACCTTCCCTCCGCGAGAGTCACTCCTTCGAGAGCGTTTCTTCATACCGGCGTCGACTATGCCGGGCCGTACAACGTCTTACCCGTCACGGGCCGAGGTCAGCATACCCGAAAAAATTATGTTGCGTTGTTTGTATGTCTATCCACGCGGGCGATCCATTTGGAGCTAGTTGGTGATTGTTCCACTAGCGCGTTTCTCGCCGCGTTCAACCGATTTGTATCGCGCCGCGGAATTCCAAGCGATCTGTACAGCGACAACGGAACTAATTTTCAAGGAGCCGACAGAGAACTTACTCGCGCGTTCCGTACCATTACGAAAGACGCCAACCTGGCATCTCGACTCGCCACCGACGGAACCACGTGGCATTTTATACCTTCCGCGGCTCCTCACTTCGGTGGACTTTGGGAGGCCGGGGTCAAGGCTATGAAGCACCACTTGCGTCGTGTCGTGGGCGCACATACTCTCTCCTTAGAAGAGTTCACAACGCTACTCTGTCAGGTCGAAGCATGTTTAAATTCGAGGCCAATTTCCCCCCTGACGAACGATCCGCTCGATCTTACCGTGTTAACGCCAGGACATTTTCTGATTGGCGTCCCATTAACAACCGTCCCCGAGGAAACGGTTCTAAATGCAAATGAAAATCGGCTAGCTCGCTACCAACGCGTTCGACATATGTACGAGCATTTCTGGCGCGCTTGGTCTCACGACTATCTGCATTCGCTGCAGCAACGGCACAAATGGACGAAAGAGACTCCCAATATCCGCGTAGGGAGGATCGTTTTACTAAAAAATAATCTTTTACCACCGTGCAAGTGGGACTTAGCGCGAGTCGTCGATTGCCGTCCAGGAAAGGATAGCAAGGTCCGCGTGGTGACGGTCCGAACCGCTACCTCCACCTTTACGAGACCAATCGGCCAGATTTGCCCTTTACCGGTCGCGGCGAGCGAAGCGGAGTAACGTTACTCATGGATTATAAGTTGTTTTTGTTTTGTATCGCGAAAATATAAGCGTTACCGATCGTACCTGGCGGATACGAGGCGGGCGGTCTGTTCCGGCTGAGCCGATACGCTCGACCTCGTCTGCGTGTTTTCTATGTGTAAGAACCTAAATTCAAACACTCAGAAAGATATCGAGCAACGGAGAAAAACATTGCGAGCGTCGCGAAGTCACCGTTGCCCGTGAACCAGCGAATTCGAATCAGAAGCGTTTGGAACAACGTATCGAAAACACGAAAAGTAGAGCGTCGCGCCGAGCGAACGAGAAGTAGACGAGATATCGAGGAGAATCTAGGAGCCCGTGCTCCACTCCGCAAATTAATAAATCTATTTAACGAGTTGAGTTTTCATTTAATACGGTGTTCTTCGTTTCTCAATTTAACCCGGTGTTCTTCCTTCCTCACTTGAACCGGCAACAAATAAATATTTAGAGTGTTCCGATAAAACGAAGGTAAATCGAACAACTAGGATTAGAGATTACATCGTCGATACAGAGATTTAGAAAGCCATCAGCCATTCGAGAATGTACCCCGCGCTTTAAAAATCTGGAACCACCGAATCCGGTTCGTTGACGACTTGCACGAAAATTTCCGCGCCGAGATAAAAGAGTCGTAAGGTGCGGACCGGAACAGTAGGTGCCGCATAAAATGCAGCTGAACAGTTCTTGCGCCCGAGACGGTAAAACGTAACTCACGCGACACCCGGAAGGAAGTAATTGTGCCCTGTGTTTCCTCCGGCGCGGCGGGGCAGTTTCTTTTGACATGTTCATGGCAGACACATGGTCGAAGGAAGAGTGGCTCTCAAAGGAGAGAATTATTTTCGTGATCGGTATCGACGGGTGTTCATCTAGAACGCTTTTCAAACGATTATCCCGTCGGCGGTGGCAGTTGCGAAATCGAACTGATCGTGTCTTATCAACTGTCCGACCCGATTTACCGGATGTTCGACATTAACGAACGGAACGTGCATTTCGAACCGCTGCTGGTAAAATTGTTGTCGTATTATTTTCAAGTTTTAAAAATTGTCAAACGAAGAGTTTACATTCTTATTTAAGGGTTTAGTCCCGTTTCTAGGATTGCGAGGGTGCGGAATGCGCCATCTGTCAAAAGATCAATCTAGGCCGCAGTCGTCCTGAAAAGTCCTATTTGGAAAAATTACTGATAGCTGAATTCATTGACAAAGGAAAGCGTGTTATTAGGATTTTAAACTCCCGACAAATCACAGTGCTTTATGGATACATGAATGAGGAAACGAATATTGATAGATTGTTCCTCAGATATTCAACTATAATTTCTAAAATTGACTTTTGACCGGACTTTCGGGGCGAACACCCCACTGTGCGTCGTTTCCGCACTTGTACGACATTTTCGAAGGTACTTCTTGCAGACCCATTATTTAAACTGTAGTTTATATAACTTAAAATTTATTCAACTTCATACGATGCCTTTATTTTCGTTCTCGGCCAACGGAGATTATACAGTCATATGCCGCTTGTATCACAGAGTGCATTTCTGCCTTGAAATTGGATAGATTGTTTTTATATAAACGGAAATACGAATTTTCGGATAGCGTTGCGACGTGTTTGCACAGCAGGCTATCGGGAACGGCCACGAATTTGCAGCTGCGATTACGAATTCTGGCTGGGGTCTGGCCTCGATGGCGTAGCAATCAAATTATCGTAGCAGAGGGCTCGTTTCAGACAACGATTTTAAATGGGGTTGGAGAAGGCCACGAAGGGAGCGATCAAACTACAGGAAACAAGCCCTTCTCCGATGAAACAGGAAGCATGAACACTATCGAGTTTTGTATAAACTCGTTAAGAGCTCGGCGGATAACGGATCGCGTCTGCTTCAATCGGGAGATCAATCAATTATTACTCTGAGTACCTTCGTGCTTCGTTCAGGCTGACGGTGAATTCGAAAGCAGAACGCATTCGGTGCAAGACAAAATACTATCGTTTTGTCGCGAACTGATTACGAGTGTTCATCACGCGAATAAAGTACTGCAATCCAGGGTGAGTCTCGTAATGTGACGATCTCAAATGACTCGTAAATTATTTGTTGTACGAGAAAATGTTTCCAACAAAAGCTGCATGGTTTCCTGGGGGACATACAGCGCTCTAATTTGATTTTTATTACTTTTGCTTTTTTATCGAGATACGAGCAGACATACATACGTATAAATTATGAAATTCTGCGTAAAAAAATATTATACAAAGCGGGACTTATTCCTTCGTCACTGTTTGATTTTACCGCGATATCTCCGCTATATCTGCACCCTAAGAAACGAGGACAGATTTTAATTGAAATGGATATTCTGCACTGTTTGTAGCCATGAAAAGATCGGAAAGTGTTCCCAGACAAGTTAACTGGGGCCCACGCTGTCATTTTTCTGATTGAATCCGAAATTGAACCGCAAATCAACCGTTCCGTGAAACATCGGATAAATGAAAACCGTAATAATCCTCGGTACAGCATAATCATCCTGAACGTCTTAATTATCGCGAAACGCAGCGTCATCGGAGCAGACATCGGTCGTACGACGTCCACTCACCTGTCCCACATGTCCCGTGACGGTTCATACGTTAAGACCATTAAAAACTGTAGCGACAGCTTGTTTTCTCCTGAAAGGCTATTGTGCCATGAGGTCTACATTAACGCGGATACTCGAAGGACACCTGTGCAGCCAGACGAACCGGCATCGAACGTGTTCTACCCCTGTTGTCCCGCAGATACCGATGGCATTCATTCAAGTCTCGAAATGCCTCGCGAGCGCTTGCTATGATTAAAATTCCCTTCTCCAAATTACAGTGACACGCGGACAGTCGTCTCACGCGATCGCAATTTCGCAAAAACGGAATGCAAACGTTTAAGAGGATCGAGGACTATTGAAACTTCAGAAAATCGATTTACTCGCTACAGAAGCGTCATTCGTTGCGAACGTATCAATAATTTTAGGCAATTTTCAACACTTTTTTCGACTTTGTTTTTAACATTTCAGACGATTTATTCTGCAAATGGTCAAATGATCCTTTACGTGAAAAATGTGTGAAATTGACACGAGGGACGGATGAGGATTGAGTCGTTCGTCGAGGCTGATGTTCGACGAACAGCTTAAAATTGGAATAAAACACGAAACCGGCTGGGAAGTTGATATTCTTGGCTCGTCGAAAATTTGCAAACAAGGGGCCAACGGAGTCTCTCGGCATTGTTCCCGCGGAGCGGTGCGAGTATTGTCAAATGTCTGCGCGACGCGTCCTTGCCCGAGCGTGAAGCGTCGAATAGCGCGCGTCCTCGCGCGAGTGCAGGTGCGCCTGTATGCAAATGTCGGGGCCGCGAGAGCACACGAGCGTTAATTGAAATAACAGTTAGACTAGTGAATCATTCAATTAAGCGAATTCCGAACGAGTCGCGCGACTCCGCGGCGCGGCTCAACGCGGCGTCTGCGTCATTTCGATCTAATTACGACGCCGAGCTAAGTGGCTGAGTGGATTTCCTACGTTCCCGTGAATGCGAACGAATTTCTGCGGCGGGCGTCCTTTTCACCGACGCCGACGAGCGTTCGAGCCCTCGCAACGGCTCGCAGACATTTGTTTGTTCATGGAAATTGTAATGCCACCGAGAAACTGAAAATTATAGCGTTGATGAAATTTCACGGTAGCCCAATTCTTTCTTATTCAAAATGGCGGCCTCATTCTTCGCCCGGACTCGCCTCTATCGTTAACTCCATCTCGACTTATACTGTGCGAATAAAAAAGGTAAATCGCGTTGCCCTTGAAATATATTGTCAAGGTCGACATTCTGATCAAACTTTTTTCCTATACATGTACCCGTCGCCGAGATGTTTGCAACAGAAACAGTTGAGTATGCAAGTTTTAATGCAGAATGCTGCTGATTATTTCAAAAAATACATCGATACGTTTATCAAAAGTGTAAAGTCTTTTAAAGATTTAGTACAATGATAAAGTGACGTCACGCAGATTCCAAAGATGTATAATGGCTTATGGTACACGGAAAGGATGGACAGGAATGATCTTATGACGTCACATGTTCCGGTTATCTTTGCATCACTGGATTCTCGGCTTTCCTATACATATACTATACACACACATGCCGTGTCTATGAGACTTTATGGTCTGAGGTTCGCTCACCCGCCAATTCCAAAGGTTCGTTACTCGTGTTTAGGTTTTCGTGCGCCGAAATTCGGTTCGACGCGGTCGAAACACCCGCCTATACTTCTTCAGATTGCTACCCTACACCTTGCGTTCGGGCTTACCTATGCAGAAACCTTCACCAGCAAACGAACAACCCAATTAACTCGCGACAACCTCGGAACACTTCATCAACGTGTACCGCGAGTGCACACGCGCCACTGAAACCACATGCCGCGGATCCCGGCGCGCGTATAATGATATAATTGGTCGGCGACGGTGCATTAAACATTCCAGTTCGCCAGACAAAACAAAAACTTCGAGGAGGTATAGTGCACGCGCGCGGATCGGGGCTAGACCGTCTCTGAAATGAATAACCTCGTGTCTTTGCTCGACGGCGGCGCCTGGATTTCGGTGTAGTGTTTGCAGATTTTCGCACGCGCGTATATTCATCTCAGCCTCCGTTCCTCGCGAATCATTTTTCTACGGAGACTCGTATAATTTCTATGAACCGAGCAAATAATTCGTTCAACAATCACATTTACAAAGATCGAAGATAGTCCGGTCTCAAACAGACCAAACGTGAGATTAAGATTTATATTAGACACGGTCGGCTGCAATAGCTGGTTGGGTGTCTTCGGACACCATTTCGAGACCTCCTCGTGAGCGAACCCATTGACAGGGCGATCTTATACAGGGTGTCTCAAAATTTCTTCAACAGCTGGAAATGGGAGGTTCCTCAGATCATTTGAAGCAACATTTTCCTTTGCAAAAATGTTATCCGCGGCTTTGTTTAGGAGTTATTAACGAAAAATACGGACCAATCAGAGCGCGACCTAGACGCGAGTTGGCAGTCAGCCAATAGACAGTTGGCGCGCCGGGCCGCCTGTGCCAACTCGCGTCTAGGTCGCGCTCTGATTGGTCCGTGTTTTTCGTTAATAACTCCTAAACAACGCCGCGGATAACATTTTTGCAAAGGAAAATGTTGCTTCAAATAATCTCAGGAACCTCCCATTTCCGGCTGTTGAAGAAATTTTGGGACACCCTGTATAAGCAAATACATACTTTAGTTTCCGTATCGTTTTCCCATATCTTTCGCACCGAATTTATTGCGTAGCCTAAACATAGTTTACCACAGCGCCCCTACTTCGACGACCAAAATTCACCACCCACTCACCAACAGAAATCATTTACTAACCCAATACATTTTAAATAAAGATAGCCTATAAGAAAAGATCCGAGCTGACACGCGGCACCGAAAAACAGATCTCGAAAATCATTTGAACCGAAAAGAACGAAGCTTTTATCCCGAACCTGTACCTTGTTAAGTTTGAATATACATTAAAGTATTTTTTAACTTCCAAAATCGTCAATTTTATTTCAATTGGTCGTTGCTACTTCTGTAAGTATCGTCGCGAAGATCATTTTCCTTGGAGCAAAGATAAAGAAGAACAGCGGGGCGCCGTGTACACAGGTTAGAAATGATTACAGCTTAGGAATGATCTTGTGACGTCACATGTTCCAGTTATCTTTGCTTCACCGGATTCTCGGCTTTCCTATACCCATACTATGCACATGCCGTGCCTATGAGTTTATATGGTGTTCGGGTCCGGCTGCGAAAAATCGTTGAAATAATCCACACGCGATGAGACGGTCTTCCCGTCTCGCTTCTGGAGTCACCCTTTTCCTGTCGCTTTTTTTTCATCGGTCAACCCGCGGAGAATGAGAAGGCACCGGGCGAGTATAAAACTCGGCCGGGGGGCGCGCGGAGGGGGTTTGGTTTCGTGGCAGCGCGTATTATCGAGCGAACCTGCAATTATTTCGTAACGGTGATCTTATTATAAGGCAGATTTCACGTGCGACGGGAGCGGAACTCTCCGGCCGAAACGCTGGGCCGCCAGACGAGGACCGGAAACGGCTCAATTCTGTTTCCGATCGATTTAGCCGGGGCGCAGCTGCGTCCCATTCGTGCACAGCCGAACGTGATTTAACGCGTTTCGTTGTTGGTGGTGGGAAATCTTGATTTTTTATCGTTCGACACCGAGTGGATACATACGGTGCCCCGGCGCGTTTTGCCAGCCGTTAGCCGAGCTGTTTGTTTGCCGGCCACGGGGGGAAATAAATCTGTCGATTGAAATGATGAGACGGGGTAGGGGGTTGTAATTCATGACGCGCTTTGTTTTTCCGTGCCCTGTGCCCGCGCGCGCACGCACTCTCCTGTATTTGTTAAAAAAATATTTCATATCGCGTCCCCGTCGCTTTTCTACTAGCCATCTTGTTTCCACGGTTTTATTTGCGGGTAGAATCCTTTTATTTCTCGAACCTTGCAACAACTGTGTTACGTTATCGCGCGGACTGCATGGCGGATTCCGCGGATCGATATGTCTGACTATATTTTCGAAAATGAAAAATATCGACGGTAGCACCACCATTCGTATCGCTATTTGTTCCGATGATAAAATAAAAAATAACCCGGCTCGGGTTAATCTGGGAATCGAATTACACGATGCATTTTGTTAAACTATCAGCGAGCGCTGCGTTGTCTCATTGGAATGAAACATGGGGAGGGTGCGCGACTTCTAATCGCGGCAAATATGATAAAGAAAATGTTCCCGTTCCACGAACTAATCTAACGGTCGATCAGCGCGAGTAATCGAACGAAGACAGTGCAGCGGAGAGGAAATAAAATTGTAATCAGAACGTGGCGTGTCACCCTTCGACGTTGCTTACAACCAAAAGGGTTGCTAAAAAGGGTGGCCGTGTCCGCGACAAGGGGCGCCTGAAAGTTAATTCTTCCCCCTCGCGGCTGAAAATCGACCAGACGGCCGATCAAATTTTCTACAATGTCTCGCAATTTTCACGGTCGGGTTTGTAAGCCGTGACACGTTCTTCCTTGATTGCGTCGACATCGACGGGGGTTGTTCACGCCAACGGAACGCCAGATGTAGAAACGGTTCTTTAAAGAATTTGATTTCCCACGGAAATTGTCGCTGAACGGTCGCTGCCGGATAAAGAATATTCATACACGTCTAGGTGGACACTTTCACCATATTCTCTGTCATTGCTGTTACATACTAATCTTTAGGGATGTAGTTACAAACATTCAGAGATGTCGGTATATTGTTCCGAATTCTAGAAAATTTTTGGAGGAAGAGCGAGATAGTTTGATTTGGCTGTAGTCTATTTCAATCAGTGCAGATCATTTCTATTTTGCATAATGATCCGCATATAACGCGATGAAAAAATTGTTTTAAATTACTGTGTATCTGTATCTTATGTGGCAGTAAGTGTACAGTTGTCTTACGCAATGTTTTGCGTAAAATAATATAAAATAATATAAAAAGAAAATAATACAAAAAGGAACCTATTTCCAAAATGTCATCAAATTCTGACGATGGACGTAAACGGAAACTTCGCCTAAAATACATACAAATACAACTTTTTAAACAAGTTTTTGCTGTGCTCGTGATGATCTGGGGTTGAACACTACGCAGATGTTCCCGTTGAAGAATCCATTGACGTCGGCACGGCGATCAAAGCTGAAATAAACGTCGCCAAGAGAAAAAACGCTCCGCGTAGAAAAACAATTGGTCCGGCGCCGTTAATACGGAGCCGGTAGCTACGGCGAAGAATACGTGGCACGGCCATTTGTCAAACGTGCTCGTATCGGTAGATCGAAATGGACGCCGGCAATATATCTGCCTTGTGCTTTCTTCGATGTGTCCGCCACGGATAAGAATCGTGATGGTAGCCACCCCCTATTACAAGCATTTCCAGCCGTCCTCGTTGTTGCACGGCCGGAACAACGGGCGAACCCGATCGTCAACCGATTCCTGACGTATAGAGAAAGAGAAACGGAGAGAGGAGCACACAGAAACCGGTACGAACAATGCGCGTCGCGATTCGCAAACGATGACGAATGCTGCTTGTTACCGGTACCTACTATTGCTCGTTACCGTTTCTTTGGCTCGTGCAACACAGTGCCAGGGACGCGCAGAGGTCGTTTGTCAAGTAATGGGGTCACCGCAGTTTCGTCCCGGTGAAATACGCGAGTCCGAGACGTACATATTTGTGTGTCTTTTCCTGGGTTTCCTTCTTCTCGGCGATATATCTTCTTTATTAACGAGTCTCCGTTGTTTTTGCCGCGGGGCGAACAGTTGCCAAAACATCTCTATTGCAATTAAAGTAATCCGATCGACCCTGTCAGATCTACAATCCATTACCAAAAGAATTAACCCTTAGCACTCTAATGGTGACTCAGAGAGAGAGAGAGAGAGAGAGAGAGAGAGAGAGAGTCGCCATTAAAAATTGCTGTACCATCATTCAAAATTTTGTTTACATTATTAAATACGTTGGTGTCCAATCAATAGACAGCGGATCTTTATACAAAATAAACATTTCCCACTGGAAGGGTAACAAACTGGAGTGACATACAAATATATTTTTCTCTAACAGTATTTTGATATTCTACTAATGTTGCTGCTGTTACAAATTACACCTTCCCATTTCTTGTCATAAATGCATAAAATCCGCTGTCTACTAATCAATTGGTAAACATTTAGGTATTGTATGAGGTATTATATCAATTTTATATTCATACAAAGAAAAGGATTAATATAGAATAGAATTATTCTGGGTCGCGAAAGAAATGTATAATTTTCGAGTTAAAGTAGCTCCGAGTGCAAAGGTTTAACGATCTATATACAGTGAGTGTGCAAAGTGTTCGTACACTTTTTAAAAACTAATAACTTTTTTATAATTGTACCAAACGACCTGATTTTTTTATAATCAATTAGAAGTAATGGTTTACGAAATGATATGCAAAAAAGATTTTCCAAAAATTATAATTCACAAGGTTACATGCAAAAATAAAAAAGGAACTTTTTGAAACTTTTTTATTTGGGTCCTTAATGAAAATTTAAAATATATGTTTAGTCGATCGATGTTAGTTATACACATGCTGAAAATTTCATTGAAATCGATTAACATACACACGAGCTACAAGCGGTTAAAAATGTTGAAAATCGTAGTTTTACACGACTTTTGATTAGTTTCTGCTTTAAATCCACATAATCGTACATTTCTCGATGCGTGTCGTTTTTTCCTGCGTCAAACGATTTCGATGAAATTTTCAGTATGTGTGTAACTAACATAGATCTACAAAACATATATTTTAACTTTTCTTTAAGGGCCCAAATAAAAAGGTTTTAAGAAATGCCTTTTTTATTTTTGCATGTAACTTAAACTGTAAATTATAATTTTTGGAAAATCTGTTCTTCATATCATTTCGTAAAACAATGCTTCTAATTGATTATAAAAAGTCAGGTCGTTTGGTACAATTATAAAAAAAGTTATTAGTTTTTAAAAAGTGTACGAATACTTTGTACACCCACTGTATATCTCTGGCCGATTCATCTGGAATTATCGAAACAGAATGATTCGAATATGGTTGTCGCCGGCACCTTCCTTTCAAGCCCGCGCAGCGCAGCGAGGCGTTAAATAATCTCGACGAAATGTCATATTTATTGCGAGCTGCCGGTCACTAGTTACAGTTCGCACCGCGCAAAAACGATTCCGCTCATTACCATCGAAACAATTAATTACGCGTCGGTCTGGAGGGGTTGGGTCGACGAACGGGCATTTTGTAGCTCTGTTCGGCCGTTTTCCGACGTTTTTTTCCGGCGACGCGACACGACGCGCGATGGCCTGCGTATTCGCCGGTGACCGAACGGAGGGAAACGAATGCAGAACAATATTTCTCGGTGGCGGCGGCGCGTCGGCTGCCGATAAATACGGACTTCGCGCGTACAGCGAGGAGCGCCCTACCGGTTTTGCGGTATCTCGAACGGCTTAATGGCACTGTTAACTGCCGTATTATTTAACGGGGATTTATGCATTGCAGTCTGCCGATTAAAACACTACGGCGGCCGGCGCCGGCGGCCGAGAGGGGAGGACAGGTGCAGGGAAAGGTCGTGCGATATAGTGTGGGATTACGGGGATCGACAGGTTGAAAACGAGTTTTCTGCTGCAGCATTACAATAAGCTCGCCGTATTTTATCAAACATTTCAGCTCGCTTATTACCCATCGCAAATTCATGCAAACTTGACGATTCGACTGCCACGTCGTTGGTCGCATACGACTGACGCAATTCTTCCCGCTAAACTCCAAAACCAATTTTAATTACTTGTCGGAAAACCTATGAAACCAAGATTTTCGAAGAGAAACAATGAATGGAAGATTCGGAACCGGTCGCATCCTCCGTTGAACGGAGACCCAGCGTTCCTTATCTCGCCGGAGCAAATTCGTCGCGAGTGAATCACCGATACCGCATTATCAGCGAGCACCAGCTACCTCGTAATCGCTATAACATGCCTCTTAATCCGGAACAATATGCCGGTACAACGGTTCCCGGTGTCTTTTGTTCGGGAAACATATTCCATTAAAATTCCCGGAACATTTCCAGCGACCGCCGCGCCGAGTCGCGTCTCCGAGGATCCCAGAATTTTCCGTGAATGCAGAAGAACGCCCGGTACCATCTCTATCTCTCTCCCTATATTCCGGCGTGGAAGGGAACAATTCTAAGGTCGCGCGATAACACACCTCGTTGGCTGCGAGGTGGGTTCGAATCGCGGGGGTTAGAGGGAGGGGAAGGGATAGGAGAAGGAAGACGGGGTAGAACTCGTGCGTCATCCACGTCACGATCGCTGCCAATGGGATCTCGGATCCAGCGGCGATGCTATTGAGGATTTGCATCTCTTGCCTGCCGCGACGAATGCAAGAGGAAGCTCGGGTTCGTGAGCCGGTGCGACGAAAACGATGGGAAATCCGGTTGGGTATATACCGTATAGGTATGCCCCGTGCGATGGCCGAAGGTGCGACAAGGAGAGCAAACGGTATAGTTGGAACACGATAGCGTTGGATAGAACGAGACGGAAAGTCTCGCGGAGCACGTTGGATGGAAAGAGATGACGGGAAGAGAGAGAGAAAGGGAGAGACAGATAGGTACCGAGAGAAACGGAGCATGGTCGATGTGTCTAGCCTAGCCCGGTTGGCTGGTTGGCTGGCTGGCTGGCTGGTTGGCTGGCTGGTTCGGGTGGCTGGATGAACCAGGGACCGTCTAGCTTGCGTCTGCCCCGCACAAACTCGGCATTATCTATACGTCTAGACACCCCTGCGCCACCGAGAGAAGACCATAGCGGTTTGGCGCTCCGCTTGTAATTTACAGCGTGCCCCACCGTGTCTCTACATCTACGATCCCGCAAATTTCTCTCTGCAGCCGCCCCTGTCCCTTTGCTCCCTTCCCTGTCCTCCCTCTCTCCCCCTTTGTCCGTCTTTCTCCTCTCCTTTCACCTGGCTCTTTCCACGCCACCCCATTGACCTTCGTCCCCGTGCATATGTACCCGGCAGACACGTTCCTTACCGCGATCCTTGCGATCCTCGTGGAACGCGTCAGAGATAGAAAGAGAAAGAGAGAGAGAGAGAGAGAGAAAGGGAGATGGTGGCTCGGTGTCTCGTAAGCGTCGCGAGCACCGCGGGAATGATCGATTGACACGAAACACTCAGAGGCTGAGGATGCACACAGAAGTGGCGCGGCAACACGCGAATCACTGCGGGAATTCCTCTGAACACGCTCTCTCCGGGCCCCGATGTTGATGACGCTCGCGTGCGGGACGCGGCCACTTCAGATATCACCGGCGCGGCGGTGTACGCGCGATCGAGGGGATCGCTGATAGGCCACGTGAAAAGGGAAGCAGGCGTCAATTGGTATACACGGGTGTACACGGCCACGCGTGAAGAGAGTGCGAATATTGGTATCGTGATAACGACATGGGGTGGAGGAGGAGGAGGAAGAGATGAGAGGAGGGGTGGAAGAGAAAGAGAGAGAGGATGCGCAACCCCTCGCGTGTCCGAAAGTACGTGGGCTCTCTACCCCTGGCCGCGTTATCTCCCGAACGGGTAGCGTATATCGACGATCTTTCGGTGATTAATTCCAGCTGTTGGTGCCAGGAGGCTCCAGCCAATTGAATCTTCCTCTCTCTCTCCCGTCAGGCTCGCTCCGTTGCCTTTTATCCCTTCGGCCGGCTCGCGTTTCCTCGATGATGGCTTTCCGAGAAAGAGGACCGCCGCCGTGTAAATAATAGATCTCGTCTAATCGGCTTATCGTGTCGAGGACAGGTGAAGAGGGAGCCAGGGAGGAGGGGGAGAGGCGAAGGGCGGTGAAGAGCCCGTTGTCCACTTTTCCTTGCGAACTTACCAGGTACCTGAAAGAATAAAGTTGCGCGTTCTCTTTTCTAAAGCTTGGTCGCGTAACGCGCGCAACCTTCGAATTTCTAGAACGCAATTTTCCCAAAGGAATCGGTCCTCGCTAATGCAAGAGTGGCTACGGAAGGAGAGACGGATAAAGGGAGGCGTGATAAAGGGGGGCTACGAGAGTAAGAGAGAGAGAGAGAGAGGGGGGGGGAGGGGTGGTGAGAAGGAAGAGAGAAAACCGACAGAGCTCGGGTGCTAGTGGCGACGGAGTTTGAGGGTTGAACGAGCTGACGCTTTAAGCGATGTAAGTTACAGAAACTACGCTTCCGACCGGTCTCGGGCGCAGATTAGTCGTAATCTCGGCGCATTGCACTCTACAGCCGTTTCCATCCCCCGAGCACCCCCTCCCAGGCCGACCTCACAACTACAAAGGTTTCCAAACCGTTACCTTTCTCGCCGAACCAAGACGAACGTTCCAGGACGCACCTAAATTCACGTACACGTGCATCGCCGCCGCGCGACAGACTCTACTTGCCGCGGTATCGCCGCTTTGATTATTTCCTGCAGGCTTTAACCGAGACGTCTACGCCTTCGTAGCCACGAGTTACAACTGCGCCGGAGATTAAACGCTTCTTGGTTTATAGCCCGCCAGGGTCTTTAGGCTCGGTTTACGTGGCTCGATGGGATTTTCCGTGGTAACCCGTCTCCCTTTTATGCAGCTCTTACTGGAAATCGATAGCACGCCGATTCTGCTCGCCACTTGCCCCGGAAACTTCCGCCTTGCCGATCCGTGGATGCATGACCACCTGACAGTCACTTCTTCCGAGGCGATATTAACACGTTGAGTGCCACGCTGATTTTTCAGGAAGTACCCGTCAGGCCACACGTGCCGCTTAGAAGCGCTGAAATTGTAGGGCCCAATGTTGTCAGCCAGCGGTGGTTGACGCGGCCTAAACGGAAAGTCTAGTGTCAGCCACCGAAGGCTGACGTGGCGCTCAACGTGTTAAATCACGCCTGACCGCAAAAACACTTCCGAATCAAAGTTCCCCGACGTCTCCTTCGCCGAATACTTTATTCATACACGGATGTCGAGGGCTTGATAGATCACCATTCGTTCTCGTGTATACGGGGACTGTGTAGGATAATTCTGTGGTTACAATGAAAAACGCCACATGTCACAATTTCAAAAAATTTCAGTTTATGCATTAATTGAGCTCTATCATATATGATTTATGTAGATTCCAGAAAAAACAAATTCGAAAGGCTGAAAAAGTTAATGCATTTAACCGGTGCCCTATGTCGAGGTGCATTAGTGATCAAAACTTTAAACGAATTATCTCGAAACTGAAAGTATGTGACATACGGCGTTCTTCCTAACAACCACAGATTTCATCAACGGGAAGAATTTTTATCTTTCGCTCGTCGGGTCTGACTCCTCCTACTATAGCAACGAAGATATCGAACAAACCGCAAAGGACGCCGAGGGTGCAGTCTGCTCTTCGACTTACATTGTTAGACTTCACTTACATTGTTAGCTGCTACAGCATCGAAACTGTTTCCGGTTTCTTGCGAGGAACGAAGGAAAAATGGTAGACAAAGGGCAAGATAAGGCTGAGGACAGGAAGATCGAGAAAGGTCATGCAAGACGGAGAGATCACGCGAAGAATGTGGTGATTTTCGACAAGATCTGGTACGCACGACTCGTTCGTCTGTCATTGTCGTTCGAAGTCATCCGTTTGATCGATGACATTGTTGAATTTTTAGCAAAGAAGTCACTTTGCAGGACGAAATCTTTCGACGTACCTGGCCTATGAAATACGAACACCTGACCGGTGAATTCTTCAAAAAGGTACCACGAGAAGATTCGAGGGGAATGCACGGTACAGTGTCCACGATATTCACCACTCGAATTTTAATGTGTCCCGGTGTCGTTGACCGTAGGTGCTGGCCGAAGAATGCAGAAAGAAGGGACTTCCGGCGGACACCTTCGAACGTAAACCGCCGGAAGATGCGATTAAACGTTCGCCAATTCCCCTAAAACCGTCGCCAGCCATTCCCAGAACGACATCCGGGATGGTGGGCCTGCGATCACTCGGCTCGGAATACAATCTCGAATTCACCGGCCGCTGGTATATTTCCCCAAGATGGACGATCGAACCACCGATGGAATCCGGCGAGTTCCGTGTCACGCAACAAAACTTCATCTTTCTCGGTTAACGTGTAGTAATGCTATTCAAGGAAGTAGACTCGTTTTACCAGGATTGCAAGGGTGCGGGATGCGCCTTTTCATTTCTCGATAATGCGGTTTTTCAGTAGATAAAAGGCGCAGGCGCCCTCAAAAGTCCTACTTTTACGTTTACGAGGCGTAATTTGTCGCAGCTTTATGCTTCCGAATAATGCAAACTAAAAATAGGACTTTCGAGGCCGCCTGCGACCTAGATTGATCTTCTATCCAGCGTTTTTGACCACTGATAAACCCCGTCTTTGCATTATCGAGAAATGAGAAGTAGTGTAGATTAACGTGTAGATGCAATCAAGGTACGCGATTACCGAGTTGTTAGAGCATATTTTGCACCGTCAATCTACGTATCGCATTCAGATAATCAACATGAAATCACATCGTTAGATTAAACTTTCATGAAGGCCGTAGCATAAAGGAGTACAATCTGTCAATCGGTTGACTTAGCGTTAACACTAGATTTATCGATATTGATAAGAACAGATATATAAAGCACCATACATATGCAATACGCAAGCGTTTAAAGTTAAACAGTCAGAGAAAAAATATCTTCAAATACGTATTCATCGTGTATAGTTAAAACATAATATTTATTGTTCGTATGCCGCGTAAAATCAACGGGATCCATAAATCTTAGTGTTGATACTCAATCGAGGAGTTGGTACAAATTATTGACTGCATGTTTTTTTCTGTATACAGTGCATTGTTCACTGTAACACGTATATTAAAAATAGATCGTGAAGATGGGGTTTAATTGCAAACAGTATGGCGATGAGAGTGGTTTTCTTTTCGGAGAACATGAAAAATGTCGGAGTAATATTTATATCGAAAATATGCTTTGTACATGATATTTAGTCACTCTAAAATGAGAGAGGTTCGTTTCGTTCGTAGAGTATTTACACGCCGAACCATTTCTTTCTGAGAGTCGGTGGTAACTTTTCTGTTAGAGATATCGGGTTCACTTCGACCGCAACCATTTCTTCGTCATTTAACCAGTCCAGATAAACCAGGTGCTGTGAACAGTGCGAACAACATTTCCTCTTAGTTTTATTCGAGATTTCTTCAATGGAGAATTAAATTTACCTTGTATTTCTTCAGAACTTGGAAGGTCTGCTGGGATTGTGAGCTCAGGATCGAGCTACTGTCCTCCGTGATGTCGCCGTTTTCGCGTCTCGGAATTTTCGCCTCTTTGTCCGGGAGCTCGTTCGACTTATTGATCACGTAGACCGTCGAGTCGTCGTGCATGATTATAATCTTCTCGTTCCGCGAGTCGAAAATTATGTTCGTTATGGGGAATGATCGCGCGAGCCATTGTTTCGGCAGTCGGCTTTGCAAGTTGTTCGAGAATTTCGTGTACTGCCTCTGTAAAAGGTTATACTCGACGATCTGAAATGAAATCCGGGGATTGAGTGCTACAGATAATTGCCGATAAAACCGCGGCGTTTTACGGTTTTTAATTTTGCTCGCGGTGAGATATTGGAAGGGAGTTATAGCAGTAATCTAGCGGAAGCTCCACGGAAGGCAGGAAATGCTGCGGATGGATTAGACGTTTTTTACGGGTTGCTGTAATTACTGTTAACTCATCGTTTTACGACGCCGGGTTGCCTCGCTCTAATGCCATAATATTTCACGGTTGACCCTATTTTTCTTACCTTATGGTCAGAATACACCACGACCAAGTTCAGAGTATCTTTCTGTACAGCCATTGCCGTTGGAGGACAATTGTACTTAGGCAGCAACCACGCCACCGGCGCGTCTGTGTTCACAGTTTCGCTAACATTGTAGATAGCAATTGCGCCTTGGCGGTCGGCGCAAACGAAGTATTTACTGTCAGGGGAAAAACAAACCAGTCCTACGTTTACGATAGACTCTTCGTTCGTGTGAAATGAACCGAGATGCCTCAAACGTTTCTTTTCTACTTTATAGAACGTCACAGTGTTCCTCTTTTCATCATTGTTGATCGTTACGAATAATTTACCGTTCGGACTGAATAACATTTTCTGTATCCTAGTTGCAGAAATGTCGGAGTCGTTCTTTGACAATTGCGTATCCCCCTCGACAACATCAAAGTTGAAAACTCTAACGTGACTATCGGTCGAGTAGACGATTGTTTTCGAGTCTTTATTGATGGCGCAAGAAATAATATTTTCGTCTCCTTTCGTTTTCAATTGTAGCAATTTGATAGGCTCCTCTTCTAGCTGATGTATCATACCGGGATGAACAGATTCTGGAGAAACTTTAGTAGGAGAACCGAGCCTCCACAATTCAAGGAAATTTGTGTATCTTAATAAAATACACCTAGATTTTCTACAAACGGTAGAGCACGGTGGCTGAAGCAACGGGGGATACTTAACAAGGACCTTGGGTGGATAGCTCGATTGAGCTAGATATCCATCCACGCCGGCAGAATATAGTTTTCCATCTGCGTCCACGAGAGCTCTCACATCGTGCGCATGCAACCGTCTTTCTATCCCTTTTACCCATTGTGGTTTGCCAGTAGATTTTGTAATTATTTTACAAAAACTTCTTACCACAGGATCAACGCCGGCGCAATATACAATGTTCATATCGTGGGATAATGTAACAGCTAATACATCCGCGGTATGGCTTTCGTGGGATTCGATTAAGGTACCCATGTGAGGATCCCAAAACGATAAACAGCCACGCGAATCTCCAGAAACTATAACATTATCGTCTGTAACAGCTAAGCACCAAATAATAGTTTCTTTCTTAGTCTCTTTTCTAGATGTTGTCATTTTGTGAATCGCATGGCCGGATATAGCGCTCCAAACCCTAATCGTATCTACGGATCCTGTGTAAATCATTTCTCCTGTGTTGTCCCATTTGATGCAAAGAATTCTTCCCTTCTGTTTGTCAAATATTCTTTCGTATATCAGAGCGTCGTCGGTTACAGTAAACGTATTGATGTACCCGTCCTCCGTACCAATAGCTAAACAAGTTTTCTTATGATTGAGATCCATGCACCAAGCTGCACCTCCTGTGACTGCAACCTTGCTTTTAATAGACAACGTTGTTAAATTATACTCTGTTATCATCCCATGGAGACCCGTCGAGAATAATCTTGGACCGATCCACAGAATACTCTCAATGGAGTTTTCTTGACGTCCAGCTATTGTATATTCCACAAAAGGTGCATTCCCAACATTCCAAACTTCAATGGAATTGTCATTTCTGTAAGAAAAGATTAGTAAAACATTTATTACAGTTGTACTTAACGTGTCAGCTACATATTTAGGTGTACACAGAAACTAACCTCGCAAGTGCTAACTTCCTGGTTTTTGATTCGTAAGACAAACAAGTAACAGAACGAGGTTCTAAATTATAGAACCTAATATTATGTATTTTACAGGTGGACATGATTTATTTATATATTCGTAAGATCATTTACAACAGTGTCGTTAATCTAATTGTACAAACTATATTTACACACTAGAAAACATAACCACAACTGTCACGCACGTGGACCGTCGACTCTGCAGTCGAGTCTTTTCGCGTTTTTATATTGGTACCAGTCCAGTATTTCATAGAACTGTAGAGTACCTAAATTCGATTTTTGGCATGCTTGAAATTATCGATAAAATCGATCGAGGAAGATACATTTTCAAATTATGTACAAATTATTTTTGTAGAAGATATATATAGACAATAACGTTGCATACAATTATGTAATTGTAAATTAACAGGTGCCCGATGCTCGGCAATGAAAACGTCGCTGCATGGTTATTCTGGTTTTACGACAGGAAAAGGTTATGTTGCACATTATTACGTATAAATATAAACATATAAATAGTGACTCATCTGTATACGTACCATTTTTGCGAGTTATGAAACAGACTAAATGCGATTATATGAATACAATGAAAATTGACAAAATGCACATGTCACGACTTTTTACAATATATTTCTGACATGTTTCTTTTGTGAACAGAACAACGTAACTTTGTATCTTACATTGTTGGGAATTTCCTATAATATAAAGAGAAATAATCAGTCTTGTAATTCATTTATGAAATAAAGCCGCATGTAAAATAATACTATCTGTTTTGAAATAAATATTATGATATTATCAACATTTCTCATCGCTCAATCCAACATTATCAACGCTTCCAAAAAGTGATAAAATCGCACATCCGTTTAGCCATATATCAGTTGATAAAATTTTAATTTTCATTTCTAGGAAATTGCTGTATATAGTTTTGAGATGAAGTATAAACTTGGGAATAAAATATGTCGAAGTATTGTATTTACATATTACATATAATCAGATATAATGCAATCGATAATGTGACATATGTAATCATATGATTCATCTGTATACGTAAGATCATAGATCTCGTCGGTGGTATGATACAGGATCGCTAGCGAATCCACTGTTCGCAGAAGTGACATTATATCAAAGAGAAAGAGAGAGAGAGAGTATATATTGAATTGTTGAATGAATACTACATAGCAATTACTAGTTGCATTTGAGCGTCTTATTGGGTTATATTTTTAACGTTCCAGAATCATTATCTGCGCTCTCTGATCGCGCAAGCGCACATACCGAAAAAGACTTTCCAACATTCAACCTACTTCATATCAGTTACTCGCTTGAAGTTTCAGTCGAAGGTTGATGAGTGGGAGAATGTGACATCTTCGTGTGACTCCAACTGTACAATTCTGGTGCAAAACCGTGTTGCATAAATAAACGTAATCAACAGTGCAAACTCGTCGTAATTACCATTCGAAGCGTATCCGATCAACCCGTCGCTTCAACATCTTAAAACACTATCGAATAGGTAAATAATTCCTTGATTTTTACTCGGCGCACGAATGTAATTATCGATTGTAACCGTTTCTGGAAAGTGCGCATGACGCATCAAATTGACTCGCACAAACAGCAAGATATTTCTCTAATAAATATCGTATACAGATTGTAAACATAATGTTCCGCTGTGTTATTGCGGAAGAAAATTGTTTTCTAGAACATGGCACCGCTCTGCGGAAAATGTTCGCCCTCGACGTTTTGTACATTTAGCTGTCGTTGTAGGAAACGTTGATCCATCGTTTTTGTTTACTCTATCGCAATGTTGTTAAGTAGCTATCCGGGACTTTTAACTGTTATAAAGAAATTTACGTCTAAAGAAAGAGATAAGATTGCGGTTGCTCATTGACGAGAAAGTAAAATAGGTTAATCTAAAGCTGCGTCCACATTTGTTAGCCAAACTCTAAACAATGACGAATCTAAACGGTGGTAGTATGTTACCGGGTCTGTTGCTCGTTACGTTAGATGCTTTTCTGTTCCGATGCTAGGAACATAAATATACTGGATAAATTAAATTGAAAGTGGATCCTAAGCCGAATCGCATATATGTATGTATGTATTTCGATAAGATCACATAATAATTATAAGATACATCGACGTCGTTTTATGTAACTTGATGGCTTTAATTGTTTCTATGTATATCGCATTTTTTAAAAATGTTTTCTAAATGTATTCGTATTTTTAATGAGAGATAATATTTTCTTCTAACAGCAAACGTTGAATCAAAAGCATATATATATATATATATATATATATATATATATGTATATAAACCTGGAGATAATTATTAATTGGTGTCCTTTAGATGTATTTTCAGCTCGTATTAAACTTTTGAAAAATTGACAGAACTTGTACTCGCATTTATACTATTCATATGTGTTGCATATGTATTATATTAATAGTTGTAAGCTCTTTAGTAAGTTTATATTGGATCGATCACATGTTGCTCCAGAAATATCTGTAAGGTGTGGGTATGAGTACATTTAAATTTAATAATTTCAGGTGTGTCTATTTACAATGATGTAAGCAGGTACTAACATATTGAGATAAGATAACAAAGTACTTTAAATTTTGTGTTTACATTAAAATTGGCAATGTTAGGAAAGCTCTAATGTTTTAACATTTTTCTAATAATTTTGTATGTTTACGTAGAAAAATTTTGACGACCAATAGTGTTACTATATATATTTATTATTGAACGAACTTGAGTTATCTACTTTATCTGTAAAGTATTTTATTTGTTCTTTTGTAAATATTACTACGTGTTCTATATATCGTTATGGTTAATTAATATTGCAACAAGTTATATGCACTTTAAATGTTATTATATCACAACAAAGATTATGGATACATTCGTGCGCTGACGTTCTATCGATGTTTTTTATTTTATAGTAGCTTGTTATAATGTTAGATTATTTTTCAGCTAAAAGAAATACAAGATGGCAAATTGGCAAGGTGCACCTGGTGGAGGATATTATCCAGGACAACAAGGTTCTAGTAGTCTATTTCCTATGTTCAAACTATTCTCAACATCATGTGTGTTTCTAACATTAAAGTGACAGAATGTTTAGCAAACTGTAAACACCACGAAGCTTATTTCGAGTGGCGATCATCGCTCTTAGCCATCTATGGGTGCACATGTGTGTGTGTGTGTGTGTGTAGATTTCAATAGTAATTTACAATCATATTAGTAGCTAATCATAATCTTATAGTATTCACATATTTATACGAAAGGGGTTAATATACCAGTGTGACTATTAACCAGTTAGCTGTGATTAGAGATCGCTATTTCACGTGTATCTTTATACACGCGTATTTCATGTACACATACTTCAGTACGTGTAATTTTAAGTACACGGACACACGTGTACTATTTCACGTGTATTAACGTATCCGCTTTTTAATTCGAATTTATTTTTAGAATATAGTTACTAATATTCGAAAGCAAAGTATGGGTATATAAAATAGATACAAAATTTAATTTGAAAACCACTCCCATTACAAAAAATATAATTAACTAAACCTCTAGTGTATTAGAGAAGAATGTTTTAATGTTCTAATGCACCATTCCGGAGCAACTACTGTTCATGATTTGTTTAAATATTTTGTTGCTGGTTCTAGAAATCTAAGATGTTCAGCTTTCCGCGTCTTTTGTTTGCAGGCTTCGAATTATAATTAAATCTCAAATGTCTGCTTAAATAATTTTGTATAATGTTTACAAATTTATTTATATATTCATTATCTAAATACGTATTTATTATTCAAACAATTAGTTAAGTAAATTTTTATGGCGAAAATTTTTATGTATACAAATTTGTTTATATACTTATTATTTAATTTTTTAAATAAATTAATTTTTATTATTAAAACAATTTATTTAAAATTTGTTTAAAAATTATTCAAATAATAAAAATGTAAGTATTTATTCAAAAAATTTTTTTAATAAATAATAAATATGATATAATATACAATATACTGGGGGGGCACTATAAACAGGTCACCTGAATAACTCGGTTGCTTTTGATATCGAGGCGCTCGTAATCTAATGTCATTAATTTTTTTATAGGTGAACACGTCAAGGATATATGAAGGTCAACTCCGTTTTTTTAAATATATTCGGATATATATATATATTTTTTATATTCGGACGCTCTAAAAAAGACGACAACTTTTTTAATATCATACTATACGACTTAAACTTTTTTGGGAAGCTAGAGTAATTAGTTACCTACAGGATGTGGAAAACATTTTTCCAAAAATTGCAATTGATCGGAATTGTAGAACAAATACTAAAAGTTGTATTGTACAACTTTTTTACGTGGACCTATATTGAAAACTTCAAAAATACGTTTTGTAGATCTGTGTCAATTAAACATATTCTGAAAATTTCGTGAAAATTGATCGACGTTGCAATGAGCTACAAACAGATTTAAAGATGGTAAGTATTTCAGATTTTCGGCCTCCAACTATAAATATGCTATAAATCTACGGATTCTTACATCTTTCAATGCCTGTCGTTTTCGAAACTTTCACAGTGCATATAATTGACACAGATCCGCAAAACGTATTTTTTAAATTTTCAATGTAGGCCCACATAAAAAAGTTGTAAAATACAACTTTTAGTATTACAATTTCTACTGTTCCGAAAAATTGCAATTTTTGAAAAAAAATTTTTTCGTATCCTGTAGTAAACGAATTGTTCTAGCTTCCAAAAAAAGTTGAAATCGTATAGAACAATATTAAAAAAGTTATCGCCTTTTTTAGTGCGTCCGAATATTAATCCGAGAAACTGTAAATACGTGTAGTGAAATACACGTGAAATAGTACACGTGAACCCGTGTACTTAAAACGACACGTACTGAGGTACGTGTATTTAAATACACGTGTACACGTGTGTTATTAATACACGTACAAAACCACGATCTCTAGCTGCGATTGACAAGTATACTCGTCGTGCATAAAATTTAGTTATCATTAGCTATTTAAACTGTAATTTTAGCGAAAACTAAAATATATTCGTAAATCTCGAAAAAAACGAACAAATAAAAAGTATAAATAATTTGTGTATGCACTGGCGTCATCGCTTGATTTTCGCAATACATATAGGTGCGCACTCTGATAAGAGGTCACCAAAGTTAACTGGTTAGTAAGTAGACTACGGATGTTTATGCATTTTCCAATTTTTGTCGACAAATTTAAAAACAATGAGACAAAATTCTACCGAATTTTATATTCTGGACATTTTTAAACATTTTTATAAGCCATAAATGTATGAAGATCTGCAGTCTATTAATAACTGTCAACAACACATCACTTGAGGCTCTCGCATACTTCTTAATATCACTAATCAGTGGCGGTTATTAGAGCACAAAAGTTTATAGACAATTATGCTTCTACATTTTCATTTTAGTATAATGTTTCACACATTAACTGTTGATTGTGCAGGATATCCGCAACCAAATCCTGGGTATCCACCACCTCAGGACGGGTATAATCCAGGATATCCACCTCCATACGGGACAATCCCACCAGGTATACATACTTTTTGTTCCAACAACATTTATAGATAACATACAATAACTACACACAAATTGTCTAATGAATATTATTTTATTTTCTTGCAGCACCGGGTTTTATTCCTCCAGCAGGACAAGCGCAGGGAGGAGGTCCAATATTTTCAGCACATCCCACCATGTATGACCCAAATCATGCAGAAGATCCTATGGGGATCGAAATCAAAGGATTTGGTTTCAATGATGAATCAATCAGGAGGGGGTTCATCAGGTTTGTATAATGTGATTCCTTTAAAACTTCCTGGTAAACATCTCTTAATTGTTACATTGTATCCTTCTCTTAGGAAAGTATACAGTATACTGATGTGTCAACTTTTGATTACGGTGGGAATGATAGCGTTATTCCTTTACCACCAACCTACTAAGATTTGGGTGCAACATCATCTGGAGATATTTTGGATTTGTTTTGCAGCCACTTTTATCTTGATCATATGTATGGCCTGTTGCACAAGCGTCAGACGAAAAGCTCCGATGAACTTCATCTTTTTGTTCTTGTTCACGATAGCGGAAGGTTTTTTGTTAGCTACAGCTGCCTCAGCGTATGACTCTGAAGAGGTAAGATATAAAAGAGAAAAATAAATTGTAAATAAATAAACGTATTATTAATTTTTTAATGTTTATAGGTGTTGTTAGCCGTTGGAATTACAGCAGCCATTTGTCTGGCATTAACACTGTTTGCATTCCAAACGAAAATTGATTTCACTGGCCTGTCAAGTGTTCTTTATGTTGCGCTCATTGTTCTTCTACTGTTTGGAATAATCTCGATGATCTGGAGCGGACCAACTATAAGATTAGTTTACGCTTGTCTTGGGGCTTTGCTGTTTTCTATATACTTGATCTACGACACGCAAACAATAATTGGAGGAAAACACAAGTTTAGCATTTCTCCGGAAGAGTACATCTTCGCAGCATTGAGTCTTTACTTAGATGTTGTTAACATCTTCCTTTATATATTGTCTATTATTGGAGCATCGCACGACTAAATATATATTTTATAATGAAATTCTAATGTAATATATAACGTTTCTGTCAGTCGCTGAATTATTTTTTAACGCGCGAAATGCTTTTATTTTATTATTCTGTTTTAACTCTCTTTCCTTTTTTGAGTAAGAGAGTAATACAGATGGATAGTCGAAACAGGGAAAGAAAAATTCAACAGCATATTATAAGCGTTAATTTCTATGAAATAATAGCTTTTACACGTTTTTCAAATTATTGCTATCACAGAAAAGCATAGTGAAATAAATATGTTGAAGTTCGACTACTAGCTTTATAAGCCAAACAGAATAATTCCTATGCTTACCTTGAGAGGCGAGGTAATTGTTATTTATAGTTAATAGTATGGCTAAGATTCTGATGAATGTGAAAGCATTATGTACACGTATATTTATCCTTCCTCGTTTTGTTTCTTTTGTATGCAGAGTCAAAGAAGTATTATTCATGTACATTAAATTTCCCTGTACCCTACAGTATATCTTCTCAGGACACATATTTTTTTGTACCGTCTATATATCCAGGACACGATTGGCTTAGCTGATGTTTAATGTTTATATACGTGCTAGATTAGAACTCTGTAATATTGAAATTTGTTGTGATTTTCGAAATTGTCTTATAAGTATATACGTTTATATATACGTTTACATATTATGTGTATTTAGGAAATAGATGTCATGTTATCGATAATATTTCAATAAAAGTATTCCAAAGTAGAAATCAATATTTAGATTTTCCGTTTTGAATATTTTTTTAACAACTACTCAATCTTAAAGCTTTCGTGTAGATTCTCCGATGATTGTTATTGTAAATGCACAAGTATGAATTCAATACTATGTACAGCTGTACGTTGTCACAAAAATTCTAGTGACAATATTATATACACAATTGCATATTATTACTATATATTCTATTTATTGTGTGGGGCATAAGAAAACGAGTACTTGAAAATTGTGAATATTTTTATATTTGTAGTAAATTAGTCTTACACAAATAGGATAAAAGCTCTTGATCTCAAGCTTTCAGATTTTAACTTGTAAATAAGCATATATAGTGCAATGTCGGTATGAAAAAGCATTCAATGTTCACATAGATTATTTTTTTAAAGTTTCAAAGCCCACATTCATTCTCACTCTTCTCAATATGGTAACAAATTGCAGCCTCATAGCAAATAAATTGTTCCTAGTTAACTTTGTTCGTGCAACAATGCATGGAGTTTCATATGGAAAACAAAGCTCCATCAGCAGTACTTATTATCGATTTCTTATATTATTTATAAAAACTCTGATAGAGCTTCAATATTTGTATACATGCAATAAACATATTCATAAGTACAATTGTATATATATGTGACAAACAGCATTTATGTTCCACCCTTTGAAACTCAAGTCTAGTTTTAAAAAAATTCACCTTTCAAACGAGAGATGTTTCTTTTTTATACCTCGAGTAAAACGTTTTCTTCTGAACAGTTATCGAATAAATTGAATTGAAATTGTTTAGGCAGTGATGTGAAGAGTAATTATACTATTATGCTTTAAATTATGCTCTAAATCTATCCACAAATCTATTTTGAGTGGCACGAGCTGATATATAAGTTTATTATGCGCCATTAAAATAAATAATATAAAATTAGCAGCACAGATTAGAACTTCTTTCCACCCTTCGATCGACTGTTACTCTATCGGGAGCATCTTGGGGTTCTCTTCCATGTGTTTTTTCCAATATTGCTTCCGCTAATTCACTAAATGCACGATCGATGTTGATGTCTGCCTTCGCAGATGTTTCCATAAATCTGATACCATGTTCTCTCGCTATCTGTAAAGTTACAGAAATTTATTCATTTCAAATATTCAGTTGCAAAATATAATTCATAATATCATGACAACTGAATTTTCAATATTTTACCGCTTCTCCTCTTTCTGTGCTGACCACACGTCTCTCCTCCATGTCGCTTTTATTCCCTAATATCATCTTTTCTACATCTTCGTTTGCATGCTATAATAATAGAAAATAGAATGATACAGAACATGTTTTGTCTACTCGTATTAAACATACAAATTTTCAATATGCTTACTTCATCGATATTTCTTAACCATTTCACGATATTTTCAAACGTTTTCTCATTGGTAATATCATAAACAAGCATAATACCCATTGCACCCCTGTAGTACGATGTCGTAATAGTATGAAATCTTTCTTGACCAGCAGTATCCCTGCAAATATATAGATTAAACAATGTTTAGATATATTTAATGTTTCGCAACTTACCATATTTGTAATTTGATTTTCTTTCCTCTTAATTCCACTGTCTTGATTTTAAAATCGATACCTACGTAAAGAAAAACACAGAATTTAAATGACAGAAAAGAGTTACATTTCAATAAACTATTTAATCAATTTTCAAGCAACATTTTTCACATATAGTTTCATATACAGAGTTAAATAGCAATGTTTGATGCAACGATTAAATTCACGATTGTAACTGAACATCAATCAAAGTCCTCTCAAAAACTGAACGATTAACGATCAGTGATTTACAATCAGTAATTGCCGATTAAATCCATCAATCGATTAAACCAATCACCAGCAATTTTGACGATCAAATATTTTTTAGTTGTTAGCATTGGGCGAACTGATTAAATAAAAAATTTGAATCGATTGACGTCCAACATTGTTTTGGTAAATACGATATTGCAATTTCATCTTAGCAGCATAACCTACTATGCCGAAAGAAATTTCCACTGTCGTATGATCCGGTTCGTAAGCCGTTCTTCTGTTAAATACAGACAATTAATTATCCGTAATTGTTTCTCTTACCTATAGTAGAAATAAATGTTGTGGAGAAGGCATAGTCCGAAAATCTAAACAATATACAGGTCTTGCCGACTCCGGAATCACCGATCAGTAATAATTTGAACAACAGATCGTACGTCTTTTTCGCCATTTCACTGTTGCTCCCCGTTAACGAGACGCCGAAGAAAACAAAACGAGTCGAACCTGTGGAGCACGATTCACAGTTTTTCCAGACGATGATGTTTCAAACATCGAACGCTCTGAACGATTATAGGTTTCAAGGTCGGACGAGGGCGCGTCTCGACGTCGAACGGGGCCTCTTTAACGACGGAAAAACCGGTCACAGGGGCTGACTATTAAAAGACAATACGACGTCACACAACAGACCAGCACGCAGAAGCATCAGGGTAACTTTGCACTTTGCGTCCTGACGGAGTTCGAACCAGTCACAAAGTGTATATCAGGCTAACCAATGATTTCTTGGTACGAACGTTTCATCGTTGTTACAATTCACGAAACTACCGGGTCCAAACTGCAAATATTCCATCTACCACGGGAGGTCACCACCACTGCAACAACGATTTTAAATTACCCGGATGTTAGAACAGAATGTATACATAAATCAGCACCGTGTTATTGCTTATTTTATCGATTTCGCACTGTTCATTTCTACTTGTACATACATATACATATATATACACGTAACTGTACTTTGTTTGCTCTGTATCGATGCGTGTCGAAATGAAAACCGTCCGACGCTCTCCGCGACGCTCTACGTGCTTTTCATTTTGTTCTTCACATAATTGTTGTGTCAATAATAACGTGACAATGATATAATAAGTAGACTGCGGATCTTTATGCATTTATACTGAAAATTGAGTAGACGAAATTCAAAATTGTTGGAAAATTTTGAAAATTGAAGATGTCAATGTATGATTTCATTTAGTTTGGTTTTTATTTCTAGCAATCGATGCAGACAATTTTGTATTTTGCATAAAGATCCGCAGTCTAATAATAAGAAAACAAATTTTATTCTTTTTTTTGCAACAGTACCTTCAACTTCAACAGATTCCTGTATATAATTCAACTCGAAATGGCGACTTTAGGGCGCCGATTCAGAGTGGTATTTATCATTTACCACATTTAGATATAGCGCGATGATGCACGTCGGATATTACATATATGTATGGTTGTTGTATCGTTGTGTGTATATATATATGCCTGTGTGCAGAAACCTCTGATGCATCTAGCAACAAGTATAAATGAGTTTAAGATACCACACGATTCATATACAAGGTGTCCCATTCGAACTGTTATAATTTCTCAATTTTCTCACATCATTTTTGAATCATCTCACAATTTTAATTTTGCAAAAAATCCCCTGTCAAATAATAATAATAATTATTAATATTTATTTTCTGCCTTATATGGCTCCAAAATAGGACTCGATTTACATACATGTACGTTTACATACAGTGGCTAAGTGAAAATTGAAAAAATGAGTTTAGCAGTTATTATTCACATCACATTATTTTAAATTAAATGAATTCGATGTAATTTTTACGATATTGTGAAAAATGAACCGTTAAATAGTACTTGTTATTTCAACATTATATATGGAATTCACATATAACAGAAATATATATTTCTTGTTTCGATATCACTTAGGCCGCTTTCATATATATATTATGAATACAATATAGAAATATAACAGGAGAAACAATTGTTCGACTAGTCGGAAAGCATGACTTTTTTCATGTAATATACGAACGTAACGTTTCGAAGAGTAACACACACGTCGTAGTAGATACATACGATTAAAATATTTAATTAAATGACGGAACTACGCGCCGAAAATCGAATAATGGCGTCATCTATCTGCGATTTCAGACTGAACGGCAATTGCGTCATCAATCGGTTCGAGACATGGGCGATAGGTGACACTACAATATCGTTTTCGCACGTTTTCGTCATTTGTCTTTGCTGTTTGCGTTGAATCAGTATTGCACGAGTGTAAGCAGTAAGTACTGCGAAAAAAGCTGTGCCCGCGTGGGTCCGCGACGTGGTTCCCCACATTCGGCGAAGTAATATGGCAGCGAAGATGAATTACTTCGATCCACCGAGTTCAGCGAGTTCTGAAAGGTGAGTGTACAAATATTTTTGTCTGTATATTTTTTTTTATTTTCGAAAAGCAAACTGTTGGATCTTCCTCGTTTAGCGAAGACGGCGAGGTCTGTTTGGACGAGCCGGAGATAAGCCTGGTCGATGAGCTCTGTGAAGAAGCTGAATACTATAAACGTTCTGACATCGGGACAACTACGCCGCAGTCTCCCCGCCCGCCTTCCACTGGTAAAATTATCGCATGTCGCATGCTATGATCATCAACAATTTTCAAATATATTATTCCCGATGTCACGTTCGCTTTTCTCACAAGTGTCGGTATTTCGCTGATACGTTTCTTTACAATCGTATATGTATATATGATACACGAATTTACAGTGCCAGTTTGGAGCACCTTCGTCTGGCAGAGAGGATGCACTTGGCAGAATGAAATAGAAACATTGTGCAATTTCAGGATGAAATCTAAGATTCCTAAAAGTATTATTCCTTGCTACCTTTATCCTTTCTTGCTATCCTTATTTTCCTATTAACGGTATCTATAATTTCGATTATGACAATTAGACTGCGGATCTTTATGCAACATAAAAATTTGTTTGCATTGTTTGAAAAAATAGAAATTAAATTGAATTTCATCTACTCAATTTTGCTATAAATGCATAAAGAGAATCCACAGTCTAATGATGATTTATAAGTAGACAGCAGATCTTATAAGTTAAATAGAAATTTATTTTCTTTGTTAATATGTTTAACAGGTTGAAAATAATATAATAGTATTTTGAAATTCTTCTAATGTTTTTACTGTTTTAAATTACACCTACTCATTTTTGTCAGAAATGCATAAAATCTGATGTCTATAAGATTGTAGCTAACGAAGTAATAGTAGAATTGATTCACAGTTAGTAAGAATTAAGTTAGATGTAAACTCCTGTTCTATTAGCTTTTCATTCTTTAATTGACTATGTCAGAACATTTAATGCAAACTGGAGAATATGTTATACATTTAAAACATTTAACTGTATAATAGGTTCTCAAATTTCACCAAGGTCACGAAGGCAGCGAACTACCAGCTTGTCTCAGTCTAGTAAAAAAACATCTGCCGAATCCATCCTTAGAAGTAAAACAAGAACGATATACACAGCTGGTAGACCACCATGGTACAATTCAGCGGGACAGCAAGTAGAACCTTTTGTAATAGGTTGGTAATATGTGTATATGAAATATGTATCTGTGAATCTTGAATATGTATCTTGAAATTATAATAGCCTCGTTTTAGGAATTTGTGGAGGCAGTGCATCTGGCAAAACCACAGTTGCAACGAAAATTATAGAATCCTTGGATGTACCATGGGTGACGTTACTCAGCATGGATTCATTTTACAAGGTACAGAAAGTTGCTGTTTTTTATACACTAGACTGCTGATCTTTATGCATTTGTAGCAAAATTAAGTAGTTGAAATTGAAATGAAGAAATAACATTCAATTTAATTTCTACTTCTTGACAGCGGATTTTATGCATTTGTGACAAAAAATACTAGAAAAATTTAGAGATGCTGTTACAGTATTTGCGACTAATTAAACATACTTCGAAAGAAAATAAATTTCTATTTCACTCCAATTTGTTGCAATCCAGGTGGAAAATTTTTATTTTGCATAAAGATCCGCTGTCTACGTATCGCGCAAGTATTGACTACTGACAAATATTGACAAATAATCATCGATGGCTTTTGATGCAGGTACTGAATGAAAAACAGCATGAAATGGCTGAACGTAACGAATACAATTTCGATCACCCGGATGCTTTCGATTTCAAGCTCCTTAAAACAACATTACAACGTTTAAAAGAAGGCCGAATGGTGGAAGTTCCTATTTATAATTTTGTAACGCATTCTAGGGAAAGTAGAACGGTAAGTAGATATTTCTGAACGCGGTCGATTTAGTACCGAGCCTGTGGTTGAGTCTATTGAATTCCTTCTTATCCCAAAGAAAACAATGTATGGTGCCAACGTAATTATATTTGAGGGAATATTGACATTCTACGATGTCGACGTTTTAAAGGTAAGCCATCGTATTGTCACGAAAGCAAGACGACTGGGGTGATCAACGTGCAAAGGTACGAAAAACAGAAAGAACATAAATTACTGATCCGCTTTCTTCGATTGGTCAAGATGTGCGACCTGAAGGTATTCGTTGATACCGATGCCGATGTGAGGCTCGCAAGGCGATTGCGGAGGGATATATCGCAAAGAGGAAGGGATTTAGTGGGTGTCTTGAAGCAGTACAGCACAATGGTGCAACCAGCTTTTTACTATTACATTGCGCCGTCGATGGTTCACGCGGATATTATTGTGCCACGTGGCGGAGAAAACGAGGTTGCAATAGAGTTGATAGTACAACATATACATACCCAACTACAGCTGGTAAGTATCAATTGTTTTCTAAATATCCGCTCGACTGATTGTAATTACAATCACTTCTTATTTTAGAGGGGTTTCAAACTCAGAGAAAAGTTAGCTCATTCATATATTGGTCAACCGTTGCCATCTTCTCTCTACATGCTTCCAGATACACCACAGATTAAGGGTCTGCACACATTTATAAGGAACAAGGAAACGTACAGAGACGAATTTATATTCTACTCGAAGCGTTTAATACGTTTAGTCATTGAATACGCGTTATCCCTATTGCCCTTCGAGGTTCGTATTGTCCAAGTATAAAAAGTAGAACCGTTCGAGAACCCGCATCTGCTTAGGAATCCCTAATATTTTCGAGAATAAAAACCAAATTAAATGCGTTCTCTGTTTGAAGGACGTAACAATAGAAACACCTCAAGGAGTGCTGTATCAAGGGAAACGCGGCGCCACGGATAAAATATGTGGTGTGTCTATTCTGCGAGCTGGTGAGACCATGGAGCAAGCAGTTAGGGATGTTTGTAAGGATATTAGAATAGGAAAGATACTTATACAAACGAACCAGCAAACTGGGGAACCAGAGGTACTGTTCACATTTTCTTTTCCTGTCGGAGACATCTTATAAATTGTTAATGTATGTTACAGCTGTACTACCTCCGACTACCAAAGGATATTAAGGACTACAAAGTAATATTGATGGACGCAACAGTGGCGACAGGTGCTGCTGCCATCATGGCTATCAGAGTTTTACTGGACCACGATGTGGCTGAAGAGAATGTGTTACTCGTATCATTGCTTATGGCAGAATCGGGTGTACACTCGGTCGCCTACGCATTCCCGCATGTTAAAATCGTCACGTCCGCCTTGGACCCTGTGGTGAACGAGAAGTTCTACGTGTTACCTGGCATCGGCAACTTCGGCGATCGGTACTTCGGAACTGAACCATCCGCGATCGAGAATTAAAGAAGTTTAAGATGATTTCAGTTCTCTGATTATAGTTACTCGATCCGTTGTTACAAAGCAAGCGCAGTCGTATATTATATCTTTAATAAATTTGTGTTACGATCCGGGAGTATACCGTACGTATGTATCATTTATGTCTCGAGTCTATAGATTTGTACAAAGTTAGTTCGGTGATTGTGTTTATTCATTTTAATATATCGGTTACATAGTGAATCAGGCATTAGAGTGGCGTAGTGTCTACGTTAGAACGTACATTGCCATTTTCTGCAGCGGCACCGGTGCTGCGTAATTGTCTGTAACCACGAGAACTTGCCCGGCGGGAACGCCGCCAAGTATCCAAGTTTCCGGTGGTAATATCGCTCGGTTGGTTCAAAAGATAAGTGACCAGTCGATCTAGCGCTGCCAAGTCCTCGCTCGTGTTACCAGAATTTTCTAAACTTTCCGGTGGTCGGCAACTGTCCGAAATCCCCTCAGCGTGTCCAATATTTGTAATATTACCCGCGTCGCTGGCTTGGAGACCCAATTTTGGAGTAAACTGTACCGAATCATTATATTGGTTTTATTTCGTATACGCTTTGTTGAAAATAAAAGATTTACCCAGTTGGTGTTAATTTAGCTTATTACTTGGCTCTCTGCCGGTTTTCAGTATTTCACATTTAATAATGTACTCGAATTCTTCTTAAATGGTCAATTACAATGCCTCGGTCTTTTTGATAATTCTACTTGGCTTTGTTAATAATGTACTCGAATTGTTCTTAAATCGTCAATTAAAATGCCGATCTTCTTGATAATTCTTAGCTTTGTTGATACGATTAAAATAGTTGCTCACCTTATTACGCTTACAAGTAGTAGATCATTGTAATTACCTGTTCAGGACCGTGTTGACCGTAACTTATTCTCTGCACTTTGCGGTAGGTCTCGTCGTTGATGGCTTCACGGACTGCTTTGTTCAGCGTTTTCTCTAGCGCACGTTGTTTCGTTTTACTTAATCCATCGTAGAAACTGTATAAAACACCATTTCCTTCTTTATTTTTATTAAGAATAAGGGAATTAAAAATGGCACAATGCAAAACTCTGTTCGTGGCTGTGAATTTGTGGCGCGCTCTAAAATTATTAGAAGCCATGCAGATAAGCAGTAAATTGGGCAGAACTTTGAATCGGGAAAAACTTTCACGTTCCTGTAGGATGCGCCAAAATAACGGAGTTAAAACGAGAAATATTCTAGCATGACTGTATTACTGCGAAACAACTCGGTTGCTTCGGCGCACCCTGTAAAATAATCTCGGGAGTCGTGTCGAGCTGAAATGGGCTGACATAAAATTCATTTGAGCCTGGCGAAGCAGTAATAAATTTAATTCCAGTCACCTCGAGTCCAGCGAACTGTTATCTCGTGAAATATTTTTATCGCGGACCAGCCGGATGTCGTGTTCCCAGAATCGGCGTAATTCCGGCGTGGACGTGTACGGGGCAGCGACTTCTTTAATCTGCGAGGAAACCACGAGTCAGTAATCGGCCGAAAGGAATCTGTGCATTATTCTAGTGTGTGGGGCGAAATGGAAAAAAAGCATTACAGAGATTGAACTCGTTTATGGTCTAGCATTACCGGCAGTAGCCCGGTTGCGTAATAGCTCGGCGATGCCGGGTTCCTGACATTTATCGTGAGAAATTATGTAGAGAAATTTTCGCTATCTTGTCCGATCTCGCGGGCATGATGGCGGCCGGGTCGATTCGTCGTGACCTTACTCACCTTCAGAACCATTATTGCGGTGATAAAGATACATATCACGTTGATAAAGGTCAAACACGCGCTGATTATGCCGTTGCAGAAGAACTCGACTGGCAAGTATTCCGTGTACACGTAGACGTAAGAGGTGTTGTAGTCCGTGTAGCTCTCGCCTTTAATGTGCGGCATTTTAATCGGCCGATAGATTAGCCATATGCACCCCAACGCCCAGAATAAGCCCTGCGAAAATTCGTTTAATCATTCCGCGGCAAGTGCCGGTTGTAAAAAACTTTACGACTCTTTTCAGATTAGTTGCTACTACTATTACCCCTCTGTCTTATTATTTTTTCACTCACGCAATTCACCACGGGGGGTAGCAAGGAAGCGGATATGGCGACTCCAATCAGAGGTCCATTGCTTCCCTGTAATAGAGCCACGGCCACACCAGTGCCTGATGGAAGAGCCCATAATATACCCATCCAGAGGGACCTGTAATTGCCTCTGCGGGAAATATGTTTATTATTATATGTATAGGAAAAAGTTGTTCAGAATTAGAGCTTAAAAATTCGGCGGCTATGCGCGTTCCATCATTCGCGCGAAGTAGAATTAGTTGGTGATGGTCAGACACGTCGGACGATGCCTATTCGATCGCGTGTCAAAGTCTATGAAAAACTAGAGGGCTATTGTTGCTCGCTCGCTTCGCTCGCTCGCGAGTAGAGTTGTTTTTGCTCGCTCGCTTCGTGAGCTCGCGGGTAGGACTGCTCTTGCGAGAGGGTTAGTGATACGCATGGCTAGTAGGGCCTACTGATATTAATGTTTTTTATTTGGTGTGTGACTCTCCAAGAGTCACACAAAGAACTTCCCGATTCGTTACTCCTTCGCCAACATCGCTAACATCGTTTTTTTTTTGTACTTTCATCGATATTCTCCCAAAATGTATTCTTGGGAGTAGAGATGATAAATTCACTGTTGCATTGGAATAACTTTCGATTATTCCAAGCGGTAACATTAGCATCAGTTAAAAAAAAAAAATTAAGAAAAAAATTTTTTTTTATGTATTTGCGTTTGGGTCTTTGGTGGAAAATTTTCGTCCTCCCTTATAAATTGCATTGCAGAATCAACTCTTTGCAAAAAAAAAACTAAAAATCTAAAAAACTACTTGACCAATATGGACCAAAATCTAATCAGCTCTAAGTTACGACGTGGCACATCGATTGCATCATTCATCATCCTGATCGCGTTGTTACTTTTTCTGAAAACGTTAACGAAAAATTTGATTACATAGAAACGGCCATACGCGCACACACACACACACACACCCACACACACACACACGAACATTTTGCTGAAAATAGTCTAAAATGACTGCAATGACCATGAAACGTGAAGATCTGCTAAAAAATCGATTTTCGATTTTCGGGGTCATTACAATAACTTCCCTATAAAATCGGGAAGTTAAAAAGGTGTTGAAAATTACCTGGCTTTCATCTCGTCGGTTGGCCAATCCCCATATCCCCAAGGCATCTCTGTAGTACCCAGGAGGAGGCCGAATATGAAACCAAAGAGTATAGAAAGAAATATGCCTAGCAACAAACTTTTCAGTCCGATAAATTGTAGATTCCTGTCGGCTATAATAGTACCGAAGGTAAACGACATCACGGGACCCTTTGAAAGTGTTATAGACATGAATAATCACGTTGTAAATGATTTTGAGTTGTGTATTATGAAATGTTACCATTAACGGCGATACCAACATGGCCGCGACCACGTTCGTTGCGCTATTCTCGACGAGGCCTAGCGCCGCGAGACAACTGTAACAAATTGCAATAAGGATTACTAAACTGCGGATCTTTATGCATGTATGCTATTTTTATTTGTTTTGGATCTACAAAGAGTGCCCATTAGAAATAGGATTTTATTTGATTGCACTTTCTTAAAATTTATCCATAAAAATTGGAAATTCTATAAACATCCGCAATGATTACTTACTACTTAATGATTACTACGATAGAACTTGACGATTCTTACTCTGCCGTGAGCACCAATAACACATAATCGAAAGACAGATCTCCTCCACTGCGAACGCCATCCACAACTTGTTTCACTGTCAATTTTGATCGTATCGACTCCACGAAATCTTTCCAAGCGTTCTTCCTATTCTCCGATTCTTTCCGTCTGAAATTTTAAATTTCAATTCTATATCTGCTATTTCTGCCAGTGGTATGAATTTTCTTTCTCGACGGTAACCTTCGTGCCAAATCGTCCTTAATGGCGGCGGATCCAACGCTGCCAATGCCGCTGTACGTGCACTGCGTCGGAATCACACTGGGAAATGTTTAAAAATGTATCAAGACATTTCGAGAACATACTGCTTGGTTTGTTTTGAAGCAATGCTGGGGTAAGTCACCTTACTATGGAATTCATCTTCACGCCGATCCCCATTTCCGTGAGACAGTGCAGACAGTTTTCGCATGGTTCCCCAGCGGGGACCGGAAATATCACCTTCGTATCAAGAAAAGTGAAATTTAACCGGGAATAATGCAGCCGATAAACTGATTCCTTTTCTTACCTCGTAGTACATGTCTTCTTTATCCTTGCACCAAACTATGTGCTCGACTTTCAGTTTCTTCAGCAACTCTTCCAAAACCTTCGATGACATTATACATCTCTCAGTAAATGATATATTATAAATAGACTGCGGATTTTTATGCAAAATAAAAATTGTCTGCATCGTTTGCAAGAAATAGAAACCGAATTGAATGTTATTTCTTCCCTTAATGATTTTGATAGAGGAGAATTATTTCCACAATTTTGAATTTCATCTACTCAATTTTACTGTAAATGCATAAAGATTCGCAGTCTAATTATAAAAATACCCCTTGCTGTATAACAACCAGTCGGACAAAATCTACTGGAAACGAATGTTATACTATTCTTTCGTTACCAATATTCGGGCATTAACCCTTATGTCAATAACGAAATATTTTTGTGATATTCAATAATGATGCATTGCATAAATTGAATATCAAAAAATTTGTTATAAATAAAGAAGTTTTAATGCTTGTTCGGCGTGCGGCAAGGGATTGGAAAGTATTTCTGTATTTTGAATATACCGTTTCCATCGAGACGAAGACGGGGCTTCTTCCCCGCAGACCGGAAGTGTCGCGTCCACGAGCTCGAAGGTACTTTCTTCCTCCGAAGTGATTGGTAATGGCAACATCGTCCTCGTCGTCGTCATTATCGAGCGTCAAAAGTTGTGTTCTCGTATTCGTTTCTCTGAGACGGACGTTTACCTTCGGCACGTCCACCGCTTTCTCCGACGTCTCATTCTTCCTTGGTTTCTTCAAAGGTTCGCCGAAGATCAATTCATGCTCGTAGTTAGTCGTTGGTATACAAACAAGAAACACGACTCCGCCTGGCATTCTATTCGCGAGAAATTAGTCGATCCGGATTACCGATCTCACGGTTTCGCGATCTACTACAGCCTCGTGCCACTGCTCGTATGAATCTCTAAGCCTCGAATAGATCTTCCAAAGTATCAAATTTAAATTAGCGTCCTGCTAATCGTTTTACTGCGTCGTATTTAATTGACGCGACGTCGGCGTTGTGTCAGGCGGTACTCGTGTCTTTCATTATACCCCGGAAAGTAATTAATACATTTTCGAAATTTTCTTCGTGTTCTTAGAAATGTTCTCCATTCATTCTATTTGTTTCTTAGAATGAGGAAAAGAACCCTCAGGCGCTTCTTAAACCATACATGTATTAGGTTGTAAAGAAAGAAATGCAGGATTTTTGGTCTTCTGTTTTAATTGCAATTTTATACCAATAAATATTTACCTTAATTTAATTAGTTACAGGTCATTCTAAAGCTTGTTTTACGCTCTATTTAATTATGCTTTTGATATTTCATTTTGTTCAAATTTTTATTAAATTATTTGGCTTTTATTTCAGGATGTCAAAACGCGATTTTCGCATTATTTTTTCCTGAGTTTAAATTAGGCCGAAGTGCCGGTCAAGCGGCTCGGAATATCAACGAATGCACAGCTTTATACTTTTAGATAATATTAAATTCTCTGTAAAATTAATCTTACTACTGTTAATCTTACTACCTCTTACTACCCTCAATAATATTAAAATTAATTCTCATAATAATTTAATGTTACTATTAAACAATATTAAATTGTCTATAAAATTAATTTTCATATTATTGTTTTTATTAAATCAATTTTAACAAAATTGTTTTTTGTGTGCGTTATAATACTTCATAAACATAGGTTTAAATCCTGCATTTCTTTCTTTACAACCTAATACATATGCATATGTACATAATAACTAGAAAGCGGATCTTTATGCATTTCACAAGATTTAAAAAATTTGAGAATATTGTAATGTTGTTTTTAAAGTAAAAAGATCATTAAGGAATGAAATCAATTTTTATTTTATTCCAGCTTCCGACAATTAATGTAGAACATTTTATTTTGCATAAAGATCCGCAGTCTGTTACTAACAAGCACTATCTAATGGTTCATTTTTCGCAATATCGTAAAAATTACATTGAATTCATTTAGTTTAAAATAATGTGTTTTCCAATTCAAAATTCAAGTCAATTTTCGCTTGGACCACTTTCATAATTATGGGCATATAAATGCTCTAAGGATCTCGTGGATCTAGTTCCAACATTTATCGCTAATCAGCGTAGAAGGCGTAAGTGATCGAGTTGCTGTTTGCGCTGTTACTATTATCATGTTTCTCCCATCTACGTCGTCGGATGGCGTCACCATTCTCTTTCTTAAATCTCGATTATACGTTACAGATCAATTAAAATGTTGCTCAATAAATAGAGAAGGATGGTTACGTCAATTCCCACTATTTAATCGACATTCATAATTTTATTGGAAAACGAGAAGTTCTCAATTCTAGGAAGAATTGTATTTATGATGGGAAGGGGAGGTGAAAAGAAACAGACTGTCCTTTTTACGAAATAAACATTTATTTTAACAAATCAACAGCGTAAAGACTAGCGTCTAGAGACTAGTCTGACAGCTTGTCCGATCTAGATAACTAGAGGCCACCAGGAATATCCCGCGAAGGGAAATTTCGATCTCGTTCCGGGATTTTCACGAGAATTGACTTTTTACGTTTTTTGTTGTTGTTTGTTTTGTTAAAAGCGCGTGCCTTGAGAGATCTGCGCGCGAAAGGAATATATGTATTCCCTAAACGACAATCCTAGGAGATTCCTAAAAACCGTCTCTCTAATTAGTAATACTATTCAACGATTACTTTAAGAAAAATTAAATCTTAACGGTGTTTCGATCAATTCCATAAGTACATAGTCGCCGGCGAGCGTCAACACGAAATCGTCTTAAATTAGCCAACAGCCCCGGGGCTCAATTCTCATGAAAATTGGAAGTCTGATTTCCCTTTACACCCTCCCGTTAGTCGCATACCTCGACACGCCGATGTCTCTTAATTCCGTGTCCAATAAATGATGGTAATAATACGTCATCGTAATAACTTGCTACGTTATCCGCTATGAAAAGTTCCTTTATTTACATACGGTTGTTAATGATCGCTTTAGGTACTGAGCCTACGACTGTTTCCTCCGCGGCTGGTTTATTTAGTTTTGTCTTGCTACTTGAGACTTTTTTTTAACCATTTATTTCTTTATCTCGTATCATCGTCGTTATCATCATCATTATCATTATTTTAGTTTTAAGGCCATATTTAAGGAGAGGAGCGTTTTCGACAATTTCCATTTGTCTGTCGCCGTAAATGACTTCGACGATCCTCGGTAATATGTCATTTTGTTATACAGCATTTGTCCTTATGAAGTAGAAGCTGAATGCCAGAGACGAATTACACGCGGAATAGCAATGCAAAAAGTTTTGTGTAAATGCGTAACGTAAATTGTGTCGTAGTAGCTCCGAATTCAAATTGTCCAAAGAGACGTGCAAATGAAACTCGAAGTGGTTCAGAAGAATTAGATGTTGAATTCATTTAACCCCTTGCCGTATTTCAACGAGCGCACTCGCGATGAAGATTTTAAACAAAGTCTAACAAATACGAATGTTACGCCTTTCTTTCCAAATGAAATATGGAAATTTTCTCTTTTACGACATTGTTTTTGGGATAAAGATGTTTTAATCACTGTAACACTGTTGTAAACAAAAATGTTACGGTAAGGGGTTAAAGAGAATTATCGCCATGCTACGAAGGATCTATTCCGAATGTGTCAAGATTTTACTGGAAATAGAGATTGATATGCACTGACGATATTTTCAACATTAATCACGTTTACGCAAACTCTTTTCACAAACAGTTTATCGCTTAATTTTAAACGGAATTCCATGCACAAGGATAAACCCTGCACAAAAAGATATTAAGAAACACTCGTTTTCGTACGAAGCATTCTGCTTTACTATTATTTTCTTTTTAGAGATTCTTCTCGTGAGTGATCTAAGACACGGTCACGTGAGGATCGTCATTGAAAACGTGACCGTCAACGAGTACGCCTGTTGCATTAAAAAATTGAGTTGCCCGTAGAGACTTTTACTCGACTATGCTCTTCAATAATTCAAAGAATCAACGAATTTTCGTAGGTATCCCGAATAAATTTTCCGCAGATTTCATTGATAATAGTAACCGTGTGTAACAGTAGCTTTGTAGTACATATTTTATTAATACATTCGAAATTTCATCTTCATTCTAATACTCCACAAAAGTCTCCGTAGGAACTCAACGACTGAGAAATTATGTCGCCGGAAAGAAGATGATGGAACTCTTGTTGTCGAGAATGTAATCTCGTTGCAGACGGATTTTATAGTGCAAGAACATAGGAAAGACATCTCTGGAGTACCCAGAAGGATAGAAAGAAATAGTCCTAGCAAGAAACTTTTCAATCCGATAATATTTTACATTACTTTACCACGTTTAGCTGCACCTAGACTGTGGATTTTATGCATTTATGATAAATAGACAGCGGATCTTTATGCAAAATAAAAATTTTAACTTTGACGAGATTACTATACCCACAACAGGAGCGTTCGGATCCCCTTTCGTAGGGTTGCAACGTCGCGCATCTCGGCGGCGCGTCTAATTCTAGACTCGCATATCTACGGAACTGCGAAGCAAATCGCTGTATGATCTTCGGCGTGGCGCGTCGATGACCATGTGTCACGTGTCTGCCAGGGAAAACAAAGAAAAGAATACAGTAAGTCCTCGACGTACGCGGTTTATTCGTTTCCAGCGGTTTCTAAAAGGTTGTTAATACGATCTGCTTTGTATGTACTATGTGCGTGTACTGATTTGAAAGGGAAATTCAAATAAACCAGCTAATTTTATTACAGCGGATCTTTATGCAAAATAAACATTTTCTACCCGAATTGCAACCACCTGGAGTGAAATCGAAATTTATTTTGTTCTCTTAACATGTTTAATAGGTTTGAAAATAATGTAACACTATATTTACATTCTTCTAATATGTTTGAAATTCTAAATTACACCTACCCATTTTTGTTATAAATGCATCAAATCCGCTGTTTACTCATAAATAGCTGAATGCCTACGCTGTACACGAGCGAACACTTTATCTTCGCTTCTGTCACATATGTGCCGACAAAGCTCCCGTTCTGACAATCAAAAAACGAATTTCACAGTTCGGGATTAATTTTCTGATTCGCTTCTAAGAAGTCGCGTAAAACGAATCCGCGTAAGTCGAGGACTTACTGTAGACTACAGCTCGCCACAGAGCGATCATCGCCCTCGGTGGGCAACACGTAATCGTGATCTCGCGTCTCGCCATTCGTTCGGAAAACAGTCTGGTCTTGTCTCGTCTCGCATTCGGACCGGCATTGTGTACCGGTCGCCGCTAGGATACTTCTAGGAATCTTAAGGCCACGATACCAAGTCTCGTCAGCGATCATTGCGAGAGTCTTGCGGGAGTACGCGCGGTGTCGTTTAGATCCGACACCCGAGGGGAAAAATTCGGACCCTAGGAAAATGGCACACGCGCTGCCCCGGCGGATCGATCTATCAGCACGCGGAGAAGCGGAACAGCGTTGAAGATCGATCGAGAATAGCTCTTCCGTGCGTGATGAAGTGCAGAGGAAGTGCATTCGGAAAATGAACCACGGAAAACCAGCCGTTCCCCGGTCTATCGTAATTCGACCATCGGTCGCGCGTGGAGGAAATGGTATCGGTTAAAAAAATAGCTTTCTCTCTCTTTCTCTTTCTGACTCCTCTCTCTCTCTCTCTCTCTTTCTCGCGTCTTACCACCGATTTTCGAGCGAAAAGATCGATGGTCCGAGTATCGAATGGATCGACGGTATGGGACACCAGAACGATTCCCATCCTCGATCGACTCCGCTCGAACGACGCCTACTCTTTACGATGCCCTATAAAATTATGGGGGTAGTGTAGCGTAGACGCGGGAAAAGCAGCGAGAGCTTTGTCCTCGATAGCTGCCATCGATAGCAACGTAATCTCGACTCGGTTTTGTCGTCCGGCGAGCCAGAAAGGGACGTTGTGTTCAGAAAATTTCCGAAAATATACCGACGACTAATATGTATACTCCACTACTCTGTTGAAAACAATACGACGGGTGGAATATCTAAGTCTCGTACGTCTCGCAATCGTTCTTCGTTAGAGTTTCGAGGAGACACGTCGGCTGAGAACACCGGTGGTGTGCCTTTTTTCCCGCGTCTGCGCGCCGACACGGCCCCTCGACCCGGAACAAAAATATTCGTTCTCTGAAAATGGAAAACTAGCTACGCCCCCGAAGAACTGGTTTCGTCTTGTCTGCGTGCGAACGAAAGCATCAAGGTAGTCAACGAAGATACTTTCCGTCGTCGTGGTCCTGCAAAAAGGAGAGGCTGCCGATTTAGCCAAGACGGCGGCGGCTGGTCCTCTCATCGCGTGCTAGAACGGTCGTCCTCGAAATCGAGCGCCGATCGGCATGGGTTCAGCAACTGTTTAGGAGAAAATCGCTGGAATAAACGCGAGCCTAAGCTCTTCAGACGGGGGCGCTGGGTCGTCGCAGGAGAGACGAGAGCAACGAGCGTCGAGGTGGTCGCCGCCACGGACGACGCAGCCGGCGCTCGTCGTCCGCGTGAGACGACGTCTGCTCCTCGACGATCCCCAAGGGTCAAGCCTTCTCTTCCTCCTCGTCGATGTCTTCCGACGATTCGGACGAGTCCGTGATCAGGGCAGTCGACAGGCTCGGTACCTGGGCCGAGTACGGGAACGAGCTCATGCGGTACTTGTGCGGGGGGTTCCAACACTCCGGCAGCGAATGAGCGCCATCATCAGTCATCTTGTCCGACCGCGACGTCTCCATCGAACCCAGCTCCATCATCGACACCCTCCTTGTCGGACCCTTCTTGCTACCTGCAACACCAACGCTCTCCGCTTAATACTTTACCTACCGGAAGCCTATTAACCCTTGCGTAGTGAACCAGGTACCCATTTACTGTATTTCTTCCAACAATTTGTTAACCCCTTGCCGTACATCTCCACAAATACAGTGATTAGAACGTCTTTATGCACAAGAAGACCTCTACATTTATTTTAATGCTTAAATATTGATTACAAACGAATCAAATTTTATTTGTTAGACTTTGTTAAAAACCTTAATCACGAGTCTGGCTCATCGAAGTACGGTAAGGGGTAATGTTCCTCTAAAAAATATTAGAAAATTTCTCTGAATGTCCATTCTTTACTCGCTAATATATTAATTTATAGTCTTGTAATGAGAATTTGTGCAAACATGTTAAATACGAAAAGGTTTTAAATAATCTGCACATTTTCGTTGACTATGCAAGGGTTAACGAATCTCCTTTCGCGCTATAATCCTAAATGAAATGATTAGTTCACGTTACTCGAGATGACTTGTTGGTTCACAATTGAAATTGCTGTTACAGTTCAAAGATCCATTAAACGTACGTGTATTAATACGTACTTAACTGTTCGTTGTTAGCATCAAACGTAGAAAAGGATATAGTGGGTAAATGTAATACCAGCACACAATCAAAAGCAAAAATCATGAAGAACGGTATCAAATCAAAAAATATATATCTTTTACCTACAAAAGTATGATAAACGTAATTTGGCTTTGGTCTCCAGGATAATCGTGGACCAATTTATAAAAACTACAATGAAGTAGAGTGTTCCCTATCGAGGTTCTCGCCAGATTCTGAATAAAATAAAAATCATAAAAGTGTGATTAAATAAACAGAAAAAAAGGAGAATTAATGTTAAAAGATAGTCTTGTCGAGACTTGACGATGGGAATAATGCTTACTCGAAGCCCTCGAGGGTGAGTCTGTCTGCTCCGTCAACAGAAAGTCTTCACGCTTCTCCAAAATATCTTGATCTATACTGCTGGGGGTGCAGACGCTGTCGCGACGGAACAGGCCAATCACTGACTGTACCTTCGGCTGCTCGATTCCACCTGCAATCCGGAAAATTTGTTACCATTGTGAATCAACGTTACGCTGCAGGATGTTTCATTTATCTTGTCGATTCGAGTAAGAATAAACAAGACACCCTGTACACGGTGCATGGAAACGAGAAAGCAGTGCTTGAGAAAGAAAGGTCAAACAGAAAAGTGACTGTTCTCAAAGGCTGAGTTCGAGCACGGCAAGAAAACCAAACGAATTCGCATGTTGTTCTCGTGTGTGGCGAGCGAGTGCGCGTGTAGATGTGTGTATGTGTGTATGTGCGAGATCTGCGAGAGGGGATTGGGTAACCCAAAGTTCGAAGAAAGGAGCGCATTTCCTATACAGACGTCAAGAAAGAAAAACGTAAAAACGACAGGAAATCTGGAAAGATCTGATGCGTGACATTTACATGTTCTCCAACCAGAAGTGGACGTTTATCGCAGTCCGAAGGTATCCCCCGGCTTCGTAAGCTGCCCTCGTCTTCAAAAATATGGATCCCCTGTAAAGTAGTGGATTTTTCACCATCCACGTACCTGGCATTCGACATCTAGCCATCGAATCGATACATTTTTAGTTTATTACACGACGATATAGCTCTGAAATTTCTTACTTAGAGACGCAACATCAAATTACGGTGTAGCAAAGCACCACAGAGACTGAGTAACTTGTTTAAAAACCTTCTATTTCCATGTGTAAGGCATTACCCGACCCCCAATAAAAAAAATTAACGAGAGATTCAACCAAAACAAAGCAGTGTAGAACAGTTGTTTCTCTTTTTTTGGTTTAAATATAATACAACCAAAATGTATGGCTTCTATTGGTGAATAGAATTGCAAAGAATAAATGTTGTAGTGTATTAACACGTTGACTGCGTGACGCAATTTATGCAGAGTAAGTCTCGCGAATCGTGATGCTGGGATTTTGCATAATTTTTTAGGCGTTCGCTCGGCAGTTAGCGTGTCAAAGGTGTAGATCAGTGATGGGTACGGCAGGGGCCCCTCAAACGCTTGCTTCCCCCACCAACCTCTCTTTCTGTGCATCCCTTCCTCCACAGTTACGGCGGATGCTGGTGGGAGACAGTGGGCGCTATAGTGGGGACGTTTCTATCTGAATTGAGACAAAAATGCCCATCCCTGGTGTAGATCGTTTAACTGTATGACGTGTCAGCCAATGAAATCAGTGTAGTGTTGCTACTTTATCTCTGCTGCTATTTGGTCCTACGGCCGCAATGGAGTGTCAAGAATGGTGTACATTAGGCATTGCTCCTGTAACCTCACCTAAGAAGGTAGCCGAAGGGGAGCTATACGGTAAATACTCTTTGTTGGAACACCAAGCAGGGAATTCGTTTTGTTTAAGAGGGTGTCCAGAATCATAGTCATCCTCCCTCTTCCACGGTAGCATGGTCTCGGTAGCGGTGGGCGTCGTCACCCGGTAGGTTTCTAGAATTCGAAAATCGAAATAACTAGCAAAATTTCAATCGGTATTGACGAAATCGTAAAATTTGAAGCAAAATAATCTGAAGGAAACTTTGAGTGCATGCGTACTCCATTAACTCTTTAAATAATCAAAGAGAAAATGTTTAGTGAAAATTATATTCGTATTGTTGTACGTAATACTTAACCTCCGGATGCACAGGGCAGATATAGGACACCTACCTTGTCACTTAAAAAACCTCTTTTGCTTATTTTATTAACGATCGTTATTTCTATTAATTTATTTCATCATCATTAATCTAAAAAACTCTCATCGCCACCTGTGTATATGTGTAGCTACACCGGGTGATTCACGAGAAACAGGCGAGAAACAGGAGAGCAAAGTTCTACTATTAAAGGAGGCAAATATGGCGATATAAAAAACAAAATGTGCTGATTGTTGTCGTTTTCGTGTCAAGACGAGTCCAATGATGTGCTACACTATGACCTTCAAATGACCTTGAACGAGAAAAATTTATGATAAAGCAATGAAAACTTCAAAATGTGCAATCAGCTATTGGAATTCAATGGAATGTTTGAAATTCTATGCTATTTAAAAATCACCGATGGCCTTCAAAAGAGCTTGAAACCGACAACAATCAGAACATTTTTTCAATTACCATATTGGTCTCCTTTAACGGTACAACTTTTAACATTTTCTACTATCTTCAAGCCTAACGGAGCTATTTAGGTGACCTGTTTCTCGCGAATCTCCCGGTATATGTGATCAATCATCACCAGTTAGTAATAAGTTTTAGTATACCACCCCTGGCTGAAAATATCTAAATAGAATGCTTGTTTAAATCAATACCACGATTTTTCTCAATCTGTATCTTATAGAAAGAACCTACGTACTCGTATTTAAATGAATATTGTTCGATAGAACATTTATGCCAGGGGCGTGCAGTTTGGAAACTATAATTCAAGATCTGAATACTGGATAATTCGATGAAAGGGGGAAGAAAGTACGAGAAGGGGAGAGAGTATCTACTGATAAAAATAATTGTACCATCGGAGCCAAGCTTCATGTCCGGGTCCTCTGTGCTAATGGTGTCCATCGAGGTAGTCGTGGTGATGCCATGTTGGTGATCGGCGTTCACGTTGGACGAGTCTATGGAAATCAAGCGATAAGTTATTTGCCGGTGAATCGCCGAGGTAATTAGTTCCCTAACTCTCCGCTCATTGAAAGAAGACTTCAACGAGTACGGGACTAATCATGGTGGAACTGATTCCTCAAAGGAGCCGAGTAAAATTCGTCGGGAACTTCGTCGCTCTAATGAGACATGGAACTTCGGACCGTATCAGCCCGATGAGGGTACAGGTCGCGAGATAAAGAGAGAGAGAGAGGGGGGGCGGGAAATATCGAATTCTTACCGGAAGTACGAGCCGTGAAAGTTATCGCGGATTCCCAGTCCTCTTTGCTGGACGGCTTCGAGGTATCCCCGTTCTCCAGCTCGCACAGCACGCCGTTGATGTAATCTGCGACGAATTCAGATTCACGTATTCAAACGAGAACTTCCATGCAGGGCCCCATCTATTTTTTGCCGCTGCGAACGAGCATCAATAGTCTTTCCGTAACTTACCCTGGGTGAACAACTTCGTCGAGCCGTTCTGCTGGAACTCCGGGAAACTCACGTGATTCTGCTTGCCGTCCTACAAGAAACGGAAGTTTTAATTGCGGGCCGACTGATTCAGATAGGAATAAGACACTGCCGTGGCTAACGAAAAGAATACGCCTATGCTGGCTGAAATCCTCTTTGAATTTCAATTAGCAGACTGCAGATTTTGCGCGTCTACAATTAAAATTATGAAACACGCAGCAGTAACTTCAAATGAAAATTAGAGGAAGATTTACTTAGCGGTAGATAATTGTGGCCATAATTATGAAAGTGGCTAAATGATATATTTCTTGTTTCGAGATATTTCAAGGAAGAGCATATTAACACTAAATGAATTCCATATAATGTTGAAATAACAAGCGTAAAAATTATTATTATTCTTTTGAAATTTTCACTTAGACCACGTTCATAATCAATGGGCATAAAATGAATTGCTAATCGAGTCTGTTTCTCGCTACTGCTTCAGAATATATCGCAGAAACTATCCTAGTGATAGATTCGAAAAGGAAAATTGTGTCTGCAAAGAAGTCGAAAGTTCTTCTGTAAAGAATTTACTGAAACAGCGTCGGTATTCGGCCAAAGCAGAACATCCACGGTGAAATAGCGTTTTGGTACTCACTTTGAGCAACTTCTTACTGCGCTTGTGACGATGCTTGTGCTCACCCACCATCCGTCGTATGTTCATGTGCATTTTGTAATTGACTTGGGTCGATAGATCGCGATCGTTCACCGCGTGTCGGCTGTAGCTCAGCCGTCGATGCTGGGAGAATTTTATTTCATCACTCAGGAACTTGTTTCCATCCCCCTTTTTCTTTATTTTTATATAGCGGTTCTGAAATAGGTAGCTAAACTTTAGGAGTGCATGGTTCTTGCGAGATACTCGTTCACAACACCGTACCAACTACAATTCTTATATGTTTTTATTTTTATTTTTCGCCCTCTCTCTCTCCCTCTTTCTTTCTTTCTCCCTTTCGCTCTCACGAACGAGCACCCAAAAGTTCAGCCACTTACTTGAGAAACACCCTGTAGAAGCGGTAACAAAGGGTAAAGAAGGAACGTTTGGAACTCGAGGGTTGCTTCCTTTGCTCCTTAGTGCAAGCGAAAGCGGTGAAGATCCGCCGAGGAACTCTCAATTGTCAATCTCGCTCGGCTCGTTTCGAGCAATCAATATCATGAAACTTTCGCTCTCGATCATTTCGCTGGTTCCTCTCTATCACACTCTCTAGCCTCTGGCGAATATTGACAGTTGAAAATTCCCGGCTCGCGGACGCGATTTGCATCCCCGAGGCAGAGGGTTGAAACTCGTGTCGCTCGTATCCTTTCATTTCCTTTTTTTTATGAATACGCGACACGAGTCGAGAGGACGACGGGGGAGGGTTGAAATTTTTCAGCGTCGTCCCCTAAACATGCCCCCCGTCAGCAGAGTTTTCAGGGCCGCGAGCATATATGTAAATCGGTCGTCAGCAAGGAGGGTGTCTTACCCTCTTGTAAGGCTTGCAAAGTTCCTCGGCCAATAGATGGTGGATCCTGGCGTCGGTCAGGTCCTTCTTGGAAGGGTTGTACTCCACCTCTTGAGGATCAATATTCCAGCCCGCTTCGAGCTGGCTGCAGCTTGGACTGGAAGGAGAAAGAATGAGACTGCATTTTATGACGGGCTGCCACTTCAAGATCGATACCGTGCCTCGAGGAGGGTTCGCCGTTCAATCGAGATACAATGCAGAGACTTATCTCCGGCTACGATTCCCGTGCAACGTGTACACCGGGTCTCTGAGTCACTTCTACTTTCCAGCCCTAAACTACTTTCGGAGCCATCAACGTCCCGGACAGTGATGCTGGGCTTATTCGACGTGACGGCTCTCGAGATAACGTGGTTAGGACCTTTCTTCGATGCGACAACGGAGCACATGGCTGATCAATAATTGACAAACCGCGGTGACTCAGAAAATTAAACGCACGCTCCTCCTCGGCTTTCCTTCGCGGTCCACCCTCGCAAAATTATTACGCCCATTATGATCTTGTATAACACTGTCCAACAAATTTCAATTTTTTTTATGTTCCCTAATTACTGTTGAGTCCTTCTTATAGAGTATTTTGCGCTGATTTCGAATCTGTTTTTAATTTTTTTTCCTATACGCACAGTTTTTGAGGAACATGGCTTTGAAAAAAAACATATTTTTCAACTTGAAACAAATATTGTGATGTTATTATAAAAGATATTGAATTGTTCTTTGCAGCAAAAGATTCTGTAGACTTTCCCGAATACAGCGATATCCAATATTAATACATTATGGATGTTTAAACATGTTTAAAAAATCATTAAAGACGGAGAGACACCACTTTTGCACCAATTTTTGAGGATATTTTTCAATTTATCTCAAAAAATAAGGGTCCAGCGGAAAATCGAACTATACCACTCGATAGAGCAGACTTTTATCTTGAGAAGCCACCCTGTCAAGTTTGGATCGTCGACGTTTTTTTCGAACCAGACAGCAAAATATCGTCGCGGACATGAGTTGCCGCCAGTGGCGCTCGAGACGAGATATGGCGCACCGACGAGATACAGAGCGGCGAACGACCGTTGTAGTGGTGAGCGCCACTGGCAGTAACTCATGTCGGGCGAAGATGTTTTGCTTTCTGGTTCGAAAAAAACGTCGACGTTTCAAACTTTAAAGCGGGGTTTCTCAAGATAAAAGTCTGCTCTATTGCATGGTATAGTTCGATTTTCCGCTGGACCCTTATTTTTTGAGATAAATTGAAAAATATCCTCAAAAATTGGTGCAAAGGTGGTGTCTCTCCGCCTTTGGTGATTATTTAAACATGTTTACACAATCATAATGTATTAATATTGGATATCGCTGTATTAGGGAAAGTCTACAGAATCTTTTGCCATAAAGAACAATTTAATATATTTTATAATAACATCACAATATTTGTTTAAAATTGAAAAATATGTTTTTTTTTCAAAGTCATGTTTCTCAAAAACTGTGCGTATAGGAAAAAAATTAAGAACAGATTTGGAATCAGCGCAAAAAACTCTATAAGAAGGACCCAACAGTATTTAGAGAACAAATTTGGTGTTGGATAGTGTAATTTTATAACCTCCCCTCTAAATTTGGAGAAAATATCAACACTTTCAGTTCCACTACGAAACTTCAAGATTATTCAAAGTGAACGTAAAATAGCAACATTAGAATTTCGTGCTTCTACACTGATGAAAAGCACATCTTCACTCGTCACACATTAGATACACTATTATTCAATGATACATTATTATTGAAGCGTGATCAATAGACAGAGAATTTTATGCGTTTATAACAAAAAATGGGTAGGTATAATTTGAAACAGTAAAAACATTAGAAGAATTTCAAAATACTGTTACATTATTTTCTATTTGACTGCAGTTTGTTGCAACCTAGATGGAAAATTTATATTTTCCATAAAGATTCGCTGTCTACACTTTGGTACAACCATGTTAAAGCTCTTCTTGGACCATGTTATTTCAGCCAAAAAAATTTCCGACCGAACCACTAGCAACAGAGTACTCTAAGCTGACCACTAGACAACGGATCTTTAGGCAAAATAAGCATTTTTCATCTGAATTGCAACAAACCAGAGTGACATAGAAATTGATTTTCTCTTTTGATATGTTCAATAGGATGAAAATAATGTAAAGGTATTTTTAAGTTCGTCTAATATTTTGAATGTTTAAAATTACACCTACACATTCTTGTCTTAAATGCTTAAAATCCGCAGTCTACTGATCACGCTACGTGACTCATCCTGTATCCGATTAAACTCCGGTCAATCCTAGCCCGTTGATTAAAATCTTCGTTATAATTAATATTGTCCTGGTTCGAAGCTAGCTGGTAGCGCACCTGTTGTTTCAAAGGAATGTGCTCCGCGAGCATTTGTTATTGTGAAAATAAGCAGGTCAAGTATGAACGAGATAACTTCTTGTTCGGTACGTATTGAATCGTAACCGGGAACACGAATGAGGATGACGGTGAGGGGGCGAGGGGTTGGTCGAGAATGAAGTCGGGAAGAGCGAAAAAGGAGAAATCATACCTTCCATTGAAGTGTCCCGTGTGGCTATAGTTCCGGAATATCGCGGACATGCTCTCCGTTCCGCTGATATTACCAATCGTGGACGCGTTCCTCCTAATGTAATCCAGCGCGTCTTTCATCGCGAGCTTCGAGTACGTTTCCAATATTTTCGGCTCCGCGCCGTAATGATCCCGCACCAAATAAGGTCGAATGAACTTGTTATCGAACCGTTTGAACCTGGAAGAACATGACAATGCCAGAAAATAACGAGGCTCGACGCAGCGCGCCTGCCAGCAAATGAGGGTTCAGCAGCTCGGAATCAACACAGCTTGCTCTTTATAGTTTCAAATAAGAAATTGTAAAAGAATAAGGAAATTTTAACCTCTTAACTGCGGAATTTAGTTTTCAAAATGCCCACCGAATGCGGTATTGAAATCAAGCAATGACGAGTATACACGTCGAACGCAGGGCGAATGGTCCTGTTGTTAATTTTACGAAAAACGAGGAAGGATTATATTTTTATTTCACAAAAAATTAACAATTCATTCTTGAGAAGGTTATTGTTATTGCACCACAATAGATATTCAGATTGACGTGTATACAAGCCGAATGCAGTTAACTGGTTACCCGAAATCAAATTGATGAAATCAAGTGAAATCAGACGAATCAAATTGATTTCGCAAGGCTAAATATTATCTATATATGAAAAGCCATTTCTTCCGGAACGAATTTCGTTCGGTTTCTTGCTTTGTGTACTTCGACTGTCGAACTGCTGAAACAGCGTTGCTGAACCACCGTGTAATGCAACGCCTCGAAGTGTAACAACGAGGAGACAAACGGTTCCACTATGTGTCGCCGAGAAGCAAAATTCTGCTTCATTCAATTTTTGAACTCGCACAGAAGCTTGCTTGTTGCATCTCTCCGCTAATCGGTACCTGTCACACAGCTCGGCGTTACCTGTTACCGGTTTGCAACGATTTCTCGCTGTTTCGCGATTAAGTATTCGTTAGAACGCAAAAGAGCTATGTACTTGTCTCGGACGTGGTAGTTGCCGTGCTTCCCCAAAATGTCCTCCATTGCGGCCATAACGTGATCCAATAACTGAAAACAGAAACGTCATTTCCTCTCTCACTCTGCAGCGGTTTTCGCGTGTCTTTCTTTTTCTCTCGCACGTCCGGCGAACGGTGCAGGGCATACCGTGGTCGCTTATTATATCCGTTATCTGGCGTGATATATGCTAAGAGTATCAACCACGAAACGACTCGGTTAATTTACCGAGCCATTGTTCTTGTTTTGACACGTTCATTTGCGAACCGGGGGCCGCGGGGGCCGGGACGCATGAAAATCAATGCGATCCTCGGTGCACACGCGGACGGCCAACGATTATTGATTCCCCTGTATCGCGGCCCGGCTATTCTTTTTCAATATTTACATTAACGACACGAGAATGCGCCGGCAGCCGCCTGTCTATAATTTATAACGCGGCCGGGCTCCTCGCATAACCCCTCCTTCCTTCATCTAGTATTTTTATTAACCGATCGATCCCCCGTTCCGGTAGAACGAATTGTTTTGTAAAAAAGGAGAAAGTAGGAGAACACGCGACGCACCCTTTCGTGAATCCTCTCGTTCATCGTCGGCTTCTTCCTCTCAGCTCTCTTCACGTTCAGGATCTTCACCAGCGGCTTGATCGTGATACCCTGAAAAAGAAAACGGTACGGCTGGTCAGTTTTCGTACCACGGTTCGCTACCCGCAGTTCATTGACAGCGACCGCTTTATTTGAACAGCTGCGACGCGCTACGTGGGCGAGGTACTTCGGAACTTCGGGATATACATGCTCGAGAAGTTCCCAGACTTACTTTTTTACAGACATACCTGTAACCCGATTTATGAAGCTACGCCGGTACTATGTAATTCGAACCCCCCTCGGTGGCATACAATTTTATTGTTTCACCACGTTCGTTTGAATTTTGTTTTTAGTGTTACGATAACGGAACCTGCTCCGCGACAACGCACTGTGACTGTGGAATTTATGCTTCTATGGTAGAAACGAGGCTTTACCTTACGAAACCACAAAGTTTGGGACTTTTAAAATATCATTCTGTAGATTTTGTCGCCATGTCTTGAACATATCGTATTGGTACCTAAGAACCTGAGAATGTGTGCAGTCCTTCTGTGATGCAGCGCCTGCTCTAGCGGTTACGTCACCCCGGACAAAAAGACAAATTGCCTACTGCTTAATAATGTACATATATTTTTTAAATAAAGGTACATATTTTTTATTTTCAATAAAAATCAAATCATTTTATTGAAATTTTAATAAAAGCAAATTTTCTATTAATTGGGTATTTAACACATCAATATTTTTCTCACACTTACAGCCAAAATGGCGGCCTGGACCAGGTTGCCCGCCCCTAGAGCGGGCACTGTGTGATGACGTATGAACATTAGACACTTGGTGAGGTGGAAGAATTATTGAAGATGAATATAGTACCAGAAGGAGCTGATAAGCGTCCTCTCGAATGAAAGGGATTGCGGATGGACCTTTAAGTCGTGTCAAGAGTGGTTCAGAGATGCCTACCAGAATTTTAAGAACTTGTGTTAAGAACCAGTTCCCAGAATCACCTTGTATAAGGTTTTAGCTTTGCTCGGGTATTTTCTATGATGCCAGTTTCGGTCTTTTGCGTGGACTTAAATAGCAGTCCTTTAAAACCCTTTGCCTTACAATATCGTGTCGGACTCGTGGTGAAGATTCCGAACAGATTCCGATAAAAATGTATGTTAACCCTCGCAAGGTAAGGTCTAATAACGCATAAATAGTAAGGTGGGGTCTCTTAGACTCCGACAAATGAATTTCATAAATAGCCTCGTTTTTAATAAATTTGGGATAAAGAATAACACAGGATAAAAAGTAAACGAACAGATTTAATTTTATTCATATAAAAATTCTTTTGAAAAATCTGAAGCTGGCGAAAGGTTAATAATTTCCTTTAAACCGAAATGGAGTTATATTCTGGTTTTGTTAATATACAGCTATTGGAGAACATACAGTTACTCGAATTAATATGCGGACGCTCTAAAAAAGACGATAACTTTTTAAATATTGTACTACGCGATTTGAACTTTTTTGGGAAGCTAAAGAAAATTAGTTTACTACAGGATGTGAAAAAATTTTTTTTGCAAAAATAGCAATTGATCGGATTGTGTAAAAAATACTAAAAGTTGCATTTTACAATTTTTTTATGTGGCCCTATATTGAAAATTTATAAAGTATGTCTTGTAGGTCTGTGTCAATTATATGCACTGTGAAAGTTCCATCGAAATCGGCTGATGCAGGAAAAAACGACAGACATTGAAAGATATAAGAATTTTTACCATCTTTAAACGTTTGTAGCTCATTGCAACGTCGACCGATTTTGACGAAATTTTCAGAATATGTTTAATTCACACAGATCTACAAAACGTATTTTTTGAATTGCCAATATGGGCCCACATAAAAAGTTGTAAAATGCAACTTTTAGTATTTTTTCAACAATTCCGACCAATTGCTATTTTAGAAAAAATTTCTTTTAACAAATCCTGTAGTAAACTAATTGCTCCAGCTTCCCAAAAAAGTTCAAATCGTATAGTACAATATTAAAAAAGTCCGAATATTAATTCGAGTAACTGTATGGGCATACAATTTATATATTTTTCTCCTTGTTTTAGTAAATTGTAATCTGCAAAAAAGTTCTAATCACTGAAACCGTAAAATAAATCGTAGGGCAAGGGGTTAAAAGGAGAGGAGGTGTAGATGACTACAATGATATGTCGTAGCGTAGATTTTTGTGCGACTAAGGGTAGTGACCGGTGGAGGTTCACTGTCGAAAACGTCTTAGTCACTGTTTAGAATAAAGTAAATAGTTGGTCATCCAACGTAGTAACAATTCAAGTAGAAGATAAGACGAAAGCACCGCAGAAAAGCGAGGTTGTACTCGTATAATTGAACATGAATAATCGACCATTAAATACTTACGAATGTAAAGGCAAGTTCGAGAGCTCGGGCAGGGCGACAGGTACCGCGTCGGAGAAATGAAATTTCGCCGAGCAAGGCTGAGGAAATGATTCTAAAGACGTGTGTCCCCGAGCAGTCAAGGGATATTAAAATAAATGTTGAAAGTTCCTGTGGCACGTGCACGCGCGTGTGCATAGAATCTACACATTACCGTGCACTGTTATCGTGGTAATACGAAGCTCCGCAACCAAAAAAGAATCGCCGAGCTCTCTTTAGCGAATAATTTATGCAGGATCGAGCTAGGCGGTTGTCGCGAGCGGTGTGCACCGAATGCCGCCATCGATATCGAGTTTCCGATCGACTGGCCGACAAAGTCGATGGTGTTTTTAGAACTAATGGAACCACGGAGTTGGTCCCACTCCAATCGCAAACAGGACGCGCCTTCAGGATGAAAGCAGGCGGAGGGGTGTTTTATTCCATTCCACCGACCGCTCTATACCCTCCCCGTGACGCTTAACCTTTCGCAATCTAATTGCGTTTGTATTTGATTCGCTCTTATTTTAAACCGGTTTTAATTCCTGGCGGAGGAACTTCCTCGAGAATTAAAAGCGGATCATTTTGTCTGTATAGAGTTGAGTGGGCGTGCAGAAGGAAAGTATACGGAGAGATGCGCCGTTTTTGCTTTTCCAGGATGGCTAACGGCGAACGTCTATCCCCTCGGACCTGTTGTATACGACGGCCTCGCGTATAAAAGAAGAAAAGAATCTTTCGCGTCGGTTGTATCCGGCGTTAATATCACGGGGAGATATACTTGCGGCCACTAGACCGTGTTCCGTATCCCCATAAAAGCCTATGCCCGAGGTCGAGTTTATCCCCTCCCATCTGGTTGTCTATGATGCTAAAATGACTGAGCCCGGTAATAAAAGTCGCTGCGCCAACGCATGGGAGAAAAACGTGTAACCGTACAAATTGCGGTAACGGTGCATTCTTTCCTTAGACAGAGACCGCCCCATGCAAAATGTTGCTCGGCTGCTCCTGCCAGGCGGAATCTAATCGAAAAGCCCCGGAGTTATAGCTCCGCCGCGCAACGATAGATAATAAATTTCAGAAAACTTCGAGAGGAGCTACGTTCTACTACCTAATAGAACATTAATTCCTGTCAAAATTTGGCAGCTCCTGACCTGGAAACTTTGGGCGTTCCGGGCGAGCGAGCGCCGGGATGACAACGTTTAATTATTTGAAGATTGCGAAATTACGGGAGCCAATAATTGGAGAGTTCTCAGGTTAGAAGATAATTGAGACCTCTTGCCTACGTTGTTTCGAGAAGTTTTACATTTAATGTATCGTTAAACTATTCGCGCGCGCGTTAAACGCATATTGTACTTACAGTCTGAAAACTTGAAATTTAGCATTTCAAGCATGAACAAAGGTGTCGAACTACACTAGCAAATATCTATTTTGCGTTGAAGTAGTTATTTTGTTCAATAAAAATTTATTTACTAGTAAACTGCGGACCTTTATGGAAAATAAAAAATGTTCGTATCGATTGCAGGACACAGGAGCCAAATAAAAATTGTATCCTTCTTTTAATTATCCTATTAAGCCAAAACTAATACATTGGTGTCCTTAAATATTTTTAACATGTCCACTGCTGTCTATTAGATTTATTTCGGTTTAAGAAAATTTAGAATACAGGTTTCGTAGATCTGTATCAATTCAACATATTCTGAAAATTTCATCAAAATGTCGACGTCGCAATGAGCTGCAAAAACATGATCGAATATCGTAAAAATATGTTGGTTTCTGACGTGAATAATGCTATCGTCAATTCTTTAAACGTTGTTTTTTCGTGACTAGCATTTTCAAGTTTACTATTTGAATATTTGCAAATTTTGGAATTTGAAACATGCGAGAGAATTTAGAGATGCGAAACTCCAGTTTTAGGAATGAAGCAGCGGGGACAATCTCCCGGTGAGCGATCGCGGATTTCACTGTGACGGATCGAAAATTTAATAACAGTCAATTCGGCCGGTTTTATTGAATGGTTCCCGGGTCTAAATCAACATTTCTGAAAGTTTGCCCCTGTGCAACCCCAGCGCCGCGGAGCGCCGAGTGCCACACTTCGGGGGATGTTGATTTAGAGGAAAGGGATTTTCCTGCTATTATAGTACCCTCTTTAAATCGAACAACCTTTATCGTTATTCTTCTGTGTACCTACATTCGTGCTCGGAAATTTTCGGGCAGTTACTTCGAGCACAGCCTCTATTATTCTCTCGAACGCATTTAGTTCGCTAGCACTCCGTCGGCTCTATGTGTCGATATTCTAATTCGATCATTATAATTTATAATACCGACATTTAACGCTCCGCAGAGGCGCTATGAGTGTTTTCAAAAGGGAAATTATTCTCGATAGGAATCCCCTTCTCGTCGACAGTCGTGTGGACATAGGAAACAAAAACATTCGGATCTTTACTCTCTATTAAATCAATAAATAATATCATTTGTGGATTTAGTTCGGTAATTCAAGCAGAGACACGAGATGATCCTTCGTAACTGGAAGCATTAGGGTAATGAATTTAAAATTGTATTAACTAGCTGGGATCTTGAAATAACGAAGCACAGAATTGTGTGATCCACCTCCATTAACAACGTTAACTATTGATTTTCTTATATTGCTTCATCTTATTCCAACGAATCAGACTCTATGCTAATATTATCCGTTCTCTGATGCAGACATGCAATTGATGTACATTTCCTTTCATAAAGTGATTAAAGACAAAGAAGTTTACGCTAAATAAAAACGTTCTATGCGATTCACAACAAACTGGAATCAAATAGAAATATATTTCCTTTCATAATATGTAACCTGCGGATCTTCATGCATTTATTGCTTATGAAAATGCTCAAAAAAGGCTAGAATATAAAATACGATGGAATTTTCTACAATTTTCATTTGTTTTGGACCTACAAGGGCTGCTGCTATTAAAAATAGGATTTCACTCCGTTCCACCTTCTTAAAATTTTACCATTAATATGTTTAATAGGTTGAAAATAATGCAACAGCATATTTTTCAATTCTCCCAATGACTTTACTGTCTTAAATCATACCCACTTATTTTTCCCATAAATCCATAAAATCCGCTATCTAGTTGTAATCTCGAACATCAATTTGTTTTTCTTCAGACGTCCATAAAAATCTGTGGAGGGCATAAAACAGTTTTTACGCGAAAGTATAGGGGAGGAGTAAGGGTTAAGGTTTTTGTCGGTGGCGTGGGTCGAAATCGTGTGACAGGGGGGTTCATATCTTTAACCCTACGGTGTCCCTAGTACATATAACCATAGCTGGCAGCTGGACAGCTTGGGAAACGCGACACCGGCTGTTTGCTGAGATAATGCTACAATATTTGTTCTTTCGCGGGCTGCCTCCCCTGTTATCTCTGTCAGAAGCGAAAAGTTCGGTTACCTGAATGAACACGGTGAAGTAGATGACAGCGATGGTGGTGGTGACGAACATTGGCTGCAGGGGCACGTTCCTTGGGTCGATCAGGAGCACCAGAGCGAAAGCGACGGCGCCCCGTAAACCGCCATAGGACATGACGAATTTCTCCACCTTCTCGAGTTTGTGCAAACGGAACTGGTTCGCCACGGCGGACAGCACGATCACGCCTGCAACACCGGTTAATGATTTTCGTTAGGGTTGGCCCCGTTTAGCCGACGACGTGGCCTTCGTGAATTTTTAAATCCCACCGTCGTCGATGTCGGCGTCGCGCCGGACAATTTACCGGTAAACTGTCAGTAGAATCGAGAAGCCGTAAGCCAGTGACAGTAATCCGCGATGCGAACTGATGGTTGCGGAAGGAGGGACGAATCCTTTTAAGTCTCCCGAGATTTCGTAACTTAAGAGACGCCGAAACGCCTTGAATAGCGAAGCAGAGGATCTTTTGTCCCTTTGTTCTCCTACCTCGCTGACCAAAACCGTCCTGCGTCCCGATACCGGTCGCCGCCTTCGGTACGTACAACTCTGAATACCAGCGACGGAAAACTTTCAACGAATTTCCCGAGGAAAAATCAGAATACCAGCCTCGTCCCGTTTCGGCGCGCGCCCGTGACAGTGACACGGATTAGATTATACTAATCTCCCCTTTTATTAATATTTCAAACGTTTCGTTTCGCGGCACCGAAACCTATACCAGAATTTACCAAAATATACTAGAATGTACCAGAATGTACCAGAATATATCAGAATGTCCTAGAAAATATCGGAATATACCAGAATATGCCAGAATATAATAGAATTTACCAAAATATACTAGAATATACCAGGATGTATCAGAATGTACTAGAAAATATCAGAATATACCAGAATATGCCAGAATAAAATAGAGATTACCAAAATATACTATTATGGGTTGGGGAATAAGTTCATAGCGTTTTGTTTGCTTTTATTCTACAACGATATTTTTGTTCTTTGGCAAAGTGTTGTACATCAATCGAAAGAGCTCTTTCTGCTCTACAAAACTGTGATAATCGTTATTTTGAATAATTTAATTTTTTATTATTTTTCAGGTTTAGAAATGGAATATCCAGGAGGCAAAAATTAACATTTTCGACACCTGAATTTCTTCGCTTTTCATCGAGGTCAAAAAGGATTAGCGGAAAAAATGAACTGCGATTATAAGACCATTCTCAACCATCTTCATTCGATGGTATTTGTCGAAAAATTGGGAGCCTGGGTGTCTCATAAGCTTAACGAAAACAAGAAAGAATGTGTGTCGAAAATGTAGATTTTTGCCTCCTGAATATTCCATTTATAAACCTGAAAAATAATAAAAAAATAAAATTATTCAAAACAACGATTATCACAGTTTTGTAGAGCAGAAAGAGCTCTTTCGATTGATGTACGACACTTTGCCAAAGAACAAAAAAATCGTTGTAGAATAAAAGAAAACATAAAACGCTACGAACTTATTCCCCAACCCAATAGAATATACCAGGATATACCAGAATACATATACAAGAATGTGCAAGAATACACCAGATTACAACAGAATATAGTAGAATGTACCATAATTATTATCCAGCCTCTACTGTATCTCATAAATGCTTATGACACGTTTATAAAAACGATAAAAAACGTCTTTAGAATCGCATTATTCGGAATAAGATCCAAAGTTCCTCGCGAGTTCCCCGTTGGCAATAACCGCAGTCGACGGTCTACTCTAAAAACAAGTTTTTATATTAATCCGAAGACTGCGTATATATTGCATGCCGATAAGCTAATATATATAGTCGGGCTCAGATGATCCTCTTCGAATAAACTCTATATTCGCTCCTCCCACAGTGAATCTTGGCGGAAAATTTGCCCGAAAATCGTTCGAAAATGCATAAAACATGTCCCACTCCCCAACCCCGTGCCAAAGACGGTCCTCCTCGAACTATTGCTGCTAGCCGTCCTTGTCGGCGGCTAGAAGATCCGACTATAAGGAACGATATTCTTGGCACAATCCCGTAACCGGTAAGTGACAAACGATAAGCGGTGATTGGTTTAGCTTAAGTCCCTTATCCCGTAATACCATTAGCAAGTCGAACTCGTCTGAATCGCGCGGGAGGCATTGCACATCCTCGCGAGTGGCTGTATTGATTCGAACGACGCGATTAGGGGTTTTCCCCGAGCACCTACCGAGTCGTATCCCTAACCGCGGCCGACCTTGTACTCGAAAAGAGATTTCGAAAAACAAGATCAAACGATCCGATCCTTCCCGCTCGTAGAAGCTTGTTCCCCATCGATCCACAGACAAAACATTCTTTATCACTGCTAATACAAAGTGTGCAAATATTGGAAATATTAACCCGTATAGATTCTTCTGCTTCTTCACATAACGTATCTATACACGACTGTCTTTCTGAAAATTCCACCATACTTCCAAAGATTCATATAGTGTAATAGCGATCACTGTCACTAAAACTATAAATAAATATTGTTAATTTCCGTAGATTTCTGCATTTGAAAAATTTGACATGAAAAGAAAGTTTAATGTCTGCTCTGCTCTAATGCTACCAACAAAATTTTTTCCATTTGTTGACGTTTATTGCCTATTTTATTATCTAGTACCGAATTACGTTATGAGTTTTGTCCAGCTAATTAGCATCGATCGCAACATTGTGGATGGTTAATTCGCGGAACGGAGAGAACACTGTTATTAATCTTACGAAGGAAATTATGTAGAAACGGAAGATTTCCCCCAGCCGCTTAGTCTATCTCTCTCTCTTTCTTTTTCGCTCTGTACTCGAAAGATCAAAAAGAATTCGCTGTTTGAGTCTACGGGGTGTCCTTAGAGGACACGGCGCGGAAGATAATATGGGGAGAAAAAAGAACCGATGTAACATCAAAGACAAATGTTCAATCAAATAATGGTGTTCAACTGAGGAGAGAATATCTGTGTCTGCAATCTTCAACATGGCGGCGCGCCGCGCCGTCGTCGTCCTCTGTGCGAGGTTTAGTGACCCGGCGAAGACGCCGACACAGACGTATCAAAGTTAAGCCAGTTTTAATAATACTAAACTTTGATCTTCGGAGAAAATTTCTCCGACAAACACTGCCGGTCATGCTGGCCTTTATTTTATCTTTTCCATCGCTACCTTTGACATTCCGCTGCTGGTCTATATTCGCTGCAAACCGTGTGCCTCCGGTTTTATTCAAATTTTTGTTTTCTTTTTTCTTTCTTTTATCCTTGAATTCGAGCCTGGAGTCGACTTTGAACGTAATTATTACATTGCAGACTCTACGCGTGTATAGTGCGACCGATCTTAAAAACCGGGTCGCAGGGAAATGTTCGAAAAGGTTTACCGTTGCTGCGACCCTCGGTTGAACTGTGCTTTTGAATTGACTGTGAGAAATAAAGGACCTGCGCGTATGTTGGTAACAACATTTTTATACGTTTGTGAATGTGAAATCTCATCTTTGATATGTTACAACCGTGACGAGGAAATTCTTTGCGAAGATTGTTTGAAATACTAAAAATTTTAGAGAATCAAGCTAGTCTTAAATATTGAGAAAAAAAGAAGAATGTGTGTTAATCTTTTATTGTTTGTAGAAATAAATTACTCGTTTGTATATTTTAGCTCGCGAAGGATTAGAAAATCGTATGAAATCTGTACATATAAATTTAACCTTGTCGCGTAACTAGTGTTAATACAGACAGGGCATAAGCAGCGAAATCAAAATACAATTTAAACCATTCCATAATTCAAAGTCTTTGGTAAGTCTCTAAGTTTTCAAATAAACTTTTTCAATTATATTCTGGACATTAGTTCAATAAGCGTTTTTCTAATTATAAATAATCGTCATTCCTATTGAATCTACATATATCGATTGCCACGTTAATCAACGAATTTGTTAAAGTGAAAGTTAAAAGTAAATAGTAAAACTGCAGTAGATTGTTGTAATTGATAGTTGATGTTTCCAAAATAAAAATTAATATTCGTACATGTTCTGCAGTTTTCTTTTTTAAATCGCAATCGAAGGTTAATTAAAAAAGAAACCATTGAAGAGGTGACATTGAATACAGAAAAGGAACAGTTTGTAACCTGCATAGTTGCAAATTATTGTTATTGGATGGAAGCAGGCCTGCAGATGCATCCATGAGTACAATAGCTGTTGAGCCCGCCCCAGCGGCTCGTGTGGGACGAGCCTATCGTGGTGAGAGTGTAATGGACAGCTATTTTAAACAGTTCTTTAGAAAAGCAGGCTATAAAGTTCATGGCACGTTACAGCGACTAGTTTTCAGCATAAGCGGTGTATAGTTTGCAGGGTAGGACTCACCGACGATTCGATAGACCGAGCAGAAGACGATGGTCGTGAGGACAAACCATGTGTTCCAGTTGTGGGCGTTGTTCACGGTGGCCACGCCGAGGAACATGAATATAATGGTCTCGGATCCGCTCGACAGCATTTTCATCGTATATTTGACGGTGGTGTGCGACTTGTGCGATATATTGGCCTCCACGTAGTTCTTCATGGTAATGCCGCAGAAGGTGATCCTGCGATAAAGAGGCCACGGATAATGGGGGGGTGGATACCAGGGGTGAGAGAGGACGCGTGCGAGCTCGGGAAACTCGAGTTATCGATCGTCTCGCGCCGTTTCCTAAACGCCGTCGAAATTAATTCGGACATACGATCCGGGACGGCGGCGTTTACAAAATCGATGTTCACGGTGTTAGGGGACGAGGCCCCCCCCCCTCTCTCTCTCTCTCTCTCTCTCTCTGTTCCTTCGCTCTCCGATCTCTCTCGGTCTGCGGTTATAACACGAACATCCCTGCCGAGAGATTTACGGGGGTGGCCACGTCTTACGTGGGACCCTCGTTAGCTGAGCTGATCAACTCCGTGAAATATAAAGTCGGAAAACACTTACGATCACCGACATTCTATTTTAACCCTCATCCGCTACTCCAGTCAATTTGACACATTACCCACTGCCTCTGAAAACGCCTCCAGGAAGCATCGCCACGGTAAACTTCCGATTTTGGAACAATTGTTGACAAAAATCTGTGGTTGTAAGGAAGAACGCCGCATGTCACACTCTTTCACTTTCGAGATGCGTATGAATTGGACATAGACTTTTCTCTGGTAAACACGTGAATTATATACTCTAAAGCACAATTAATGCATAAATTCAAATGTTTTTTGAAATTGTGATATACGGCCTTTTATTCTTTCAACCACGGAAATAATCGTACAGTGATAAACACGGACTGCAAGCTTCCACTTTCACAATCCATTATTCACTTCTTTTAGAGATCATTTTTAAACGCCTCTAGAAACGAGGAAATTTTTTCTCTTCAAAGAGTTTACTATACATTTGAAAATTGACGCTTTCCCTTTACAACAACCCCTTGGAACTCGATACACGATCTTTTTCGGCAGTGTAAAGCGGCTGAGAAAATGAATAGCAAATTTTGGGGCTGGTTGTTCGTCGAAATTGACAATTTTGATCGTTCGTTCCTCCGCCGTATCGATTTTTCACCGCCCTGTCGATTTAATACCAAGGGACAGATTAAGTGGGAAAATGAGGGACGCACGGGGGTTAATGCGTCAAACGTGAACTAAATGTCGACGGAAATTTCTGCAGAGGTCGAAACCACACCCTGCTGCGAGAAATCGAGCGGGTCAACGTACTTATTATCTCTCAGTTTTCTTTATAGTCAATTGACTGGTTGAATCCTGCGAGTTTCTCTGTTGGATCGTACTCGATTTTTCTCGAGAAATTTGAAGCGTTTCGCCGGTGCATTAAGGAGACTGCATTTAATGCGAGCATCTTCTTAACAACTAAGTATAGCGAAATTAATTAATAAATATGTTTCCCGGGTACTACGAAAGTACCTCTTAAGGGACTCGTTAATACGCAGTGAATGCAAGAGCTCTGTAGAAATTAGAGCTCGAAACTTTGAAGCCATCCAAACCATACCGTTGAGCGTCAAGTTTCTACTTCGGAATACCCTTAAATAACCGTAATACTAATTGCACCTGCCCGGGAGGTTGAAACAATTGAATGTCAAAATGATTCTGCATATTTCCAACTTTCGTCTGTGTCACGGAAAACGATTAAGTATATCCATCGTCGAAGTCGATTCTGTTCGGAATCTGTCTGCTACATTCTGTGTGTACGAATTTCAGGGAATTAAGCAAATATTTTGGAAGAAACATTTCGGAAATTTCGTAGAGTTTCATCAATTGCGTTACGGGGTTATATGGTGCGAACGCAAGGGGTTGTCGACCGGGTCCCGTCGTTTCTACCCTTGTACGACCCGAGAAACGTGACTTTCATTTCTTCTACTGGAAAGTTCTCGGACGCGTGAGAGACGCGAAATATTGGAAACTCCATGTTGCATTGTCCATTACTACTTCGTTGTTGTCGAAGAAACGATGAATTATGCATAAGGCAGACGCGCGGAGCTCCTCTGATCGAGGAACTTAACGCGCGAACTTCTCCCCGACAACTATTACGGTTCGAAGGTGAGTTGATGAAAATATGAGGCACCCCGGAAGTTCGAATGGTATAAATTTACGGCTGCGGAACTTTAAGGAACCGACCCCGGGCTCTCGCGCGCAACTTCACCGCGAATAAATTTTCAGAAATCGAGGCGGCTTCATAATAAGATATTCGAAGAAATCAGAAACTGGCAACTCGTTCGTGATGGAAGAGAGAGAGAGAGAGAGAGCCGACGTTTGAGCAACTGAAACATTTGTATTCCGCGGCAATCAAAGTTTAAGGCTTCGAACCTAACGTGCCGTCTCTAAGTCGACGGAAACTACTTCTCGCCGGGGAAGTATTCGATCTGAATCCTGAACGTTACTATAAGACTTATGTTACTGCACGTGAAAAATTAAAAATCATACGCTAGCTCTCGATCTATTTCGAGATTTTCCTTTTTATTATTGTGTGTATTGATTCGTCATCATTTTCGTGCTGTTCGATTTTATACAATGCCTAATAAGTATGAATGTTGCCCCTTTCTTTTTCAATGAAATAAATGTAGCCGTACAAAAAATATAAATTTCCTTCTCTCCTCTACGAAATTTTTAATAATTTACAAAAATCCGGGTAATGCTAAAATACAGCGATGACGGCTTCTTTGATGTTCAATTTCGTAAAAATTAATTTTGCCTATCAGGTACAGCATGGTTTCACGAGAACTTTCACCCGATTGTACCAAATTTTTTGTGAAAAAATAAATTAAAACAGCAAAAAATGTTATTATACTTGCCGAATTCGCCTTAAAATTCTCTAACAAATAGGCGTAGAAAAATTGAAGGCAACCTCGAAAAATCATGAAAAAAGGAGTTGATGAAAAATTTGCTATATCACGTGAAAGCTTTCTTGAGATAAAAACACGTTTGATCGGACTGCTAATAACAGAGTAATCTCTACTAGTCGTGATTCGCGGTTCACTCTGCACAACCCTTCTAACGTCTGAAAAAATCTCAATTTGTTAAGTCCAGCTTTGGAAAAGTTATTCGTGTTTTGAAAGGTGTACGAATACATTGTACACCCACTGTGTACGTAGCAATTTCTTAACTGTCAACACAGTTGATAGCGTAAGAATTGTTTCAAGAGCACAGTGTGAAGTGAAGTTTAGTATCGTGTCGGAGTGAGCATTTCAGTGCGGAGGGTTAGCTCTACTACTAGCAAGCAGTAGGAACGGCGGTAAAGGTCAAACGTGTTTGCTGTGACGATTGCGACAGTTGGCTGTTGCATTTTTCCAGCCCCACGGTGTAATCAGGCTCGAATGTCCTTGGCGTACACTATTTCTTAACCATCCGGGTAAACAAAGTGGTTGAGAGAGTGGAGGGGTGGTCTGAACGGTAGCGAATTGGTTAAACGACGGCGAAACACGTTCGAAATCCGTCTGTTTAACAATCAAACGGACCGCGTATTCCGTTTGACCATATAGATAAAAATCGACTGGGCCGAGCAAGAACGGTCGATTACAGGGTAAGCATATTTGAACAGTTATTACATCGGGCGTACTTCGCATCGTGATCGATCATCGTCGGGTCCGACTTCGCCGAGAAACGTGTAAATAATAGACTTTAACGAGAACGGCGTAGCGATCGGCGAGGCTTTAAAGGATTTACTGGATAGCTTTCAATTATATTGATAAGGGTGAAGAACCAGGGTCGTGGCACGGCTCTACAAATCGACGGGTAATTATTAATTACGAAAGAAAGAAAGAAATAGAGAGAGAGAGGGGAAAAGAAAAGAAGAAAAGGGAAGAGACCCGGAGGAAGAATCTTCGTCGAACTTTTCTTTCACCGGCGATACGGCCACGGGGTTCGATATTAAAGGTGCTCACCAACTTTGTTTATAATTGACTGCAGTAAAGGGTAATTAACTAGTTTTAGAAGCTGATTAAAAGCACGCCGATCGTCTGCTCGCTATTGCCGGTGAACATGCACTTTTCGGTAAATATATGCGATAAATCGCGTGAGAATCGCCCAGGCCGTTTCTCAAATTTATTGCGACACATAATTGGGGGTGTCTAGAAATGCATCCCCAAGCTCGTTTATACACCCCTGGCGATGGCGGACACGTGCGCGGCGCGCGCTCATTGGTGCGAATCGGGGAAATATCACAACAGCCCCCCGAAATTGCGTACGTTCGTGTTGGGCTGCAGAAAGCGCGGAATAATTGGAGGACTTGCGACATTTTGCTAATCAACACGGAAAATCATTACGAGCTGCAGGAACATTCGTAATTTATTTCTGAACGGTAATTATACAAATATTATTTTTATCGACGCTGGGATAAAGCAAATTCATAGTTTCAATTCTCGTTTCTCTTTAAGCGTATAAAGTAGAATTTACTTGCATCACAATTTTCATTTCAAGATTGAAGAACGGATTCTTTACTTAGCACGTTCGTGTTTGTCTTATTTCTTGTCAGGCTATCGTAAAAGTGTTTTCCGTTGGAAAATACACAAATGACTGGACAGACGGACAGATTGTACTCACGCCAGGATGCTCGACATGTGGAAAATCTCAGCGTTCAGGTAGGCCAGATACGCCATAACGAATATGAAGATCGGCTCGATCACTCGGACTTGATGAGTGAATCTGGTGACGAAGCCAGTCGCGAAGCCCCATATCACGCCGATTATGGTACCGCCGATGGCCACGACGAAGAACGAAGCCAGGCCCGACAGTAAGTCCGTGTAAAGGATTCTCGAAGGTCCCATCTCGCTGTACGCCTCGAACATGTGGTATAGCACCTGCGGATCATTAAAAAGTGACGTCTTGCGTGGCTAATCGAGCGATTTGACCACGGTTGCACACCGGATTCCAAAGCCATAAACGAAATCGGACGGTTTGTCAAGGACGTCTTATTAATTATCTTCTGCACGAATATTTCTTCGATCCTGCATTCTTTCGCACGCTAATGCATTATTAATGGTCAATCCATCAGAAAGTCGATACAAATATATCTCGGAGAATTGAACTCGGATATTCTTTGCACACGCGTGCTGTCGACGCAAAATGGCGGCGTTTATGCATTGCCAGCTCTGTTCACTTATCGCAAATACACTGTCTAACAAATTTCAACTTTTTTTATGTTCCCTGATTACTGTTGGGTCCTTCTTATAGAGTTTTTTGCGCTGATTCCGAATCTGTTCTTAATTTTTTTCCTATACGCACAGTTTTTGAGAAACATAAAAAAAACATATTTTTCAACTTTAAACAAATATTGTAGTGTTATTATAAAAGATATTGAATTGTTCTTTATAGCAAAAGGTTCTGTAGACTTTCCCGAATACAGCGATATCAAATATTGATACATTATGATTGTTTAAACATGTTTAAATAATCATTAAAGGCGGAGAGACACCACTTTTGCATTCATTTTTGAGGATATTTTTCAATTTATCTCAAAAAATAAGGGTCCAGCGGAAAATCGAACTATACTATGCGATAGATCAGACTTTTATCTTGAGATACCCCGCTTTGAAGTTTGAAACGTCGACGTTTTTTTCGAACCAGAAAGCAAAATATCTTCGCCCGACATGAGTTGCCGCCAGTGGCGCTCACCATTACAACGGTCGTTCGCCGCTCCGTATCTCGTCCCGAGCGCCACTGGCGGCAACTCATGTCGGGCGAAGATATTTTGCTTTTTGGTTCGAAAAAAACGTCGACGATCCAAACTTGACAGAGTGGCTTCTCAAGATAAAAGTCTGCTCTATCAAGTGGTACAGTTCGATATTCCGCTAGACCCTTATTTTTTGAGATAAATTGAAAAATATCATCAAAAATTGGTGCAAAAGTGGTGTCTCTCCGTTTTTAATCATTGTTTAAACATGTTTAAACAATCATAATGTATTAATATTTGATATAGCTGAATTCGGGAAAGTCTACAGAATCTTTTGCTATAAAGAACAATTCAATATCTTTTATAATAACACTACAATATTTGTTTAAAGTTGAAAAACATGTTTTTTTTCAAAGTCATCTCAAAAACTGTGCGTACAGGAAAAAATTAAAAACAGATTCGGAATCAGCGCAAGAAACTCTATACGATGGACCCAACAGTAATTAGGGAACAAATTTGGTGTTGGACAGTGATATTAGTCATAATGCATGAATAATTTACCAGATTTCAGTACTCTCCTTTTAATTTTCTACTGATATCGTTGCATTTCTTATGCCCTGATGAAAATGGCACCTATAAGAAGGAACTGCTAGCTGTATCCACTTATCACAAATGTTCATCGTAATGCATTCATAATTTACCAAATTTCAGTACTCTCCTTTTAATTTTAAATAATATCGCGTTTCATTTCTTATGCACTGATGAAAATGGCATTTATACGAGTCCAGTTCAAGACTATAAAATTTAATCTAGTACACGATCTCGTCTTGAAGTTTATAGTTGCTCAAGGTAGTTTTATTTGCGATTATGTACTTCGGCTTTGATTGAGATCGCTCGTTATCTCCGGATAAGAATGAAGTGTTTCGGAACGACGTTCTTTTTAAAACAGGTGGATACTCACGACGGTAACGGCGTCGTTTAATAGACTCTCTCCGAAAACCACGATGTAGAGGATCTCGTTCACATGGATTTCCTCGAAGACGGCTAACACGGCGACAGGATCCACGGCACTGATCAGCGCGGAGAAAAGGAACATGTCCAGGAGCGGTGTTTCGCAGCCGAAAAGCCCGATTTTCCCCAACACCCATAGCGATGCGCCTAGAAATAAACGTTGACGACTAAACAAAAGCCCTCGTTGATCGTCTGTAATCATTAGACTGCGGATCTTTATGCATTTATGAAGAAATTAGTTGGATGAAACATAAAACAGTAATAGATTCGAATTAATTTAAGAATATTGTAATGTTCTCTTTAACGTAACAAAGTCATTCAGGGATGAAATACATTTTTTATTTTATTCCTGTTTCCCACAATCAATACAGAATATTTTTATTTTGCATGAAGATCCGCAGTCTAGTAATCTCTCATTCTAGAGTAATCCCTTTCAAATCATATCTTCCACTCCGATGTGATAGACTGCGGATCTTTATGCAAAATAAAAATTATGAATAATTCTGATCAGCTTGAATAAAAGTGTTTCGTTTCTGAAAATTTTCAGTACTCGTGAATTCTGTGCCAACATCATTCAACTCTTCTAACGTCTTTACCGTTGTGTACTTGGCCAAACCAATTTTATCGTAAATACATAAAATGTGTGCCTGAAATTGAGTCGGGAAGGTTTAAGAGGAGAAATCCGAGGTTAATTAGTCGAAACAATCTCAGTATCGATAACGAACGTGAGGATATTGTTATTCAAGTAAGTTTCATTAATTATACAGGGTGTCTCATTTGAAGGAGGCCACCTAAATATCTCCTTTATTTTTAATGACACAAAAAATATTTATGGCATAATTTAAACGATATCGAAGGAGGAATATCATAGAAAAACAATTTCTTTTATCCGGTTATTTTTGCAGTTTTCTCAAGGTCATCGTTATTTTTTTATCGGGAAAACTTATTTTTTTTATTCCAACTTATAGCGGCTGAAAAAATACATTTGTCATTATATTAAGTCATTAATACAAATCATTATACTTAAGTCATTAACAAGATGGAATAAAAAAAATAAGTTTCCCGATAAAAAATAACGATGACCTTGAAAAAACTACGAAAAAATAACCGAACAAATAAAAATTTCTCTTCCATGATATTCATCCCTTGATACCATTTAAATTATGCCATAAATATTTTTTTTGTGCCATTAAAAATAAAGGAGATATTTAAGTGGCCTCCTTCATCTGAGACACTCTGTATATCAGCGCATCTAATCTCGGTGGCGAAAATATACCAGATAAATTCGGATTGGAAAATGGTTTTGAGTGCCTCGAATCAAGCCGGAGATTTTTTATCGTCGATCGAACTCGTTCGAGATGCGTATCGGTAAACAGCTATCAGCGACGGATTCGAGATTAATTAGTACGAGCACAGAGCACCGGCGCAGCGCGGCGGCGGTTTCGGGTTTAGGTAATTTGTCTAACGTTCCATCAGGATCGGAGGGCGGAATTGAAAGCAAGTATTTTCCAGGCCGGCGACAATACTGCTCGGAACAATGCAAACATAAAGCTTCCGATACTCATCGAGGATAGCCATTATTTGGTAAAATAAAGCTCCGCCGATTGATAGGAAGATATCAACGTGAATGCGTCGATTCTCTTTCAAAGTTCATCGACACATCCCGGTGCGCTTCCGATAATCGAGCAAAATATCCGGGAACAAAGGGAGAGTAGAGGAGAGAAAAAAAACTATGTCGGAGATAGAATAATCCTCGAAGAAAATGGTCGCAAGATGGAAATCGGACAAGCGTCGCGGAACGCGACCTCGGCGATTTTTAAATCGCCCGGTGTCCTAGAAAATTCTCCTCGGCGGACGTTCATCGTTAATAATAACGGGTTTCTCCGAAACTCGCGACAGGTCTTTAATTATCGCGGACATATGCCCGTTTCGCGTCGTATGGAGGAAAACGTAATCGTGTTTCGCAACGACGACCACGCGTTTTCACGATTCGCAAACCAGAAATCGCGTGGGCGATTCAATGACCGAACTGTTTTCCCTCTTGGCCGGTGCATTAGAAACTCGACTTGAGTTGCTTCCGCGTTCGGCTGAATATGAAACAGGTGATCGAACTTCAACTTCGCCTGGAGCACTAATATTTCTGTTCCGGTCGAGTTCTGCCGCACAGGGTCGCTTGCGCAATCTCGAAATGCGCGTCAGTCGATCGCATGCAGAACGCGAAATAGTTTTGCGCACCGGGCCCGTGTATTTTTGAACATCTCCCGACCGTAAATTGGCTTGGAAATGGCTTCGTTGATCAGTAAAATTGACAGACTCGAGAGACAGAGAGAGAGAGAGATAATGTTTTCGGGCAGTAAATTTCCACTTGCTGATTACGTAGGACATTACGCGTTGCAGTAAATACGTGTCGGGAGTACTTTTCGAAATTGCGAGGGCGCTGTTAATAGTTATATACGGAGAAGAGGACGTTACTGTGTGAGAAACAAATTTCATCTGTGCTTTTATACGTGTCTAAATGCGTGGCGATGCATTGGAAACAAACAGGCTGAAATAATAGTCCCTTGACATACGAGTTAAATGAAAGTTGATGTAGGCAAGTGAAATTTTGTGTAGGTGTGTTCCTGGCGTGATAACAGACACGTTTTTGCTGTTGGTATAGGTCATAGATGATCAATCGTTCAAACGCGCTGCCAAATAATAAGAATTTTAATCGAATCTGAGGGTTACGTCAACCACTTGCCGTATTTTAACGAGTTACACTCGTTATGAAGATTTTAAGCAAAGTCCAATAAATATTGGGTTGGCAAGAAAGTAATTTCGGTATTTTAAGGTGAAATAAACCCACTTTTATGTACAATCAATATACTTTAATCAGTAAAATATTTTCCATTTTGTTCGATGATCTTTTGCCATCTTTCTGATATAGTTTCATAATTCCACGCTCATAAAACTTTAAAATTTCACCAAAATCGAGTTTATTTTCATCTTAAAATACCGAAATTACTTTCTTGCCAACCCAATATAAATGAATGTTACGCCTTTCTTTATTCTCTTCTACATTTTTCGCGATAAGGACGTTATTAATCACTGGAACTGCAAAGAAAATGTGTACGGGGCAAGGGATTAATCAATATTTTCCATCGATGTGTACGATATCATAGGGAACACAAAACGTGTCCGAGACGTCGCGTTCAAGTTTATCTAGGTGCACGGTAGTGCACCAGCCAAGTTCTTGCACTACCTCCTTTTACACCAAACAACTTAGGCGTTTTTTATAGAAATTCCCGCAGCGAATCAAAATATACTCGGTGGGTCCAACTCGTCCAATTAAAAAAGAAGGAATCAGCGAGACCCGTGGAAGAAGGTGGACAGCAAACTGAAATTCGGCTTCCGGATAATCTTGCGCAGGGCGTCCCTGTTGCGCAGGCGTGGAATAGAAATAAAAGGACAGCTGTAAAAAAGAGAGGAGAGCAACCAGCAGGTAAACGGGCCAACGCGCGCGATGTTAATCCAGGAAACGAAACGGATTAAAGCCCGCTGGAGAGAATGAGAGACAGAGAGAGAGAGAGAATGAGAGAGAAAGAGGACGGGAAAAAAATGAAAATAAAAGATCGAAGAAAAATCCGGTCGTGTAGGCGAACGACACACCGACGCCGTTTTATTCGTTTCACCTACCTATCGACAGCGTGTTAAATATAGTCCCGACGACGGCGAAGAGAAGTATCGTCCCCAGGTGGTCGAAGAACAGTCGGTTCGGCATGAAATAACCGGCGTCCAGGATAATGGGCGGCAGCATGTAGAGGAAGAACGTGTCGGGAGTGAGGGGCGACACGTGGACACTACTCGCCTGGAACAGTAAGACACCAACGACGACGCCGACAACGATCAGCAAACAGGACTCCGGAAAGATCTTGCTGAGCTTCGGCGTCATGTGGAAGCCTGCACGTACAATTGTAACTTAACGGTCTCCCTTGGAACCGTTCTCGTTCGGGACGTTCGATTGCTGGCGGTCCCGCCGTGAATCTTTCCGATTTCCACCCCCCTGCGCGCGAAATTCTATCAACCTACTTGCAGCAACTATCAAATAAATGCGATCTCATATTGTATATGAAAAGATTATTTTCCCCCATTATTCTGTGAGCGATCGCAATTTTTGATAGCGATTTTTTTGGAAAGCAACGGAAAATGTTTTAGGGATGCTGATGATTACATCGTGGATGTTGTGAATTTTCAAGGTGTGTATTCGTTTGAACGCTCAACAATTTAGTTCTGAATTTTAATTGTTGGAATAGAAATACTGCGAGCACCGATGTCTAATAATAGCGAAATCTGATTGCTTTGTAAACAACGAGGCATTAGTGGAAAGTTGATAATTTTCAAGTATGAATATCATTTGGAAGTGTCGATGTAAACAATAGAATAATTGTTGGTGCAAAATGTTGGTACAATCTTCGAGAGATAATATAAAAAGTGAGCAGAAGCGAAAGTATTCTGGAATATTGTTCAGCCATATCGATCATTGAAAATCAGGTCCGTAAAAATTTCATGAAAAATCCTCGCACACGGTTAAAGGCTCGGTCTAAATCCCTAACGAGGACATAGAAATTGTTTCGTCCGTGTCCCCAGTACAGTGAATCGATTATCCCGGTGACCTACGGCCACTATCGGTTTTCGCGAAAAAAAAGACGCAGCCCCGGGTGGTCAGGGAAGAAAATGGAGAAACACGGAAACGTATTTTGGCAGCCAGCCGCCAGCAACTGAACGTCACGACTGAAAAGGTCGTGATTGGGAATAAAAGGAGCGTCAGGTAGCTCGAATTTCCGTGGCGCTCCATTGTTGTGCGCGTTTCACGAAGCCGCGGCGCGTCGTTATTGAAAATTCTGAAATATGTTTGCTATAGTTAGATCGAGATCGATTCTGCTCGGTCAAGGTTGTCGACTAGTCACCCCCTCCACCGTGTCGTTCGGCTGTCCTTGCGAGTCTAGTCACGCTTTGATCGCGTCCCGTGGAATGTAAAATAAAAACAAAGCAGAGAGCCGAAGTTCGAATGCAACAGACAACGACGAGGGATCCAAAGTCCGTCGGTGGAAGAACAGGTTTCGGTGAGTCTGTTTCTGGAATAATAACAACGGCGGGTGGCGAGAACCGAGAATTCGGCGTAGCGGTATCGGAACAATGCGTTCACCGAAACAGAAATCGTTCCCGGCGTGACACGGAATGGAGGAAGTGACCTCGAATGCTCCAGAGAATCCGACCGGGCCGCGTCACCTCATAGGACGCAACAACGTTCGAGCTAACCGCAGCGGATACCAACGAAACCAGCAGCGAAGCGCTCGTCGAGGCCGCTCGACTTTGGATCGGCTCAAGTTCCACTAGAGTTCCCGTACCTATTTTCGCGATGCTGGCGAAGAAGATCCATATGCCGATGACGAACGGAGTCTCGACCCGGTGAAACTCCACGGCGATGATGTGGTACTCGGGCTTGGGTCTTTTGGAGCCATTCCCGCCGTTCTCGCCCACCTGAGAGGACAAATGCGACTCAACGGGACCGTCGTCGTCATTTCCAGCCGAGAGGCTACGGAAGGAGACGTCATCCGGCAGAGAGCCGTCGATCGGCCCCATCGGGCCGAAACTCTTTCCTGGATACGGCTCCCTCAGGTCCCTCGGGAAGTCCTGATCGTCGACGATCGGCCCGTGAACCGCGTAGTCTTCGGCGGGAACGCGTTTCTCTGGAACAGCTTCGTAGAACCTGGCGGAGAATGCGTGGCCATGTTGCGGCCAGCACGCGGCCAGCATCAGCAGGCCGATCACCATCATCGGGAAGGCTGCACGTGGAGCCATGACGACGTAACACGTGGACACCGGAGATGCTGATGGCGGGGACTGCGCCACCGGTTCTGAGTCACTCGTTGTACCATCAGAAGGGACCTCCAGCTACGTGGAAGCTGCAGGGACCGTGGCTCCCGCTGTTCGCGTCGCCGGGGGTGCTCACCCTCGTCGCCGGCTCGTTACACCCTCGCTTCCTGCTCCCTGCACAGGGGGCTCTCGGTTTTCCTGGATTTATAGAGGGCACACGCTGGTGACGACTCGAGTGCACAGGCGGCGCCTAATTACATAGCGTGATTCCGGACCTAACGCTTCGTCGAGACACCGCCGCTCTTGCCTTATCGCACACACGTGGAAAACGATCGGTTCGAGGTTATTGGTAATACTCTCCCGTATCTATCCAATTCTTATCGGAACCTCGGCGTCGCTCTCCGAATAGAAACTTCGGTCGTGTTCTCGCCGATGTTTCCCACCGATAGGCTGTGGAGGTCTCGCTCCAGGGACGCGTGTTTTGGTAGTCGAAGGTCTCTTCCGTGGAGCTGGTCGATTCTCATGAGCGTAGTCGTCCCGACGGTCTATATCTGTCACCCGGCGACCCTTCCCGGTGTCAGCCTTGGACGATTTTACGGTCGAGTCAACGAACCCTCGGCAGACACCTACGCGCGGCCAAATTCACACCCGTCCGGTTATTAGAAACGCCTAATCCAGACGAATACATGAGAATGAGCGACAGAGAGAGTGAGAGAGAGAGAGCGAGACCGGTCGGTCCGGTCAAGTGGTGGATTTGTTTTGCTACTTACCGCGTTCCTCTTCGACGGCTGCCTCGAGAGCGCGCCCCGCGTATATCGGCCGGGTTATCGACGGGCGAATTCTCTTCGTACGCAGCTGCAATAGAACGCGAGCCGGGGATGAAACACTGGCTGGAGCCTCCTCGGGAATTCATTTACACATCGTTGCCCGCGAACTCGAAGATCCACTCGACGTCACCGCGACGTTACTCCGCGGCCAGCTTCACGGAAGAGGATAGCGCACCCTGGACGTATGCAGAGAGAACGTAGACTTTCCTCGCGGTATACCGCCCAATCGCAGAACACCGACGGGTTCAGGTTTTTTTGCGTGTCTCGTCGAATCCACGATCGTCGGAAAGATTCAGAGGATCGTTCGAGAAGAATGGACTTGCCTATGATCCGATGGCCCGAACAGTCGGCTGACACTCGGGGATACTCGCACGAGAGTGCGATATCTATGATGTATCCTCCGTCCAATCACGGCGCTGGTTCCGCGGGGATGAAGGTTCTATAGCTTGATCCAGGTATTGTGACACAGGTCGGACAGTTGACGGGTTGGCCAGATCGATAATTAGGTTCACTGTGGGATCTGCTGGCAGGCAGACGGGGACGCGCTCGCGTTCTGCATACGTAGCTGGCCGAGAACCACTCTGTCGAGGTAGCGGCGAGGACGAGGCATCGTTGCATCGGAAGTGCGGCGTCGTTCCCAGGTGCGCTTCGATCGACCGTCACACTACCACTGCGCGAAATTAAACCACCGCACACGTCGGCCCCACAACACCGAGACAGAACACCATGGCCACGGCTAAGGGCACGCAACAACGTTGCCAAAAACGTGCGTAACTGCCGACCAGGCTATCCATGACGTCGCTAGTGATAGCCGATGGATGCGCGCGGCTCCTCCGTCTCTGTTCTACTAGCTGGCCCCACCGTTCCTCCGTTTCGATTGTCCCTCTTCCGCTTGTAGACTCTACCCTCTCTTTCTCTCTTTCTATCTCGCGAACCAACTCCTCGCGTCCCTTCGACGCTTTCCAGCCAGCTGATCGTTGCGGAACCCGCGCAGGCGTCGCGACGCTTCGATATAGAACGACGCGACGCGGGACGTCGTTGGGCGTGCTTGAAACGCGTCGCGGCGCCCCCGGGATCGTTGTTGAGAATTTCGCCGCTGGAGGCAGCCCCGTATCGTCCGCCGAGCCTCGACCATATAGGGAAATTGTAACGGGAATTGGAATTCCTGGACCCCGCTGATCGATGATGACGATGATGGCCGCTTTGGGGGGCGAACGGATTTATACACGCGACGATGTGCGCTCTTCGCTCGCCGAAAAACCCGCTCGCTGTCGCGGTGTTTTCTACTCCCGAATCCCGCCGAGGATGATTTATCCCACTCGATAAATTCCTAGTGTCTTGCTCGTTACCCCCACAGCTTTGTTATTTAAACGAGCACTCGGTGCCGCCTTGAATTTATGAATGACGTGTTGCAGTGCCTCGAGAGACATTCGAGTGCTTTACCTACCCCGAGTGAAGTTTCAGAATCGCGGGATGAATTGTACGTGCCCATCCCGCAATCCCGTTTCGCCTCTTTAACGAGATCGTCTCTTTCTGCCTCCCTGCCATTTTGTTGTATTTCTCCACGTGCGATGCCTTATTAAAAAAGTTCGGTCACGTCCTTTTAATTAACTGCCTCCGTTTTCGATCTGCAAACGCATTAGACGGTTAATGTTTTATACTTTTCCCTGCCGGCCGACCAGCGCAGCAAACTTTGCGGTCCCGTAAATAATTAAGAGCGCAAAGTGGGCTAGTTTCCGTGACTATGGGGGGTAACTCGTGTAACATGCTGAAAATAAGGCGGTTTTTAGGAATGTTTTTCGCTGGAACCTTTCCGCCCCGTATTTTCACGAAGCTTTTAGAGTGTGTCGGTGCATATTTTAGTAGAAAAACGTGCTTTTCATAAAAAAAGAACCACCTATCAGGAACCACGGCGCTTCTTGGATTCGTGCGAAACGAGAAAGTTCAATAGTTTCGGTTTCTTAACGAACCCACGTGTAAAATTCAATCTATTTGTCTACGTGCGCGTTTCGAGACAAGGTGATTGATGAAATAGTTCCCGACTTATTCTGCATAATTTCGAGAAAGCGCGTGTCGGATATTCGCTGCAAATTCCAATGTAGCGAAGGTAAATAGTCATAACTCCTCCTCGTGGCTTCGTTAATGATCATTTTGACACTTTTACGATTCGTCTTTTCGTTTTTGTCAAGTGCGTCGTTACGTTAACGAACATGTTGCTCCTTCCACTTCTCTTTGAGAGAATTAGCATTTCCACGAAAATCATCTTTCGTTTACATCTCAGAACCAGATACTTTTCTCACAGCAACTTTCTTGGTTTATGCAACAAAATCGAGTATTTCAGACCGGCTACGTGAGCCGCAGCCCTTAGCTGGTCAGCCTCTGCATCTTCGGTGTCGGCAGCGTACGGAATGTTCGCCTCATTTATTTATGCATTTCTGGTAAGTAAGTCGTGAATTTTTGAGGGCGCTGTATAGAACGTACGTGGGTCAGGTTGCACGACTATACAGACCGAAGGCGACCTTAAACCAAGCGGCGTCCCGACGCCGGATCTAGGAGACACCGGCGTCCTTGACCTTGTCACTGTTGCGCTAGCGAAATGCTCACCTCGCCGCGACATTCAGCTCCGCAGTCTGCCAGCCTTTTCGATCATGCTCCGTCGACCCACCTCTCTCACCCTTCTCTCATACTTACCTTTTCCCGTCTGACCCGCTTATCGGTTCATGAACTTTTAATTAAGGGTCCAACGAAACGGCGTCACCCCCGATTTTTCCCTTTCATTTTCTTGTTCGTACCCGGCTCGTAAACAAACGCGCGATAATTGTTCTGTTTGCGCCCGCGGGACAGGAACGTTGCAATAATTGAATGGTAGATGTCTTTTCACAGGGTTTCCTTTGTACGAAAAAATAAACACGTTTTTCGCTGTTGTTTTTAACCGTTGTTTCAATCGTTCACAAAGGCGAGGAGGCGCCGCAACCGAGTGGCCGCTGTTATCATTATTAAATGGACGATTCTGGCGGAGTGGGTTTGTTTTTTTGTTTTTACCTAGATCCAAAGAAACAGGGTATTTTTCATGCTGCGAAAGCGTGCCAATTATCATGCGAATTCGATGCACGGTCACCTATTGTGACGATCCGAAATTACTCGAAAAGTAACGACCGCATGAAAAAGCATTTCGAATAAAAGCTTCACGGTATCAAGTCGAGTATATGATGCAATAATTCGTTGTTTTAACTATCCATCATTTTTATCGAGTTACGAAGATCGCTTTCAGTTTTTTTTAAATTGGATACCCAATATTTTTCCCGGGTATCGATGTACATAGTTTGAAAAGCTACGGGAAGATAGGATTTACCGTATGATGTTCCGAGTTAATAGTCTCCGAGATTTTTAGCGAAGTAACGTATGTAACTTACCTGTTGTTTTAAGGTGTCATGTTCCATAACTCTCCCAGTATGTGCAACGTGATCCAAGTAATTGTCACAGTTTAAAAATATCCTCGATTTCCGCCCACTTGTATTTTCGTTGATTGCGTTCGCGACCGTAAACTTTCTAACAATCGATTAATCGTGCGAGAAAACTCAATGTACCGCGGAAGGTTTCACCTTGAGGCAACTTTTCGTGTCGATTTTACGTATACCGAAGCTTATTTATTTTTTAATTACAAATGTCGCGTTAGTACGTTCAGCGATCGTCGCACAAGGAAAACTGCGTTATTCGGTATCCAAACATTGTTGCTAATAAAGCTGACGAATCGGAATGATTGAAAAAACATTTGCGGTGGTAAAATATAGGAGGAAAGATCGTATTCAGCAATAACAAAAATAAAAGTACGCAAGAACATTATCAACGAAATGATACTTTTTATATAAAGCAACGTGACCCAAGAGCGAACATTCTTTCAAGAAGTGTTTATAGCGGCGACGCCAGATTTTGTGTTATCACTAGATAGCGGTTTTTGTGCATTATAACAAAAATGAGTAGGTATAATTTAAAACAGTAAAAACATTAGAAGAGTTAAACAATGCTGTTATATAATTCTCAACTTATTAAACGTATTAAGAAAGTAAATTTTCTAATTCGCACTAGTTTGTTGCAAATGAGGTAGAAAGTTTTTATGGAAGTGTTCTTAATTTATTGTAAGAAATAGGAGGAATGTATTTACCTATTTTTGCCAAAATGAGAAGGAAAACGCAAAACACTTAAACAATTTTACAATACGAAGAATGTAATGATACAAGTTGTAGTGATAGTAATGTATGTAGTGATAGTGTCGTATTATTTTCAACCTATTGAACATACAGTGTTCCCGCGATTGATGTGACTTTCGGGATTGCGGATGATGTGACCATTTTGTCCCCACTACTTCCCCCTTGGGCGAAGTAAAAATTAATGTATTAGGGTATTTAAATTGGGGTTTTATGATACTCGATGTATCATTCTCAGGTATGGAATAGCATTAGTACAATCAGAGTTGGGCAACAATTTTATTTAAATAAAAATATCAAACAAAATGGGTTTAAAACCTACTTGGAAAAGTAACTCATTTTATTCGAAATTTTTATCTAAATAAAATTTTTGCGCAACTCTAAGCATAATACAACAATTTCCAGCTTAGCACCGTTGTTTATCCAGGATCGTCGTTACACTTGGAAAAGTTATTCAAGAAATCTATGTTCGGCACACGTAAAAAACGTAGTTTCGTTTCGTTTCCTGAGACTCGATACCCCCGAGGTTCTCGCAACAAAAGTGTTACATAGTTTCTTGTAATTGAGGTAGATAATTTTTATTTTCTATAAATATCCGTAGTCTAGTTAAACCTAATTATAGCTGTTGATAATATAACCGAGGACACTCCTAAACGTTCTTTGGATGTCAAAACCGTGCTGTTCGCTTACTGGTTCTATTTACCGAAGACCTAAACCTGTAATCCAGAAATACCGACGGAGTCTATATTGTCGTAACTACCGATTGTGCGCGAGCTATTCGCAATCCAACAACGTCCGAGCGATATGACAAACAGCGGATGGTTCGCGGGCTGTTTACAATCTCTGGCGAAGACGTGCCATTATAGTGTCTCAAAGGCCGACGTTAAATGATGAGTACAGCATTGAGAACGGTTTACTTTCCACTTTTCTGTAACAGAGGCTTAGAAATTAACAATTACAGATGCCTATTCTTCGACTATTCTCTTCGCTATCTGCTTTCAACCACATATTTACCACGTGCCACTATTTCCTTTTTTAAAAATCGTAAGTAAGTGTGGTTAAAATTCTTAACCCTCTGTGTTACCACGTGTTACTATTTGTGTTTTTTTAAATCGTAAATAAGTGTGGTCAAAATTCTTAACCCTCTGTGGTTAACGCTAGTGTACTAAAGTTAGCGAAAATTTCCTACTTTCAGCCTTAAGCTTTAAACATACAGTCGGTGTACAAAGTATTCGCACACATTAAAAAAACGAATTACTTTTTCAAAATTGGACCCAACAGCTTGAGTTTCCTTTCGGATGTTAGAAGCATTAGTTTACTAGCTAATGTGTAAATAATTTCTTTTTTAATTGTTATTGGTCGCAATTGCGAAGGAAATAGTAAAGGTTATGATTTTTTAATTTTTTATCTGTATCTGTAATGAAAATTTGGAAGGCGCCTTTGGTAGGTCTAAGTAAGTTATACACTTGTACAAAGTTTCATCGAAATCGATCAAGGATGTTACGAAATATAATTGATTGAAAATAGCAAAAATCGTAAGAATCTGCGATTTAAATGAATCTCAAACCGTAAATTCAAAGATTTTTACATCTTATAATGCCCATAGCTTTTTTATCCGTCAACCAATTTCAATGAAACTGTGTACATATATATAACTTACTTAGATTTACAAAATACATGTTTTAAATTTTCATTACGGGCACAGATAAAAAATTAAAAAATCGTGGTCTTTACTGTTCCCTTCGTAATTGCGACCAAGAACAATTACAAAAAAAATTATTTAAGCATTAGCTAGTAAACTAACCCTTCTAAAGTCTTAAAAAAACTCAAACTGCTGAGTCCAATTTTGGAAAATTTATTCGTTTTTAAAAGGTGTACGAATACTTTGTACACCGACTGTATGTAGCCGATTGCAATGTTGACCGATTGTGATAAAACTTTCAGTATGCGTCGAAGTTACCGAAATCTACAAAACGCATGTTTTAAATTATCGTTACAGACTCAGATGAAGAAATTGAAAGAACGTCGTTTTTAAAATTTGTTTACTCGTTCTCTAGCAAGCTCTGGTTGGTCTAACATCTCCAACAAAATTCAAGTCCTTTGTGCCAATTTCCTCGACTGTATACGAGGTCGAATAAAAATGAATACAAATAAAAGACATAGTGTTCGACAATATTAAGTGCTCCTACATAGCAGTGGACATCCTCCGAGCCCGAGGGCGATCGTGGTCAAGCGAAATCTCGTCGATCAAACAATTACTCAGCCGGGGGATGAAATATTGTATTTTGTAATCGTAAATCCGATATTTAGTTAATCAATTACGCTCGGTAAAACTCTTTATCGCGGTAATGTATTCGAGCCGGGCCGGGTTGGCGGCGTGGCGGAGAGCCTTACCATTATCGTTCTCACTTTCAGCAATAAATTTCTTTCGCTCCGAGGACCGTAAACTCGATAGAAATGATTAAGTCCCGGGCCCCGTTCATAATGGAGCGGCTCGGGCAAAGTGACAAACCAACGATAAACAAATTGATAAGCAACGCACGTCACAAAATTTAATTGCCGATGAGCACGACCGGCTGCGCAACGGATACAACGGGAGAGAAAGGGAGACAGGTGGATAGAGACGAACTTGCATCGCATCGGTTGATAACAACGGGTTGCGTAACCACGCTCGGATAGACGGCCATTCTCCGCGCCGATTTTACTCTGCACACGATGAAACAGATACACCCCTGTCACCGCGATTGTTTAACCCTTCTGTTCATAATCTAGCACCACGAGCACCCGTTTCAGTTAGACATTTTTCATGATCCTCATCAAATACCTTCGAACTTATTCGGATCCTCATTATTTCGCTCATTTCCGATCGATTTACGTAGTTGTTTCAAACATTATACGTGCCCACAATTATGAAAGTGGTCTAACTCGTATATAGACTGCGGATCTTTATGAAAAATAAAAATATTCTGCATCGATTTCGGGAAGCAGGAATAAAATACAAATTGATTTCATCCTTTAATTGATTTTGTTACGTGGAAAACAACATTACAATTTATATTTCACCCAACCAATTTTTTCACAAATGCACAATGCTCCGCAGTCCAGTCGTATACAGTTACTCGAATTAATATTCGGACGCTCTAAAAACGACGATAACTTTTTTAATATTGTACTATACGATTTGAACTTTTTGGGGAACCTGGAGCAATTAGTTTACTACAGGATGTGAAAAGAGACTTTTTCAAAAATAGCAATTGATCGGAATTGTAGAAAAAATACTAAAACTTTATGTGAGCCTATATTGAAAATTTAAAAAATACGTTTTGTAGATCTGTGTCAATTAAACATATTCTGAAAATTTCGTCAAAATCGGTCGACGTGGCAATGAGCTACAAACGTTCAGGCATGGTAAAAATTGCAGATTTTCACAATGTTCGGCTTATATCTAAGAATTCTTACATCTTTCATTGCCTGTCGTTTTTTCCCGCATCAACCGATTTCGATGAAACTTTCACAGTGCATATAAGTGGCACAGACCTACAAATCGTAATATTTGAATTTTCAATATAAACCTACATCAAAAAGTTGTAAAATGCAACTTTTAGTTTTTTTTCTATAAATCTGATCAATTGCTATTTTTGAAAGAATTTCTTTTCACATTCTGTAGTAAACTAATTGCTCTAGCTCCCCAAAAAGCTCAAATCTTATAGTACAATATTAAAAAAGTTATTGTCTTTTTTAAAGCGTCCGAATGTTAATTAGAGTAACTGTATGCATTTCTGGTTTCGAGATATTTCAAGGAAAAGGATATTAAATACCAAATGAAAAGCACTATCTAACGGTTTATCTTTCACAATATCTTAAACAAATTACATTGAATTCATTTAGTTGAAAATAATGCGATGTGACAAAAACATATTTTTCTTTTATGAAAAAGGAAGGTCCGCCTCAATTTCTTTACTCCAAAATATTCTAACTGGTATCGAGACGAATCCGCTGATCTATAATAAAATTAGACTGTGGATTTTTATGCATTTATGAAGAAATTGGTTGGACGAAATATAAAACAGTAAAGGATTTTAAAAATTCAAGAATGTTGTAACGTTGCTTCTAACCTAACAAAGTCGTTAAGGGATGAAATCAATTGTTATGTTATTCCTGCTTGCCACAATGGATGCAAAACATTTATATTTTGCATCAATTACAAACAAGAGAAGCCAAGTAGAAATTCTTTTTTCTTTTAACGACTTTCATCAGCTGAAACTGATAAATTAATGTTCTTAAATATTTGTAATCCGTCCGCTGCTTTAAATTATGTCAGCTCATTTTTATTATAAATTCATAAAATCCTCAGTCTAAATAATACATTAAACCTTAAAATAACCCTGCAATAGTTTTGTCCAGGAAAAGCGGGCTCTCGGACCACTGTACGCCGAGCGGAGCAGAGCCGAGCGCAAAGCGAGCTGGCGCACGCCTAGAAGCTTCAGATAAGAGCTTATTCCGGTTGCTTGCGCAGCGAATCTATTATCAGCGATCAGGCCAGATCGCATCTGGTTCCGACCACGGTTGACATGTTTTATTTACAACGTCGGGATGTAATCGGGAGACCCAATTTCTTCTTGCCCTTTCTTCGACGGATCCCGAAGGTGGGAGCGAGACAGCCGACTACTCTATTGATGACGGCAATTCCGACGCCGTTGAAGGAAACGGAAACCGTTTCGATTTCGAGGCCGTTCCACGAGGCTCGTAAATAATTCTGCCTCCGCCACCGTGGCTGACGGAATGTAACGCGGCGATCGTGGAATGCTACCTGTTTCTTGCGCCGTTGTCGCGTAATTAATATTCAGACGGGGGCTTCAAGTATCGGACTTATGCTTGCCTCCGCGGCATGTCACCGTCCAGCCCCTAATCACGAAGTGTTTTGCCTCGTGAAACGTAGTGTGAGAGAAATGTTGGAGTTGACCCAAGGTTTTTAAAACATATGTGTCCATAATTATGAAAGTGGTCCAAGTAAAAATTGAAAATGAAAAAATAAGTTTATCAGTATATTTCACACCACATTGTTTTACATAAAATTATATTGAAACTGAATGAATTCAATATCATGTTTACGGTATTGTGAAGAAATGAACCGTTAGATAGTGCTTGTTAGTTCAACATTATATTCATTTAGTGTTAATATTCCTTTCCTTGAAATGTCTCGAAACAAGAAATACATCATTGAAACCACTTTCATAATTATAGACACATCTGTTTTTTTAAATCTTTTATTTGCAAATGTTCTGGAGTGGAAGAGAAATGACGAGGTTCCTTTAAAATATATAAAGTTTCCCGAAAATCATCAAACACGGAAATTAGAGTTTCAAATATCGAGTCATCACTATTTATAGATTCAAGGTAGATGCCAATCAGTGCGAGATAGTTGCGCGAAGAAGTAAAGTCATCCCGTTTCCGTTTCCATTGTTGAATTAAATATCTCGAACGTGTATACTCGGTTGATTGCCAGAAAGAATTTTCTGAGAAGATTCTGGGTAAGGAAACTATCAAATTGTCCACCGGATCCTGTTTCGTTAAACGGAGGTCAATAGAAGTTGAGACTAAGGAACATAACTGAACAGATTTTAGGTAAATATTTGTGCAGTTGAGCTTAGAAGCCGGACAAAAGCGATTGTTTGGCTAAATCGCTTGACGCAGAACTCTGCGCCACGTGTGGCTTAGCGGAGTAAGCTTGATGCACAAATGTGTGACATAGTGTGACCTGGATAGCTATCATTTTGTACAGGATCATTCTAAATCAACGGTCTGAAAGTTCATAGTCATATTTTCTCGCGTACAGTCCGCAAAAGACCACGAAACAATTTTTATTTCTTTTTTTTTGCGAGATATGGTAGTTTCCACCTCGAAACTAGTATTTCCAAATAATCAAATTTAATGACTGAATTTATTCTACGTAAGAGTTAACGTAAATTCATCGTAATTTCAGTCGAGATAAAATCACGTTGCCTTGAAACATGTTGTCAACGTCTACATACTGAACAACTTTTTCCGAGATATTTACCAACGATAATTTTTTCTATTACTTAGTACAACGTCAGACGATATTTTCTTTGACGATGTACTGCGTGGTCAGGCTTCGCAGGACATACAAATAAATAAATCGTTAACGCGTGTGTGAAACATATTTAATATGCTCACTGTAATTACGTAATAACATACTCCAACGATGACAATTAATCGTGGTAATCGACACGCGACAGCCATTCAACTCTGGTTAATCTAAATATTATATAAGCGAGCGGTATCTATTTGATTTGCGACAATTTGTTTCCCTTTGACGCGGTAAATCTTTATCACAATCAATTAGTTGTCACGGGCATCGTTATAATCAATAACGATGTAATAACCAATCGCTCTCGAAACTATTGTACGCGAAATTCCATTCCGCCAGATACCTTCGACCGCGGATATTGTCCAACAATTATTTATCTCGATATTTATCTATCTGATGTCGGCCATGATTTTCCGTGGCAAAGTACGAGCCGGCGCGATGCATGATTCATGGTGAATTTGATAAAGGCTATTTTGGCAACAAGAAGTTCGCTGACCCGCGTTTATCAAAATGTTTTTTGCCGGTGCGGCGCGGCGCGCGGCATGGCCGGGCAAAATGTACCGCAAACTTTCCGACAGCTTCGATTCGTCTTGCATAATGATACTCTTTCTTCGCTTACATCGATACGCCTGAAAGGATCATCTATTTCGCGAGAAGGATACGTTCGTGTCACCGCGGGACAAAATGTTCGCGATTTAACGAGAACAAAAAATCACGGGATCAATCTCGCGAGATCCGCTTCCGGAGAATTAACAATCATCGACAGACTACCGTAATTCTCGTTGAAAAATCAACGGTTCGCTTATTATTAGACTGCGGATTTTATGAGCTTATGGCAAAAATGAGTACTTACATACAGTGGGTGTACAAAGTATTCGTACACTTTTTAAAAACTAATAACATTTTTATAATTGTACCAAACAACCTGATTTTTTATAATCAATTAGAAGCATTGGTTTACGAAATGATATACAAAAAAGATTTTCCAAAAATTATAATTTACAAGGTTAAATGCAAAAATAAAAAAGGCATTTTTTAAAACTTTTTTATTTGGATCCTTAATGAAAATTGAAAATGTATGTTTTGTAGATCTATGTTAGTCATACACATGTTGAAAATTTCATTAAAATCGATTAACATACACACGAGCTACAAGCGGTTAAAAATGGTGAAAATCGTAGTCTTCCACGATTTTTGATCAGTTTCTGCTTAAAATCCACAGAATCGTATATCTTTCGACGCCTGTTGTTTTATCCTGCGTCAATCGATTTCGATGAAATTTCCAACATGTGTATAAAGAACATGGATCTAGAAAACATATGTTTTAAATTTTCATTAAGGGCCCAAATAAAAAAATGTTTAAAAATGCCTTTTTTATTTTTACCTGCAGCCTTGTAAATTGTAATTTTTGGAAAATCTTTTTTGCATATCTGTTTGTAAACTAATGCTTCTAATTGATTATAAAAAATCAGGTCGTTTGGTACAATTATAAAAAAGTTATTAGTTTTTAAATGGTGTACGAATGCTTTGTACACCCACTGTAGGTGTCATTTAAAACAGTGAAAAAGTTAGAATGATCGAATAATGCCAGTCTAGAGTTTCCAGCTTGTTAAAATGATTAAAGTAAGAATTAAACGTCTATCTGGATCCAGTCTCTAGCAAACTATGCAGACAATTTTTATTTTGCATAAAAATACGCAGCCTACTTATTACGGGAGGTATGCCACTAATTTATTTTTATTTCTAACTTCCCGATTTTATAGGGAAGTTATTGTAATTACCCCGAAAATCGAAAATCGATTTTTTAGCAGATCTTCACGTTTCATGGTCATTGGAGTCATTTTAGACTATTTTTATCAAAATGTTCGTATGTGTGTGTGCGTGCGTGCGTGCGTGCGTGTGTGTGTGTGTGTGTGTGTATGTGGCCGTTTCTATGTAATCAAATTTTTCGTTAACGTTTTCAGAAAAAGTAACAACGCGATCAGGATGATGAATGATGCAATCGATGTGCCCCGTCGTAACTTAGAGCTGATTAGATTTTGGTCCATATTGGTCAAGTAGTTTTTTAGATTTTTAGTTTTTTTCGAAAAGAGTTTATTCTACAATGCAATTTATAAGGGAGGACGAAAATTTTCCACCAAAGAACCAAACGCAATTACATAAAAAATTTTTTTCTTAATTTTTTTTTTAGATTTAAAAAAAATTTTTTTTTTTAACTGATGCTAATGTTACCGCTTGGAATAATCGAAAGTTATTCCAATGCAAGAGTGAATTTATCATCTCTATTCCCAAGAATACATTTTGGGAGAATATCGATGAAAGTACAAAAAAAAACGATGTTAGCGATGTTGGCGAAGGAGTAACGAATCGGGAAGTTCTTTGTGTGACTCTTGGAGAGTCACACACCAAATAAAAAACATTAATAGCAGTAGGCCCTACTAGCCATGCGTATCACTAACCCTCTCGCAAGAGCAGTCCTACCCGCGAGCTCGCGAAGCGAGCGAGCAAAAACAACCCTACTCGCGAGCGAGCGAAGCGAGCGAGCAACAATAGCCCTCTAGTTATTTCAGCTTTCACGTCTTCTATGTTTCGAGATTTCTTACCATTACGGAGGACAGAGGAACTGGCAATTATACGATTCAATTATAATATTCATTGTTCGGAGAAAATTTTAGTTATTCGTCTACATGAATGTTATCCCCTTCAAAATAGTCTCCATTAGGTAGTATGTACACGTCAGAGTTGGGCAATAATCAACTAATATTTAAAAATGAATGTTAGTCATAGCAAAATAGTCATTAGTGAAAACTTTTTGATTAGTTAGTGATTACTAAATGGCAAATAGTTAGTCACAGCTCTAAGTAATCGTTAGCTATTGCTTATTAGTTAATTAGTAGTTGATGATCAGTCATCAATCTTTAGTCATCAGATACTATTGTGCGATTAACATACATTAGTAGCATTAATTAGATATCACTAACTAACCAACAGTTTTGACTAATGACTATTTTGCTATGAATAACATTCAAAAATACATTTTTAAATATTAGTTGATTATTGCCCACACACACACACACACACAGCTCTGCTACACGCTTCTTCCAATCCCCGAAACGCTTCTGAAACTAGATGTTTAGGATAACTTTCAGCTCTTTCAGCGATCCGCTTTTAATCTCGTCTATGTTTTAAATACGACGTCCCTCTAAATTTTTCTTTATTTTTGGGACCAGAAAAGAAAGTCACACGGTGAATATAGAGCCTCGGGCTTCGTTACAGTGTTGGTTTTGGCCAAAAAGTCACGAACTAGCAATGAAGTGTGAGCAGGTGCATTATCGTCGTGCAAAAGCCATGAATTGTTTCGCATTTCACATTTCAGACATGTTTACCAACACAACAACAACAAACTGTCGTAAATCGGACTAATACAACCCGCGAAATTACAAAATTCTCCTTATTTCTTCAACGCACCTCGTATTATCGACATATTTCTAACGAAACGAGACGAACACGGAAAACGTATGTTCGAAAATTCAAGCAACTCGAGTAACACTTGAAGGAGCAGAAAGTTTTAAATACACAATTGTTTAAGATAGTTCTGCGGCATTGATCAAACCGGACTTTTATCGTGTTCCGTCTACTCGGATTTCTGATACGCGAAATCGGATGAAAGTACGCAATTAAACCGTGGTTTATTCATGCGAAGCTCGCGCACGATATTTGCGTTTGGACAACCGGCGAAAGAATTCGAGGAATGACGGTCGTTGATGATGCAAAGAATTCCGATGTCACCGTTTTTGCAGGCGTCACACTTCGTGCTCAATCGCAGGACATTCCTGCGTTTCGCGGACGACAAAGGGGAGAAGAATTTTGCAAACAAAGTCATTCTTACATCGCGTTGTTGCACGGTTTGTATAAACATTTGCAGCGCGAGGCGACGCCGTGTTTACCGAGCAATATCTATTGAGAATGACCGCGTGATACGCGAAGGTGCGGTGCAGCAGAGACAGTTGCGCGGCGAATATAAACTAATCAATATTTCGACGCGAGCTTCGCCGGGAAAGATCTCTCGAAATATGGAGGACGAAGATGCAACACATAATAATGGTAATGGTAACAATAATAATAATTGTAGAGCGATTTTATTACGTTGTATTCTACCACACGGCGAATGTAAACTCGACCAGGTGGGTGAGAGATATATTGCACGGACCACACTTTATTAATTGTTCAAATGTTTAACACCGTCCATTAAGCATGTTCAATGTAGACTTTGTTAAAAAACCGAGCTACACGCGCTTCATCCGTTGTTAACGTTCGAGCAGGTTTCTTTAGAATAAATTACATCCTCTATCCAGTATTTTGCAACAAATAAATTTATTTAAATAAATAATTATTTAAATAGACATTTAAATAACAAGCTATTTATTAGTTCAGCAAGTCTAAATGAATTATTTAAAATAATAAAGTTAATTGTTACTTACAAATATAATTTCAATTATTATTTGTATTCACAAATAATAAATAAAATTGTATCTTTTTATAGGCAGCTAGGCAATACAAGAAATAAGAAAAGACCAAAAACTATTTATTTGATTGCCACCTCAATCCAAATAATAAATAATTTTTTATTTGCAAATGAGAAATAATAATTTATTTGCAAATGAGAAATAATAATTTATTTGCAAATGAGAAATAATAATTTATTTAAATAAAAAGTTCAATTATTATTTGCAATTAAAATCACATATTTATCTATTATTTAATTATTTATTATTTAAAATAAAATTTGCCCAACACTGCCTCTATCTAACATGATATTATTCAATATAGTAAAGTTTATATTAATTTAGAAGTAACGAAGAATATATTCAAGTCACCGAACAGGGTGAATAAATGAATCAGAGATACTGGAAATAACCGAACGAATTTCTGTTACGATCTAATAAAAAATAATGAAACATTTCCAAACAAAGGTTTGGCACGAATGAAAGAGTAACAACCTGTACACTGAGAGGACACTGAAAAATACATCGTGACATCGTCAGGAAGATACGATGAAGTTTTTTAAACAAATTCTAACAAATATGAATGTTACAGTATTTTCTTTTTCTGTTTTACGACATTTTTCCAGGCAAAGCAAGGGTTTGATAACAATATTTCAGAGCTTCTGTTCACTTCGTTATTTCTGTCTTTTGATTACGATTGAAAAATCAGGTTCACAGATTGAAAGGGTCAATCATTCATATTTTTCTTGGCCAGTCTAGCTGCGTTAGTTGCGACGAGGCTTCGTTACAAAAAACCGCGACAAAGGATTCTACTTACATGATTGAATATGATATGTTCAAAGAGAGTGTGGCACACATAAAAGAACAGCAACCTCTTCAGCAAAGAGTCAACACCGAGTGCATCTCGACACCGTGAGTAAGGAGCGAGGACCTACTCGACATGCTTTTATTTTCCATATTATTTCAGCGTTCCTTTTACGAGCGAATAGTACGGTGTAATGCCGTGTAGGCATCGACGTGCAATTTTCTTAGGACGTTGAAGAACAGCGTCCCGGAGCCCGGAGGATTTTTCAACGGCGCAGCGGCGGCGGCGGTCTGGGATGACGAAGTGGATCGCGTCTGACTCACATCCTCGTTATCATACGGAGACAAATCGTAGCAGGACGATAAAAGTAACGCGGGGAGGGTTTAGGGGAGCTGCTGGTTGATATCGATTTTCCGTTACGCCACGTACACAGCCTTGACTGGTTCCCGGAGTATTTTTCGCGATCTCGCGCGTCGTCTCGTCGGGTTTCGAGTTTCTCTCTCGCGGAAGGTCGTCGATAAATTTTCGCGGGCGACCATAATTCGCAACTTTCCCCCTGGGGGCTCGCCGCCGCTGCCATCGAGTGCTACTCGAGAGTTGACGCGCGATACCACGTTTCAAGGTGGCTGGATTCGACAGCGGCGAAAGAAAACAGACTACCCCCGGGGCCAGAGAGTAGGTGGCTTTGGGTGGCTGGCCTCGTTTCGAAACTGCTGGATTTACAACATTAATATTCCTGATGGACAAGCACCGGTTAATGGCACTTTAATGACCGAGCACTCTATTGAATCAGGCTCGTTGACCATGCGTACCGTGACGCGTCCAAAATCAAGATTTACCCTCGTGACGCTGATCAATGACCGAGAACGATACACGAGACTCTCCTCGTTCGTGTGCTCGGTAACCGTGGATCCTTAGAATTCCTCAGTGTCATGCGAATCCGCCTGTGTCTCGGGTAGCATGCTACAGGAACGGGCAAAGATCCTTCCTCCAGACCCGAAATTTCCGATCGCGCTTCGGAATTTCTTCAGGATGCCGACGGTTCAAAGGTTCCACGGTAAATATTAGGCTATCGGAGACCGATTCATTTACCATAGAAATGATCGGCCTCGATGGAAAATTGGCCAACGTTAGACACCGCCGGTGTTTATGCTAAATAGTTTTATAATCGGGAAGTCTCGGGCGAAATGGGATTTTGGTTTCCCTGGTTTGTAAATGTCTGTTTTAACTGTTCTTCATTGCATAATATAGAATTGGATTGTATCGTATTATTGTATTAATGCATTAAGATTTGCAACTTAATTGTTACCGGTGTATTGTGATACAGATGCTGGTAAGAATAAAATATATAAAAAAGCTTTTTAGAAACCACGCTTATATTAAAATGCACTAAATAGGAGAAGATAAGCTTTCTCTAAATGATTCTTCTAAATCAGGGGTCGGCAACCTTTTGAGTCGGAAGAGTCAAAAATTGCAATTTACAAAATTTCAAAGTTTTAAAGAGCCACAAAATATTTTCTTGCCAACAATAAATAGTACTCGCATAAAGTTATTTGATAAAAAAAAAATAATCTATTTATTCATAAGAAAAAACATCCAAAGAGCCGCATGTGGTTCGCGAGCCGCAGGTTGCCGATCCCTGTTCAAAATGATTGATAATATTTTCTCCACTTTAAGAAATTAGTTCAAAATTTGTTCTTTTATAAAATTAGTGTCGGAATAGATAGAAAAATTTAATATAAATTTAAATAAAATCATGACATTTGTGAAGATTACGTCAATATAGCTTGGCGCTCCACGTTTTTATTTTTATAGTCACTAATGTCATGATTTTATTTAAATTTATATTAAATTTTTCTATCTATTCCGGCACCAATTTTGTAACAGAAGAAATTTTGAATTAATTGCTTAAAATTTTGGGGAAAAATATTATTAATCATTTAACTGGATTCGATATCTTACAGAGAACAAGGAAACAAATTAGATCCTCCTTTTTAGTGCACTTTAATATAAGCGTGGTTTTTGAAAAACTTTTTTTATATATTCTATTTTCTACTTTTAGTAGAACAGCCTACTTTCAAGATTGGACTATGGGAAGAGGTTTAAAATTCGATTACAAGATTTGACGCATACAACAACACAGCAAGTTAATATAAGCGTGGTGATAAAGGAACATATAGGATTGTACGTAATTATATTTGTTCCTGGATAATCAAGTACGGAGTATTATGGGTTTCAAATTCTCAGTAAAAATAAATGAAGGTCGATCGTTAGCTTATTCGTATTGCATTGAATTTATACGCTGAGATTATGCTGGAGGAAAATGAAAACGGATATTCATTGCAGAAACGTATAAATTACTGTCGAGATAAAATAAGGTAAGGTAAGCATGAATCATTTCATCACACATTGCGACCGCCAAGTAAATAATTTATCAATGCAATAGATATGCATTTACAGCACTGTGCATCGTCTGCGAGTAAATCAGAAATGATTTGAGATTTATTTGATCATATGTACTGCACCTCAAAAGTATTTTATAAAACAGTTACAGCAAAATATTATTGTAGAAGATATTTCTGATTTGATGTAAACAAATGAATTCTAAAAACAAGTATAAAATGTAGAATGAAATTTTGTTATCCGAGGCTTTGTTTTCGGGAAAATCGAATATCAAGATTCCTCAAGTAGAGTAGGCTGATGCGTCTGATCATGATCTGCTCAATCTACTTGCCGTGCTGTACGAGGACCTGTCGACTTTCCAAAGCTGATTTTCTTGGAGACGAAGTCTTGCTGAAACAATTTTCGTTCTATATTGCCCGCTTATTGTTATATTTAATAATACCAGCTGATGCGTCTAATTATAATCTGTCGAATCTACTTCCCAAAGCTGATTTTCTTGGAAACGAAGTCTTGCTGAAACAATTTTCGCTTTACAGGGTGTCTCAAAATTCCTTCAACATCCGAAAATGGGAGGTTCCAACGCGTCAACTGTCTATTGGCCGACTGTGCCAACTCGCGTGTGGGTCGCGCTCTGATTGGTCCGTGTTTTTCGTTAATAACTCCTAAACAAAGCCGCGGACGCCTTCTTTGCAAAGGAAAATGTCGCTTCAAATGGCCTCAGGAACCTCACATTTCCAGCTGTTGAAGGAATTTTGGGGCGGCCTGTAGATTGTCGGCTTATTGTTATTAGTCCAGTCAACGAAAAGTTGTAGAGGGAAATGGATGGAACACAATTTTTAACTTTGGGTCTTTGTTTGGACTAGTTAGGAGGTAAACATACTAAAAGTCCCCACTTCTAGGAGGTGAGCGGAGTGCAGGAGGACACATAGAAGATCCCCTTTTTCAGTTTTCCGCTTATATCTTGGAAACTATGCGTCCTAGCGATAAGACCATTCTATACAAAATTAAAGCAGATAAAATGTGCCACAAGATTGATTCGATCCAGTATTTCGCTATTTCGCATAGTTTCCGAGATATCCGCGCTCAAAGTTCACTAATAATGCTGAAGACTTAGCTAGTCAAATAAGCCAAAACACGTGAGGCAAAAATTTCTTTTTCACAATTAGAGAACTTTGAGCGCAGATATCTCGGAAACTATGCGAGATAGCAAAAAACTGAATAGAATCAATTTTATGGCACATATTGTCAGCTGTAATTTTGTATAGAATGGTCTTATCGCTAGGACTCATAGTTTCAGAGATATCCGTGCACAAATTTCACTAATTGTGAAAAAGAACTCTTCAGCACAGTAGTGAACTTTAAGCGCGGATATCTTGTAAACTATGCGAGATAGCGAAAAACTGAATGCAATCAATCTTATGGCACATATTGTCAGCTTTAATTTTGTATAGAATGGTCTTATCGCTAGGACGCATAGTTTCAGAGATATCCGCGCATAAAGTTCACTAATTGTGAAAAAGAACTCTTCAGCACAGTAGTGAACTTTAAGCGCGGATATCTTGTAAACTATGCGAGATAGCGAAAAACTGAATGGAATCAATCTTATGGCACATATTGTCAGCTTTAATTTTGTATAGAATGGTCTTATCGCTACGACGCATAGTTTCCGAGATATAAACGGAAAACCGAAAAAGGGGGCCTTCTACGTGCCCCCCTGCACCCCGCTCACCTCCTAGAAGTAGGGACTTTTAGTATGTTTACCTCCTAACTAGTCCAAACAAAGTCCCAAAGTTAAAAATTGTGTTCCTTCCATTTCCCTCTACACCCCCTTATGAGCATTCATTGACTGGACTATACATATATTTAATAATACCAGCTGATGCGTCTGATCATAATCTGTCGAATCTACTTCCCGCGATGCAAGAGATGCACATCGATTTTCTAAAACCGATTTCTTGTTCGAACAGATTTCATTTTACTTTGTAGACTTATTATTATATATGTATAATAGTTTAACATTTACGACGGTGACCAAGACTTGATGCGTTATTGGGATGTTGAAATGATTCGCCGAATCGTTCGGCCCACCCGGTACACTGACGAACATTCGTCGCAAATATCGCTGTAAAAAGTAACCGGGATTCTGGCGAACGTCGGTTCGGGGGTGAGATCGCGGGTGCTGAAGAGTTCGGGGGTGCGTTAACGGTGGCGGGTCTAAGCACAACTCACAATTTCACCGCGAATAATATAAAAGTAAAGTTCAATTTCGCGTGAAACTTATTTCAGGGTGAGGGGGGTGGGTGAAATCGTCGGGGTCGGATATCGGGGGTGCGTTCTATGCGGAACGCGTCGCTCGCGGAAACGTTCGCGTTAGCCTTATATAATCAGAAAATAAGAGGGGCATCGCGGAGATGAAAGCGGCGGAGGAAGCGGGAAGAATGAGATAGCTGGGGCTCAAAAGAGAGAGAGATAGAGAGAAGGAGAGACGGTTGGCTCGCCGACTCGCGAACTTCCCTTATTAAATTGATTGCCGCTCGCTACGGAATAAAATTAGCCGGGGGTATCATGATTAAAGTTGCCTGGGTAAATCAACGAACGGAGGCCCGGGCTAGAGCCTGCGAGTAGAAGAAGAGGAAGAAGAGGGACTCCTCGTGAGGGTCCAAATCAGCCGAGGGACCTCTCAGCTACTGCTCGGTGTATCGATGTCGTGGCGCGATTGTTTCGCCGTGCAGAGAGCGATGCAAATATAGGAAGCGTTCGGATGCATCGATGTCGTCTGTAATTTACGTGCAACGCGAAAACTTCTGCAGCCCGCCGTTGTTCCCGTCCTTCCGACCCTCTTCTTTTCTCTCGCTTGCTCTCGTCCTGTTTCCCCCTTGTGTGTTTCTTGTTCTCCGCATTTGCTCCCCTTTGCGTTCAGCCTCGGCCGTTGCAGGGTTCCGCGGGGAGAGACCGGGGGAACGAGAGCCAACAGAGAGTATCCGCAGGGAGAAAGTCAGAGGGATGAAAAGAGAACGAGAGAAAGAAAAGCCGATATATGGAAGTAAACGAGCGCGGGGGATAGGGGCGGATGGCGCGAAGGGTCGCAGAAAACGGCGCGATGACGTGTCTATATTAAGATGTTGAAAATGTGATTGCTTAACCAGAGCCGAGGCTTTAGCCGTGTATTGGTGACACGGTTCACCGCGAAAACGTTTTAATGGCGTCCTTTTCGATTCCGTGATCGTTTGCCCGGCAGAGATGTCTCCTTTAATGAAATGAGACCCGCGATGAAAAGGGCGCACGCCAACCGTGAATACGCACGCTGCTTGCTGCCCGGCCTCTTAGCCGGCTGTTTGCCCAAGAATATTCGCGGTAATTGCGTCCTGGAAATGATGCGGGAGTTATTTTCGTTTAGTTGATAAGCGCGTTTCCGAAACGACATTTCCAACGGCCGTCGCCGTTGCTGCACCGCTGGGGCCAGGCCCCGGTAATTACTGTTAACGTTCGCCCTTATTGTTCCGCCGGCGATTTACGCTCCCGGCAAAACATACAGAACCGCCCGACGGTATTCAACGCCGTGCGACCACCCCCGTGATCACTTATTTTTTCCCCCGTTCCGTCGCGTCGAGGGCAACGTATTTACGGATTAACGCGACGAGCTTCCACCATCTAGCCGATAGAAGAAAAACACGCTGATTCCGCCAAGGATTAATTACTTTTGTCGGACGCTGTGTGTGCATGTGTGTGGTTAATCGACCGTCTCCATAGTGACAGGTTTCGCCGAAGTCGTGGCCAAAATTGAACAAAATTGTTTCTTAATTCGAAGATTCATCTGTCACTAGACTGCGGATGTTTATGCCCTTTTCCAATTTTTCTAGACAAATTTGGGTCTAGGTAAACAATGGTTTTAGGTGGAAGGATAACTCCCTAAAATTTTAAGTCGCTAATCCTTCGTATAAGGATGATATGAGGGCAAATACCCTTAACTGTATTATTTTTCTTCTCGGTTGCTAATTAAGATATTCGGATAAAAAAAACGAAAATACTCGAACTTACCTCCTTTATATCATATATTTTTTTCACAATTGTGATCAAATTATTACGGGTAGAAAAAATCATTTACTTTTTTAGGGGTGGGAATTGTAAGCAACCCTTCGAGTGACCAATTCCAAAAAATTAAAGAACAATGTTCTGTTACCTATGTAATATATACAAAAGTTTTAAGATGATCGGATTGGTGGAACATAATTAGAATACTAATAATCTTTTTTTTTAATGGAATACTATATTTTCTTCCTCAGAAATATAATAGCAGGCACTGAGACATATCCAAAAAGGTGCTACATGATATTATTCTGAGTTGATTAAAGGTAAATTGTTAGCTTACGTTCTGCATCAGGGGCTGCTGGCTATTATCGGCCGTTGGCCGAAATAATTTGATCACAATTGTGAAAAAAATATATGATATGAAGGAGGTAAGTTCGAGTATTTTCGTTTTTTTTTATCTGAATATCTTCATTAACAACCGAGAAAAAAAATAATACTGTTAAGGGTATCTGCCCTCATATCATCCTTATATGAAGGGTTAGCCACTTAAAATTTTAGGGGGTTATCTTTCAACCTAAAACCATTTTTTCCACACAATATCAATAAAAATCGTCGGTGGGGCCGCTGGACCATGCTTATCCTCCTAGAAAGTGATCTTCGCAGATCTAAATAGAATAAAAATTGTAAAAAATTCTAACGGATTTATATTCCAGCTTTTTTTGAATATTTTCATAAGCCATAAATGCATAATGATCCGCAGTCTATTTATCACATTTAATTTAGGGGTGTCCCTGTATTGATGGTGCCGGCGGTAATAAAAATATTATTTTTGTCGGAACGTTAGTTTCGATTCTACCTTTATAATATCATCCCCGTCAACATTATTTTTGCTTTCACCTCGTGGTAATTATTCTCCAGTGAATCGAATTGGGTCGCACGAATTTGTGTGCAACGAAAATTGTGGATAAACCAGAGGGTACTGGAAGCTTATTAACACTTTTTGTTCAGGTACATCCGTTTTTATTGTGTAAGATACTTTCCATTTTGTGCGTATGGAGTTGAAGGCTTTTCTGCGTACTGCGCCTGAATGTTTAGCGATTTAATAAATACAAATAATTTTGGTAACGTCGAACAACCCTTAGTAATTTTTAATAGCGCCTTAGACTCGCACTTCTATTAATAAGCTATTTAATAATTGTGCTGCATCAAGATCACCCCTAGCGTTCAGCGGGTCGAGTGTTATTTGTAGGGGTGTGCGAGAACCCGAAATATCGGGAACCCGATGGTCGGGACGAGTTGAGAAGAGGTCGAGTCGGGTCGGGTCGGGTTCCCGAAAATTTCGAGATTCCCGAAGAAATCGGGTTCCCTAAAATTTTGAGATTCCCGAAAAAATCGGGTTCCCGAAAATTTCGAGAATATGACATAAGACACTCTTGAAAAGAATTCGTGATGGACAACATTCTTTCAATCTCGAAAACATCTAGAATAAAAAATCCGAAACTATGAATGTATTCATTAAAACGAATATAAATGATTACTGGGTTCTCGAAATTTTCGGAAATCCCGATTTTTTCGGGAATCCCGATAAATGCGAGAATCTCGAAATTTTCGGGTACCCGTACCCGACCCGACCCCATATTTCGGGTTCTCGCACACCCCTAGTTATTTGTATAGACTTTGTAATTGCCATTTGTATAGGCTTGCGCTGGACGATGTTGTATGTGGTAGGGACATCCCTCGCTATTGTGCACTGGGTCGGCTACGTGACTTTTGTAGTCTGTAGTTTAAATTTTACTTGAAGAATCAAATTAGAAAATTGGATATTGCTGTTAGAAGAATTGATGAAGATCTTATTTATTCTTATCACGTTAAATCTGTGTTGGCATTTCCATTTAAAAGCTGTTGGTACAAGCTTAACTTCTCAGTCCGCGCGGCAAAGAGTATAATTAAAAACGAAAGTCCGCTGTTGGATCTGAATCGTGGAACCGGCGAGGGTTAAACGAGGCGAAGGAGGGTGCGGAACGCTCGTGGTAAAAAATTAATGTCCCATAAAATTTTGAAAACACCGGAGAAAAACGGTTCGCGTCGCGTCCCGGCCGCGCCCTCGTGTATTCGATTTAAGTCCGAATCGCAGGGACACGGATTAATATTCTGTTCGTCAAGTCGGTACGGTTGTTCACTGAAACCCGGCTCGTTTCGGGGAATGAAAAAAACACCAATTCGGAAGCGAATAGCGCGACCCTTTTCCGTATATTTTTTTATTTTTGCACGGCGAATACAACCTTTTGAAATACTGCGGGTGGCAACTTTTTGCCGGCGGCTGTTCACGTGTATCATGCTTTGTTTACGGGTTTGCGGCTGTTGGTTGTTAGATATTTTAGGGGGAATATTTATAATCGTTGACAGTGTACGTGATACACCATTTTATTCCAGTCTTTTTTTTCCGTTGGTCTGTTTGAGATAAAACAACCCCTGCTTAAGACCTCTGTGATTCGCGATTCGCGAGGTCGCCGACAGGTGAGAACGCATCTGTGCAATTCGCTGAAGCGTGGCGACATCGCGGACCTTTTGCATGCCACCATGGCATTTGCCACGCTGTTGCGAAACTATTGTTATTACTAGACTGCGGATCTTTATGCATTTATCACAAAAATCTGCACGTCCAAGTTAAAGCAGCGGACATGTTAGAAATATTTAAGGACATCAATGTATTAGTTTCAGCTTAATAGGATAATTGAATGAAGAATATACAATTTTTATTTCGCAATTAACGCGAACATGTTTTATTTTGCACGAAGATCCTCAGTCTAGTTATTACGGCCCTGAACCGGACTGTCTAAACTTGAAACATTAAAATAATTAATTTAATATGTTAAACAAAACCTGTCGATCTGGACAGGCTGCGACTTTTATGTCGCATTACTTCTTTTCGTAAAACAAACGGTTTTCGCAAAAATTGTGTAAAAAGTTCGGCTAGAATCCACAAACTTTGTCCCAAATTTAAAAATTGAAGTGCGCTTCCATTCAAATCAATTGTTTCAGTTTTTAATCGCTTCGAGGCACGTTTTCCCGTTATCCGATCGAGATCAAGCTTTGCACAGAATTCTTTTGAATTATTTGGAACAACTCTGGGGGGTGCTGTGAAAGAAATTTTTTACAAGAGTAAATAAGAGCCAGCCTGGTATACATACCCGTGCGCAGTTGATGCAATTTGTCAGTTATCCAAAAAAATTCCCAGAATGTTCGGTCGCCTCTCGAGTCCACAAAAATTGACAAAAGGTCCTTCCCAGTCCCCGATACCGCAAGGGGACACAAATTTGCATAGCGTTAACATATTTCCTGACAGCGAGAGGGAAAACCCTTGAAATTGGCAAGCACGCAACTCGATCCCCGCTCAAAATTCAACAAGTCCTCTGCACGCGCGGAACCGTCTACGGCACAACACTTCTTTTTCAATATTTCTTTAATGTATCACGTACGCCGACCGTGTTTTCTGCGTTTCTCCAGAGCCTCCTTTATTCCGACCCAGTTCTCCGCATAGTACGAGTGAACTATTTAAGCAATTCTGTTTCAGGGTTTCGCTCTGACGTCTATTCATACGTAATGTTTCAAATTAAGCATTAACTAACCTCGTTATTACTCAGACATTCTATTGTCTATTCTAATTAGTCGCGAACGTTGCGCGGGGTTAAATGGGATTTGTTTCCCTAAACGATACAAACAATTAGCTCTAGGATCCAAAGTTCAGACACCCTGAGGAGCGCTGTCTGTTTCGTAATCGCTTGATTTATAAATGGCGGAACGATGTTCATCTACACTAGTTGACTATTTGTCGAATTGGAAATTTTCTTCTGTACAACTTTTACTTAATTACATTATCGAGGAGTCAAAGATGGCGGTATCCGATCGTTTCCTGCCGTATGCTTGCTATTTATCAAATTGTAAATTCATTACAATTTCCCCGGAGAAGTCTGCCGATGTAAGACGAAGTATCTAAAATGACTTCAACTCGGAAAGATCGATCCGAGCCGGAGCGGGCAGCCTCGAAGTTAAGGAACTAAAATATTATTCTAACGTCGCGGACGGGGAGGGGACGAAAGAGGGCGTTTTCATTTCCCCAAGTTCGCGAGATTTTCCTGAAGGAAATCATGCTTCTTCCCGTGACCAGCTTAATGCATTCGCGGGGAAAGCTGACACGCGAACAAGCCACTTTCCGCAACAGAGACAACCGTCTAAAATATTTCCCGGAGTTCGTTTTCCGCGTCTTTGAGTCGTTCCCACCTCGTTATCGTTATCAGGCTCGCTCGGCGCCGAGCGTCGCGGCGGCTGCGTCTTCGTTCTGATCAAAGAAACGGGGCGTAGAATGCGAGAGGTCGTGTTACATCGAGTATTAAGGAAAACAAGTCCCGCGAAAGGGAGTCCTTTGAACCTGGAAATGAGAACGGCCCACTCGGTCGTGATAAACGGCGCCGTTCACGCTTTGATTAACGGGACGCCTCGTGATCAAAGCGTGATCGACAATAATGAAGAGGGGGAAGTTGGAAAAGAAAAACGAGCCAGTGACGACAACGAGCGTAACCGTTTCGGATGCTGGACGTTGCGTCACTTCCAGGAAAATCCGCTCTTCCAAGATCTCGATGCGTCCGGAGTCCGGACACTCTCCACGCCGCGCGCGCGCGCAGGAATTAATTAATTACACGCGACGCGAGCGTTAATTAGTTAAGTAATGTCTTTCGAGTCGCCATGCTTGAGTTGCTGTTTCGTTTTCCACGTTGGTACCGTTTCCCGTAATCCCGGAGTTTGATGTAATGAACAGAAAATACATCTCTTTTTACATACATCCTTTGTTGCATCGAGCCACTCGCAAGTTGCCTGGGAAGCTCGCAACGTGTTGCAAACTTGCGTATTTCAACAAAATTTGAAAAACTGAAGATGTCGATATGTTATTTCTCCTTTATTAATTGCAATCGATGCAGACAATTTTATATTTCGCATAAAGATCAGCAGTCTTATTAATGCGATCTGCTTTGTGCGTACTACAGTAGTGGACAAAGGTTTAAGGACGGTCTAAAAAAGGCGATAACTATTTTAATATTGTACTATACGATTTGAACTTTCTTGGGAAGCTGGAGCACTTAGTTTACTACAGGATGTGAAAGGAAATTTTATCAAAAATTGCAATTGATTGGGTTTGCAGAAAAAATAGTAAAAGTTGCATTTTTAATTTTTTTATGCGGGCCTATATCGAAAATTTAAAAAATACGTTTTGTCGATCTGTGTCAATTATATGCGCCGTGAAAGTTTCAACGAAATTGGTTGATTCAGGAAGAAACGACAGGCATTGAAAGACGTAAGAATCCTTCGATTTATTGCAGTAGAGGCCGAAAATCGTGAAAATCTGCAATTTTTACCATCTTTAAACGTTTGTAGCTCATTGCAACATCGACCGATTTGACGAAATTTTCAGAATATGTTTAATTGATACGGATCGACAAAACGTATTTTTAAAATTTTCAATATAGGCTCTTTCTTTTCAAAAATTTCTTTTCGCATCCTGTAGTAAACTAATTGCTCTAGCTTCCCAAAAAAGTTCAAATCGAATAGTGCAACATTAAAATAGTTATCGTCTTTTTTAGAGTGTATTTAAACTTTTGTCCACTACTGTACACATATTTGTGCGAACTCATTTGAAAGGAGAATGCAAATAAACCAAGTATGTACATGGAAAATTTCTCACTGATAAATAGCTGAATGCCTACGCTGTACATGAAATTTAAAATTGAGGGGGAAATTTCAAATGAAAATATAAATTATTAAATTTATTGTGATTTAATATAAAATTTAAAAGTGAGGGGAAATTTCAAATTAAAATATAAATTTACATATGTGTATACACCGACAAAGCTCTCGTTCTGACAATGAAAAAACGAATTTCACAGTTCGGAACTGGTTTTCTGATTCACTTCTAAGAATCCGCGTAAAACGAATCCGCGTAAGTCGAATGACTTTACTGTATCGTAAAAATCGATCTTTAAACACTTCTAAGACGCAAAGAGTTCGTAATACTTTCTTCCTCCAGCCGATTTATGTAGTTTCGCGTCCCGAGCTAACTGGGCCGGCCGTCTAATTAATTCCGAGGGGGCAAGGTTCTCGGGAATCATCAATTTCCTGCGCGTTTTATTTCCCATTGGGATTGATCGCGTTGGTCAATGTTTCCCGACCAAACAGTCATCAAAAGATCGGGAGCACGGTGCGGCGGAGCTACGGCCTCGGCCAAAGGAGAAGAGCTCGACGAAAAAGAGAGGAAGCGAAAAAAGGACAATTGCTATCGCGGAGGGAATGCAAGCAATCAGAGGATTTGAAAATGCGTAAACACGGACGAAGGTGAGAGGGCGCATCGGCACCGGCGAAGTCATTAGCGAGGGAATCCGAGGAGACGCCGTGAGTTTGGCACTAGGGGAACGCTCGAAGGCTTTGGGAGCCTAATGAATGAATGAATGAATGAACAAATCCACTTCAGCTAAATAATCCATCCGTTCGCGTGCGATCTGGACAGGCGGCGACTTTTTACCATGTTTTTATTAGCTCGCTTTCTTGTATGTCTGTTTGTTCGGTACAAATTTTGCAATTGATTTTAAACTTCCCGATGAGCTAGAGACTTGAAATTTTAAACATACCTCAGAACTGGATGACAATGCAATATTTAAAAAAATTTTTTTTAAAGAGCCTATGCGTTCAGGAGATATAAATTATCAATAATTTCAACCTTTGCACCCCCCCCCCCCGCCATGTTACTTAGTACGTCTTCGCGTTCAGCATCCCCACTCCACTGACCCGCTTCGCACCGAAGGAGCTCAGTGTGCGTCAGTGTGCGTTCGAGCTCGGTGCGGTGTTTACAAAGTTACTACGTATTATTATAGTATAATGTTTGTTTACCATGCGAAAGAACAGTTACACCGAAATTCTCCGTCGGACCTTTATCTTTGACATTTTACCACGGCGTTCGTTTTCGATATGACGCGTCGCAATACCGTCTGAAATTTACTACATGTCTCCGTTATAATCTCATGAAAATGTTCAAAATCGATTGTAAAATTTCACACATATAAGGCTAAAAAGCAGAAAATAATTATTTAAATAAAAATAAATTTTTAAAAAATACCACGTTTTTAGAACGGACTAAAAAGTATAAAATAAAATTTTAAAAAACGCCACGTTTAAAAAACGGACTAAAAAGTATAAAATAATTTTTTCTAGCCCCATACAGATTCCTAACCCCGTACAGATAGTCCTGAAAATTTGTGATTGTGAATTTTGAATAGCTATGGAAATACTTGTAAGATTTAAAACGAAAAACGTGGGGCGCATGCGATAGATAATTGATGCATGAACACCTAAATCACTAACAATTTTATTGCACTGCAAATGATATGAACTGTTTTGCGAGTTTTCTCAGCGGCAGCTACCCTCTACACTCCTTACAATGTATTATCTTGCGCCCCACGTTTTTCGTTTTAAATCTTACAAGCATTTTCATAGCTATTCAAAATTCACAATCACAAATTTTGAAGACTATCTGTACGGGGTTAGGAATCTGTATAGGGTTACACAAAATTATTTTATACTTTTTAGTTCTTTTTTTAAAAGTGGCGTTTTTTAAAATTTTATTTTATACTTTTTCGTCCGTTTTAAAATCGTGGTATTTTTTAAAAATTTATTTTTATTTTTCGTAAAACAAACGATTCTCGACAAAGTCGGACCAATATCCACAAATTTTTTCTAAAATTTGAAAATTCAAGTGTGGTTTCATTGAAATTAATTATTTTAATTTTTAATCGTTATAGAGCACGTTTTCCCCTTATCCGATCGAGGTCAAACTTTACACAGATTGGTTTTTTAATTATTTGGTACAATTCTGGGAGGATTGGAAAATATGTAAACACAAGTCATTAGCGAGGGAAGCCGAGGAGACAGCCATGAGCTCGGCACTACGGGAACGCTCGAAGACTTCGGGAGCCTAATGAATAAATATAAATCCATTTCAGCTAAATAATACGAGAGCGAGACGGGTCCATCCGTCGGCGTGCTTGTGCGACGACTCCGGATTAGCCCGGCGTTGCAGCTTAAACAATCGCATTTTCGAGGCCTCAAACAAAGGCCGGTAAAGTCCTTCATTATTTTCCTCTCCCCCGTAGCGTCGTCCCGGTTCAGTCGACAGCGGCGAGACAGGGGTACACAGACAGGGGATCGCGACTGCGGGCAGAAGGGAAGAGAGCGAACTTCGCCGGAGGAAGAGTTAAGCACGAAAGCGCGTCCTATCCCGGGATTTTGTAATTGAATTAATACCGGTGACAGCCGTCCCAGAAGCGAAAAGGGACCGATGGGTTGGGGGCTGAAAAAAATGTCAGTCGACTTTCTTCGGACTCGAACAACGAGACGTTCGAGTGGCCAATTCTATCCTCGATGGAGCTCCCGTTTCGCCTTGAAGCGCTTTCTTCTTCGTTCTCGTCGTCCTCGTCGTCGTCTGCATCTAACGCCGCTTAGCTTTTTCCGCTAAAGAAGTGCACGGTAACAGATAAAACCAGATAATGGAAAAACTAGCGGGTGAACGAGGACGAGGGGTAGGGAACGGGTCGGAAAAAACCGGGTGAAACGGCAGAAGAAGATGGAAGGGATAAGAGCAGCTCGTGGTAGTCGTGGAAGTTTTGCATCGGAGCTGGCCGGGGTTGGCTTTCTCGGAAAAACGCGCCGCTACGAGAGAGAAAGAGAGTTGGCCACTGAAAGTTTTCCCTTAATCAAAGCAACGACGAATCCGTATTGGAAAGCGTGTACTTCGTACGGAAATGGTAATAATTATTTTTTTCCACCGTTGAACATCTCACTTCGCGCTGCCTAGGATCACAAAGGGGGCCCGTCCCGGTGTGTTCCTTTTCCTTCCGGCTGCGAATGAAAAATCCCGGTCCGGCCTGGCCGAGGCCGGTTTAAGGTAATTAAACTGCCATGCCGGCCGCGGTGGTCGGCCTCTTTCAACTATCGTCGTCTAATCTACTTTAAAAACAAGCAGAGTGCGCAACGCGTTTGTAATCCCTCCGTTCCCCGCCGCCTCCAGCCGGCGCGGCGTTTCGTTAATTAAGTTCGTTCTTTCAGCAGCGGCCTCGCGTGACGAAGTGCTCTGATTGTCTTTATTTCTGCGCGTCTCAACGGAGAGATCCACCGATCGGGGCCGCTCGTAAATAGACGGCTGCCCCGCGACGATGAAAACCGCCCCGAGGACACACGATCTTGTTGGGAATATCGACTGCCGTGTCTGGTTTTTTCAAATTTATATTACTGCGCAATTGCATGCGGACCGAGTTATCCGAGTGTACCGCCGTTGCAGGCACGGGAGACACATTTCAAACAACGATTTTTTAGTTGGAAAGGATTATATGTGCATGTACAACATGGTGAGTAACATTTTTTTTTTAGACGGACAATTGTGAGAGACTTAAAAGTGTTCACTTCTTGGAATAAAATTATTTTCGCACGATTTTTCACCTTTTGTATGGTAATTTCTTTAATCATGATTATTTCAAGGTCATTCCAATTTTTTTCTATTAAGTATATAATCAAACTATACATTTTAAAGTATTTTGAAATATGTTTCTCGATCGAAAATTGAATAACAAGAATTTATGATTTCGGCGCCAGGTTCGATCATTCATAACGACAGCAAATGTGCAATTATTTAACCATGTATCTCGACGTTTCGATCCCTATGCGGATCATTTTCACAGAGAACATTTATTGCGTCTGAAAATAATGCAAAACAATTATAACTTGGCAAAAATATTATAACACAGCCGTGTAGATCCAAAAGATCAAATAAAAATAATACACTTACTTGCTGCGGCAAGTATTATTTTTATTTGATCTTTTGGATCTACACGGCTGTGTTATAATATTTTTGCCAAATTATAATTGTTTTGCATTATTTTCAGACGCAATATATGTTCTTTGTGAAAATGATCCGCATAGGGATCGAAACGTCGAGATACAGTAGCGGACAAAAGTTTAAGACCGCTCTAAAGAAGACGATAACTTTTTTAATATTGTACTATACGATTTGAACTTTTTTGGGAAGCTAGAGCAATTAGTTTACTAAAGGATGTGAAAAGAAATATTTTCAAAAATTGCAATTGATCGGAATTGTTGAAAAAATACTAAAAGTTAAATTTTTAACTTTTTTATGTGGGCTTATATTGAAAATTTAAAAAATACGTTTTGTAGATCTGTGTCAATTAAACATATTCTGAAAATTTCGTCAAAATCGGTCGACGTTGCAATGAGCTCCAAACGTGTAAAGATGTTAAAAATTGTAGATTTTTACGATTTTCTGCAATAATTCGTGAAAATCTGCAATTTTTAACATCTTTAAACATTTGTAGCTCATTGCAACGTCGACCGATTTTGACGAAATTTTCAGAATATGTTTAATTGACACAGATCTACAAAACGTATTTTTTAAATTTTCAATATACGCCCACATAAAAAAGTTAAAAATTCAACTTTTAGTATTTTTTCAACAATTCCGATCAATTGCAATTTTTGAAAAAATTTCTTTTCGCATCCTTTAGTAAACTAATTGCTCTAGTTTCCCAAAAAAGTTCAAATCGTATAGTACAATATTAAAAAAGTTATCGTCTTCTTTAGAGCGGTCTTAAACTTTTGTCCGCTACTGTACATGGTTAAATAATTGCACATTTGCTGTCGTTATAAATGATAGAACCTGGCGTCGAAATCATAAATTCTTGTTAAAGTATTTTAGCAAAATTCTTTAAAACCTTGTACCTTCTCTAAAAATTACATGGAACACGAAAATTCCCAGTATCTACTACTCAGATAGTCCGAAATTATTTACTTATATGTACTTTACTTATACTTTGTGCTCCAACACTAGATTACAACCGAAATTAATATTCCGTGTTTTTCATAAAGCATGCGGGGCGCGCCGCAAGCTCCTTAAACTATTATTATAATTACGGGATAGTTCTCCGAGTAGTATCGGATAATTACGTCGGATAATTCATTGGACATCGTGTTTTAATGAAGTGCACGATCGCGGACACGTTATTAGAAAGAGAATAGGGTCCACGGCAGAGTAAATAACATCCCGTTTAATTCCGTTTCCTATAAGTCAGAGCGGAAAGTCTGCGTAAATATCTCGTTCCTAATTACCTCTCGACCGGCGCGACGGGGTCGTGAGAAGCGGCTGACGCGCGTCGCGTCGCGCCGGGGCGAAGATCGCGCGGCGTTCAATTTCTCTGCGCTCCGATTACTGATCTGCGACGACTACGTCTTAACCGGAAGTTTTTCTGGACTGCCGTTCGTCCGGTTAAAAGCGGTTTCACCGGAGGTCGATTTCGAAACCGGCGCGGTCCTATTACCAGCGATATTCTTCCCGCTGCGGCGGCAGATTTTGCTGTATATGCCGAAAGGGCTGCGTCAGGGTTTCCGGCTGCCTCTGGCACGACAATGACGCCACACGACAAAATTCGCGGTTCTCCCGTGTGCGAAACGGAGACGCTCGTCTCGACTGGATGTCGAGTTCCCACGGTGTCGTCGTTCCCCGATTGGTCCCGGTTACAGAAAGTCTGTTACGGTTCGAAGAAACCGTATCCATCCTCCGTTTTGCGACAAAGTCGCCTGGCATTCTACCCGGGGGAACCAAGATGGCGACCTCTGTTAAGCTCCTTTCGCTTTCGTGGCGGCTCATGGTGCTCGAGACAATGCTGAAATGTCCAATTCTCAAAGTGTGAAATCGAAAGAAATTTTTGTCGTCAGACATTAGTAATATAATGTGGTTTGTAATACTGCCCAGAATTTTTATTAAACGTACGAGTTTATTATTTGTTGGGATAACGAGGTTGGGAGATCAAACATTACTTTATATATTTCATATTTATTCAAACTCCACGACACAATGAAATAAACGTCTATCAGTGTGAGTTACAATAGTATGTACTGTTCGCTTATAACACAATGTGATACTTTATGACTATTACACTGAAATTGAACAATTGTAGGTTAGAAAAACTTTGGACGCAATGTTAGCTGTTGCTAGCTCGGTAAGCTGGCTCGGACTGACTTGACCATTCCTTCTTAGGCCCTGTAGTGCGGAAAAAATGACTACGCTTGAGGTGTAATAAACGGTAGGTCAAAAGAGACCTTTCCTCCTCCGCATGTTCCGTGCATTTCGGTGTATACTCCAACATTATTAAATAATGCGTGTTAACACGTTCCGTGCCACGTGTACCACCGATGGCCACATTAAACTTTTCATTCAGGCAGCGTGTACCACCGGTGGAATATACCAGAATAGTGTATACCAGAATATACTAGAATATACCAAAATATGCCAGATTGTACGAGAATATATTAGATGATTGCATAAGTTCTTGCCCGATGTTCATAGATATCGCAAACTGTACTGCACGGCGGAGTGTAAAAAAAAATATATACAGTCACCATTCTTTTCTAATTGTAGAAAAGCATGGTCACTATGTAATTGATTAATAAAGCTGTATTCTTTAAAATTTAACCATTGAATTTTACTTTCAAATCGGGCACGAACTTATGCAATCATCTGACACATTAATGTGCTAGAAATATGCAGGGTGGTCTTTTTATCTGAAGACATTGAAATATCTCGAGAACTATGTATCGGATCAAAACAAGTGGGCAATAAAAGTTGTTCGTCGCGAAGGGGGACATCCAATGATACCAAACTGGACCCCCTGGGGGTGGGGGTGGGAGAAGATAAAAAACTTAAATGGGAACCCCCATTTTTCATTGCAGATTTGGATTCTCCAGAAAAAAATACACAAATTTTATCTAGGAGTTTTTGCATTTTGGTTCACAGATGGCGCTGTAATGGACAAAAATCAAAATAGAAAAAGTCGTTGAAAATTGGGCATGTCTCGAGAAATACACATCAGATCAGAAAAATAAAAGTAGACGTATTTGATATTTTTAAGAATGCTATTCAATAACACCATAATTGACCCCCACCCCCACTTCCTGAGGATTGATAAACAAACCAATGAATTTTTCCAACTGCTTTCGATTGTAGCGACGTCTGTGAAAGAAATTACCCCAATAACATCAAATCAATGGAGAACCTAGATTTGCTATAAAAAAGGGTTTCCCATTGAAGATTTTGAAATAGTTCCCTCTCCCACCCTCAGGAAGTGGGGGTGGGGGGTCAATTATGGTGTTATTGAATAGCATTCTTAAAAATATCAAATACGTCTACTTTTATTTTTCTGATCTGATGTGTATTTCTCGAGATATGCCCAATTTTCAACGACTTTTTCCATTTTGATTTTTGTCCATTACAGCGCCATCTGTGAACCAAAATGCAAAATCTCCTAGGTAAAACTTGTGTATTTTTTCTGGAGAATCCAAATCTGCAATGAAAAATGGGGGTTCCCATTTAAGTTTTTTATCTTCTCCCACCCCCACCCCCCGGGGGTGGCGGTGGGGGGTCCAATTTGGTATCATTGGATGTCCCCCTTCACGACGAACAACTTTAGATAAAAAGTCTTCAGATAAAAAGACCACCCTGTATATTTTATGTAGAATATAGGGTAAACTGTACAATGATTGTCACCCTAAGTCAAAATCGTGGTAAAAATTTTTTTATCTTTTTCTGAAATGTTTAAGCGAGAGCTTAACTTGCTATTATAATAAGCTAATAGAGATTTCTCAGAAAAATCAATCAGTTTTACGAGTCATAAATCTTTTATTATAAAATATATTCAGTGATTAACCATCATAAGACAAATAGTTCAGCCATTGGCACAGTGAGAAGTAAACGTTAAACAGACTATTTGTTTTATAATTAAACATATACGCACTTATTACATCTGTAGTACAGTCCGAAATTAAGCTAAAAAGCGATAAAGTATATTTACTCGTAACGAACATTTTAATAAAACAATATTTACACTGCACTGTGATCATCCGTCGGTCTTACTGGATGTACCAGCGATGCTAACAGTCACATGTGGAACTCTGCTATGAAAACTTACAAGGTTGCTTTGAAATATAAATAAGAAGCAATATAAAATGATTTTCTATACCAGGAATTCTTAATATTTGCCGTTTACATCAAAAGTGCTAATAACTACTGCAGTGCCAGCAATAATACAGTTTACCCTATTTCCACCAAGAGAATGAGAATGAAGCACACAAGTTTGTGTGATTGTCGAGCAAAAACGGCTCAGGAACGTGTTAAAACTGAACGAATTGAATTCGTGTGATCTTAACCCTGCCGCTGGAACCAAGATGGCGGTCCCTCTATAGAATCGCGCGGATTCCGAGTCCCGGGATACGTTCACAGTTTCCAGCAGACTGCACCGCTTCCAGAGCACGGGGTTCCGCGAGGAGCTAGACATGAGCTTGTTCTGGAATTATGGAGTTCCCCCTTTTGTCGGCGTATCGGGCGATATTTTCCATCTAGGAACGGCTTTGTCCGGCAACTGGCACAGGTGCGATGGTCTCGCCAGAGGTGTCGTAACTCGCGAGCATTGAACTCGCTCGCGCGTCGTCCTTTTATTTCGGCACGTGGACTCGCTATTGTTTAGCGTTTCTATCCCCGCGGATGCCTTGATATATTAAAAAGAACGCGGCGACGCGCGACGGGACTTCCGCGAGAAGTCCGTGAACTTTGACAAAGCTGTATCGATAGAAAACTTGTTCCGCGCGCGTTCCGATACCGCTCTGTCGGGAAACGCGCGGCCGGGCCGTTCCGTCCGCGGAAAAGTTTCGCTACGAGGTATTTCCAATATTTTCAGGAAAGTATGTTATGCTTTGTATTATAGGAGCGTGACGACAACGCCGGGGCCTCCTCCTCCTCCTCCCTCAACCTCCCACATGATTCGACTATACTTTGACACGTATACGTGCGCTAGCGCGAGTGCGCCGAGGTGAGACCTGGAAATCCTCTAGTCGGAGGACGTTCGTCACGCTGTAATTGTCATACGTCCAAGAAACAGCGATGAAATATCCGACGTGGGATTGCCAGGTTTGCAAAAAATATTACGAGCAAGCTCATTTCCCGTGCGAAACGAACTTTAACGGCCACTGCGGAACGCCGACCTCTTGCTGCTGGACGTTTTACTGGCGACTGTCTACCGACGACCTCTCTATAGGTTCTTGTCAGCACCTCTAAATACCATCGGGAGTCGCCTGCCGCCTTTTCACGGGATTAACCAACCAATGAATACTGTCTTTGAGTCCACTGCACGTCTGGGGAGCGTCTTCCGCTTTGATACCCTCCGCCGAGGGCTGCGAGAGACCGTTCTGACGCGTGCGAAACCCATCGGATTGCGGCCGCGAAGTTTGATTTCGCCGTGACGAAATGACGGAGTTCTGCGCGTCTTTTAGTATGCACTGATCAAATAGATCCCGCCGCGCATTTACAGAACACGTTTCCCAGTCTCTGCATATTATGCTATATTAATTAACACATTTACTGTATCTCTTTCAACAATTTGTTAATGTCCTTCTACGAAATATTACAAAATTTCTCTAAATGTCCATTCTTTACTCGCTAATATAATATATTAATTTATAGTCTTATAATGAGAATTTGTGCAGACATGTTAAACACAGAAAGATTCTAGATAATCTATACATTTTAGTTAACAACATATGGGTTAAACAAACTTATGTGTTTTGTTCTATACTGCAGGTTTTGCAATGCCTCATTCTTTTCGTGGATATATTAGGGTAAGGTTGCTCAAGTCGTACCACTTGAATTTTGAACGAACTACGGCGACAACAGCACATACAACGGCAACCAAATATACATCTGAGTCAACCAAGTTGCTTTACGTATTATTGTCTGCCATAAACCAGCCTCATTATAAATCCTGTCATCAAGTAAGTTTATTTGAATTTTCTTATAATTTTCTGCATATGTTTGATAGTTAATCTTGCAAGTAAATTATTGATAAAATTATGTTCCTTGTTAAATATAAATTCAGTAGAATTTACATAATCGTTTGGTCGAAACGAAATCGTATTAATTTTATTCAATGTTGGGTCGTGTTTACTTTTTAAATTTAACTTGTGCCGTGTCTTAAGTCGTACCCATATGAGATTTCCAAGTCGTACTGGAAATAACGTCAACGTAGAATAAAGAAAACATAAAAAAGCGGCAAATAAAGGAAACGCAGTAATTAATAGAAAGGAGTTGGCATTAAAAATTAAAAAGAAGAAAAGCGATTGGTTTTGTTTTATTTGTGGAGAAGATCGGGAGGAAAACATGATTCAATGCTTGAAATGCAAATCATGGGTGCACTGGATGTATACGCTGGAGTTGACAAAAGAACAAAAAAATTTTATGTGATGTTTGTACTAACTAAATACCTATGTGTCATGTAATCAGATTAATGCAAAATACGTTTTAATTATTATTGTTGCTTAATTGAATTCTTAGGTACGGCTTAGGCCACAGGTGGTACGACTTAGGAAACCGGTTCTTTTAGCCGTACCAATGTAAGTTTTTAAAGATTTAGTTTATTTTACGTGAAAGCATATAGATTTTCTAATTTCATCATAATAAATAACAACAATATTAACACAAGTTTTGAATACCACATTTAATTTCTATTTATTTGATAACTCCAAAAGGGTATAGTCGGATAAGCATGGGCCAGCGGCCCCCGCTCCGATTTTCCTGATTCCTGTCTTAAAACATCGTTTTATGTCTAACAAAACATTGTGTAAAATTTCAAATGTCTACCCCCACCGATAGGGGTGATATTGAGGTAAATTCCCCCGCACTTAAATGCAATTTTCTCTAAAACGAGAAAATATATCGACATGGAATAAACGGCAAATAAAAGATATAGATACACTCTATATTTCAGATTTTTTTCAGAATTTTTTGCTAACTATTTATAGTTGAAAATAATTAATTAATTTTTTGGGAATTTTTTTAACTATCTTCCCCTGGGTTGACACCTACCAAAACATTCTAAAATATTGCTATGATTCTAACCTATTTTGTAAAAAAATCTCAGAAGTGTCCGTTTGGTGGAACAGTGTCAAAAAAAATAAAGTATGCCGGCGAACGCTCGGTTTGATCAGTAACGACGCAGCGACCGATTCCCCTTGCGGTGGCTAGTGACGGGAGCGAACGGGAAGTCGGCGCTTGTACGGAAAAGCTGATACATGTAAAAATTTGACTAAATCTTCTAATACATGATTACAGTTGGAAGTCTAAACAATTATAGTCTAGGAAATAGCTTACAGTGAAGAAGACAAATACGTGTAAAGCTAGTTTGTTGCTGTCAAGTAACAGAAAGAAGAAGCTTCTCACAAGTATATTATATGGTCACGGTGTTAGAAGCTTCTGCTCGATGCTCTGGAGGGCTCCAGTTCCGAATCCTCTTCAACTCAACTTTCTTTTCATGTTTTTTTCTTTTTTTTAATATGTATTTATAAACTAAACGATTTTTATTGTTTGCACTTCAATATTCTATCAAATTTATCCCATGTCGATATATTTTCTCGTTTTAGAGAAAATTGCATTTAAGTGCGGGGGAATTTACCTCAATATCACCCCTATCGGTGGGGGTAGACATTTGAAATTTTACACAATGTTTTTTCAGACATAAAACGATGTTTTAAGACAGGAATCAGGAAAATCGGAGGGGGGCCGCTGGCCCATGCTTATCCGGCTATACCCTTTTACACGGTTTTTTTCTTAAGCGGTACAACTTGAGCAACCTTACCTATGTGTGTACCACCACAATGGTTAGTTTAGATCGTTCTCGATCGGGCTTTTCGGAGATATTGCAAATTGTTCCACCACGGGATCACGTTTACGGGCACTATTACGCCGCCATAGCACGAACGAGCGTCCGTTCGGCCGATTTCTGGGAGGCGTTCGTTAGTTGAATAAAAAAGAGACAAGCGATAAAATTTCTTTTCCACGGCCATAACGTTCTCGTGACGACGCGTATCGTCGCGCGCGCTTGCCCGCGCGGGTGCGTAGTCGCAAAACCAAGCGGCTGGAAGTTTTACAAAGGCATAAAACGAAGGCGCTTGTTTCCCATACGAAAGGAACTGTGACGTTTATAGCGGAGCCCACGGTACCCGTTCGTAGTTCATAATATCCCGGTGCGCGTTAGGTGCGTTCAATATTCACAAGGAGCCGCGTTAGGATTCGTATGATGGGGTGTGCAAGCCGCGCCGAAGATCTGTCAACAAAACTCATTTCTCGGGCAAAATGAACTCTGACGTTTATGGTGGAACGCACAGAGGAGAGAGAGAGAACGTGAGAGGAGGAGAGAGGGAGTTTTGCTGGATCCGGTGTTGTCGCTGCTGGCTTCCACGGGTGTCTCGGGGAATTTTCTACACTCCCGAGGAACTGCGGTGGGATTTCTGTGACGTCTGCGAGGCCGCGTTAAGGAGACAACAACAAAACTCGTTTCGCAACGCGAAACGAAACCACTGACGCGTTGATGGCGGAACGTGGAACGAGCGGCACACGATGAGATTCCATGGAATTGCAACGGATACGTGCAATTGCGTTTGTTTATCGTTGTTCCTCGGGCAAAGAGACGCCCGAGACCGTCTTCGATCGGGACCGTCGCGTCAGTAACCCCTTCGGCCGACGTTGAACGACCTTTCGAACATATTGGACCCGGAAAAAATACATTCAACCCCGCGGGTCGTCTGTCGGGGTCACAATGGCGCCCGAGCATTTCCTCCTGAAGACCATTTTTGGACGACCCCGCACTGACCCCGTCCACGTCCACACATCGATTTTTCCTTTACGTACCGCCGACATATTGTTTTAACACATTTAATTATCTACCGGTAACCTATTAATAGTATAATACTTATAATTATAATAATATAATACTAATAATTGCGCTGCACCGAATGGAAGCTTGAAAATCTTCTTTTACACAATAATCCCGAAGGAAATTATTTGATTCTGTTATCGAGGGTGAGTTGTTGGTTAATAAATAAAATTGCTGGAAGGATTCTTTTAATAAATCCTTAGCCGAACCATAGACTTTCAACAATTATGGAATATAATCATCGGTAGGTAATGCGTTAATATAAACAATAGACTTTTTTTGTTGCTTGAACAACGGTGAATCCTTGTGAATTTCTGCTTTATACGACTAACATTTTGTTAAAAGCTCTTTCTTCTGCATCATTCTAGTGTAAAAAGATAGAAAGATCTGTATTTTACATGTGTGTAAAATTTGAGGAGGATTGGCCAATTTATTATTCACATCTTAGTCCGTATAAACTCATAGACACGACATGTGTATAGTGTGTGTATAGAAAAGTCGAGAATCCGGTGAAGTAACAAGATACATCTTTATCTGATATATCTTTGGAACCTGTGACGTCACGTATTACTTTATCTTTGCTTCGAGGAAAATTATCTGACAAGGGAAGGACCCCAAGTGTCCGAATTCGATTTTGATAATTTTTTGTGAGATGATGGTATATGGATCTCTAATTATGTATGCAAAATATTAGGTGTAGTTACTCAATAGTTTTAAAGATATAAACAATTAAAGTTTGATACCTTGTTGATATACCATGAGTTGAGCTGTAGTTTTCGAAGTTCCATTAGCCGTGTAAGCAGGTTGCGTGATTCACAGGTATGAAACTTTAATTGTTTATATCTTTAAAACTATTGAGTAACTGCACCTAATATTTTGCATACATAATTACAGAGTTGTGCAGAATTACAATTGAATTACTCCAGAATTATAATTACAAAGTAATTGAATTATATTGTAATTCAGTTACATTGTAATTTATAATTCAGATCTTCATTCAGTTAAATTACAATGTGATTCGTAATTGCAATGGAGTACAATTATAAAATACTTCGTAATTAAATTACATAAAATAGCGTTACGTATTATGAACGACGACGAGGAATAGAAACTACGCCGCACAGACACTAAACAAGTATATGAAAGAAAAACATAAAAATATATCGCACTTCTTCAAAGTTCTGGGCTGTAATTTGGAAAGCTGTATTTTAATTATATTGTATTTCACTTACACATCTGATTAAAATACTTAGTAATTGAATTACAATGTCATTAAATTAGCACAACTCTGCATAATTAGAGATCCATATACCATCATCTCACAAAAAATTATCAAAATCGAAGACGGACAATTGGGGTCCTTCTCTAGTGAGTACCTCTGCTGTACCGGATTAGTCACGTGACATTGTGACGACAGAGACGAAACGCGTCACGTGACCGGCCCGTAGAAGAGGAACGGTAGAGTGGGGAGACAGTCGCTCTAGTACAGTGATGGCGAATCTTTTTGAAGAGTGGGTCAATTATTTTATTTCTTTTTTACATACTAGCCCGTGGGTCATAAGTCAGTGGCTTCAATTAGAGGAGAGGGAGGGGGAGGGTGCCAATTATTTGGAAACATCAAATATTTCACCACGTTTTTATTAGCTCGCTTTCTTGTCTGTCTGTTTGTTCGGTACAAATTTTGCAATTGATTTGAAACTAACTTCCCGATGAGCTAGAGACTTGAAATTTTAAACATAGCGCAGAACTGGATGACAATGCAATATTTAAAAACAATTTTTTTAAAAAACCTATGCGTTCAGAAGATATAAATTATTAATAATCTGAACCTTTGCACCCCTCCCCCCCGCCGCGTGACGTAGTACGTCTTCGCGTTCAGCGTCCCCACTCTACTACGTGTTCCCACTCCGACTCATCCCCACTCCACTGACCCGCTTCGCACCGAAGGAGCTCAGTGTGCGTCAGTGTGCGTTCGAGCTCCGTGCGGTGTTTACAAAGTTACTACGTATTATTATAGTATAATGTTTGTTTACCATGCGAAAGAACAGTTACACCAAAATTCTCCGTCGGACCTTTATCTTTGACATTTTACCACGGCGTTCGTTTTCGATATGACGCGTCGCAATACCGTCTGAAATTTACTACATGTTTCTGTTATAATCTCATCAAAATGTTGAAAATCGATTGTAAAATTTCACACATATAAGGCTAAAAAGCAGAAAATAATTATTTAAATAAAAATAAATTTTAAAAAAATACCACGTTTTTAAAACGGACTAAAAAGTATAAAATAAAATTTTAAAAAACGCCACGTTTAAAAAACGGACTAAAAAGTATAAAATAATTTTTTCTAGCCCCATACAGATTCCTAACCCCGTACAGATAGTCCTGAAAATTTGTGATTGTGAATTTTGAATAGCTATGGAAATACTTGTAAGATTTAAAACGAAAAACGTGGGGCGCATGCAATAGATAATTGATGCATGAACACCTAAATCACTAACAATTTTATTGCACTGCAAATGATATGAACTGTTTTGCGAGTTTTCTCAGCGGCAGCTACTCTCTACACTCCTTACTATGTATTACCTTGCGCCCCACGTTTTTCGTTTTAAATCTTACAAGTGTTTCCATAGTTATTCAAAATTCACAATCACAAATTTTCAGGACTATCTGTACGGGGTTAGGAATCTGTGTGGGGCTAGAAAAAATTATTTTATACATTTTAGTCCGTTTTAAAAACGTGGTATTTTTAAAAAGTCTATTTTTATTTAAATAATTGATGTTAAAAAATAAAGTTGGCAGTTGAATCTTTCCGGTTCTCACTTTTGAAATAATCAAAAAAAGGTTTTAGTTTCCTTTTTAACTTATAACTTTAACTTTTGCAGTTCAATATTACAATAAAAGCGAGAGTCACTTATAAAGCCTTCGTGGGTCCGTATCTGACCCGTGTGTCATAGGTTCGCCACCACTGTTCTAGTAAGTAAGATTGCCTAGCCGGTCCCAAAGCTGGCGACCGTAAAGAGTTAACGTAATTTCATTAAATTCCGGCATTTATAGAATACATTCAGGCCGAATTTCGTAATTTCTAAGATTTCAATTACGATACACCCCGGCCCCCGCAGCAGATCAGCCGGAAGTTCGAGGAAGAAGCACGGGGGGCACGGTAACCGCGGCAATTATCATTTTACAGAAGCCCGGGCAGAACACCGATGAGAACGGAGGAAGTCCTGACGTGGCCTCGTGGAATTTGTAGAAAATTTTCTGCGAAATAGACCAGCAACGACACCGTTACGCTGAAAGGCAATTCCGAGTTCCGGGCGAGTAACGTCGCGGCGCGGCGAGGCGGTTTCGTTTCAGGTTCGCTTCTATCGTTTCGTGTCGATGCTTCGCCGCGTTTTTCTTCGTGAAAACGAAACGAAAGTTTCGCGGGTTGGGTAACGACGACTGGATAACTGGGAATAGAGACGGAACGCGCGATGTTCCGTCATGAACGTCATCGTGTTCGTTCCCGTACAACGGTGCGAAATGGTGGTCGTCCTCGTCCTCGACTATGCTTGCACACGTTCCGGGTATTATCGCGCTTTGTTCTATCATCGCTGTTCTACTACTAGCTGACAATTAATGCAGCAGAATGCGGATAAAAATACACGAGCGCCGGTCGGGTCGTATCGACGATGTAAATCCCGGTTACGAAAACGTATAAAATCGCACGCGTGCTAGTTTAGATCTCGAGATGCTCAAGAAGGTCTTGCCGCGATGGAGAACGTTGTAAAACACTGGTGAGATATTTTTAATCGATAAGGTTGTGGAGCAAGGCGGGGCAAGATGGGAGCGCTAAGAAAAAATTGATTTAGGGTACTGTATGTGTGCCAACATCTGCTTGAGAAATATATATATATACTATAATGTTCGTGACCCTTTTTCATGAATTCGTTGACAGGGGCGGATTGTATAATAATACTGTAAATAATTCAAAATCTATTACAGCTGTTTTAGTAAATTTTTTATGTATTCTGTAAAACCACTGTTTCAACATATACATTGGTATTGTAATAATTAGACTGCGGTTCTTTATGCATTGACTGCAGGACACAGGAGCCAAATTAAAATTGTGTTCTTCTTTTAATTATTCTATCAAGCTGAAATTAATACACTGATGTCCTTAAATTTTCTTAATTCGTCCACTGCTTTACATTGTGCTTTAAATTGTACGTGTCCATTTTCGCCATAAATGCATAAAATCCGCAGTCTACTAATTATATTCGATACGCAATTAACGGACTAGAATTACTTTTTCTTAGTGGCTCAATAGATTATTATTACCGATCAGTAGACTGCTGATCTTTATGCATTTATGGCATCTGAAAATGTTCAAAAAATGCTACAGTATGAAATTTGACAGAATTTAATACGATTTTTATTTATTCCGGATCACTTTCTGTAAGTTCGTCTACTGATCAGATACAAGATATGACAGCATCGAGAATGGTTATTTGTCCATTGATTCTCAAAAGTCGGAACCAGAGAAACACGTAAAAAAGAAAACGTTACAAGCTAATTGTAATAGTTGTCGCGTAGATTTCATCTGTCCCCCACCCTTTTCGAACAATCCTCGCTCACCTCGCGGCCGTATGATTACGCAATAACTATCCGGCTGTTAGACCGCGGGCGCCATTATCGGAAATTCAAATTTACCCGGCGACTTTGCGGCTCGGCCAAAATTGTATCCCGCGAATTTTATTCGCCTTGTTAGGAGCGAACAAGTGAATCCTTTTTGCAGTATTAAACCTGGAACGACTGGCGGACGTGAGACGATATAAAACAAAGATTCCCGGGCCATCTAGAGAAATAACGTCCGAACAGATTCAATGTTCTGTAGCCTGAGGGGGTGAGGCGGACAATAAAGGGAGCCTGTCGGATCGATGTCGTACTTTTTCAAATCATACGTCTTGGGCGACGACGGCCGTAGGGGAGGGCGGGAAAAAAGGATTCAAATAAAACACAGCAGGAGAAGCCCAGGGGTTGGACGGTGCCGGCGGCGACGATGTCGTGAAACAGGAAGTCGAAGATAGGGGAAAAGGGTGTACGCTGCGTGAAAGTTTCGCGTGACACACCGCAACGGGTGCTATCGTTTCGTCCGCGGCGCAAACAGGGTTCTGGCGACGGTCGTTGCTGGCTGGTTGGAGGGTCGAAGAGTTCGGAGGGTTGTACCGTCGCGTCGGCCAGGGGTTGCTCGGAATCTATCGGTAGGCCAGATTTCGCTCGCGTATGCACGCGAACCGGTAACCGTGAGCCCGGCTGTGTACACTCATGGACAAAATGATTGCACACCCGTGCTATCTTTAATTCCTCGTAGACATTGCACTTCTGAATGAAACGATATCGTAATTGCTACAATACAGAGAGAACGAACCTGTTAGCGGATAAAGTTCGCCCTCGTTCGCCGACCGAGCAAGCAGAAGAAAAGCAGAAATCCCGAAAGCGAAATTATAGTAGAGTACGAGTCTCCTGGTAATATCGTGAACCAGTTCGTGAGTTGTCAAGGAATCAACAGTCAGTTTCATGCTTTCCTCCGCTACTCATTTTATGGTTACAGTGATTAGAAATTCTTCGCCGTTCATTATTTCTTAGAGAAAGGAAGTGTACAATTACTGCGTGGCTGGATATTCTCCGAAGGCTATATGTATATCGATTGTAACAAAAGAAATATATTAAAAAAAACTTCTTAAAAACCACGCTTATATTAAAATGCACTAAAAAGGAGAAAATAAATTTTTTTAGACATTAGTGACTATGAATGGGGCACTAAACTATATTGACGTAATCTTCGTGGGCGCTCCACGCTTTTATTTATAGTCACTAATGTCTAAAAAAATTATTTTTTCCTTTTTAATGCATTTTAATATAAGCATGGTTATATATTTTTTTATTTTCTACTTTTTAGTATTTTTTAAATGGAACGCAAGATATAGTAATACTGGTATGAAATAGTAAGATATAGAAACGCAAGATATGGAAATACGCGAGATAGAATGAGGGGATGACTCCGAGAGACGACGTCTTTTGATGGAGTCCGAAATTGTCCGAAATGGAACTGGATGAACGGAACACCACACTGACTAAGCTCCTTCGGTGCGAAATGGGTCAGTGGAGTGGGGATGAGTCGGAGTGGGAACGCGTAGTGGAGTAGAGAGCGCTGGCGCGCGGAGTGGGGATCGCTGAACGCGATGACGTACTACCAAGCATCGCGCGACGAGGTGTGGCGGTTAATATTAACATTTTTTTCTCCTGACCGCAAAGTTTTTTTTAAATATTTGTTTTTTAATATTACATTATCATCCAGTTCTGAGCTAAGTTTAAAATTTCAAGTCTGTAGCACATCGGGAATACAACAACAACAACAACTCGGCAAGCTAATATAAGCGTGGTAATAAAGCGAAATATATAGCTGTAAAATTCAAGAGTAAAAACTGTCTGTACTTGCGGCAACCTAATATGTCGTTGTCGAGAAATTGAAGATAGCACGTGCTATCATTTTGTCCAGGAGTGTAGGCTCGCGATGAACGCCGGGACGAGGCACGTCGAGTATTCGTGCGCGCTGATAAACACATGTAATGGAAGAAACCGGGCGGGTTCGCAACGGAAGAGGGCCGATCCGCAGGAGATAAGGGTCGCGACCCCTCTCGTGGAACGCGTAACGCGACTCTGCGAAAATAATTTCGCTGCTCGATCGACGAGGGTACTTTGGAAATCGTCGGGTACGCCGCTCCGGACTAAAGTTACCTGTTACGTAAGTCGACGGGGGCAAATAAAGGTGTCAATTGAATCTATCTCTCTCTTCCGCTCTTTCTCTCTGGATCCCGCGCCCTCGTCGAATGGATATTGAACGCGGCGGCACAATGGGGAGGGCGGAGAATATGAAGGTTCACGCACGTGGATTTGCACGGTGTTTGAGATAGAGGTAGTTACTCGAAAGGGGTTGAACGTAAGAGATACGAGGGAGGAGCCTTTGAATATTTTAATAGAAATTTCGCGATAAAACTTGAGACCGGTTTTTCGATACGGCGACGCAGTGTCGCTCGGTTTTTCGGCCTCGGGAATGGCGAGCGTGTGCATCGATTGATTAAAAACTATCGACGATCGCAAATATTGGCTAGATTGATATAGTCTTGAGTTTAATTGCGAGTAGACTTTTGCTCTGTATGCTCCTCCACTTCCTTTCATCTCCGTTATGGGACTCGCTTTCCTTTCGCGTCTCTCCGATATACATATATGAAGAGCGAGCTTCTATGAGGGACGAGTTCGAGGACGATAATCAATAGGGAAGATCGGCGCCCGGTTTTATAATCGTCCGAATGAAGTTGTATAAATTCGCTCGCTTGGGAATACTTTGGGAAACTCCTTTATCTGCTGGGGCCTCACAGTTGAATAAAACCATTGAACAGAGAAATAGATTCCAATTGATTCCTATATCTTGTAATGAATGCAACGGATTTTGATTTTGCACGAAGGTTCGAAGGTTAGTTACAACCAGACAATGAATAGAGAAGATCGGCGCCCGGTTTTATAATCGCCCGAACGAAGTCGTATAAATTCGCTCGCTTGGGAATACTTTGGGAAACTCCTTTATCTTCTGGTGCCTCACAGTTGAATAAAACCATTGAACAGAGAAATAGATTCCAATTGATCCCTATATCTTGTAATGAATGCAACGGATTTTGATTTTGCACGAAGGTTCGAAGGTTAGTTACAACCAGACAATGAATAGAGAAGATCGGCGCCCGGTTTTATAATCGCCCGAACGAAGTCGTATAAATTCGCTCGCTTGGGAATACTTTGGGAAACTCCTTTATCTGCTGGGGCCTCACAGTTGAATAAAACCATTGAACAGAGAAATAGATTCCAATTGATCCCTATATCTTGTAATGAATGCAACGGATTTTGATTTTGCACGAAGGTTCGAAGGTTAGTTACAACCAGACAATGAATAGAGAAGATCGGCGCCCGGTTTTATAATCGCCCGAACGAAGTCGTATAAATTCGCTCGCTTGGGAATACTTTGGGAAACTCCTTTATCTGCTGGGGCCTCACAGTTGAATAAAACCATTGAACAGAGAAATAGATTCGAATTGATCCCTATATCTTGTAATGAATGCAACGGATTTTGATTTTGCACGAAGGTTCGAAGGTTAGTTACAACCAGACAATGAATAGAGAAGATCGGCGCCCGGTTTATAATCGCCCGAACAAAGTCGTATAAATTCGTGGACTCGGTGCTCGATCGTTCGAGAGAAAGATTGGCGAACGCTCGCTTACACAGCGATCCGCACGGCTTTTGCGACGGTGTAGCTTCTCCCGCGGCTACAGGGCCACAGGTTTCACATTCACCAGAGGATTTATCGGCGAAGTCCGAAGCTCCGGAGGAATTTTCCGGCACGGCGGACTTCTTGCAAACGAGCAATATGAATACACCACGGCAGATTAAGGGTGGATGGCCCGGGGTGTCTCTGTTCGAGCGCCGCGGAAAATATCGGTTGTCGGCCGAGTAATTCGAAAGCCATTACCGCCTTATTTAATGACTTCGGAGCCCATTGTCGCCGGCCCGCGGGGGTGGTACCTACATCGTCGGCCGCGTAAATGACGGCCGCCATATATATTCGCCAGAACCGGCATAAAAATCCGGGTAGATCCGAATCAAGAGACCGAGGAGACCGCATTAAGGAGTCTCCTCGCCCTATCCATCACTCCCGCGGGACGTTATTGAAAAATGTGCAATTTGCCAGAAGTAAGTATGACGAAGCGACGTCACCAGCGAATCACACGTGCTTCCCTCCATGCAACTGCAATTTCACCATCAAACCGCGGGATTATCATAGAAAAGAATACTCTCGTTCCGTCGATCGAGCGACGCCATCTTGCCAAGCGAAGATAGAGTTCATGCACCCGCTCCTTCGTGATGAAACTACTCTCGAAGTTGAATGACTTTCTTGTTCCCGGCGAGACGCATTGAACTTTCATTTGAATGAGAATCGCATGGAAATATTTATAATAGTTTTCGAAGAAAAGAACGCTGCTCCCCGTGCTCGCACGTCTCTTTGCAGGCCAAGAAAATGGCGTCGTGCGCGTTCATATTGTCACGCGTTGGCGTTGAAGATTCTGCATTCAATGGCACCCGGAGATCAAAAGATAGGTTGCCAGGGCCTGGCGAAAGTTTTATTTAAAGATAGAGTAATTTCAGCTAATGGATTATTTTCGTTGTTGTTACTTTTATCGTCAATTATTTTGAAACGTTTCTTGGAAGATGACAATAATTGTTTTCGAACATACCGCTCAGCACAATCATACGACACATCATTTAAATAACACTGTCCAACATCAAATTTGTTCCCTAATTATTGTTGGATCCTTCGTATAGAGTTTTTTGCGCTGATTCCGAATCTGTTTTTAATATTTTTCCTATACGCACAGTTTTTAAGAAACATGACTTTGTAAAAAAAACATATTTTTCAACTTTAAAGAAATATTGTAGTGTTATTATAAAAGATATTGAATTGTTCTTTATAGCAAAAGATTCTGTAGACTTTCCCTAATACAGCGATATCCAATATTAATACATTATGATTGTTTAAACATGTTTAAATAATCACTAAAGGCGGAGAGACACCACTTTTGCACAAATTTTTCAGGATATTTTTCAATTTATCTCAAAAAAAAATAAATTTTTTAAAAATACCACGTTTTTAAAACGGACTAAAAAGTATAAAATAAAATTTTTAAAATCGCCACGTTTACAAAACGGACTAAAAAGTATAAAATAATTTTTTCTAGCCCCATACAGATTCCTAACCCCTGAAAATTTGTGATTGTGAATTTTTAATAGCTAAGAAAATACTTGTAAGATTTAAAACGAAAAACGTGGGGCGCATGCAATAGATAATTGATGAATGAACACTAAATCACTAACAACTTTATTGCACTGCAAATGATATGAAGTGTTGTACGAGATTTCTCAGCGGCAGCTACTCTCTACACTCCTTACTATGTATTATCTTGCGCCCCACGTTTTTCGTTTTAAATCTTACAAGTATTTTCTTAGCTATTAAAAATTCACAATCACAAATTTTCAGGGGTTAGGAATCTGTATGGGGCTAGAAAAAATTATTTTATACTTTTTAGTCCGTTTTGTAAACGTGGCGATTTTAAAAATTTTATTTTATACTTTTTAGTCCGTTTTAAAAACGTGGTATTTTTAAAAAATTTATTTTTATTTAAATAATTATTTTCTGCTTTTTAGTCTTGCATGTGTGAAATTTTATAATCGATTTTGAACATTTTGATGAGATTTTAACAGAGACATGTAGTAAATTTCAGACGGTATTGCGACGCGTCATATCGAAAACGAACGCCGTGGTAAAATGTCAAAGATAAAGGTTCGAAGGAGAATTTCGGTGTAACTGTTCTTTCGCTTGGTAAACAAACATTATAGTATACTAATACGTAGTAACTTTGTAAACACCGCACGGAGCTCGAACGCACACTGAGCTGCTTCGGTGCGAAGCAGGTCAGTGGAGTGGGAACCGAGTGGGCACTACCGGTCGTCGCGCGGGGACGTGTAACGGTTAAATTTTTAATAGTTCATATCTCCTAAACGCGTAGCCTGTTGTAAATGTTAAAAAATTTTTTTTAAATACTACATTGTCATATAGTACTGAGCTATGTTTAAAATTTCAAGTCTCTAGCTCATCGAGAATTTAGTTTAAAATCAGTTGTAAAATTTGTACCGAACAGACAAACAGACATACAAGAAAGCGACATAATAAAAACGTGGTAAAATATTTAATGGCATACCTGGTGATTTGGCGACTTCTCTGTGAAAATCATCATTAACGAACTGCTCCTTTTTTGTAGACATTATTTCGAGATTATAACAGAGACATGTAGTAAATTTCAGACGGTATTGGGACCGCATCATATCGAAACGCCGTGGTAAAATGTCAAAGATAAAGGTTCGACCGAAAATCTCGGTGTAACTGTCCCTTCGATTGGTAAACAAACATTATAATATAATAATACGTAGTAACTTTATAAACACCGCACGGAGCTCAAACGCACACTGACGCACACTGAGCTCCTTTGGTGCGAATCGGGTCAGTGGAGTGGGGATGAGTGAGAGAGGGAACGGGTAGTGGAGTAGGGAGCGCTGTCGCGCGGCGTGGCGACCGTTGAACGCGGTGACATAGGTTTCGCGGGGGGGTGAAAAGGTAAATATTTAATTGTTATATCTCCGAAACGGATAGACTTTTTAACAATTTTTTTTTTGAATAATGCATTGTCATCCAGTTCTGAGCCATGTAACCGATTTCAAGTCTCCAGCTCATCAGGAAGTTAGTTTAAAATCAATTGCAAAATTTGCCACCGAACAAACAGACAAACAGACAAACAGACAAACAGACAAACAAACAAGAAAGCGAGCTAATAAAAACGTGGTAAAATAAGGGTCCAGCGGAAAATCGAACTATACCATGCGATAGAGCAGACTTTTGTCTTGAGAAGCCACCCTGTCAAGTTTGGATCGTCGACGTTTTTTTCGTTGAGATTTTTTGTTTAAACATGTTTAAACACTCATAATGTATTCATTTTGGATATCACTGTATTCGGGAATGTCTACAGAATCTTTTTCTGCAAAGAACAATTCAATATCTTTTATAATAACATCACAATATTTGTTTAAAGATGAAAAATATGTTTTTTTTCAAAGCCATGTTCCTCAAAAACTGTGCGTATAGGAAAAAAATTAAAAACAGATTCGGAATCAGCGCAAAAAACTCTATAAGGAGGACCCAACAGTAATTGGGGAACATAAAAAAAGTTGAAATTTGTTGGACAGTGTAATCATTCGTGAAACATTTAACCGAGAAGTAGATTGTATTGGATACGCGCGGCATTAATAATTTTCAATTAACAGAGGTATATTTATTGTTTTTCCTCTGTTTGCGTACGCGTCAAATTGTTCTGCTGTGTGCCATTGCCGAAAATTCTCATATCAAGTCGTTGCATGAAACAATTATAATTCCCGATGCTCACCGAGAACACCGTCCGATGTATTCCGCGTCATAAACGTAAAAATCGTAAACAACGCTCCGTTTCACGCATCGGGGCGATCACCGGGCCGCGTCGCAAAAAGCTCGCGTAAAAAGTCCTTTGTTCGGATGGGCCATCGCAACCCTTTGGTTCAATTCCGATTCACGGTCGAGTGTTTCGTGATCCTTGCAGCGCGAACGCGTCACGGAGCGGTGCGGAGCGGAGCAGAGCAGAGCAGAGCAAAGCAGAGCGGAGCGGAACAGAGGCCAACGCAAAAGGATACTCGACATTCCCTGTCCGCCGCGGAATAATTCAACGTCAAATTACCTACGAGCTATCAATAAACTTCATTACCCGCCTTCAAAGCGCGGAACAGCGACGGAGCGTGCCAACAGGTGTTTCGCGACAAAATTTTATCAAAAATCACGGAAACAGCTTTGACCGGTTTTAAAATGTTTTCTTCGGTACCGAAACTTTCTCGGCTGTCGGAGCGAGCCCCCTTACGCCAACCGAAATGAATTCAAGGTGATGGTGGAGGGATAGTATTATGAGGTTGCATTAATTCGTGTCGTTCATTGACAACATTTATTAATTTCATAATATGCGTACAAAGGAGGGAAAGAAGAAGCTACCGATTGGATGTCGTTTACAGAAATGAAACGATACAATGTCTGAAAAGCTCAGAGACATGAATTGAAAGAAAATTCTGAGTCATCTATTCCCAGCGGCCTGAATTAATGCAACTTCCCAATATAAAGGTACGGGGTTTGCGAGGGAGTAAGAGGAAGACATCACGGTCGCGTATCCGCATTATAAAATCCCTCCGCAGAGCGTGTAGTGGTTTCGACTAGCATCCGCTTGATCCTGCTGTCGAGGGTGTCCCTCTTTCCGTGGGATAGCGGGTCGCGTATCGTGGTCGTGAAGGAATTGCCTTTGCCGGTATCGGTGTAGCCCGCGAGAACAATAGAGACCCTGTGCACAAAGGGCAAGGATGCATCCGCGTCGGGAAGAAGGAAGCGTGCGGCGCGCGAGTTCAGCGTTCCGAGTACATATAGGGGGGATGCGTTCTACCCGTGAATACACCGATAGAGAGAAAGAGAGAGAGAGACAGAGAAGAGGAACCCCCCCGTTCAACCCCTTGGCACCCCTCGCCGTCAGTTGGGGGCAGCTCGTCGCCCTGGCAGTGGGGGACGGTTGGCCTATCGGCTCAGGGTTGCTTGGAATCTATCGGTGGGCCAGATTTCACTGACACAGTCTCCGGCTTAGCGGGCACACGCGACGAGAGACCGATCCTCCCCGTGAGTCTTCTCCCTCTCTCTCGCTCTCTGCGGTGCGCGGTGGTCGCCGAGAGGCAACAGAGAAAGAAAGAGAGAGAGAGGGAGTAGGAGCTAGACGAAGAAGAGAACGGGAACAGAACCGAGCCGAACGGGTACCGAACAGAACAGAACAGAACAGAACAGTCGGAGCGTGTGTCCCGATGCGCGTGCGCCTGGTCAGTGGATGCGTTAGCGCACTCGCGCCCTTCCTCGACGTCCTTTTGCGAGGAAATTGATTCTGCGCGAGACGGAAGCCTGCTGCGAGAGCACCGCCAGACGAGAGCCGGGGCCCGCAGACCGCGCACACACCGCACCGGCGACGGAACACCTGACTCCTCGTTGTCCTCCGTGTCCGTTCTTGGCACACTGGCGCACGCTAAACCGGCCACCCGTCGGCGCCTCGTTATTATGTAAGGGGACGGTCGCGCGACGGTCTTACGTGTGTGTGGACACGCACCCGCCCGCCGCGACACGTTGACACGCAGTTTTGCGGTGACACAAAGTGTGGACGGTGGCCTCGCGAAACCGCGAAACATGCGAAAGGACGCGTCGCGCCGGCCGCGTACACAGGACCACCGACGACGCGTCGATCACCAACCACGACACTGAGAGAGATAGAGCAACGTGTGCCGTGCCGCTGTCCGACCGGAGCTTCGATGGAACTGACAATCCTGCTACTGGCTTGCATCGTGGGTGAGTGTGAAGATTTCCGGGGAACGCGTTCCGCCGATACGATCCTCCAGAGCGTCGTCACCACGCGGCGATCTCGGTCTTTTCGCCGTCCGTCGGATCCAGGCTCGCGGCTCCTGCGTCCGTTCAGTGCTCTTTGGCCCTGGACACGCTTGCCCTCGGGGGCCTGTCGTGTCCCCATCAATGAAACCAACGTCTCGCACCCTGTGTCTGTGATCCTACACGTTTGCAACCTCCGAACCTCTATATCTGGACCGTTATTACAACGTGGTCGAAACGTGCTCCTCGGACGCAGGATCCCCAGCAGTGCACACTGGACACGTTTGTCTTCCCAGGCTTGCTTCCTTTCTTCGTGATTCTCCATGATGAGAAAGGGTGTCGGACGGACGGGAGATGAGATCGCGGGGGTTGAATTTTAAGTACGAGTCGCCGGGCTCGTGCACGAGGGGGTTGCTTAACCGGGAGACCGTGCAGTTCCCTCTTTGAGGGGATTGAAACACGGTTTAATTTAACTGTGCGTGAATCGCGCCGAGCTTCTTCTCCTCGGTCCCCGCAGCCGCCTCCCACCCCGGTACACAAGGTCGTTTCCAGTCGGGGGACGTTTTTGCTCGCGACGTTCTGCATATTTCAGTAGCTGGCATTAAGGGAGGGAACCACGGTGCACGCGGTCGCGGTGGAAAAGGAAACTGAGAAAAACGGGAAGGGCGAGAGAGATCGGTGAAAGGATAACACGTCTCTCCCTCTCTCTCTCTCTCGGCCCCCCTCGCCAGTTGTTTGTCGTCGACGAGGTTGGCATACGGTGAAATCTGCACCGGAGGATTGGCTGAAATCGGGCGGACGTTCAATTAAAACTGAACAGGTGAAATGAAGCTACGCGAAACGGAGGATGCTCCGGGTCCCCGTCGATTATCGGTCCGCTGGCCTCTCGCGCGCCTGGTTCCGTGAAATTTTGTAATTTCGCTTCTCGCATCACGTGGCGCGATGCGTATCGACCGCGACTCTTTTGATTACCGGCTGGAAACGATAAAAAGAAAAACAAGGGTACACGGGGCGAAGGAGGAGGAGAGAACGAAAAGTGAACGTACGCACGCAGAGAGGGTGAACGCACGCGGATTCCGAGGGTTCTATCCCGGATGGGGACCAAATTGCGAGTGCTCCATCCCCTGGCCTTTCGCTCTTGCTCTTGTACCCCGAGTCCTTTTCCGAAAACAATTTGCGGCCCCGGTTATCAGCTCACGCCGTAATCGGTGCTTGATAATGCGGCGAACGTCGCGTCGCGTCGTCGCCTTTGACGGCCGGTGCCTGCTATGCTGGCTCGCACGCGCGAGTTTAATCGCGCAGGCCCTTGTTCCTCGGCCGAGTGAATAACTTTCAATTTGATTCTGTCGGACGTCACGTGTTTTATCTACGATCGCGCGTATTATAGCTCTCGGCGAGTAATAATTGCCGAGCGGCGCGGCGGCGGCGACCCGGGTTCTAGTACTCGACCCGGGGTTCTATGTACGTGTACTACGGAAAACATAAATATCAATGCTGCGCTCGATGTTTGCAATAATGTGGATGAAGAGCACGGTCGGCCGGACAATCGTGTAGGCAAATATCTGCGGCGAGTATACGAGCAATTACGTTGATATATCGATAGAAGCCATTATGTGAAACGGGACGCTGCCAAAGTGTTTACGGTATTCGATAAACAATACATATTCGCGCTTTCTTCTAGAGCTAATTAGAAGTAAGCCGTTCGAAGCGCAATCAATGAACTCGTTACGAATTCCGTGTCGAAGACGAATCGATCCGCGGGGCGAGAGCCTAGGCGTAAAATCGAATCCGTCCGTGCTTCATGTTAGTTTCGAAATCATAAAGTACGCCGGTACTTATTGAGCCATTCAATATTTATAGTATTGGCGCACAGTCTTCCCGGAGCTCTGATTACAAGGAGCTTTACGGAAGCAGCTTTGTTTGCACGGAGCGTCGCGGAAGCTCGGGGTCCCGTGACGCTGTAACGAGATTAAATAGGGGCCACGGTTATACCGAAGTCCTCTCTACTCCTCTTCGCTCTCCACTATGTCCTCTCTGCTCTCTCTCTCTCTTTCTCTTTTTCTCTCTCTTGGTTTCGTTCTGGTTTTTTCCGGTCGGCTCACACCACGGTATCGGGCGCGAACGAGAGAGAAACCGCGGGCGCGAGAGTCAGATGTCGAGGTCGTTCCGAGCGATACGCGATCGTCACCGATGCGCGCGGTTAAAATATTTGTCCTCGCAACTATTTATTTGCCGACGCGAATTGAACAGCTCAATTGGCGAATACGTTTGCGAACGAATATCCCGTCGGCAAACAACGGTCCGCCCGGCGAACGAGAAAAAAATTACGTCGCGCGTGCACCCGAACAAGAGAAAATGAACGGCGAAAAAAAGTCGAAAATGGGGATGAGAGATGGGAGACGAAACAGAGAAAAAGAGAGAAGACAGAGAGTGTGAGAGAGGGAGAGAGAAAGAGTAGGGAGGAAGAGAGGGTGAGAGAAGCGAGAAATTTGAGGGCGCAATCAAGAGGGATTCTTATCCATTGGCGCATTGAACTCGCGGAAGTGGCTAGACGAGAGAGGAGGCGACGGCGCTGAAGGGTTCGCGGCTGCTAAAACGAACAAGCGTTTTCATAATAGAAATTTAATGAACTTGACGAATAATTGTGTCAATGGATAATTGCGTTAATGCCGCTCGAACGGGCACGGTTCCGAGGCTGCCGCTCCACTTCGCCCGATACAACAAATCACGCGGCTGGTTCGACGCCACCACCGCAACCGGCACCGCCGTTGCCTACCTCCGCCTCCGTCGACGCCTTCCGTCGGCTTATTTCATCGGCGCTTTATTGAATTTTTTGCTTCCGCTCTTTCCTGGCTCGGCGTCCAGGAGGAAACTCGACGCGGAAAAACCGTATCTCTCCGGGTAATCGAACGCGTCGCCCGGTTTTACGACTCCATGGCTCGGCGAAGCAGAGCGGAGCGGAGCAGAGCGGAGCAGAGCAAAGCGAAGCGGAGTAGCGAACGGAGAGAGGGAGATAGGACTCGGGGTCTAGGCGGATTGTCCTATTCTCCCGCGAGCATCCTTTTCATCGGGCGACACGCGTGCGAGCACCGAAGCGACGGTACTCCCCCGCACACACGCCGATGCTGCCGATGCTGCCCCTGACGTGAAATACGACTGGTCTAGCATCGAACTGTCGATTCCATTGTAGCGATTCTCCATCGACACCGGGACGCTTCTTTCGCTCCGTGTTCCAACCCCCCCGGCACGAGAGATTGTTTTTCTGCTGTCTTTTTGCACATCCGCTACTCCGTGCTCCTTTCTTTTTTCTGATCCTATCACGACCTCACGTGCAAACACACACATATACACACACTAGCGCATCTTGTGTCGCGCACATAGTCGTACACGTACACAACCAGTCGTCGGACTTTACAACGGGGAATGAAGAATGCGACAGCCAGGCCCCGAGTGTATCGCTGCATCGTCACCCCACCCTTTTTTCCTCCCCAATTGCACATCGTGCACGAGTTTCTTCCTCGCGGCTCCTTTTCTGTTACCCTTTCAGCTTTTTTTTCCACTTCTCCCCCGTGGTCGTTCTTTTCTCTACTACTATTTCTTCTGACGTTTCTTCCTCGTCTGCTATTTTTCGGGAGGAAGGTTCCACCCCTCTCACTCTCTCTCTCTCTCTTTGTCGCTCGTTTTTTCCCCGTTTCCTCCTTTAACGAGTCCGTACGATTGTCATTTTTCTATGCAGCGCCGCGTTGCCCGGGATTCCGCAAGTGTCCGCCCGGTGAATAGGCCGGCACTTTAAATGCGGATCGTCTCTTTATACGGGATATGGAGTAATTCTCTCGAGCAAGCGACCCGATTTATTCACGGGCGACCAACGGCGCAACCCTTGTGCCCCTCCCACTGTCAAGAAAGCTTACGCAACGCCCCACACCTTTGCAATTCCCCGAGACAGTCGGTCGGGCGAGAAAATTTTGTCTGCCAGCCGCGAGCTGCCACGCGAAAAGAATTCTATTCACTTGGGACGATAAAAGCTGCGGGCCCCATTGCGGACGACCGGGGGTGGCGAGAGGGTGCGGCGGCGGCGGCTGGGGGGCGTCGCCCGACCGGGCACGTTTAATTACTTCCGAATCCACCGTCCTGTTGTTTCACTCTAACAAAACACCGCCGCGAGATTTATCGTAACGACATCGCCGTGGACAGTTGTCGTCGTCGTCGTCGTAGTCGTTGGCGCGGCGGCCGTTCTCGTCGTGTGTACTGACGGCTGCTGAAAAGATTGAACCTGCAAGGAACGCCGGTCTGCCATTCGTTCACCGATCGCTCTTTCTCTTTCCACCGCTGCACTCGGGATTGACGAGCATGCAGATCCAAGTAATTGGGAGACTGATTAATGATCTTAATCCCGGGGGGAAATTGTCGCACGCTTTTTACGATCTCGTCCGGCGAAAATAGAATTCGGATCGGAAACAACTCTCTAGAAAAAGACCATCCTGGAATCTCGCGCTTCTTTTCGTTGTGGTAATGATGCTACGCACACGACTATATGGATTAGATTAGGTTGAAGAAAGCGAGGTGCGTTTGTATTTAATGATGTTATCCCCTCGCACTGCTATTATTGCCAGTAAATTTATCATTTTCTTCGTGAATTCAGCGTGCCTGTTTACACAGGAAGCTCGTTGATTCGACCTCGAAAAGTATTCCATAATTGCACTTGTTTTCGGAACATGTATTAATTGAATGCTGCAAACACTGCAACCCCAATGATAACCGAGGTCGGTTGGAAATACGTTGCCAAACATTTCGTGGCAACCTGCGATAAAATAATTGGTGTGTTCGCGTCTGTTCAATAAAATAAACGCTCCGATGTATCAAATCATAAATAAATCTCCGCCGGTCAGGGGTTGAAACCGATACCCCATGGCGAGAGAGGGAGAGAGGGAGAAGGAGAGCACTCAATCACCGAACACAGCGATCCGCGTAAAGATGAAACGAGCCGACGTACTTCTGCGGGGTGTCTAAATTGCCTCGTGGCACCCCTTGAAGCCTCGACGTTTTCGACTCTCATTAGTGCACACGCACGTTTCCCTGCTATAACTCGGTCCCGACTCGATTCCCGATCTCGCTAATTTGTCCCGCAGTTTGTCTTACGGACAATCGAGCCACGCCGAAGTCCCGCGGGAACCGTTTCGCGGAGCAACCCCGGGTAAAAGGGAGTTCCCGGCTAGTAGTTTGGGGTAGTGAAGAGGAAGGAACGAAGAGGGGGGGATGGAAGCTTTCCAGTCCCGGATCGACGAAACCTTTCCAACTATCGGGGGCCGGGGCTGTTTCCGCTAAATAGCTTCGGTCCTCGCTTTAATCGTCGTCGTCGCCTCGTAATGAATTCGCCAGGCTTTTCTTAAACGGGCGGCTGCAAGCCACCCCCGACCTCCCCACGACCGGCCCCCCGCTTTTCAACCCTTACGCCCACTGCTGCCAATTGCATCGACGATTAAATTACGACGGCCAGGCAAAGGTGAACTAGGCGAAGTCGCAAATGAAATTCCGGCGAACGGAATCCGCCAGAAATCTTAACGATCCCCGCTATCTCGCCCGGACAGCGTGCCGACTACTTCGACCGAGGTTCAAGGAAGTCCGTGTAATTTAAATCTCGACCTCCACCCCTCTTTCCACCTCCCCTCCTCCGACTTCCACCCCGTCGCCGTTGAACCACCCCCCGCGATCCCGTATGACGCTAACGGAGGGAATGCGGACGCTTAAAATGCCTCTGTGTCCGATTAAATCTTAACAACCTAATTTCCCGAGCGCCGGGTTCACCGACTAGATGTTCCACCGGCTTCGATCTTCGGCTCCATCCCCTAACCAGGATTTTTCGATCGCCACCCAACCCCTCCAACCACCTCTCGTCGAACCACTTCGCCGCCAGCCTTCCTCTAAAGTAGCCGGGGGATCGGCAGAGGTGAAAATTAGACGTACGAGGCGCCCAGGGTCTCCCAGGGTATCTGGGAATAGTATTTCAAACTGACCGACCACCAGGAACATTCGTTCCACCCGAAGATCCGCTAGAAAGATTGCTACGCTCGAGTGTCTTTGGCGAATTCATGGCCAGACGTTTTTTTCACAGAGAATATGGTGGAGCGTGTAAGGCGTACCGATCCACTGTTCTCCATTGATAAGATGGTAATGCGGTTTGAATTCTCGCTAGCTGATAAAAGTGGTGGGATGTTCTGTAGAGGATTTTATCGAGGTGCTTGTTTGCTCTTCCTTCGAAAATGCCGTAGTAATTTCTAGGAAATTGCGGATTACTTGCTGGCAGGTTTAGAAGTTTACTTTGCGGCTACGTACCGGGAAGCTGGTGTTCGCTCTGGATTAGGGTGCTTCGAGATTTTTGAATTTGATAAGAAAATTCGTGAAATCCGCTCCTGCTTCGGTTGGTTTACGCTTCTCCCGAACATGAGTTTTCTGATTGGTAGAATCTGTGTTACTATCGGTGTTGATCGACTAGATTTTCTATATTTACAGCGATAATCAAGTAGCTGCGATAGAAGACGGTGGAAAGACTAAAAACAAACTTTTATTTGGCATCTTGTTCTTGTAATTGATGTAGACTGTAGACAATTTTTCTTTCGCATGGAAAGCCACTCAGTATCCGTCATGACTAGACTGCAGATCTTTGTGCAAGATAAAACTTGTCCGTTTCAATTACACGAGACAGGAGTCCAATGGAAATCTCTTCCATTCTTTAAGGCTGATAAAATGGAAAACAAAAAGTGGGTGAATGGAAAATTAGCAAAAATCTTCTAGAAATGCTATCTGTGATATGTTTAAAATTTTTTAAGCGTTATACTTATACATATCTTATAAAAACCAATAAATTCTCACGAGCACTTATGCAGACAAATTTTTTCTTTCATTTCGCTCGAAAAATGTATGGGGTCCAATTACCTCCAGAGGGGAGGTTAATAAGTAGACTGCGGATTTTGCATTTTATGCAAAAGATGGCGAGTGTAATTTCAAACAATAAAGAGATTACAAAAATGTTAGAGTATCAATACATTTCTTACAGCTTAATAAAACCACTAAAGAGAGAAATAAATTCCTAACTTGGTTCCTATGTCTTGCAAGTCGTGTATTCGCAGTCTATTAATTAGTCTAGTAGTCTAAAAATAATATAGTGACATCTTGAAATGTCCTAATTTTTCTAATTCTTGAAATGTCTTGTTCACCATGACGTGTTCAGAATAGGGTTTGAAATACCGGACCAAAAATATAATACCGATATTCGGTATTTTTTTAAACGTTGTACCGGAATACCGGTATAAGGAATTTTCAAAAAGGTACAAGTACAGTTGTTTCTTTGCCATATTTATTAGTTTTATACAAAAATAATAAACTATAAAAATATAAACAATTTTATTATGTGCAAATATAAAACAAAGGAACAAATGTTATAATCAAATATTATTAATAAGAGCAGTAAAATAATAGTTTTTATCATTAGAAACAAAAAATGTAATATAAAAAATAAACCATTACAGTATTATAATACAATAAAGGAACAAAACATATAGTATTATTATTAAGAAGATACTAATTACTAGACTGCGGATCTGTATGCAAAATAAAAATTGTCTTCACAAATTGTAAAACTTAGGAGCCAAATAGAAATGCAATTTTTTCTCTAATGATATTAATCAGCTGAAAAAAGTACATTGATATTTTTAAATCCTTTTAATCTATCCACTGCTTTAAATTGCACATACTCATTTTTGCCATAAACGCGTAAAATCCGCAGTCTACTAATTACTAAGAGTAAAGAGATAGCATAGCTACTAAGAGTAAATATCACATAAAAATCTTGTTGTGTAGTCTATTATATAATATTTATCAATAGAAAAAAATTAATAGAAAAAAATACATTAACTAATTAACTGCATATTTTTGAAATGTAATTTTTTTAAACAGCACACACATCGCCAGCGGCGATCCCTTACAAATGTGAGATTAGGTTTCAGCAAATGATTGATGTTGATACTACTGTAAATACGTATTTCAAATAAGAGTAGACGCCCGAAAATAATATTCATTATTTATAGCTAATACAGAAAATACTGGTATTTTACCTTAGCAAATACCGGTTTCACGAAATTGCAAAATGGCACGAAATACCGGTATTGCAACGCCTAGTTTAGAACGGCCTGTATAATCGTATTATAATTAACAGTTATATTAAAACATAGGTAACCGCTTTTATTTTCGATTCGGCCACAAATCTGCGCGATCGTCTAAAAATTTGGTACGTTCAATTTTCCGCTGCAGTGATTTCGGTGTCCGGTGTTCCGAGCGTTAATGAAAAATTGACAGGCGGAGTTTCGGTGCCGAACAAACAGTTCTCTGAAGCATAACCGGTTAGTTAGATCCGCGGCAGAGATGTTCCTTGATCCGGCGTTTGTAAGAGCGAGTAAATTCGTATATCCCGCATGCTGATTTGCGAAAGGTCCCAGGCGTACAGTTATAAAGGAGAGCCAAAGCTTTCGGGTAGAACCCTGTGGTGCTCTCGGCTCATCCACCGCAACGTATCAGCTCAGAGACTATAGGGCTCGGACCATCTTCTTCACTGTTACAGTTCGGTATACGGCGGAACAAGTAACTGTAATTACCATTTGGCTGCGCCCAGCCCCCGTAAGTAGTCGGCGGGCAATGCCGGGCCGGGCCGGGTCGGCGCGGCATAAGTATTTGGCATAGAATAATGTAGACAGTTGTAAAAGCTAATGGTCGTTGTCCCGACGAGAACGAGCCTGAGCCGCTGTTACGACGGCGAACAAGTAATAAATTGCAGTTTCTAGTAAATAAAACGGGCGATGCCTTTTCTTCCCACCGATAAAGAAGAATACGGTCGCGGCCTACTTGGGAGCGTTTCGGTTTCCTGTAAGGCAATCTGCGTCTGGTTCAGTGACAGGGAAAGATGGCCTCGAATTTTTGCGATCGGCCTCTCTTTCCCCTTCCGCCACCCTCGACTCCACCTCCCCCACACCCGCCATTCGACTAATGAGAACGGGAAAAGCGTGTTTCTTTGATAAGCCCCGCTCCAAATTCTATATCTAGCCGGACGATTCAAGGAATGGCACTTGTTCTTTTGTGAACGACTGGCCACTTATTTCTGCGGCAGGCACGATCAACTTTCCTAGCCTTCGTATCGACAGAATACTAATTTAAGCTGGTTCTGCTTTCCACAAATTCAATGCTGTCGCTCGGAGCTGCGCTCTTCTCGGATTAACTGATCAAACGGGAAACTCGCACAAATTTTTGTGGAACATTACAAATGGTACTCGATCAGGCAAATCAAGCGTCCGGCGTTGTAATTGTAAACAAAATTTTCATTCGATATTCAACAATGTTCCACTTTATAGTTACAACACGTATTTTTATGCCTCGAATGGTAAATTAATCTGTGATCATCCAAGAACATAAGAAATCTACGATAATTTTGCGGTTTTACCAACGATACTATTAAAGAATCTTAAAAAGAAATTTTGGACGGTTAATGTAAACATGAAACCACGATTGTTGAACACAAATGCAACCGAGAGTTCGTTTAAATTACGACTCGATAGTAGTATTCATGTTTGATCAACTAAAACAGTTATCCGAGTGGCACTCGAGAAGGCAAGCATCGACAAGATTTTAAAATACCTGGTACGATGGAGCGAGCATTTTTTAACGGTTTCCGTGGCTTTCAAGGGTTACATTTTTGCGAAAATGAGAACTTGCGGCGGGACTATGTTCATCGCGCGCTATTGTGTTTCGAAATGGAGTGGCAGGGCGCGTTGAATAGATCGACAAGTGTAATTTGAGGTGTGCCACGGCGAAGTACAGGCTAGTGGGGGGTGGTCTCTACTTCTGGTTCTAATTGGATACGAACTATTCGAAATGATCCGAAGCAGTCGCTGATACTCTCGAAGGTCATAGTAAGATCCTATTGAACTGTCATTAACAAGTGTATTCTCGGGTCTAACAATACGGGCAAGTTGTATACCAGCAGACAACACTACACAGACAGACATACAACCGTACAGACACCAACACAAACGATTCTATCGGGTACACGACGCATCACAGGCCACACACGTATATTCGGGACACGCTCCGCACACAGAAACACATGGAAACGTACACATTCGCGAGATATTGCAAGAGGCGGAGGCGCGCGGCCGCGCACACACGGTGTTATTTGTAGACATACCAATTTCGCCGCGTCTCTGCCGAGTTAAATATCGTTAGAGCGCATTTTACCTAACTAGCCTTCACGATATTAAGTCCCGTCTCGTTCTAGGTCAACCAGATTCAGTTTACTCGGCGCGTGCGATACCACGGCCGAGCGCGTTCCGCTTGAAAATATCAGGGGGGTTGCACTAATTCCTCTCGGTTCTTCACATGGAATATTCATTATTCTTATAATACGTCATAACGTCGATCAACATACTTGCTTCCGACTGCTTTTTGCCATCTTTCTGCTGAAAAAGCTGGATAACACCCGCGCATACACACAAGCTAAAAGTCTACTACAGCGTATTTCACCTAACTTGACCACCTTAAATATCTTTGTTGTTTTTAAAGATACGTCAAATGTCTGAAGGACAAAGTTAAATGGTAAAATGGGACTCGTACGATACCAAAAATATTTTCGTTTTTATGTAATTTTTTTTAAAGATATGAAGGTCACGTTCATTTTTAACTTCCCGATTTTATAGGGAAGTTATTGTAATGACCCCGAAAATCGAAAATCGATTTTTTAGCAGATCTTCACGTTTCATGGTCATTGCAGTCATTTTAGACTATTTTCAGCAAAATGTTCGTATGTGTGTGTGCGTATGTATGTTTGTATGTTATCAAATTTTTCTTTAACGTTTTCTGAAAAGTAACAACGCGATCAGAATGATGAATGATGCAATCGATGTGCCCCGCTGTAACTTAGAGCTGATTAGATTTTGGTCCATTTTGATCAAGTAGTTTTTTAGTTTTTTTTCGAAAGGACTTGATTCGACAATGCAATTTATACGAGAGGACGGAAATTTTCCACCGAAGAAACAAACGTAATTACATAAAAAATTTTTTTTTACTTTTTTTCATTTTTAAAAAATTTTTTTTTTATTTCATGTTTTTTTTATGCAACTAATGCTAATGTTACCGCTTACAATAATCGAAAATTATCCCAATGCAAGAGTGAGTTTATCATCTCTACTCCCGGGAATACATTTTGGGAGAATATCGATGAAAGTACAAAAAAAAACAATGTTGGCGATGTTGGCGAAGGAGTAACGAATCGGGAAGTTCTTTGTGTGGCTCTTGGAGAGTCACATTAACCCATTGCACACTAAAAATTGCTGTACCATTATTCGAAATATTATTTACATTATGAAATATATCGGTATCTAATCAATTACTAAACATTTTCGTATTGTATGAGGTATTACACCAATTTCATATCCATAAAATTGCATAAATCATAGGGAATGGAAATATTCTAGATCGGAAGAAATGTTTAATTTTCCAGTTAAAATAACTCGGAGTGCAAAGGGTTAATAGCAAAACATTAATAGCAGTAGGCCCTACTAGCCATGCGTACCACTAACCCTCTCGCAAGAGCAGTCCTACCTGCGAGCGAGCGAGCGAGCAACAATAATCCTCTAGTTTAAAATGGAATGAGGTACTTTTTAATACATCAATTGATGCAGCTGGACATTCGTTATAAAAAACTACTAACCTATGTTTGCCGAAAAGTTAATAGTTCAGGAGATATTTCAATTTGAATAACTCTAAAATACCATTACTGTCGTACTAACAATAAGACGTTACACTAGTAAATAAACACTGACGTTAGTACGACAGTAATAATATTTCAGAGTTATTTAAATTGAAATATCTCTTGAACTATTAATTTTTCGACATACATAGTTTAGTACATTTTATAACGAATGTCCAGCTGCATCGATTGATGTATTAAAAAATACCTCATACCATTTAAAAAAATGGAGGCGACCTCTAAAAAAATTACATAAAAACAAATATTTTTTTGTACCGTATGAGCCCATTTTACCATTCAGCTTTGTCCTCCAGATATTTGGCGTATCTTTAAAAACAACAAAAGATATTGAAGTTGGTCAAGTTAGGTGAAATACCCTGTATACGGATCAAAACATTTTTTTTGTCGAGATATTTTTGGTGAAAGTTCGGCAAAATCACCGACTCTAAGGGCTATTTTCACCCTTCCAATACGGATGCTGGCCGTGTGAAATATTTTTCCGAGAAATACCTCTCGCAGAAATTTCATGAAATTCAGTGTGTCCAGATTCGACACACTTCGACTGTTAACCAGATTGGATTACGTTTCGAGGTTTTGGCCACGTTTCGGCCGATCCGCGACCACCGCCGAGCAGATGCATCCGAAACGTTTGATTAATTTTTCGAAATCTTCTCGAACTGCCCGCAGTTATTCCCGACGCGGCGCGGACTCGGTAGAGGCCGACTTTCGTCGTCGCTTTTAAATTTGCCGAACGACCACCGTTTGAAATACGCGCGGAAAATTACAGCATCGGGAGCCAAAAAACCGCACACAAATTCCGTGGCGTGACAGCCCCGTTATTCCCTCTTCGGGACTCGTAAAGAATGCGGTGTCGCGCACGCATTTTTAGCTTTTCCGGCACGACGGCATATTTAGTAGCCGATTCTTTTATTCTTTTTTTTCGGCCGAGACGATTGCTGCCGTCCGAAAACGAACACGATGTGGCGGTTTCTCAATTATCGCCGGTGCTACCCCGTAATTCTCGCCGGTTTTGTAAGACAGCATTCCGCGACGCTGAAATCCCGAAATTTCTCTCATCAGGAATTACTGTTTTAGCTCCTTTTAACGCGGCGCTCTTCTTGGACGGAAACGACAGAGTTAGAATTATAAAGAGCGGATTTTATGCATTTATGACAGAAATGAGTGCAGTGTTTTCTTGGTAAATGTCCCAAATGTCTGGCATTTAATTGCATAGACACATGAGAGACGTATAAGGCGGGTCAGGTATATTGGTGTGAACTAATCCAATAACAAAACTTCTTTATTTTTCATTATTTTTGTTTACGGGACATTGACCACCATATTCGTGGCATTTTTCCAATGAAAATGATACCAGATATGATATAATTCCGATGATATTTACTTGTGTGATGAATAGACTGCGGATCAAATTTAAAACACAGTGAAAATAGTAAAAAAATTAAAAAATGCTCTTGTAGCATTTCCAACGTATTAAAATAATTGAGAAAAGAAATGAATGGATATGTTGCTCCTGTATCTTGCAATGAATGTAGACAATTTCTATTTTGCATAAAAATAGTTAGAAATGAATTCTTTACGATTGTGCACGGTGCAGTGGAAATTTTATTAATCGATCATCTCACAAGCTCAATTATTTTGAACTGTTTTTGTCGAAGCGTTTTAGGACATCGTCAATCGATTTCAATTGAAAGATTTCAAATATTTATGTTCATATATGTAATACTTAGGTGAGAGTTTGCAAACTACATACAAAAGGTTCGAGCACCGAACGAATAACTTTGATTCGATGGAATTTTCGAAGTTGCTGAGTTGGCAGTCAAAGTGTTAAACGATGTAGGCAATGGTAATCAGATGGAGTGATGTCAGGCGAATAAGCTATCAGTCACAGTTTCCCCATCATAGACATCGCAAACCATTTGAGTGGCTTCAGTCACGGTTTTTGCAAGATTGAAAGCACACAGCGCTGAGTATGCAGTTTACCGGTTGCAACCGTACTCATTATTGATTTATATGGTAGTGTTTTATTTAACTATTATCCGGACGCGTTCGAAATCGGAAAAGACCGGCTAAATATTTCCCACCGAATGGTTATTATACGAAATCAAGCGGCATGAATTCATTTTTTCTGCTAATAATAACTCCGCGGATTTTTCAATGAAATTGTAACTTCGATACCGACAAGTTTTATTAAAAATTTACGGAAAACAATAACCAGCGTACAAGCCAAAAATATATCATTGTAATGAAGCTCGCGTTTATTAAATTACACTAACCAACAAATTCCAACTCTTTTTTTGTATTTCGATTCCCACTATGCGATTCTTATAGTATTTTTCGCGCTGATTCCGAATATGTTCTTAATTTTTCTCCTAGACGTACAGTTTTTGAGAAAATTGAGTTTAAACAGTTTTTCAACTTTGAACATATATTGTGATGTTATTATAAAAGATATTGAATTGTTCTTTACAGTAAAAGATTCTGTAGACTTTCCCAATACAGCGACATCCAATATTAATACATTATGATTGTTTAAACATATGGAAACAATGATTAAAGACGGAGAGACACCACTTTTGCACCAATTTTTGCGGATATTTTTGAATTTATCTAAAAAAATAAGGGTCCAGAGGAAAATCGAACTAGAACACGCGATAGAGCAGACTTTTATCTTGAGGAACCACCCTGTCAAGTTTGCGCGGTCGATGTTTTTTTCGAACCAGAAAGCAAAATATCTTCGCCCGACATGAGTTGCCGTCAGTGGCGCCACCACTAGAACGGGCGTTCGCCGTGCCGCACAGTGGGACCTTTCGTCCAAATCGGAGACAAAATCAAAGAACTTTCGATAGAAATGAGGTAGAGCGATGAAATTTTTTTTAAATTATAGCTGAAACTTGGCAGAATATGGGAAAAATATGGAAATTATGGTACGAACGTTTTATAAACTTGAGAAAATTCGTTAAACTCTCACAATTTCAAGAAAATTGCGGTTTTTTCAATAACACGGGCGGAAAAATTTTTTTTTAACGTGCTGCACATCATTTCCTGTAGATTTTTTCACGCTAATTTTAAATCTGGTCTCAAAATTTGTCTACGACCTTAGGATTTTACAAGAAATCGATTTTTGTGAACGAATTGTTTAACGAATTTTCTCAAGGTTATAAAACATTCGTACCATAATCTTCCTATTTTTCCCATATTCTGACAAGATTCAGCTTTAATTTTTAAAAAATTTCATCGCTCTATCTCATTTCTATCGAAGGTTCTTTGATTTTGTCTCCGATTTGGACGAAAAGTTCCACTGTGCGCCGTATCACATGGAACACCTGTTCTAGTGGTGAGCGCTACTGGCGGCAACTCATGTCGGGCGAAAATATTTTGCTTTCTGGTTCGAAAAAAACGTCGACCACGCAAACTTGACAGGGTGGTTCCTCAAGATAAATGTCTGCTCTATTGCGTGGTATAGTTCAATTTCCCGCTGGACCCTTATTTTTTTAGATAAATTCAAAAATATCCGCAAAAATTGGTGCAAAAGTGGTGTCTCACCGTCTTTAATCATTGTTTACATATATTAGAACAATCATAATGTATTAATATTGGATATTACTGTATTCGGAAAAGTCTACAGAATCTTCTGCTGTAAAGAACAATTCAATATCTTTTATAGTAACATCACGATATATGTTCAAAGTGGAAAAAATGTCTTTTTTTAAACTCAATTTTCTCAAAAACTGTACGCCTAGGAGAAAACTTAAGAACAGATTCGGAATCAGCGCGAAAAACACTATAAGAATCGTATAGTGGGAATCGAAATACTTTTTGGCTGTTCGACAGTGAATTATCGCCGAAATTCACAGTGTCAGGTATACCTCACTAAAAGTATTCTTTCATTCATAGAAACGTGCATCTTTAATCTGGTAAATCTAAAAATACGTCTGAGGAGTGAAGACCCCGTATTGTCTTTAACGTCCACATTTTCCGAAATAAATGCAGTTCTCTGAATATATAATCGCAGCTCTTCCGATTCGGTGCTTAATATTAATGGGGCATACTCCTGTTATAAAATGAAAACACCGAGGCGAGAAATCCAGTCGGAGCATTACACTGCGCGCGCGTTGGCAAAAATATTTTTGCGTGGAGCAATCGCAAAAATGTCTTCGGGAACGGTTTTGCTCCCGATGGAAGCGGGGGTGAGTCGCAATTGACAGTCGAACCGTTTGTTTGCCAGACAGAACTCCTATCAATTTAGCTGTCCAAGTCGTCAGCAGGAACGTTGACGATTTCTTCTTTTCTCCCTCGTCCAATTCTTTCTCCTCGAGTTTCGCTTGAATGCTGGAGCAGATTCGAAAACAACTACCACTTACCGGGACTCGTTCAAGTGTTCCGGGAGTTGAGAATTGGAAACTTTAATGAACAGAATCCCTGAGTTATATAGATATCTGCGAAAGTGTTATTGAAACTACAATAAAAGGCAACTAGGCGACATTGTTTGACAATTACCAGCATTGAGCGGCGGACGGTCCGCGTCGCGACGCTGCAAAAATCCCAGTTAATTATAGCCGGGTACCATCGAACTTTCTAATGGGCATTCAACGCTCGATACACCATTCGGATCTCATTCATAATTGATTTATTATCGAAAGCTATTGGCTGAACAAATTTATGCAATATCGAAGAAACTTGAACGTTTCGCGCAAACAGCCCATCGCGCTCCTCCCCCGAGAGTATTGATCACCTCCCCGGGCATTGATACTGCTCTCGAGAGTGGCCGTTTTTTTTCGAAAAGTCTTCGGCATTGTAAACCATCCTGTGTTAAATTTATTTCGCCGTTGATAGGCGTGCTCGGTGTGCTCGCGATCATGAGTGTACGTACACCGTCGGAAAAGGATTCCGTTTTAATACGCCGGGCGTTTCTCTTCCAGAGGAACTCCCAAACTTACCATTTCCCCGCGAAGACATAAAACTAACCCCTTAAGTTTTCATAGGTATGAATGATAGCGCTGAAAGAAATTGCGCAGGTGTTTGTGCGAGCTCAAGTGCGACCGGAGTGGTGCTAAAAAGCACCCGAAGTTTTGGGCACACGGAACCCAACGGTTCCGAGCGTGTACTAGTTCAACAGAACGGCTTGGACCGAGGAGTTGGTCAGTCTGTTCAAGAATTGTTGGTCTTTGCCGGAGACAACTGAATTGGCCCGCCTTTGTTTATGTATATCTCTGTTATTCCAAGCATTCTCAAACGCTACATTCTGGTTTTTCATTCGGAAACATCGTTTCCGGCATTTTCTTGAAATACAGGGTGTCTCAACTGAAGGAGGTCACCTACAGTCCCTGCTCACTTTATTAGACCCACCTCTATAATTATGATATTTTGAGTTTTACCATCAATAATGGGTATAGTAGCCTTATGGAAATACCACTTAATGATGACCAATGTATTTTCCATACATTTATTTTACAAAAACAATGGATACAAACACAAATAGATCAATATAATTCTTGAAACACTAATATTTTGTTAATCCGCTCTTAGCTGATATTAAAGCCGCAACTCTTCTGGGCATGCTATCGATGCAAGTTTGTGCAATTTCTTTTAATATAACGTTATGGTGCCAGTGATAGATTATTCTCTCTATCAACTTGGTCTTTGTTGTTATATTTTCTTTGGCCAGTTCTCTTTTCAGGCACTCCCAGACATTTTCAATCGGATTCGTGTCTGGTGAATTGCTGGGCCATGGGAAAAGGGGGATGTTTTGCTCATACAAGAAAATTTTACATTTGGATAGGCAACCCATAAGGCAACCTTGTAGTACGAAATCATTACCTCATAGGTTGAAAACAGCGTTGAATTCCTTATAGGATTTCAAAAAGCATCAATTCTTCAGGTGAGTCTAATAAAGTGAGCAGGGACTGTAAATATCTTCTTTATTTTTAATGGTACAAAAAAAAGGTTTATGGCATAATTTAAATGGTATCGAAGGAGGAATATCATAGAAGAACAATTTTTATTTCTCCGGTTATTTTTTCACAGCTTTCTCAAGGTCATTGTTATTTTTTATCGGGATAACTTATTTTTATTCCATCTTATAGTGGCTGAGAAAATACATTTGAGTATGCTTAAGATGGAATAAAAAAAATAAGTTTTCCCGATAAAAAAAATAGCGATGACCTTGAAAAAACTATAAAAAAATAACTGGACAAAAGAAATTGTTCTTCTATGATATTCCTTCTTCGATACCGTTTTAATTATGTCATAAATATCTTTTGTGCCATTAATAAAAATAAAGGAGGTATTTAGGTGGTCTCCTTCAGACGAGACACCCTGTATAGGCGTACATAAAATCATAAAAATTGTTTAAATGCAAGTATTTTCAAACTTATCAGATGCAAAGCATTTTCAAACAAAGCAAATTATACAGGGTGATTCTGGGAACTGCGATAACTTGCTGCTCTATTTTAAGTAAAAATAGACAAAAATGATAGAGGAATTGCAATTGCACCTGACAGCTGCATCGGTGCATCCCCGTGAAAAATAAGGTCACAGAAAGTTTGGCCGTATTGTGACGTATGTGTATTTCCTCTATCATTTTTTTCTATCTTTACTCGAAACAGAGCAGTAATTGTCCCACAGTTTAGAAAACAATGAAACAACAGCGAACAGATGATCGCGTTATTTGAGCATGCTCGTATTATTTAGCAATATCAACATACGCAACGCGAAAGAAACTTTTTGGACAAGCTACTCTATCCGTATTCGTCGAACGAGACCGGTTACTAATAAAATTAATTTCACGCGCGATTTCATCGAAATTACAATTTTCTATTGTAGTTCGATCCGGATTGCGAGGTAAACAGTTGAAAGCGGCAACGGATTATATCGCGTGCGAGCACGCACGGACAAAATAGAGTTCCGCGATACCGTAGATTTTCATCCCCGCCCGGGGACAAGCATGAATACTTGTGCAAATAAAACAATTACCATAAAAGGTATATTTTGCCGTAAAGTTTGCGCTGCACGGTAGCCCCGCGTATGAGAGAGCACGTGTAATTACTTCGGTAAACAGAGGCACACAACTTTGCAAAGTTGGAGTTTGAATATCCTTTAAACTAATAGTTTTTTGCGCAAGTAACCTAATAGCATCTCCGCTGATAATTAGTGCGCCACGAACAACGAGCCGCCATTAAAAGAAATGCCGCGCGCAACTTTGTAACTTTGTTTTATCTGCCGCACTGTTTTCTCTGCGGCAGCGTTCATACCGGAATTATGTTCTAGTGTTATACGAAACTCAGCCTGAAATGTTTGAAATTTAAATCATTATTAATACGATTCGCATTAACGAACATTTTTTTCGCTTTACAGGATACTCCTGATAGAACGCTTTTTAACCCTTTTAATTTGTCGGCGCTTTTGAAATTCGTACATTCGCTGAATTAAATGCATCAGCGGAATAAATTCGAGAAATCTTTTTGATTTGGCTCTCAGTGAGCATACAACTCCATTCTTTCCTTTTGCGGCGCATTTTAATATTGGGTCGACTAATGTCTTTTATTCGACTGAATAGCTCATTTTTACATTTTCCAGTCGTGTTTAAAAAACCCCTTTTCTGTTTTCAGATGCTGCGTTTTTTATTTGAATATTGTTGTGTTGTAATTTGACTGGATTTTTTCATAAAGTTATTTAATAAATTTTTAATTGCGGAAATTTCATGTTCGCGTTAGAGATTGGATTTAAAACATGGACTTATGCCGTGAGCAGATTTTCAACAATTATGGACATTTCAAAATATTCTGGAAAAACTAGAAGTATTTATTATGTTCATCTTGAAAAGATATTAACAAAAACGATAGAACCTTTTAGATACAAATTAAGAAAACGAGCTGAATTCGTCAAGAAGCTTCGGAGATAAAATCTATCCAGCAATCTAAAAAATTTGACGAAAATAACGGAGTGATTTATTTAAGGAAATAATATATTGAGAAATTGAGATATATAATATTGAGTACTTCTTCAATCTCTTTGCATTTTGCAGATCCTAACCAAATTTGGGGCATCGAGTTAGTGCAAAAATTCATTTATCAACCAGAATGAATATTTTCGTCCTTCGATTCGATTATTATTACTAATTTGCCTTAGAAGCAGTAATATTAATCCTTTCATGTTTTATGCCGAGCGAGCCTCGACATTGATTATAATATTTTAACGAATTAAATTATATTCATCAATAATGCCACAACTACGTAATTATGTAAGAGCAATTTTAGTATTTCGCATATATTTATATATATTAAGCAAGTTGTATAAATAGAGGAGACGGGATAATTTGGTCGCAAAGGGTTAACGCTTTGCACTCGGAGCTATTTTAACTTGAAAATTAAATGTTTGTTCGACACAGAATATTTCCATTTTCTATGATTTTTAAAATTTTATGAATATGATATTGGTACAATACCTCGTACAATACCGAAATGTTTGGTAATTGATTAGATACCGACATATTTAATAATGTAAACAGTATTTTGAATAATGGTACAGCAAATTTTAGTGGTGCCTGTGTGAGAGTCGCCATTCGAGTTCTAAGGGTTAATTTCGGCTGCGATAGTGGCGATTTTCGCTACACGCGATGAGACTCACGCTATTTTTCAGTTCGAATACGAACTCGATAGCGAAAGTGCTCGACACACCCCCGCATCCTTTCGCGCGATCTTTCAATTATGTCTGGCGGAAGAAGGGGGCTGAAAAGTCGGAGGCGTCGAGTAGGCTGGCCGCTAAATAGAAACACCTGTCTGTTGCAGGAATTTGCTCCGGTTTGCGAGAAGTGCGGATCCAGATACCGACGGCCGTGAAGAAAGGTGACTCGGCGATACTGAACTGCTGGTATGACACCGAGGGGGATCCTTTATACGCCGTCAAGTGGTACAAAGGGGGTCGAGAGTTTTATCGCTACGCCCCGAACGAGACCCCGGTCGTCAAGACTTTCCCCATCGGGAACTTGACGGTGAAGGTGAGCATCGAGTTTCCATCCTTCTCGTCAACCTCCCCGCCGCGGCAAACCCACCCTCGAAATCCCATCCCCGCACTTGGTTCACCCTATCTTTTCTACCCGTGGCTCAGTGGTCGAGCTTCCGCGGGAACCTTTTTTCGTGAACAGGCGTCCCGGCGGCGCCGCACCGCCACAGTGGAACAGGGCGCCCATTTTCTTGGACAACACGACGATATTTCATTTAGGAAAATACGGATATTCTTGAAATCTCGCAAAAAGAAATACGGTAAACGTACTACAATCAGATTCAAATACATACAGTGGGTGTATAAAGTAATCGTACACCTTTTAAAAACTAATAACTTTTTTATAATTGTACCAAACGACCTGATTTTTTATAATCAATTAGAAGCATTGGTTTACGAAATGATATGCAAAAAAGATTTTCCAAATAATTGTGATTTACAAGGTTAAATGCAAAAATAAGAAAGGCATTTTTTAAAACTTTTTCCTTTAGGCCCTTAATCAAAATTTAAAATATATATATTTTGTAGATCTATGTTAGTTATACACATACAGAAAATTTCATCGAAATCGGCTGACGCAGGAAAAAACGACACTCATGGAAAGATGAACGATTCTGTGGATTTTAAGCAGAAACTGATCAAAAGTCGTCTAAAACTCTTCGATTTTCATCATTTTTAACCGCTTCTAGCTCGTATGTATGTTAATTGATTTCGATGAAATTTGAAGCATGTGTATAACTAACATAGATCTACAAAACATCTATTTTAAATTTTTATTAAGGGCCCAAATAAAAAAGTTTTAAAAATTGCCTTTTTTATTTCTGCATGTAACCTTGTAAATTATAATTTTTGCAAAATTTTTCTTGCATATCATTTCGTAAAACAATGCTTCTAATTGATTATAAAAATTCAGGTAGTTTGGTACAATTATAAAAAAGTTATTAGTTTTTAAAAGGTATACAAATACTTTGTACACCCACTGTACGTCAAAATCAATATTTTGTCCCGAATCAATTCGTACAATTTAACTAAACAAAATTCTCGTATTTTTATAATCTCACGATTTGAAAAAACATTCTTTATAAAAGGTAGAGTAAATGCACCGATTACTGCGGTGTTTTTCCGAATTCGATTAAAATACGTAAAAATCAATATTTTGCCCACGAATAAATTTGTACAATTCAACGAGAATGTATTCTCACTGGCACGGCAAACAAAATTGTCAGTCGTTCCCATATTTTTATAATCTCAGGATTTGCAAAAACATTCTTCATAAAACGTAAAAAGAAGACTTCTATCTCGATCACCAATGGACTGTTGTTCGCATGATTGTACATTTTTTATATTGCTTTAAAATGCATAGGGGAATATTAAGCATGATACCGCAGTAGAAGATTGTTCGCTATCGTGCGACGCAACCCTTAACACAACATCTACCGGCGATTATGCCAAAATTTTTGGAAGTTATAGCCCCATGACTGACGCTTTTTTTAACAAATTTGACAGCAACAAGATATTTCATTAAAAATCTTCTTCTTTGTGTTCGAAATTTGAAAGATTTGCTTTTTCGCTATCGTCGGATGCACCCCTCGAAGTAATGTAGCTTTGTCTGAAACCATTTCGCCATACAGTCAGAAACAACGGAGGCAATTGGCATGGCCAGTTGTTTTTCTTACTCGTTCCACTGTGCTCCGGCCCGACGCCGACGTTTTCACGAAAAAACGCCGCCGGCTGCGGCAAGACCAACGTCCGGGGATTTATCGTGGGTTGGGAAGTTGGATGGAACAATAACCGAACGTTTCTTCTGAAATATGGCGCCCAGATACCGACCCCTGTTCCCTAAGGAACTTCGCGAGACTCGGGCCGGCACGGCGGCCGTCTTAATGAGCGGAAATCAGAGCGCGGGACCGCCGGTGTCGATTAAGCGGAGAATTATTCGAGCCGTTTTTACGAGGGGTTGAATGCGTTTAGGGGGAACTTAAGCCGCCCTTGAGACGCCGATGAATCGATTACCGTGACGCTTCTGTCATTATCGTTCGCGATACCGTAAACATTGTTCTCAACCCCTTGCCGTATGATTTTCATTACGGCCACCGTGATTAGAGCTTCTTCATCCTCGATAACGTCGCACAAAGACATTTCTTTTCTGATTTTCTTTTTTTATTGCGAAATCTCTTATTACAACATAATATACATTACAAAAAAGAAAAGAAGACTCTCAGACACGTACACTGCCGCTCAAAAGTATGTGGACACTTCCTTAATTCTTATAACTACCTGAAAAAATTATATTTTCTTTTTGTCTACATATCCACCGCGTGCTTTTATGACCGCGTTTACTAGTTGTAGAATTCTGGCTATTAACTTTTTCATTACTTCACTTTCAATAAGGTTCCACTCAGATTCTAATATTTCCCACAAGTGTTTTTCAGACTTGGGACATCGTTTTCGGACTTATCTATCTATGTGATGCCATAGTTTTTCTTTTATTTATTTAAGAAAATTCAACAACTAAATTGTTTATTTTGGTACTATTAGAATACATTACATACATATTCATAATAGACTTCAGCAACAAATATTGTTTGATAATAAAAATATACATTATATATCACAAATTTCATGAACATGGTACGTGTCCACATACTTTTGAGCGGCAGTGTACGTTACAAGTATTTAAAAAGTCTATCATATACAGGGTGTCTGAAAAATGTTCCACTTTCTTTGGAGGGGTGACTCCTAAGGATAGTTCAAGTAACTTTATCCTTTGCAAAATGCTCTCCGCGGCATCGTTAAGGAGTCATTAACGAAAAACACATGGACCAATCAGAGTGCGGTTACAATGGACGGATACCGGCTTGGCCAATGGTAACGTTACGCTCAGCAGGATCTTTCATCGAACTCGACCGCCGTGGCCGCGCTATAATTGGTCCATGTTTTTCGATTAGGAAAACATTTTCGCAGAGGTAAAAGCTACAGTGGGTGTACAAAGTATTCGTACACCTTTTAAAAACTAATAACTTTTTTATAATTGTACCAAACGACCTGATTTTTTATAATCAGTTAGAAGCATTTGTTTACAAAGTGATGTGCAAAAAAGATTTTCCAAAAATTACAATTTATAAGGTTGCAGGCAAAAATAAAGAAGGTATTTTTTAAAACTTTTTTATTTGGGCCCTTAATGAAAATTTAAAACATATGTTTTCTAGATCCATGTTCTTTATATACATGTTGGACATTTCATCGAAATCGATTGACGCAGGAAAAAACAACAGGCGTCGAAAGATGTACGATTTTGTGGATTTTAAGCAGAAACTGATCAAAAGTCGTGGAAAACTACGATTTTCACCATTCTTAACCGCTTGTAGCTCGTGTGTCTGTTAATCGATTTCAATGAAATTTTCAACATGTGTATGACTAACATAGATCTACAAAACATACATTTTAAATTTTCATTAAGGGCCCAAATTAAAAAGTTTAAAAAAATGCCTTTTTTATTTTTGCCTGCAATCTTGTAAATTATAATTTTTGGAAAATCTTTTTTGTATATCATTTCGTAAACCAATGCTTCTAATTGATTATAAAAAATCACGTTGTTTGGTACAATTATAAAAATGTTATTAGTTTTTAAAAAGTGTACAAATACTTTATACACCCACTGTATTTCAAATGACTGAGAATCGCTTCTTTCAAGGAAATATATTTTTGGCACACCCTGTATGCTAGGGGTGTGCGAGAACCCGAAATTTCGGGTCGGGTCGGGAACACGAAATTTTTTCGGGATCGGGACGGGTACCCGAAAATTTCGAGATTCTCGAATTTATCGGAATTCCAGAAATTTATTGGGATTCCTGAAAATTTCGAGAACCCACTAATCATTTATATTCATTTTAATGAATACATTCATAGTTTCGGATTTTTTATTCTAGATGTTTTTGAGATTGAAAGAATGTTGTCCATCACGAATTCTTTTCAAGAGTGTCTTATGTCATATTCTCGAAATTTTCGGGAACCCGATTCCTTCGAGAATCTCGAAATTTTCGGGAATCTCGAAATTTTTGGCAACCCGACCCGACCCGACTCGACCTCTTCTCAACTCGTCCCGACCATCGGGTTCCCGATATTTCTCGCACACCCCTACTGTATACGCACGCCGTACTATGTATTATGCTCAGTTATTAACACATTGTTTGCGGGCGGTTTTTTCATCAATCCACCCCGCAAAGTGGGCAATTTTTTCGGATTCGTGCTTACAGTCGCGAAACGATTAATGATATAATTATGACTTAGACTGACGCCTAATTTTTACTGTACAACGCGTCCCCCGCTCTGCACCAACAGTATGCAAAAGATGCGTTTAACCGTCTCCCGCAAACAACGTGTTAAGCAAACTATGTAAAGGTTTTGGATAAATAAAGGTCTAGTAAATATGGCGCTCAACACCAGGAGACAGTATGGCAGCGGATGCAGGTTGCAATATGTAACACTGTGGAACAGTTGCAACGGAGAGACACCTTTTTTCTAGAAATAGAGATTAAGTGGAACAAGACCTTTAACCGGATTATCTTTAGGATCCTGTTAGGTCGTATAACGCCGGTTGGATTTATTTCAGTTGCTTATGACATTTAATGGCGCTGCTTTTAATCTGCTCCAGATGTCAATCAAATGTCGGTCACGTGCGACGATTTGGCGAGATACAGAAAAAAATAAGTTTCTTGGATGATTTTGTGGTTAATTGAAGTGATTAAACGTGTTCTGGCCATGCAATTTGGTTGACAGATATATATATTCTAAGTGAATTAAATGATGAATGAGTCAATATCTTCCCTGATATTGCCGTACAATATATAGTAAACTGAACAGCGAGAACCACTCGAGTTTAATATACTCCGTGACAACTAAACGACGGGACCGAAGTGTCCAATGAATATTCTTGACAGTTTGCTAATTTGATGTTGTTCCCTGGTCGTTAGCCCTGTGATTATTGTAGTAGTATTATTATAGTAATTGCGTGGGATTCCTGGGACTAATTTGATTGGTCGCCTCTAATGAATTTCATATTGATCCTCTTGTGCTTTGAATTATTAAGAAGGCTATTATATCTATGTCGGCTCTCCTTGTGACCATGTCACTGCTCTTTTCGAATATTCAAGAACTTTCTTTCAAGTAGCAGCACTTGCTCTTCTCAGGCTCGTCACTTTCCACTTTCTAAATTTAGTTTCCAATTTATAGGGCAAGCTTAGCTTTCACTTATTCACGATGCTTTTATAAACCTTCAACTTTATAACTTTGCAAGAAATTTACTGGTCACAAATGCTGAGAAACTCGATCAGACCCACACCAAAAATTCCAACATTGTTAATAATTAGCTATACGCATTATGTAAGTATAAATAAGAAGACCGATAGAGAATTCTAATATAATATACAGTGGGTGTACAAAGTATTCGTACACTTTTTAAAAACTAATAACATTTTTATAATTGTACCAAACAACCTGATTTTTTATAATCAATTAGAAGCATTAGTTTACGAAATGATATACAAAAAAGATTTTCCAAAAATTATAATTTACAAGGTTAAATGCAAAAATAAAAAAGGCATTTTTTAAAACTTTTTTATTTGGGTTCTTAATGAAAATTTAAAATGTATGCTTTGTATATGTATGTTAGTCATACACATGTTGAAAATTTCATTGAAATCGATTAACATACACACGAGCTACAAGCGGTTAAAAATGGTGAAAATCGTAGTTTTCCACTTTTGATCAGTTTCTGCTTAAAATCCATAAAATTGTACATGTTTCGACGCCTGTTGTTTTTTCCTGCGTCAATCGATTTCGATGAAATTTCCAACATGTGTATAAAGAACATGGATCTAGAAAACATATGTTTTAAATTTTCATTGAGGGCCCAAATAAAAAAGTTTTAAAAAATGCCTTTTTTATTTTTACCTGCAACATTGTAAATTGTAATTTTTGGAAAATCTTTTTTGCATATCAGTTTGTAAACTAATGCTTCTAATTGATTGTAAAAAATCAGGTCGTTTGGTACAATTATAAAAAAGTTATTAGTTTTTAAAAAGTGTACGAACACTTTGTACACCCACTGTAATATACTGAATAAGCTACTTAAAGTATAGTAATAGGTATTACATAAATTTTCTATCGATAAAATTAAGAAAATCATATAAAATGCAAATATTTCAGGCCGGAAGAAAAATTCGATTTTCGAATTAGAATAGTTCCAAGTGCAAAGGGTTAAATGTTTAACTGCATGTTTGGGTTTTCGAATTTCCTACTCCTAAAGTGGACTCCTGAAGTAAACAATCAAGAATTAATCTCAAGAATAAAGCAAATCACCGGATCAACACGAAAATTCGGTCGATAAATAAAACATCGTGCATCGGCGTCGACGAAATCCGTATCTCATAGAATCCGTCAATTTCGGGCAATCCGTTCCGCCCCAAAAAAAATCTCCCCGGAAACCAGAATTTCCAGGTAACAACGCCCCCGCCCCCTGCGGATATCCCGGGACACGCCGCAATATTCCACAAAAGCTTTCCATAATCCTTCGTTTACCATGCAAGTGTCTCGTTATTTTCGCTCCCTCTGCTGCGCGGAGCCACCCCCTGTCCTGGCACCCCCGCGATCCAAAAAAGGGGCCGTTACAAAATTACGAAAAAAAACAGGGGGGGCGAACAACAACGTGGAAAAGTAACACCGGGCGCAAAATTGCTTTCCCTGGCTTAGCATTAAATCCTCGACGGAACGATGTTGCTTACCGAGTCGCGCGCTATTGGTCGACAGCGCGTGCACGCGACAGGATTCACGGGGGAAAAAATGCATTTTTTTAAATTGCATTTTTTAAAGGTGTGCAACCTTGCAAACACTTTCCCGGAATTTTATGGCCGAGTTCGTATTGTTACTATTGACGTAACTCCATTTTACGTGTGCCTACAGGGTGTCTCGAAATTCCTTCAATATCCGGAAATGGGAGGTTCCTGAGATCATTCGAAACAACATTTTTCTTTGCAAAAATGGCGTCCGCGGCTTCCTTAAGGAGTTATTAACCAGAGTTGGGCAAAAATTTTATTTAAATAAAAATGTCGAATGAAGTAGGTTTTTTCAAAGTGGGTTTTAAAGCCACTTTATTTGAAATTTTTATTTAAATAACATTTTTGCCCGACTCTGTTATTAACGCAAAACACGCACCGATCAGAGCGCGATCTACACGCGTGTTGGCACAGTCGGTCTCGCGCAACTGTCAACTTGCCGACTGTGCCATCACCTGTCTAGGTCGCGTTCTGATTGGTCCGTGTTTTTCGTTAATAACTCCTTAACAAAGCCGCGGACGCCATTTTTGCAACGGAAAATGTTGCTTCAAATGATCTCAGGAACCTCCCATTTCCGGATGTTGAAGGAATTGTGAGACACTGTATACTCTGGTATATTCTAGTATATTTTCGTATATATAATTTATTATTATTATTATTATACAGAGTGTTAGAAAAGTCTGGAAACGGTCGAATATCTCAAAAATAAAGCACTTTAGAGAAAAATGGTTTAGACATGTATTTTCTGGTTTCGCAAAGGCTATAAGACGATGCCATTGGTTTGACCTTGAAGAGTCATTTGAGGTCACGTGAAGGTTACTTCAATTTTTGTAAATGGCACCCCCTATTTTTTATTACATATTCTTGTATTCTTGAGAATATAGACATTAAGTCGATAAGGATATACAGGGTGTTTACCTACAGGTGGGAGAAAATTTAAGGGGTGGTTCTCGACGATAATCTAAAACGAAAATGAAGAATAAAAAAATTGCGATTTCGGCTTGGTTATTTAGTTATTAATAATTAAAAATCCGCCTAAAATGCTGCAACACTTCTAACAAAAGTGTACGTTGCGTACGTCACACAGGCGCGCTACAGTCTCGTATCAAGTGACAAACGCATGCATACCTTGGTTCTCATTTGGGGCCCCAGCGAGGTGAAAATGTTTAAAAAATCGTTGGACGACATTGAACCTACCTACTCGTTAAAATCCACAAGGGCATTTGTAATATCCGCCCTATAAATTATCGAGTAGAAGGGGTCAATGCCCTTTCACTTTTAAATTCTTCTCACACATATCCACAAATCCTTATTCTGCACTATAATTGTTCATAACACCGTACTTAATATACTGGAATAAACGCTCTAGCACTATTTACAATATCATACACACGCACTACGAGTTTACAGAGAGTACAAGTTTACTGAGGGGAATGAGGAGAACTGTAAAGAACTGGTAATCCTTTAATGTTGAAACATTGCACTTTATTTAACTTGATTTACGTCGCGAGACTCGCTCACAGACGGAACGGATACTTTGAGGTCATGCGATTTCTGCGAACGGAAATCTTCGACGCGTGCGAGAAGAATCGTCCGTACAAGATAGCATCCGTATGCACACTGATTCAAGCCAGCTGATGTGGTCAATGAACACACATGAATGAGAAGGAATCACGAAATTCGTGAAAACAGGATAGACAATGTATTGGTATAGCAACGCGCGACGTTTGGGCGGTAGTTTGCTGTAGATCTTCATTTGTTTTATCGATCTGGCATTGACCTCATCAGCTGGCTTGAATCAGTGTGCATACGGATGCTATCTTGTACGGACGATTCTTCTCGCACGCGTCGAAAATTTCCGTTCGCAGAAATCGCATGACCTCAAAGTATCCGTTCCGTCTGTGAGCGAGTCTCGCGACGTAAATCAAGTTAAATAAAGTGCAATGTTTCAACATTAAAGGATTACCAGTTCTTTACAGTTCTCCTCATTCCCCTCAGTAAACTTGTACTCTCTGTAAACTCGTAGTGCGTGTGTATGATATTGTAAATAGTGCTAGAGCGTTTATTCCAGTATATTAAGTACGGTGTTATGAACAATTATAGTGCAGAATAAGGATTTGTGGATATGTGTGAGAAGAATTTAAAAGTGAAAGGGCATTGACCCCTGCTACTCGATAATTTATAGGGCGGATATTACAAATGCCCTTGTGGATTTTAACGAGTAGGTAGGTTCAATGTCGTCCAACGATTTTTTAAACATTTTCACCTCGCTGGGGCCCCAAATGAGAACCAAGGTATGCATGCGCTTGTCACTTGATACGAGACTGTCGCGCGCCTGTGTGACGTACGCAACGTACACTTTTGTTAGAAGTGTTGCAGCATTTTAGGCGGATTTTTAATTGTTAATAACTAAATAACCAAGCCGAAATCGCAATTTTTTTATTCTTCATTTTCGTCTTAGATTATCGTCGAGAACCACCCCTTAAATTTTCTCCTACCTGTAGGTAAACACCCTGTATAAGAGGTACGGAACGACGGGAGGACCGCATAATATGGCATTTCTTAATATTGAGATCCATACCGTTCCTGTGACACCAGTCGCAGAAACGATCGAGGTCTGCCTCTAATCTGGAAGCATCATCCCGGGACGAGATGATTTTGATGTTTTCTGGTGTTTTCTGGTACATTCTTGTATATTCTGGTACATTCTCGTATATTTTTGTGTATTGTGGCATATTCTGATATATTCTTGTATACTCTGGTATATTCTGGTGTATTGTGGCATATTCTGATATATTCTTGTATGTTCTGGTATATATTCAGTATAAATGAAACTGTCACATCCTGGAAGACTTAACACTAGGTTTACGGAGCACTACAAGTGACCAATTCGCATTACATTATAAAAATAACCAGACCGTGTCCTTCTCTCCAAAGAAATAAATTTTTCGGCAAATTTCTCACGGATGCATCTTTGCAATCCCCGTTCAGTTCCGCGAGCTCAGTTTTGCGGGATCCGTGCCGAGAGGGTCGCGAGCGAATAAATCGCGCAATGCGTCGCGGAATTCTGCGGAACTGGCCGACGGGACGCCGTTACGAAGCGTAATGTTGCTCGTAAACTGCGTCGGAGGGGGGCGGGGGCGGCGCAGCGTATTCCGTGAGCGGGAAGCTCTCTGCCAGGGGGGCTAGCTGACTAGCCGACGCCGACGCTGGAGCCGACGCCGACGCTGTTGGCCAGAGTGACTGGCCGCCACCGACGCCGCGCCGTCATTTCAAATCGATATCGCGAAGAGGCGAACGCTGGTCCAGTTTGCCGTCTTCGCAACCGTGGATTATTCAACGGCCGTTCCGCTGCCCGACGGAACAATGCGAATCGGCCGCGGGCCTTTGTCTTCCGGTCGATTGATCGATGCTCGCTAACCACGCAGCACACCACCCTCCGTATACACACATACACGTCCGTACGCGTGTAGTTCCCCCCTCTCACACCCACGGCACCCCGACGCCGACGCCGATTCCTTTTTTTCGGACAGCCCGTGCGGCGACAACGTCATAAATCCACCACGCCAAAACCGTATCGAAGGGACTGCGAAAAAGACGCTTGGCTACCCGGCGAAATAATCTGGATAACCCGGATCATCCTGGGAAATATTGTCTGGGGGATATGTGGTGTTAAGCGTCTGATCGCCTACACGCTCGACGTAATTAAATGGATATTGTTATCGGGTTTCATTAGAATCGGCATGTTTTTCGGAAAAAGTCCGAGATTACAGCTAGCAATCCCGCAAAACAGGATCCGCGTCATTTTTACCACGTTTTTATTAGCTCTCTTTCTTGTTTGTCTGTTTGTTCGGTGGCAAATTTTGCAATTGATTTTAAACTAACTTCCCCATGAGCTAGAGACTTGAAAATTTAAATATAGCTCAGAACTGGATAACAATGCAATATTAGAAAAAATTTTTTAAAAAAGCCTATGCGTTCAGGAGATATAAATTATTAATAATTTGAACCTTTGCACCCCCGCCGCGTGACGTAGTACGTCTTCGCGTTCAGCGTCCCCACTCTACTACGTGTTCCCACTGTGACTCATCCCCACTCCACTGACACGCTTTGCACCGAAGGATCTCAGTGTGCGTCAGTGTGCGTTCGAGTTCCGTGCGGTGTTTACAAAGTTACTACGTATTATTATAGTATAATGTTTGTTTACCAAGCGAAAGAACAGTTACACCGAAATTCTCCGTCGAACCTTTATCTTTGACATTTTACCACGGCGTTCGTTTTCGATATGACGCGTCGCAATATCGTCTGAAATTTACTACATGTCTCTGTTATAATCTCATCAAAATGTTCAAAATCGATTGTAAAATTTCACACATATAAGGCTAAAAAGCAGAAAATAATTATTTAAATAAAAATAAATTTTTAAAAAATACCACGTTTTTAAAACAGACTAAAAGGTATAAAATAAAAATTTTAAAAACACCACGTTTAAAAAACGGACTAAAAAGTATAAAATAATTTTTTCTAACCCCATACAGATTCCTAACCCCGTACAGATAGTCCTGAAAATTTGTGATTGTGAATTTTTAGTAGCTATGAAAATACTTGTAAGATTTAAAACGAAAAACGTGGGGCGCAAGATAATACTACATACATAGTAAGGAGTGTAGAGAGTAGCTACCGCTGAGAAAACTCGCACAATAGTTCATATCATTTGCAGTGCATTAGAATTGTTAGTGATTTAGGTGTTCATGCATCAATTATCTATTTCATGCGCCCCACGTTTTTCGTTTTAAATCTTACAAGTATTTTCATAGCTACTAAAAATTCACAATCACAAACTTTCAGGACTATCTGTACTGGGTTAGGAATCTGTATGGGGCTAGAAAAAATTATTTCATACTTTTTAGTCCGTTTTTTAAACGTGGTGTTATTAAAAATTTTATTTTATACTTTTTAGTCCGTTTTAAAAACGTGGTATTTTTTAAAAATTTATTTTTATTTAAATAATTATTTTTTGATCCTCCATTTGTTAAATAGTTGATGCGAAATCCCGCAAAATTTCCGGGACTGTGGGTGTAACTTTCGCGAATGACGACGCGCAAGCTGAATTGTTTCGATGTTGCATCTATTCGATGGTACTAACTATTCGACTTGCAAGTGTAGGAGGCTGAACGATCTTTTTCCGCTGCGGAATATCTTTGTAATGACTCGCGGAGCAACCTAGGAGAAACAACACTTAATATCTTCGCTTTTTACGATCATGTTTTCAAAGTTTTGCAAATCTAAATTTTGTTTTATAATTTGGAGATTTTTTAAAAATTTTGATTTCATTAAAGCTATATTTACAGACAGCTCGTCTAGACGGGGCGAGTCACCTAACGTTGCTACCTCAAATATCTTTGTTGCTTTTAAAGCCTAAGTATGAAGTCTACAAATAAGGGGCTTCGAAAATTAGTGAGTGATTAACGAGTAGACTACGAATTTTTAATGATTAATGCAAAATAATAATGTCTGTTATATGGACTAGGAGCTACTTAGAAAGTTTATACGTGCATGGGTAATTATAGTCACTGAATTCCTAATGAAAGGGACTATCATTGTAGCTGTTTAAAAAAGGCTGTTTCCATTTTTAAAAATGAAGGTAACCTTGATATCTCTAAAAAAATCATATAAAAACAAAAATATTTTTGGTATCTTGTGATCCCCACTGAACCATTCAACTTTGTCCTGCAGACATTTTACGTATCTAAACAATTTTTACATACATTTTAACCCTTTGCACTCGGTTGTCCCCTCTGAGGCACCACTAAAAATTGCTGCACCATTATTCAAAATATTGTTAACATAATTACATGTATCGGTGTCTAATAGATTACTAAACATTTAGGTATTGTACGAGGTACTATACCAATTTCATATCCATAAAATTTAAAAAATCATAGGCAATGGAAATATTCTAGATCGGAATAAATGTTTAATTTTTCGGTTAAAATAGCTCCGAGTCAAAGGGTTAATATTTTGGTAAAGAAAAAAATTCGTGATTCGTCTAACCGTGATTCACATGTTTACAAGATTGTACTAATTTCATCCACAGTTGCTTAGGAAGTTGCTTAGAAATCCTCTCCGTGGCACACGTACGCGAACTTCACCGTCGAAAAACGAGCGGAAGTCATGAATTCCAGTCAGCAGAGCCCAGTCAGCGTTGAAACTCCTTCGACGAGCGGTTTTTGAGTAGCTTTTATATTTTCCAAATAATGCTCGTAAGCACTGTTTCCTGTAAATGAATGCGGTCCGTCTATTCACCCGGTGAAAAGCTGACCTCACGGTGCTCAGGACCTCTTAACCTTTGCTTAAATTCAGTAACAGTCGTCTAGACTGATCTTTTCTAAGGTGGGATACCTGCATTTAGGTCTCAGCCATAATCGGAACCGCGCCATTCTGCTTCGCGTGCCCGCGGAAAAGTTTCCAGCATTAAACTTCTCGCAATTCCCTTTCTGGCTGTTAAAAAATTACTGTTTTGAAAGGCGAAAAAGTTGGGTCTCCGTTGGCCAATCTCGATCTTAATCCTTTCTAACTCGGATGAAAATTCGGCGATCCTTAGAGCGTGGAGAAAACGAATCGTTTCTCTTCTTTCTTCTGCAAACATACAAATTATAAGAATGTTTTCATTAGAAATTTACAGCAGAACCTCGATTATCCGAACCGATGACATCTGAAACGTCTACTGCACCAACGATGTTCAAATAGCTTATTCTAAAGCGATCCATACGCAACACAAATCAATACAGCTTGAAGCTGGCAATTTAATTAAGTTACAGATCTATTATACGAATAATCAAGGTTCTACTGTGTCTACGATACACCGGCGAGAATCACTGCACAGAAAATTCACTCAGCTGGTCAGAAGCCAAGATACCATAGTAGGCCAAAATGGCTATAGACCCCTTTCCTGGCCATTAAACCAACGCGAAATTAAAGTTTGACATGCCACCAATTAATGTAAAAACATTCACTGGAGGACTTTTCGGTACTTTTTTTTAAAACTCAAATTAAAGCTGTGATGAACGTTGATCATAAGATATTAGGACAAATTGCGATTATTTCAAAAAAATTTTTTGCAGTATATAATATTATAATCAGAGTTGGGCAAAAATTTTATTTAAATAAAAATTTCAAATAAAGTGGGTTTAAAATCCACTTGTGAAAAAACCTACTTTATTCGAAATTTTTATTTAAATAAAATTTTTGCCCAACTCTGATTATAATATATGCAGATTTATAATATTAAACACCCTGCAAAAATCGAATTAAAAAACCAAATAGCTAGGCGAGGAACTCATATTTTAAAAAATTCACAGAATTTCACAGTAAAGTTTCAGCCTCGATTTGAATAAAAAATTGATTTGTTCAGATAAAATTGTAGACAGTTTTAGAAACCACGTTTTCTTATAAACATTTTAGGATAGACGAATTTGCAGATCTCACACTTGATTTTCTCACGTTTTTTCCATTGGACGACACACTGTGGGGCGTCGGTCCTCGAGGAAAGGTTGAAAGGGCGGTCTCGCTTCGATCGCGATTAGCGAGAGCAGCTGTCCGGTGATGCTAACCCTGTTTATGCCAGTTTCGTTTGCTGGGAAGCCATTGACAAATCGATCGGCGCTCTGTTGCAGAAAACCGAGAGCAACGCGACCCAGGTGAGCCTGACGAATCTGGAGCTGGACGCAGCGGGGGCGTACAGCTGCGAGGTGTCCGCGGACGCGCCTTCCTTCCACACGGCTATAGTCGACGCCACCATGAACGTAGTCGGTAAGAGAATCAAGCAAACCAAGCAGCCAAGTAAACAAGCAAGCGTGTTTATTAAGTTGCACCGGAACTTTACGCCGTGTCGCGTCGGTGCAAGCGATACGAAAACGTGTCGCGTTCGAGTCTGCGGCCCGGGCAGAGACTTCTCTCCTCTCTTGCTCTCTCTCTCTCTTCCTTACACTCCCTCTAACTTGAGCCTCGCAGTTTCGAACTGCGAATTAATACCAGCCACGGCCTGGGTGGACTTAAGGGCTTACGTGAATCGCTGTGGACCGAGCCGAAGATAATACTGCGGGTACACGCGGCGGAATGAACGGGAATTAGATGTTTTAGGCGAAGTCGAATTAGGTTAGCCGTGTTTTTCTTCTTCACCCCGTGATTCTCGTGATCTGGTCTTCTTTCGTCCGATGCTATAGGTCCTATAGTCGATGTAGCATCAGCGTGCGCCCATTGCTAATTGCACTTAAGTGGCTTCTACGTGCATTTGTTTATTAGGAGGTTACATTAATTCGTGCCGCTGGGATTAGACGGCTCGCGATAATTCCACTCGTCGCTCGCATCGTACTACTCAGCAGCAACGCTTCAGGCAACTCAGCCTTAGTCGGCCTTCGAGGGCTCATCATTCAGCTCACTGAAGGTTCTCTGTAACTTCGGGAGACGAGTTGGCATATCCACTTCTCTGCAGTTTTATCACCGCGCAAGAATAATTCCGTCGATCTGCGAATGATAACGTATGAGCCGTTTCATGTAAAAGTAGTACAAGTCGAAACGGTTGATCATTGGAGAATGATGATAACTTAATGACGATTAAATTAACCTTCTCTCTGGGTATTGCCATTTCATGTTAACTTAAGAAATGAAAGAAAAAATTTGTCTGCATAACAGTATTTTGTGAAATTTTATTGATTTTTAAACGATTTGTATACAGTACATTATACATTTCAAGCATGCCACTAGACTGCGGGTCTTTATGCATTTATAGCTTAAGGAAATGTTAAAAAAATGCTAGAATATACTATTGTCATTTCTTTCCGATGTACAAATAAGAGTGTCCCCATTTTTTGTTTGTAATAGGATTCCATTCCATTGCAGTTTCTTAAAATTTCTCTATAAAAATTGGAAATTGCATAAATACCCGCAGTCTACATATAGCAGATAGAATTCCTAGAAAATTTTTCGAAACTTTCTGTTCGTAAGCTTTTCATTTCTGTTTTACACAGAGAGAAGGTTGAACGGATGATATTATGAAAATAATAGATAGTCCAAGTGAAAAAACGGCACCTCGATACCTCTACTAGATTCGTTGACCGAAGTATAATCGAGTGCGAGATAGGCTCGAGGCGATTAGGGGATGACGGTGTCGGCCGATGCAGGTGCGTCGGGCTCGTCATCCGTTCGTCCGTTGCTCATTAATTTATCGGGGAATGACAAATTGCGGGGCCAAATGGCGCGAAAAGCTGAAACGCGGCGCGCCGTGCCGGATAACAAAGCCCCGAGGTGGATTAAAGATAGTTTCCCAACGCTGTTGGTCCCGCGACGCTGCCGTCGCGCCGCGCCGGCCCGTTTACGCTGTTGGTATAGTAAATACACGGCCGCCTGTGAACCCCGTAAATTCGGGACCATCTCGTTTCATTGTTGCGCGTTGAATGGCAGGCAAAGAAAGCGACGAACGGCCCAGGCGAACAAATAGTGAGAATTACCATTCCGCCGCCCGGAGCCCACCTATTATATAATTGCTATTTTAGCCGACTGTAGGATACCGGTTTAATGATCGTTTTATGACGCCATTACAGTCTTCGGATACGCCTTTGTCTCGGTTAAGCTGCGCGACAAAGGGAACGGGATTATGCAATAAATTTTCCGCCCCGCGGAATATTCGCGGATCGCGGCCACGCCGCACCGTGCACGACGACTCCTAAATAAAGATCGCGACGGAGGACGTAATTATCAGGTTAATAGGCGCCGTCCTCGCGAAACGACCGTCGCGTCGCGTCGCACAGTGGTTTAGAATCGCCAAAACATGGCCAAATATCGAAGACATACTACAATTTTGTTGAAAATCGGTATCCCGTGGGTTTTCGGGTCGCCGATTATGAATCTAATGTCAACATTAATATAATAATAATAAAAATTATTTAAGATATACCCTTATCGCACATAAGCAGTCAAGAAAATTTCTATATTTATTGACTTTATATTCTTGAATGTTTAGATAAATGAAAGTTTTTATTTTTGCGTTGTAGAAAAGTTATTATAATTATTAATTTTGACATCTACTTTCTTGACACTTGAAAATATCATTTGTAATCATTCTGTTTTTATTACCACGCTCATATTAGCTTGCCGAGTTGTCGACGTTGTCGTTGTCGTTGTTGTATGCGTCAAATCTTGTAATCGAATTTTAAATCACTTCCCGATGAGCTAGATACTTGAAACTTTAACCACAGCTCAGAACTGGACGACAATGCAATATTAGAAAACAAATTTTAAAAAACTGTGCGTTCTGGAGAAAAAAATTTAATATTAAGCGTCACACCTCGCCGCTCGACGCTCGGTAGTACGTCATCGCGTTCAGCGATCCCCACTCCGGGCGCCACTACGCGTTCCCACATCGACTTATCCCCACTCCACTGACCCGCTCCGCGCCGTAGGAGCTCAGTCAGTGTGGTGTTCCGTTCATTCAGTTCCATTTCGGACAATTTCGGACTCCATCAAGAGACGTCGCACAGTGGAACTTTTCGTCCAAATCGGAGACAAAATCAAAGAACTTTCGATAGAAATGAGGTAGAGCGATGAAATTTTTTTAAAATTATAGCTGCAACTTGGCAGAATATGGGAAAATAGGGAGATTATGGTACGAACGTTTTATAAACTTGAGAAAATTCGTTAAACTCTCACAATTTCAAGAAAATTGCGGTTTTTTCAATAACACGGGCGGAAAAAATTTTTTTTAAACATGCTGCACATCATTTCCTGTAGATTTTTCACGCTGATTTTAAATCTGGTCTCAAAATTTGTCTACGACCTTAGGATTTTACAAGAAATCGATTTTCGTGAACGAATTGTTCAACGAATTTTCTCAAGGTTATAAAACGTTCGTACCATAATCTCCCTATTTTTCCCATATTCTGCCAAGTTTCAGCTATAATTTTTAAAAAATTTAATCGCTCTACCTCATTTCTATCGAAAGTTCTTTGATTTTGTCTCCGATTTGGACGAAATGTTCCACTGTGCGTCGTCTCTCGGAGTCATCCCCTCATTCTATCTCGCGTATTTCCATATCTTGCGTTTCTATGTCTTACTATTTCATACCAGTATTACTATATCTTGCGATCCATTTAAAAAAGACTAAAAAGTAGCGAGTAGAAATTTAAAAAATACATAAAAGAAAACTGTTTAGAAACCGCGCTTATATTGAAATGCACTAAAAAGGAGAAAATAATTTTTTTAGGCATTATTGTCTATAAATAAAAGCGTGGAGCGTCCACGAAGATTACGTCAATATAGTTTAGTGCTCCACGCTTTTATTTGTAGTCACTAATGCCTAAAAAAATTTATTTTCTCCTTTTTAGTGCATTTTAATATAAGCGTGGTTTTTAAAAAGTCTTTTTTTATATATTTTTTATAATATGCTCTGCCGAGGGAATCGAAAATTAATTGGCCCCGGAGAACGGTTCAGTTACTACAATTTCACGGAAACTGCATTATTAATACGGTGAAAACACGGTGAAAGCTAAAAATATGTTACTACGACTTTTACAAATTTTTCAAGTCGCCGAGTAATTTCGCGGGCAAGATAAATGTACTATAAACGCTGGTTTATGGCAAGTGCGGGGGGTTTAAATCAATAAAATATGAAGCCGCGTAATACACGAGAGTGATAAAGCTCGTGTTATTAAAATCAAGATTGATATTACCCGGCTCGTTAAATAAAAAATGCAGAGAAAATGTAGCAGTGATCATAAAATATGATACACGCGACGAGACCCACCATTTTAAGAGAAACAAGATATCTGCAAATTTGATAGACTCGTTGCGAATGCATCCGCTGAATTTATCAAAACACTCTCACAAACGTTTGTACGCAAAACATTAAGTACGGGCTATAATTAGATTAAATACAGATTAGCAATTACAATCGATACCGGGCTTATCGTATAATTCCCTGTTTTACTGTGATAACGGATTTCGAGTGTTCTTACAGATTATCCGAATTACGTTATTGTTCCATTCTCTTCATGTGTAATTATTGCGCACAGAAGTTGTGACAAATGTTCGTACGATGGGATCAAGTTTTATTGAAGTTTTAATAACATTCTTGTGTCGCGTTGCTGCAACTGGTTGAACCAGAGTCCCAGACCAACACAATTTATGAAAAAATTATACTTGTATATATGAATTTCAAATATGTATCTGAATTCCAGAACCCCAGAGAGTCTATGTTCTTTACAGTTACCGCGATTAAGACGTCTTTATCCCGAAAAATGTAAAAGAATAAAATTTATATTTCTCGCATGGTTACACTTATTTTAATGCTTAAATATTGATTACAAGAGAATCAAATTTGATTTCATCTAAAACGGAACGCGTAACATCCATATTTGTTAGACTTTGTTAAAATCTTCGGCAAGGGGTTATGTTCACTTAAAAAAGTAATAATGTACACATGTAAAAATGATGTATTTAGCTTTTGTGTTAAAGCAAAATTAAAATGTTTTCGGCGCATTGGTTCGATCAAATGTTACTATTTACACTATTTTTGTGTTAAAATCTGAAAACAATTCCAAGATATTTAATGAAGTCCCTAATGTCATTTATAAGTCTTGAATAAGAAAATTTTAATACCAAAGAAAAACTTGATCTGAGAAAATGGCGGACGAATGAGGGTTAAAAAGAGTGTGACTCTTTCTCATCCAGAGACATCGATTCGCAACAAACACATTCGTTTCGTTTAAAGACAGAGTAAAATCTGTTGACGCAGGATTTGATCGATTCAGCAAGGAAAACAGATTCTTCTCGCGCATAAATTTGCCCGAATTCGAAAGGAGGTTATCCAAGGGGATAGAACAACAGGAATTTCCTGTTCAGCGAATTCCGGCGACCTCCGCTCGAGATTTTATCGTTTCGACGAGATTCGAAAATAAATTCGCCGGGTGCTGGGCGCGAGGAAAGGCGCGAATGGGAACAAATGCGTGGATAAAAATCTCCTTTACAAGCGGCGCGATATTTAAATCGAAACTACGGCCGCGGAAACGTAATGCGCAACGCGGCGCGGCGTGGCTTGCCTGCTGCGTTTTCTCAGCAGAACGTTTCCAATTTCTCGGTTCGCGCGCGGTGTCTCGCGTTATGGGAATACGCTTATGTTCGCGCGAATCAGACCGTCGCGTATCAAACCTGCAGGAGGAATGGGAGGAGGGACCATGCAAACTTTTCTCGTGCGATTCTCGATTCGAAAACTCCGATGGAAAAATCTCCGGAGCGGGTAACTCGCCGCGGGAAAGAAAATCATCGACGATGCTTAATTTTTCGCGTTCGAGTCTGTCAGAAATTTTGGGCTAATGAGAACTTTATATATTTCTATGGGATAACACGGTCCTTGTAATCAGGGGTTGATACGGTTCTGACAATAACTGTTTCAACGGTTATAATTAGGAATGGGATCAAGTACCTCGCAAACTGGTTCGAACATTGATTGATTGAATTCGGACTCTCTATAAGCACTTCGAGAAACAGAAATAGTACTCCTAAGTATACTCGAACCTATGCCAGACAGTTTCGAACCTTTTACAAGTATTTTGGTAAACGGAAATAATACTTGCAAGTATATTCGAATCTTGGTCGAACAGATTCGAAACTTTTACGAATATCGTACCGGAAATTCTTTGGTTTTTCTAGTCATTATCTTTTTAACCTTTAAAATCAATTATGTTGTCCCTAGATAAAAAAAGAAATAGGATACAACCAAGTATTGTAAATGAAATATTATTCTTAAATAGTTACAAATTTAATATAGAAAGTGGTTAAAACCTACCATGCAGTTCTGGTTTCCAAGATTCGAGTACTACTTGTGAAAGATTCGATTCCTTTCAACATCGAAGTACTTATAAGTATCTCTTCGAAAATTGTAAGTACTCAGTTTGTATAAAATGAATACTTTTCAAATATAATCATTGAAACATTATTGCTTTTACGTAGTAATCGAAACCCGTGAAATGAAACTTGGTTATTGAAATTGACTCGGATTCGTGAGTACATATTGAACTTGATCTCATCTCTAGTTATAATAATCGGTTCTGACTGAAGCAGTTATAAAGAGACTGCGGATCTTTGTGCATTTATGAAGACATTGGTCGAATGAAATGCAGAATGGGAAAAAATTTGAAACATTCAAGGATGTTGTAACATTTCTTTTAATGTAACAAAGTCGTTAAGGGATGAAATCAATTTTTATGTTATTCCTGCTTCCCACAATCAATGGAAAATATTTTTATTTTGCATAAAGATCCGCAGTCTCGTTATGAACAACCGAAATTATGTTATAACTAGACTGCGGATCTTTATGCAAAATAAGAAGTTTCTGCATCAATCACAAGATACAGGAGCGAAATATAAATTTATATATCTCACTAATAATTTGAATGTAGTAACAATAACGTATTAATACCCTGGAAGTGTTATAATGTTTTTACTGTCATCACATCGAAGTACTTATAAGTATCTTTTCGAAACTTGTAAGTACTCATTCCGAGGTTCGATATCAGTTTGTATAAAATGAATACTTTTCAAATATAATCATTGAAACATTATTGCTTTTAAGTAGTAATCGAAACCCGTGAAATGAAACTTGGTTATTGAAATTGACTCGGATTCGTGAGTACATATTAAACTTGATCCCTTCCCTAGTTATAATAATCTGAAGCAGTTATAAAGAGACTGCGGATCTTTGTGCATTTATGAAGACATTGGTCGAATGAAATGCAGAATGGGAAAAAATTTGAAACATTCAAGGATGTTGTAACATTTCTTTTAATGTAACAAAGTCGTTAAGGGATGAAATAAATTTTTATGTTATTCCTGCTTCCCACAATCAATGGAAAATATTTTTATTTTGCATAAAGATCGGCAGTCTCGTTATGAAGAACCGAAACGATTTTATAACTAGACTGCGGATCTTTATGCAAAATAAGAAGTTTCTGCATCAATCACAAGATAGAGGAGCGAAATATAAATTTATATATCTCACTAATAATTTGAATGTAGTAACAATAATGTATTAATACCCTGGAAGTGTTATAATGTTTTTACTGTCATCACATCGAAGTACTTGTAAGTATCTTTTCGAAACTTGTAAGTACTCATTCCGAGGTTCGATATCAGTTTGTATAAAATGAATACTTTTCAAATATAATCATTGAAACATTATTGCTCTTAAGTAGTAATCGAAACCCATGAAATGAAACTTGATTATTGAAATTGACTCGGATTCGTGAGTACATATTAAACTTGATCCCTTCCCTAGTTATAATAATCTGAAGCAGTTATAAAGAGACTGCGGATCTTTGTGCATTTATGAAGACATTGGTCGAATGAAATGCAGAATGGGAAAAAATTTGAAACATTCAAGGATGTTGTAACATTTCTTTTAATGTAACAAAGTCGTTAAGGGATGAAATAAATTTTTATGTTATTCCTGCTTCCCACAATCAATGGAAAATATTTTTATTTTGCATAAAGATCGGCAGTCTCGTTATGAAGAACCGAAACGATTTTATAACTAGACTGCGGATCTTTATGCAAAATAAGAAGTTTCTGCATCAATCACAAGATAGAGGAGCGAAATATAAATTTATATATCTCACTAATAATTTGAATGTGGTAACAATAACGTATTAATACCCTGGAAGTGTTATAATGTTTTTACTGTCATCACATCGAAGTACTTATAAGTATCTTTTCGAAACTTGTAAGTACTCATTCCGAGGTTCGATATCAGTTTGTATAAAATGAATACTTTTCAAATATAATCATTGAAACATTATTGCTTTTAAGTAGTAATCGAAACCCGTGAAATGAAACTTGGTTATTGAAATTGACTCGGATTCGTGAGTACATATTAAACTTGATCCCTTCCCTAGTTATAATAATCTGAAGCAGTTATAAAGAGACTGCGGATCTTTGTGCATTTATGAAGACATTGGTCGAATGAAATGCAGAATGGGAAAAAATTTGAAACATTCAAGGATGTTGTAACATTTCTTTTAATGTAACAAAGTCGTTAAGGGATGAAATCAATTTTTATGTTATTCCTGCTTCCCACAATCAATGGAAAATATTTTTATTTTGCATAAAGATCCGCAGTCTCGTTATGAACAACCGAAATTATGTTATAACTAGACTGCGGATCTTTATGCAAAATAAGAAGTTTCTGCCTCAATCACAAGATACAGGAGCGAAATATAAATTTATATATCTCACTAATAATTTGAATGTAGTAACAATAATGTATTAATACCCTGGAAGTGTTATAATGTTTTTACTGTCATCACATCGAAGTACTTGTAAGTATCTTTTCGAAACTTGTAAGTACTCATTCCGAGGTTCGATATCAGTTTGTATAAAATGAATACTTTTCAAATATAATCATTGAAACATTATTGCTCTTAAGTAGTAATCGAAACCCATGAAATGAAACTTGATTATTGAAATTGACTCGGATTCGTGAGTACATATTAAACTTGATCCCTTCCCTAGTTATAATAATCTGAAGCAGTTATAAAGAGACTGCGGATCTTTGTGCATTTATGAAGACATTGGTCGAATGAAATGCAGAATGGGAAAAAATTTGAAACATTCAAGGATGTTGTAACATTTCTTTTAATGTAACAAAGTCGTTAAGGGATGAAATAAATTTTTATGTTATTCCTGCTTCCCACAATCAATGGAATATATTTTTATTTTGCATAAAGATCGGCAGTCTCGTTATGAAGAACCGAAACGATTTTATAACTAGACTGCGGATCTTTATGCAAAATAAGAAGTTTCTGCATCAATCACAAGATAGAGGAGCGAAATATAAATTTATATATCTCACTAATAATTTGAATGTGGTAACAATAACGTATTAATACCCTGGAAGTGTTATAATGTTTTTACTGTCATCACATCGAAGTACTTATAAGTATCTTTTCGAAACTTGTAAGTACTCATTCCGAGGTTCGATATCAGTTTGTATAAAATGAATACTTTTCAAATATAATCATTGAAACATTATTGCTTTTAAGTAGTAATCGAAACCCGTGAAATGAAACTTGGTTATTGAAATTGACTCGGATTCGTGAGTACATATTAAACTTGATCCCTTCCCTAGTTATAATAATCTGAAGCAGTTATAAAGAGACTGCGGATCTTTGTGCATTTATGAAGACATTGGTCGAATGAAATGCAGAATGGGAAAAAATTTGAAACATTCAAGGATGTTGTAACATTTCTTTTAATGTAACAAAGTCGTTAAGGGATGAAATAAATTTTTATGTTATTCCTGCTTCCCACAATCAATGGAAAATATTTTTATTTTGCATAAAGATCGGCAGTCTCGTTATGAAGAACCGAAACGATTTTATAACTAGACTGCGGATCTTTATGCAAAATAAGAAGTTTCTGCATCAATCACAAGATAGAGGAGCGAAATATAAATTTATATATCTCACTAATAATTTGAATGTAGTAACAATAATGTATTAATACCCTGGAAGTGTTATAATGTTTTTACTGTCATCACATCGAAGTACTTGTAAGTATCTTTTCGAAACTTGTAAGTACTCATTCCGAGGTTCGATATCAGTTTGTATAAAATGAATACTTTTCAAATATAATCATTGAAACATTATTGCTCTTAAGTAGTAATCGAAACCCATGAAATGAAACTTGATTATTGAAATTGACTCGGATTCGTGAGTACATATTAAACTTGATCCCTTCCCTAGTTATAATAATCTGAAGCAGTTATAAAGAGACTGCGGATCTTTGTGCATTTATGAAGACATTGGTCGAATGAAATGCAGAATGGGAAAAAATTTGAAACATTCAAGGATGTTGTAACATTTCTTTTAATGTAACAAAGTCGTTAAGGGATGAAATAAATTTTTATGTTATTCCTGCTTCCCACAATCAATGGAAAATATTTTTATTTTGCATAAAGATCGGCAGTCTCGTTATGAAGAACCGAAACGATTTTATAACTAGACTGCGGATCTTTATGCAAAATAAGAAGTTTCTGCATCAATCACAAGATAGAGGAGCGAAATATAAATTTATATATCTCACTAATAATTTGAATGTGGTAACAATAACGTATTAATACCCTGGAAGTGTTATAATGTTTTTACTGTCATCACATCGAAGTACTTATAAGTATCTTTTCGAAACTTGTAAGTACTCATTCCGAGGTTCGATATCAGTTTGTATAAAATGAATACTTTTCAAATATAATCATTGAAACATTATTGCTTTTAAGTAGTAATCGAAACCCGTGAAATGAAACTTGGTTATTGAAATTGACTCGGATTCGTGAGTACATATTAAACTTGATCCCTTCCCTAGTTATAATAATCTGAAGCAGTTATAAAGAGACTGCGGATCTTTGTGCATTTATGAAGACATTGGTCGAATGAAATGCAGAATGGGAAAAAATTTAAAACATTCAAGGATGTTGTAACACTGCTTTTAATGTAACAAAGTCGTTAAGGGATGAAATCAATTTTTATGTTATTCCTGCTTCCCACAATCAATGGAAAATATTTTTATTTTGCATAGAGATCCGCAGTCTCGTTATGAACAACCGAAACGATTTTATAACTAGACTGCGGATCTTTATGCAAAATAAGAAGTTTCTGCCTCAATCACAAGATACAGGAGCGAAATATAAATTTATATATCTCACTAATAATTTGAATGTAGTAACAATAACGTATTAATACTCTGGAAGTGTTATAATGTTTTTACTGTCATCACATCGAAGTACTTGTAAGTATCTTTTCGAAACTTGTAAGTACTCATTCCGAGGTTCGATATCAGTTTGTATAAAATGAATACTTTTCAAATATAATGATTGAAACATTATTGCTCTTAAGTAGTAATCGAAACCCATGAAATGAAACTTGATTATTGAAATTGACTCGGATTCGTGAGTACATATTAAACTTGATCCCATCCCTAGTTATAATAATCTGAAGCAGTTATAAAGAGACTGCGGATCTTTGTGCATTTATGAAGACATTGGTCGAATGAAATGCAGAATGGGAAAAAATTTAAAACATTCAAGAATGTTGTAACATTTCTTTTAATGTAACAAAGTCGTTAAGGGATGAAATCAATTTTTATGTTATTCCTGCTTCCCACAATCAATGGAAAATATTTTTATTTTGCATAAAGATCCGCAGTCTCGTTATGAACAACCGAAATTATGTTATAACTAGACTGCGGATCTTTATGCAAAATAAGAAGTTTCTGCCTCAATCACAAGATACAGGAGCGAAATATAAATTTATATATCTCACTAATAATTTGAATGTAGTAACAATAACGTATTAATACCCTTGAAGTGTTATAATGTTTTCACTGATTTGAAATTGCATCTACTCAGTTTCGTCATAAATGCATCAAATCCGGAGTCAAGTTATAACTGTTACGAGAATATCGATTACCGTTACGGTTTTTGAGAATCGCGATATTATTTCGGTTCCGGTTCTATCATCCTGTAAAGTGAAAACGGCATAAATTGCTGCAACCCTTAATACTCGAAACACGTCGGCGTTAACAACCCTATACACCGGTGCACACCGGCATGATACGGCTATGAAATTCTCGCGACCTTTTTACGGTCAGTCGGAGTCGAAAAATTACGCGGCGAAATGTCCCGGAGACAGAAGTATGGAGTTTCTCCGGCCGCGATCGCCGCCAGGCCGGAGAGCGGTATTTTGATAAAACGGCCGCGTGTTTCGTGCACCTAGAAGTTTTTTAACGAACACAATACCTCCGCAAAACAAAAAAAAGACGCGTACACTCGGAACAGGATAGAGGTGGGCCTCCGGTTCGCGAGATCTTGCGCATTCTGTTCCGCTTTTAACAAATCCGAAAATTCCGAGGGAGAGAACAGTCGTATAATCTTGTCCGTGCACGCGGCAAGTGGATGGGGGATGAAACGCGAGAGAGAGAGAGGGAGAGGGAGGAAGGGAGGGTTTCCTCGTTTTATCAACGTAGGATGTTTCTTGTTTTTACGGGAGAGGGAAAGGTTCTCTTCTGTATTTTTCGCCGTGTTTGTTCTCCGATGAATGCTTGCGGTAGTCGCTCGGATGTTTTACATAGAAGTCGAAACTAGGAGGTCGGAGAAAGGGAAAGGAGAAAGGAGGAGAAAACGGGAAGTAGGGGCGGGCGAGGGTCGGAGGGGGAAAACGAGGAACGAAAACAGGCAGCTTGAAGAGGCTCTTACGGATCATAAAAGCGATGGGATACGACGGCGCGGCTTGGCGGACGCGCTAGAATCCTCCTACCGAAACCTACGGTGTATCTCGCTCTCGTTATCCGCTCCAGGGGGAAAACGAAGTTCGCGGGGCAGAGAAGCTTGTCTGTCGGTCCCGATTCAGCTTTTCGTTCTGGTTCTGGCTCTGGTCGTTTGACTATGCTGGTCGTGCGCGCGTGAATTTCCCTTCCGATGCACGAGTTACACGAGCGGCCCGTTACGCCCAGAAAGAACGAGACCGGGGGGAAAAACTCGAAAGGAGGGAGGGAGGGAGGAAGGGAGAGGGTGGAAAATATCAAACGCACGGTTCGAATACACGGATCGGCAAAATATTTGGCGCAGCGGGCGCTAGACGCGACTCGCGGGCTGAAAGAATCCGGGACAATAGTGTCCCTCTTATGAATACATTACTCCGATATCGAAACGCGAGCGCGAATTGCCAGGCATAAAAGAAGAATTTTTCATCAAGCGCGCAGAGAGAAAGAGAGTGAATCGTACAAAGATAGAGAGGGATAAAGAGACACGTGTAGAGAGGAAAAGAGAGAGAGAGAGTGGAAGAGAGTGAGTATATCGGTATGTCGGCGTATCCGAGAATCTTGAAAAGTTTTCCCTCCCTTTTCGTGTGATACGTGCACACCGGGCAGGGGCAGCGAACGTCAAAGCGGTGTTCCGAGCATGCCTCGCATACTTACGGCCCCCCATACCTATACACCCGGCCGTCTCTTGTTCCGCAGAATTACCCTCTCAAGGGCCGTCGATACACGGGTTAAGGAGGAAATACCGGATTGACGATATGTTACGTTTGAACTGCACATCCGGACAGAGCAAACCCGCGGCCAATCTCACCTGGTACATCAACGACCGACAAGTACGGGTTTGGTATACATAGAACAGAGTCTGCGAATTCCGCCGGCTCCCGCAAGACGCAACCGATCCTCCATCCCACCCCTCCGTTTCAACAACTCTCGGAATGATGGAGCTTGTACTTTGCTCGCTGTTGGTTATTAGGCTATTTAGGTATACCGCCGGCTAATCCGTTGCGCAAGTCGGCTCACGGTTAAACGGGACCAGCGAGCTGCGCATCCTCGGAAAAACGACAAGCACGACGCCTCGAAAAATTAACGCTGTCACCGCCCACTCGACAACCGGAAAGATTAGATGAAACTGCACTCGCACTTGGATTTATTTCGTCGGTCGCCCCTAAACGGTGACTTTTATCGAAGGGTAATTCAATATTAGTTTCTCTTGAATTTTAAGAAATTTTCTTCACATGTCCAATTTCAATGTGATTTTATAAAATTGCCTCTGGAAAAGTTCATCCACGATTTTCTATTTATGGATTTATGATCAGACTGCAGATTTGGGAAACATAAAAATATTGCTGTATTGTTCACAACTCTATGAAATGATTCGGTGAATGATTATACATATATCTCCTGTGACTTGCAATTAATACAGGCAAGTTTTATTCTGTCTGTATTAACTACAACTACTACCAGTGGTTAAAACTCGCAATTAATGCAGACAAGTTTTATCCTGTCTGTATTAACTACAACTACTAAAAAATGTATCATTAACAACATTCGAAGCTGTTGTTAAAATTTTCTTGCGCGTCTACATTTCCCATTGAAAAACACACAATTTAAAAAAAAATTCAAATTTTTTCGACCTCTGGTGTCCGAGATATCTCAAAAAATATGGTTTTGACCCTCAACTTTGAGGGCTGTTTTCACCCCTTCAAAGTGGATGCTTGCCGATAAAAAAAACACGTGTCAAATATTTTTCAAAGAACTATAAGCTCCCATAAGTTTCATCAAAATCGGATTTTCGCATCTGAATATGTTCCCTTATAAGTACTACCAGTGGTTAATACTCGCAATTAATGCAGACAAGTTTTATCCTGTCGGTATTAATTACAACTACTACCAGTGGTTAATACTCGCAATTAATGCAGACAAGTTTTATCCTGTCTGTATTAACTACAACTACTACCAGTGGTTGATACTCGCAATTAATGCAGACAAGTTTTATCCTGTCTGTATTAACTACAACTACTGCCAATAGTTAATACTTGTAATTAGTGTAGATAAGTTTTATTTTGTCTGTACTAACTACAAGTATTAACTATAACAACTACATAATTCTAGTTCCAAAACGCACTTCACACACAAGTTAGACATGCATGCACTCCAGACGTATTGAGCACACACACTAGACAAGCATCGAACATACACACTAGACATAAACATTGATTATACAGTAGGTGCAAGTTTGATCACGAAGCATCTCGGTTTGTTCTACTACCGATGGCATACTTTTCATTAGCAGTGCGTTGAAACGGCAAGAAAACATGGCAGATCAACTTTCGAGAGGTAATTGTGAAGCCGAGACTTTCCTCGTAGAGGTCACATTGAAATGAATATGGAGAAGATTGTTTAAACTTTGTACAGTCGTTTGAATTTGTAAAATTTCAAGAGGAAAAGTAACTTCAGTTCTCCAGTTCTGTTTTATACCGAAAAAGGGACTTTGAGGAAACCGACTTCGGGGACGTGAACGTAGAGAATTCACCCTTTGAAATCACAAGCAGAATATTTCAGGATTTCTTTACACCAGGTTAGAGTGTTCCTTTAGTGTTTCTTTAATTTTATGGAGTAGTGTACGTTTCTTTTAGGAAATGGTCGATCACTCGAATGGTATATTTAACACGTTCGTTATCGTTTGTATTTTACGTGAAGGAAATCCAATTTTCTCTCAGTTAATGCCACGCTTTACGACATCTGTATATTTGATAAAAATATGGAAATCCGGGCATTGATAAAAACTAACTCCATCTTTATTCTTATCAGAAGCCTTTTCGTTAGGAAACGAGAATTTTCCCTTATGCGGATTTTTGTAAAATAATCTATGCAGATGGGAATTTGCATAAAGAAATGCAGGTTGCTTATTACTTAAAACCGTAGCGTGAAATGTAAATTTCGGAAAGTTAATGATATTTTTTTGTTGCACTGTTTAATATTTCATGCAGAAGATATACTGCATCACATGAAATGTGGCTGCGTTTCTGCGGTAGTTAGGATGAATCTCATTTTTGGCAATCAGCGCATCATTTGGATGTGGAAAATTATACGGAAACGTGTCAGTCTCGGGTGAAGTAGTTCAATCATTTTTTCGAGGATTGTTATTTCGACAAGAATTATTTACCTTCATTTGGATACAGCATAGAAAACAGTCATTAAAAAATCTGTTCACGCACTTGCAGTAATTTATGTTCTATTATATTATATTCTACAATATTATCTTTAGACAGCGGAGTATATGCATTTATCAAATAAAATGAGCAGGTGTAATTTAAAACCTTAAAAATATTAGAAGAACATAAAAATACTGTTATATTATTTTCAACCTATTAAACATCTTAAGAAAGAAAATAAATTTTAATTTGCCTCCGGTTTGTAACAATTCAGGAAGAAAATATATTCAAGTATATTCCGGTATATTCTGGTACGCTCCATGTATATTCTAGTATATTGAGGAATATAGATAGCGAACGTGTTAATTGCGACGTTCGAGTAAGCCATTACAGAGAGACAAATGATCTGAAAGGAATATCCTACAAAAGAACTGAATCGAAGTAACAGAGAGAGAGAGAAAGAGAGAGGCAGAAGTAATTTTTCGTTAAATTGTTTCGAAGATTGTAGTTGGCAGCGGTAATGGAAGGTAGTATTTTTGCGGAACAATGGGAAATCTCTTATTACCTTTTAACAGTCATTTATGGGTGAAAAGTATCGAAGTGCCAAAAGAGAGTCGAGATGAATGTGCGGGCAAATTCATGGAGCGCGCGTGCGACTGTATGACAGTTGGCGAGCATGTCTGGCCAGTTCTCGGTGTTTCTACTTGTTGTGGAACTCCGGCCGGTGGTTCTACCTATTTCGCATTAATTCTGCCAGTCTGATACTGTCGCTTATTCATTCCCGCCGCGGAAAAATATTAACTGAGTGGGAAGCTTGCGGTTGTTGACCAAGAATTGCAGTAGACAGCAAGCAGAGCACAACGACGCCACTGGACGTTATATAAAAAGTTTGAACCCGGTCGTGCACTCCATATTTGCCAACTCATCTTTATGCATTGTATTAAGAATTTCATTTCGAACGAAAGTTTCCAGGGACGAGAATGAGAATTTGTCTCTCTGCTTAATGGAAAACCGCTCGAATTTATGCAACAACCGGACGAAAAAATCCGCGCTTGTCTCCGGCTTCTCGAATTAAACTTCGCTTTATTACTTTCATCAACGGAATTACTTTTTAATCATCCTTTCGACCGGCGAAACGGTGGCCGTCTTATTTTTTCGAGGGACGGGACGATCTTCCCGACGAGCGTGAAATGCGTTTCACAGACAGGTGTGTCTTGGCCGAGGCGCGGATTATAAAGCGGCCATAATGCGGCGCCGCGGAAAGTAGCTTGTTCTTAAAACACCATTGTTATCGGAAAAAGAAGAAAACCTTTGGCTTCGGCTAGAGGCGACAGCGAGTCGAATAACAAGCGTTGTACAAGCTCTCGTTATACACTCGATGCGAGGATTTTCCACGGGCAAGGGTGACGAAAGGATTTTTCCCGTCTTACGCATTAACCTTTTGCGGTCCAAATATTGTTCCAACCGGTACCGCGGAAATGCCGACATTAGCTGGGAAGTTTGTTATCCTTTGTAAGCAAAACACTTCTCTCGGTGTATAGAGAACACATATATCTGCATCGCCGCCGCGTTTCCTGCACCTTTGTCTCTTTATATTTTCAAGTTCCGCCGCGTCGTCGCACGGGTTTAATTCACCTCTCCGCGGACTGAATTTCCCCGGTGCGCGGCGCGGCCCGACCCGGCCCGTTCGTTCAGTTATTTAGAAAATTAGAGCGGACCGTGTGCCCCGTACGCGTCCTGTCTGGCTGTCACGCCGCGGATAAATTTTATACGGACAAATGGTCCATTTTCATGAGATTTTACGTCTTTTTCGCGTGTATACATCGCGCGTTCACCGGGCCGACACCCGGGGCCAAGGCAATTGCAATTTCAAGCCTGTCTAGAAAAAACTTTCGCCCGTTAGAATTGTATTTCGAACGTAACTCTGTTTGCCCGCCAATTTTTTCTATCCCCATTCGGCCAAAGAGTTATAGCCGTCCCGGTTCGTACGATCACCCGGTATAAATCCGTTTCGAAATTGCGGAACTGTGAACAAAAAATAAAAAAGAGAAAACCGGTGACACGTCCTATAAAAACAGAGCCAGCGCGGCACGCGATAAAATTCTAATCGAATCAACAATTAGCCGCGGATATTCCTTACCGTTCGGCGCCCCCGCGCTGTGAAAAAGGGCGCGTACCGGAAACACACTCTTCAATTAATCGCAAATCAAATTCCACTTTGTTTTACTTATTCAAATATTGCTCGCGTCCCGCATTTTCCTTTCCCGCGCCGCACCGGGTCGGGAGGATACGAAGCAGTTAATGAAACGCCGCACAGTGCACCGCGTGGCCACTGTAGCTGGAATAAAGTCATGTCAGCAAATAAATATGACTTCAACAATGTGCAAAACTAGAAAGTCTCGAGGAATCCCATCTTGAAATTTTGATTGCATTCAGTTCAAACTATGTAGAAGGAATTCTACCGGTGACAATGTTTTAAAGTTACGAATTTTTTCCACATACATTTGGTATATTGGTTTGTGATATTTTATCTTCAAAAAATTCAATGTAAATAATCCAAATACAATACTTTTTTCTTTTTACTTTTTTTTTTACATAAACTTGAAGATTCAGACCTTCGCTTTGCAGCGACACCGCATAATAAGTTGACATTATGTAGCATCTGATGTGTAGGATTTTTTACATTTAGATTGGCTATTCGAAATGCAATGGGACGAAACGGAAAATAATTATGATAACGAGAAGCCAGGAGGCAAGGCTTTATTACATCGGTATGAAATACCATTCTCCTTTTCGATCGATTACGAAGGATGCGTTCTGAGCGTTCAATTCCGAAATTAACAGCCCCATCTCCGCTCGCGAGTCCTGTTTCATAGCTACTCGAATATCACCGGCCGAAATTCCCTCGTCGAATTAATCGACCGCGATCCCCATCGAAACACCAACCGAAAAATCCTCTGCAGAAGCCGTAATCTCACTTTGAACCGATTAATAGCAGGAGGCCGCAAAGGGTTGAAGCAACAATCCTTAAACGTCGAACAAGCGAGATTAGCTGGGGGGTGAATTCCGGAGCTTGGGCGACCGGAAGGTCCGATTAATCGTGGAAATTTGTCCTTTAAAACGTCGCCAGTGGCGGCGGCGGCTTAATTCGCAGAATTAATTAGCGGAATTAAGTCGCCGTCGGCGCATGGCGTCCCGGTGGAAGTGTCAGCGGTAGCCGGGGAATTTTAACAGGCGTTCCACGCGATCAACGGGATTCCAGCTGTTTAACCCTCTTGCTGTCAGCCCTAAATATTCTTCGTCCACGAGAACGCTCAAAATTTGTCAGGGGGCTACCGGGGGATCTCCGGGACTTTTATCGTACAAGATACGTGAATAGATGCCCCGTTAAAAGTTCGTATATGTATATTAGGTTGGATTGATAGTTCTGTCGTATTTTAAAGGAGACATTTCAATCAATTTATAAAGATTTATTACGAATGTATACAATGTGAAACAACTTGTTGCCATCTTTCAGATAACCTGTCAATTACCTGTTTCCCAATCACTCACTAGCAACATGTGTTTCTCATTTACAAGCAAAATTACTTGGCTATTTTAAATGCGACAGGACTTTCCCTCGAATCTAATAGTACTGTTAATTGCATCGTTCTGTTCCACTCACACTTGTACGTATGTACATTTGTTTCCTTCGTCGATATCAGGCTACTTACAAGTTTCTCTTACAAGCCTTCTTCTTGTGGACGAATGGTAGACGGTTATGCGAACACTGCCGTTCCCGCTATTGAGACTCAACTGCAAGCCTGACCAAAAATTAAATATTCATAACATGAAGAATAAATGTCAAGAAATACTGGGAAATTGATAACCAAAGACAAATTAATAAACAAAGTTCCCAAAAACTCATTTTCATCGGTTTGTTATTTCCAGTCTTATAATTTAATGGAAAAAAGTGGTGACCCTTTTCTCATATGTTTGTAAATCAACAATTTTTAAGATATATTCATAGGTCACTGAAGACTACAACATATTCAAATTTGAAGAAAATCCGAAACATTACTCGAAAAAGTGTCTAATTTCGCGTGGAATGATCGTGATTCGGCTCCCGCGGCAGTGTTCGCATAAGCACCGAGGGCCGATAGATCGGCCTAGCTGACAGCAAAAGGGTTAACACGATCCTCTCGCAATGATGTTCCGCTGTTCCACTGTTTCCGCTGTTGCGATCCGACCACGTGCAGCCGGAGAAGTCCTACGTCCGCACGTACAGCCCCCTGGACACCAACGAGTCCGAATGGCATGTCTCCCAGATCGGCCTTCAGTTTCTGGTTACGCACGACCATTTCAACGCCGGAGGCAAGCTGAAGGTTCGGTGCAGCGCCTCGATATACGACATCTACTGGCAGAGCACCGAGGTCAGCACAGAGGAGGACAGGCCCAGGGTGATACACTACGAGCCCGCGGCGACCATCGTCGGCATCAACTATCTGCAACCGCCCCCGAACTTCCAGACGGGACAGAAGAAGCCCGACGGACACGTCGGAGTGAAAGGTAACGAGAGCTTTTGTTTATTATATGCTGCCAGGGATCCGTACACGACCGCTAAGCGGTATTTGCACGCCCGAGGCGGTTCTCGACACTTCCGCGACTCGATGCGACACACAACTCAACTGTACTCGAGACGTCTTTACGAGTTTCAGCCTGTTTTGCGGACGATCCATAGATTCTTCTGGCCTAGTCAACCTTTTCAGTGGTTTTATAGGTTTCTTGTAAGCCAGACAATTTCTCCGATCGATTTTATTCGCTTTTAACAACGGTTTTGTAGACACCACATCTTTTCAAATTGTTTTTACCAGTTTTTACAGGCTCTAGAATTTCTTGTTAGCGGAGGATCCATAGATTCTTCTTGCTTAGTCAACCTTTTTAGTGGTTTTATAAGTTTCTTGTAGGCCAGACGATTTTTCCGATCGATTTTATTCACTTTTAACAACGGTTTTCTAGGCACCACAATTTTTTAAATTGTTTTTTTTACCAGTTTTCACAGGCTCTAGAATTTCTTGTTTTGCGGAGAATCCATAGATTCTTCTAGCCTAGTCAACCTTTTCAGTGGTTTTATAAGTTTCTTGTAGGCCAGACAATTTTTCCGATCGATTTTATTCTTCTTCAACAACGGTTTTGTAGACACCACAATTTTTCAAATTGTTTTTATCATTTTTTACAGTCTCTAGAATTTCTTATTTTGCGGAGGATCCATAGATTCTTCTAGCTTAGTCAACCTTTTCAGTGGTTTTATAAGTTTCTTGTAGGCCAGACAATTTTTCCGATCGATTTTATTCTTCTTCAACAACGGTTTTGTAGGCACCACAATTTTTTAAATTGTTTTTTTTACTTGTTTTCACAGGCTCTAGAATTTCTTATTTTGCGGAGGATCCATAGATTCTTCTAGCTTAGTCAACCTTTTCAGTGGTTTTATAAGTTTCTTGTAGGCCAGACGATTTTTCCGATCGATTTTATTCACTTTTAACAACGGTTTTCTAGGCACCACAACTTTTTAAATTGTTTTTACCAGTTTTCACAGGCTCTAGAATTTCTTGTTTTGCGGAGGATCCATAGATTCTTCTAGCCTAGTCAACCTTTTCAGTAGTTTTACAAGTTTCTTGTAGGCCAGACAATTTTTTCGTTCGATTTTATTCTTCTTCAACAACGGTTTTGTAGACACCACATCTTTTCAAATTGTTTTTACCAGTTTTCACAGGCTCTAGAATTTCTTGTTTTGCGGAGGATCCATAGATTCTTCTAATCTAGTCAACCTTTTCAGTAGTTTTACAAGTTTCTTGTAGGCCAGACAATTTTTTCGTTCGATTTTATTCTTCTTTAACAACGGTTTTGTAGACACCACAATTTTTCAAATTGTTTTTACCAGTTTTTACAGGCTCTAGAAGTTTTTCCTTGATGCTACAGCTTTGCTATAGACATACAGTGAGTGTAAAAAGTATTTGTACGCCCTTTAAAATAGAAGAACTCTTTTATAATTGTACCAAACGACCTGATTTTTCATAATCAATTAGAAGCATTGGTTTATGAAATGATATGCAAAAAATATTTTCCAAAAATGATAATGTACAAGGTTACATTTTTAAACCTTTTTTATTTGGGCCCTTAATGAACATTGAAAACATATGTTTTGTAAATCTATATTAGTTATACATATACTGAAAATTTCAACGAAATCGGTCGACGCAGATTTTAGCAGAAGCTGATTAAGAGATTTTCATTATTTTTAACCGCTTGTAGCTCGTGTGCATGTTAATCAGTTTCGACGAAATTTTTAGCATGTGTGTAACTACATACATGTAATACTATAGATCTATAAAACATATATTTTAAATATTCTTTAAGGGTCCAAATAAAAAAGTTTTAAAAAATGCCTTTTGTATTTTTACATGTAACCTTGTTAATTATAATTATTTGGAAAATCTTCTTTGCATATCATTTCATAAACCGATGCGTCTAATTGATTATAAAAAATCAGGTCGTTTGGTACAATTATAAAAAAGTTATTCTAATTTAAATTTGTTTGCACTAATTTTAACCAGACTGCGGATCTTTATGCAGAATAAAAATTACCCACCTGAATTGCAAGAAAAACGGAGTGACATAGAAATTAATTTTCTCTCTTAATATGTTCAATTGATGTTCAATTTTGTCCAATGTATTTAATGTTTTAAATTACACCTGTTCATTTTTGTCATAAATGCATTAAATCCGGAGTCTAGACATAACAATGTTTTTCGTTGGTCCTACATACTTGGCATAACTTTTTCTGAAAGCCCACAATTTTTTGTCACCAAACGAACAGGCACTCTATTGAAAAGATCAGGTTCCAGAATGTTCGCACACTGGCTCAGTTTTCCCCGTAACCGCATGCAAACGTCAGATGAATTTGCCTATAATTTCCCTTTTACCTATAAATCATTAATTATTGGTCAGTCGCCAATATTGAACAGTCAAAGCGCAAGTGTAAATCCGGTCTAAACGCGGCCGACAAGTTTGACCGTGCAATCGACTAAGGTTCGTTTTAATACTTCGAAATTGAATAATTTACATTGCCGTGAGCGTGTCGGTTAATTGATTTAATAAACCCTCGTATCCATAGCGGAGGATAGTAAAGTGACTGCGTCCAGTTTATATAGCACCGTATAAAACTATAATTCCGTCGGATCGGAGAGTCTTACTCTCTCCCTCTCCTCTCTCTCCTCTCTCTCTCTCTCTCTGTCTCTCTTCATCTCTCTTTCTCTTTCGCGGGAGCTCGAGCGAACGCGTTAACACTGTGAAGAAATCTATTTCGTTAAGGATTCACCGCACCTGGAGCACCGCTCGGACTGCATTAGCATCCAAACAGGAAATTTTAGACTTGAGAAAATTATACCATACTCCGTCGGGTAACCAATTATAAACTTTCTTATGGAACTATCCGACATGGAAGTACCCGCGGACCCGGCGACCGGTTCGCAGATCTTTCCTATTCCCGGACACGGTTCATATAAATTTCACGAATGCCTGCCTACCCTGGTTTCCCGGTTATGTCCTATAAACTTGCTGTGTCCGACCAGCAACCCGGCCAACGCGACGTTTCGTTTCACTAATTGAGATCCCGCGGTGGAAAATATTGGCGACGATCATACCACCGTTTTCCTACGGACCATCGCGGCGTTGTTGGTTTAATTAATTTATTAATTCTTGTCACCATTGTGTCCGATGCAAATGGCGCGGGCCAAGTCGGAGAACAATGGCGAACACTGCCGAGGAATCTTGCGCACACCGGTTTCTACGGAACCGACATTCAATTCCGAAGAAATAGCTACTCTCGTTGGAAATCAGAATGCATCGCGCGAATAACGTTTCGCGCATCGTTGCGCCACAGCATCCCCTTTTTTACCACGTTTTTATTAGCTCTCTTTCTTGTTTGTCTGTTTGTTCGGTGGCAAATTTTGCAATTGATTTTAAACTAACTTCCCGATGAGCTAGAGACTTGAAATTTTAAACATAGCTCAGAACTGGATGACAATGCAATATTTAAAAAAATGTTTTAAAAAAGCCTATGCGTTCAGGAGATATAAATTATTAATAATTTGAACCTTTGCACCCCCGCCGCGTGACGTAGTACATCTTCGCGTTCAGCGCTCCCTACTCCACTACCCGTTCCCTCTCTCACTCATCCCCACTCCACTGACCCGCTTCGCACCGAAGGAGCTCAGTGTGCGTCAGTGTGCGTTCGAGCTCCGTGCGGTGTTTACAAAGTTACTACGTATTATTATAGTATAATGTTTGTTTACCAAGCGAAAGAACAGTTACACCGAAATTCTCCGTCGAACCTTTATCTTTGACATTTTACCACGGCGTTCGTTTTCGATATGACGCGTCGCAATACCGTCTGAAATTGACTACATGTCTCTGTTATAATCTCATCAAAATGTTCAAAATCGATTGTAAAATTTCACACATATAAGGCTAAAAAGCAGAAAATAATTATTTAAATAAAAATAAATTTTTAAAAAATATCACGTTTTTAAAACGGACTAAAAAGTATAAAATAAAATTTTTAAAAACACCACGTTTAAAAAACGGACTAAAAAGTATAAAATAATTTTTTCTAACCCCATACAGATTCCTAACCCCGTACAGATAGTCCTGAAAATTTGTGGTTGTGAATTTTGAATAGCTATGAAAATACTTGTAAGATTTAAAACGAAAAACGTGGGGCGCAAGATAATACATAGTAAGGAGTGTAGAGAGTAGCTGCCGCTGAGAAAACTCGCACAACAGTTCATATTATTTGCAGTGCAATAAAATTGTTAGTGATTTAGGTGTTCATGCATCACTTATCTATTGCATGCGCCCCACGTTTTTCGTTTTAAATCTTACAAGTATTTTCATAGCTATTCAAAATTCACAATCACAAATTTTCAGGACTATCTGTACGAGGTTAGGAATCTGTATGGGGCTATTAAAAATTATTTTATACTTTTTAGTCCGTTTTTTAAACGTGGCGTTTTTAAAAATTTTATTTTATACTTTTTAGTCCGTTTTAAAAACGTGGTATTTTAAAAAAATTTATTTTTATTTAAATAATTATTTTGTTTAAGGACGGTGGGGAAATGCATTTTACGCACCCTCCTCTCCAGATGATGGTCGGGAGGGTAGTGTGGGACTCACCTTGCCGAAATAAAACTAGGGCGAACCCACTAAAACCCCACCGCCCAGGTGCCTTGAAGGACCCTTCTCCTCCTTCTCTCCAGCCAGAGACTGTCGCATTTCGTTGACACTTCTTCTGCACCTGTTCTTAGCAGTTGCGCCCCAGCATCCCCTAGTATTTATCAAACGAGATGTTCAAATAATTGTTCTGTTTTGAAACGTATCGACGTCACTTCCGAAACATAATATGTAGTTCGATCGATCAACCTTAATGTTTTACGTTATACATACAGTATAACTAATTGTTTCCATCTAATAAAGTCCATATAATTGTAGCCACCTACTTATACATATGTACATATGTACATATCTCCTTTATTTTTGATGACATAACAAAAATGTCTTTAATAAAATGTAAATGGTATCGCAAGGTACATGCCATGCAGATGTTATCTTTTTCTCAAAGTCTGATATCCTTCCACATAGATATAAATTGTCTAAAACGATCAATGACAGATTGTAATGATTAGACCATATCTATGCGGGATATTCTATATGCAGGGAATAAATTTACAAGAAAACAAAATATGGATGAAAAATTAATTTACAAAGCATTCTCCTTTATTCAGTAAATAAAGGAGATATTTAGGTGGCTACATTTAGGTGGACCACCCCGTATAATATTTATTTGAACATATCTCCTTCTCGATGATTGAAGTTAATTAATAACAGAGCTTCAGATTATATTTATTTATATTATATGTTGAGCATCATCATTCCTTCTTGTCAAAGTCCGCAGTCTATTCGTGAAATTAATGCCACTGAATATAAACTTGTTAGTACAGAAATTAAGAAGATTATAGCGTAAACTAAGCGGATTTCGATGGAATATTAATTTATCCGAGTCGATGATAGGAAATGGACGTTCGATGGAAATGTATGTCTCCTTCCAATAATTTCAATAAATTGAAAATAATGTGTCAGTATTCTTGAATTTTTCAGTTTCGTTTCTCGAGTCATTTTTGCACACAACTGCATCAAATTTGTTGTCCAATTAAGTTACGAACAGAATGCGAATTTTATGCATTTACAAGAAAAACGAGTGAAATGCAAAATGATCACAAATATTCAATGATTTAAAAAACACAATTATATTGCCCAATTTTAAATATTTTTTAAATATCTACCGAAAGGAACAAATTTGTTGATTAATTTCGGATGCATCAGATATCAAATATCATAAACCCATTTATCAGTGATATTGACGTGAATCCAGTGTTGAAGAATGTAGTTCTCGTTTTTCACACGATTTCCGAGGAAAGTTCGAAGCTCGCATAATTTTTCTAGACTTTCTACGGCGACAGTTGGTAGTTTGACGGTGAACAGGCTACGGTGGGAAAGGTTTGGGAGTTCTGTAAAGCTATTCAGCTTCTTCACTGTGCGAATCTGTGGGTAGGATCGCGAATCTGGCGTTGGCATGGTCGGCTGGTTGGTCGGTGGAGAATTCCGCTTGTTTGTCCATCTCGCGGTTCAGATAATCTGGCCGGCCGAATTATCCTGGTTAACGTCAAATAGCTCGGTACGCCATCAAATAATTCGTTTCACGCCAGATAATCCGAGGCTGCGGCAAGGATAATTCCCGACGCATTCCAGGATTATTTGTTGCGGCTTCGGATTATTTCGCGTCAAGTGAGCCGCGCTTTAGCGCCCACGGAACCGGGGCTTCCCGGCCGAAAACAACGGGGCCGACTACATACAACGGCAACGACGTTGACGACAACGACAGAGAGAGCGACAGCGGCGAACAGCGACAAACGGGAACGGTGACGTCACCGGGCCGACAATGCTCGGAACTTGGAAACGCGGCAACGACGCCGACGTCGACAACAGGAAATAAAACTAAATAAATCCGACATATGAATAAAAATAGATAGAAAGAAAGAACGAGGAAAGAGAGAAGAGAAAAAGAGAGAGAAAGAGAGAGGACGGTGGTATATCGGTTTCATCGGCGCACACGGGTTATATAATAACACGCCGGTCACAATTCAATCGAAGTCGTATCATCGGCGCAAAAAAGCCACGATTGAATTCGCCGATCGCAGCTTGCAAAAACTTCGTTTCGTTATTTGAGTTAGCTGTTTGCTTCGTTATAGACTGCTTCCTAGTTTCCATTTCGATGGCGAGCCCTCTTTTAGCTCGTCCGACCCTCCTTCAACCCCGTATGGTTCCCTCCCTCCCTCCCTCTCTCTCTCCCAGTCTCTCTGTCTGCGTTTCGTCGCCCCGGTTCTTCTCCCTCGTCGCCGTAAAAGTAAGTTATCTGATAAATGAAATATTTGTTCGTCGGATCGGGAACAATCATTTTGCGAAACGTGCGGCAGCCTTTTGCCGACGGGGACTGTCCGATCTGCAAATTGATCCTTTACAGAGACCGTGTACTCGTCGGGACAGGTTCGATCGAAAGGATTGCGGGATTTGAATTAACAATAAAAAGAACTTAGTAATTGAACGACAGGCTGCGTCACGCTGGGTACGATGATCGTCTAAAAATACGGGGTCACCTTTCAATACCCATGACCTCGTGAAAGAACGATCACGTGAATTATTCACAGTACAGTAGGATCCTGAATCTCGGCAGATCCATTTCACCTTCTCTCTGTGTACTGCTATTTTAATGTTATCTGTGTACAAGGGGGTAATTTGACTCCACACATTTTTCGAGCAGAAGAAAGACAAAATTTGACTGCATGAGCAGTTGTGGGATTTTATTGATTTTTAAAAGATAAGTATACAGGGTGAGTCCGCAGAAACAGAACACCTAAATATCTCCGTTACTTTTCGTTGTACAAAAAAACTTCTTAAGACAAAGTTACACTGTTTGAAGGGCCACATGTAACGGTGCGAGGGAAAAATTTTCAAAGTCATTTTTTTACAAGATTTCAAGGTCATTGATATTTTTTTTAAATGGAATGAGGTATTTTTTAATACATCAATCGATGCAGCTGGACATTCGTTATAAAAAAGCACTAACCTATGTATGTCGAAAAGTTAGTAGTTCACGAGATATTTCGATTTAAATAACTCTAAAACACCATTACTGACGTAGTAAAACGTTACACTAGTAAGTAAACGCTAACGTCTTAGTACGACAGTAATGGTATTTTAGAGTTATTTAAATTGAAATATCTCTTGAACTACTAACTTTTCGACATACATGGGTTAGTACTTTTTTATAACGAATGTCCAGCTGCATCGACTGATGTATTAAAAAATACCTCATTCCATTTAAAAAAAATATCGATGACCTTGAAATCTTCTAAAAAATGACCTTAAAATTTTTTTCCCTTACACCGTTAAATGTGGCCCTTTAAACAGTGTAATTTTGTCCTAAGAAGTTTTTTTGTACAACGAAAAGGAACGGAGATATTTACGTGTTCTGTTTCTTCGGACTTACCCTGTAGAGACCGCTCGAAAAATTTTGAACATATCACAGATACTATTCCTAGAATTTTTTTCGAAATTTTCCATTCGTCCAGTATTTATTTTCGTTTTTGTCAATCTGGGGTGTATTTACACCCCATTTGTCCCCATTTATCTACATAAGCATTTGTGGAATTTTATTGATTTTTAAAAGATAAGTATATACAACACTTAAAAAAGGTGAAACATATCACAGACAGGATTTCTAGAAAATTTTTCGAAATTTCGTGCACTCTCTATTTTCGTTGTTGTTAGTCTGGGGTGCATTTTCATCTCATACCCCACGGATAGGCATTTTTGTCTCAATTCAGACAAGACTATCCCCATCATAGCGCCCTCTGTCCCCCACCATAACCAACGAAGGCGCGCGCTGCATAAAAGAGAGATTGGTGGGGGAAGCAGGCGTTTGAGGGGCCCCTATCGTGCCCATCCCTGCCATACACAGGGAGAAGGTTAAAAGTCCCTTCCAAAGGAACAGTTTCGCCATCAGTATCCAGATGCAATTGAGAAGCTACATTTAGTTCATCTAAAACTAACGATGTGTATGCAAAATAAAAAATGTTCGTCGGAATTGCAGGAAACATGAGTCACACAAGAAATTTCTGTCCCTCTTTAACGATATCAGTAAGCTGAAGTTAATACATTGATCCCCCTAAATTATTTTCTTCTGTCTTGTGATTTAGGTTGCATCCATTCATTTTTGCCATAAATCCATCAAATTCGCAGTCTGCTTATAACCACTTTCTATATATATATGAAATCTGTTGACTGCTGGCTACATTCAGATTGATTTTAGGTATTTTATGAGATTTTATGCATTTATGGAAAAAATGAGTACGTGCAGTTTAAAAGAGTAGTATCTGTTTCTGTTTTATTGAGATTATTAACCTTTCGCAGTGGGAGCTATTTTAACTTGACAAATTAAACATTTCTTCCGACCTATATGAATAATCCATGGAATATGATTTCTTTCATTTTATGGATATGAAATTGATATAATACCTCATACAAAACTTAAATGTGTAGTAATTGGTTAGATACCGGTATATTTAATAATGTAAACTGTGAACAATATTGTGAATAACGGTACGGCAATTTTCATTGGTGACTCTGAGTCACCCCTCGAGTGCTAAAGGTTAAAAGAAGAAAGAACTTTCAATTTGGTTTCTGTTTCTTGCAATTAACAAAGATCCGCAGTCCAGTTATAATAAAATGATACAATCTTAGAAACCCGACGGCAACGTCGTGAATTCAAATTCTGCAGTATAAATGAACGCAGCCTAATGATATTTTGCTTTGGCAAACAGCAGACGTTCTCTCAGTCCGTCTCCATGCGAATTTTTAACAGGCGAACTTCGCCCGTTCATTTTTCACCAGAGGCGTCTCGATCGATTTCTCAAGCAACCAGAAATACCTACATATATACGCTGCGTTTCGATCAGTTTCTTCGCGGGCTGTGAGCGTCTTCGTTCACTGTTGCCGATGTTAATTATATTATTGTTCCGCAAAGAGCACTGAACAAGAAGAACAACAGACCGACAGCCCCGCAGACACAATATTTACCGTACGCCCCTATCGTTGTTTCAGCTTCGAACTCCTCTCAAATTTACTTAATTCAAGTTAACCAGAGATAAACGCGCATTGTAAAACGGGGACAGAGAGGGCGGTGGCGGTGGAGGCGGGATGCGGCGGGGTGATTAACGGGGTTATAATTAGGCCTCATTTACAGGAGAGCGGGTCGGCCATGTCACGGACACGGTTCACTCATCCGCGGTTCGTTCAAACGTTATTCGAGGCCCCGGTGCGTGACTGGAGCAAGTCGCGTTAATTCATTTGAAGAGCATTGAATAATATTTGATCGGTCTCTGACTGTGCAAAGCGAGAGAGAGAGACAGAGAGAGAGAGAGAGAGAGAGAGAGAGAGAGAGAGAGAGAGAGAGAGAGAGAAAGAGAGAGCGACTCTGTCAGCGTAAATCAAGTCGTGGAAGTCGGGGAGGGTCGGGGCACAAGGGGAGGGTTAATTATCGGGTCGTGCGTGACAAAGTCACGGTAATCCCATTGAAAGCCCGAAAATTATTTCTCGCTGTCGTTATTTATCGCTCTTGTCGTCGAACCGTTCGATAATAAAAGAATAGAGCGAACGAGAGAGCGTGAAGGAGGAGAAAAAACATACCGGCGACAAGAGCGGAACAATTTTACATTCACCTGCGCGCACCGGTCAAACAGAAGGAGCAAAATGGGAAGAAGAGCAGAATGACGAGAGACAGACCAGTCATCCATCAGCGCTCGGAAGGCGCAATCGAAATTCTATGACCTACATCCGGCGGCGTCGCCGGCCGCTATTAAAGCGTAAGCGTTCCCTCAATTTGATTTTTTTTTGTTCGGGTTATTATGTTCGGATAGCGCGGTTTTATTACTCCCGATTCGTGCAGCCTCCCCCGACACCGGCGACTACAGGGATATATTAGCGGGGAAAATGGCGGGAATTAATTCTGAAACTTCCGGGCCGACCGTCGACCCCCTGTGCACCGCAAGGAGCTCCTAGAACGCGACACGGAGAGCCCGCGTTTCCGACTGCTGGCACATTGTCCTCTGGAGAACCGACACAAAGCGTCGCCTGGCAGTTTTATCTGCCCGTCCGCCGCGAATTATTCACGTCGAAATTTCGAAGAATCCGAAACGAGCGCCGTTACTCATCCGGCCGCCGTTTACCGGGACCGTTGGCCAAGGAGAAAGCTAATTAATGCGGCTCCAAGACGACCAACCAACTCGTAGAACCTACAAAATCGCAAATACGAATCGTCTCGATATGCGAAAGGAACAGGGTTATTTTACGGGACAACACTGAAATTTCTTGTTCTTCATTGTTCTCCTGTGAATCTTTTACTAACATCTTAATGACATTTTTCTGATTCAAATTAGTCCATACATGATACACTTCGGAGCATCTTTGTTTCTTTTAATCGCGATTCTGTAGAACCTCGATTATACGACACCGAAGATATCAAAATTGTACAAGATTCATTTTTAGACTGCGGGTGTTAATGCAATAATTTTCAATTTTTCTAGACAAATCTTAAGATAGTAGAATCATGTGAAATCTTTTTTTTTATATTAAGGTTTAACGTCGCATCAACATCTAGGTCATTAGCGACGAACTTCTATTGTGTTTTTTAGATTTTGTTGAGGTGGTTGATATCTTTAAGGAATTCAATGGTGTTTGTTATATGCTTTTCGGATGTGAGGGCCGTGTTCTGGTTGATTCCAAATTTGAGTCGCTGGGTGGAGAATTTTCGGCAGTCATACAAGATGTGGTGCACTGTGAGTGGGGTATTACAGCATAGAGGGGGATCTGTCTTCTTTATGAGAAATTCATGTGTCATCTTACAGTGACCAGTTCTCAGGCGGGAAAGAATGATTCTTTCTTTTCTGCTCATGTGGTCGCGTGGGATGTCTTGGAAAAAATTTATGATTATATTATGTATCTAGATGGTTTCGACTTCCATATGTTATTCCATTCTTCTTTGATTTCTTCTCTTACGCAATTGATAACTTCTTGGAGCGGGATTTGGGTTGCTTGTTGTTCTGTCTGTAGGGTGGTTGCCTGTATGGTTCTCAGGTCTGCTTGTGTGTTTCCAGCTATTCCTTGGTGCGAGGGAATCCATATTATGAATATCTTTTTGTTAGTAGCTACAAGTTCCGTATATAATGTTAAGGTATATTCTAATGATTTCGTTTTTGTTGTGTTTCGCGGTATTTTCTAAGACTTTGGGATACGCTCATAGAGTCGGTATCTTATTTTCAGTGGTAGTAGTCTTTGTAGTTGTAAAATAAATAAAAATCGTACCAAAATGTGTGAAATTTTACATTCTACTATCTTTTGAACATTTTCTGAAGCCAAAAATGATAAAGAAAGCCATAAAGATTTCATCTGGCACTATGCAACTGTTCTGCTATGGAAACAATCATTTTCCTCTGACCAATTCAGATAATCGAGGCTGCACTATATCACCAGTAACCAGTAGGGATGGAATCAAGTACCTCGCAAACAGGTTCGAATTTTGATTGATTGAAATCGAACTCTCTATAAGCACTTCGAAAAACAGAAATAGTACTCCTAAGTATACTCGAACCTATTCCAGGCAGTTTTGAACCTTTTACAAGTACTTTGGTAAACGGAAATAATACTTGCAAGTATATTCGAATCTTGGTCGAACAGATTCGAAACTTTTATGAATATCGTACCGGAAATTCTCTGATTTTTCTAGTCATTATCTTTTTTACCTTTAAAATCAATTACGTTGTCCCTGGATAAAAAAAGAAATAGGATAAAACCAAGTATTGTAAATGAAATATTATACTTAAATAGTTACGAATTTAATCAAGAAAGTGCTTGAAATCTACTATGCAGTTCTGATTTCCAAGATTCGAGTACTACTTGTGAAAGATTCGATTCCTTTCAACATCGAAGTACTTATAAGTATCTCTTCGAAAATTGTAAGTACTCAGTTTGTATAAAATGTATACTTTTCAAATATAATCATTGAAACATTGCTTTCAAGTAATAATCGATACCCATGAAATGAAACTTGGTAATAACCATAATTTCAATTAATAAACATAATTTCAATAGAAATTGACTCGGATTCGTGAGTACATATTGAACTTGATCCCATCCCTAGTTATAATAATCGGTTCTGACTGAAGCAGTTATAAAGAGACTGCGGATCTTTGTACATTTATGAAGACATTGGTCGAATGAAATGCAGAATCGGAAAAAATTTGAAACATTCAAGGATGTTGTAACACTGCTTTTAATGTAACAAAGTCGTTAAGGAATGAAATAAATTTTTATGTTATTCCTACTTCCCACAATCAATGGAAAATATTTTTATTTTGCATAGAGATCCGCAGTCTCGTTATGAAGAACCGAAACGATTTTATAACTAGACTCCGGATCTTTATACAAAATAAGGAGTTTCTGCCTCAATCACAAGATACAGGAGCGAAATATAAATTTATATTTCTCACTAATAATTTGAATGTAGTAACAATAATGTATTAATACCCTGGAAGTGTTATAACATTTGTAAGAATCTTTTCGAAACTTTTAAGTACTCATTCCGAGGTTCGATATCAGTTTGTATAAAATGAATACTTTTCAAATATAATCATTGAAACAGTATTGCTCTTAAGTAGTAATCGAAACCCATGAAATGAAACTTGGTTATTGAAATTGTTCGACTTGATCCCATCCCTAGTAACCAGTATACGTAATCCAAGTTGCGACGTATTTGGTATCGTTTCAATCGGAAAAGTGTCACAAGTATTTCGGTATAGGATTTATAAAAAAAGAATACACGATGCAAGTAACATTTCGAAATTGTCACGTAACAGCGAAGTAGTATTGTATTCCTAAATAAGTAGAATCAGAAGGTTATGGTCAGACGGAAACCTATTCTACAGCAACATGCTTGACGAATGTTCAGCTAGAATTTTCTAGGAAAACAAAACCACACATGTCCTTCCAATATTATTATTGTCTTCCCAATCAATGCAGCAGTAAGACGCGCACGGTAACCATAGATTTGGAGATACAGAGGCTCGACGCGCGTACGGATTAGGGCACGCATTCCGGATGCAATTCCGCTAGATGTTAGGCCCTCATTGATCGAATTAGATCCCGTTTGATAAGTATTGATGGATTGCGCCGGCCTGGCCCGACTAGATAGATCATGCTAGATGCTAGCAGATAAATGCTGACAGATTAGGATGAAATCTGTTACGCACCGTGATAGAAGCCGGCGGACAATGACAGATTCCACCGAATGTTGAATCGCGCCGTGTGTGTCCGCTACGATCTAGATTAGATAGATTTGTCTGAATGCAAAACAACTTTGATAGATTTTTGTGCGGTGACCAGGACGATTTGTCTCGGGGGTACCGTGGAATGAAAATCGGATTGGCAGATGTTTCCAAAGTTCAAAGATGCCAGCGACCTTTTTAGAGACATCGTGACATGTTCTAGACACTGATAGATTCGGCAAAACAGCTCGGAGACTGCGATAGATTTTTATCGACACGCTCTCGCCGATTCCGTGTTTTTCGCGCGTAAATAGAACGTGATGTATTAAGAATGATTCCTCCTGTGTACAAACGGACACGCGGAGATCGTGATAGATTACCATGGAATGCGCCTGAATATTAGAAAAAAAATCGTTGTGCAAAAACGGCGATCAATAGCGCCGGCGAAAATAAATTTCAACGGATAACGGTGGATAAAGACGAACGGGATTCTGTTAAACTTTCACGGTTTTCGTTGCTGGCAACACATAAACAAGAGGTCCTTTACGGTGGAAGGGTTCATTTACGTCACCGGCAGGGCTGCAACTGTCAGGCCTTTTTACTGCGGCCACTCGCGAAGGTCCAGGAAGTAGTAAACCGGCTAAAAGCTGCGCCCTTCTGGGACCATGAGCTCTATAAACCGGAATGATCAAATATTTCGACGAACGAACTATGTATAGCGACAGCGGGAGAAAGTGCCCGGATCTCGGGGCCGTGCGGTTCTAGAACGTGAGCTCTCGTTGCGGATGTTTCTGAATTATTCTGTCTAAGGACGAGGACTTCCGGTCGCGTGTAGAGGCGTCCTCGAGGATGCAACGCGCCGCTCTACGCCCCTGGCCCCACAATGAAACCATTTTCAAGACCGTGCGAGACGCGAAAAGTATAAACCGTGGCGCTGGTTCGACTCCCAAATACTCTGCCACACACTTTGCCCGAGATCGTAAATATTCAACGCGCACCAACATGATTTCTGCGGTACATTATGAACGATCCCCGGCTGATCTATCAGACGCGCCGACCACTGACAGTATTCCGTTGCACGGACATGTCTCCCGTGTCATTCTTTCAACACAATTTTCTCACTGTCTATATATTGTTTCAGTTGTTCCCCTTCATTTCGCGTATTTTGAAAATTCGCTTTCTACCTTATTTGTATTCTATTAAGCAGTCCCAAAAGTTCGTTTCGTTCTCGATTAATGTGCTCGGTGCAAATTCAGAGTAATTTTTAAGAAAACCAATAGCACGGTTAAGGGTGTTCTGGAGGTATATAAAAACGCAACAAAATTTTTGAAAATTTGGCAAGATATAATTCTTACTAAATTAATGCAGTTACCAAAGTTTGGTTTCGATTCACTGCACCGTTTAAGAATTATAGCAACTTAAAGTTTGCACATTGTAACACGTCTTCTTATGGAGAATTCATAAAATTCCACTTCAAACTCTATTTAAACCTTGAAAAAACGCAACTAGAAACTTCAGTTTTTTTGTATATGTAGTAAAAATTATATAATTAATTATGTTCAAAATTTATTAGGATTCACTAAACAGTTACAGAGCAAAAAAGTTATAAACTGTTACAAAACGTCAAATTTATCGTGTTGTCTCTTACTAGCATGGAAACGCGACAAGTGTAGACTACTGAATATAGTTACAGAGGGCACAGTATTCGCAAAAGTTTCATGCAAAATATACTCATGAATGGCTTTCATTGCCAATATATTGATGGATTTCGAATTTCTTGTACTTTTGCCTCCCATTGTACCTCCAGAACATCCTTAAGGACGGGGAAGCTTAAGGAATAATAAAACGTTAACGAACAGAAGATTGTATTATATTGTTTGTGTATGCTGATGTTATCTAACAATATGGAATATGCACGTAGTAAAAGAAGTTTTTAGAACAACCTAATAATTCAAAGCAATTCATTTCTCCTGACCATGTAATCATTTTTTCTTTTTGTCAACTTATTTTTGAGAATCTGTACAGAGTACAGATTCCCCGAATTAGTAGAGATTACTCTTTTAGTAGCAGTCCGATCGAAAATGTTTTTGTCAGGTATAGTCTTTCACGAGATTGTAGCAAATTTTTTGTAAAAGAAATTTAAAAATAATTTTTTTTGTGTTATGATACTTATCGAATTCGTCTTGAAATCCTTGAATAGATAGGCGTAAGAATATGATAGATGTATTTGCAAAACATTGAAGGTGACCTTGAAAAATCATGAAAACAAAGAGGTGAAGAAATTGAGAAACCGTTCTACATCTAATAACAACATTTTCCATCGGGCTGCTAATAACACCCTGTATGTACAGGGTGTCCCAAAATTCGTGAAAATCCTGGAAATGGGATGTTCCTGAGACCATTTGAAGCGACATTTTCCTTTGCAAAAATGTTATCCGCGGCTTTGTTTAGGAGTTATTAACGAAAAACACCGACCAATCAGACCGCGACCTAGACGCGAGTTGGCTTAGTCGGCCAATCGACAGTTCGCGCGCTGGGCCGTCTGTGCCAACTCGTGTCTAGGTCGCGCTCTGATTGGTCCGTGTTTTTCGTTAATAACTCCTAAACAAAGCCGCGGGTAACATTTTTGCAAAGGAAAATGTCGCTTCAAATGGTCTCAGGAACCTCCCATTTCCGGCATTTTCACGAATTTTGGGACACCCTGTATACAATATACAATTGTCAGTTCCTCTGTCGTCTGTAACAGTAAGAAAATCTTGAATCACGGGAGACATACACAGGTAGCCCTTAGCCCAATGGAGTGAACCAATTTGTTTTGACCCCGAAAATCCTACAGGATTAACTGTTAAAAATAAATTAGCAGATAAACACAAATTATTTTTCAACGGGGACAAATAGTTAAATGTCCCTAGTCTTGCTGTTCAAGAATTAATTACACCTTCAATCCTCTTGACTTTTTATAATATTTACAAAGATGTATTCAAATAAAATTTACACGACAAAAATGTTGCTGCTAACAAACCGAAATAGAGATAACCGAAAAATGATTGACGTAATTCAGAAAAAAAACAAAAATACAAAGTTATTGATAAAACAGTGGTGAACATGAATGACGAATTAGGTCATTTTCCTTGATGCAACATGTTAATTCACTCTGAATATGAGTGACAGATTAATGAACTGTTAAATAAATAGACAGAAATAATGGAAAAAGATTGATGTGTACACATTTTCCCGTCGGAATATTTTTTTTCAAATTAATGTTGTTGGATTTTTTCACGTACTACCGAATATTCTAGGTATTTAGGAAACGTGTATTGAATTTTTCATATCAACTTGTGCACAGTTGACTCGTGACGAACCAACGGTGCCATATTTATTCATTTGTTTATTAATGTGATTACACGTGTATATAGTAAGGTGTGCATACAGTTTTATGCATAATTCTCCGTTGAAGCCTGGGCACTACAATGGAAACTCTACTACAGGTCAAAATGACCCTACATTCGTCTGGTACGTCCGTCCCAGACCATCCACCGTCCGAGGGTTAATGGGCTCGTGAAACCAATATAATTACGTTTAATTACTTCGCAACACACGTCTCTAGCTAGATACAAATTATAATATATATATTCGCTTCCTTCCAGCATTATTCGATGTACGAAAAATATTGTAGTACTTGCAATAAGGAAATTTAATAGAAGTCTTAACAATATCCAAAAACAAATATTAACTCTTGTACGATTAGTAAGTACCAAGCAAGGCGCAATTAAAATTAATTGCCGCAGTTTTCTTCGGAAGACAAGCTGTCCTGAACAATTATTATACATACAAGCTTTTCTGTTTTTCAATGAAAATGTTACGAAACAGGATACAAATGTTTTATCAATTTAAAGGAGGATCGAAGTGGTAATTGTATTTTTGAAAAATGGAGTAATGTATTTCACTAAAACCGTTTGATAGTGCAATAGAATGGCCTACTTGAAGGCAGAATTAATCAATCTACAAAGCACTTGTCTTTTAATGGTTCTCAAGATGGTCTCGTTCGACTTAACTGTCAAAAGATTAACCCTTTTAGGTCTAGTAAAGGGGTTAACTTCTATTCAATTTTCCACGTAACTGCATTTACATTCTGCCTTTGCAAAAACAATATGAAAAATAGTTTTTAAAAGGATGTCGGCTTGATTTCCAGTCCGTAAGGCCCGCTACACACATCCGTTTTTCTAACGTACGGCGACCGTGCGGTACCGGAATTGCGGTCTGAAATACTATGGATTCAATTAGGCGCTGTGCACATTTGTTTGAACCGTAGTTGCGGCGCCGCACGTTATAAAAACCGCATATGCGATCGTCACTAATAGACCGTGGATCTTTATGCAAAATAAAAAATGTTTGCATCGATTGCGGGACACAGGAGCCAAATAAAGATTGTATTCTTTTTTTAATTATCCTATTAAGCTGAAACTAATACATTAATGTCCTTAAATATTTTTAATATGAGCACTGCTTTAAATTGTACGTACTCATTTTTGACATAAATGGATAAAATCTGCAGTCCAGTCAATATATTATCACATATCAGTCGATGTACACGTCCGTTTTTCTGCCGCACGTTAAAAAAACAGATACAGTTACTCGAATTAATATTCGGACGCTCGAAAAAAGACGATAACTTTTTTTAATATTGTACTATACGATTTGAACTGTTTTGGGAAGCTAGAGCAATTAGTTTACTTCAGGATGTGAACATTTTTTTTCAAAAATAGCAATTGATCGGAATTTTAGAAAAAAAAATAAAAATTGTATTTTACAACTCTTTTGTGTGGGCCTATATTGAAAATTTAAAAAGTACGTTTTGTAGGTCTGCGTCAATTATATGCACTGTGAAAGTTTCTCATCGAAATCGGTTGATGTGAGAAAAAATGACGGTATTGGAAGATGAAAGATATAGGTTATATCTTAGATATAGGCCGAAAACGTGAAAATCTGCAATTCTTACCATCTTTAAACATTTGTAGCTCATTACAACGTCGACCGATTTTGACGAAATTTTCAGAATACGTTTAATTCACACAGATCTACAAAACATATTTTTTAAATTTTCAATATGGGCCCACATAAGAAAGTTGTAAAATGAAACTTTTAGTATTTTTCCTACAATTCCGATCAATTGCAATTTTTGAAAAAAATTCTTTTCACATCCTGCAGTAAACTAAATGCTCTAGTATCCCCAAAACGTTCAAATCGTATAGTACAATATTAAGGATGTTCTGGAGGTATATAAAAACGCAAGAAAATTTTTGAAAATTTGACAAGATATAATTCTTACTAAATTGATGCAATTACCAAAGTTTGGGTTCGATTCACTGCACCGTTTAAGAATTATAGCAACTTAAAGTTTGCACATTTTAACACGTCTTCTTATGGAGAATTCATAAAATTCCACTTCAAACCCTATTTAAACCTTGAAAAAACGCAACTAGAAACTCCAGTTTTTTTATATGTAGTAAAAATTAGGTAATTAATTATGTTCAAAATTTATTAGGATTCACTAAACAGTTACAGAGCAAAAAAATTATAAACTGTTACAAAACGTCAAATTTATCTTGTTGTCTCTCACTAGCATGGAAACGTGACAAGTGTAGACCACTGAATACAGAGGGTACAGTATTCGCAAAAGTTTAATGCAAAATATACTCATGAATGGCTTTCATTGCCATGTACTGATGGATTTCGAATTTCTTGTATTTTTGTCTCCCATTGTACCTCCAGTACATCCTTAAAAAGTTATCGTCTTTTTTTAGAGCGTCCGAATATTAATTCGAGTAACTGTATATGTGTAGCGTTCCTAATCCGTATTTCGATGCGAAGTTGAGTGATGATTGTTGACGCGTTGCTTGTTTCAGTTCTCGGCTCGTCGACGACGGAACCGAGCGGGTCGTTGGTGCGGCTGGTGCTCGGGCTGTTTCTTCTGATCGTCATTCGTTAACCACGCTGCATTCAAGTACCGCGCGCTTTGGAGCTGTTTATATAAATCGACGTGCTTGTAAAGGGAGTCGAGAGGGTGGCCGCTTTGTGCGACGTCTCCGCGGCCACGGGATCCACAGAGGAGAGAAAGAGATCGTCCGGTTGACGTCGATGTAGAAACGTGAACGTCGACGGTTGACGCGTGTATCGCGGCGGGTCAGTGTTACCCGGCCGCTTCGGAAGCTGGAAAGCGGAGAAACAATAAGCGGGACAGTGTCCGCGCGGAGGATGAAGGGGTTGGAGCCGACCGGAAGAAAGAGTGTCCCAGGTGGAGGAATAAAAGGTGGCCAAAGAAGAAAGAATGGTGGAAGAACGAACGCGGGGATCGGTCGCGGATGAATCGCGGCCCGGTCCATTCTCGGCCTTAAATCGCCCGATCAACGAACAACTGGCAAGGTATTCGAGGGAGGAACGGCTCGATGAATCGAGGGGGGTTCACAGAGAACAACATCCCGAAGAGTATTTTATTAAACTACACAAACCGTACACGCACACCATACACACCGTAACACCACACATCGGATCCACACATACGGGACATACACGCGAGAACAGAGACGAACACATACAGTACGTACTTGCTTCCTCTCGGCGAGATCATTGTTTTTTCGCAATGTGTAGGTACCGTGTAGTACGTTCACGCCGCATCGTGTCGCAGGATAAAAAAAGATTAAATAAAGAAGAAGAAGAAGAAGAGTGGAAGTGAACGAGCGAAAGAGAGTGAGAGCGCGAGTGTGACAGAGCGAAAGGGAGGAGAGAAACGTAAGAAAAGATGAAAAGAAATAGTTTTTTTTCGTACTTTTATAACACTCGGAAAAAACGACTAAACGTAGCGTGGATACGTGTATCTATATACATATATACATAAATCTATACATATACTGTATGTGTATAATATGTCGCTCTTTATCTATCTTTCCATCTCTCGTTGTCCGATTAATTCGCGCAGCCCGGAATTAAATGTCGAACGAAGCGTGCCGCGGCTGAGAGTATTATACACGCGTTCGCACGCTGTCGAACAGAGAAAGAGAGAGGGGGAGAGAGAGTCAGAGAGAGAAAGATAGGGGACGTACCTGAATCGGAATCGGATAGATAATTTTCGCCACGCGTTTCACGTTTTGCCGCGCTCCGCTCCGCATCGCAGTTTGTATATTCTTGAGGCGAGCGATCGCCGCAGACGAAAAAACCGTCGACATACCTAAGCGACTATGTTTCCGCTCGCGTAAGACTCGCGGGGGAACCGGAAACCGGATGAAAGAGAGAGGGAACGATTGCGGAGAGACCGGAGACCGCGGAGGAGAATGCTTGATGGACGCGATATCGTTCGTTAACGGAATTTCGTTCCGCGGCGCGATCCTGTCGCGGCTTATTATCCGGCCGCGGTTTATTAAATTAATACATTCGCCGTTCTCGGTTTAATGCGCTTCCCCCGAAACCGATACATTTGTCAGCCGCGTTTAACATGACTCTCCTCTCACCGTGCCCGAAACCTAACAAATAATAAAAGCCGATTTACCATCGCGCGTTCCGGTCGAATTATCCTGGCCGGCAGCGGCACGATTTCCTATCCCTTGTTTCTGGGGGATGGACATGCTTCGTTGTCGCGTTCGAGGTACATCTGTTTTCGGGAATTTTTTCGTACCTAATACGACGGATTTCTCGGACAATTTTCGTAACACCTGTACATCTCCACTCTCATTATGACGAACTCCTGTAAATTCAATTTTATGTCTCATAATGTCAATTGATGCGAATTTTACATGTTACGTCGCGTCAATTTTATGTTCCCAAACTGAATATCGATTTTTCAGGTTTCGTTAACTGAATTACCGGACTCGACGTGTTCGGCTAAGAACTAGCAAGCAATAGACACACGTTGAAATATTAGTTTAACACGGATTGCTCGTTTTCCCCGTCACATAAAAGTGTCTTAATGATCCCTTCGTAATGGGTAACTTTAGATTAAAGCACGGAGGTACATAGTGATTCGAGTGCATACTCTCTCGAGATCCGGTCAAATAAATCATTCTGCACCTCTTAAGTGTCTCGCACGTCTGTGACTACGGTTACAGCGACAGAGATGTACGAGGTGTGGAGAAAAAGTGGGTGGAAATGAGTGATAAAAGTTGTTAATAAGCGGGAAGAACTAAAATTGTCGTTGCGAAGGATGTGTGTGAAGGACGTTTTCGGAGAAAACGTTTTCATTGTGCACGAAAAAAAGTTCCCGGTGCATTTCGAACGCGTCAAGAGAAGCTCTGTAAATTATGGTTCTTTTTGGAATTGCTCGAGGAGCGCGCCGGAAACGGAACGGAATCGCGAATGAACGACGGGATCGTGTGTTATGTATTATATATGTATATGTATATTCTGTATTCGACAGGCAATGTGTGCTAGCATTAGTTACGAATTATCGTTAAGGATCGCAACGACTGAACATAATACTCTACATGATTTTCTAATTGTATTTTTGAAACTGTCATCGTTTCTATGTACGTAGCGGGACGCGGCGAGCGTTCGTAGCGAGCGACGCGTTTCATTCGCGAATTAGCCAAAAGGAGAAAAAAAAATGGAAACGGGGACGGAACGACGCGTGAGAGTGGTGTAACTGAATATTTTGCGAACGGATGGGTATGGTGCGTCTTCGGGTGTGACAAATAAACAAAACTGCTAAAACAAACAAAAAAAAACGAAAAAAAGCGAATACAGAAAACAGTAATATGTGTAAAAGTGTCAAGAGGTATCTCTCGCATGTCCGCAGCCATAGTTTCTCGATTCTTTGTGTGAGACGGAACGATAGTCGAAGTTTTGCCAATTTTTTGGGTATCGATGCTCATTATGTTCCTCAGCTTGTCACGATACGAAAGGATATTTATGATAATAATAACGATATGACCACAAACAGGCAATCATTCATTGAACCCTGCGCCGTTCGAACATCCACTTTCTTCCGCTTCTGATTCTCGGCCTGTTTTTATCGGAGTGTTTCGACAAATAGAGGGAAACTATTGTCGAGTAACACGCGACAGCCCGAAAAAGACTCGAACATTTATTCGCGCTTTTCCGCGGAAAAAAATCGAAATTGGTTTCCCTTCAAACAATTCGCGATACCTAAATGGCGTACCATTTAAATAAATTTTCCGATACGCTTTTTTTACGCGACGCGACGCCGGTGCAGCGGTGAAATTTTTCCGCGAATTCCTCCGCGAGTTCCCCGCACGATATTTTCGGGACGGAGTCACCGGGGGATTAATCGAAAGCTATTTATCGGATTTACCGAAAAATTTCAAGGGCTCCCGATTTTGTTGCACAAAATACATTCGAAGGTACGCGCTCGCGATATTCATCGGTCTTCTTTAAAAACGCCAACCGTATTCAGCCGAATTATTCTCTGGTACATACACAGCCCGCCAACTGAATCGAAGAGAACCGAATTGAAAACGGAATTTTTCATACGCGAAAGGAGAGATTTCCACGGGACAAAATTACGCCGACTAAATCTCCGACACGTTCTCCTGCGAGCCCCTAATCGCATCAGCGTTAAAGTTTCGTTGAACGGGCACGACGGCCTCTCATAATCACCGACGCCTTGAGATTCGCGCGGCGAGCAATCAGCCGGGAAGAAAGGGCGCAATCAGTTGACGAAAAATCCGAAGAGAAAAGGTACAAATATTTTCAGAACAAGTAGCCCTAATTTCGTTTTACAGATGGCCGCCGTCCCCAGCACCGGCGCGGCGCGGCGCACACAGCCAGACACCTACTCTAATCAAATGTCATACCCATCAGAGACCACTTCCTGCTGCAACTTTTATGAAATCGTCGCAAAGAGGTGACTTCAACCTTTAAGTTCACGGTGATTTGAATTGCAATGAATTTTCGAGAGAATAAACATTAACAAGGAAACTGAATTTGCTGTTTATCGTAGAGATTTCTTTTTTATCCGAGTTTGTAATAAAAATTCCAAATTGCCAGATTTCATCGCAATCGGTCAATTCTTTACTTTACAATCTCATTCGTGAACTTCAGTTTCCGAAAATTTTCGCTACACGTGATCTACTACAATAAACTAACTCTTCCAGCGGCAGAAAAAATTGAAGTTGTTTGGCCCACTTTCTAAAAAGGTGATTCTGATTTGAGGCGCAATCAAACTTTGAACAATTACATGAGTCAGTGTGCCTAGTTCCGTTCCTCTTCGGAGGGGATTGATTTGAAAAAATTTCGTAATGAAATTGGCTTTTTAGGCGCGTTTATCGAAGCTGTTGCTGCTTTTTTAGCTGTAGTATCGGCATGGCGTGTTCCGTTTGCGAATATATCATTGCGGAATACGTTTTATTTAATAGTAGAGAAGAACTGCGAACGCAACGAATTATTAACGACAAAAATTCGACAGCGGATTTTACACATCTATAATAAAAACGACTAATTTCAGAATGTTGTCACATTCCTTTCAATTTATTCGAATTATCGGCTATGTCACGGCCAGTACAGCTAATACACAGTATCCTTTATCCCGCAAAAATGTATATGTGAAAAATTTGTATATTTAATTTTATATTTTACATTTCGGCGAAACTGTTAGCCGATTCGGTCCGCACAGTGATGGATCCCGGTTAGACTCTGAGACGCACGTGGAACCGAGACTTATCGACTCTCTGAGAACATTGAATCTTTGATGTTTCATTAGTCGGTATCGGTGTTTGGCGCCGGTCTTTTGTGAAAATAGTTAGTTAAGAGAAGGAGAGAGAGAGTGAGAGGGCCCGAGCGTTTCGTCAATAAATATTATTTTATCATGCGCTCGCCGATTGAATCGTGTTACCGGAATTATTACTCTATTTGTTTCCGCATCGCCGGTAATAACACTGATGAAATAATTCAATTACTCGTTCCGCGTGCGATAGGATCGCGTACACACGCGGCGAGGAACGGAGCCGGAACGCTTGTGTATATGTTTGCGCCGAGCCGAGCCGCGGCGCGAGCACTCTCGGCCTCTCCTCCTCGACTTTCACCCCTATTAATCCTCGAAGATACGCCATTCACATCGGACTAATCCGTTTATTCTTTCAAATCCGAAATCCAATATTCCGTTTGAAAGGGCACGCTTCGCCCGGCCGCGTTACCCGCGTTTACTTGCTCTTGTAAATAAGCGGCGCGGCGCCGAGCGGGATTCGGAGGTTGTGTTGTTGTTGCGCGTCTCTCTCTCTCTCTTTTCCCTCTCTCTCTTTCTCTTTCTCGTCGAGATCTCTTTCCCTAGTGCTTTTCAAACCCGTGGATATTTCAGCCGACGATATATCGCTCGGTTTATATTTTTTTTAAATCGTTGACCGGTCTTGATTGGATCTTTATTATTGAGAGTGTAATTAGAAAGGTACTTTCGGTTTTCCGATTCGCTTCGGAACCGCTCGACGCTCCACGCTACACCCTGTTTCGTATTATTTAAACGTATCGCTCATTCATGGCACGCGGGATGAGCAAACTTTTTCACGTTGTTAATAAATTTTCAACCGCGGATACGCGCATAATGAACCCATTCTTGTTCGAATTCGCGGACTGCGCCGTCGATGCACGGTGGAATCGCGGAAAGTTCGATAAAATTCATGTTTCTGTTATTTGGTTGTTGCATATGGAATGTTCGAATCGTAACAACAACGTTGAACCCGCATCAATTTGTCATAAATGAAACCTCTTGCTCAAAGTGATCAAAAATCAATGTTTTCTACTTGAATTGCAACAAATTGGAGCGAGACACAAGTTTATTTTGTTTTTGTATATTTTTTGGAACAGGTTGAAAATAATATAATAGTACTTCTGAATTCTTCTAATTTCATTGCTCTTTTAAATAAATTACTGTTACTCATTTTTTTTATTACGCTTACAATGTTTTAACTACGGACGACGACGAGTTCATTGCAGAACACAGGAGCCGAATGAAAATTGTATTCTTCTTTTAATTAATTAATTTCTTCTATTGAGCTGAAACTAATACATTGATGTCGTTACATATTTTTAATATGTCCACTGGTTTAAATTGTACGTGCACATTTCCCTGATAAATGCATAAAATCCGCAGTCTAGTTATCGGTGTTCACTATCATCGGCATCTATTATTTATCTAACTAATGCGATCGTCTGTTTCAATCAGGTATATTAACTTACGAAAAGATCTAATTTTAATCGATAATATGAACATTTTCCGATTAATTCCACTTATTTTATTGAAAGGACCCACTACTCACCGAATTCTGCATAATGCACGGCTGACAGGGCTTTAGGTTAGAATGCGGCAAAAACTTCTCTGTAAATAGTTAACAAGCTTTAATTGGATCTTCATTATTAAACTAATAATTGAGATGACTCTCGGTGTTCCGATCGGGAATTTTTACCGTGCTCGTGCGGTATTCAGTTCCCGCGTCGTCTGCGCGGTATTAATACGGTTTTATTCATTAATGGAGCCTATGCGAGCAAGATACTCATCGGGATAATAAATCTCGATGATTAAAAAAGGTTTTTAAACTTCCCCTGGCGCGATCTAAAGGGTTATCCAAAATAGACTATAGGAAGTTTTTTTAAAATAAAAAACATACTATTTTTAATTGTATTGGTTTTTTTATTTAATTATCAGGTATCATCTATGACAATTATGTGTGAAAGACGATATCTGTCAATTGACCACCAGCAATGTTTTCATTCGAACGAGCTGTTTTTGGTCTGCCAGACTTTGGTTTATCATGAACAGATCCAGTTTCATCAAATTTGTTAACCAAATTTCGATTTGTTTGCTCTGATGGACGATTATGTATGCCGAAAAAATCACGTAATTTACGGTGGGTATTTTTTATTGAACACAGATTTGCAAAATAAATTTTAATAACTTTAACACGCTCTTCAATCGTATACGACTCCATTGTTAAAACTGTATATCGTTGTAGGTTAGAAATACAAGAAAGTGACAAGAAACAAACATGGCGTTTGACAGATATTCTCATTCAATATCCTAAAGGTACTGTCCAGAGAAAGAATGTAAATTAGCAGGACGGGAACGGGGAAAGAAGCCCGACCATTCAGATTGTTTTTGCGTTTCTCTAGTCCCGTTCCCGTCCCGCTAGTTTACACTCTTTCTTTGAATAGTACTTTTGGATAATCCATTATAATCGCAATATAGTTCGTCGAGAAAGTCTCCGTTCACGCTTTAAAACGAAATATCCTTTTCGACAATAAAGGTTTAGAACAATTTAGGTAGAGCTCTATATGTATATAAGTTTATTTTTTTAATAATAAAGTTTATTTTTAAGATAAATTTTCCTGTAAGATATTTTTACATGACGTAGCAGGTGGGAAACTGAAGACCGATTTTCCCTAAAAAATGCTACAAAGTGAAACGTCTCTAAAAACTTTAAAAAATTCTTCTCGTAAATGAAACTTTCATGGATTTGAAGATCGAAGCCTTCTCTTCACAACGAATCCTTAAAAATTGATGTCCGATTTTTGTTCACTGTTTTATGGAACAAAAACGAGGAACGAGTTCGGTCGTGAAAAGCCCTCATGGTGTAACTTGCACCACTGTAAAGTTGGCGGCACGCTTCTCGTTCAATGCTCGATAAAACGACTAAAAGAAATCGTACACCAACTTTTAAGGTATCGTTGCAAAGAGGAAGCTTCAATCTTAAAATCTATGGTGGTTTCAGTCAGGAAAGAAAATTTTCAAAGTTTCCGCAGACGGTTGAATATATAGCATTTATCGAGGAAAAACGGGTTTTTCGGCCGCTACATCGTGAAAAGAAATCTCGGAATAAAATGAACGATGGATTATGGAACTAGAGGCTTCCAGCTTTAAAATCAATCCAAATTAATCTTTTTACGAAATTATCTGAATGATTGAATTTGAATCGAACATATTTAGTTGAATTTTAATAAAGTTACAACAGTGACTCCCTTGCAACGTGACAAAACAATTGTTTCAAAAGTGTGTCTACAAAGATTGTGTCTACAATCTTTTTATACAATCATTTGTACATACACAGTCTCTCTTTCTCTCTTTAAAGATGTATTCTGTACTCCATTTTGAAGGATGCACGAAGAGTGTTTTGACTGATTGTGTAGTACTCCGAGAGCCGATAACAGGAGGAGCTAAAATACAGGGAAAAAACAAAGCGGTGAATCATTGGGCCGGGCTAAACGAGGATAATTTTCGAAACTTCAACGATCTATCAGCAAACTTCATCCATACATTGTGAACCAGAAATAATTGAATATAAAGCAATCGCTGATGATTAAGTGATCCCGGAATTCAATTAAACTTCGCTTTGCCGTGCGAAAGTCTACAAATCTCGAGCTCGGGGAATAGTTAAATAATTAGGATGAAGTTTTAAAGCGGGAGTCGTGCGCGGCGAAAGGAGAGAACGGGTTTTTGAAAAATGAACGGAACACGAGGCTATAATCTGTATAAGAATAACGCAAAAAAAAAGTCAGATAGATCCACGGGGGAACGGTCGAGTAATTTATATCAATTTTTCGACGATTTTCGGAGAGTTACTTTTGTATTCGTGTAGCTATCGGGCACTCATCGTGACTGCTCGGAACTTTTCCATACCCTTCGATGGCTCCGGCAGAAATACGTAGTCCGATGTACCACCCCTCTGTTCGTCCGACGGTATTCATGAGTCACCAACCCCTGTTCACAGTGATTTATTGCCCCCACGAATCCTGGTCCTTGTTCTTCAAAACTTTCCAAATGGCTACACCGAAAACTTCCCCAGCTGGGTGACCACATATTTCTGCCGGACTAAAAGCACACCCTTTATTCTGACTTACATCCTCGACCGTCCACGCCGATACATAAATTCGGATTAATCATGGGAATTGTACCAGCCAATAAACACGCGATATCGTTTTGCTAAAATACTCTTGAAACTTCATTTTTTTAACGCGCTTTATATTTTTTTACCACGCTTATATTAGCTTGCCTAGTTGTCGATGTTGCCGTTGTCGTTGTATGCGTCAAATCTTGTAATCGAATTTTAAATCACTTTCCGATGAGCTAGAGACGTGCAACTTTAAACATAGCTCAGAACTGGATGACAATGCAATATAAAAAAAATTTTTAAAGAAAACTGTGCGTCTAGGAGAAAAAAAAAATTTTATATTAACCGTCACACCTCGTCGCGCGACGCTCAGTAGTACGTCATCACGTTCAGCGATCCCCACTCCGCGCGCCAGTGCTCCCTACTCCACTACGCGTTCCCACTCCACTGACTCACTTCGCACCGAAGGAGCTGAGTGTGGTTTTCCGTACATTCAGTTCCATTTCGGACAATTTCAGACTCCATCAAGAGACGTCATCTCTCGGAGTCATCCCCTTATACTATCTCGTGTATTTCCATATCTTGCGTTTCTATATCTTACTATTTCATACCAGTGTTACTATATCTTGCGTTCCATTTAAAAATTACTAACAAGTAGAAAATAAAAAATATATAAAAAAATCGGAATCCGATTAATCGAGGTCCTAGTGTATTTGCAAGAAGTTACTGCTACTACTAGATTCAATTTTCTGGCTGTCTGTTTACTGTTTTTGTAAACACGTTGCGGGGATCGAAGAAAAAACTACATAATGGACGAACCTTTCAAAACCAATACTGAAATAGAAGTTTTGAAACTACATACACCTACTCGGTGATTGTTAATTTGGTTGCTTACAAAGTCTACCCCAACCTGATCCAGATTTAACCCAAACCTTTTTCTTATTTTTTTTTGACGAGGTGGTAATACTGTTTACAAATTCCCCAGCCCCTGAGGGGAGGCGTGGTTATGTGAGATTTCCCCCGGCCAGATAGTGGGAGTAACCGATTCTACTTTTGCCCAGGCCACAACAACCTACTAAAAATATATAAAAGAAACTTTTTAAAAACCACGCTTACATTAAAATGGAGAAAAAGGAGAAAATAATTTTTTTCCTGGTTCTCCATAAAATACCGAATCCAGTTAAATGATTAATAATATTTTTCCGCAAAATTTGAAGCAATTAGTTCAAAATTTCGTCTGTGATAAAATTAGTGTCGATATAGATAGAAAAATTTAATATTCTAAATAAAATCATGACATTAGTGACTATATAAATATGAAAGCGTGGAGCGCCCACGAAGATTACGTCAATACATAGATTAGCTCTAAGCAAAATTAGATTAGCTCTGCACGCTTTTATTTTTATAGTCACTAATGCCATGATTTTATTTAAATTTATATTCAATTTTTCTATCTATACCGACGCTAATTTTATAACAGAAGAAATTTTGAACTAATTGCTTCAAATTTTGGGGAAAATATTAAATCATTTAACTGGATTCGGTATTTTATGGAGAACCAGGAAAAAAATTGTTTTCTCCTTTTTAGTGTATTTTAATGTAAGCGTGGTTTTCAAAAAGATTTTTTATATATTTCATTTTCTACTTTTATTGTAATCGGAAGCAAGTGTATATACAAAATTTCAGCAAGATTGGATTATGAGAAGAAGTTCAAAATTCGATTACAAGATTTGACGCATTCAACAACAACACAGAAAGTTAATATAAGTGTGGCAAATACAATTACAAATGATATCGCGTTTAGTGTGATTTTAATTAGAAAAATGTCAGAAATTGAAGTGGTCCTACTTTATTGATTTTATTCTACAGGGTGTCCCAAAATTCGTGAACTTCCCGGAAGGGGGTGGTTCCTGAGATCATTTCAAGCGATATTTTCCTTTGCAAAAATGTTATCCGCGGCTTTGTTTAGGAGTTATTAACGAAAAACACGGGCCAATCAGAGCGCGACCGAGACGCGAGTTGCCACAGTCAGCCAATAGACAGTTTGCGCGCCGGGCCGACTGATTCAACTCGCGTCTAGGTCGCGCTCTGATTGGTCCCTGTTTTTGGTTAATAACTCCTAAACAAAGCCGCGGATAACATTTTTGCAAAGGAAAATGTCGCTTGAAATGGTCTCAGAAACCTCCCATTTCCGGGAAGTTCACGAATTTTGGGACACCCTGTATAAATTCTCAGATGCCTAAATGTGTAAAATTTCCAGCTTTGGTGAGAACGCAGTTCTAAAAATTCAGGTCTCCCCTTACAGGGGTGTCAAAATATATTTACAGGGCTCATTTCAGTCAATTGTCATCGATTTATCGATCCGCGTATATTATTTCCACTTCACGTTACCCGAGCTATGTAATTCAGCACGCGCTGGAAACAATTCGACCGATAAATCGATTAAAGTATTTTACTCTTCTATGATTTCGGTTACGATGAATTTTATACGGAATTCGGCACGGATGATCGCCGGACAGAATCATGTTTCGTCAAAAAAAAGGAAAAAAAACAACAAAACTGATAATGCCATTCGATTCTGTTCGGGGCAAAGGCAGAACTAAAAATAAACGGGCGACGATTTTTTATCCACGGACAATTGCACATTTCAATTACGGTCAGATTAAAACCTGTTATTGGATACCATTGTTTTGCGAAATGTGCTGACGAATAATTCACACCTCTCTTTTTTCAAACGGGATTCAATGTTGAAATATTTTTTCTCCCCGGGATTTGCCGCGTGAGAATTAACGCGAATTAGCCAAATCTAGAATTGTATTTTGTTTGATTACAATGGCAACGAATGGAGGATTTTTAGCAGTTTTCATTTGTGCGTTGTGATTACAAGCTGTATCATATTTTTAACATCGCGGACAAGATTGAATATTTAACTATTATTAACCCTTATACGATCCTCAGGGTAAAAATTCACCCATTTACTATTTCCACATACTGTAAAATCATTGATCCCTTTATGTCTATGTTGTGAGATGCATTTATTTAAAATATGACGTTACAAATGGAACATAATTTGTTGATTTCAAGTGTAGAGTAAACACGGGTGAATTATTATGCTAGTCTCTTTTATGTAACTATTCTTCAGGAGCGAATGAGGGTTAAAAAGTCATACGTGATACGAAATTTTAGAACGTTTAGATGAGGTACAATATTTTCATAGAAAACAGACAAGATGTACTTTATATCACGTTTAAAATATTGAATTTTAAGAAATGGCTGTTAAACATATCCAAGTGTGATTTACCAAACCGACAGGCATTTATTAGATTCTTAGAAAGTTGATATCCGGCAATTTTCCTCTAATGTATACCAGAGCATGAATAGATAATCATCTATCTTGAGGGACAGGAGTTTGAATTAAAAGTTCGCAATTGTTCCTTGCGAGATAATGCGCCAATTACCGAACGATTATAAAGGCTTTTCATTTCGGCGGGTAATATTAATTTCCTTGTTAAGGCGACAAGCAGTCGTTAAAATGCTTAATGTGTCCAATTTGTCGGCGCGCCCCTGTGAAATCGTCACACACCCCTTTCAGATTTCAGCATTTATGGTGTGCGCCGTTGAAACTTTTTCAGTTAGCGAGTCATTACCGGAAGATATTTTCGAATCTCGCGGAGTAACCTTTCTTCCCCGTGGTTAATGCAGAACTCGTAAAGAAAAAAAGGATGAACGTGTGTATTTCTCTCACGTAATTAACCGCGCTACCTCCGCGCCGCGCCGCGGAAAAAAGAGGCGGCGGAAACAAGAAAGCTGTAAGTGGCTTTTTTACTTTCAACGTTGGCTCTCCCGTAGTCGGGCCGAGTCATCTACTTCGATAAGTCACGTGGAAACGAGAGAGTGAGAAAAAAGAAGCCAAAAATACGGTTTTTTGTACCCTTTATGCAGTCACGTATTAATTAGTCTCCAGGCCTATCTCACGAACGTAGTGTTAATTGAATGGGTGTCTACTCTACGGGTGAATGTTACATTTCATCAAATTTACAGGAGACTGTAAAACAATTCGTTGCTCAATGAAAGAAGCAGCTAGTGTCAATGAAATTTTAATTTTTCGAAGAAGAACAAGTGTTGCACTAGTCGATTTGTTCCTTGCTATATTTAGTTACGAATTATCTTTAAGACTTCTCGAAAATTTCATGAAATTTATAGTAGACATACTTTTTTTATAGTAGAACTACACGATCTAAAAACCAGCATATCGTCAGTTTTTCGTCACGTGGAAACGAGAAAGAGAAAAGAAGCGAATAAAAAAATGTATAAAAAAACTTTTTAAAAACCACACTTATATTAAAATGCACTAGAAAGGAGAACATTTTTTTAGACATTAGTGACTATAAATAAAAGTGTGGAGCGCTAAACTATATTGACGTAATCTTCGTAGGCGCTCCACGCTTTTATTTATAGTCAATAATGTATAAAAAATTTATTTTCTCCTTTTTAGTGCATTTTAATATAAACGTGGTTTTTAAAAAGATTCTTTTATATATCTTTTTATTTTCTACTTTTTAGTCTTTCTAGAAACGCAAGATATGGAAATGCGCGAGATAAAATGAGGGGATGACTCCGAGAGATGACGTCTCTTGATGGAGTCCGAAATTGTCCGAAATGGAGCTGAATGAACGGAACACCACAACCACACTGAGCTCCTTCGGTGTGAAATGGATCAGTGGAGTGGGGATAAGTCGAAGTGCGAACACGTGGTGGAGTAGGGAGCGCTGGCGCGCGGAGTGGGGATCGCTGAACGCGATCACGTACTACCGAACGTCGCGCGGCGAAGTGTGACGGTTAATATAAAAATTTTTTTTCTCCTACACGCACAGTTTTCTTTAAAAATTTGTTTTTTAATATTGCATTGTAATCCAGTTCTGAGCAATGTTTAAAGTTTCAAGTCTCTAGCTCATCGGGAAGTGACAACTCGGCAAACAAATATAAGCGTGGTAAAAAACCGCTTTTTGATCCGTTTAAACAGTCACGCATTAATTAGTCCCCGGGCGTAACTTACGAGCGTAATGTTAATTACGCGGGGGCCGAACTTTTCCCGTCGACCCGCGAAAATATTTGTTGCATTCTGTTCCCGGGAGAACGCGACCGTCGGACGAGTTATTTGTTTCGGGAATTAATATATGTTTCCAACTTGTTTCCTCGGACCATTTAGTACATTAATTATTGCATCACTATTTGCTAATCGTTTCATACATCACGGTTCCGGGTAGCGCGCGTGTTTGTCCTGCCGCGTGACCGATTCCCCAAAAATCACTCGTGAGATATTCATTCGAATGCGCCAGGCGGTATCGATTGGCATTCAAGTTTTTCAATTGACGACGATTACGACTTTTCAAAAACAAAAGTTCCACGTCTAGTTATCCAACATTATTACCAATGTCTGCAATTGTGCACCTGTTATATCATGTACAAATACTTTAGAGAAACATCGATGATGGTATACGAAAACAGAGGCTCCGAGCTTCAAAATGAGTCCACGTTTACTGCTGCATCGCTCTCATGCTCCTCAAAAATAATTACTCACGAGATACATACTCCCGTCGCTTTTAACTCGTTTAATTCCACTAATTGTATTTTATCCACTATCTCGTATTATAAACGAATACATCAAATAACAGCATGATCACACAGAAATAAAAAATTTCACTTCATCTCTAAATGGAAGTTTCAAACAATTTCGTAATAATTGTCGATGTATTAATACAACGACCGCCGACTCGGCTTACCCACGATGGCCGGTATAATTAAAGCAATTCATCGAATGAAACGTACACTAGAAAATTACGATTCATGGCGTAATTACTTTTTCAATTCTCTGATATTTCGCCGACCATAAGGCGCTGCACTCTATCATCGCAGAAATGAATTTTTAATTCCGTCAACCAACCGTACGTGTGACGTAGGAGACAACGTTGCCAAGGAATTAAAAGTAAAAATAACATTCTACTTGACTCTTCGTGCAGGAAATTCTCCATGAAAATCCGCAGTTACGAGTGGGAGACAAGCTTGAAGTGCGAAACGGAAATGGGGAAAAAGCCACAAGAGGATCACAAAAGGATTTCATAATTGCTGACGAGGGGAGTGCGAGGGTGGAAAATAAGTAGGAACGTTGTTTAGCAGTTGAAAAAATTCAATTGCAAATCAATTCTCGCTTTGGTGTCGTTTTCGACCGGCATGAAACGTTTAGGCAGTGACATCGAGACTACCAAAAGAGGGAGATGGAGAGAAAAGGAGAAAAAGTGCGCGCGTCGGATAAAATCGTTCGGCGAATCGTTTCGGTTCAGCCTCGCGTAATATTTCGCGGCGCGGCCGTATTCTAATCGACGCTGCGTCGCGTAAAGCGGCGTTTTTCGTTGTTCCCCGCCGGTTCGGATTTTACAATCAAATTAAGCGTTAATGGAACATATCATCAAGCGTGCACGCGTTGCCCGGGATTGGTGAGCAGATAATACGGGCCCGCGCGCCCGTTGCCGAGAATGCAATCGATGATACTTCCCTGTATACGTGTAAGTATACGCCGGGCGCTGTGACGTTGCTGTGTGTGGGTGGCACCGACACATGCGGAACGGTACACGCCGCTACATAACACGCGGACATCGTCCCTGCAACAAGGTGTCGTGATGTATTTTCATACGCGGAACGATGGATTAATTTTATTAAGCGGTTTCGCGATACATCACATTACAACATCAATCGTTAAAGTCAATTTTGTGGTTGCGAGGAAAAACGCTGCATGCCACGATTTCAAAAATTTTCAGTTTATGGATTAATTGAGGTCCGTAGTATAGGATTCATGTATTTTCTAGTAAAAAAAATCATGAAAACAAATTCGAAAGGCTGAAAAGAATAATGCGATTTAACCGATGCACAGTGTGGTATTTGCACGAAAAAGCTGGCCAAAAGTCGATTTCAAAAATTTTGCGCAAGCTGTATAAATTTTGTTGTTCGAGATAGTTGAATGTCTAAGGAATAATGTATCACCATTCTTTTTTAATTGTAAAATTCATGAAGCAGCACATCTCATCGAGAGTTAAGAGATTTTATAGCACGTTTTTCGTTCTTAACCATTCTCTGAAACATCGTTCGCTTATTACTGATTATCAGGTATTTTAGGGACATCGTGTAAATGTTTTCGCTGTAGAAATATTTCTGCTAGGTATGTAAAGCATTTTCGAACAGGTTTCAGTTCTTCATTATCCAAATTAGTATAGTTATTAATATTTGAAAATCACCAATAACTTGGAAACATTATTTTCGCCTATAATACTTCGTTAACGGTTTTGTTATACTTCCCTATGAGTCCCCATGTTCTTTTTCGTCTCGTTACATTTTGTAAAGGTTTGTGATCACAGTCCAAAAAGAATTGGTTCCGGATTCGTCCGGTTTGAAATTTTATAGCTAATTTAAGTAAGAATGACACTCCAGAGATGCTGCGCGTCCTATTGCCACTGCACAGCCCACAGTGGAGTATTTGGCCGGAAAATTACAATAAAATAATATAAACAAAAATATATTTATATAAAATTATAAATTTGTTTGCAAAGTTATCATCCTACGCATGTCTTTCTAATTGCAGAATATAATGGCATTATTTCAATCGCAAGTTCTTTTAGTCTAATAAAAACAAATAAAACATTTTTGTTTAACAAAAATGTTTGGGACAAAAGTTAAACAGTGTTCAAACATCTACAAACTGTGATACATAAAATTGCGAAAATATTTTTTTTACGACAAATAATCAAGGTCATTGTGATTTTTTAAATGTTAAAATGTATTTTTTATCTCATAATATTATAGTTGATCTTAAGACGAGTTCAACGATATATAATATTATGACCATAAATAACGTTGCAATAGTTTTGGCCAGTTTTCCGGGCCAAATACTCCACTGTGTGATGTCCTATGTCAAAGCATTAGTGATCAAAACTTCAAACGGCAATATCACGAAAGTGAAAGCATGTGACATGCGGCGTTCTTCCTGACAATAACATAATTTTCGGCAAAACTCTAACCAATTTCGAAAGTTCGCGGGACGAACGTCTCGATCACGTCAAAGAACAAGTTCGCGGACTATGTATTGGGTCGACAAGAAAGTAATTTCGGTATTTTAAGGTGAAATAAAACCGAATTTATTTATTCAAACGACGAACTGTAATCAATAAAATATTTTCTTATTCATTCTTTTTGACAAAAGATCATCAAACAAAAGGGAAAATATCTTATTCGTTAAAGTTCATTGCTCAAATAAAAAAATTGGGCGCTATTTCACCTTAAAATACCGAAATTACTTTCTTGCCAACCCAATACATCTCGTTTGAGATGCAGGTTCAGCAAGCTTCGTTCAACCGGAAGCCATTTTGAGTCGTCAGATCAGGGGAATTCATTCCAATCGAGGGGGAAATGTTACCCCCTCTCTGTCAGTACCGGATTAGTCACGTGACATTGTGACACGTGGGGAATGATGTCGTAGTAGGGCAAGGTGAGGAGACAAATCTTAATCTAGCGATTCTGGGTTTCAGGTGAGCGATTTTTTTACATAAATTATACGATTCGTTTTGATTGTGTAGACTGATTAACATTGATGTATCTTGAAATAAGAAGTTTACAGACTATACTCCACCAAACATGATTTTAAAAAGGATTTTCCAGGATCAGTGTCTGTAGCGTATTTGTACACTTCGTCCTCATTATGCATAACGATTAACAATTCTATAAGACCGATATAAATGCCGTGGATTGTCGTGGATGATTAATTGACCGAGCCATTCTTGTTCGGTTTTAATTCTGCTCACCGATCGCCGACTCCGAAACAAATGGTTGCCAATCTCCATAATACCGGCGCAACAATAGAGAAGTGATTTGTAGACGGCGACGCATGCATAACACTCTCCTTTGAGGACAAAGTATCCGAAGACAGAGGTATGGAAATGCAACGGGGATATACCGCGATGGTTTATTCACCATATAAAGTAAAACTTATTACTGTGGAGTGCCGGAAATTATTTTCTTCAGAATTAGAATAGTGCGAACAATTTTTTCAACATCGATATTCCTCGACCTTTGTGTGATGAAATAGACTACGGATTTCATGCATTTATGGCAGGTGTAACTCAAAAGAATAAAAAGATTTAAACGGTTTCAACAGCGTCGAAATACTATTTTGACCATATGAAAAATTATTAATGAGGAAAATAAATTCTTATTTAGCTCCTTTAGATTGCAATTGATGTATACAAACTATATAAAAAAAAATTTTTAAACCACGCTTATATTAAAATTCACTAAAAAGGAGAAAATAATTTGTTTAGACATTAGTGACTACAAATAAAAGCGTGGACCGCTAAACTATATTGACGTAATCTTCGTGGGCGCTCCACGCTTTTATTGATACTGACTAATGTCTAAAAAAATTATTTTCTCCTTTTCAGTGCATTTTAATATAAGCGTGGCTTTTAAAAAGGTTCTTTTATATATTTTTTTTATTTTCTACTGTTTAGTCTTTCTAGAAACGCAAGATATGGATGAGGGTATGACTCCGAGAGACGACGTCTCTTTATGGAGTCCGAAATTGTACGAAATGGAACTGAATGAACGGAACACCACAACCACACTGAGCTCCTTCGGTGTGAAATGGGTCAGTGGAGTGGGGATAAGTCGAAGTGCGAACGCGTAGTGGAGTAGGGAGCGCTGGCGCGCGGAGTGGGGTTCGCTGAACGCGATGACGAACTACTGGGCGTCGCGCGGCGAGGTGTGACGGTTAATATTAATATCTTTTTTCTCCCAGACGCAGTTTTTTTAAAAATTTGTTTTTTAATATTGCATTGTCGTCCAATTCTGAGCTCTGTTTAAAGTTTCAAGTCTCTAGCTCATCGGGAAGTGGTTCAAAATTCGATTTCAAGATTTAACGCATTCAATAACAACAACTCGGCAAGCTAATATAAGCGTGGTAAAAATTAGTGTGTAGTAAATAATTTATACGAATAATGTACGAGGTAAGAAGAAAGTGAAAGGTTTCAAAATTTTCATAAAAATTCATCGAACTTTCACATTCGCATTTGTGCTTCCGAAATCGAAATAACTTTTTCTTCGAGCAAACACTTGCCCGGTTCTTTGTACATTCGTTCGCCAGTACGAAGGTTGACTGTTCGCAAATATTGACAGTTCTTTCCGCGATATTATTGTGGCAAGTCCGCAGTAAACATTGATTAACTGGCGACGTTAATCAATCAAGTGCACGCATGCACGCCGCGCCGTGCTCAAACCCAGCCATTAATTTCTTCATACAATTACGCGCTATTCTACCTAAACTCGCGGCGAACGTCCGCAACTTATCGTGCAGTATAACCACCTCGTTACAATCGTGCCATGGACTCACACTTCCGCTCATGTGTACCAGGACACCTGCCTCGCACGAAGAAAATGTGATATTTCATGAAAATTACATACTTTGCAGCACGTTTGTTGCCCCCTTCCCCCCTTCTCACTGTCCCCAACACCATTGTAACTAGACTGCGAATATTTATGTATTTACAGCGTCGTCTCCTAACCAGCGAAATGTAGCACAATACAAATTTCAACAAAAGAAAACATTTCACGCGTTACCGTGAACAATAACGCCTCTACCGCGAGAAATAAAATTTTAATTTCCATATTTCCATGTAATTCAGTGGCCGATGCGGGAGGCAAGGTTCAACCTGTATACAGATGATTTATTCAACGTTTACAACAATTATGCACTCAAATTTCATCGATAATTCTAAAACGATTACTATTATAATGAAAACAGTGGTTAATGCAGCGGTGCTTCAGCAGTGATTGCAAATCAGATATTACTGGGTATAGAGATGAATGGTTTCTCGATCTCAGTGTTTAGTAACTTCAATTATTGTTAGTGATTTGATTATATGGGTGCTGGCAATCCTCGGATATCGTCGATTAACGAAACCGTGTGTATGTCTATTATGCTTTTACACCGACCTAGCCAAATGTGAAACAAATAGTTCACAGTTCCTCCAGTAACCAAAGTACGAGAACACCAGAATACAGTTTCAAGAAATAAATTTTTCCTCAACCTCCCACCTCTCGTAATTGATACAAAAATTGTCACGTTGCATAACAATCTTTACAGCCGCAACGCGCGCACAGGGAGCGCAAACCGTCGCCCGCTACAAAGTAAGTGGACTTTTTATTACGCAATATTTACATTTCGTTCGCCGCATACAAATAATGCAGATCAATAGATCCTACTAGCGGCGTCGTTGTCTGAATGGCGGCTACGTGCCGTTCCTCCAGACACAACAATTCGCAGCATAAGATTCGCACCGACGAGTTCCAAAGAGCACTGGAAAACTGTTACGGAACACACAGGAAATGAGAGAGAGAGAGAGAGAGAGAAGGGAGACATTTCGAGGGGAAAATTCCAGGTGTCGCGAGTCGCCGGGAACCAACGCCGGTGTATCGCGACTTAATTAGATGCCTGGCCATCGAAAAACCGCGACAGTTTAAAAGTAGACAAGCGTGCTAATGGTAACGAGCGGTAATGTAATCCTTTTTAAGCGGCTTTCGCTGTTAGGGAAGCGAGAAGAAAATCAGCAGCTGCGGCGTCGGTAATTTCCATAGAGCTGTCGCGACACGGCGTCGTTGCGGAGCGGTCGATTCTTCGCGAAAATTCGACGGAAATCAATGTTCCTTCAAATCCTCTAAACGTGCTGTTAAACAGTTTACAGAATCGTGTAGGAAACGCAATGCACGGAGGGGTTGAGGCATTGCAAGCTGCTTTGTATATACAAAGTTGTTTAGACAGCGGATTTTATGGATTTATAACAATGAATAGGTGCAATTTACGACAGTAAGAATATTAGAAGAATTTAAACGTACTGCTATATTATTTTCACACAACCAGACATGTTAAAAAAGAAAATGAATTTTTATTTCACTCTGCTTTGTTGCAATTTAGGTAGAACATTTTCATTTTGCATAAAGATACGCTGTCTATTCCTGATGTAAAAATTCCGGTGTAAAAAACTATCAAACATGATTACGATGAATATGATGAGTACGAACTATCAAAGTACAGTGTTAACGTTTTATTTTGGTTTCTAATATATTTTCATTTATTTTAGGAGAACCTTAAGAGCGTCACAGAAAATACGTGTCCGTTCCCAACTCGGTTTTCGCGAGAGCTGAGAGCGCCGAGCGTCGCGGCGCGCTGGCGCCTCTTATTGCGGGGGTGGAGGTCCTCGCATTTTGATCGACGCTGTATGGACGCCGGAGCGCGGACGTCGGTTGCCTGGAGACGGGAAACACGGAGGAGCACAGCGAAGAATAGAAATTGGGCTACAGTCATGGTTCCATTTGGTCGGTACGCGGATTGCGTCGTCGTATTCCTGTTCGTGGCTCGATGATCGACGCCGACGCGAGCGTCGTCCTCAGCTCCGTTGTAATCTCGAGCCGTCTCGGCGTGGTCGTCGCCAGTGCGATGCGGGATCGAACGTATCCACCGGATGTTCATCACCCGCGGAGTGCGTCATAACCTCTCATCGTGCCCGTAAGCTTCGAGCGTCGACGACGAGCTCCGAAACGTAGCGATAAACCTGGGCTTCTCGATACGCCCTCTCTCTTTCTCTCTCTCTCTCTTTGTCGCATCCGGTCTCTCTCCCTCGTTCTTTCGCTGCTCTCTCCGTCTCTCGTCGCCAGAGAAGTGAGTTGTAACGAGTTTATAAATCCTCTATCCCGTAGACACGAGCCGACACGGTCTAATTAGCGGATTTCACGCGCGGGTTGCCGCGGCTCCGCCAGTGACACGGAAGTCCCCGATTTCTTTCGCCGGGGCGAGTATCGAAGCGACTCTCTGTATCGGACGTGATTCGTTTCCCCGATTTTTCGTTTTTCCTTTTCGGCCTTGTCTTCGTTTTCTTTCCTTTTTTTCTCTCTCTCTCTTTCTCTCTCTCTCGATTGCAAGGCGTCACGTGGCTCCTGTGCGCTCCATATGCGGCAAATGCGCGACCGCCGATGGCACACGCGTCGATTCCTCCTCCCACCCCCGCTGTTACCCCCTAGAGGGGTTGTTTTTAGCCCGTGTACCTCCAGCGTCGGACCACATCCAATTCCTGAAGTTGCGAGCGTACAATTTAATTGTGCGCGTAACAAAAGATCCGTACACACGCCAGAACCTCGATTATCTGATCTGAACAGGCGAAACATGAATGCTCGAATGTTGTTACAGCTACTCGGGTACAATGCTGTATTCGATCTTGATTAATTCGTTGCTCGAACAGTGTCGCATATGGATCGCCTCGGATCAAACTATTAGGGTGTCGCAAAAGTTCGTGTTGTTGACGATTAAGCCCTGTGTCGATATAATCAGATACCTGGCTACCCACTTTCAATTTCTTTTTTAACACTAGATTGCCTAAGCAAGTCATTTTGACTGCTTTTGAATTTCAATTAAAAAAATAATTATTTAAATAATGACACAGCTTCTTATAATTTTGTGACTTTTCTACAACATATAAATGGGTTAATTAATCATTGTTGTTGCCCCCCCTCCTTCACTTCCGGCATATATATATGTGTGTTATACCTATATTGCCGAAAAGCAGTCATTTTGACTGCTTGGAAAAGACCAGTTCGGCTCTGGATTGGAATAACATGATAACATACAAGTTCATGATAAATTGTCGATTTCGACATATACTTGATAAGTTGCAGTTGTTCAATAACTAAAGTTATTGTTATTGTTATTCGAATCTTTATGCCAGGCCTGGCCACGCGCTTTGTTCCCTTTGAACGCGCTGTAACGTAATTCAGATGGGAAGGAGGATCACTGAGTGTATGATCTCATACTGTAATCGATACGGCTGCGCACGTGTTGCATTTTTTTTATTGTTAATACTTATTAATAACTTGTTATATGACTGTAAGTGATATAAAATATATTAAAAATTACTGATAAACAAATTTCTTTGCGCATTAGTTATTTTTTCACAATGCAGTCATTTTGACTGCTTTCAGGCAATATAGGTATATACTAAGCTCCCGTCTTTCTAGTGTTAAAACTATTTTCACTTGTTTATCGACAAATAGCAGAATTATTGTTATAGACAAACTTTCGGTACAGCTATGGGTTCACCTATCTCTCCAGTTGTTGCTAATTTAGTAATGGAAGAATTGGAAAATGTTTCCATCGCCAAGTTGCCATTTGATCTGATTTTCTACAAACGTTATGTAGATGACATTGCAACTTGTGTAAAACCAGATCAAATTGATGTATTACTTAAAACTTTCAATGAATTTCATAATAGACTACAGTTCACATATGAATTAGAAGAAAATTCATGTCTAAACTTTCTTGACATTAGTATTATTAAAACAGAATCTTTCTTAAAAACCAACTGGTACCACAAATCCACTTGGTCTGGCAGATATATTAATTTTTTCTCAGCCCACCCACTTAAACACAAAAGGGGCTTAATAAAAGGCTTGGTTGATCATGCTATATTACTTGCAAACCCTGAATACAGATTTGATAATTTAACTCTTATCAAAAAAGTTTTAAACCTCAATAACTTTCCTAATCACTTTGTTACAAAAATCATCTCTGAAAGAATCTTTCAAATTTACCATCCTTGTTTAGTCGAACAACTAAAACAGGAAAGATTCAAAAAAACAGGCCCAATTGGTTTTAAAAACACAGTGCTACTTCCATTTATTAACAATATTTCATTTGACATACAAAGAATCTTTAGAAAAGTAGGTATGCACACTATTTTCAGTATACCCTCATATTTAAAAAATTTTTTCCCTCCTATTAAAGACAAAATTAATTTATTGAAAAATTGTAACTTAATTTATGAAATACCATGTAAAAGTTGTGACTTGACATATATTGGACAGACTTCCAGACAATTGGACAAACGCATAACCGAGCACAAACATAACATCTTTTTACCTCCTGCTAAACACACGGCATTGACAAAACATTCAATTGAGTTTGATCACCCTTTTGATTTTGAAAATGTAAAGATCATTGACAAAGAATCTAATTTACAACGCAGACTAATATTGGAAACAATTCATATGATTAAACAACAAAGCGTAAATCTTAGGTATGAAACACCTAAGATCCATGACTACTACGCGGCATTACTGAATCAGTAATGTTTTTATGATGATGTTTCCAATACATTAAAAAGTCTTTTTCTTTTAGATTCTGCTAAGTAAATGTTATTTACAAAAAAAAAAAAATTGTTTATTTTTTCTCCTTACAATTTATACAAAGTTGATTTTTTGTATCACACAAACTTGTAAAACACCAAGTTTGAAAATAAGACATATTGAGTTTAATTTTTTCTTTATAATATATTATATGTATTTTCCGTTCACAATTTAGAAAAAGGGTTTTCCCTTAATTTGTGATACAAACTCATTAGAAAATTATATTTAATATCAAAGAAAATCGATGTAACCATGAGGTTACATTTGAAATTGCCGCCAGTTTCGTCCATGCATCATTATGGATCGTTATCGATCCACCAATCGTTGACGAGTTCTGTCACATATATGTCACAGCACTCTTACCGTTTGAATAGCATGTGCCCAGTCACACATCTGCCACCATGAGGTTTAAATAGTATTCATACTAACTTCAATAATTGTTATAATGTATTGTCCATTTTTCTGCACAACATGTAAGTATTATTTATATACGGGGTTGTGGTTTCCTTTAATTTTGCATACTGTTATATCATTTAAAATATTTTCCAGACGCAATAATGATTCTTTGAAAAAGATCCACATCGGGATCGAAACGTTAGAAACATGTAATAATTGCACATTTGTTGTTGTTCTAAAATTGATCGAACCTGGCGCCGATAACATTTAAAGTTTAATTATTGTAGACTTCGATGTTCTTGGATGATCAGAAAATTTACGTTTGCGGCATAAGAAAAGTATGCATTGAAACTATAAATTGCAACGTCAATGGATATTGCACAGAATTTAGACAAAAGATTTAGTTTCTTTTATTAATGATTAAAGGGAAGAAAACATTTTTATACTTGCGAAATTTTTATTTTGCACGAGGACACCCGTTGACTACTCATGTAATTGCTACTTGAGAATGCAACCTGCGGATCTTTATGCAAAATAAAAATTGTCTGCATCGATTGCAAGAAGTAGAAATTAAATTGAATGTTATGATTATGATTTTAACAGAGGAGAAATTTATATATTGACATGTTCAATTTTGAAAATTTGTCAGCAATTTTGAATTTCATATACTTAATTTTACTATAAATGCATGAAGATCCGCAGTCTACTTACAATGATCTAATGCGAACATCTGCAGCCTTGTTTTTCCATGCTACATCTACCGATAAAATGTACTTTTCGCAGCGTGTTGTTTCCATTATACAACTGGTTTTTCAGCATCGGACCATGGTTGCGCAACAACCAACCCCGCTGCTCTTGACAATTCTCCTCCACAGTTGCCCAGCCGTTTCCTTCCGTAATTATGATTGCGGTGTTTATTATTTATGTTATCATTAACGCGCGACCGTCCCAGCCGCGCCCTCCGACCGGGATCGTTTTTCATAATTTTTCATTTAGCTTTAATACGACGAATGAATTTTTCAGACAGGATCCTCTGCGACTTGCATGGATGTTTTCTTGGATTTTTCGGAAAGGTGTACAATTTCGAGGTGGGGGGTGAAAGGTATTCGCTCGGACAAATTAAATTTCTATCGGGCGCGGGGGGTGGATTTTGGTAACCGCGTGAGCGAAATGAAATTTTGTATTTGTTTGCGTAAGATATTAAAACTCCGCATTTTTATTTTGTTTGAGCCGTGAGCAAATCTGTTTTTAATCGTGCTTTTCAGTAGGCAAATATGGAAATTGATTCAGCACCGAACATGCATATTGACATCGGGTTACTAGCTCCGGTTGGTTTAATTTTTTGGCTGTTTGGTTTTGTTTTAATTTCATCATTTTGTAAGTTAATCTCATAATTGTGTGCGTTTCAAGAAGTGAGTTGAAAACAATAACATTAGCGCTTCTTAATTCTCTTAAACTTTCTACCATGTTTTCGACCTGCAGATTTTTGTCATAAACGCATAAAATCCACGATCTGCTAATGACATTCACCATTAAGCTGAAAGCTATGAAATTTCAACCGTGTACATATGTATAATAATATTGCATATATTATCGCTTGAAATAATTGATCCACGGTAACAAAAACTGTGTGCAGGTTGAAAGTGTACACTTTGCAGCAGGAAATTACCGACCAACAAATGGTTAGTTTTTAAAACTGCTGATTGGTCGAATTGACCTAGTAAAATGCCTAATAGAACTCTTTAAAATGCCAAGAATAAAGTGCAGTTGCACTTGGCGGGTGCATCGGTGCATCCATACAAAGAATGAGGTCATAGAAAGTTAGGACGTATCATAACATACGATTTCTTTCTGTATCATCTTTTTATATTTTCACTTAACAAAGAGTAGTTCCTTCCAATTCTTATTCAGCTTAGAAATTTTTACTATTTTTACTTTAAAAAGAGCAGTAAGTTGTCCCAGTCCCCAGAATCACCGTGTATAATGCAATCGCTAGCGGTTGTCCTGAATGGTTTAAAGTCACCGTCAAAAACCGACTTGCTGGCCGGTCCACAATTCACGCGGCAATTAACCGGCGCGGCGTAAGGGCTAATACGGCCGGGAATGTCTTTGTTTATTTATGAAGTAGAGAACGAGGAAATTAACCGGTTGAGTGGGTGCGCGGCTCGATCGCGATGCTCGCATTCCACGTCGAAAAGTGCCACCGCAGCGGTCTGCGGAGTTGAATTGTTTGGTGCGCTCTCGGATCCGTGCCGCAGCGCGTCATTAGCATTATTATTGGAAGAAGTTTAAACTAACCCCGAAAACTTTTGTGCCCGGCAATCTTCGCAGCAGCTAAACGTCACCTACTCATCGGGGAACTATAACTGCACTGCTACCACCGCGAGGAACATCGTGATCGCTTCATTTATACCATTTCATTTCAAACGAATTTTCCATACGGATTTCTGGATTATTGCGCGACATTCAAACTGCGCCCGGGCTGCACGGTTCGAACGTTCTGGCCGCGTATTATCGGTATACATTCACGAGCGTATTTATTTGCAAAAATCTCCCATCAATATTTGATTGAACGCGAAAAAAAAACGAATTATATAATTACTCCCGATGCGGAACTCGAAATAATTCTATGTTTTGTGTGAATCATTTTTATTTCATCGCGAGGTCACAAAAAATAGTAGATCTACACGATATAAGAAACAGCACGGACCCGAGGGTTTTTCTTATAACAAGGCTTTACTGTATTTCAAACTGAATCGTTTTAGTTTCAGTGATGAGAACTTGATTGTACAGTGAAGTCGCGTTTACTGTCCGCGATCGGATCGCGATCACTGTCCAGTGCCTACCCACTCCACTGCAGAGTTGTGCTAATTCAATTACATTGTAATTCAATTACGTAATTGAATTACATTGTATTTCAATTAATAGTAATTCAATTATGTCGTAAATGAATTACTATATAATTCAAATACAACGTAATTCAATTACTAAGTATTTTAATCAGATTTGTAATTGAAATGCAATATAATTGAAACACAATGTAATTGAAATACAATGTAATTGAAATACAATATAATTGAAATGCAATTTATAATTGAATTACAGTATAATTGAAATACAATATACTTGAAATACAATATAATTGAAACACAATGTAATTGAAATAAAATATAATTGAATTACAGTATAATTGAAATACAATATAATTGAAATACAATATAATTGAAATACAATATAATTGAAATGCAATGTATAATTGAATTACAGTATAATTGAAATACAATATACTTGAAATACAATATAATTGAAATACAATATAATTGAATTATAGTATACTTGAAATACAATATAAATGAAATATAATATAATAAAAATACAGCTCTCCAAATTATAGCCCAGAACTTGGAAGAACTTGCGATATATTTTTATATTTTTCTTTCATATACAGTAACCACGGGTTCACTGTCGAACAGCCGTGTTCTGCACGGACAGTATTCCCGCAGTGACATCATTTTTTTCACAATGTAACACCAATATTTAATCTTTTTTATTTTTTATTATTATTTTATGGAACTTTCGCCAACATATTCGTGGCATTTTTCTAATGCAAAATGGTACCAAACACGATATAATTTCAACTGTATTTAGTGGTGTAATCGACGATGAAAGTTTCGAACGCAACAAAGAATATAATTGAAGTACAATGTAATTCAATTACAATGTATTTTATAATTGTGCTCCATTGCAATTACGAATTACATTGTAATTTAATTGAATGAAGATCTAAATTATAAATTACAACATAATTGAATTACAATTTAATTCAATTACTTTGTAATTATAATTCTGGAATAATTCAATTGTAATTCTGCACAACTCTGCTCCACTGCCATGCTGTCCTTCTCTACGTTCGGCTTTCTTTTGAACTCTCGGCGCGGTCGGCTCGGTAGACGCAGTTACAAAAAAAATAATGTCGGTATGCGATCACTGTCCCTGCAGAACACAGGCTGTTGGACAGTAAACGCGACTTTCCTGTAGTTTGTAATTTCCTAAGAAAAGAGCACATTTATATCTATTGTATGCGTATATGTTCTCCAATAACTGTGCATTAACATAACCAAAATAGAATTTTATTTCGGTTTCAAGGAAATTAATAACATACATATATTTATTAGATTCTGTTCAGAATCTTCATCACACGAGTCAGACACGATATTGTAGGTCACCGATCAAAATTTCTTGCGAGAGTATAAGTTTTTCGATGATTTAATCGCCGCGCTGAAATGGCGGAGTGCATTCGGGTTTTCTACGGGTGGTTCTATTGCAGATCCCTCAGTTATCTTGTTAACACGGCGGATTGATTACTTTTCTAGCTGGCGTTGTGTTCGAACACGGGTTGCATTTTTCTATCGGGAACCGGTGACGAGTTCCCCGATTCGTCGTTTCTGCTTTGTTCTATATTTCAGTGATTTTTCATTTTTATATATCGGTTTTTTTTGTACCGTGGTTGTTTGACGCTGCCGACTCCCCCCCCCCTTCCCCCGTGGAAAAAGTAGCTCGGTCAAACTAGATGCGCATAAACGACCACAAAACAATTTGGCACCGGTCCAGCGGCATCGGCGAATTGTCATAGTTCGCTTCGTTCAGATTTGAAAATTTGCCTACGGGATACTTGTGCCTCTGCTCGAGCCACCGTCTCGTCTCGTCGTCAGATCCTATCATCTCGTCGAGAGGACCGAATAAGAGATTCGAATTCTAGTTTCTTATCTGAATTAATTTTTTAACCACTGTCGTGTATAAATGCTAATACGATCGGCCCCGTGTTTAAAACCAGAACCGTACTTGATTAGATCTCGCAGAAATACGAGAAGAACCAAGAAGAAGATCGAATCTGCTAACTAGTTAATTCGTTCTCTCGATTGTTCTATTTGCGAAATACGCTCCTTGGATGTACCCATTTTTAATTATACTCGGAATTCCTTGCGAACATATTCCTTCTTCTGACAAAGCTTTTTGTAGGGTCCAATTTAGACTCTCTTTGTTCGCTACCGCGCTGGAAAGTGACTACAGTTAATTCATTTAATTGTTCTTGTTTAATTCCACCGCCAAATTCATATTTCACAAATTACTAAAATAATTATTATACCGAGATATATATTTCCACTGTTACGGGATTACGGGAGAGTCGAGCACTCCGGAGAGAGCCTGTTTAAATGAAAATAAAAGGAACAATGGGGCCCACTTTCTCGTAAGGGTCTATTATTGTAAGCTCGGTGCACTTGTTGAGCGAGATTCGAAATTAATTTATTGATACAACCACTCCTCGAAGTTCAGTCCTTGCGTTCGTTTCAATTTTAATAGTATGAAATGCGATTTTCGTGCGGAATTTTGCGAATATGTTTAAATATATTTAATCTTCTGTGCGCTTGTATTAAATTCGCCCTTCTACGTTTTCGATACAGTAAAATTCGTCATTTTTATCAACGTACCTCAACTTATCTGGAGTTCATATAATTTTCAATGATTTCGATTGAAATAATAACTTGAAAACTGAATTACGTTATCGAGCGTAGTCGGTTCACGAGAACAATACCTGCAATCGGAAAATAGATTCAAAAATCCTCAACTGCAAATGAATGCGCTCTCTGTTCAGCGCTTAATATAAAAATATCGACGATCTATGCGACCGTCTGTCAGAGTTGGGCAAAAATTTAATCAACGATTAACGAATAAATTTCTACTTCAATCGTCAATCTCAATTAACAATGAATCTCCTAGTTTAGTCTTGTTGCTTAATATACTCCTAGTTTAAATACTTATTAATCGTTAATTGAGAATAACGGTTAAATTTCTACTGTAGACGTTAATTGCGATTAACGATTACATTCCTTTCAATTGTAATCGGATAATCGATTAATGATTAATTGCTGAAACTTCGAAATGAAATACGGAATCAAAACTGTACGAATACTGAAAAAAATATAAATTGAGTTTTTATTGAGATATATTTCTGTCAATTCTCCATCTCCGCTCTCTGTCTCTATCTCCCTCCTTAATACAATTTATGGATAGATCGTATGGCGATTAACTTCATCAGACGATTGAATCAGTCTCCGATTTCTCGATGATTTCTTCTTTTAATCAACGATTGACGATTAACTCTTCATCAAACAATTGAATCAATCGCCGATTTTTCAATTATTACTTTTTCAATCGTACACATTATTCAATCAATCTTGATTAAAATTTTAATCGATTAATGCCCAACTTCGCCGTCTATAACATTTCCGCGAGTCTGGATATTCGTAGAACGCGAGGATTAACCGGTAAACCAGAAATACGAGGAAATCTAGGTAGGATCTCCGGGCGCAATTATTTTTGAGACAGTAAAAAACGGTGGATTTGGGAAAATCGTCGAGAACGAAGCAGAGCGGGTACGGGCGAAACCGAATTTATTCGTTCAATAACCGCGTGTTCGGTTCGGATAAAAATCGGGTCGGCACGATTCTCGGGAATCGGTTACGTAATAAATCGGGTTGTCTTCGCGGTTAATTAGAGCGGCCCAAAGGATGGATGTTGTCCAAAGTGTGCGATCTCGCTTGCGTCTTGGTCCCCGAGCGTCTTTAAATGTAGAAATCTCGTAACTCTATTATGCGGAAACTTCGAGGCGCGGCATTGCTTGCACGGCTGGTAACGCTAACTCTTGCAAACTATCCAAGCAGAAACACGTAATGAGACTACATGTCAATGGATGGCACCACCGATGTATAAACCCGAGGCCGCCGCACAGTGGGCCGGATCGAACAATTTAGTGACATTTTGTTAAGACTAGACCGGATCTTTATTTATTTATAGCAAAATTCAGTAGACGAAATTCAAAATTGTTGGTAAATTTTTTAATTTGAAGATGTCAATATGTGATTTCTCATCTATTCAAATCATGAAGGGGAGAAATAACATTCAATTTAGTTTCTATTTATTGCAATCCGTGCAGATAATTTTTATTTTTCATAAAGATCCGCAGTCTAGTTATAACTTTTATTAAATTAAATTAAAATTAAATTAAATGTTATTAAACAGGGTAATCAGGACACTTCGAAGAAAACCAGCAATCTTTGGCTGAAAAATACTGCATTCCAATTGTCTTTTTTTATGCGATTTGTTTCGTGCGATCTTTTTTGTGCGGCATATGAATATCAGATCAGATCAGCAGGATATCTCGGAAGACGTTGTCGTTATCAAAAAAAGTGTTCCTACAAAAGTTGTTTGGTATGACAGGCTACATTACGTAGTATTAATTGTTTTCTTGTGGGTGAAAGGTGGAGGACATTCCAAGGTCACCTTCATTTTTTTAGTGGTAACATCTACTTTCTGTATCATGAATCGATAGACTATCGAATTCTGAGTAAAAATGTATTGACCTCCATATGTCCTAAATCTAATAGTTAACGAGATATTATCGAAACAATTTTCTTTTTTCTTTGGATAATATCTCGTTAACTATTAGGTTTAGGACATATGAAGGTCAACACTTTTATACTCAAAATTTGATATTCTATCGATCTATGGCATAAAAAATAGGACATTCCATTAAAAAAAATCAAGGTGACCTTGGAATGTCCTCCACCACTCCACCCACAAGAAAACAGATTAATACTACGTAATGTAGCCGTCACACCAAACAACTTTTGTAGGAGCAGTTTTTTTGATAACGACAACGTCTTCCGAGATATCCTGCTAATCTGATATCTGATCTAATATTCATATACCGCACAAAAAAAATCGCACGAAACAAATCGCGGAAAACAAGACGATTGGAATGCAGTATTTTTCAGCCAAAAATTGCTGGTTTTCTTCGAGAAGTCCTGATTACCCTATTGAATAACATTTCATTTAATTTTTTAATTTAATTTAATAAAAGTTATAACTAGACTGCGGATCTTTATGGAAAATAAAAATTGTCTGCACTGATTGCAATAAATAGAAACTAAATTGAATAATAACTTTTGTAGGAGCACTTTTTTGATAACGACAACGTCTTCCGAGATATCCTGCTGAACTCATTTCAACAGGACACCCTGTATATGTATGTATTGAATTATGTACATTTTGAAAATTTATTCATGTTTAAAATGAGAAATTAAATTTTTTAAAAATGATTCCATGTGTAATTTAAATATTTATTTTGTTTGGAAAACACTTTCTCGCTATTTCGTAAAGCTTTTACATATTCTCTAAGTGAGACTATTTCATGCAGTCCCTCTCCACCGCATAAAAAAAAATTTTCTTTAATATGTTGTGAAAAATTATTTGTTATAGCTATTTATGAAGTTTGTGAATACTTTCTTGGAGTGGTTTTTTTCTGCGGTCCCTATCTACCGCACAAAAACAGGCTTGACTGTATAGTTTTTATGGATAAACATTAATTTTTTCAACTTCGATGTTGATGGACATTTAAGAAGCAATACAAATTCATTAGAAATCGATATGAGAAAGTCGACTTGTTCGCAAAATGTCACTAAATTCTTCGTTATAGTCTCGAGGCGTGCTGTTCTCGAGCGAACGGTGCACTCGCGAAACGTTATCGGTCGCTGCACTTCGAGCTGCACGCAGCAACTAGAGCCGGGGTTGTCCAGCCGAATCCGACACGAAAGCATCCTCCCCGTCCTCTTCCCGGCTTGTTACCGTGAAATATTTATCGCGATTCATTATTGATTCAGTCCCGCCAAGACAGCAACGAACGCGCGCCGCGTTCGCCGTGTTTTATCAGCTCGTTCCTGCGAAAGCTCCCTTGCCGGACTGTTTGTCAGAATTAACATTGTTTTGCCCCGAACAATGGCCACCGGGACTTATTTCCTTTTGCCACCGAGGCTTCGGTTTGTTAGAGATAAAATAATAACCCGTTCAAATGTGTGCCACCTTTCCCGATCCCCGCGATATGGATTTTCGGGTCAGGGGATTTAATATAATGCTCCCGGTATCGGTCATCCCATTTACGGCTCGCTTAAAAAATATCGGCGAGCCACTTGTTCCCGAACCCTGCTCACTCTCTGCCTTTCTCCTTCGAGGAAGATCGCTCTGAGCAACGTGTACCTATCCACACGCTCTCCGGGCCCGACACTGCGAACACCAGATTTTATCGAATTTTAATCGCGTTTTTATGTCGGCTCTGATACAATAAATGGTACACGGAAATGATTTTATACGCCGATACGCGAGCCAATGCTGGCTGGGATTACGAGGGACAATGATACCGAACCGGGCAGTATTTAACGAGCCCTTAATACGTGCAGTCTGGTTTGCACAAAAGACCGTCATGAAAAATATTCTCCGGGGATTGATGATTTGCAGAAATGTTCGCTGAGGGAGCTATTCGCGCGAGTTCTTTCGAATTATTCTAGTTGGGGGAAACTGGATTCGGAAACTCGGAGAAATTGAATCGCGGCATTTTCAACTTGCACCTTGCATTTCGATGAAGTCTGGTGATTAACTGAAAAGTTAAATGGTGGTACCGCTTCAAAATTTCATGTAAGAGCATTCTCATCGTTCGCGAATAATAAATGGACACGCAGGGCGTACTGGTTTTTTAGGATCGGTGAGAAATGTCTCCAATGTCTCAAATGTACTCGAGGGACGATTGAGGGTCGAGCCTCGAAGGGTAGGCGCTTTTTAAGTTTTCATGGCAGACATAGATCCATTCAAATCCATACGTATCAATCTTCTTTTATACGTTTTTGAACCTACCTTTTTTTAAGATTGATGTTACACCTCTCGTTTTACTCGAGATAAATAGCTAGACTGGAATTTTCACGATTTTTGCAACGACGAAATTTTCAGCATGAAAATAAGCAGCGAAATCAAAATGCAATTAGAACCATTCAATAATTGAAAATCTTTACGCAAGATGACGCAAGAGGAGAATAAATTTCAAATAAACTTTTGTTTTGAGGGGGGCATATTGTGACATAATCATTTTCTGCGTGGGTGGAGGCATAGAGGACATTTCAAGGTCACCTTGATTTTCTTTTGCGGATCTTTATTCATTTATAGCAAAATTCAGTAGACGAAATTCAAAATTGTTGGTAAATTTTTTAATTTGAAGATGTCAATATGTGATTTCATCTATTAAAATCATTAAGCGGAGAAGTAACATTCAATTTAGTTTCTATTTATTGCAATCCGTGCAGACAATTTTTATTTTTCATAAAGATCCGCAGTCTAGTTACAACTTTTATTAAATTAAATTAAAAATTAAATTAAATGCTATTAAATAGGGTAATCAGGACACCTCGAAGAAAACCAGCAATTTTTGGCTGAAAAATACTGCATTCCAATTGTGTTTTTTTTCGCGATTTGTTTCGTGCGATTTTTTTTGTGCGGTATATGAATATCAGATCAGATCAGCAGGATATCTCGGAAGACGTTGTCGTTATCAAAAAAAGTGTTCCTACAAAAGTTGTTTGGTATGACGGGCTACATTACGTAGTATTAATTGTTTTCTTGTGGGTGAAGTGGAGGAGGACATTCCAAGGTCACCTTGATTTTTTTAGTGGAAACACCTACTTTCTGTATAATGAATCGATAGAATATCGAATTCTGAGTAAAAATGTATTGATCTCCATATGTCCTAAATCTAATAGTTAACGAGATATTATCGAAACAATTTTCTTTTTTCTTTGGATAATATCTCGTTAACTATTAGGTTTAGGACATATGAAGGTCAACACTTTTATACTCAGAATTTGATGTTCTGTCGAACTATAGTATAAAAAGTAGGACATTCTATTTAAAAAAATGAAGGTGACCTTCATATCTCTAAAAAATATTACATAAAAACAAAAATTTTTTTTGTATCGTATGAGCCCCATTTTACCATTCAATTTTGTCCTTCAGACATTTGACGTAGTTTTAAAAACAACAAAGATATTTGGGGTAACAACGTTAGGTGATTCATCCAGTGATAGACTGCTTTGTAATTTGAATAACCAAAAATTTTTGCCGTTTTCCTACATAATTCAGTAGATTCGGGCGAGAAAATACGAAAAATTCAAGTTTTTATCCCAGGAGATCTTTATGTCTTTATGGCATTTAAAAGTTTTCGAAAAATGCTGGAACGGAAAATTCGATAGAATTTCGTACGATTTTTATTTATTTCAGAACTACATAGGCTACTCCACTGAAAATAACATTTCATTTCATTCCACTTTCTTCAAAACCTACAAGCATTGAAAATTGTACAAACATCCGTATTGACAGGTAAAATTTCGACTTGAACCACTTCCATAATTATGGGCGCGTATATCATATTATATTTGCCACGATGGAGAAGCGTCGGGATGTATAGCGAGACGCGCGATAGGAAATTATGCAACGTAGCGGCGCGGCGCGCCGGTAATAAGGTGTCCGTGAAATTGAGACGTTTCTTCGAACTCGACCTTACAGCCGGCATAAGCAGCAGAGCCACGGGCATTGCGCGAAGCCTTACGTCGTGCAACTTGTTGATTCCGGGCATCGATTTTGCTAATTTTTCCAGTTGTCGCTTCGTCCGCGAAGCGCGTCCAACGACCCGACACCCGTTTTTCACGTTCCCACTGAAAATTATGCCGTTGTCCGCGACGCGGGATCGTGGGACAACAACGAAAAAAAAAGAAGAAATACTGTTTAATCCAGTTTTCCCCCGCTAAATACACGTTTCCAGTTTAACCGCATCGTCTACGCAACGCGGCACCAGGCCAGATGATCTCTGAAAATTGCGTCAAACATGGAGGTCACCTGCCGGCGCAACATACAGTCCGTCGAGAAAGGTCCGAGGGACGGAAATTGCACGGTTCGTTAAGGGATTTTAATAAAAGAAGTTCGTGGGAATACGTGTAAATTGGGTTCCTTTAAACCCGGCTAGAGGGGCGGGAGGTGGTTTAGTTTACCATTTTAAAATCTGGAACGGCGAGATTCTAACGGAGAAACCTTCTAAATAAATTTCATGAAAGTGCTGCTTTCTAGATATTGCCGGCCCGATGTAATCCTTAATTAGCGCGGTCCGACGTAATCCAATCTTTTTCATTCGGCTAATAAGATTTTGGTTTCTGAACAAATTCCGGCGCACAAAGCATGCCATGGATCCCGTGCAATTATTGTATAATCCGGCTAGCGGAATAGGAAAGATATCAGTCTAATCAAATTTTGACAATCTAGCGCTTCCTAGGAGAAATATACTGAAATAATACGCGAATCTTCTATATAATACCCTCGATGTCTCGTAAATGCAATTGTTCCATATTATTTCATTTTCAGTCTGCTCACCGGCGAAATATTTTTGGAGGTAATTCATTTTCCTTCATTTGCACAAGAAGGATTGTTTATTTGGTGTACGTGATACCGTGTCTGAAGCATTTCTGTAAGTACATTAAATTTTAAACAAAATGTATTCATTCATATTTTCCATGATCTCCATAACCAAGAATTTAAACACGGAGCTTGGCCAGTAAGTCTTTTCACATATTTTAATGTGTGCAGGATGCGTGAAAAGTAATGGTGATCCGTCCTAGGGGTGAATCTACACCTCTGGTTCGATGGACATTTGTAAGAGAAACTTGCCGCAAATTGTTTATAACAAAGAAAATTGTTGTTAAACTTTGTTTTTACATCGATACCTTCTACTCATCGAGAAGAGAAAATAGAGCTTCAGCACCGTAAGCAATCTAAAAAGTCAAATGACACGAAACAATCTAAAGTTCGAGTGTCTTGCAGCTAGCAGTCTGCGCCGCCGGGAGCCGGCTCCGGTAAACCGATTACAAGATTCTATGGAGACGGGCTTGCTGTCCAAAATTCCGAAGCGAAATTCCGCTCCCGATAGTGCAGCCGTCGCGTCAAAAAGTTTTTGGTAACTTATGGCAGCGTCAAGCGTGATTTAGTAAGCTGCATTGTGCCGGGTCAAGACTAATCGCGTCGTATACGTTACGACGTTAGGTCGCGATTGCGTGCCGCTTTTCGGTGAAAATTTTCAAGCAACTCATTTTTTCCACGACCAAATCTACAACAAATAAAATACAAAAACGGAAGAAAGCTTGATATCGTGATTCTTCATCATCTTCGCGAATCTTTTTTCACAAAAATCACTGAATTTGAATCTCCTTCTTCTTCTTTCTTCTGAACTCGATACTCGGCAGCCTGCGTCTATTTGAAAATTTCATTAATAAAAAAAATATATATTAAAAAAACTTTAAAAACCACGCTTATATTAAAATGCACTAGAAAGGAGAAAATAATTTTTTTAGACATTGGTGACTATAAATAAAAGCGTGGAGCGCTAAACTATATTGACGTAATCTTCGTGGGCGCTCCACGCTTTTATTTATAGTCGTCAATGTCTAAAAAAATTATTTTCTCCTTTTTAATGCATTTTAATATAAGCGTGGTTTTTAAAAAGTTTTTTTTTATATATTTTTTTATTTTACCACGTTTTTATTAGCTCGCTTTCTTGTTTGTTTGTCTGTTTGTTCGGTGGCAAATTTTGCAATTGATTTTAAACTAACTTCCTGATGAGCTAGAGACTTGAAATCGGTTACATGGCTCAGAACTGGATGACAATGCATTATTCAAAAAAAAATTGTTAAAAAGTCTATCCGTTTCGGAGATATAACAATTAAATATTTACCTTTTCACCCCCCCGCGAAACTACGTCACCGCGTTCAACGGTCGCCACGCCGCGCGACAGCGCTCCCTACTCCACTACCCGTTCCCTCTCTCACTCATCCCCACTCCACTGACCCGATTCGCACCGAAGGAGCTCAGTGTGCGTCAGTGTGCGTTTGAGCTCTGTGCGGTGTTTATAAAGTTACTACGTATTATTATATTATAATGTTTGTTTACCAATCGAAGGGACAGTTACACCGAGATTTTCGGTCGAACCTTTACCTTTGACATTTTACCACGGCGTTTCGTTATGATGCGGTCCCAATACCGTCTGAAATTTACTACATGTCTCTGTTCGAAATAATGTCTACAAAAGAAGGAGCAGTTCGTTAATGATGATTTTCACAGAGAAGTCGCCAAATCACCAGGTATGCCATTAAATATTTTACCACGTTTTTATTATGTCGCTTTCTTGTATGTCTGTTTGTCTGTTCGGTACAAATTTTACAACTGATTTTAAACTAACTTCTCGATGAGCTAAAGACTTGAAATTTTAAACATAGCTCAGTACTATATGACAATGCAGTATTTAAAAAAAATTTTTTTAAATTTACAACAGCCTACGCGTTTAGGAGATATAAACTATTAAAAATTTAACCGTTACACGTCCCCGCGCGACGACCGGTAGTGTCCACTCGGTTCCCACTCCACTGACCTGCTTCGCACCGAAGCAGCTCAGTGTGCGTTCGAGCTCCGTGCGGTGTTTACAAAGTTACTACGTATTAGTATACTATAATGTTTGTTTACCAAGCGAAAGAACAGTTACACCGAAATTCTCCTTCGAACCTTTATCTTTGACATTTTACCACGGCGTTCGTTTTCGACATGACGCGTCGCAATACCGTCTGAAATTTACTACATGTCTCTGTTATAATCTCATCAAAATGTTCAAAATCGATTATAAAATTTCACACATGCAAGACTAAAAAGCAGAAAATAATTATTTAAATAAAAATACATTTTTTAAAAATACCACGTTTTTAAAACGGACTAAAAAGTATAAAATAAAATTTTTAAAAACGCCACGTTTACAAAACGGACTAAAAAGTATAAAATAATTTTTTCTAGCCCCATACAGATTCCTAACCCCTGAAAATTTGTGATTGTGAATTTTTAATAGCTAAGAAAATACTTGTAAGATTTAAAACGAAAAACGTGGGGCGCAAGATAATACATAGTAAGGAGTGTAGAGAGTAGCTGCCGCTGAGAAATCTCGTACAACACTTCATATCATTTGCAGTGCAATAAAGTTGTTAGTGATTTAGTGTTCATTCATCAATTATCTATTGCATGCGCCCCACGTTTTTCGTTTTAAATCTTACAAGTATTTTCTTAGCTATTAAAAATTCACAATCACAAATTTTCTGGGGTTAGGAATCTGTATGGGGCTAGAAAAAATTATTTTATACTTTTTAGTCCGTTTTGTAAACGTGGCGTTTTTAAAAATTTTATTTTATACTTTTTAGTCCGTTTTAAAAACGTGGTATTTTTAAAAAATTTATTTTTATTTAAATAATTCTACTTTTTAGTCTTTTTAAATGGAACGCAAGATATAGTAATACTGGTATGAAATAGTAAGATATAGAAACGCAAGATATGGAAATACGCTAGATAGAATGAGGGGATGATTCTGAGAGACGACATCTCTTGATAGAGTCCGAAATGGAACTGAATGAACGGAACACCACACTAACTGAGCTCCTTCGGTGCGAAGTGCGCCAGTGGAGTGGGGATGAGTCGGAGTGGGAACGCGTAGTGGAGTAGGAAGCGCTGGCGCGCGGAGTGGGGATCGCTGAACGCGATCACGTACTACCGAACGTCGCGCGGCGAGGTGTGACGGTTAATATAAAAATTTTTTTTCTCCTAGACGCACAGTTTTCTTTAAAAAATTTGTTTTTTAATATTGCATTGCCATCCAGTTCTGAGCTATGTTTAAAGTTTCAAGTCTCTAGCTCATCGGGAAGTGGTTTACAATTCGATTACAAGATTTGACGCATACAACGACAACGGCAACATCGACAACTAGGCAAGCTAATATAAGCGTGAGTAAGCAGTGACGCAAATGATGCTTCTCGCACGCCATATTGCTTGAAATTATTGCACAGGACTGGAAATTCTTAGAGTGCTCATCAAGACTCTTCTTAAAACTAAAAGAACGCTCTTTTAGATGGCACTAAAATCGGAAAGTAATTCGAATTCAGTCACAAGTTATGATCGTAAAAAAAGTGGAAGGAACTTACTTGCACCTCTAATATTTTCACAAAGCTGCGACAGCTACATGATATGCTACAGCTACACGAATAATGCAAATTAAACCTCGTGAACGTAAGACTAGGACTTTTCAGGGCGATTCTGGCCAAGATTGATCTTGTTTCTTTCGCTTTTGACTATTGGAAAAGCCCGTCTTTGCATTATCGAGAACTAAGAAGACACATCTCACACCCTTTCAATCCTAGAAACGAGTCTACTAACCCCTTAAACGAGCACTAGCACGCGGATCGATTTTACGTGCGCGCGATCGCCGCGCCAAGCGTTAAAATATTTTCGAGCGTGGAAATCGTCGGAGTGAATCACCGTGAACAGGTTGAAGAGAGCATGAACACGTTGATGGCCGCTGTCGCATTGACGGCCCGTGACTACAATGGCGGACACGCATAATGCGAGCAGACTCGCCGTGCTCCTCCTCGCGCACAATGAGTGCAAAAATACGGGTTGCGTTTCGGGCTTAATACGCCCCATAAATGCCACCGGTATTTGCATAAACGCGGAGCATCGTTGTCGGATTAAAATTCCGTGCTACGGTCGGGCGCGGCAGGTCGGAGGATCTATCGATCCCTCCCAGATCGTGGCGGGGGATCGAAAGCACGAGCCGACACGCTCGCTCGCTCGCTTGCTCGGCCGAGCAACAACTGGCTCCTTTCAAGGCAGACGTTTTAAAAATTGAACACGAACCGACCAGACACGTTTATTGATTCATCTGCTCGTCCGCTCGCTGCTATTCGACCGCGATACGTCCGCTATCGGCAGCCGGATTACGCGAGACGCAGCTTCCGGTCGAGATTACGGATGCACACGCAGCCCCGAGAGCTCGCAAACGCTTTGCATCGGTTTGGCTTGATCGGTCATCTGCATTGTTTCTCGGTCACCAAGCTGCCTGGTGCTGGATTGCTGGTTTACCGTCAGTCGTGTAAACATTCGTACGCTCTTTATACATAAGTGGCTTTTCAAACGCGCATACGTGTAGTCGGCTAAATCGAAGAATTAGCTATTCGCAACTATTTTAGCATTGTTTCAACGATTCAAACGTCGGTCGCTCAGCGTGAATCGATTGTTTCTCGCGGGGCCCAAATCCGATAGTCCGAACGCAAAAACGTAAACGGTAATTCATAGTGATTAAAAAAATAAACAAATTCCGAGTACTTTTTAAACAGCGTGTTAAACGCCGCTGCATGCCGTCAATTTGTCTTTGGGTGTTCGACTACAGGTGGGAGAAAATTTAAGGGGTGGTTCTCTCCATAACAATATAAGATTAAAATAAAGAATAGAAAAATTGCGATTTCAACTACACTTTTTTAGTTATTATCAGTAAATCTACCATAACCGGTCAAAATGACCGGCTCCAATTTTTTATTTTACGATTACTGATATCATAAAAATAATTTCATAAGAAATGATTGTATACAGTGCCCGAAATTTCCATAAAGCCACCTATATTTCGACGTATTTTTTTTAAATATGTCAAGTTTACTACTTTTTCTCATCTACAATTATATTTAGTTGATGCTAATCGTAAATCTTCGAGTATCTGCTCGGAAATGTTCACCTTTTGGGTGTGTATACATTTTTTGCTGCACGAAGCGAAGCATAAGTGCGAAATTTCAATAAAGCCACTTAGTTTGTGCTTAGATTTCTGAGTGAATAAGTCCCGCTAGGTACAATAGAAGAAGTGTAACTACAATTGAAGAGTAAGGATTTGCGTAAAAATAGATCTGTAAATTTATTGAAATCGTAAAATGTTATATTTTAATTTCTCATTAGTAAAATGCCACGAGGACAATTGTTGACCAGTGGAGAAAAGGCATCCATTGATGCTTATAGGGACATGGGATGTTCTAATCGCATAAGTGCAAAAAAAATTAATCGATCACGTACCGTTGTAAATAATTACGTCAATTTGGGAAAAGATTACGGAAAAAACCTCCCCAAAGGGGGAAATCAAATGCTGAGCAAGAGACAGCATTCGTTGTTAATGACATCTGCATCAAAAGAATTGAGAAGTGCAGCACAACTTCGCGTTGAATTAGATTTGTCAGTAACTACGAGCGCGTACAACAAATTTTAAAAAGATCCAACCGATTTCACTGGACAAAAATGGTGCAGAAACTAGCACTCAAAGCAGAACATAAATAGGCTCGTCTTGATTTTGCAAAAACACACATGTCCTGGTCCAGAGAATGGGAATTTGTTAATTTTTATGATGAAAAGAAATTCAATTTAAACGGGCCAGATGGTTTTAAATATTAATGGCACGATTTAAGGAAAGAAAAAGACATAACAATGAGTCGCGACTTTGGTGGTGGTACATTAATGATCTGGGCTGCAGTTAGAGCTGACGCCAAGACACCAATCTGTCGTATTACTCCTAAAATGAATTCTGAAAAATATACGGAATTATTAAACACAATTTGAATACCATTTATTGAAGATATTAGACACGATAACTTCATTTATAAGCACGAAAGCGCTGCCATCCACACATCAAATTACATGAAGCAGTGGTTAGGTCAAAAGAATATCAGGGTTTTGACATGGACAGCTCATTCCCCAGATTTAAACCCAATAGAAAATCTTCGGGGGATACTCGCAAGGAAAGTTTATGGCAATTGAAAGCTACACAGTACTATTAATGAATTATGGAAAGCGGTGAACGAAACATGAGCATCTATTCAAGAAGACACACTTCATAGTTTGATTTCGTCAATGCCATCGTATTTTCGAAGATATTCGAAGAAATGGCAGTTCTACTAATTATTAATGTAGAAATAAGAAAAAACTTATTGTTCATTTTGAACCTACTTATTTAAAAAATATGTGGCTTTATAGAAATTTCGCAGTTTATTTTATGTAAAATCATATATTTACGTTTATTTTTTAAAATAAATATTATTTCTATTATTTCAATCGATATATGTGTATATATATATATGTGTGTGTGTGTGTGTGTGTGTGTGAGTGTGTGTGTTTTTGATACGCCTAAAATGAAATCATACTCAAATTGATCATAAGTACAGAATAATTATAAGATATTACCAAAAAACGTGGTGGCTTTATGGAAATTTCGGGCACTGTAGATATCTTTAATGGAGAAATAAAATCAATCTTGTCATTTTTATCTTGTCATTTTTTTATATTTGGTGTTAACAATCAAAAATCCACCTAAAATGCTGCAACCCGGCCAACAGAGCCGTACGTTGCGCACATCATACATATATGTGACAATCTCTCGTATGAAGTGATAGAAACATGCTTACCTTGGTTCTCAGTTGGGGCCCAAGCGAGGTGAAAATGTTTTAAGGATTCACTTAATTTGTTTTTAGAAAAACATTTTTTATATTGAAACATTTTCTTATCGAAGCATCGGAAATCCCAGAAAGACCTGACAATTAAAGACGCATTGATGTGTCTGATGATGATGACACTTCAGCTAGAAGCCTCTTGATAGCTTTTTAACGACTGCGTTAGGTCCAAACCAATCTGAACAATTTCCTTTACGTCGCAGTCCCGGAGAAATGATTAACTAACATGACTCGACGCGATTGAACAATCTGTTTGAGAATCGTCCATTATTTTAGCTTTGATTTGCGAAAGCAATAATCGTCGGCGAATAAAATATAAAAACTCCCGCGGCGGCGTAAAATCTTTGACAGCGTAGCCCGGTTCTTTTATTTCATCCGTAAAACACGCGCCTCATTAAAAAGTTTAATTGAAATAATAATTCTGGAAGCTGGTATCGCTACAATTGCATTGTATATTTCATATCGGTGCAATTAAAAAATATCTCGTATCGCAACAATTTCCAATCAGCTTGAATATTTATTTCGGTTACGTGTGCTTTCCCGGGTAAGACAGCATTTCGCGTGCGCACGTTTCTTCTGGAAATCACAGCTGCGTCTTGACCGCGGTAACTCGGTATTTCGATTACGCGAGTTCCGGCAAAAAGTCGTTGAATAATTCTGTCCCCGATCTACCGGCGATTACTAACTGAATAATAAAAACAGTCGATCCTCTTTTCCATTCGTTTCCCGGGCATATTCGCTTTCACATAATAGGATTGGTCGCGGGTCCCACGTGGTGGTGCAACGTGATCTTTTTCTCACCTGGCGAGCCGGGGAAGGTTGATGCACCTGGTGTGCACGATTCGCAACGGTATAAAAGATTCACCGCGGTAACGATCCTTCGAGCACGTCCATTAATTAACTGCGTAAACAAAATGTACGCACGGTGAGCCGCGCCGTTGCACACCGGGTTGTTAACCGGGCCGCGCGCGCGCGGCCTGCAATTTCTTCGTTATCAAAACGATCAGCGAGTCATTGATACGTTAAAACATTTCTACATGAAAAATACACGGTTCCCCGGCGAATAATATCGGATTGATACGTAAATAGAGAGGCAGATATATTGAATCGGGCTTCGTTATTTCGTTCGTTCCGCGCGTCATTTTTGCTATGAGCCCGGAAGGATTCGCCGATCCGCGGCGCGCAGCGTCGAAACGCGTCGCAGAAACGGATTAAAAGGACGTCCGCCTGTGGATATTCAAAACCAAATGAATTCTTTGCCATCGCGGAGGAGAGCAGTGCACACACACACACACGCGCGCGCGCGCGTCCGCAGAGCCAGAAACAAACAAACAAAAATAAAGTAGAACCGAACGAAAGGAAAAACGAAAAAACGCCCAGCCAGATAAATCACGCTTCGTTCGCGCGCACTCGCGAATTGTATCGCCGCGATTAAACTTCCGAAGCAGGTGAAATATACCGACATATTTTTACGTTTAAATTGAAGGCGATAAATAACGCGACATCATCGAACGAAAAATATCACGTTTGATCGTCCCCCGTATACATGTACGTACATTCCATATATATATACAATTTCTTTCTTTCTATTTTTTTCCTCTCTCGTTGCCTGCGATACGCGTGAGCGCGTGCGCGCGACGCGCACGATTCCCGCGACGATTTCCATTCGAAAGAATCGGATATTTTGTAATCGAAAAATATGCATATGTATGCGTGCGTACGCGGACACAGGAACGAGAGACAGGAAGGTTGAAAGAGGGAAAGAGAGAGAGAGAGAGACGAGGGGGGAGGCGTCGTCGAACCGACATTGAATCGGAGTAGAAAAGAATTGGTTGAATGGAAGAGAATAATGGTCTTTTGAAGCATAACACGGAAAGCCGATTTAAAAAAAACCGCGCGGGAACACAATGGCAGACCGGTCGAACCGATCGACAAATTTCTGAGGTGTACGCGATAAGGCACAATGGCGGCCACGACGTCTCCATCTTGAAAATTAATTCGACCCCCTGCTGGGAGAGGAGAGTCAACAACGGGACGATGGTCGTACCGGGCGTCATTAATTCCCTTGGACCTCGCGAAAATGCAAGGTGCATGAATCGCCCTCGAGAAGTATCTTTTTCATTGAGGAAACGCTGAGCTTGTTTCTTCCGTCGCCTCTCGACAATGAAGTAGCGCGAGATTACGTGGATCCAGCATTATTCTTGCGCCGCCTCTCTTTCCCTCTCTGTCGCGCTCGTTCCTTTTCTTCAGAAACTCACCGATATTCCGCGAACCGGCTCGACCGTTGCCGCTGTGGATCTCGAATGCTTCTTCGGGCAACGGTTACATAATTAAAATGGACAATGCGACGAGCAGAGGGAAATTTTTAACGAGTTATTTTCGCGAGATAATGTGAACTTCCCGACCGGAATCGCGGCTGTCTCCCTTCGACGCTTCATTTTCTCGTTCTCGAGTCGCGTTGCCGTGTGCGCGAGACGAGCTATCGTGCGTGTGAATCGCGCGAAAGCCGATTCGGCGATACCGAAACGCGTTAGTTTATTAATTAACAGGGTTACAGAATTATTGTGAATTAAAACGGTGTATCGTTGTATCGGCGGCCGAACGTGTAAACCGGCAGAGTGGCGGGGCACGGTGTGGTGTGGTGAAGCAACGATCGTAAAAATTCCCCGGGCGCGATTTTTCGCGATAATATACATAGATTTCCCGGGCCGCCGAAATAATGGAATAAAGTTTATATCAATTTGCGCGCGTGAACGTTTCCGCTTTCAGATATAATCTGCATTCGCCGCGTGCAAAACCAACCCCGCGGCCCGCGGCTATGCGCCGCCCTTATTACACGCCACCCACGCACGCTAATACCGTTGAAAGTATTTCACACGAAGACAGTTATTTACGCGGTTTATTTTCGTTGTAAAATTAAAGGAGAATTATTCGCCTGTTAGCCGGGCGCGCGCCCGCCGAATATACACAGCGTCCCCGACGAAATATTCGATGTAATTCGCGTTTGATAGTTGTTCGACTAATATAGACAGCAGAACGTTGAATGAAACTTCTCCGATGGGAAAATTAACATTCCCCGCTGTACGCTTGACAATTGTTTGTTCGCTCGATGGACCGAAAAATTCGCCGGTTAGAACTGTCGCCAACCCGGTAAAATTTCCTTTCCGGCCATGAAAAATTCCGGATTGTCTAATTTTTCGCGTGCACCACGTAAAATAAATTCCTTCGCGAGCGAAAATGCCGTCGTTGAAATGACGTTTCCGTAAGTGTGCACGATGCAAATTATCTTTTTTATTATACGCGGCGCTGTTGCACGCTCTTTCCGAGAGCTTTGCCCGTGGTCGCGTGCGAATTTTATTGTCTTTATTTATTCGCAGCTGCAACGAGAAATTCCGTTTTATAGAAATATCTGCATCGGCGATTAAATAACTCAGTCGGTTTAAAATGAATTCAATAGATTTGAAATCGGTATTAATTTGCCAGTGATTTAATCCTTTCAATGGCATCAATATTGTACAGTTAGTACTTGCAGTTACAAATACATATATAATTTCATTCAATCTACTTCTCTGATATGTTCTCAGCATTTTAAAAATTCCTTTTTTTGCTAAGAAACAGCGAGGCCTTCTCTGTGCGACACGAAGAAATTCGGGTACGTAGGAATCCATTGGGTAATTAACGGGTAACCAACAGTCAAGCTTTCGTTTTCATTAGTCACCAAGAGTTTTACATACTCGACTAACGTCGCATACCTGTCTGACAGGTATTAATAATAGGTATACCTACAGCTACAACTATGTAATTTCATTCAATCTACTTCTCTGATGTTATTATTATCCCAGCAAAAACATCCTGTAAACAGGAGCCAAGTTCCTATGGTCGTAAAAAGTTGTGAAATCAAACAAAATACACCCAAGTTCAGTAGCTTCGAAATATCTCTTGCAATTAGTTTAAAAGAACGCTATTTAATTTTTAAAGAGTTACATGGAGGGTTAAATTATTCAAACTTGGCCGTTACTTTTTAAACCAATGGCTATAAAAGGTGTTTAGCGGCCAAGTTTGAATAATTTAGCCCTCCATAACTCTTTAAAAATTAAATAGCGTTCTTTTAAATTAATTTTTACAAACGTTTTTTTCAGTATTGAAAGAGGTATTTCTAAGCAACGAACTTGGTCGTATTTTGTTTGATCTCACAACTTTTTACGGCCATAGAAACTTGGCTCCTGTTTACAGGATGTTTTTGTTGGGTTTTCATCAATTTTTGTTGAATCTAAGATTAACATTCTGCCGGCGACGCTCGGATCCGTTTGCCCCCCGCCGTTATAGACGATGCTCGGTGCAGTTTCTTTTGTTTACGTTAGAGCGATTGTTTTTTTCATCAGTATTTGTCGCAACTTCGAAGCTAATAAAGCGTATACTTATGTATGTTATGCTGCTATGTTCTACGTACCTATTTCGTAATGTTTTTTTTTCAATACAACCCCTTTAAGGTGTAAAATTTCAAAGTTTTATAATTGTTCCTTTCAGTGTTTGTTATGGTGGACTTGTGTACCAAATTTCAAGCTTGTAGATCGATAGCAAGTACCCAAAAGGTTTTGATGATCTGTCAGTCAGTCAGTGACTTTAGCGATTTTTGAGGTCCTATATCTTGGAACCTACTAATGTTGGAAGATTAATGTTTTCTCAATATTAAGACATGATAGCATTTAACAAGTAAACGAAATTACATCTCTCCATCTGCCTCCAGTGCCGAGTTATAAGCCTCTAAAAAACGGCTAAGTTGTTTCGTGTAAAAGAAGGTAGTGCGAGAACTTGACTGGTGCACTACCGTGCACCTAGATAACTAGACTGCGGATTTTACGCATTTATGACAAAAATGGGTACATGTAATTTAAAGCCGTGGACATGTTAAAAATATTTAAGGGCATCAATGTATTAGTTTCAGCTTAATAGGATAATTAAAAGAAGAATACAATTTTTATTTGGCTCTTGAGTCCTGCAGTCAATGCAAACATTTTTTATTTTGCATAAAGATCCGCAGTCTAATTATAACAATTCCTTTTCTGCTAAGGATTCAATTGTGATAAATTCCGAAGAAACAGCGAGCACTATTTTACCACGTTTTTATTAGCTCGCTTTCTTGTTTGTCTGTTTGTTTGTTCGGTGGCAAATTTTGCAATTGATTTTAAACTAACTTCCCGATGAGCTAGAGACTTGAAATTTTAAACGTAGCTCAGAACTGGATGATAATGCAATGTTTAAAGAAAAATTTTTTAAAAAGCCTATGCGTTCAGGAGATATAAATTATTAATAATTTGAACCTTTGCACCCCCCCGCCGCGTGACGTAGTACGTCTTCGCGGTCAGCGTCCCCACTCTACTACGTGTTCCCACTCTGACTCATCCCCACTCCACTGACCCGCTTCGCACCGAAGGAGCTCAGTGTGCGTCAGTGTGCGTTCGAGCTTCGTGCGGTGTTTACAAAGTTATTACGTATTATTATAGTATAATGTTTGTCTACCAAGCGAAAGAACAGTTACGCCAAAATTCTCCGTTGAACTTTTATCTTTGACATTTTACCACGGCGTTCGTTTTCGATATGACGCGTCGCAATACCGTCTGAAATTTACTACATGTCTCTGTTATAATCTCATGAAAATGTTCAAAATCGATTGTAAAATTTCACACATATAAGGCTAAAAAGCAGAAAATAATTATTTAAATAAAAATAAATTTTTAAAAAATACCACTTTTTAAAACGGACTAAAAAGTATAAAATAAAATTTTTAAAAACGCCACGTTTAAAAAACGGACTAAAAAGTATAAAATAATTTTTTCTAGCCCCATACAGATTCCTAACCCCGTACAGATAGTCCTGAAAATTTGTGATTGTGAATTTTTAGTAGCTATGAAAATACTTGTAAGATTTAAAACGAAAAACGTGGGGCGCAAGATAATACTACATACATGGTAAGAAGTGCAGAGAGTAGGTACCGCTGAGAAAACTCGCACAATAGTTCATATCATTTGCAGTGCATTAGAATTGTTATTGATTTAGGTGTTCATGCATCAGTTATCTATTTCATGCGCCCCACGTTTTTCGTTTTAATTCTTACAAGTATTTTCATAGCTACTAAACATTCACAATCACAAATTTTCAGGACTATCTGTACGGAGTTAGGAATCTGTATGGGGCTAGAAAAAATTATTTTATACTTTTTAGTCCGTTTTTTAAACGTGGCGTTTTTAAAAATTTTATTTTATACTGTTTATTCAGTCTTAAAAACGTGGTATTTTTTAAAATTTATTTTTATTTAAATTTGTGGAACAGGAAGAAATTCGGGTACGAACGAATCCCTTGGGCAATTAACGGATAATTAACAGTCAAGCTTTCCCTTTCATTAAAAGTTTCACCTACTCGACTAACATCGCATATACCTGTCTGACACCTGACTTACAAATTAGTTCGGCTCTCCGTCACAGATGGAGCAGCATCTACCTCTATCATTTAAGAACCGTCTCATGTTTTATTTCTGGTTACATGTGTCTGCCGACTACCCGTGAGCCGTACAGAAATTCTATCTTGAAATTCGAAAATACCTCACAATTATTTCTGGAACGAATACTGGACTTCTCATGCTCGAACTTTATCCATTTTTGTTCCAGTATACTCGCGTGCAGTCGCAAATCAAGTTTCTTTTTAGAATTTTACCAGGCGACGTTATTTATGACGCTCAAAAAAGCTGTTTATACGTTTAATGCAAATTTAGGAAGACAAGAACAATTCACTGTTAACTCGGCAGCTCTCCGGTTCCAAAAGTGTCGCAAACTCGCTCGAACAACAATTTAACAAGAGTAGCATGTTCACAGTTTTTTCGGGTTGATTATTTCAAGAATCACCGCGGAGAGCTGTTACAAAAACAACCTCGGAAACAATATACTCTTTCGTCAAAACGAGACCGACAATATTTCTCCGGCCCATTACAAAATAGTTAACGTCACGCAGCCGCGTAAAGCTGCAGCATCTAACGCGGCGTTTTTATTGAAACTGTACTTGTACATTGCAACCTCACCTGAAAAAACTCGCCGCAGCACAATAATTATTTACAGTTTCAGATCCCAGACTCTGAACTAGCATTGCGCAACGTTTCATCGATCAACCAGTTGATAAACGCGTGCTTCGATAAGCTCAGGATGTTGGGATCTAATCTTCTCAAAGAGGAGTTTACAAACTAATAAATCTTGACTCTTTTCATTGTTAAAATAATGTTTCTAAAAAATTGTCGAGACATCGTTGCAAAGAGGAGACTTATTTTGATGTGGTTATATCGGAGGGAAAGTGGAAAACAAAGTTTAAACTCCATGGAGTCGTTCAAACTCGTGAAATATCAGATACAACGAAAATTTTGTAGACGCAGTTACAACAGCTGAAACATCAATAATTTATTGACTGTATTGTAGTGAACTTGTAATTTTTTCGTGTATGTAAAAGGGATTTACTAATGTTCGATGGGTATATCGCTGCTCCGTTCTTGTATAATGACACAACTGCAAAAATTGAAGATTCGGTTTAATTCTTCTATGAGAGTAGTTTATAGACATTGTGGGATATTATTGCAACTTTTAAGTTATTTCAATTTATAAAATAATAAATACCAGCCTCGATTTACATTATGTCGATTTACAAACATTTTGTAAATGCATTTTTGAGCCCGCCAACACAATAAAGTCAATCTCACAAAATTGTACAGTTGCGTCATTATACTTCCGGAGCAACGATATAAAATAGGTAGAAAAAATTAATTTGTAAGCCACTCCCATGTTCGAAAAAATGTATTCAACTAACCCTCTAGTTTCTCAGACAAGAAACGAAACGACTTCTTCAGGAATAACAATATTCTTAGCTGTTTAACCAGCAGAACCCGCGGAATTTGTGACAACCATAATCTCGATACATAAATGAATATCATTGTTCTAAAAATTCTACAAATTACAATGACGATGCATTAGTGCACGTGTATTTAACTGCACGTTTAAAACCGCGATCGTTAGAATTTACACAAACTGTTCCGAAGCAACAACGAATTAATCCAAGTTTTACTCCTATGCAGCAATTATTTCTTGTCCGAATTATGTCTACAAGAACAACGGATTAATTCGGAAATATATTCCAACGCAACAACGAGTTAATCCACGAATTATTCGTAAGGAACATATTAATTAAGAAGCTGCTCCTAAGCAGGAGCGAATTAGCCTCCGGATTATTGCCGAGCAACAACGGATTAATTAGCAGGCCACATTTTGAGCGACCATTAGTAAGTACGTATCAGGCAAGTTCCCGGCTACTATCCGAAAATTATGATATTTGCGTAGCAGGAGATGCAGCGTGGAGGCCGCGAGGCGCGGAGCGTGCATCGTCGTTGCACAGTCGTTGCATCGTCGAGTATTTGCTCTGTACGGGTTCCTAGTGCAGCAAGGAACGCCGACTGAAACGGATTCCATGCTGGGAGCTCTGTTGCGAGAGCTCTCACGTGTTGCTAAACGTCTTTGGCCGCGTTGGCGGGAGCGGGACGGGACGACGAGGCGAGGCGAGGCGATCCGTTGAGGAAATAGTTGCCGGGGTAGCGTGCGGTTATCGCGATCCAGTCGGCAAGAATCATTCGCGCTCAGAGGAGGAGTCATCGAGCGAGAGAGGCCACGTGCGTGTGCACCATGTTAGCCCCGAGAAAAGGAGGGAGAGAGGCTTGCGACTGTCGGAGTATCGTTAACCGGTAGATACACACGAGAGGCCCGTTCTCCAGCAAGTGTGCTACAGTCACGAGTTAGTATCGCGAGCGAGCTCGGCCCGCACGCAACCGAGCACAAGCGAACTTTTCTTGTCGTGTGTCGCCCATCATCCGATTCCTATTCGTCCAACGAGTCGAGTCACTAAAGGTAAACAAATGCACGTAGTAGTCGCTCGAGTGCAACAGAGGTCAAGTCACATTTCTCGGATACAGCCATGCGTCGCTCAACCACCATTCGACTAATCTCTTCACTGTTCAGCTCGACTTACGACGTGTGTTCAAAACATAACGGGAATTTTCATTTTTCCGAAACATGAATTTGATCCTCTTCAAAATAGTCTCCATTAAGTAGTACACACAGAGGTCAAGTCACATTTCTCGGATACAGCCATGCGTCGCTCAACCACCATTCGACTAATCTCTTCACTGTTCAGTTCTACTTACGAGGTGTGTTCAAAACATAACGGGAATTTTCATTTTTCCGAAACATGAATTTGATCCTCTTCAAAATAGTCTCCATTAAGTAGTACGCACAGAGGTCAAGTCACATTTCTCGGATACAGTCATGCGTCGCTCAACCATCATTCGAGTAACCTCTTCGCTGTTCAGCTCGACTTACAAACTGGGTTTTCAAAGGATTTTTCAATGTTTGTTAATCACTGAATATATTACTCTATCTATTCACCGTTTCATTCATTCTTAAGCTTCTTCTTACCGACGTCTTCATTGCATGTATCAATCGAAGACGAAATAACACGTGAATTTCCTTGTTCTCTTTATTAACTCCTCGGCTCATTTTCTCTTTCGACGCCTCGTTTTCGTGAGAAACGAGTTCGCAAATCCGGTCGAGTTCGCCGCGTGTTCTAGTATTCGCAGGAAGTAGATCCGGTAGGTCATGATCAGACGCGTCAGCCGATTCCGATCTAATAGCGCGCGCTCTCGCTGAATTTTCAAACTCGACAAAAACATTATTCTTGCTTCTCGACGCTTGTTTCCGAGCGACGTATGACTGTGTACTTCTCAATGAAATGTCCGATTTCAAGTAATATTATAATCTACAGGTTTGTTATGTATCACTTAAAAGTACAACTTGAAATATCAGTCGATGCGATCGTCGCGTATTCCTTTTATTAGAGCGAGAAAATAAATTGACGCGATGGCCAAAATACATACAGCGGGTGTACAAAGTATTCGTACACCTTTTAAAAACTAATAACTTTTTTATAATTGTAACAAACTACCTGAATTTGTATAATCAATTAGAAGCATTGGTTTACGAAATGATATGCAAGAAAAATTTTCCAAAAATTATAATTTACAAGGTTACATGCAGAAATAAAAAAGGCAATTTTTAAAACTTTTTTATTTGGGCCCTTAATAAAAATTTAAAATAGATGTTTTGTAGATCTATGTTAGTTATACACATGCTTCAAATTTCATCGAAATCGATTAACATACATACGAGCTAGAAGCGGTTAAAAATGATGAACATCGTAGTTTTCCACGACTTTTGATCAGTTTCTGCTTAAAATCCACAGAATCGTTCATCTTTCCATGCCTGTCGTTTTTTCCTGCGTCAACCGATTTCGATGAAATTTTCTGTTTGTGTATAACTAACATAGATCTACAAATTTCCTCAATTTTAAATTTATATGAAATTTATATATTTTAAATTTTGTTTAAGGGCCCAAAGAAAAAAGTTTTAAAAAATGCCTTTTTTATTTTTGCATTTAACCTTGTAAATCACAATTATTTGGAAAATCTTTTTTGTTTGGTACAATTATAAAAAAGTTATTAGTTTTTAAAAGGTGTACGAATACTTTGTACACCCACTATATATTAGCAAATGATCGCATTGTAAGTCAATGACAGAAGCTCATAAATAGAGATGACAGTCTCATAAATGAAGAAGCTGAACGAGCAACATTATTATTAGACTGCGGATTTATTTATGTAAAATAAAAATTCATTTCATCCCTTAATGATTTTGTTGCACTAAAAGCAACATCACAATATTCTGAAATTTTTCTTACTCTTCTCAATTTCTTCATAAATGCATAAAGATCCGCAGTCTATTATAACGGTGCTTGCTTTAACCAAGAAATTTTCAATCGGACATTTTGTGCGCAACAACCTGAAGGACGCGCGCCGGCGGTTCGTGTATCTACTGGTTGATATCATTGGATCGCTTATAATTGCGATACATTTGACGCGATAGAAAAGCGTCAGGACGTTTCATGGAATCGACGGCGTCGCGAGGCTACTAACATCGGCCGTGCTGCTATTTCCGTGGCATCGAGCGCGTGTGACTCTCGCCAGTGACTCAGAAGCGTTGTTTTGCAACGGCCGCGTGTGTTTTCGCGGCGAAGAAGACCACCGAGAGACGCGTCCACTGGCGCATTCGAGCCCCGTTAGTCGGCAGGAATCTCGCGCCCAGGTACGTTCACCTAAGCCCTCAAGTTTCCGCGAACTTGTTACGGAACCTTGCTCGTCTAGCGTCGCGCTCGCCGAATTTCCAAGAGCACTACTCAACCAACTTGCCGCCGAGTTGCGAGCAACAATGTTAATCGCGGCGGTATCACGCGGCGACGCGGTTTCGGGACGTTTATGTCAGAGCTGCGACAAACGATCGCCGCCATTGTTTTATAATGGCAGTGTGTTGATGCGGTCAGTATGTCAGGAGTATCACCGTAAACAGGTTTATTCGACTTAAAACGATGTTGTGCTCTTCGCCGAATATGCTTCTGGACGTTCCAGGTGTTTTCTGTTTTCTGTAAGAGTTTTTAGCGAGGTATGCTGCCCTTTTTTGATGAATAAACATAATAACACAAATCAATTACAAATATATATATTGTTATGATTAATCTTTAATACAAAAAGAAGATAATAATTATCTTCATTCGTCAAAAAAGGACAACATATTTTATTAAAAACTCTTTTACAGAAAACAAACTTGACACCTTTATCCACCCACCCCTTCAATTGTTGTTGAAGACTGTAAAAGTGCAGTAAGTCCTAGACTTACGCGGATCGTTAGAAGCGAATTTGAGAACCAATACCATACCAATGAAGATCAAACACTGTGAAATTCGTTTTTTCATTGCCAGAACGGGAGCTTTGTGGTTACATACAGCGTGTTTCACAAGTTATGGTACAAATTGGGCCAGGTTCGACATAAGACGAAAATCAAATCAGCGTAGGCATTTTCAGCTGTTTACGAGTGATAAATAGACTGCGGATCTTTATGCGAAATAAAAATTGTCTGCATCGATTGTATGAGATAGAAACCAAATTAAATTTCTTCCGTTAATGATTTGAATACAGGAGAAATCATATGTATATTGGCATCTTCAATTTTCAAAATATTTCAACAATTTTGAATTTCATCTGCCGAATTTTATTATAAAACGTTTTCCATTGAACATAGTTGGTATTGTTTGAATTATCCTTTCAAATGAGTACATGTATTGGGTTGGAACGAAAATTTGTAGCGTTTGTAAATTAAAATTGAAAGCCAAAATTCAGATATTTATTCATAGATTTATTCAATAACATACTTCATTCTGTTCTATTACTTTTTAGCTTTTTTCGAGGTAACTTCTCGTGTTATTGAATAAACATATGAATAAATACTTTAATTTTATCTTCGATTCTTAATTTGAAAACGCTATGAACTTTCTTTCCAACCCAATAGTATCTTTAGTACAAAGCAGATTGTATCAATAACCTTTCAGCGATGGCTCTCGAGACAGTATTCGACTTACGCGAAAACCGCTGGAACGAATTAACCGCGTAAGTCGTGGACTTGCTGTAACCCAGAGTTGTGCAGAATTACAATGGAATTACTCTAGGAATTACAATTACAAAGTAATTGAATTACTTTGTAATTCAGTTATATTGTAATTTATAATTCAGATCTTCATTCAATTAAATTACAATGTCATTCGTAATTACAATTGGAGTACAATTACAAAAAAACATTCTAATAAAATTACAATGTAATTCGTAATTGCAATTGGAGTACTATTATAAAATACTTTGTAATTAAGTTATGATGAATTACGATGTAATTAAATTAACATAAAAAATTATTATAAAGAATAATAAAGTAATAGGACAGAAGAGATTGAAAAATCCATGTGAAGGTTTCAAACAGAAGGAATTTATTGTTTATAAATTTATAATACCTGAACAGAAATGACTTCTGCGTTACACATTTTTTAAATTTCAAACATAAACATGAAATAGCGTTACGTATTACGAACGAGGACGAGGAATAGAAACTACGCCGCACAAGCATCAAACAAGTATATCATAGAAAAAACATAAAAATATATCCCATTTCTTCAAAGTTCTGGGCAATAATTTGGAGAGCTGTACTTCAATTATATTGTATTTCAATTATACATCTGATTAAAATACTTAGTAATTGAATTAATTGAAAGGTATGAATTACGTAATTCAGTTACGATGTAGTTGAATTACTATATAATTGAAATGCAATGTAATTCAATTGCGTAATTGAATTACAATGTAATTGAATTAGTACAACTCTGCCGTAACCTTTATGTGAAATTCGACAAATTTATTTCTTTGGAGGAAAATAAAAATGTACTTTCTTCATTCTGGGTAATAATTTGGAGAGCTGTACTTCAATTATATTGTATTTCAATTACGCATCTAATTAAAATACTTAGTAATTGAATTAATTGAAAGGTATGAATTACGTAATTCAGTTACGATGTAGTTGAATTACTATACAATTGAAATGCAATGTAATTCAGATCCGTAATTGAATTACAATATAATTGAATTAGTACAACTCTGCCGTAACCTTTATGTGAAATTCGACAAATTTATTTCTTTGGAGGAAAATAAAAATGTTCTTTCTTCATTCATTTGAATAGACCAGGGGTCGGCAACCTGCGGCTCGCGAGCCACATGCGGCTCTTTGGATGTTTTTTCTTATGAATAAATAGATTAGTTTTTTTTATCAAATAACTTTATTTATGCGAGTACTATTTATTGTTGGCAAGAAAATATTTTGTGGCTCTTTAAAAACTTTGAAATTTTGTAAATTGTAATTTTTGACTCTTCCGACTCAAAAGGTTGCCGACCCCTGGAATAGACAATTTTTCTCCAGATTCGGATTACCTTGAACGACCGAAATCGGTACTATCATCACAACCCCGCTGTAAACACGCCGAAGAAAGATGTTTTGATCGAAGTCGACGCTCCCATAGCTTCCACCGCAGCTCCAACGTAAACGTAACCTTCAGCTCCAACATAACGCGCGCCAGAACGCTGCTCTCTCCTCCCATGGAGAAGGGAACCCGTTAGACCATTATCTCGAGCCTGGCTGTCCGCTGGCTGTTTTCACTTATTCCGGGTCGTACTCTCCTTCGTGTACCCGCCACGATCACTGTGACAACGAGCCAATGCGTATCGACGCTCTCCGAGATCTATTCTCGTGGTCAAATGGTAAACCCTGATGTTTTGGAAAGCTCGTTGATCGGGAGCGACGTGTTCGGGACCACTGTTGATTACGTTCGGAGAAGTTACGGCTTCGCAGAAACTTCGGAATTTCCGATTCTTCTCATTCAGACAACCTCGAAGTAAAAAATTCAAGAACGAATAAAGATCTTGATGGTTCTGCATAGTCGGCGAAATAATTCGATAGCCTCTTGAAATTGATAGTCGTTACTAGCCGGCGGATCTTTATGCATTTTTAACGTCCTGCACCTTTGTAAACTGCAAGAAAGTGAGTACATATTTTCATCTTTACTCCGGGGAACTTCGTAAACGATAAAAGAAGTTTCTTCATCATTCCATCCTTATGAAATGATCTATGAAAATGGGAATTTGCATGAGGATTCGCAGTCGAGTTACCACAAAAGAAATAGACAGTTTCATCGTTTTTCCACGAACAGAATCGTTGAATATATTGGCTCTCGTTTAAAAGCGGAGCATAAAGATGCCGTTAAAGTTTCGTTACAGTATTTCACAGCCGCGGTTACGTCGGGCAGTTTCAGTTAACAAACAACCATGAAGTGTAGCAACGTTATCTACGTTATGTCCTGTCAATTCTTCGATTTGTCTTCGACACGCGCCAGAGACAAAAAAGTAGTAGCGGAGTGTTAACATCGGGGCTTGTTAGCGACCAAAGTGTGAGTGGCAAATTGCCAACACCTGTCCATCCTATTCAACACTTTGGAAAATTTTCATTAAAGTAACCTCTCATGACCGGTAGTAACAAAACTTTCGGAGCATTCTTAACTCGAACAACTAGTTCAAGGCTCGATAACTTTTACAAGTAACAACCGTTCGCCGTCTGTGCATATCGTTATTTTCCAACAATGAAACCGCTCGGAAAGAAATTGGTGCTTTAAATCAAGCTCGGACACTTTCGCGGCGAACCCGCGGCACCTTTTAAAAGATTTAAGTGCTCAGAAACAGCGCGACAACCACGGGAAAAACGTGTTCACGCATCGCTGACTTTTCCTCTCGACTGTTAATGCTGTCCGCGGCAAAACACCGAGTTTAACGTTATTTTCAGCCGAAGGATTTCGCTTTGCGTCAAAGTCGACGCTGACAGTAATATTAAACTTGCTTGCTGCACGCTGCTGCCCCAAATAAATGTAACGCGGGTGTTTTACGTTCTTCGAACAATTCTGCGAATTACATTTCCCGTGTGGCTATTCAAATGATTTTCTTTTTATTGAATGTTGAGTTGTATAAACATACAAGGACAGTGGCAAGGACAGTGACACAACTCAAGAAATAACGATTTTGAAGTTGGAACAGTGATCGATGCGTTTAGTTGACCTCTACGTGCTAGAAAAACGTCATGTTTCTAATTCTTAATTGAACTGCTACAGGGCAGTTATTATTGATATCATTTTTTATTTGTTTTACGTCGCGGCAACTGCTATGGTCATTAGTAGACTGCGGATCTTTATGCAAAATAAAAAATGTTTGCGTTGTTTGCAAGATACAGTGACTCTCATTAATATCTGGACGCTCTAAAAAAAAACGATAACTTTGTTAATATTGGGCTATGCGATTTGAACTTTTCTGGGAAGCTAGAGCAATTAGTTTACTACAGGATGTGAAAAGAAATTTTTCAAAAATTGCAATTGGTCAAATTGTAGAGAAAATACTAAAAGTTGCATTTTACAACTCTTTCATGCGGGCCTATATTGAAATTTTAAAAAATATGTTTTGTAAATCTGTGTCAATTATGTGCACTCTGAAAGTTTTATAGAAATCGGTTGATGCGGGAAGAAACGACAGGCATTGAAAGATGCTTATCCTTAGAATTACTGCAATGGAGGCCGAAAATCGTGAAAAATTGCAATTTTTACTATCTTTAAACGTTTGTAGCTCATTACAGTGTCTACAGATTTAGATGAAATTTTCAGAATATGTTTAATTGATGCAGATCTACGAAACTTACTTTTTCAATTTTCCATATAAGCCCACATAAGAAAGTTGGAAAATATAATGTAAATTTCAGTATTTTCTCTGCAAATCCGACAACTTTCAGTTTTTTCAAAAATTTTTGTCACGTTGCGTAGCAAACCAATTGTTCTAACTTCCTCAAAAATTTCAAATAGTATATTGCATTATAAAAAAAGTTATGGTCTTTTTAAGAGTGTCCGAATATTAGTGGGAGTCACTGTACAGGGTGTATAAAAAGTAATGGTCATCCGTCCCAGGGGTGAATCTACATCTCTGGATTGGTGGACATTTGTAAGAGAAACTTGCCGCAAAATTGTTTATAACAAAGAACATTGTTGTTAAAGTTTTTTTTTACATCAACGCCTTCTACTCATCGAAAAGAGAAAATATTTGAAAGGAACCATATGTCGCAAACAAATAGTTATTGATATATTAGCTGTTAAAGTTTTTGAAAAATTTGATTGTGTGGAATTATACGTATAGACAAAAGCCTACTACACAGTCCACACGTCCGTGTCGATGAGACAGAATATGATCGTGTGCGTGCCTCGAACTTCGTACGGGTCTAGCGACGAATGTCCCTTTAAATTTCATTTGGCTCTAGGCACGCACACGATCATGTTCTGTCTCATCGACACGGTCGTGTGGACTGTGTAGTAGGCTTTTGTCTATACGTATAATTCCACACAATCAAATTTTTCAAAAACTTTAACAGCTAATATATCAATAACTATTTGTTTGCGACATATGGTTCCTTTCAAATATTTTCTCTTTTCGATGAGTAGAAGGCGTTGATGTAAAAAAAAACTTTAACAACAATGTTCTTTGTTATAAACAATTTTGCGGCAAGTTTCTCTTACAAATGTCCACCAATCCAGAGATGTAGATTCACCCCTGGGACGGATGACCATTACTTTTTATACACCCTGTACATGTGCCAAATAAAAAATGTTCTCATCTTTTAATTATCTTATTAAGCTGAAACTAATACACCGATGTCCTTAAATCTTTTTAATATGACCACTGCTTTAAATTGTGCGTAGCCATTTTTATCATAAATGCATAAAATCCGCAGTCTAGTTATTAGCGACGGGACCTACCCAGTTTATTAAGGTGGATTCCGAACCGCCTTAGCACCACAGGCGGATTTCGAACCCGTGACCACGGTGTTCGTAGCCAGTTTTCTTTTTGAGCCCGTTCATACTTGTAGTGGCAAGATCAGTGTCGCTTTAGAATTGATGGAGGCATCGATAATATCATTCTACAGAGCCTAATTGAATGTACATCGAAAAATAATTTTCGAAAGATTAAAGATGTCAGTATGTACTATTTCGATGGAAATTTTATAATTTTCTTAAAATCGTTATTGCGAGAATACTGGATTTTTAGTTATGTCACTATTATATGCCAGGGTGCGATATGGTAATGTTCAACAGAAAATACCACTAGAGAACCATCGTTTCGCGCGTTAATATTTCAGATCGAATGAAACGTCTGTCTCTGACGAAATTGTCGATTTAGGGTTGAAATAGCAAGGAACAGTTAAATAGTTTACGAAAGTTGGTATGGCTAGGAATAGTGTGCGGGTTATCTCTTAGGTGAACGAACGACAGTCGATCGAACGAATCGAGCAGCATCGATACGTTTAATGGTAGTTCTTTTAATAGAACCAGTCTGGTCTTGGTCGGTAATTTCTGCTGACAGGGAACACTTTTAAGCCTCTCGTTGACGGCTAGCTGTTTTTCGGGATGCCAGTTGTTATCGTCGGACTGATCTCGCCGATTTTCACCGGTGATAAACCTCTTTGCGAAGAATATTGACAGGCTCGCTCGGTTCTCCACGTTCTATCCTCGGATACTGTTCGCCGGGATCTCCATCAACGTTGTTTATATTAGAAGTGGTTGCACGTGCTTTTCGCACGTGCGGTTCCGCGACTCGTCCGATCGATTAGGAATACTTACGAGTACCGCTTGTTCTTGCTTCGTTCTGGGAAAAAGCGGAAGCCCGTTACGGGATCGTTACGACCAGCCAGAATCGTCTTTCTAATTTTATTTATTATGCGCAGGCGTTTCGTCTCTGGACATTTCCAACCGTGTCAATCTTCGTTCATTCTTTCTTTCTGAAAATGTTCGGTAGTTTTTTCCAGTGATCGATCGCCTTCGTAAGAACAACATGCATAATTAACAACCTCGTTTAAACGGAAATATTAGACGATACTTCGAGCGCAGTCTAGATTGATTCGGTTTATAAATGAAATGAAATTTATTTCTGTAGGTGAAAAGGTTATCCCGACACAGTTAATTTTAATTCCAACAAAGCATAATCTTTATCGCGTTACAGACGTACACATCACTTTGTAACAAGGCTTTTTATTTAATGCGATTACAGTTGGATAACAGCAATAACCTCTTTCTCGAATGGCCATTTATTTCTCTCGAATCGAACGAGATAAGAGGTTCACGCACAACTGTATCGTCGTTTTATCGGTGTTCGTAACTAGCGAGACGTTTCGTTTCTACTTCCACCGGCGCGGCGGCTCGTTTCTTTTTATATTTTCGCGTCTCCCGAACCAACAAATGGAAAGGCAGTTTAACGATAATTCATTCGGCAGACACGCGTGATTAGCAGATAATGCTCGTACGTTCGCGTTTCCAGTTTACTATTGTCTCGGAACGGCGAGACGGCTTAAACGAGTAGGATTGTTACGTTTCACCTTTAAAAAACGAAACGAGCCTGTGATGGAATGTGTTTGCAGTCATCCGAGCCCTCGATAATTCTTTTAGCGTAATTAGCAAAGTAATAGCGTTTTGCCGTGGCGGACACGGGGAAAAAATGGACACAGAACGCGCGCCATCTGCGTTTGTTCTGGCGTCGCGTCGTCGACCTTGGCCGCGTGCAGGTTATTATTGCGACGAGATTATGGTTCCGAATGCGGTTGAGCGGCACTGTTTCCTTCGCGGCATTCGCCGGGATACAGTTGGCCAAGTGCAAGACCGTTGACACTCCGTTCTGAGTCACCGAGGCGAGGAAGCGGAGGTTTTATTGTGTCTGGATTTTTCGTGCGATTTCTGCATGCGGGGACAGTGAACTGGAAAGGTTCTACGCGTGAAATGTTAATTCTCTAGATCGCCGTCCAAGGTCCGGGTCGCTATGCCGGTCGGAATCCATGGTAAATGAGATGAGAGAATTATTCCGAATTCGCGTTATCCTCTTTACGTTAAGCCCGTCCCGGAAGTAATGTCGTTCCCCGAGAAGAAACTTGGCGAACCGCGCGCTTGATGAATCACCGTTGCATCTTGATCGCCCGTTTTTCCGACGAACATATTTTCTTCCCTCCCCGCCGCAGCAATTCCTCCACCGAACTCATTGCGATTTTAAATATTGTGCTTGTTTGCTTGTTCTCTCGCACACCGGGCGAACGTCAAACGAAATGTCACCAGCCAATGTTTGACTAAAAACGGAACGGCAAACATTCGTTTTTGAACGGGTTCTCTGAAACAGTCGCTGCACAGGGATTTGTTATCTGTCATATTAGCCGCCGGTACCGTCCGAGCCCGTTATCGATGCACTCCTATCTAATCTTGAGCTTACTTATTGCACATTAATTGCGACGGGGAAACTAATTGCAATCACGGTGGAATAACACGAGTGTAGATGACTGTAAAAAGAGAAACTCGAGCAGGGAAATTACTTTCAAACGGCGGAAGGGAAGAAGTCGCAAACAATGCACTTCGCTCCAACGAAATTTCCAATAAGATGGAGTGGGGCAAGTGCGCACTAGTTTTTGCAAAGTTGGACTTTAAACTGATGTATTTTCTGTATTATTATTTGTATCTGTATTATTAGTATTATTTTATGTAAAAATTTCACGCTCTTGGTATCAAACTCCTGCCCCAGTTATTACTCATGAATTAGTACAATGTAGGATTCTAATATTGCTTGAAAATTATCATTTTGATAGGATATTGTACAAAGTGTCAACTAGGACGCACTTGCTCCGAAAATGGGGCAAGTCCGTCTCTGAGAGTTAAAAATGCTTTCGAACCTTGTGTCAAGTACTACGGGGCAAGAAAAGAATGATTAACAAGCTTGTTATAAAATGCTTCTCTTATTGCATTAAATTATATTATTTAGTTTTATAGTTATCCATTTTTAAGCAAACAAGTACTTTTATGCTGAAATACGAAAGGAGATACAGAGATATTAAAATAAAGTTTAAAAATGCTTTCGAACCTTGTTTCAAGTGCTTTTTATTACATTAAATATATTGTTTAGTTTTATAGTTACCCATACGGTACGCACTTACCCCACCGTGATAGTACGCACTTGCCCCGTGTAGTAATATTTACGGGGCAAGTGCATCTTACTGTTTTTCTCAATAAATTTTAAAAAATACAATAAAAAGGATTTATTTAATGTAAACCTACATCAATATTTGTAGTACTTACACAAAATAACAACACAGAATATACTAATGACTTGTAAACTATTGCACGTTCAGGGTAACCTCAAAGTTGTACGTGTACCTCGCACGTGACTGTTTGGCGACATCTATGTCGCCCAAATTTTTACTACATTAATGAATATAACCTAGACAAATTTCGTTCATATTATAATAAAAATAACCAATTAACGCACTTGGCCCGTTTACGCACTTACCCCACCTTAACACAGTTTCTAGAACACCGTGCGAGAAGAATAACACAAATGCGCTGTACAAACAAACAATGTCTCTTCGAATCATCTTAAATGTTGAACAGTAAATACTCGCGGTAAGAAAACGGGAACTGTACGATCTAAGAAAAACGACATCCCCTCCGCTGCGGTCAGTTCTGTACGTTGTCTTTTCATTTTTGTTATAAATGCATGAAATCCGCAGTCTACTTAACTAAATATTGTGGAAGACTTCCGATTAAAAAGAACAGCGTAAAATGTTGTTGTGATTGTTTTCCCGGTAAGTGTGCAATCCGTCGAAAATTTCATTGGCCCCGCCGTTGTCGAGTTTCTTATAGATTACGGCCTTCACGCAATTAATGGCGTCCCTCGGTATTTATTGATTAATGGCGTGGAAGAGCATCGATCAAAAAATTTCGAAGGCCTGCCAATCGCATCCGATAACAGCGCCGTCATCGCCGATCTGTTGCTTAATCACTTCTGTGCTTCTCGCCGGCGGGGTTGTAATCTGGATCATGTCAGACCAGCGACGTACACTTCGTGTTTACGTTTCTCCGGAGATACCGTGACAGTGCAGAAGCTACTTACTTACATCGTCCCGTAAACCGCCCGGTTTTGTCGATATTACCCGCGATGGGACCAAGTTCAATGTGTACTTGCGATCACTAATCAAATCTAATAGCTGACGTTTCCACCCATCAAGATGGAGTAGCGCTTACGTAATTAGCGGGCGCTTAGCATACAATCTGGAATTTCAAATCCCAATTGCAATCACAGTGTGCATTCGTTGATACTCGATCATAGTTCCCTTATCCTCCCTAAATTACACTTCACAGTTCCTCCATTTTCTTCGACCTTCGTATGCCCTTCTCATTTATTTTTTCTGTTTTATAAATTCGCACGTAAGCACCTTTTATGAAAAATGGTTTTTCAAATCCTGAGATTATAATCCTGAAAATACAATCTGATTGAATTGTACAAATTTATTCAGAACAAAATATTTATTTTTACATATTTTAATCTGACGGGGAAAAATACCGCAGTAAAACGTACACCCGCAGTAATAGGTACTGTTACTCCTATTTCATGAAGAATGGTTTTTCAAATCCTGAATTGTACAAAGTTGGTTTTTTTGGTGCAAGGTAATTTTGATATAAAGAAAAAGGCAGATATTTTTTACACGATATTTATATACCGTCAGCAGCAATAACACTGTCCAACACCAAATTTGTTCCCCAATTACTGTTGGGTCCTTTGTATAGAGTTGTTTGCGCTGATTCCGAATCTATTTTTAATTTTTTTTCTATACGCACAGTTTTTGAGAAACATGACTTTGAAAAAAAAAACATATTTTTCAAATTTTAAACAAATATTGTAGTGTTATTATAAAAGATATTGGATTGTTCTTTATAGCAAAAGATTCTGTAGACTTTCCTGAAAACAGCGGTATCCAAAATTAATACATTATGATTGTTTAAATATGTTTAAATAATCACTAAAGGCGGAGAGACACCACTTTCGCACCAATTTTTGAGAATACTTTTCAATTTATCTCAAAAAATAAGGGTCCAGCGGAAAATCGAACTATACCATACAATAGAGCAGACTTTTATCTTGAGAAACCCCGCTTTGAAGTTTGAAACGTCGACGTTTTTTTCGAACCAGAAAGCAAAATATCTTCGCCCGATATGAGTTGCCGCCAGTGGCGTTCACCACTACAACGGTCGTTCGCCGCTTCGTATCCCGTCGCTGCGGCGTATCTCGTCCCGAGCGCCACTGGCGACAACTCATGTCGGGCGAAGATATTTTGCTTTCTGGTTCGAAAAAAACGTCGACGATCCAAACTTGACAGGGTAGCTTCTCAAGATAGAAGTCTGCTCTATTGAGTGGTACAGTTCGATTTTCCGCTGGACCCTTATTTTTTGAGATAAATTGAAAAATATCCTCAAAAAGTGGTGCAAAAGTGGTGTCTCTCCGCCTTTGGTGATTATTTAAACATGTTTACACAATCATAATGTATTAATATTTGATATCGCTGTATTCGGGAAAGTCTACAGAATCTTCTGCTGCAAAGAACAATTCAATATCTTTTATAGTAACATCACAATATTTGTTTAAAGTTGAAAAATATGTTTTTTTTTCAAAGCCATGTTCCTCAAAAACTGTGCGTATAGGAAAGAAATTAAAAACAGATTCGGAATCAGCGCAAAAAAACTCTATAAGAAGGACCCAACAGTAATTAGGGAACATAAAAAAAGTTGAAATTGGTTGGACAGTGTAATAAGTGGACACCCTTAAAAATCGCATAAGTTTTTAGAAATTGGTCCAAAGGACTTGAATTTTTTTAAGATGTTAGACCGGCAAGTTCGCTAGAGAATAAGTAAACAAAAATTTATTACGATTGCAATTGGTAGGAATAATACAAAATTTTTAAAAATGATGTTTTGTCAACTATTTTATGTGGGCCTGTAACAATAATTTAAAAAATTATATGCATACTGAAAGTTTACATATGTTTAAAGATGAGAGCTTAAGGGTGAAAGTCGCAGATTTTAAGCCTTGCCAGGGCATTTCGCCCTTACGTGATCATCTTTAAACGTTTGTAGCTCATTGCAATGTTGACCGATTTCAATTAAATTTTCAGTATGCATATAAGTTACCGAAATCTATAAAACGCATTTTTTAAATTATCGTTACAGGCTCACATAAAATAGTTGACAAAACATAATTTTTTAAATTTTGTATGATTGCTACAATTGCAATCTTAATAAATTTTTGTTTACTTATTCTCTAGCGAACTAGCCGGTCTAACATCTTTAAAAAATTCAAGTCCTTTGGACCAACTTCTAAAAAGTTATGCGATTTTTAAAGGTGCCCACTTATTATTGCCGCTGACTGTAGATGCTCTCTCTTCGCCAATACATTTTATATCAAAAACGTGTGTCATGTCATCATGCGGACCCAAAAGGGCTTTATTTGAAACATAAACATATCACGAAGTTTAATGTAACAGGACCAGCAGATATGGTCCCTGGAATGTATAAACAATAGTTCTCGGAACAGTATTAATTTCTGTATCATGACGTCATATATCAACACCCGCAGATATGGTTCCTGGAATGTATATGTATACAACAGTTCTCGGAACAGTATCAATCTCTGTCTCACGACGTCATATATCAACAAAATTTTATAATAAATTTTGTATTTTAAGCCATTGGGAAGAGATACCGCAGTGAAACGTGCACCCGCAGTAATAGGTACATTTACTTTTACGAAGAATGTGTTTCACATCCTGAGATTATAAAAATATGAGATTGATCGAGACAATTTTTTTTTGCCTCGCCAACGAAAATGCAATCTCGTTGAATCGTGCAAACTTATTCAGGACAAGCTATTGATTTCTACGTATTTTAATCTGATTGGGGAAAAATTCGATTATGATTGGTAGCATTGCAAAGATATTTTCGTCGAAGGAATGAAACGGGCGAAAGTTTTCCCGGTAAAGTATGTTGTCTGCAGGGATTACAAGGGTCCAGCGAAGTTCTGTGGCAAGGTGTAATGCCCACGGAGGGGTTCAGATAATCAATTTAGCTGACAAATGGCCGGGAGAAGAATTCCTCGCGGTCAGAAGAGTCAAGAGTTCTATTCTCGAGATCCTGATTTTAGGAGGGCCGACAGTCTCGCGCGATTCTTGATGGCGAAATAAATCACACCCCCGCATCTGGAGGTTACGAGTGCCCTCGGTACTCCATCGGGCGACTACAGATTGCTCAATTAAATGACACATCCAGACAGAGAGTGACTAGACTGTGAAGCCAAGAAGAGCCTGGACACACACTCGACGCTGCTCGCGAGTTTATACAAGTGCCAGTCACTCTAACACGTCTACATATCCCGGTCGCGTTGCAATCAATTTTCTAGGTACGTTCGGCTATCCGAGAAAGAAAATAGTTTCACCGCGAATCCACTCGCGCGCGCAAACTTACACAAAGTTGCGCTTCTGCAAGGTTAGACTCGGCCATCCATTGACAGGGACCGGACAGTGGTGTCCATAAATTATTCGACGCTTTGTACATCGCGAAAGTAGTACACAACAATTACTGGACTCCGGGTGTTTATGCAAAATAAAAAGTTTGTGCATCAATTGCAAGACGCAGGACCTAGATATACATTTATATTTTTTAGTAACAATTTTCTAATATGGGGAAAATAATATATTAACACGTTGATCGCCCAGCGTAATTCGGCTAAGTTTCCCGCGGGACCCAAATCCGACCGTCGGTACACACAACGAAAATAGTGCGAAAAGCGGGAATTCATATTGTATATCCTATATTTAATATCCTATTTTTAATTAACTCGAAGAAGAAGAGCGTCACCTATATTTGGGTGACGGGGACCCCACGGAAGCATACCTGTCACCCAGATATAGGTGACGTGGCGATCAACGTGTTAATACTCTTAAAGTCACAATAATTACACTGTGCAACAAATTTCAACTTTTCTTATCTTCCCTAATTACTGCTGGGTCCTTCTTATAGAGTTTTTTGCGCTGATTCCGAATCTGTTTTTAATTTTTTCCCTATACGCACAGTTTTTGAGGAACATGGCTTTGAAAAAAACATATTTTTCAACTTTAAACAAATATTGTGATGTTATTATAGAAGATATTGAATTGTTCTTTATAGGAAAAGATTCTGTAGACTTTCCCGAATACAGCGATATCCAATATTAATACATTATGATTGTGTAAACATGTTTAAATAATCACCAAAAGCGGAGAGACACCACTTTTGCACCAATTTTTGAGGATATTTTTCAATTTATCTCAAAAAATAAGGGTCCAGCGGAAGATCGAACTGTACCACTCGATAGAGCAGACTTTTATCTTGAGAAGCCACCCTGTTAAGTTTGGATCATCGACGTTTTTTTCGAACCAGAAAGCAAAATATCTTCGCCCGACATGAGTTGTCGCCAGTGGCGCTCGGGACGAGATACGGCGCAGCGACGGGATACGAAGCGGCGAACGACCGTTGTAATGGTGAGCGCTACTGGCGGCAACTCATGTCGGGCGAAGATATTTTGCCTTCTGGTTCGAAAGAAACGTCGACGTTTCAAACTTCAAAGAGGGGTTTCTCAAGATAAAAGTCTGCTCTATCGCATGGTATAGTTCGATTTTCCGCTGGACCCTTATTTTTTGAGATAAATTAAAAAATATCCTCAAAAATTGGTGCAAAAGTGGCGCCTTTCCGCCTTTGGTGATTATTTAAACATGTTTAAACAATCATAATGTATTAATATTTGATATCGCTGTATTCGCGAAAGTCTACAGAATCTTTTGCTATAAAGAACAATTCAATATCTTTTATAATAACACCACAATATTTGTTTAAAGTTGAAAAATATGTTTTTTCAAAGTCATGTTCCTCAAAAACTGTGAGTATAGGGAAAAAATTAAAAACAGATTCGGAATCAGCGCAAAATACTCTATACGAAGAGCCCAACAGTAATTAGGGAACTTTGGTGTTGGACAGTGTTACTAGACTCCGGACGTTTACGCAAAATAGAAAGTTCGTGCATCAATGGCAAAACGCAGGACCTATATTTTATATTCTACAGTAATCATTTTATATAATGTTGGGCAAATAATATATTAATACTTTTAAAGTCTTTCCACATTTTCACCGTTTTAAATTGCATTTGCTCATTTTTGTTCTAAATGCATCAAATCCGGAGTCTAATAATTACTTTGTTCCCTAGTAGAACAACAAGGAGATCTTTAAAAATTGTACTCTATGAATTTTTACATATTTCTATACGTTAAGTTTTATTTTTGCTCGGCTAGAACGCAAGAGATTTAATCTCTTTGAAAAGAGTGCTGGCAACGGTGAGCGAAGTATCAGTTACAAAGGAAGTTAATCCTTCCAGGAGGTAGTAATACGAAGTAGGAGATTATTTTACGTGCAGAAGTAAGTTGGAAATGTAGAGTAAATTTTTTCCGCACGACGCGTTATTCCCGAGATAATCGGCTTTAAAGATCGCCGGACACGCGTGCCTGCGAAATAGGATTCAGCGATCGCGTTTGATCTTCACTTACCGTTTCGACGGCAATCAAGGACGCGCGCGTTCCACCTTCGATGAAGATTATCTCAGGATCGAAGCGTCTTACGAAACGAACGTATTCCTCGTATCTGACTAATATTTTCACGGGAACAATATCCCGTGCAAGTATACTTCATTCAGCGAGTCGAGGTAGCAGATACGAAGTCGTGGTTCTTCGATTTCCCACTTTCCACCCCACGTTCCATGCGAACTATAATCATTGCTAACAAATAGAGTTTATTCTATCACCGAAATGTGTTCAGTCCAGAAGGTAGTTCCATGAACGGAGTCTCTGGTCGATCGTGCAACGTTTCCATCAGTCTGGTAGGGTGGCAAGGTGCACGGTCGAGCAGGAACGTAGTTTACGACGTGTTCGGTTCCATCGCTAGGTATTGCCGGCGAAACAGAGAGAAAGCAGGGTCACGGGTTCCTTTTCTCGATGCGTCGACAACTTCTGCCGGCCAATTGAGCTGACATAAAAGCACAGAGGAATTGCTGCCGCGGGTCTACGGAGTCGTCCACTTGCTCGAGCACAAAGGAAGATGGCGGAACATACGGCCGGCTCGGCCTGCACTCTTTCTTCGCCCGCCTCGATTCCTCGCTCAGCCTCTTCGCTGTCCCGTACGTACAGGGTGCCCCAGGGAGAGGGGGTTCTACATTAGAACATAAGTCGAAAATATGGAAAAACTATTTTTCATTCCACGCTTCTACCTCCTACAGATGCTGGTGCATTTTTATGGAAAATAAAGAACGTTTTTGCATTGATTTCTAGACACAGGAGCCAAATAGAAATTTCTTTCTTCTTTTAATTCTCTTATTAAGCTGAAATTAACACACTGATGTCCTTAAATCTTCGTAATTCGTCCACTGCTTTAAATTGTACGTGCCCGTTCTTGCCATAAATGCATCAAATCCGCAGTCTAATAATGGCCAATGCCTATGCATTTTGATTATGTTTTGACGATTTTCAGGTACCGCGGGTCGTTATCGCGTGCTATTCCCCGGTTTTCTCGAGGAATCAATTTCTCGTCCGAGCCACCGCGTGACAAAGACGACTCCGACGTCGTCGTCGTCGTCGTCGTGTCGCGTTTACGATCGATTGCGTGCAATCGAACGGCCACGGTAAACGGTATTACCTCGCGCGCGACCGATACTTCAATTCGACGGAAAAGTTTGACGACGCCGTTTCATTCCGCGCTACATTTTTCTATTCCGTCCCGAGCGGCCGCGCACCGGGCAACGTGCGTCGCGTCGCGTGCAATTTTACCGCGGGACGATACAGCACGTAATTGGTAAACGATCGGTTCTTCTCAAATTCCCCCTCGATCCCGGACGACGATCGTTCGTCTCCGAACGAAAGTTATTGGAGCCGTAAAACGTATATCGATACCCTTTTTTTCGTAACATTTGCCAGACTCTCCTTCGCTGTCTTCCGAGCCGGTCGTCCTCTTGCCGGGCGATCAACCGGAAATCCCGATTTCTTTCCACCTGTGGTTCTTACGGTCTAAGGAATTTCAGTGAGAACATCCCTTGAGTACTATGGAAATTTTACAAGCTACTCCGCTCTCAACAGGTAAAAATAATCTTGTTCGAATTTTTCTCGTAACAAAGACATTCTTCATTACCGAACCTGTAAGGAGAATTGAATAGCATGGAGTTCAATTAAAGTGAGTTAATTATTTCCCGAGCAGGTACTAGTATAGTCGGCAACCTGCGGCTCGCGAGCCACATGCGGCTCTTTGGATGTTTTTTCTTATGAATAAATGGATTAGTTTTTTTTTATCAAATAACTTTATTAATGCGAGTACTATTTATTGTTGGCAAGAAAATATTTTGTGGCTCTTTAAAAACTTTGAAATTTTGTAAATTGTAATTTTTGACTCTTCCGACTCAAAAGGTTGCCGACCCCTGGTATAGTGTAACAGGAAATTGTTAGAATGAACATTTCTATGTTATAAATTCATCATTCGAGGCGGTTTAGCCGTTCAGAACGTTTCACGGAGCTCCCAAACTGTAAAATATGATGAATTTGTTCGAAACACTTTTTTCTATAATCTTTCTTAATTACCGAACCTGGAAAAGGAATTGTACTGTAAATTATTTCTCGAGGAAGTACTATTGTATCGACACTAGACTACACTTACTTGATGTGTAAAATGATTTTATTTGTCTAGTGTAACAGGAAATTATTAGAATGAACATTTCTATGTTGTAAATTGATTATTCGAGGCGCTTTAGTCGTTCAGAACGTTTCACGCAGCTCCCAAACTGTACAATATGATGCATTTGTTCGGAACACTTTTTTCGATATCTGCAACGGTTTTCACAGAGGAGAAATCGGAAAACATGAGTTTTTACCGTGGATAATCAAAAACTAAAAGAAAAAGTGATACAGTTATGGAGGTCGTCCGCAAAGAGGAAGTTTAAAAACATCGCTGTTTGTTATTTACGAATGTCTCCGCTTGTTGAATCGAGTTCGATAGATATATAAAAATAACTGAGAACTACGTTTGCAGGTGAACCACATGCATTTGAAAAAACATACGCTCTTTTTACTCTAGGCTGAAATTGATTAACGAAAGGGTTCGTGGAAAGCAACGCGAACGATATCTCTTATCTTGTATTTACACTAGATATCATTTCTGCAATATTCTTGAACAAATTGTTCCGAAGTACCTTTTCTTTTTCCTTAGTAGAATGTTTGTCGACGAATTATCTCTTCATTTTTTGCGGTACGCAGTTAATGGAGTTTATAATTAACGAATGATTATTTGCAGCGGTATCGTCGGAATTGAATTTACGGCACAAGGGAAACGACAACGGTTTTATTTGCTCTTGTGTAACAAACGTCATCACCGGGTGTATCGTTCCACCTACTTCTCCGCGCTCCTATCTATTAGCGTAAAATTTGTAGATTGACACGGCTGTCAACTGTCATATTGGTTATAATATTGCGGTTCCATGTCAAATGCAGACATTACGCTCCAGTCTCGGACACGTGTATCCCCTGCTTTATTTTCCCAAATAATACAACAGCCGATGCCGGACCGGCATGATCCCAAAGCCCGAAAACGTCGCCGAATCCTTAAAAATGAACTTTCTGTGATTGGTCAATAACGCGTGATTGTGTTTAATATATTAACAAACCATTCGAAATAATCTTGAACTAAATAGAAATCAATAGAAAGGTGGAGTTTACTGTCCCGAGAGTTAATTTTTCCCGCTAAAGAAAGGCTTAGTAGCAACGCCAAGAATGGATCAGAATAACAACACAGAAGAAATACCTGGAGCATCCAATGGAGATTTTGAATCTGATGATGACGAAATTTTTGACTGATTTCAATACTAAAGACTAACTATAATTTAATAATAATAATAATAATTTATGATAGGTGTATTCAATTTTTAATCACTAATGCTTGTAACCTCTAATGCAAATACCACCATATTTGAATTAACCTTCCTGTTCTTTCAAATTTTTCAATCATCTTTACCACGCTTATATTAGCTTGCCGAGTTGTATGCGTCAAATCTCGAATTTTAAATCACTTCCCGATGAGCTAGAAACTTTAAACTTTAAACATAGCTCAGAACTGGATGACAATGCAATATTAAAAAACGAATTTTAAAAAAAACAGTGCGTTCAGGAGAAAAAATTTTTTAATATTAACCGTCACATCTCGCCGCGCGACGCTCAGTAGTACGTGATCGCGTTCAGTGATCCCCACTCCACGCGTCAGCGCTCCCTACTCCACTACGCGTTCTCACTCCGATTCATCCCCACTCCACTGGCGCACTTCGCACCGAAGGAGCTCAGTTAGTATGGTGTTCCGTTCATTCAGTTTAGGGATGCCGATTATTTTCAAAAAGATCGATTTTTCTGAATCGATTATAATCGAAGCTTCAAGAATCGATCTACTAACAAATCGTTTCCAAAATAATCGATGTTTTGAATAATCGATGTTTTTTAGAAAGTCTAAAAATGATACAAAAACGAAGATCAAAATTTTGTTGGACACTTTTATTAAAGAAATAAAGTAATAATAATTATTACACTGCGGATCTTTATGCATTTATAGCACAATTGAGTATATGAAAATCGAAGAAGTTAAAAAATTTATTACCCACTTGATTCGCGCATGTCGTTGCGCGTCAGCCAATGGTCGCGTGGTCGGCCGAGTACGAGTAGGGAATTAGCCAATGAACGAGTTGTGTTAGAATCATTATGCGCAGTAGAATTGTCGCGTTTTAGGAACATTTATATAAATTATTACTTTTGATGCTAGTTGGATATCTTTATACAGCCTCCACAGTAAACACTCCACGGTCTCCACATGCAGTCATACAATCTGTCATAAAAATCGATTATTTTTACAATTTTAGAATCGATTATTTGTAGAAATCGGATATTGAAGAATCGATTTTAAAAATCGATTTATTTTATGAAAATAATCGATTTTTTAAATAATCGATTAAAAATCGACATCCCTAATTCAGTTCCATTTCGGACAATTTCGGACTCCATCAAGAGACGTCGTCTCTCGGAGTCATCCCCTTATTCTATCTCGCGTATTTCCAGTATTATTATATCTTGCGTTTCATTTAAAAAAGACTACAAAGTAGAAGATAAAAATATATAAAAAAAACTTTTTAAAAACCACACGCTTATATCAAAATTCATTAAAAAGGAGAAAATAACTTTTTTAGGCATTAGTGACTATAAATAAAAGCGTGGAGCGCCCACGAAGATTACGTCAATATAGTTTTGCGCTCCACGCTTTTATTTATAGTCACTAATGCCTAAAAAAATTATTTTCTCCTTTTTACGGCATTTTAATATAAGCGTGGTTTTTAAAAAGTTTTTTTTACTTATTATTGTATTACCAATTTTTGTACAAATCTAATTTCAGGATCGTAGTTTATGCATTTATGAAGAAATGGGTTGAGTGAAATATAAAAGAGTAAAAGATTAGAAAAATTTAAGAATATTGTGATTCTGTTTTTAGTTCAACAAAGTCATTAAGAGGTGATAGCAATTTCTATTTTACTCCTGCTGCTCACAATCAATGTAGAACGGTCTTATTTTTCATGAAGACCCGCAGTCTAATAATCAGCGATCTTGATAACATTATATCACTTTTCATTTCAATTTGTACCGTTCACGTCGCGACGGTTCATTTATTGAAGAAACGGAAATCCGATTGCAAACGTAATCTGTGATTTCCAACAATAGCACTAATATGTAGAAGTAGAAATATTATTCGAAGATCGGCGCGTCTCGATCCCTTAATGATGCATTCGAAATGCATTTAGAGCCGCCTTCCGAATCTTCAAGACTTTTACCGTCGGTGTGAAAAATCAATAGTCAGATTTAATTCCCGTTCTAGAAATATCAGATGATTGCATAAGTTAGTGCCCGATTTGAAAATAAAATTTAATGGTTAAATTTAAAAACGGCAGCTTTATTAATCAATTATATAGTCACCATTCTTTTCAACAATTAGAAAAGAATGGTAACTATATAATTTTTTTTCTTACACTCCGCCGTGCAGTACAATCAGTCAATGGGCGGTTGTTCAATGTCTTTTTCATTTTTCACGAAGCAGTATGAATTTTTGATTTTCGATCTGCCAAAAATTGTACATATTTAAGCTGTTGTAACTTCGTGAAAAAACAATCGCACTACGATAAAACTGAATTCATTTCAAGGCTTTTGGGACCTCTATTTTTGCAACCCGTCGTCTATTTTATTTAACAAATATTTGTTTGATCAGGTAGGGAACGCAAATTGAAACGTGTCTGGCGACATTTCAAATATTTTTATCGTGGACGAGGCCACCGTAGATGTGAAGATTGAAGTCTTCCCTTTCAAACGAAACCCTGAAACTGGATATACGATTATATGTATTTTGGTATTGTGGAATAATAACGAGCAACAATATGTTACACCTTATATTATCGTAAAGTTCGCAGTACATTTTCTGTAAGTCACTGGAAGCTTAACAAAATAACCAGAAAAAGAATCGCATATCAAATTTTCGGGCTCGTTGTATACAGGGGAAGCTTCGATTTTCAAATCCATGTTTAGCCAGAAAAAAATATTTCCGCATGTTCAGAGATGTCTGAATTTTTAGCATTTTCAAGAGAGGAACATATCTCCCGTTTCCCAATCGTTGTATGTATCATGTAAAACTATTTCCGAACAAAAGTAACGAATTATTGCGAAAATATAGACGAACAAATTAAAGGTTTTTTAATAAGCTTTTAATGGTGATGGTAATTTGATATTGGTAAACCAAGAACGTTGGTTCCAGTAACATATTATGATTCTCTTAACGAGGTTCCGGTGGATAAAGTAGTGGAAGAGGAGGATTCTTACATTTTCCTCTAATTATTCTGCTCAACCATCGTCCACATTTATGCGAGCAGCGATCGCGTGTGGCCGCGATGAGGAATTGTCCGTCTGCCAAGGCACGCATCACGCTATTTTATTATTTATACAAAATTGTGCCTTCGTGTGAGTCGTTTTTATTATCACGCGGGAATTACCGTTGTACTTATAGTATTTACGAGCAACTCCGAGAAAAAAGGAAACCAACAAAGAAACGGTGATTAAATAATTAACGAATTTTTCGCTGGCAGACACAGAACGTACATATACATATACCATTGTCCGTGTAATTGGCTCGCGAAACTGTTCTATTTGGACGACCTCTGACGCGAATGACTCACAAGCAGCAGAACTGTCGCGAATAATCTTATTGAGTGTACTTTTGACTAAGGGTCATTCCACGCTAAATGGATCACTTTTTGGATGTGTGTCAGGGATCTTTGCGAAACTAAAATACGACGTTAGCACCGTGTAAAAATTGGAGCGAGTCGGTCATTGTTATATTTGCCTGATATTTTTGTAAATGTAACAGAAATACGTTCGCGTTCCTTTTTCTTTTGCATTCTTTGCGAAAACATGAAATTTATAGAAAAATTGTACTATGTCGTGAGGAGAGATATTATTATTATTATTATTATTATTATTATTAACGGACCGAAGCCCTCTTACATAAGTGTTTACAATGGAAGACAAAAAACGGACTACTCGTATAGTAACATAGAAAGGACATACACAATAACTTATGATACTAATTATATGGTATTATCCTATAATTCTGCGCAGTTTTCTTTTAAACATGTGCAAAGACTCAGTAAAAAAATCTATACGATTATATAGAGTGTTAGAGTCTGCGATAATGCGATTTATTGGATTGATTAATCCATAGGTAGATCTGGCTTTAAGGGTTTGAAAACCTGCTCGAGATCTCAAAGCACGTTCGGGTGCGTAAAAATTGATTTGCATAAGGAGAGAGGGACAATCTATATGATTATTAATTAAATTAAAAATAAAGCTCTGGTCGGATACTCTCCTGCGAGCAGACAATGTTTCAAGGTTGACTATGTTTAATATTGTGGAGTAATCGTGATCAAAGATAGACATAGGATTATTAATCTTATAAGAACAAAACCTAAGAAATTTATGCTGAACGAGATGAACTTCCGAGGAATATTTGAATTTACTCTCGGCCGGCAGAGATGAACTTCATTAGCAGTTTCGTAGATAAAAATGAATTCGCGCGGTCCGCGATAATAGGCAACGCTACACCATTCCGAAATTTCGCATGAGCTGCAACATACTTCGATTTCATTAAAATTCCCGGCCAGGCATCCAGGAAATTCCTTTGGCAAGTCTCGACCCGCGATCCCCTATTTTCCACTAAATCTACTCAATAGTGTTCATCACTGTCTTCCGCCGTGTTGATCAAGCCAAAGCGCGGGAACGCACGCTGAATTTGAACGATACCTTCGGCTGATTAAAATTTAGTGCGATTTCTAGAGCCGAAACACCCTCAAGGAGGCTACACGAATTACCAACTTCACGGAATCGATTTTTTCGGTCAGAATTTTTTTCGAAACGGGAAATACAACTCGCGGAACGGTGGCGGGTCGTGCAGATATAAACCGTTGAAAACTTCGAACGCGATTTTTTTCCGAAAACATTTATTTGAAATTGCCCGACACCATAGAAAAAAGTTATTCGATCAATTGAAACCTCCCGATGCGTGCGACTAAAGAATGGCTAACTGTCGTCGATGAATATAAAACGCCTTTTATATAAAAAAAGTAAAGTAAAACATTTTTAAACTACATCAAAATTGCTGACCGGAATCGTAAATCCTCGGGTTCAACCAATTTGTCAATTCACTACTTTTTTTTAAAACGGTTTAGGAGAAGATGATCGAATCAAAATCTTCTGAAATCGATTTCTTATTTTTGGCTGTATTTAACCCCTTGCCGTATTTTAACGAGTCGGACTCGTCATGAACATTTTAACAAAGTCTAACAAATATGAATGTTAAGTGTGGACAAGCCAAAAGTGATGCCTAAATCTGGACAATTGAATTTTTATAGTAAAACCAATAAATAAGAGATTAAATAATTATTTTGTATATTCTGAGGCCTTTAGCTACAAGTAGATGTAAATATTATTTGTTTAAGACATTAATTGAAATTTAAAAATAAATTCAAAGTTTATCTGAAAACAGTATACAAAATAGTCTATTTTCATGCGAATCATGTGCATTTATAGTTTTAACTTTTATTAGAAAAAAAGATATAATTTAAGCCCTTAGGCAAAAATAATTATCACGCATAATAATATTGATATTTTAAAATAAATTGGCAATCAGACGTAACTTAGATAATAATTATTAATTCAAATATTAGCTGTCCAAGTTTAGAACTGTTTTCAAATACAAGTACTCCACACTGGGACCGGATACGTGTTCGCAACCACAATCAACTCGTTGTTTTTACACTTAAATGGCAAATTAGTTTGTGAAAAGGGAGAAAAAGGCAATTACAAAAAAAACTAGAGGGCTATTGTTGCTCGCTCGCTTCGCTCGCTCGCGAGTAAGGTTGTTTTTGCTCGCTCGCTTCGCGAGCTCGCGGGTAGGACTGCTCTTGCGAGAGGGTTAGTGATACGCATGGCTAGTAGGGCCTACTGATATTAATGTTTTTTATTTGGTGTGTGACTCTCCAAGAGTCACACAAAGAACTTCCCGATTCGTTACTCCTTCGCCAACATCGCTAACATCGTTTTTTTTTGTACTTTCATCGATATTCTCCCAAAATGTATTCTTGGGAGTAGAGATGATAAATTCACTGTTGCATAGGAATAACTTTCAATTATTCCAAGCGGTAACATTAGCATCAGTTAAAAAAAAAAATTTTTTTTAAATCTAAAAAAAAATTTTTTTAATCTAAAAAAAAATTAAGAAAAAATTTTTTTTTATGTAATTGCGTTTGGTTCTTTGGTGGAAAATTTTCGTCCTCCCTTATAAATTGCATTGTAGAATCAACTCTTTTCGAAAAAAAACTAAAAATCTAAAAAACTACTTGGCCAATATGGACCAAAATCTAATCAGCTCTAAGTTACGACGGGGCACTTCGATTGCATCATTCATCATCCTGATCGCGTTGTTACTTTTTCTGAAAACGTTAACGAAAAATTTGATACCATACAAACGGACATACGCACACACACACACACACACACACACACACATATACAAACATTTTGATAAAAATAGTCTAAAATGACTCCAATGACCATGAAACGTGAAGATCTGCTAAAAAATCGATTTTCGATTTTCGGGGTAATTACAGTAACTTCCCTATGAATCGGGAAGTTAATTAAAGATATTAAGTTAAAAATCAATTATAAATCTAAAAAAATGTGGTCAAAAGCAACTAATGAAAATAAAGATGAAATTAAAGAAGAGAAAGCGAAATTATGCACTCACAGGATAGAATTTAATATAATAATTAACTTCCCGATTCATAGGGAAGTTACTGTAATTACCCCGAAAATCGAAAATCGATTTTTTAGCAGATCTTCACGTTTCATGGTCATTGGAGTCATTTTAGACTATTTTTATCAAAATGTTTGTACGTGTGTGTGCGTATGTTCGTTTGTATGGTATCAAATTTTTCGTTAACGTTTTCAGAAAAAGTAACAACGTGATCAGGATGATGAATGATGCAATCGATGTGCCCCGTCGTAACTTAGAGCTGATTAGATTTTGGTCCATATTGGTCAAGTAGTTTTTTAGATTTTTAGTGTTTTTTCGAAAAGAGTTGATTCTACAATGCAATTTATAAGGGAGGACGAAAATTTTCCACCAAAGAACCAAACGCAATTACATAAAAAAAAAATTTTTTTTTTAGCTGATGCTAATGTTACCGCTTGGAATAATCGAAAGTTATTCCAATGCAACAGTGAATTTATCATCTCTACTCCCAAGAATACATTTTGGGAGAATATCGATGAAAGTACAAAAAAAAACGATGTTGGCGATGTTGGCGAAGGAGTAACGAATCGGGAAGTTCTTTGTGTGACCCTTGGAGAGTCACACACCAAATAAAAAACATTAATATCAATAGGCCCTACTAGCCATGCGTATCACTAACCCTCTCGCAAGAGCAGTCCTACCCGCGAGCTCGCGAAGCGAGCGAGCAAAAACAACCCTACTCGCGAGCGAGCGATGCGAGCGAGCAACAATAGCCCTCTAGTTTTAATATTAATTTAATTAATTTAATTAATTAATATGAATAATTTAAAATATAATAAATTCAATTTGTCCCGGTATACATGGGCTTTACTTCTGTCCAGGTACTAGCTTAGATGGGATTTAATATGTCCAACTATAGGTTAGAATTATTCTTGTTAATACAATTAAAATATTGATCTAAACAATGATTTTGGGATTTTAAGTTACTCTACAAAATCTGAATTTTATGTTAAAACTCCTAAAACATTATTTTTGTTTATCTAAACTGATAAAATTAACATGTCCAGGTTTAAGGCATTCCAACTTATGTGTTTCTTTTTAGATGAAATAAAATTTTTGATTCGTTTTTATCAATATTGAAACATTCAAATAAATGTAGTAATCGGAATATTATTAATTTTCTTTTCCCTTCTACGACATTTTGGGAATAAATACGTTTTAATCACTGTAAATGAACAGAAATTGGTACGGCAAGGGGTTAAAAGTGTTAAAGAGGGCGCACATGTAAGGGTTCGATACAAGCCGGAGGGGAGGGGGGGTTTAAAGTTGCGTTGTTCACGACAGTCTGAGGGACCAAACCGATTTAAATACGCGGCAAAAAGTTTCCGCTTGTTCCGCAAGTGCGACGCTACACCCGACAAGCAATTCCGGCTTGGTGGAGAGCGTGGCGCGTGTCACTATGTCGAGGGTCCCCGAAAAACCACGGAAATCCGTGAAAGATTCCCGGGAGGTCGTAAAAAGCGTGGCTTGCATAAACGGCCGGGCGGGAAGGAGAGATGTAGGTCGCGGCGCGGGACGCATCAAAGGTTTCGCAACGATATTAACGCTTAACGTTACAATAGAGCCGCGGACGCGTGCTCAATTATTCATGAAGCTTTCGACGGGGTCTGGATTTCGTTGGTTGTTTACCCGGAGTGGCTCTTTAGAACCGGAACAGAGTCTCCGTGTGCCCTTCATGCCGCGCCAAGCTCGATTTCTTCGACGCGATCACCGCTAACTACTTCGCCCGTAAATATGTGCCAGACAGCGACCGAGGCAATCTGGAAATATGAACGCGGTACTGCAAAATATACAAGGTGCCCCAGTATCGATGGTCCAATAGTGGGGGGGAGGGGTAATTCTGCGTGAAAAAATTGGTCGAAAATACGGATTAAATTTCTCTCGTTTAACGCTTCGTTTTCGAGTAAATCTACAGTGGGTGTACAAAGTATTCATACACCTTTTAAAAACTAATAACTTTTTTATAATTGTACCAAACGACCTGATTTTTTTATAATCAATTAGAAGCATTAGTTTACAAACCGATATGCAAAAAAGATTTTCCAAAAATTACAATTTACAAGGTTGCAGGCAAAAATAAAAAAGGCATTTTTTAAAACTTTTTTATTTGGGCCCTTAATGAAAATTTAAAACATATGTTTTCTAGATCCATGTCCTTTATACACATGTTGGAAATTTCATCGAAATCGATTGACGCAGGAAAAAACAACAGGCGTCAAAAGATGTACGATTCTGTGGATTTTAAGCAGAAACTGATCAAAAGTCGTGGAAAACTCCGATTTTCACAATTTTTAACCGCTTGTAGCTCGTGTGTATGTTAATCGATATCAATGAAATTTTCGACATGTGTATGACTAACATAGATCTACAAAACATACATTTTAAATTTTTATTAAGGACCTAAATAAAAAAGTTTTGAAAAATGCCGTTTTTATTTTTGCATTTAACCTTGTGAATTATAATTTTTGGAAAATCTTTTTTATATACCATTTCGTAAACCAATGCTTCTAATTGATTATAAAAAATCAGGTTAGTTTGGTACAATTATAAAAATGTTATTAGTTTTTAAAAAGTGTACGAATACCTTGTACACCCACTGTACATGTTGAAATAAAACTGCTCTGGAAAGACCTGAAAATCCAAGAATTGTCGCTGTTAGGGTTAGTTATCCGAAGCTTACTTGACTACGCAGGAACCAGCGGTTTTAATAGTCTAAATATTGCATTTTTATGTGCGATCTAATTTTTTGTTTTTGAATTGATATAGAAATGCTGCAAAATTAACCGTGAATATCAAGGTGAAGATAAACAATTTTTTTGATTGCGTCATGTCGTACTCTTCAGAAGGACAAAAAGTGTCTGTTAAAGGTACATACCAATGCCGATTTGAATGAAGGAGATTCCATGAAAGAAAATTTCTACGGATTGTGGGACGGAGCAATGGCTGCCAGGAAATCGTTGGAAGCGCCCGCCGTCGTCGGATTAATTAAAGGATGATTAGATCACAGAGGAAGATAGTTCAAAGACAGAACAGTCAACTGCTCGGAGCAAGGACCAGCGCATGATTTCGCGTTTAGCCATAATTCGCCGGCAATCGGCGAGGTCAGAGCGCGGCGCGGCGGTGGCTCAATCGCAGTGCACCTACGCGCGAAACGTAGGCGGCCATTATTAAAGTACCAGGAAAATGCAGCGCGAAGGCCTCTCGACAATACAAAGAGAGAACAAAGCAGAAAAACCCCCTTTAACAGATTGACTGACAGACGTCTGTGCGCGCCTATGAATATTTTCGCGTTCAGGGGCTCGAACGATTCGCTTTTTCTCTTTTTCTCTCTCCCTCTCTCTGTCCACATGAAAACCATCAAAAGCATCGGACCAACGGATTCCATGAACGTTATCTAATTGTATCGATCCCGACGAACGGTTCGTATTAAAAAGTCATTAGTCGCGGCCGCCTCGCGAGAAGTGGAATCACATTCGCCGTTGTTTTTTAGCGGTCCTAATTCAACGTTAAGGTTCTTACCGGGAACGTTTAAAAGCCGGAGTTAATTTTCTTCCGCCGGCAATTTATTCTGTTTTAAAATTCAACGAGGCTCTCTTTCCGAGCCGGCTCAAATTTCCTCGAACTGGATCAACTCGTTGTTCCCGAAGATCAAGTTCAAATTTAGGAGCCGTATTTCGCTATTTCGATTCTCGGTCGCCGCTGTAATCCAGCGGCGAACCTCTGAAATTTCTGAAATTGAAAATTTCGAGGAGAGCCGAGAATGTACGCGCGGATGTCTCTAAAGTTTCTTTCGCAATCTGCACGATTAACATTAACTCTTCCGCGGTACAGCACTTAACACATGCGAATCACGTCAAGGCTTAATCCCGAACGAGATGCGTTGAAAGTACAAAGACTCGGTTTTATTCCATGTTTCACTCGAAGTGTTCGCTTTGAAATAATCGAGTCAAAATTTAAAATAACCGAACATTCTAGAACAGTATTATCCAAAAGTCGATTGTTTATTTACATAGACACATCGAGAGTTTGGTATTTGAAAAATATATTCGAGAAAATAACAGAATTATACAGTGGGTGTACAAGGTATCCGAGCCAAATGCTTGAGTGTTTTTTGAGACGTAAGAAAAATTCGTTTGCTAGCTAATGTGTAAATGATTTTGTTTTTTAAATTGTTACTGGTCGCCATTGCGAAGTAAAGGTGACGATTTTTAGAGTTTTTATCTGTTGCCTGTAATGAAAATTTCAAACGTGTACTTTGTAAATCTAAGTATGTTATTATTTATTATACACGTAGAAAGTGTCATTGAAATTGGTTGAAGCGTCAAATAACTATTCTTACAATTTTTCCTATAGTTTCAATCAACCATACAGGGAGGTCCGTTTAAGTACGAACACCTATATACGTATCTCGGTTATTATTAGTCGTACAAAAAATCTCCACAGAATAAAGTTGTACTGTTTCAAGATGCGAATTTGATGATGGTTAAAATTTTGTTTCAAGGTCATTTTTTTACAATATTTCAAGGTCATTGATATTTTTTTTAAATGGAATAAGGTATTTTTTAATACATCAATCGATGCAGCTGGACATTCATTATAAAAAAGTACTAACCCATGTATGTCGAAAAGTTAGTAGTTCAAGAGATATTTCAATTTAAATAACTCTAAAATACCATTAGTGTCGTACTAAGACGTTAGTGTTTACTTACTTTGTGTAACATCTTAGTACGACAGTAATGGTGTTTTAGAGTTATTTAAATTGAAATATCTCTTGAACTACTAACTTTTCGACATACATAGGTTAGTACTTTTTTATAACGAATGTCCACCTGCATCGATTGATATATTAAAAAATACCTCGTTCCATTTAAAAAAATATCGATGACCTTGAAATCTTGTAAAAAAATGACTATGAGAAAAAATTTTTACCATCATCAAATTCGCCCCTTGAAACAGTACAACTTTATTCTGTTGAGATTTTTTGTACGACTAATAATAACCGAAATATATAGGTGTTCGTACTTAAACGGACCTCCCTGTATATTTCATAAGAACCTTGATCGATTTCGATGAAACTTTGCACATGTGCATATATGACTTACATAGATCTACAAAATACCTACATGTTTGTGAAATTTTCATTACAGACACAGATCAAAAATTGAAAAATCCTGTGATCACGCCTGTGCGGCTCCGGGCAAGTAAAAGGTCCCTCTTTGACTTGGCAGGTTAATAACTTGGCAGAGCGCACGCCCGCGAACGCACTCGGTGCAATTGCACGTTGCACATCTCGTGCCGAATGAAATCATCCTGTGGGCGCGTTCGCCGATATCGGGCCAGTAACGTAACGAATCACTTAAAATAATTAGCGTCGTTGAATCCGATTAACTTTTTCTGGTCCCATGGAACCACCGTGCTCGCTTTCGAGTTTGTTTCGCGCAGCAGATGATAACGCGCTCTCTTATCTGCCCGAGATAAACCGTCTGTGATTATTTAATATATCCGTAATCTGCAGCTCGAGAACGATATTTGTTATACAACATGCAGCCGTCGGTCGGCTGGGAACCAGTTACGATTTACGATAGCGATAGGACAGCGATAGGACTAATTTTAGAATGTTCAAACTAAATAGTCGAAGGCTCTTTTCGTTGGATTGAAATTGTGTTTGTTATTCCGGTAACAAGAATAAAACAACCTAAATATATTTAATTGAACATATTATCTAATACAGCGCTCGGATTTATTTACTCGCGACGGCCGAGTTTCGAAGGCTACGCCCTCTTGACCCGGCCGCGCGTCTCGCTCCCCGTGGCGCCACTAGTTCTCATAGGCGCCACGAGTAACGAGTATGGAACCAGAGTTGTGCTAATTCAATTACATTGTAATTCAATTACACAATTGTATTTCAATTATATAGTAATTCAACTACGTCGTAACTGAATTACATAATTCAAATCTTTCAATTAATTTAATTACTACTTATTAAAAATATTACTAATATTTTTATGTTTTTCTTTCATATACTTGTTTGCTGTGTATGCGGCGTAGTTTCTATTCCTCGTCCTCCTTCATAATACGTAACGCTATTTTATAATAGCACACCTTGTAATCGAATTGAATGAAGATCTGAATTATAAATTACAATATGACTGAATTACAATGTAATTCAATTACTTTGTAATTATAATTCCTGAAGTAATTCAATTGTAAGTCTGCACAACTCTGTATGGAACGCGCCTAAGGAGAAGGCGTAGCCTTCGAAACTCGGCTGTCGCGAGTAAGTAAATCCGAGCGCTGATCTAATATATGGATTTTTCTTCTGAACCCATTTTTATTGTACATATTAGCTGTTTCTAGTATTGCACGATCGTAAAGATAGATTCTTGGAAACTCTATAGAACCTGCTAAACAAATATCTATGTGTCAATATTTATTACAACGAAATATCAGTGCGCGTGCTTACAAATTGTTGCTGTACGATAAAAGAAGATTAGGATTTTCCAAACGTTTTGTAACCTTGCAAATAACTTACAAATTTTATTTTCATCTAAATTCCACTTGCTCGATTAAATCTACCTAATTAACCAGCTGTCTAAACGGAGACATCATCCGATCGACAGTATCGATTCCCAAATCTGAATCATTGATGTCATGCCTTAAATTATCATATCAAGTTAATATAGACGACATTTGCGTCAAATAAAGATCTAATAATAATCTCCCTGAAGTCAAATATAAAAATACTGCTTTTCAATATTCATCACTCGTTTCATTCGTTTTGGTATGTTCTTCACATTTAACTAAACGCAACGTGTACTCATTATAAAATTAAAAGAGTTTCTGAATACTACACCCTCGCATTTCAAATAGCAACGTTTCAACTTTCCTTGCACAATCGCCACGCGTACGCTCTAAAGGTTCAAAACAGTTTCCATATTCCAAAAACGGTATTGAACAAATTTTTAACTGACACTGAATATAAACGTATATCATATAAATAACAAACACAGTTTTGTATTTTTTTTGTAAAAAATTCATCGGACGACTGAAACCATTGTATTTGTCGCGAGTAACAAACCCGATAATTCTCTTTTGACATCCAAGAGAAATATTCCTTCTTCCCCAATCTAATCGCTATTAATGTTTTATATTTTCTCTACATTCGCTAGCAGATTTAAATCTCAATCCGTATCGAAGTTGCCACGATGAAATATTCATTGCACAATGCGAACCACTGTGTCTGGCAAAGGAACAAAAATATTTCTCCAATTTAATCGCTAATAATGTTTCATATGTCCTATTCAGTCACTACAAGATTGAAATGATTGAATCCGAATTTCCTTAGTGGAAAGTTCATCGATTTCCCAAACCGTTCTAGTGGCGTGGGAAACAAACACGATAATCCTCAAGAAAGATCAAGAACATTAACTGTTTATTTGATCGTCAAGAACGTTTTACGTTTAAACATTTATTTTTCACCTTGATTCAATTTTCCACGATGTTCATCGAACGATTGTGGCAAACCAGTCTATGTGCGGACAGCAAACGCGATAATCCTCAACAAAGATCAGATGAGAGTAAACGGAGAAAAAGAAGAGAAACGCGCTTTCTTCTTCAATTTGATCGGTAATAAATCGAGCAGAAGAAAAGGGGATGGCAAACATTCCGGGCTGACAGTGAGCATCGCGAAATCCTGGATTCCCAGGGCTTGTTCCACGGAGAATACTCAGTCCCGTCACTAGTTCCGGGCCGGCGACAAAAAGGCTGTGTTCCTAGACCGCGACGGACTCGTCGTCGTCTGTGGATCATACGTGACGAGGATGTTATTATGAAGCATTCGTTGCATGCAAATGCCGGCGTGTCGCTCGTCCCGGCCCGCTCCGGCTCGACCTGTGTTTTCCTTTTTCCGCGGGCCGAGTAAAAATGAGCCCCGGGTTTCCCCGAACGTTTTGTCAGAAACCTGCGGCCGGCAAAATCCCGGCGATTCCCTGGAATTTCCTGCAGCATCGAGCGAAATAATTGAACGCTTCGGATAATCTGCGAAACTTTATAATTTCCAAGCTGATTATCTCCTTCGACCCCATCAATCACGCGTCACCCGGCCCCGATGCACGCAGTGCGTCGATACGGAACAGAAATTGAATTTTCAACGATTTTTCCATGCATATTTTAATATATCGTCGGAATATTAATGCTCTTTTTATAAATATTCGATGGAGATGTTGTTGGCTATCAAATTTACTGTGGGTTGATAGATAGTTCTGTCAGCTTTCTGAACGTGAATTCGGTTTTATATGTATAATTATCGCACGTGTTATCTTTCACTCTCATTTATTCATTTCTAATGGGTTTTCATTCTACCTGGTTTTTCACTAAATATTAAAATATTAAGTAAAGTATAGAAAACACCTTCATAAGTGAAATACGAAACAGTAAACAGATCAGAAGAACGTTGGTTTATCATTTTCACTGCATTCAAAACAATTGTTATTATTATTTTTAATTTCGACGAGATAAGAGCTTGAATGATCCCGAATCCTGTTATTTCAACATAATTATTCAAAAAATAAGAGACGGGAATTACGAACTTTGAAGAGTATGTTATAAAAACCAGAGCGACGGTTACGAAAGAAAGAGAATTTTCATTTTCACAAAAAGATCCACGTTCTAATTAAGTGCAACGCGAGCTCGGCATGATCGAGGCTCAATCGATGTTTGTTTCAATTATACCAAGTGTGTCGGTAACCTCCGACGCGTGCTAAGTGCACGAGCACCGACAAGAAAGTTGGTTCGCTGAATTTTACGCTATAGACAACGCGGCAGCATGCAGCCTCGCGAAATATTCGATGTTCCCACGCACGATTTCGGAAGCTCGGCATAAATTTCATCCTCATCGTGCCCGCCATTTTGCCGACGAATTGCAGTGATTCTAATGCTAATCGGACAGCACGTTTTTCCCGTGTTTCCGTGTAACCGGCCCATTCCCCGTAAATTATTCCGGCGTAAGACCGCCTCTTAGTGTACGCACGTATTTCATAAATTAAATTAAATTTCCACGTGTCTGCGGTGTGCGTAGGTATGTGACGCTACATATATATATGCAAGAAGATATATATGTATTTATGCGTACTTCTTCGTTGCGGCAAGTAAAATATGCTTCGCGCATTTGGGCTGCCGCATCGAGAGTTAAAAACAGCGGCCCAGCAGTTTGTTTCACTTTCATAAAATGGAAATGTGGAAAGTGCTTTTTTTCTCCCACTCATCTCGTCTCTCTCTATTTCTCTCTCGCTCTCTCTTTTTCGCTCGCCGAGCTTTCATCGATAAGCGTCAAGGCTGGGAAACAAGTTCCAACGAAGGTAGGTATTAAAGCCATTCGTTTCCAGTTTGAAGCATTACTTTCGCAGATAATATCCAATACCGCCGCCATTATTAACGGAAGGACGCACTCGGATATTGTAGACTGATTGGTTTAACCATTATACACTAATGGAGAGTGCATAATAGATCTCGTTCTGTTAAGTTTGATTTCGCTTATTTCCTGCGTGGACAGTTTCGAACTTTGCTAATCTCTATTTCGCACGTAGGTATAGATAAAAGAAAGGTAATGGTATTTTCTACCATTTTCACATTATTTTTCGGAACCGCCATTAATTTGGAAGAGTCCAAAATTTAGTACAACATAGTAGCAGCTCCGTTAATTAATGCATTAATCAGAAACTGATATTTTAAAAATAACCGGTCAACGGCCGTTATTGCGGCCATTGCATATTCTCGGTCCCCTGTTCAACGTGTTCAATATTTATTTATTCAGCCAAGTGTCAGGTTGAAATGAAACAAATGCATTCTCAGTATTTCTGTCAGTGATACTACATATGTACGACTGGGAAGTACATCACGATTCTACTGGCGATCGTGATTTCGATTTTGAAAGGCAATCGATCTACAGACTGCCTCAATAAAATGGCGCTTTCAGGTATCTATGCGTTCATTTAAATGCAGGAATACCGAGCCTTTCCACTCCATCTATTTCAATCTTTAACCTGTAGCGCGTCACAGCATTCGCAAACATTTGTTCTGTCGGAAAGGCGCCGTTTTAATTGAAAGGGACCACTCGGTAAATGCAAAATCGATAATAGCCAATATCATAATTACTCCAATCGCATTTCTGCATTACGTATAATAAGGGTGCTCTTGAACTCGTGATTGTAGCATTATGGGCCTCTGGAATAATTTATTCCACCAAATGATACCTGAAGATATGCCAATATAATATATCTGTCTAGCCTATCTATTGTTATTTTATCCACTTGATTATCCACTCTCCATATGTATGTATACCTGTACACATTTTTATCTTAAAGTAGAGGTACCGTTTTTATTGAGACTGAAGTCAATATCAAAATTACAAGAGTTTCCAAGCGTGCTTGAACAATACCAATTCTATCAAAAGATGCTACTATCAATCGAAGTAAAAATTAATGAAAGTTGGGAGCGATCAGACAGGCAATCTATACGTATTACGGATTAGCCTGACAGAAAGGTACCATTTTGTAGAAGAGATTCCACCGTATGGTTTGAAAGCGATTCGGAGCAAAGATCAGGATCACGACGATTGAAAGAACCTTTTGTTAAAATTACGAATAGGAATAAATGTTCGACGATCGTACCGTCGATCTGACCTAGCTGACAAAAAGTACCATTTGTCCACAGTGGTAAATATGAAAATAAGAAATTGTTGAAAAATGTCATGACCAAAACTGAATTGGGAACGATGGATGCCATCATTTCGTTTTCTCAAGGGAACACGAAAGCTAATTTTGGACCAATTAGAATAAGTTTTATCACATTTTGTTCTATGATCTTCTGCGATTTTTCAGGCAATTTAAAGATCCCACGCACGTATACGACTTTTCGCGACTTCATTTCAAATGAAATTTTCACCGCGTCAAAAATGTTGAAAAATTCGGAAAAAAATGGTAATCCGATGGTACATCCCGTCCTTAAACAGCAGACAAAATATTTCTTTCGTGCACTGCATTTTTACCCTTGCGGTATTAAAAAGGCAAAAGGTGATGGAAATGCGTACTTTGATTTTGCATATTTGATACGATGACAAAACAATGCTTGAAATTTATACATTACTACAAGCAGAGTTGGGCAAAAATTTTATTTAAATAAAAATTTCGAATAAAGTGGGTTCAAAACCCACTTGGAAAAAACCAACTTTATTCGAAATTTTTATTTAAATAAAATTTTTGCCCAACTCTGACTACAAGGCACGAAATCACATCCGAAACATCAACTGCCAAGATATATCACTTTTCTATTAAACTATATTCACTATATCATTTTTTCGATTAAAACAAGGTTAAGTAAATTGTCTGCATCGATTGGAAGAAACAGAAACTGAATTGAAAGTTATTTCTTCCCTTAATGATGTGAAATTTCATCTTCTCAATTTTCCTATAAACGCATAAAAATCCGCAGTCTAGTAATAACAAATGGAAGCAACGTCATCTCCACACGAAAAACGAGATTACTTTCCGAACGACCTAACCGAAAGAAAGTTTGGGGTGATCTTCCAGGTAGCCCCGGAGGATCAGCTGTCGAAAGGGGCTGTTCTCTAAAACGGAAATGTACCGTGCGATTTGAAAGCGGTTCGGAGCGGAGATTGGGATGACGGTAGTAGCGTGAACGTGTACCATGGTCCCACGAGTTCGGTGAAGAATCGAGAGGCTTTCCTAGTCCCTTCATCCGGCCTACAATAAAGCGGCGTTCGTGGGTGGGGGCCGATGCGTTTAACCTGAAGAGCAAGCAGGCAAGCAGGTGCGTTCGTTCAACCCACGACTGGTCTGCAGTTTACCTGCGGGACTAGTCTGGCAGCGCACCTTCGCGCGTCGTCGTGTCGTCGTGGTGTCTCTCAGTGGAACGAACGTAGTGGTAAAAACTCGGTCAAAAATCGATCAAAAATTCAGCGTAAACCGCGGCCTCGATCCTGTTGCGGATACACGCGAACTCGGCCGCGCGACAGCTCTCCGGCAGCTCGTATGGAAAATTTCGATCGATTATTAACAGGCCGCGGTGTCTATTGAAATTCACGCGATTAGCGCCGGCGATACGAAGTACATGTAAACTAATTTCGGCCTATACAAGCTGCACCGGCCGCGTGTTTAATCATTCTCCGCGGCTCGTCATTATCTTCCGGCGATTTGCGGGAATTAATTAGACCGGCGCGAGGCGACCCTTTGTGTGTCTCTCACTCCTCGTTTGTGTACGCGCGTGTACGTCTGTTCTGTGCCCGATCGTTGCACGTGTGTGTCGCACTTCGGATATTTTCATGGAAATCGCGCGGACATCGAAGTGCACGACCGTCCGCTCACTGACGCGACGCCGCCGCCGTTGTCCTTGTTGTTCTTCGCTGGATGCGTCGGAGAGTGAAACCGTTGAGTCCTCGTTTTGCAACTGACTCGCTGTTTGTGTTAGGGAATTTGTATTCCGCCACCGATACAACAGGTCTTGTAACGTGTCGCCTCTCTCATTTCTTTTTTTTTTGTCGTGGGGTGTGCGCGCGCGCGTGTGAGTGTTCGTTGATCATCCCTCGAGTAACCGAGCTAGATTGAAGTTTGGATTATTCGTGGAGTGTTCCCGGTTGCTCGGAACGAACCAAACACTTCGGCGCGATTCAAACGATTTTGCGAACTGTTCTGCATCTATCGACGCGCGCCACTGTGAGTACTGTTCAATTTTTATCTGTTGGACCATTGCCAAAGTGCGTGCTCGATTCTCAGAAACTACGGAATTTTCTTCGAAGAAGGAAAACACGTGGTTTTCACGATCGGGAGATAAATATTTGATGACTGGACTGGGGATCTTAGGCATTTACCGTGAACACGAGTAGCTCCTGTTCTTAGAAATTGATGCAGACCAGCAGCGACTATTCTAAAATGTTAGTGTTTCGTTTTTTAAATCGGGCACGAACTTCTGCAATCATCTGATACAATACTGGAATTCGCTTCAACAAGCGTATTTCCCTATTTGAAAAGAAACTGGAGCGTAACCACGGTTCTATTGCGAAAGAGTATTTCAAACGAATAGCAACCGCGTTACAAAAGCAAATGTCCCTCCATTGATCAACAGAGAAATAACTCGATTTCTTAGCCGCCGGAAGTCGTTGGTCAAACACAAAGGTGACAAAGAATTTAGCGTTTAACGCAGCCGCTATCTGGATTTGTTTCGTTGCTCATGCAGAGTAGGGCAAGAATCAACTAATATTTAAAAATGACTAATAGTCGTTTTGGATGTCATTAGTCAAAACTTTTTGATTAGTTAGTGATAACTAATTAATAATGTTAATGTATGTTAATCGCACAATAGCGACTGATGACTAAAGATTGATGACTGATCATCAACTACTAATTCACTAATACGCTAACGATTACTTAGAGCTGTGACTAACTGTTTGCCATTTAGTTATCACTAACTAATTAAAAAGTTTTGACTAATGACTATTTTGCTATGACTAGCATTCAAGAAGACTATTACTCATTTTTAAATATTTCAATGTCAATGTTACATGTCTCACATGTCAATGTTACACAGTGTTCCTGAAATAAGTTACACTTAGGGTTGCCAGATTTTCTATATTTGATATGAGTCTTCTATATTTGAACTTAATCTCCTATATCATATTTGAATTTTCCAAAATCTTTGTTTGTATAAAAAAGTTTAAAATGTGTACCTCTTTTGCTTGAACTCCTATATTTTGAGCCTATCTCATATACAGGGTGAGTCCGAAGAAACAGAACACCTAAATAATAAATATCTCCGTTACTGTTCGTTGTACAAAAAAACTTCTTAGGACAAAGTTACACTGTTTGAAGGGCCACATGTAACGGTGTAAGGGAAAAAAATTTCGAGGTAATTTTTTTATGAGATTTCAAGGTCATCGATATTTTTTTTAATGGAATGAGGTATTTTTTAATACATCAATCGATGCAACTGCACATTCGTTATAAAAAAAGTACTAACCTTTGTATGTCGAAAAGTTAGTAGTTCAGGAGATATTTCAATTTAACTAACTCTAAAACACCATTACTGTCGTACTAAGACGTTACACAAGTAAGTGAACGTTAACATCAATTTCAATTTCAACATCAAATTTTCCATTTCAACTTCAATTTCAATATCAACTCTTCAACTTCAATTTTTCCATTTCAACTTTAATTTCAACTTCAATTTTAACTCTCCCATCTTCAATTTCAACTCTTCCATTTCAACTTCAATTAAATCTTCAATTTCATTTCCAACGTCAATTTTTCAATTTCAACTTCAACTTTTCAATTTCAATTCGTTAATTTGAACGTCAATATTTCAATTTCAATTCGTTAATTCCAACTATTTAATTTCAACGTCAATCTTTCAATTTCAACTTCAATTTTTCAGTTTCAATTCGTTAATTTCAAATCTGCAAATTCAATTTCAAATCTTCAATTTTTCAATTTCAACGTCAATTTTTCAATTTCAACTTCAATTTTTCAATTTCAAATCTTCAATTTCATTTTCAACGTCCATTTTTCAATTTTAATTTCAACTCTTCAATTTACACTAGCAAGTAAACACTAACGATTTAGTACGACAGTAATGGTATTTTAGAGTTATTTAAATTGAAATATCGCGTCAACTACTAACTTTTCGACATACATAGGTTAGTACTTTCTTATAACGAATGTTATGATATATGTTATGTCTAATGTCCAGCTGCTTCGATTGATGTATTAAAAAATACCTCATTCCATTAAAAAGGATATCGGTGACCTTGAAATCTCATAAAAAAATGACCTTGAAAATTTTTTTCCCTTACACCGTTACATGTGGCCCTTCAAACAGTGTAACTTTGTTCTAAGAAGTTTTTTGTACAACGAAAAGTAACGGTAATATTTAAGTGTTCTGTTTCTTCGGACTCACCCTGTATACAGTGAGTGTACAAAGTATTCGTACACTTTCTAAAAACTAATAACTTTTTTATAATTGTACCAAACAACATGATTTGTTGTAATCAATTAGAAGTATTGGTTTACGAAATGATATGCAAAAAAGATTTTCCAAAAATTATAATTTACAAGGTTACATGCAAAAATAAAAAAGGCATTTTTTTAGCTTTTTTATTTGAGTCCTTCTTGAAAATTTAAAATATATGTTTAGTAGATCTATGTTAGTTATACACATGCTGAACATTTCATTGAAATCGATTAACATACACACGAGCTACAAGCGGTTAAAAATTGTGAAAATCGTAGTTTTACACGACTTTTGATAAGTTTCTGCTTAAAATCCACAGAATCGAACATCTTTCGATGCGTGTCGTTTTTTCCTGCGTCAACCGATTTCGATTAAATTTTCAGTATGTGTATAACTAACATAGATCTACTAAACATATATGTTACATTTTCATTAAGTAGCCAAATAAAAAAGGTTTTAAAAAATGCCCTTTTTATTTTTGCATTTAACCTTGTAAATTATAATTTTTGGAAAATCTTTCTTGCATATCGTTTCGTACAACAATGCTTCTAATTGATTATAAAAAGTCAGATCGTTTGGTACAATTATAAAAAAGTTATTAGTTTTTAAAAAGTGTACGAATACTTTGTACACCTACTTTACATAACTGCATATTTCGCTACTCCTTCTATATTTGGATAAAACATTTCTGGCAACCCTAGTTCCACTGTTCTGTTACTTTGTAGAAATGTAAACAATATTTTAAATAATGGTACAGGACATTTTTAGCGGTGACTCTGAGTCGCCACTCAAGTGCTAACTAAGTGTAACTATTTTATATTTATAAAAATATTTCTTCAGATTTTTAGCAGTTTTTACCGCGATCAATGAATTGCCTACAGTTGTACCTTCATCGAATAAAAAATTTTGAGATCCGTCAATGTGACGGGTCCCGTAGTTCCGGCGTTAATTAAAATGGAGCGCGAACACAATTTTTATTTAGAGCATTAGGATTCAAAGCAGAGAAAGGTATTTTCTTGTTTACAAAAGAAATTGGCGTGCAAGCGAAGGTTCTATCGCTTCTCCGCCGCGAAGCATTACAAACGAACAACAACCGGCGTTACAAAAGCAAATGTACTCCGATTGGTTAAACAAATTTCGAATCACGCTGAGGCACAATAGGTGATTTTACTAACGCGGAGAAGTTCGCGAAACAACTTCGCCGCGGCTCGGCTTTTGAAAACAGCGCGGCTCCACGGTGAATTTTTCCGAAATTACTTTACATCGAATTTGTTCCGTTTCGTCCGGGCTCGAGCGAGAAATCTTGATTTCAGGGAAAGGTTGTATAAGGCGTAATGCATGCAGAAATACGCGCACAAAAAAAGACACGTTCCTTCCGAGCTTCGGAAATTTGCTTTCAAAGAGGGGACTTCGCTTTGCGGAATATTTAAACCGCGCTAGAATTTTGCCGCGCATGATTTGACGCTTCAACACTGGTGCAAATTACTATTTTCCTCGACTTCGTTTCGCAAGCGGAAGTTTATTCATCGATAATTAGAAATTCAGCTTACGTCCCGACAAAAAAACATGTATGGTTAACTAGTAATTAAAAATTTCATTTACGGGCAACAGCAAAAACATTGCACGATTGAAAGCTCGCATTCGGAACACTGAAAATGGCCGAAAATAATAAAGAGGAAAATCGGAAATCGACCACCTTTTCAATAAACGCTTTCTGGGCGATTAAAGAATATTCCGGAGAAAATTTTCACACATACACAAAAACAACCCGAAACCTCCGGGAAGATTAAACTAAATAAACTTCCGAGTATCACGCGCAATTTCCATATTCCAGCCGTCAGGATTTTTCGAGAACGAAAAATTCGAGCCAACTATTCCAAAACAGGGTGGATTCGCCGTCGGGGCGGCCATTCGAGATGGGATTCCCATTGGAATTTTTCCAATTAAACGGAAGTCTGTAGGGACAATAACTGGCTGGAGAACATTAAACTTCTTTTGCGTAAATTATTCATCGCGAATCGAATTTCCGTGCCAATTTCCAGCTGAACGATTAATGGAGAAATAACTCGATTTCTTAGCCGCCGGAAATCCCTGGCGGAGCGGGGAGGTGACAAAGGGTTTTGGCGTGTATACGTTTTGCAGAGCTTCGAAGTACTGTAGTGCTCACTTAGATTTGAAAAGTTTTCGATCCGGGACGAAATTCTTGCGTTACGGGGTAGCATTTCTCTTGACAAATTAACTGGAGCACAGCTGAACGAAGTAAGAGGATAAATTTAGTGAGGGGAAGCGAGATAAACCCAGTCCGTCCAGTGAAAACGGTAAACTTTTAGAAAGGATGCCGCGAGCGTAAAAAATGAACGTGCAATAGAGGAAATTTCAAATTCATTTATATCTTGTTTTTTTACATGTAGTGCCAGTGGATTGTTGAGATTCTTCCGATTAAAATGAGTCCAAACACGGCGTAAATCGGTCTACCTAATTTTGTTGTCTACATTAAGTCTAGTCTGGGCAACTGGTTGCTCGAGCGGTTGCGGAGCACTGTAGTGGGGGTAGCGGTTCGAGCGTCGACAGCTCGTGAGCACTTACTTGCCCAGGGCTGATTAACTCTATAAAGCTGGTTCGATTTACGTCGTGTTTGGACTCATTTTAATCAGAAAAATCTCAGTGCTTCATTGATATTACGTTTGGGAAGATAAGACAAAAATAGCTATCTATGATTACCTATTCGAAGTATGTCCGTTTCCTTTCTTTTCTTCGCTCGTCTACTGCGATCGGGCTCCGCCGAGCTCGAGGCATTAAGAGGCGGGGGAAGAGTGGGAATGGGTCGTGCAAATTTAAGTGTAACAGATTTTGCAAGTTTGAGTGAGCCCCGCTGTGTAGCGAGCACGCTAAAGGCACGAGGGTGTAGGTACCATTGTAAACATGGGCGGTAGTCGTTTTTCACGATATTAAATATTGCGTAAATCCCGGGGCTTGTTTAGCCGCGTACAGACAGCGTTACAAGAGGGCGGGCAACGTTCAAGAAAATCGTCCGGTATCGACATCCGCTTGCTCCACCTTTCAATTACACGGCCCGTTGTTTGCCAGGGCTCCGAGGATGGTAAACAGAATCGTACGTTTCTTTTCAAAGCCGTTGCCTCGCAGCGATTCCACCCCCTCCCTCTGTTTCCCGCCCCGCGAGGCCCCCTCGTCGACCGGCATTAATTAGCGGCTTAATTAAATGAAGTTTGCGATCGTACCTTAGACGGCAAGCTACAAAACGGCCCGGGGATCGTAAGACTCTTGATTTAGAACAAATTTCAGATCGGTTTACACGAAACGTTCTCCTTTTATATTCCCAGCACCGGCGTTTCAGTGTCTATCGGGTCAAGAATTTTTTTAGAAAGCGCTCTCTTCGGGAATTAATGAACAGAGCGAAGATAAATTTTAAAGAACGAGCCTCCCGTACCTCCGTCCAGGAAACTCGGTAAATGATAATTACCAATTCGAAGAGCGATATCGGATCCTTTTATCATTCATTCCGCTGTACCTACCAAATTTTCAAATAAATTTAAAGGAGGAGTTTGTTTTTCTTTTTAACGGAAGATGTCGATTTATTTTCTTCTATAGAGAAAATCAAATTGATTCATTTGTTACTTCTTTCGTTGTGGCACTCATGCTTTTCGCAGTTTCGTTTGTTTGAAACTACGGTTTGCAGCGTCCGTCGATTACGACGCTCGGCGAAATTCCGTCATTCACGGTTGACATGATGCTGTCCACCCGGCTCATCTGACTTGGAAATTTCCAAGATTTTTTTTAAAGATGTGAGTATTATTCGCGTCCGAAGTTACTTGAAATTCCTGGGCATTTTTCATGTCAGACTTCTCGAAAGAAAGAACCACATTTAGCGTGATGTTTAAACTATTTCCAGTTCATTGCTCATTCTTTAATCTTGCTAATCAGCTGCGAATAGATCGTTTCGAGAATTTTATTATTTCGCGAGAAGCTTTTAGTGAAATGTACCAAATTGATAGTCTTCCAAATCTATTTTATAAACGCCGATCATTCGTTAAGGAACACTCAAATTTGCGACAGATGACGGAAAGTATTATTAATAATATATGTAAAATCATACCCTTTAGGTAGTTCCATCGTCTTAAACTTTTCCCTTAAAATAGCGTCTGGGTGTCATACTCTTCGAACGCTAAAGATTATTCACTTTCTATCGTATATTAATGCAGTAGCCACCTAGCTATTTTAGACTGATTTTGAAGCAATCTAAATCATTTGATTTTTTCACCCAGTGTATTATGAAACTTTTTGCAGACATAATAAACGTACGCGATTAAACTAATGTACCGTGAAGAGCTACGTGATAAAAGTTTGATACTGATCAATCGGAGGGTGTAGAAGCCAACAAAGAAATGCCATTCTATTTTATGCGAGTGGATTAAACCATTGTGCAATTGTTAGCATTAATCAGCAGCGACTAAGTGCTGTACAGATATATCCTCTATTCAGCGATAACGAATTGATTCATTCGTCATTCATGCGGCTACTTTGTATTTCAAGGCCTCTAATTGAAGGAATCAAACTTTAAACCCGCTTGCACTGAAATGACGAATGCGATTCGTCATCAGCACTCGTCAGAAAGAAAATTGGACTGTATGTTTGATGACTAGACTGGATGTTTATGCATTTTCCAATTTTTCTTGACAAATTTTAAGAAAGTGAAATGAAATAAAATCATATTTTTAATGGGTTTGTACATACAAAACAAATGACAATTGTATAAGATTCTTTCGAATTTTATATTCTAGCCATTTTTGAACATTTTTATTAGCCATAAATGCATAAAGAACCGCAGTCTGCTGATGACGATTAGCTGCAAGTGCGAATAAATTGCACTGAGGGGAGTTGATAACAATCTTCCAGAGAAATTTAATTATTGACTGAAGTGCTATCAAACTAGTTCGCCAAGAGAATGACATTTTTCTCGCGTATACTGTTTGAACATGCTAGTTTAATCGATATACAGCAAGGAGCATAACTTTTTTATGAATGGACGAAACGACTTCAATTTCTCGGTAAGGCTAGAAGAATTAGTTTAGTAAATGACGTATAAAAAATATTTTGAAAAAATGCATTTGGACGGAATTGTGAAAAACAATAGTAAACATTGATTTCTACAACTTTTTTAGCAGGGCCAATAACGAAAATTCAAAAGATGTATATGGTCAACTGGTATAAATTATATACGCTCTGAAAATTTCATTGAAATTAGTTAATTGGTTTGCAAATTATAAACGGTCAAAAGTGGTAAAAATAGCAATTTTTCCAGATTTTCGACCTTTTTACCACTTTTGATCGTTTATGATTTGCAAACCAATTAAACAATTTCAATGACATTTTCAGAGCGTACATAACACTCTCCAACAAATTTCAACTTTTTTTATGTTTCCTAATTACTGTTGGGTCCTTCTTATAAAGTTTTTTGCGCTGATTCCGAATCTGTTTTTAATATTTTTCCTATACGCACAGTTTTTGAGGAACATGGCTTGAAAAAACATATTTTTTAACTTTAAACAAATATTGTGATGTTATTATAAAAGATACTGAATTGTTCTTCGCAGCAAAAGATTCTGTAGACTTTCCCGAATACAGTGATATCCAATATTAATACATTATGAATGTTTAAAGATGTTTAAACAATCATTAAAGACTGAGAGACACCACTTTTGCATCAATTTTTGAGGATATTTTTCAATTTATCTCAAAAAATAAGGGTCTCTCCGCCTTTAGTGATTATTTAAACATGTTTAAACAATCATAATGTATTAATATTTGATATCGCTGTATTCGGGAAAGTCTACAGAATCTTTTGCTATAAAGAACAATTCAATATCTTTTATAATAACACTACAATATTTGTTTAAAGTTGAAGAATATGTTTTTTTTCAAAGTCATGTTCCTCAAAAACTGTGCGTATAGGAAAAAAATTAAAAACACATTCGGAATCAGCGCAAAAAACTCTATAAGAAGGACTCAACAGTAATTAGGAAACAAATTTGGTGTTGAACAGTGCAATTTATACCAGTTGACAAAACCCATTTTTAAAATTTTTGTTATTGGGCCAGCTAAAAAAGGAGTAAAAATCAATTTTTACTATTTTTTTTCGCAATTCCGACCAAATGCATTTTTTGAAAATATTTTTTAGACGTCATTTACTAAACTAATTCTTCTGACCATGCAGAGAAATTGAAGTCGTTTGGTCCATTTGTAAAAAAGTTATTCCGATTTAAAGTGTGTTGAATCAGTTATGCTCCTTATTGTATCTGTGGAGTTGTAAGGATAAACGCCGCATGTCACAATTTCAAAAAATTTGAGTTCACGCTTTAATTGAGCTGTACACCATAGGATTTACGTATTTACCAGAAAAAAAGTGATGAGAATAAGCTCGAAAGGCTGAAAAAAATAATGCAATTTAACCGATGTTCTATGTCAACGCATTAGTGATCAAAATTTGAAACGTCAAAATCTCGAAAGTGAAATTATGTGACATGCGACATTCTTCCTGACAACTACAGATATCACCAGCCAGTTAAAAAGCCAGAATAAACAAGAACTCGCGTAGATTCCACGCATGTTTCAAAACCGAACGTCCGGACCGGAAGAAGAATTGTCTGGAGTGGCTCTGGAAAATGCGCCAGCTTCCCGCGCGCATATTGTTATAATTTTCGTTCGAGGAAAAAAAGACGTTTCACTTTGAAAAATTCTCGGGTTCGCAATACTTGAAGGCACAACAGCGAAATGTTAATATTTCAAACGGCGGCGGTCGTTCCCAAAGCGCTCGCTTGCATTATGTATTTAAAAACACGACGGAAAGTGTCCGTATGTTTTATTTCCGCTTGCCCCGTCAGGTTCCCCGTTAAACATTCCAACAATACGCGCGATGAATCACGGGTCCAATCATCTAAAAATCTAAACCTTTGGCCTTAGACCATATACACTACTGTGCAAAACAAAGAAGCAACCAGTATAATTTTAAGAAATAATGGCAAACAATATCATTATGTAGAAATTGTATTGTGCAATGATTGATTTATTGCATTCAAAGTATTAGATAATCCGCGATAACACATACAGTTACTCGAATTAATATTCAGACGCTCTAAAAAAGACGATAACTTTTTTAATATTGTACTATACGGTTTGAACTTTTTTTAGAAGCTAGAGCAATTAGTTTACTACAGGATGTGGAAAGAAATTTTTTTCAAAAATTGCAATTGATCGGAATTGTAGAAAAAATACTAAAAGTTGCATTTTACAATTTTTTTATATGGGCCTATATTGAAAATTTATAGAGCATTACAATTTAATTTTAATTGAATCAGAATTTCATATATTACAAAAACATTAGGTACATAGTACAATACAATACAATAGCGCATATAACACTAATATACACAGTAATACATAACATAAAAAATATATATATATACAGTAGCGGATAAAAGTTTAAGACCGCTCTAAAGAAGACGATAACTTTTTTAATATTGTACTATACGATTTGAACCTTTTTAGGAAGCTAGAGCAATTAGTTTACTACAGGATGTGGAAAGAAATTTTTTTCAAAAATTGCAATTGATCGGAATTGTAGAAAAAATACTAAAAGTTGCATTTTTAACTTTTTTATGTGGGCCTATATCGATAAATTTAAAAAATCGTTTTGTACATCTGTGTGAATTAAACATATTCTGAAAATTTCGTCAAAATCGGTCGACGTTGCAATGAGCTACAAATGTTCGAAGATGGTAAAAATTGCAAATTTTCACGATTTTTATCTATATCTACGAATTCTTATATCTTTTAATGCCTGTCGTTCTTTCCTGCATTAACCGATTTCGATGAAACTTTCACAGTGCATATAATTGACGCAGACCTACAAAATGTACTTTTTAAATTTTCAATATAGGCCCACATACAAAAGTTGTAAAATGAAACTTTCACAGTGCACATAATTGACGCAGATCTACAAAACGATTTTTTTAAATTTTCAATATAGGCCCATATAAAAAAATTGTAAAATGCAACTTTTAGTATTTTTTCTACAATTCCGATCAATTGCTATCTTTGAAAAAAAAAATTTTCGCATCCTGTCGTGAACTAATTCTTCTAGCTTCCCAAAAAAGTTCAAATCGTATAGTACAATATTAAAAAAGTTGTGGTCTTTTTTAGAGCGTCCGAATATTAATTCGTGTCCCAAAATTCCTTCAACAGCCGGAAATGGGAGGTTCCTGACGTCATTCGAAGCGACATTTTCCTTAGCAAAAATGTTATGCGCGGCTTTGTTTACGAGTTATTAACGAAAAACACGGACCAATCACAGCGCGACCTAGACGCGAGTTGACACAGTCGGCCAATAGACAGTTGGCGCGCCGGGCCGACTGTGCCAACTCGCGTCTAGGTCGCGCTCTGATTGGTCCGTGTTTTTCGTTAATAACTCCTAAACAAAGCCGCGGATAACATTTTTGCAAAGGAAAATATTGCTTCAAATGATCTCAGGAACCTCCCATTTCCGGCTGTTGAAGGAATTTTGGGACACCTTATATACAATCATTTCTTATGAAATTATGTTTATTATGTATCAATAATCGTAAAATAAAAAATCTGGAACCGGTCATTTTGACCATAAAAACAACAAGATTAAATTTATTTATATTTTGTGCGATTTTTACTATAATATTATACTGGAGTCAAACAATATATTCAATAAATTCTCGTGAAAACAGCTTTACAATTTCAATAGTTGTCAAATAAAAAATCTAAAATGGGTCATTTGACCCCTCGTGTAGGTTTACAAAGCCGCGGATAATATTTTTGCAAAGGAAAATATTGCTTCAAATGATCTCAGGAACCTCCCATTTTCGGCTGTTGAAGGAATTTTGGGACACCCTGTATTCTCAGAACTACTCAATTAAACAGCGGAATCCTTTTTCAAAACTTACTGTGTTCTTATTTGAATTTTACCATTTTCTATTAAATATGGGTGCTTCTTTCTTTTGCACAGCAGTGTATATTCTCTCCGTGCTGCACAAGTTGTCTCCTGGCAGGAATTCAAAAGGAATGCGGCAGCTAGCCGTCCGATTGGTCATTTCTTACGGACTTTCGGTTCTAGCCGAATTATTGGCTAAAGTCTGTGACGTCATTTGTCATTCAAACACGCACAAATTGGATTATGAAATTTCCGTCTGGACCTAATAATTTCGAAGATATTTAACAAAATAGATTTTTCAATCCCAACATTCACGGCTATTTCATATCGTAGGAAAATTCCATTAAAATCGTCGTGGTACGATTGGGCAACCTCCCTTGTAAGATCTGTAAACGCTCCGAAAAAGTATCATGTTCAATGCACCACCAGGCTGAAGTCGCGTCGGCCTCTGCGCCGTACATAATACACAATAAAATCAGGTTCTTGCGCTGGCCGTGTATTACATCCGATGCATTATTCGCGAGCAAAGTGCCTGTAAAATATTCGCGGGACTAAACGGCCGGGATGTTCTATTTTTCTCTTGGATCCGGCGCTCTTCACGGTGATTCATGGCGAGTCGAGGTGCCAAGACGAAAAAAAGGACGGATGACCCCCGGTTACACGGCGATCAAGGTATTAAAAATTGATCCCATCGCCCGCGAAATTCATCTTTGCGAAAAACAATTCGCCGTGTCTCACAGCGCGGCACCGGCGGCCGACGCGACAACCACCACCGGAGAAATATGATCCCTAAAAACCAAAAATATACGAATACATATCGCGAGGTATTATTTCGAACGTGTACAGATTCGCCCGGAAAACAGCGAACCTTAATTCCCGATGCAACCTGCAGTTCTCTGCAACTGAATTCACGCTTTCGTTAAATATTTTGCATTTGCGAATCTTCGTGGAAATTCTCGTTTTTAAATCAGGAAGAGGAAACTTCTTTCTGCCGCTGGATTTCTTCAAGTGAAAATTAAATGGGGTTGTTCAATCTCCGTTGCTGTGCATTTCAGTTTTATAAAAGACGCAATTTTGCAGTTGTTCACATACAACGGGTGTACAATGTGTCCGTACGCCTTTTGGAAACGAATAACTTTTTCAAAATTCGTCCCAACAGCTTTTTTCACGCGTTAGACGGATTTTATGATTGTATTTCTGTCGACTGACTGTTTTAAGGAAAATTTGAGAAAAATTCAGAAACTACATTGACTACTCTTGAACATCCTCGTCGCTGGTTTATGTATTTTTCGAAAATACCTCGCGAATACACAATTGGAGAAAAAGTCCGGTTGATATACAGAGTGAACCACGAATCGTGACTAGCAGAGATTACTCTGTTATTAGCTGTCCGATCGAAAATGTATCAAAAGTGCTTTCACGTGATTATAACAAATTAAAAAAAAAAATGTTAAAAAAGAAATTTCTCGCAATTTTTTATGTTATGATACTTACCAAATTCGACTTAAAATCCTATAACAGATAGGCGTAAAAAATTGAAGGTGACCTTGCAGAGATTACTCTGTTATTAGCAATCCGATCGAAAATGTATCAAGAGTGCTTTCACGTGATTATAGCAAATTTTAAAAAAAAATTTTAAAAAAGCAATTCCTCGCAATTTTTTTATGTTTTGATACTTACCAAATTCGACTTGAAATCCTGTAACAAATAGGTGTACAAAAATTGAAGGTGACCTTGCAGAGATTACTCTGTTATTAGCAGTCCGATCGAAAATGTTTCAAAAGTGCTTTCACGTGATTATAGCAAATTTTTAAAAAAAATTTTAAAAAAGCAATTTCTCGCAATTTTTTTATGTTATGATACTTATCAAATTCGACTTGAAATCCTGTAACAAATAGGTGTAAAAAAATTGAAGGTTACCTTGCAGATATTACTCTGTATTAGCAATCCGATCGAAAATGTATCAAGAGTGCTTTCACGCGATTATAGCAATTTTTTTGCAAAAAAAATTTTGAAAAAGCAATTTCTCGCAATTTTTGTATGTTATGATACTTACCAAATTCGACTTGAAATCCTCTAACAAATAGACGTAAAAAAATTGAAGCTGACCTTGCAGAGATTTCTCTGTTATTAGCAGTCCGATCGAAAATGTTTCAAGAGTGCTTTCACGTGATTATAGCAAATTTTTTGCAAAAAAAATTTTAAAAAAGCAATTTCTAGCAATTTTTTGATGTTATGATACTTACCAAATTCGACTTGAAATCCTGTAACAAATCGGTGTAAAAAAATTGAAGGTGACCTTAAAAAATCATGAAAAGAAAGAGTTGACGAAAAATTTGCTATAATCACGTGAAAGCTCTCTTGAAACGATGCTGTATCTGATAAAAACATTTTCGATCGGACTGCTAATAACAGAGTAATCTCTACTGGTTACGATTCGTGGTTGATCCTGTATTTGACGGAGGCTCATATTATTAAATGAAAAAGTAGTATTGTTCGATGAAAAAAGTGATTGTGCGGGGTGTTAATTAGAACGAATTCTAAGCGAGTTATCGTACGAGCTGATAATACGTACGAATTGGAGCCTATTGCGGGCAACCTCGTCAGAAGTATCTCGCGACTGCGGCCTCCACTTGTTAGCAAGAAGCAAGGCTTTAGTTGCGAGGTTGCCGGAAGTCGCGAGCATCTGACAATGGTGTCACGGCGAAGACATTGTTGTTAACGGGAGCGACGCGTCGCTGTGACGGGGGATCGGTTGAGTCACGATCCTGGTTAATTCCCAGCGCGTATAATGCGGTCGCAATGAGTTCACGGTGATTCCAGTGCTACGCCATTGTCTCGGAACGGGCCGAATCCGCAATCGGGGCTTCTCGTTTTCCGCGCACGTACGCGAACTCGAGTTTTGTGTCGCGCTTAAAATACACTAGGTAAAACAATTATTGGAGAAGATTCCCCGATGATACCGACCCGCCGAGCAAATATCTCCGACGAAGGGAACGTGGCAACACCACCGCCACAATGCTCCGAAATCGTCAAAATCCGGAGAAATGTGTAATTTATAAGCTCGATCAAAATCAATGTAATCTAAACCTCAAATTAAACCAATCTTATACTAATAATTATTTAGTGTGCAACTATTATATAGTAATTAGTAGACTATGGATTTTATGCTTTGATCACAAAAATGTGTAAGTCCAATTTAAGAAAGTGTTATAGGTTAAGGGAATTTAGAGACGTCAATGTATTATTTTCAACACACTAAAATTACTACATCTTTCTCCTAAACGAATAGTTTTTGAGAAAATTGAGTTAAAAATTACAATAACTTCCCTATAAAATCGGGAAGTTAAAAAAGACATATTTTTCAACTTTGAACATATATTGTTATGTTATTATAGAAGATATTGAATTGTTCTTTACAGCACAAGATTCTGTAGACTTTCCCGAATACAGCGATATCCAATATTAATACATTATGATTGTTTAAACATATGTAAACAATGATTAAAGACGGAGAGATACCACTTTTGTACCAATTTTTGCGGATATTTTTGAATTTATTTAAAAAAATAAGGGTCCAGCGGAAAATCGAACTATACCACGCGATAGAGCAGACTTTTATCTTGAGGAACCACCCTGTCAAGTTTGCGTGGTCGACGTTGGTTCCTCAAGATAAAAGTCTGCTCTATCGCGTGGTATAGTTCGATTTTCCGCTGGACCCTTGTTTTTTTAAATAAATTCAAAAATATCCGCAAAAATTGGTACAAAAGTGGTGTCTCTCCGTCTTTAATCATTGTTTACATATGTTTAAACAATCATAATGTATTAATATTGGATATCACTGTATTCGGGAAAGTTTACAGAATCTTTTGCTGTAAAGAACAATTCAATATCTTTTATAATAACATCACAATACTTGTTCAAAGTTGAAAAATATGTCTTTTTTTAAAACTGAATTTTCTCAAAAATTGTACGTCTAGGAGAAAAATTAAGGACAGATTTGGAATTAACGCGAAAAACTCTATAAGAATCGTATAGTGGGAATCGAAATACTTTTTGGCTGTTGGACAGTGCTATTAAAAAGCGAAAGAACTGTTTCTTTGGCTCCTGTTTCTTAAAATTGATATAGAACATTTTTATTTTGCATAAAGATCCGCAGTCTAATAATTAGATACTCCATTACATCTTTCTTTTACAGGGTGGTCCATCTAAATACAGCCACCTAAATATCTCCTCTATTTGTGATAATAATGATTTAACGGAAATTGATTAGATAATGTTAAAGAACGTTCTTTCAGATGTAGTTTGCGCCGCCATTGTACTTTCGAAATGATCCGACACAGTCATGGATTTTCAGCGCTGAATTCTCTACCCAATTTATCTTCCCGGACTGCGCTCCGGATATTTATGCATTCGCTACAAAACTGAGTTACGAATATGTAGTAAAGATTTTAATCAAATTCCATCGGGTTTGATTTTACGTCCGAGGTAATCCGTGAGAGAAGCTTCGTTTGTTTGCCGGAATTTTAAATCAATCTGCAGACGTGCGCGTTTATGCGTGTCTTGCTTCGTTGGATTAATACAAATTATGAATCGGTATTTCTTCTGACTGGAATCGAGAAATTCACTCATCAATTCGCTAAGAGAAATTGTATGTCTATTATTAGCGTGTTTCTAAACACCTAAACGCGTCGAATGCTGGTAACAGTGTTACCATTTCTTGTGTCGGTTCGGCTCAAGCAGATGCGTTTTAACGGACCGAGAATATTCCATGCGAGAAATTAATTAGTAAATTGACTAGCAGAATTTACGGCAGTATTAGCTCATTGTTTCTAAGCAGCTAAGCGCTCCGAATTTCTTGGAGTGGCTGTAAGCTGTAACAGCGCTCAGAGCCGCGGCGGCGCACAGTGGGGTATTTGGCCGGAAAAGCCGGAAAAAATTATTTCAAAGTCATTTCTAGGCACAAGGTCACAACATATAGTGGGTCGTTGAATTCGTCTTGACGTCAGCTATAACATTATGAGATAAAAAATGCATCTTAATGCAAGAATTTACGCAATTTTCCTTACAACACTTTAAAATCGCCAATGAACAAACACTGTTTCAGAAACTAAGAATTTTAAGAACGCGAAGCGCGTCGTAAAATCTCTTGACTTTTGACGAAGTATACTACGTCACGGGTTTGCAAATAAAATAAAAAACACATATTGAAGCCGTATTCCACAGACTTTCGTCTACGTCGCACAACAAGAATATAGAAATCTATTTTTTTCCTGCTTTTCGGCCAAACACCCCACCGCGCGGCGATTGAGTAACAGTAAACAGTGGAAGGTGTATAAAAGAGAAAGCGAGAAAAGTGTATCGTACAAAGTTGAAATAGTTAGCGCAGTTTATAATGAACGATTCAGCCCTTTAATACAGCTCTTATTAACTGTAACTAATTAGACGTCAGCCACTTTATTGCACTCTAAGGAACTTCCACTCGATTTCGCTTAATTAAAGAGTCCACTATCTGGTCGGCACTCCCGGTTAATATTGCACGGTTTTTACAATACGCGTAACTCTGCGAGACACGAGCGATATGCTAACTGTACGCATTTTCATACACTTTGAAGCGCCGGTAGAATCGTAAAAACGTATTAATGTTAAATTGGACACGCGTTTCCAGCTGGGGCATTTAATTTTTTAGAAGGCTGCTGCGCCGTTTATTCCAGATTCAAAGGCTTCGCCGTGTGTGTGTGTGTGTACGTATTAATAACGACCGGTTCCATTCTTCCTGATTCATAATTATAATCTTGTAAATAATACCGCGCGGCAGAGCGGTCGACAACAATATGAATTTTCAAAAAGGTGGGAATACGCTTTGAACGTTCATTGTAAATATTTTCTCAAGCTGATAGACACGGACAGCTTGAATATTCAATTGATCGCGCGTTACAAATTCAGCGCACCATTTCGACCAAACTTTGTCACGGTAAGAATTTATTATTAGAAATTTATACCGTATCGATTTCGCCGAGCGGCTTTCATTTCTACGAATCCTAATGATAAACCGGATGTTCGTAATCTCTCTGGAAGACAGTTTATCTGAAATCATTCGAACCGATACGAGCTACTGTGGGAAGTCAATTAAGATAAGATTCCTATTAACACGACTCGATTATCTTCATCGAGATTGCACTCATGATCGTGAATCACTTTTCCACGATCAAATCGCTGTAAAATAACGCATATTCCGATTTTATTTAAATAATCCGACGTCCTAAGATTCTGTCTACAGACCACATTTTCCGAATCACTCTCGTGCCCGACAAACGGTCCATCCGATTCATTCCAATTCCACAGCCCCATCCAAATTCTTCGCATTCCTGATCGACCGGCTGTGCCTCACTTAATTTACACAAGCATTTCACCGCGGCCTCGGAAACCAATGAATCACCATGCCTCGGAATCTTCGATATGAAGATGATAAGTTCCATCGGCCGGTTCGCCGCGGAATGAAAACTACGAAGTACGAAGAAAACAAAAAAAAATGGATGGACCGGTTCCAATTAGACCGAGCCGCAGATTACATTTTTATCGCTCCGATTCGCGCTTAATAATTCGCACGGCAACAGAAAATTCCCGGACCCATGGAAAGCAAACTTTTCCCCGGTGACGGCCGGAAGCTCGTCTCTCTCTCTCCCCCTCTTTTTCCCCCACTCTTCTCCATTTGCTCGCTTCTTTTTCGACGGACAACCATTCGGAAAAAGTTGCGGGTCTTCGCCGGTGGTTATCCAATCGGTCTCCCGAATCGCGATAACTGCGAATCGCAATCACCGCGCAGCGCTTGCAATTTACACAGAAACGTTCTTCACGTGTTTCATTGCTGCCAGATTTTATTTCACCGCTCGACACAAAATTTTCAATTACAGCAGACACTTGATCCAAAAAGAAACCCCCGGGTCCCTGCTGTTTCTTAGATCTTAGAATTCTACTACCTACCTTTCATAAAGAATGGTTTTTCAAATCTTGAGATTATAGAAATATGAGTATCACGCCAACGGGAATACATTCTCATTGAATTGTACAAATCGATTCAGGGCAAAATATTAATTTCGACGTATTTTAAGCTGATTCGGAAAAAATATCGCAGTAAAACGTACAGCCGCAGTAATAGGCACATTTACCCTACCTTTCATGAAGAATGATTTTTCAAACCGTGAGATTATAAAAGTATGCGAACGACTGAGGATTTTGTTCGCCTCACCAACGGGAATACATTCTCATTGAATTGTATTAATCGATTCAGGGCAAAATATTTATTTCGACGTATTTTAAGCTGATTGGGAAAAAATACCGCAGTAAAACGTACAGCCGCAGTAATAGACACATTTACCCTGTCTTTCATGAAGAATGATTTTTCAAATCCTAAAATTATAAAAATATGAGAACGATTGAGGATTTTGTTCGCCTCACCAATGGGAATACATTCTTATTGAATTGTATAAATCGATTCAGGGCAAAATATTTATTTCGACGTATTTTAAGCTGATTCGGAAAAAATATCGCAGTAAAACGTACAGCCGCAGTAATAGGCACATTTACCCTACCTTTCATGAAGAATGATTTTTCAAATCCTGAGAATATAAAAATATGAGAACGATTGAGAATTTTGTTCGCCCCGCCAACGGGAATACATTCTTATTGAATTGTATAAATCGATTCGGGGTAAAATATTTATTTTAACGTATTTTAAGCTAATTGGGAAAAAATACCGTAGTAAAACGTACAGCCGCAGTAATAGACACATTTACCCTGTCTTTCATGAAGAATGATTTTTCAAATCCTAAAATTATAAAAATATGAGAACGATTGAGGATTTTGTTCGCCTCACCAATGGGAATACATTCTTATTGAATTGTATAAATCGATTCAGGGCAAAATATTTATTTCGACGTATTTTAAGCTGATTCGGAAAAAATATCGCAGTAAAACGTACAGCCGCAGTAATAGGCACATTTACCCTACCTTTCATGAAGAATAATTTTTCAAATACTGAGATTATAAAAATATGAGAACGATTGAGGATTTTGTTCGCCTCACAACGGGAATAAATTCTTATTGAATTGTATAAATCGATTCAGGGCAAAATATTGATTTTAACGTATTTTAAGCTGATTGGGAAAAAATACCGCAGTAAAACATACAGCCGCAGTAATAGGCACATTTACCCTATCTTTCATGAAGAATGATTTTTCAAACTCTGAGATTATAAAAGTATGCGAACGACTGAGGATTTTGTTCGCCTCACCAACGGGAATACATTCTCATTGAATTGTATTAATCGATTCAGGGCAAAATATTTATTTCGACGTATTTTAAGCTGATTGGGAAAAAATACCGCAGTAAAACGTACAGCCGCAGTAATAGGCACATTTACCCTACCTTTCATGAAGAATAATTTTTCAAATCCTGAGATTATAAAAATATGGGAACGATTGAGGATTTTGTTCGCCTCACAACGGGAATAAATTCTTACTGAATTGTATAAATCGATTCAGGGCAAAATATTGATTTTAACGTATTTTAAGCTGATTGGGAAAAAATACCGCAGTAAAACGTACAGCCGCAGTAATAGGCACATTTACCCTATCTTTCATGAAGAATGATTTTTCAAATCCTGAGAATATAAAAATATGAGAACGGTTGAGGATTTTGTTCGCTTCGCCAACAGGAATACATTCTTATTGAATTGTACAAATCGATTCAGGGCAAAATATTGATTTCGACGTATTTTAAGCTGATCGGGAAAAAACCGCAGTGAAACGTACAGCCTCATAGTAATAGGTACATTCATCCTATATTTAGAAAAGGACAACGACGTGTAAACGCAGCGCTGTTGATATCGGCGCGGGTGACCGTAACGATTCTAATCGGGCTCGCGGCGCTTGGAGACTTGCGATGCCAACGAATGCCAGGAGGCAATTATTAATTTCGGCTAATTGTTAACGTCGCCAAGGACGATCGAGAGCCACTTCGGGAGTAGATCGGAACCGGCGATAATCGATTAACGCGAGCAACCGGTTGGGCAACCGCACCTCGAGGCGATACGCTCCCGATCCCGGGCTCGAATTCACCGGCGACCTTGGGAGTCTTACTTTCCTCTGACGTTTAGCCTTGCCATAACCGTGCCAAGAACGCAGGTTACACGACTTTTATTGCGGATGACATCCTTTTGCTACGCCGCCAACGCGGGAGGCTTAATAACGCGGCCCGGTACCGCGGACAATTTTTGTCGAATCGTTTTATGGACTCCTAAATTGAGACGTAACAGCGATCATTATTTTTTATTGCACGTTTGGAATCTCATATGAGCCTCGTTACAGCTGCACGTACGTGTAAACATTAATTAAATCGTTTAGTATGTATACGTACGTGTGTGGGCGTTGCTGAATTGGTAGCATTATTTGTTTTCAATTTTTATCGTAATGCGAGCAGTGTACAGCACGATCGAACAACTGTTTAAAAAAGAGTGTAGGTGCATTTTACTTGGTGGTCTTTTTAACAGTGAACCTACCACGAGGGGTCAAATGACCCATTTTAGATTTTTTATTTGACAACTATTGAAATTGTAAAGCTGTTTTCACGAGAATTTATTGAATATATTGTTTGACTCCAGTATAATATTATAGTAAAAATCGCACAAGATATAAATAAATTTAATCTTGTTGATTTTATGGTCAAAATGACCGGTTCCAGATTTTTTATTTTACGATTATTGATACATATAATAAACATAATTTCATAAGAAATGATTGTATCGATATCTTTAGTGGAACACATATCACGATAGGAGCTGCACAAAGTCTAAATAAAATCAATCTTGTCATTTTTATAATGGGAACAGAAAAATATAGAACAGTGTGAGAGTTCTAAACAAACAATAATAAAATCTTCAAGCTAATACAGATTGTTCGTAGTAAGCTAAAGGAAATAAAGGTAGAAGTAAAGTGGCATTTGCTACGCTAATTGCTTCGTCAAGAAACACTTGAGTGTTCAATAAAATAAGGATTCTTGCACACCGTGAGTGTATACGTGTCTAATATTATTACACGAACCTTATATTTGAGGGACGAACATATGGTAAGAACGAGTTCACAAATGAATGTGCAATTTTCGAATAAGTCATGCATCTGAAGAACAATAGAAATTATGTCAATGAGGCTCGTAAGATCAGTTGACGATCTATCCAACCGCTTTATCGTAATGCAGAAATTCATACGTCATTGAACGAGATTGAAAATGAAATTGCGTCATCAGAATTTGAGTGCAAATAGAAATTCCATTGGTTCTTTAATAGTATAAGTAAGATGAAAATACTAATTGATACTCTTTTCACTGTTTTCAATTTGATCTACTAATTTGCATGATGAATGCCTTAAATCCACAGTTTAATAATCGCAGAAGAGCATTGTTTAGATAAAAGCTGCACAGGTTGGACGAACTTCGTCCACTGGTGAATACGAACACTTTTCGATGTCATCGAATCACACAGATAAAAGCAGCTCGCGATAATTAACGTCCAGATCGAAAAATGTTCGAGTTTGTCCAATCTGAACAGTCGCTCCAGCTTATGAATGGAATGGTTAATTTCGTTCGAATGTCAAGGTTCGTCACAGTAAGATATACAATCATATCAAAACCGTGTTTCCAATGATATCCGTTCGCACATTGAGATCGAATATTCCGAGTAATGAAACTGATGGTAGGAACGATCAATTGCGTTGCTAAACTTGTTGACATTGTAAACTGCAGCAGACCTAGGAAATCGCAAACCAGTCCGGCAGGTCTAGAAACATCAAAACCTGATCCGAGTGACGTGGACATGAAACGTTTGTCCTTCCTCTGTGGCACTGACGCAAAATGAGATTGCTCTTTGACACCGCCTACCAAAATCGAATTTGAAAATCTAAGGCTCGATATGCTTAACGTCCATTTTTAACCGACTTCGAGAAAGGAGGAGGTTACTCACTTCGATCTGTATGTGCCTTTTTTTATCGCTTTTTTTCTATTTATGTTCATCGATTACGCCGAGACGGATGGACCAATCGGAACGAAACCTTTTGCACCGTGTAGAGTAATGTCCCCGAGGTGGTCCCAAGGAAAAAATGTTGCACTTTGTTATTCCTTACGATTTTATTGCGTAAAATGAATTATTTCATGTATGTTCACCGATTACTCCGAGATGGATGCACCAATGAGGACGAAATTTTTATTCCAAATAACCAATAATACCGAAAAACCATCCTACGGTGTTCTACAAATTCTACTCGTTCCACTAAAAAGAGTGAAATAAAAAAATTAAACCGACTTCGAAAAACGCACTAAAAAGTATGAAATAATTTCCATTTAATTTATGTGAATACGCACGAACTTAAATACAATACAATCTTTTCGGAGGCGGCGCAAAATTGAAAATTTTAGACACTGAAAATGAAAATTACGAAAATCCTTCAATTTTTCTACATCCTTTCACATATTAATGTATCTTCTTCTCCCACCTACTGATTTCCAAGTCCACCATATTCCAATGAAATCATAATCAGCAACATCTGTCATTTGGAAAATTTTCAATTCTGCGCCGCCTCCGAAAAGATTGTATTGTATTTAAGTTCGTGTGTATTCACATAAATTAAATGGGAATTATTTCATACTTTTTAGTGCATTTTTTTAGTGCGTTTTTTCGAAGTGGGTTTAATTTTTTTCTATAAAATTTTGTTTCGCAAATTGTTCAACGCGAATCAATGATTTCGCGGGGTGGAAGCACAGTGAAATAATAACAGCCATATAATTCGGCAACGTAATTTGAATTATTCGGCATCACGCAGCTGCGCATGTATTTTCATAAGGTTGCGACAGCTACAATGCTGCCGAATAATGCAAATTACGCCTGGTAAACGTAAAAATATGACTTTTGAAGGTGATCGCGTCCTAGATTGATGTTTTATCTAGCACTTTTGACTACTAAAAAATCCCATCGTTGCATTATCGAGAAATGAGAAGGCGCTTCCCGTACCCTTGCAATCCCGGAAAAACGAGTCTATCTCTTTACACTCTACACTAGGTTTACGGAGCTTTAGAAACAACTATTTCACATTTTTTTATAGGCATAAAAATAATGTGTCTATCCAAATTTTTTGCCATTTTTCAATAATACGAAGCATTTACAATCTTAACACATTGCCGACCGGTGATTACACTGTCCAACAGCCAGAAAGTATTTCGATTCCCACTATACGATTCTTATAGAGTTTTTCGCGCTGATTCCAAATCTGTCCTTAATTTTTCTCCTAGACGTACAGTTTTTGAGAAAATTCAGTTTAAAAAAAAGACATATTTTTCAACTTTGAACATATATTGTGATGTTATTATAGAAGATATTGAATTGTTCTTTACAGCAAAAGATTCTGTAGACTTTCCCGAATACAGTGATATCCAATATTAATACATTATGATTGTTTAAACATATGTAAACAATGATTAAAGACGGAGAGACACCACTTTTGTACCAACTTTTGCGGATATTTTTGAATTTATTTAAAAAAACAAGGGTCCAGCGGAAAATCGAACTATACCACGCGATAGAGCAGACTTTTATCTTGAGGAACCAACGTCGACCACGCAAACTTGACAGGGTGGTTCCTCAAGATAAAAGTCTGCACTATCGCGTGGTATAGTTCGATTTTTCGCTGGACCCTTATTTTTTTAGATAAATTCAAAAATATCCGCAAAAATTGATGCAAAAGTGGTGTCTCTCCGTCTTTAATCATTGTTTACATATGTTTAAACAATCATAATGTATTAATATTGGATATTGCTGTATTCAGGAAAGTCTACAGAATCTTTTGCTGTAAAGAACAATTCAATAATTATTATAATTCAATTATAATAACATCACAATATACGTTCAAAGTTGAAAAATATGTCTTTTTTTAAACTCGATTTTCTCAAAAACTGTACGTCCAGGAGAAAAGTTAAGGACAGATTTGGAATCAGCGCGAAAAACACTATAAGAATCGCATAGTGGGAATCGAAATACAAAAAAAAGTTGGAATTTGTTGGACGGTGTTATTGCATAATTTAGAAAAATCTATGGTACTAAAGTATGGGCTAAACACTTTTTAATGGAACCTTCAATGGCAACAGCAATTTTCATTGTGAACTAACAAGTCACCCTCAATAACGTCATCGAATAGTTTCATTTAAGATTGCAATGTAAAAGAAAATTTCTATGCTTTCTTTTGGTACAGCACAATTATTGAAAACCCAACTTAATAGGCTTCCGGTAGGTAAAGTTTTAATAATCGGAAATTCAGAAAATTCCGTAAACCTAGTGTTAAGGGCGAAAGAATTGGAAAAATCGGCGTCTGTTGGAATGATAAATCGTCCGTACCGAGCACGTCGAGGGTTAAATTCGAGCAGGAAAATCCGGGAGAGATCGAAGCAGCACTGCGCCGGGAATTTATTTGCCGTGACGAGTAATTGTCGGAACGGCAACAAAATCTGGGGAGCACTTTGTTGTTAGCCGGGAGAAGAACTGTTGAAATGTAGGGAGAACTAGTCGCGACAACCGAATCACCGTAGCGTGCTCAAAACGCGGCATCAAAGCGGAATATAAAACTTAAGGGGTGCATGAATTCTCGAGACGCGGCGGAAAGTTTTCCTCGAGACGCGAGCTCGCCGTTTGCAATACAGTGTCGATGACTCGGGGACATAAAGGCGCGAACGGCAAGCAATTTCTCAAATTCGCGAGCGCGACTTTTCGTTTGTTCCTTTTTTTGGTTCGTGAGATAGCCCCCTAGTCGCAGAATAATTTCAGATCCGTTGATCTCCGGGGGACGCAGCGAAACAAACGGCCAAGAAATCCGGGATATGAATGACACAATTTGTTCGTTGAATCAAGAGGACCGAGCCCGGGCATCATCGTTTGTCAAACTAACAGGCAACACGCGGGGAAACGGAAGGGAACTGGTCGGTAAAAGTATGACCGAATGCAAAAGCTCTGTCCGTTTTAAATAACGAAAACAACGTGCGGGGCTTAAAGCAAGAAAAGCACGGGTCGCTTTCTCTTGAAATTTTTATTCGTGGATTTTGGTCGCCCTCGATGAATTTAACCCTTCGCGCTCGAATCGCGGCTCTCTCGGATGCTCCTGAAATTGCCATAGCATAATTCGCAACGATGTCCACGCTATTCTAATAAATTGCTATAAAAGTGCAATACGAACGAAAACACACGGAATCACTTTTTCTCCTCTTCGCGAGGCGCGATAAAAAAGAAAGCGGATTCAATGGATTTCGATTTAATTCGATTTCACTTGAATTTATTGATTATTATTCAATGCGTAACTGTAAATAATATATTTGTGCATTTAGATGAAATTTCACTACGTTTCCCTTTGCCATTTCGATAGCAATGAATTAAAGATAAATATAATATCGAATATAATTTAACCGAATCATTGCGTTTTCAATGTACATTTTGAAGATTCGCTTGTTCGTAAATTTTTATGTATATTTCATTACATTATTTCTATTATAGTATCTGATAGATATTATTGTTCAATTTCTCTCTGGTTGCGCTGCATTCGTGTATCGTATAAAACACAATTCGTTAGACCAAGCCGGGAAGAAATATCGATAATACATATTTGCGTAACTATTTTTGAAGAACGAATGAATGATTCCATCTAAAATCATTTAGTATGAATAAGTGTTACATTTTATTGTTGGAGAGAACCAAAACTTCTGCTATGGCGAATTCACGAAGAAGACGAAGCCAGTCGGCCACGACAATGTAAAGGAAAATTGATGAATCGAATAAGAGTCAATGCAGGAAGCAGTGGAGTACGGCAAAAATGTCTAGGATAATTCACGCGATTATATCCGGTAGATCGGTCTGTCAGCGAAGGTATTGAATCATCCTGTCCAACGACGATCGTTGAACAATCTGCCCGGAGGATACTCTCCGGCATCGACGCGAGCGCGATGTTCTTATGCTCCGATAAACAAGCAGCGATTTTCATTAAGAACGTCAGCCGCCAGCGAACAAATGTTTGCCAACGTTTCTGATGGACGAGGCGCGGCGCGTCTCGACGCCATGGTTCCGTCATAACCGGTTCCGGCGTCGGCGAACGATCGCCGTCGGAACGCCCAAGTAATCGCCAACCGTCCAATTACAATACTGGCTGGACTATCATTATTAATGAACCGGCTAAATAACTTTTCTTTATTTCAACACTTGTCGCAACAGTATAATTGAACTATTATACAAGATCACGTTGTACTTGAAACGACCTCTAGAACCACCCCTATCAAGGAAGTACAACGTTTTTGGGACACTCTGTCTACGTCCCCCGTGTAACTGTACTATTTAAAACAATTGCGAAACGCTACAATTGTTGTTGCGTATCATGTAATTGTTGTATATTGTTGGCTCCACGTACAGTTAAAGTATTTAAGCTTGAAATTTCCATTTCCAACTGTTTGTACAGGTTTTGCACGCGAAACCGTACACAGACCTAGCTCACCTTTTTCCAAAATCAAATTCACCCTTTCACAGACGGAATTCACCCTTCGAAAATCAAATTCACCTTGTGGCCGACTCGAGAGTGAAATTACACAATGCGATTTTGTCGCGATCTTATTCGAAATTTTCGTTGGTTTTAGAAATGCGTTTTCATCGAATCCACCATTTCGTACGATTGATTCAGAACATTTTTATTCCGGAGATCTGGAAGCAGTCTTTTTATAGAGACGAGCTGTGGCACATTATCGAGAGAAGCGACGACTATAACTGTGAAACAAGATCAAATAAAAGACACGGTCTTTTTCCGTTGCATCTTCACCGCGAGTCCGCACAACACGAAACACGGTGTAAATCCTGTTCGGTGATCCGACACGTTCAATTCCGGTACGGGAAAAAATAGAAGAATATGGAGGTCGTGCATCGTTTCGGCGTGAACAGCGACCGGAACTGTCGGATCAAGAATCGGGAATAATGCGCGGACGGTAATAGTCGCGGACCGGTACAGTCGTGCGAGCCAATTTGCAAATAATTCGAAATTTACCGGCGGGGAACCACGCCATTTTGCCTATCGAATATTTGATCGATTGAACGATTTCACTCCCCACCATGCCCGGCGACGGCGGCTCCGATAAAATATTCCCTTCGGGAAAAGACGATTAAACGCGAATTTAGACTTTTCACTTTGAATGCTCATCCTGCACGATTCATCTACAATGAAGTCTATAAAGATTCTTTCAAAATGCTCGTTCAAGGTGATTAGTGAACTTCAAACTTGTTTTTTAAGCATTTGCCGTATTTTAACGAGCCACACTTTTCTGATGACGATTTTTTTATAACAAAGTCTAACAAAAATGAATGTTACGCCTTTCTTTTTAAATGAAATAAAATCCGATTCGTTTGTAATTAATATTTAATATAATATCTTCATTTCCTGCCTTGTAGTGTATTCTAACCAAAATTATAGTACGCATTTCCATCACCTTTTGCCTTTTTAATACCGCAAGGGTAATAATGCAGTGCCCGAACGAAAAATTTTGTGTGCTGTTTAACGAGCGGATGTACCATCGGATTACCATTGTTCTCGCTTTATTCAACATTTTTCTGTGCGGTGCAACATTTCATTTTGAATAAAGTCGTAAAAAGTGATATAACTCAATTTTTGCTAATAAAAAACAAATATTCGACGAGCATGGGATTTTTAAGTTGCCTGAAACATCGCACCAGATGATGGGATAAATCATAACTAGACACAGCGGATGTTTATGCAAATGCATTTTTTATAGAAAGTAGGTAAATTTAGGTTGTCTGTAGAGGATTTTGAAAATATAGTAATATTTTGCACATTTAGCATATTGCATGTTTTTGACATATTTTGCATTTAATTGTACATACATACATGTGTACGTGTGTATATAACTGCAAAGAACCGTTATGTGATATGAATCGTATATCATATGATTCTCGCACGAAACAGCAGTAATTGACTCCTACATATTGCAGGAATCAGTTACTAATATTACTGAAGAGCTGGAACGGGTATTTGGTGCTTCTGGAGAAATAATTCGAACTAAATGCAAGAAGATCATTAAAAAAATACAGGATTTGATCCTTCGTTAAAACTTAACAAAACTCAACATGCATCCACTACTGCAGAACCAGAATAAATTGATGCAAAATATTGAAAAAAATACACATATGCACCAATTACGTCCTGTGATGTTGAAAGAACATTCTCAGTGTACAAATTAATCTTCAGCGAGAAAAGACATCAACTTACCGTCGATAATATGGAAAAAATCATAGTTACATATTGCAATACAAATTACAGCGAACAATAAATGAAAATCTGTATACATTGTATAATTGGTTTCACTATATGTTTTTGCATATGTTTTTGCATATGTCGTGCATATATTTTGCATATATTTTTGCATATTTTGTATATTAATTTTGCATAAAGATCCGCTGTCTGATCATAACACTTATTCAAAATGGTGAAAAATTGACTTTGAAAAAACATGACCTAATAATTGAAAAAGTTTCTTTCAAAATTCTCCTCTTGCGTAAATTGAACGGTTCAAATTGTATTTTGATTTCGCTGCTTATATAGGGTGCGATAAAAAAAATGTTTGACCTTGAGAAAAGGGTCGAGATCATACAATCTTGAAACACCCTGTACAGTTCGGACGAATCATCCGTCCCAACCGAATTCGTCGGTGGTCGCGGTGTTGTCCCCGTCCGAAGGAAACTATCGTCCTGTCGACTGAAGCTATCCGTTTTGTTCAGCACGCTGACTTCGATCGATCCCGCTCGCTGACAATGGACTCGTGCCAGCGATCGTTCCTTTCGATCCGGCGCGGCGCGGCGCAGCGGCTCAAAGTGTATAAACTCATCGAACACCCCATCAAAGACTCGGCGGGATCCGCGATAGTGTACGAAGTTAGTTTTGCTTGCGACGACGATGGCTTGCGCTGGTACTTAAATAGACAGCGTTGTTTTCGCTGTTACAACGCGCTCGACAATCACAACCGTGGAACAGAATCGGATTAAAATCGAAACGATAGGACGGTGTGCGCGGTTTCGAGTCAGAGAATCATACGAAACTCGCGGAAACCAAAGCGACTCGGCTCAATATTTTTACCGTTCGCTTTAATTCAACAAGTAGCTTAAAATTCGTATTTTAATAATAGTAATCATCAGGTTGGTTGAAACGACTCGTTTCTCTCTGATTTTTCATTACAATTCATCAAAATTATAAAAATGTTTCCATGAGAAAATTATGAAATGAATGTCCGAATGAATTAAATCTTGCTATTATCAGACTACGGATTTTTGTACAAAATGAAAATTGGATACTGGCACTTTTTTAATCCCTTTATTCTCTATCTCGGCTTGAAATCCCAACTAATCAATGTCGCCATAAAATTCGCGATTGGTTATTTATTATCAAATTTTATTATATCGTAAGCGCCTACTGTTCGATAATGTTAATATTGAAGGAATGCATCAATTTTAATTTCAATTAGAGAGCAGCCAAACATTTTTCTGTATCTAAAACACGGAGAATTGATAAATTTTCGCCGCGGGAACGCGCGGAACGTCGATATCGTGTTCCGGAATAATAAACAGTACGTAAATTGTGAATTGTAAGCCAGAAATTGGTTACACTGGGAAAACCAAAGAATTTTTCAGGAAATTAAATAACAACAAATCAGCTTGTCGGAAATTCGCGAGAACACCATTTTTATAGATTAAAGCGAATTATTCGAACTAATTAATTCTATTTATGTACTGAGTTTTCGTCGGTATTCAAAATGAAACTAAGAAAATCGCGTTGGGTATTATTAAAATGTACTCGTTTTACTTTTCTCCGCGTAGCAACGTACGGGCATAGATGTATCAGATTCACGGCGTATCGGGTTTCCGGCGAAAGAGAATGGAAAGCTTTTCTAAGAGAGTCTTTTGAGAGGCAAGGATTTCGTAGTAACCAACAAGGCTTGGAACAAAAAGAGAGTTCCCTCTCTCTCTCTTTCTCGCTCCCTGCCTCAAAGCTTCTCGGGCGGAACGTTACTCACAGTCCCGTTCGATATAAATCAGATCTGCCGCGACTTGTTTCGAGAAATCATTTATTGCTGAGGAAAGCAATTACCGACAGAAAAATAAAGACAGCGATCGATCGAGCCTTGCGGAGCGCGCCGCGCCGGTTACACATACTTGATGTAAGAACGATCCCAGAAAAAGCCGGGCTACCGACCCGACCCGACCCGACTTCTCTCGCAACGTTCTCCTTCGTTTCGGAGTGATTCGTTTCTTTCATTTCCCCTGTTATCAGAAAATACTCAATTCCGCGAGCGTATCGAGAAAATAAAAAAGGGGGGCGGAACTCGAGGGAGGGGGCGAAAGAGGTGGGGAGTCGAGGATCATGCCGGGATTAATCTATCAAAAAGATTCAACTTTTCCGCTCACGGAGAAAATTCATTTCGCCTGGAATCGATATTCCATAAAAAAAAGAAAATGAAGAAAGAAAAGAGAAAGAAAACGGGGCAAAATTTATTCCCCGAACCTATGATTTTCTTCGAACGCAACTGGTCTGCATGTGGACCGTTAGATCCCTTTAAACTCGAATTGCAACGACACACCCGGAAAAACGTCACGCTGCTGGGAATTCGATTTACATAATTTTCCGGGTCTCAGATATACCCGACGATAGCCCGAGCCTCGGCCATAAATTACGAATGAATTATTTTGTTTGCGTTGGGCCCGCGATTAGCCCGCAATCAATTGAACACGAATTATTCACCGTGAATTAAATGCGGATTTGCGTTTCGGCTTTCATCGCGATACCACGCGCGCATTCGTCTGCTCCAAGTAAAATCAGGCTCGCCGCTATGCGAAAGAGAGGATGAACTTTTAATTATATTCTCGGTTTTCGGAACGAATTCATGTTGATAGATACGTCAATCATTCCGCTCCGGCGAAGATGATGGACAATTTACTTTTGAAATTTCGCGGAAGGCGATTTGGAAAACTGTCTATTTCTTTTCGCTTGGAAGTATCCTCTCTGTAAGTTTACTCTCTGCTAAAGTTCTATTACGGGATTACGGAGACCGTCCTTCGATTCCTCAAACGTGATAAATAGACTGCGGATCTTTATGCGAAATAAAAATTGTCTGCATCGATTGCAAGCAATGAAAACTAAATTGAATTTTATTTCTTCCCTTAATGATTTTAATAAAGGAGAAATCATATATTGACATCTGCAGTCTTAAAAATTTTCCAACCATTTTGAATTTTATCTACTCAAGTTTGCTATAAATGCATAGAGATTCGCAGTCTAGTGATAAAAATGTGATCAAGTGGATAGAATTCTAGGAACTCTGAAAAGACGTTCTATCTTCTTGATAATTCAAATAATTACCTATTGAATTTCCGGGAAATCAAGATATCAAAGCCGGAAACACAACACAGTGTAACTGAACTACAAGTATTCGCGCGAGATAAAATTTCCTTGGTGCAATTTGCAGAGACCCGAGTCAAACAAAAGTTTATTCCCCCCATCAAACGGTTTAATACGATAATATCTTCGATAAAAGTGGTATTAAGCTTATAACTGGTTTTATTGCACTTCGCAAACATCTGCAGTCCTCTGTAGAGGACAATATAAAAATTCATTTTAAAACCGTATTTCTTCATACACAAATTCCAAAGATTCCAATTATTCACGACTTTGTTGAATAAAAACAATGCACCGCAATCTTGGATTTAAAATACATAAATTCTTTATGACAAAATCAATCGAAACAGGAAATAGTATTACGACTCGAGAAGCTATCCATAGTATTTGTCAAAGTACTAAGATGGAAATTCTAAGTCTACATCAATATTGGAACAGGAAATGTACATTTTCTCAGCTTAAATAATTGAGTAATCGGGTCTTGAATTATCAATAAATCGTCAGTTAATCCTTAATCCAATGTAAGTCTTCCTCATCAAATGTTTCGTAATATCAATAAAAAAGGGAGGGACACTTGTTGAATAAAGTGAAATATTTAAAGAAATGTGTAACTCCATAAAAAATATTATAAACCGATTCATTCGAAACTTTTACTTTTAAGGTTGCTAAGACAATCCGGAATTCTTTTTTATCCATACACAACTATTCAGAAACAAAGCAATCTTGTGCTACTCATCAATAAAATGCAATCCCGCAAACCCACATCACAGAAAATATTCTACAATATTTTCCAAGTCGCACGCGCGACATCAAAGTTATCGATGCACTATTCGAGATGGCGTTTTACCAGCTTCCAGATTGATCTCGCGAATCAATTAAATCGGCAACAATTAAACGCCTTCTAGAACGCGCGATCGTTCGATTCGAGGTTGGGCGCGATCTCGAACAGTTTCGAATTGAAAAAAGCATAAAAGAACGGAGCTGAAAACGGTTATCGCCGCGCGGGGAGATTAAATATCAAAGCTTGTGATCAACGGGCCGCTGCCTCCTAACGAGCATTCCATAATAGGAACATTTGTTTCGGGGCCGAAAACGAGGTCCGAACTTTGTTAATTTTCCCAGCGGCAGTTAGCGATCGTGATAATAAGTGTACCGTCGACGCGGTGCTCGCGTGTACACCTGTGCACAGTAGTGCTCTCTTAAATTTGCCAAATCTGTTACACTTAAATTTCCATGACTCAGCCTCATCTCTCCAACGAATCTGTGAAAGTATTAAAAGGCCTATTAAACATCGTGCAATACAGAAAATTTCATATTCAGTCATTTTGGTCTTACCTTCTCGTGTGTAGTACAGGTGGATTGTTGAGATTCTTCTGATTAAAATAAGTACAAACACGATGTAAATTGGACAAGTTTTACAATGTAAAAACATTGAATTTAGTGTTGTTGTACGACCAACTATTTAAGGTGAAGTGCCCTAAGTCTGGACAGTCCAAAAGTGATACCTAAATCTGGACAATTGAATTTTCATAGTAAAATCAGTAATTAAGAGATTAAATAATTATATTATATATTCTGAGGCCTTAGCTACAAGTAGGTGTGAATATTATTTCATTAAGACATCAACTGAAATTTAAAAAGGAATTCAAAGTTCATCTGAAAACAGTAGACAAAATAGTCTATTTACATGCGAATCGTGTGCATTTATAGTTCGAACTTTTGTTAGAAAAAAAGATATAATTTAAGCCCTCAGACAAAAAATAATTATCACGCATAATAATATTGATATTTTAAAATAAATTGGCAATCAAACTTAACGTAAATAATAATTATTAATCCAAATATTAGATGTCCAAGATTAGGACTGTTTTCAAATATAATTACTCCATAATGGGACGCGATGACAGTAGCTGTCCCACTCTAAACTTATACGCAATGTGCTTACGCCTGAAGCCGGACACGTGTTTGTGAATAAAATCAACGCATTGTTTGCAAATTATTTAACTACATGTATGTATAATTAGTCTTGTATTAGCTTGAATAACGTATGTAGAAAATGTATTCCGGTTGTGACGTTAATAATACTTTATGTTTACATCTTAAATCTATCAGTATTACTACCTAACCTTAAAAGTTGTATTATGACAAGTTTTATTAAAACAGTAAATGAAAATAAATACATATTTGGTTAAATAATAATATACTATAATCTATGATAAGAATACCACATATTACGCAAAGCATCTTCTATTCGTCATGCGCAACAGCGCCACCAACGTTTTAGGTTATGTTCGCTTGATCAACTCGTAAATTGAATTTATCCCGATATAGGCTTTACTTCTGTCCAGGTACTAGCTTAGATTGGATTTAATATGTCCAACTATAGGTTTGAATTATTCTTGTTAATACAATTAAGATATTAACCTAAACAATGATTTTTTTATTTTAAATTACTTTACAAACTCTGAACTGTCTGTTAAAACTCTTAAGAAATTGTTTTTGTTTATTTAAAGTGATAAAATTTAAAATAGAAAAACATGCTGTCCAGGCATAGGGCACTTCACCTTACTTTATGATAAATAGTGATTAAAATGTTTACGACAGTGAACCTCGACTGGTCTCTACCCTTAGTCACACAGAAATCAGCCCTATGACACATCATTGTAGTCATCCCTTTAAGGGACTACTATTTAAGTTCGTGCGAAAGACTGAACCAGCCTTTTTTAGTAGAAACCTCAGCGCAGCTGAGATCTCGCTCTTCCGAATTTCTGTCTATCCCGAGTTGCCAGACTTCCGACGAATCATACTTTGTAACGCGCTTCTCGTACTTTATCACCGGAGTTATAGTTGAGGAGTTTTATTAATAAAGTAGTGTTTTGTTATCATAAACCTATAACGTTTATCAACCCTCATCCGGAATACAACAGTTTCAAGTATATCCAAAGGCGTCGACTAGAGTATCAAATATCTATTTTGCAATAAAGTAGTTATTTCATTGAATAGAAATTTATTTATGTTGGAGCGATGTAATGTTCCTCGTACCCAGTTATGTGCAAAGTGGAGTGCGAGGAATCGAAGATGAAGGACATAAGTGCACACTTTTGAGCGCCCGTCGCTACCCCCACCGCTTCCCTGTTTCAGTTGTAGTCACTGCCCCGTGCCTACTCCATAAAAGTATTCCGATTTACGTCGTGTTTGGATTCATTTTAATCGGAAGGACTTCACTTGTCCGCTGGTACCACTCGTGGAAACGTAGAACAATGATGAATTTGAAATTTTCTTTACGGTACGATTATCTTTCACTCGGTATCCTTTGAAGTTAGAACGCTCGGTCGATGCTTAGCGAACTGCGTATCCCTCCCAATTTCGCTCGCTATTATCTATTCCGATACGTCGTCGTCGAGCTGTGCTCGAGTCGATGCCTCGAAGAGGAACTCCGCCCTGTGACGCAATAATTCGACTTCCGGATACGAAAGTTTGCGAGTTTAAGTGAGCACCAGTGTATTACGATTACGATTACGCGGATCGTTGCGGCTTAATTCCAAGTGACGCGGCCGCGCCGCGTGTTCGGCATGGTCCGTCTATTCCACCTTTTCCCTGTCGCTCCTTTCGTTCTTTCTTCGGCTCGCCTCTTATCTGGCGTACCAATAACCAGGTATGTGTGTCGCTCGATAAGTTGCATTGTTCCTGCCGGCTGGTTGCTGCTGCTCCGGTTTCATCGGTGGAAAAAGCAACTCCGGCGAAATTCGTCGCGCGAACCTTGTTTTTTTCTCTTCTTCTTCTCCTGCTGCACCAGCAGCAGCAACCGCTGCTCGTTTTCTCTTTCCCTATCTCTCTCACTCCCTCTCTCTCTTTCTCCGTTTTTATTTCTGTTCGCTCGCTGATTTTTTCCCTTCTTTTTCAAATCGTCGACCACTTCGCCCGCGATCGAAGCTTAACGAGGCTATCACATTCGCTCCTGCCTTTTTTCCTATCCGAACCCGCTGTCTCTTCGACAACCACGATTCTCTGCTGTGCGAAATTTGGAAAAAAAAGAGCCGAGGTGTCCAGCCGGAAAAAGGCGAGTCGGAATTTAATCGAGGCTGCAAATCCGTTCGAGGCGATGCGCTTTCGACGCCCCTGCAAGCTGCAATCACGCGACTCCTGACGCTTTTTGTGTCGTTCGCGCGGGAAGACGGTGCTTCGGGATTTATGGTCGTGAGCGGGGGTGGCGCGATACTTTCGTTCTAGTTCTGCGTCGTATTGTAACGATAAACGAAATTATGGCGCGACACGGTCGAACCGTTTCTTCCTGGGAAATTTGAATTTTTTAATCGAGTCGCTGAGCCAGCAGCGGACGATAGTTCTGCGAGATTCCTTGTTCAGATTTTTTGGGCCTGCTTTCATGGATTTTTTTACAAAATTCTGCACACACGGGAAAGTCTCTTCGTAATGTTGCGAGCAGCGACGGAAAATATGCTGCGTTTGTCGAGTCTTTTTAGAACCATTCGTACTTTTATTCTTTAAATAGCAAAATGATTGAATCGTGGTCGAAATTCTAGTTGGTCTAGATAAATATTCAAACAGGAAATATACTTCTATAAAATAGAATAAGAACTCGAACAAAAATTATGACCGCGAATAAAATTCCGCTTTATCCATTTCAAATCGCATTCCAAGCTACTTCATTTTACTCCATCCCACTTCAGATCAAGAACTTCACTTTAATATTTCGCAGAAAAAAATATGCGTCATTCCGTCGCACGATCTTCGCCAACCGCCATTTCGTCGTAAGAAAAATTCCGCGGCTTCCGGTTAGAGAGCTCGAAGACTAAAAGTTTTCCAGCCAGCGTAAGCTGATCTTCAATTTGAAAGGACGCGGAAATTGCGCGACGCTATGCCTGGCAAGAGATATTTTAACTTGCCGGAAAAGGAGCTGCGCATAAAACAATTGCTTCCAGTTTACAAAATTTACTACGAGAAATGGTTCGGCCCCGTTTCCAAAAGGTCGAAACCGACCTTTTTGGACAAAAATCTGCCGACAACTCAGTTTTTCATCGATTCAATTGGAATTTTTTTTAAATGTTCGTAAAGGACTATACTTTGGTGACGTGCGGCGCGAAAATCGTTAACTGTCGCAAGAAATCAAGAATCCTTATCTACAAAACCCAATAACTCCGATACTTCATCAGCCCATACCATAAATTTGCATGTCCCAGCTGAGTTGCCGACACTTCTTAACCCTAAAATCTATTCAATTAGTAATTCTCAAGGCCAGATTTACAGTTTAAAATTGTGCGGTTTAGGGTTTAGGGTTAAGAAGTGTCGGCATCTCAGCTGGGACATGCAAATTTATGGTATGGGCGGATGAAGTATCGAAGTTATTGGGTTTTGTACATAAAGATTCTTGATTTCTTGTGACAGTTAACGATTTTCGCGCAGCACGTCATCAAAGTAAAGTCCTTTACGAACATTTAAAAAAAAATGTCAACTGAATCGATGAAAAACTGAGTTGTGGGCAGATTTTTGTTCAAAAACATCGGTTTCTCGCCCACTGTGGGGCGGGTCGGTTTAGAACCTTGACAAAATCAATTATTCTTAAAACACGCGTCTCTATGGCCTTCGGCCTGTAGCACGATAAGAAGATGAGAAAAAGTGGATGGATTTTAAATTGTTTGTTTTCTTTTCATGAAACGGTGTGTGCTGAAGATTCTCTCAAAATTTCAGGTGTATAGGTCAACTAGAACTTGAAACATCGTGGCAGCTGTGTCGAAAAAAAGTATTTAAAGGTTCAACTTCAATTTTGCGCAACGCTTCATTTTTCGAATTCAACACAAATTCTACATCACTTGTAGTTGGAAATAAAGAGCCAAATACCCTCCATGAGCACAATGGTCATTTATGTCCAAATTCTAGAGACTACATCAATACTGTCACAGAAGGCACCCGTCAACGCGATTAAAGAATTGTTTAAACAAACTGAATATTGCAGATTTACTGTATGCTAACTACACATAAAATACACATGTGTTTATTATGATATAATACTTGATCAACTGTGACGTTACATTAACTGTGACTCGGATGATGATTCGTAAGCCTAATTTGGCTTAATTTTGCCTACAAATCGTCATCTGATTCACTACAGTAGATATGTATGAACAAACAAAAATTGAAGTATTGTTAATATGTACTATTATTTTTTCTTAAACAATTAAAAGTAACTGTTAAGTCAACTAACCCCATCAGATATGTCAACTAACCCCAAAACCGGGGTTTGTTGACTTTTCGCTCTCAATAATCTAAATTTGATTAAAACTACAACTAGGTTCAATCAAGGCGACTATCAAAAATTAAATCTCTATACCCAAGTCAATATGCAAACTTTTGGTGTACAACAAGTCAGTAAAATACTAATGGTTCATTGGTAAACATTAAATATATTAAAAGCAGGGACTAAAAATAACAGTTATTCTAAAATTTAATAAAAAGTTGATTATTATTGAAATTTAAGATAATCTACACAAAATATGTATAAAGAAAAAATTCGGAGAACAAAATAATTAAAAACTATCGATTTTTATACTTTTTGGTTACACGTAACAGTTATTAGTGTCCGAAAAATTGGATCCTCCTCGATAACTGTTATCGATGAAGAAAAATTGTTTCGATTGCTCAAAGCAGTAATCTATGAGAAAAGTTCATTTCGATCGCCCATAACAGTTATCAATGAGAGAATTGATGATCGAATTACTTTTCACTTGTTCATAATAAATTATTGATGAGCAAATTCATTTCGGTTGCTTATTCAATTATTGAGTTGTCTACTCTTTTTCGGATGGAGCAACCCTGTGAAATTCTTCGAGAAGGCTTCGTACAATAAGACGAATCAACAGACCATAAGAACAACACAAAATCTGTTTGCTGACTGTCTTTGTTCACGGACGAGTTTGTTCCACTCGTACATGGATTTCCTTACAAAATTCTATAAGAGCAATGGAAGTGGATTCGTCCTCCTCGGACGATGAATTGGACAATATGAGTTGTCCCAAAATTAGTAAGGCATACGTTGAAATCGAAAACTATCGGAAAAAACGTGTCGATATAGACGAAAATATTATAGATTACTGGGAAAATCAGAAATATAGACTCCCGTATTTATCAAAACTAGCTTGCATAATTCGCTGTGCCCGCAACTCGGGTTAGCGTTGAACGAGCCTTTTCCGCTCAAAAATTAACGCTAGATGATTTGCGGTATAATTAGTCAGGAGAAAATTTGGAGGAACTCATGTTTGTTACATTAAATTTTGATTGTAGCAATTAATTTTGTGAATACAAAAATCTATGAAATAATTGATTGTCTACCATTTGAAAGTTATACAATTTAATAATAACTATTATCCTTCATCAATAACTGTAATGAGCGATCGAAATGAACTTATCTCATTGATAACTGTTATAAGTGATTGAAATGAATTTCTCTCAACGACAACATTTACCAAGAACAGAAACAATTTTCGGTTACTTATAATCCGTAATTGTTAAATACTTGTTATTCCACGACTTTTTACTTTTTGGTTATAACAGTTAGGGTCCCTGGTTAAAGGTTAGTCAACCAGCCCCGGTCTCCCCTACTGTATCAATAAAAAATAAAAATTCCACGAGAGGGATTGAAAATTGATGTGTTAGCCCAGACATAAACGACCCGATATGCCCGCGGAGGGTTAAGTACGACGTTGAACGGAGGGATAACAGTTCTGGTTAAAATCTCGCGTGCATGGAGGACAAAGAACCGATCCTGCGTCCCAATTACCGGCGCGTTGTTTCATAACCGCAGTCCGAACAATAATTAATCGGCGAACGAAGTTCGAAAGCGGAGCGTCCGCGTGGAAATATAATAAAATGTACGCTTCCGCGCTAGAACTGTCCGATGCTATTCGACTTTGGGTCGAAAAGGCAACACAGCCCCCGAGATATTACGTACCAGTCATTTTGCCGTGGCGTGCAGGCTTATTCGATTAATCGATCGACACTGACGTGACCCGCGACGAGGAAACAAGCGCGCGAACGAACGTGCGAGCGAACGAACGAGAGACAGCCCGGAGAAAGAGAGAGGATGTGTCTCGGGTAATATTAATGACGTCAACCCGAAAAGAGTTGAAATAAAAAACACATTGTTTTTTCACTTGGTAAATCCAGTTTTAACGAGAGCCCCCGTGTTCGTCAATGGACGATCTGAATAGTAATTGGCCGATTGCGGATTTTATGCATTCGTAACAGATACAAACGCAGCGACACGCGCAAGTGAAAACGGTGGGTAAAACTGATGATGCTTCTGTTTCACGTTTGATTTATTACAGCTCTTTTTTCCCCCCGGTCGCGCAACCATCTGCAGTAATTAGTGATTTCGAAGTTACTCGAAGTATTGCCGAGACCGGCTTCTCGCGGTGATGGTTTTATAAGTGTCAGGCTGCGGGAAGTTTGCTAATTTTTGAGAATGTAAATTTTGGCAGATTTCCTGTTCTAACATAATTGACAGCTTGTTAAAATTTCACAAATATTAACGTCGTTCTACGTTCATACATTGAGCAGAAATATAGTGTCGGTTTCGAATAATTGAACGCGTTCGTTTAATCTAGATCAATATCGAAAATGTTGAAAGAGTAACAGATAATCGGTTCTTCATCCGTATCGGAGCATCTTAGAAAATACAATACTTATCGACAGCGGCTAGTCGACGTAATTAACTGAGTTCCGCGAACGTAGTTGATCAGATTTTAATCCGAATATAATGAAGTTCCGTGGTTTCTCTGACCTACATCGAACAGTTTCCTTTCAGTTTGTTTATACATTATTAGTCATAATTATATTTCCGAACACCGAATGAGTTGAGTGCTTGTAAAACAGCAATTTCATTATTTCCCATTACTTCCGTCTGTTCGACCCGACGCTCGTAAATATTCCAATCAGTTCCATAGATTTCTGTATTCCGCGGGCCGATGCGATTGTAATAATAGATAAGTTCGTAATGAGTTAAAGTAATAACAAAATGTTAACGCAATAACGAGTTAAATGCGAACACGAAATTAAACTGAGAAATTAATATCACGGCCGATACATAACGATCCACAATGTGCCAATTAATAATGATATTAACGACTTTGTCGCGATGTAATTTGCCGTGCACCTAATGAAAACGTAACCATCAATATCAATAATTATCCCGTAATGCTAGATAAGCAACTACACACAGATAATCAGTCGTAATAGCTTAGAAGAAATCGCGACTTTTGTCAGATATTCACCTACGAACGAAAATTCCACAGTACTGAACAGTAGTTGCTGTTTACGCAGAACAAACATTTTTGGTTTCCGTACGTTCCTCGGAAAACAATGGTAAAAGTTATCCTGTTGTAGTTCCCATTCATTTTCGTTTTGTACATTAATCTGATTAATTGTGTTTTATTCATGATCTGATATTTTCAATAAATATTTCATCGACCCATAAGTAGATTGAATAAATATATTAGCAGGTTGTTCGTGGACGTGATTTATACGCCCCATGCTAATTAAATTTATTGATAATTAGCGTGGTGAAATAAATTGTTCACATCAATAGAAAGATGAAATTGTTGCGCTCAGCAGAAAGTAATTCGAGCTCTAAACAAATCACAGTGGTCTTTGGCAGAAATCGGCAATTGCGCGCTGGTGGGAGGTTTAAAAACATAGTAATTAGCGTATCAGCGTCGGCTTTTGTTATCGGATGCGCATCGGCAGGTCCGAAATCGCGTGTAGCGGGAAATCGTCGCGCGCGTTGTTCCGCAGTGTTATCGCTATCATTTTAAAAAAGCATATGATCGCCGGCGTGGCTCGCCAGTTGACGTTCGTCGCGCTCCTTCGCGTGAACCGAAACGACCGGAGATCGACTTCGAACGAACGACGTCGGTGAAAAAGGATCGCGAAAAACGAAAGCCATAAAAATAAGACGAAGAATCTGTCGCGGTGTTTACCGCCTGTGTAGTTTCTGGTCGCTCTAAAGAACTTCCGTTTTAATTTATTCCCGGAAGCAGGCGCATCCGTGACAGCAGCGGCCGACTCCGGAGGAGGAACAGGATCAGAAGGAAAAGTTTCCCGGCTGTTCCCAAGGATTACCTTCCCCATCGTCGGGCATGGGTTGCTGCGGCTGCTCGGACGAGACCTCGTCCAAAGTGGAGCCCACGGTAAGAATTATTTTTTATGATTCCTCCTCTCTCTCTCTTTCTCTCTCTCTCTCGCCGACCCACACCCGCCGCTGAAATTCCCGCTCAAGTATTTTAATATAAAACTTCGAGCTTTGCTTGTCACGGTAAACTGAACTTGCAGCTACCGGGGGACGCAGTCAACCCCCCTTTCGAGACCATCGGGTCTCCGAGTGAACCCCCCTCAGATGCCACTCAAGTTTCGATTCAACCCCCTCCGACTCCACTCTGTTTAGAAGGGCGATTGTGCCGCTCCTTTCTCGGATTTTTGCAAAATCTGCATTTCGAGATTCCAGCCCGATTTATTCTTATTTTTCAATTCGTTCGTCGTCTCGAATAATTACCGTCGTTTCTTGCATGCACCTTTTTACACATTTTCATTCCTCTAAATAAATTGTACACAACACAGTTGCAGAAAAAAAGCTTATCTTATTACTTTTACTTTTTCCAAGCTCCTTTGATGGAACTTTCTATGAAATTTATTAGAGAATATTTTTTTATTCGTTTAAATCAAGAGTGGCCAACCTGTGGCGCATTCGCCAAACGTGGCGCATTGGATAATTACAAGTGGCGCATTGCATCTTTGTGCCTACTTATTCTTTTGAAGTAGACGCCATAATTAAATCCATCATCGTGTTCTCAACAGCTGACAAGAGAAGGACCCCAAGTGTCCGACTTCGATTTTGATAATCTTTTGTGAGACGATGGTATATAGACCCTTAATGATGTCTGCAAAATATTAGGTGTAGCTACTCGAAAGTTTTAAAGATATGGCTAAGGGAACTTCGAAAACTTGAGCTCCAAATCATGGTATATCAACAAGGTATGAAAGTTTAATTGTTTATATCTTTAAAACTATTGAGTAACTACACCTAATATTTTGCAGACATCATTAGGGATCCATATACCATCGTCTCACAAAAAATTATCAGAATCGAAGTCGGATACTCGGGGTCCTTTCCTTGTGAGTGCTCTCAGTTCAATTCATGCAGTTAGTGTGTCTTTTGAACTGACGTAAATTAATTAAACTAGTTGCGTGATCCCTTTTCCTCACCCAAGCAAAGCAGATCCTACTCCTATCCCTATTTTTCAACCTCAACAATGAACATAAGAAGGTAGAAAAAGTGATTCAGTTGTACGGCGCATCTGAACTCGTATGCGAAAATAATTGGCGCATGGTATATAAAAGATTGGCCACCCCTGGTTTAAATAGAACACAGTGACAGAATTGATGTACATTAAGGTTGTTCACAGCCATTCTTATTTACTTTTTCACATTTACTATTACTTTTTCAAAGTTTCTCTGATGGATTCTATTTATTAATTTCAATATGGAAGGCTTTCTCTTCCAATTTTTTAAACAATTCGTCCGAGTGAATCGCGAATCACGGTTCCAGAATTGAAGTGCATTTAGATTATCGTCGACCATGAAGTACTGCAGGAATTGTTAATAACAAAAGAGTTTGCGTTGAAATATATTTAAGTGCACTCAGCGTTATACGAGTTTACTTAACATCATTCTGGTTTCCCCAGGAGTAGAAATTTGTTCCTCGAAATTCTACGATTTGACAGATGGCTGGTTCACCTCTTGATAACTGAAAAATTCAAGTCGCTCGCCTGCCTGTTTACGGAGCTACCTTTTGTCATTCTCAAACGAGTTCGTTTGTCACGTAGATTTATGTATGCACCAGAAATCGTGGAATTTGCGAAACTGAAACGTACTTTACTATTAGAAGTATCGAAACTCTCGATATCAATTGTAGGAAGTAGGGGTGTGCGAGAACCCGAAATATCGGGAACCTGATGGTCGAGACGAGTCGAGAAGAGGTAGAGTCGGGTCTGGTCGGGTTCCCGAAAATTTCGAGATTCCCGAAACTTTCGAGATTCCCGAAAATTTCGAGATTCCCGAAGAAATCGGGTTTCCGAAAATTTCGAGAATATGACATAAGACACTCTAGAAAAGAATTCGTGATGGACAACATTCTTTCAATCTCGAAAACATGTAGAATAAAAAATCCGAAACTATGCATGTATTCATTAAAACGAATATACAGTGGGTGTACAAAGTATTCGTACACCTTTTAAAAACTAATAACTTTTTTATAATTGTACCGAACGACCTGATTTTTTATAATCGATTAGAAGCATTAGTTTACAAACTGATATGCAAAAAAGATTTTCCAAAAATTACAATTTACAAGTTTGCAGGTAAATATAAAAAAGGCATTTTTTAAAACTTTTTTATTTGGGCCCTTAATGAAAATTTAAAACATATGTTTTCTAGATCCATGTTCTTTATACACATGTTGGAAATTTCATCGAAATCGATTGACGCAGGAAAAAACAACAGGCGTCGAAACATGTACGGTTTTGTGGATTTTAAGCAGAAACTGATCAAAAGTCGTGGAAAACTACGATTTTCACCATTTTTAACCGCTTGTAGCTCGAGTGTACGTCAATCGATTTCAATGAAATTTTCAACATGTGTATGACTAACATAGATCTACAAAACATCTATTTTAAATTTTCATTGAGGACCCAAATAAAAAAGTTTTAAAAAATGCCTTTTTTATTTTTGCATTTAACCTTGTAAATTATAATTTTTGGAAAATCTTTTTTGTATATCATTTCATAAACCAATGCTTCTAATTGATTATAAAAAATCAGGTTGTTTGGTACAATTATAAAAATGTTATTAGTTTTTAAAAAGTGTACGAATACTTTGTACACCCACTGAAAATGATTACTGTGTTCTCGAAATTTTCAGAAATCCCGATAAATTCGGGAATCTCGAAATTTTCGGGTACCCGTCCCGATCCCGAAAAAATTTCGTGTTCCCGAGCCGTCCCGATATTTCGGGTTCTCGCCTACCCCTAGTAGGAACTAATGCTGTGTTTACTCTGACAAAAACATGTCGACTATCTCGTGAAGTATCGACACTTCGATGACCTTGACAAAAATAGGGTTGCATTAAAGAATAAAACAAAATTGCACCCCTGGCGGGTGCATCGGTGCATCCTCCTAAAGAATAAGGTCATGGGAGGTTAGGACGTACCTATTATGACGTATGATTTTGTTGCTCTATCATTTTTTTCCAATTTTACTTAAATAAGATTTTCAAATAGTTATCTTCAGAACCGTTTCAGAACCCCTGCTTAAAACTGAATTTCTATCCATTCGTATTTAGCAGGTGTGATAATATTATTCGTGGCCCTCGCAATTCATTAAAACTATTTTCAATTGCAATCACTTAATCATCACCAGACTGCGGATCTTCATGCATTTAGGAAGAAATTGATTCGGCGAAATATCAAACAGTTAAAGATTTAGACAATTCAACAATGTCGTTTAGGAAAGTCATAATTCAAAGTCGTTAAGGAATGAAATCAATTTTTATCTTATTCCTTCTTCTCACAATCAATGCAAAACATTTTCATTTTGCATAATGATCCGCAGTCTAATCGTCACATTGATGGAGGATGGATTTTGATTGAAAGAAAATGAACGTGGGGATTCGATTCAACAAGATTTAGTCAGCTCGTTTATCCTCCATTGCAAATATTGTCGTCGCGCACATCTTTGTGAAACAAACCAAGCAACAGACACTGCATTAGCTAATTCCAAGTATAATTTCTTGCTTAGCAAGTAAGATTTATGAAGTCGTGGTGCGCTATCTCCTACGAAGTTGCAGCCACTTTTGCAACTGTCTGTTCCAGGTACTGGTGGATTTTTAAACTAGTTGCCGCGATATATTTATGTGCATCTTATCTTTAATCGTGTCTACACACAGGAAGAAACAATACCTGACTGTCCCCCAGGAAATTTATCAGCTGATAAGTTGAGCGCATTCTCGAGCACATTAGACTCTAAAAGCCGAGAACAAAGGCTGACTATAAATGCTCGTTCCGTGCGTTTCAAAATATAATCACGGAGGGGGATGATTCTAAACTGGTTTGGGGAGTGGTGCGCCTAAGGGAACGCATTTCCGGCCCAGTGGATCCGTTATTTCTCTAATTACATTATTTTATGACTAGAATTGTCAATTCGAACTAGTCAAAGGTATTACAGTTCAGCTGGAAGCGTTTGTTACAGTCGCGCGCTTGCGAAGACACACAACCTATTAGCCATTTGCAACGCTTTGTTACAGAATTAGATAAATAGACAGCTGATTTTATGCATTTTTGACAAAAATGAATTGGCGTAATTTAAAACATGTAAGGAATAAGCCGTATTTATTTGCAAAAAACTGAAAGACGCACGGATAACCAATCGTTGACAGACGTGTTTCTCGCGGGCGCTCGTTTCGATCTGATCTTCTTTTTATAATTCGTTGGCGATTGTAATTTTACTATTCTTCTGTTCTTTGCGATTCTCTATATTATAAATTTAATCATATATAGGGCTGCCTATCAACACGTATACATACAATACACACATACATCCGTACTTCAACCCTATAAACAGTAAAGACATTAGAAGAATTTTAAAATACTGTTATATTATTTTCAATCCATTTCATTCCAGTCCTATTTCACTCCAGATTGGTGGAATTCAGGTAGAAAATTTTTATTTTGCATAAAGATCCGCTGTCTAATAATAATAATAATTATATTCATGTTTTGCCTAATGGCTCCGAAATAGGACTCGGTTTACACACATCTTTAGTGGTCTAAGAACAAATTGAGTTCAGTGATCAGTTATTTCACATCACATTTTTTTAAACTAAGTCTACTGATAAATAATGACTAGACAGCGGATCTGTACGCAAAATAAAAATGTTTACCTGATTCGCAACAAACTGGAGTGAAATAGTAATTTTTATTCTCTTTCTTAATATGTTTTTTTAGTCAAAAATAATATGTATAACAGTATTTTGAAATTCTTATAATGTTTCTACTGTTTTAAATTATACCTACTCATTTTCGCGATAAATGCATAAAATCCGCAGTCTAATAATGACACGACAGCGCAATAACAACGGTGTAACTCTGGCATAATCTTCGTTCGTAATTTCCTGTCCAAAATAAAACATTAAGTACAGAATTATTATTTGAATACCGACTGATTACGAGAGCCACGAATTCATCTACACAATGGGCAAAATAAGAAATATTCACTGTTCGCCATTATCAGAAATAATAGCGCTGGGTAGCAAGTCTCCAAGTTCTGCCGACAGCAATAGTCATTGGGACGACTAATTTCAGTCTTCTCTACAACTTTTTTCATTTAAAGCGAAAGAGTCTGTCGCCGACGAAGACGAAATGAAATTCTTCGTTTGTGTTGTTCCTCGTTTAGGCGTGAATCGATTGAAACTCGTCACTGTGTTAACAACAAATAAGATTCGAAATGAAAATCCCATTTAAGTGTCTCCTATAATTACGTTTCTCAACTATCTCTCTCTCTTTCTCTTTCTCCCTCTGGTAGCGTGATTTTAAAAATATAATTAACTGGAACTGCTATCCTCCATCGATAAGATCGAGTTCCTAGCACCGAATGTATTTATGAGATTGCACATGTTTGTGAATGGTGTATTTCGGGAGTCTACGATCATGGAACACTATGAAACGCGCATAAGCCGTTCCACGGAACGAGAAAGCTACTATAAAAATGAGTTTAAGGGCTGGAATCAATAGGAAGCGCTTATGCGAGCGTGTAGTGCGATAGCACACCTTTTATCCCTGCAATTTCTCCGGTTGTAAAGATACAGAGATTGTTCGGTTGATGGTATCACAACGAAGCGAGAAAAATTGTACTTCTATTATAATAAAAACTTAAATATCTTCCTCGAGTAAAAATGATTTATACTAACAATAAGATCGGTGAAGAGTAGAAGAACTTAACACAATTAAAATCTGAGAATAATCCGGATGCTTCGCAACCAAGAAAGTAATGTGGAACAGAGAGCGGCGCACATCGTCGATTCTTTCGGTCTTACTCCGAGCTAATGCGATTAATAACACTGTCCAACAGCCAAAAAGTATTTCGATTCCCACTATGCGATTCTTATAGAGTTTTTCGCACTGATTCCGAATCTGTCCTTAATTCTTCTCCTAGACGGACAGTTTTTGAGAAAATTGAGTTTTTAAAAAGACATATTTTTCAACTTTAAACAAATATTGTGGTGTTATTATAAAAGATATTGAATTGTTCTTTACAGCAAAAGATTCTGTAGACTTTCCCGAATACAGTGACGTCCCATATTAATACATTATGATTGTTTAAACATGTTTAAACAATGATTAAAGCGAAGAGCTTCTAGTTGTGAGCGCCACTGGCGGCAACTCATGTCGGGCGAAGATGTATTGCTTTCTAGTTCGAAAAAAACGTCGACCATGCAAACTTGAAATGGTGGTTTCTCAAGATAAAAGTCTGCTCTTTCGCGTGGTGTAGTTCGATCTTCCGCTAGACCCTTATTTTTTGAGATAAATTGAAAAATATCCGCAAAAATTGGTGCAAAAGTGGTGTCCCTCCGTCTTTAATCATTGTTTACACCTGTTTAAACAATCATAATGTATTAATATTGGATATCACGGTATTCGAGAAAGTCTACAGAATCTTTTGCTGTAAAGAACAATTCAACATCTTTTATAATAACATCACAATATTTGTTCAAAGTTGAAAAATATGTCTTTCTTTAAAACTCAATTTTCTCTAAAACTGTACGCCTAGGAGAAGAATTAAGGACAGATTCGGAATCAGCGCGAAAAATACTATAAGAATCGCATAGTGGGAATCGAAATACAAAAAAAAAGTTGAAATTTGTTGGACAGTGTAATTAGCATTAAGCTCGACACATTTTCCGCGGCGCGGCGAGGTCGAGATCTTCGGCGTCCGCGCTCGAAAAATGTCTCGATGAACAGTTTAATAAAGCATTCGATTTAATTGGCAGTTAACGCGATTTGGATCATGGGATATTCACCGAGCCCGTGCCGGGTCGTATCGATTGTCGGGCCGGATTCGATTAAAATTTAATATCGTCTCGTTGTCGGCGCTTACTTTCGTTTCGGATGAAGACGAGGAGACGCTATAATTACGAGCGTCGAGCAACGTATGGTATTCACTCCGTTCATTTAAGGAGGCAGCCAGCAGTTGTCTCCGAACCCGACTAAAACGTCCAATTAATACCGAAGTTCATTACCGCGCAACGAGCGTCGCAGACTCCGCTAACCCGTCGTTTATCCACTGAATCAGCTCCAACCCCCAAACCTCTTCCTCCATAAGCCGATCTTCTGGCCACGTGACTACACACGCCGGAATATTGGTCGCTCAAGGCCATTTGCCTGATTGTGAATCATGCTATAGCCAGCTCCTATCCCCCTCCCACTCTTCTATGCTAACATCTTGTCTCCTATCCGAACGACCCGCCAAGAGTCGATGTTCCTCGGTGATTAAGAGGGAATCGAAGAATTTCCATCCTGGAATTTCATTTCGATCCCGAGCCGACTGAAATTATAGAGACTAATACCCTACCATCGATCCGTTCTCACTAGCAGGTGATTTAAATGATGGATCTTCGATGCTACTACAACGCTCAAAAGATATATGTAGGTCCAGGTTTTCTTCAAGAATCCCCGAGTCCCTGCCGCTGCTGATGGGCAAGTTTATGGAGTCTGTCTATTTCAATTTCGCGCGGACATAACTGCTGAAAAGTTTTGAATAATGCTAAGTTACAAGGTGGTGACAGCTCGAAGCCATCGGCATTACTTTGTTCTTGGAAGACGCATAGCTGTGGTTTTGCAGTTTGTAACGAGGATCGTTGTGCAACGCGATATTCACGGAAAAAAGAACGTACTTTGGATTCCTTTTTGTCGTCTGTATTGATACATGATTACTGGACTGCGGATCTTTATGCGTGCATGGTTTCTGAAAATGTTAAAAAAATGGTGGAATATAGAATTCGACAGAATTTTAGATCTGCAATGGCTACTACCACCGAAAATCAAATTGTATTTTATATTCTACTTTCTTAAAATTCCTCTAGAAAAATTGCGAATTGCATTCAAACATCCACAGTCTAATAATTATCATTAACAAATGCTATACCCAAGTAATTTATCTAACGTCACATTCTAAGAAAGACGAAGAAGAGTATGATCGAATATAGTATAATTTTTTCTCTCAATACATATGTTATCGATCGCAGCTCTTTCTTTCTGTTCTTATCATTAATGAGTGTTTGATAGTTATTAATGAATTATTAATTTTTTGATTGTTCCGCCAAGACGATGAAGAGTATGATCGAATATAATATAATTTTTTCTCTCAATACATATACAGTGGGTGTACAAAGTATTCGTACACCTTTCAAAAACTAATAACTTTTTTATAATTGTACCGAACGACCTGATTTTTTATAATCGATTAGAAGCATTAGTTTACAAACTGATATGCAAAAAAGATTTTCCAAAAATTACAATTTACAAGGTTGCAGGTAAAAATAAAAAAGGCATTTTTTAAAACTTTTTTATTTGGGCCCTCAATGAAAATTTAAAACATATGATTTCTAGATCCATGTTCTTTATACACATGTTGGAAATTTCGTCGAAATCGATTGACGCAGGAAAAAACAACAGGCGTCGAAACATGTACGGTTTTGTGGATTTTAAGCAGAAACTGATCAAAATTCGTGGAAAACTACGATTTTCACCATTTTTAACCGCTTGTAGCTCGTGTGTACGTTCATCGATTTCAATGAAATTTTCAACATGTGTATGACTAACATAGATCTACAAAACATCTATTTTAAATTTTCATTGAGGACCCAAATAAAAAAGTTTTAAAAAATGCCTTTTTTATTTTTGCATTTAACCTTGTAAATTATAATTTTTGGAAAATCTTTTTTGTATATCATTATATATCGTATATATCGGTTATATATTATATCAGTATATATCTTATATACAGTAGACTTAGTTTTTAAAAAGTGTACGAACACTTTGTACACCCACTGTAGGTTATCAATCGGAACTCTTTCTTTCTGTTCTTATCATTAATGAGTGTTTGATAGTTATTAATGAGTCATTAATTTTTTGATTGTTCCGCCAAGACGATAAAGAGTATGATCGAATATAATATAATTTTTTCTCTCAATACATATATGTTATCGATCGCAGCTCTTTCTTTCTGTTCTTATCATTAATGAGTGTTTGATAGTTATTAATGAGTCATTAATTTTTTGATTGTTCCGCCAAGACGATGAAGAGTATGATCGAATATAATATAATTTTCTCTCTCAATACATATAGGTTATCAATCGCAATTCTTTCTTTCTGTTCTTGTCATTAATGAGTGTTTGATAGTTATTAATGAGTCGTTAATTTTTTGATTGTTCCGCCATGTAAAAGAGTGGCAATGTGGTCTTACTTCGTGTTAGTGGTTGGAGCAGTGACATTTCACATCCTTCCTAGATTACGATGCGGTATGATCGAAGAAAAATGTTATCGCTTATAACCGGATGTTTCCTGTTTTTCATAAAACGTGCCTTTCCTCTGACTGCAAGATTGCCCTGTATAGAACAGTATTTTCTAATGATAAAAGATTAACATTCCCACACTAGTACACTACGATAAAGTACTTCAGAATCTAGATGGTATCACTGTGCTCTCCTTTTCACGCTTATATTACAACAGACAGACTACGAATTTCCATGCAAAATAAAAATAGTCTACACCAACTACAAGAATAATAAAATGCATTTGTTCCATTAAGAATTTGACTACGCAGAAAATGAAATGATTCTAATGTCTCGACAACTTGGTATTTCGCCAATTTTTGTAACAAACGCACAAAATTCGCAGTCTACTCGTGACTGTCTATGAAAACCACGCGACACCGGCAGCAGATGTGTGCGGAATGAATTTTGCCTTTAAAAGCAAACGTAGCGACGCGACGCCACGACGAAATCTAGAGCAAAAATCGGAAAGAGTGTTTAATCGCGTATATCGAATATTTTTCCGGGAATTCAATGTTTGAACGTTCCCTATGGGACCTTCCCGTTAATAATATAATTCATTGTTCTCCGATAACCGGCCACGGCCAATTTGTGGGGCACGCGGCCGCCAGGACGCGCTGAATTTAAACTATTATATTACCATCCTATTAAGAAAACAGTGGGTGAAACCGGAGCCTCTCGCAGCCATTTACCATGGCAATTAGTGTCCTTCGGTTGCCGAAACGCGTTCCAACCCTTAAACGGGTCGAAAGTATCGTGCTGTACTTTTCTACGATTCTACACTTTTGAAAACCGCGATTAGAAATTCGATTTTTCTTCGCGGCTCGGTGCGTGCAGCGAACGCACGAAAGATTCGCGCGGATAATGATGTGATCAATAGGGCGGAATGGCGTGCTTTTAATAAGCCCGAGAGGAATTTAATTACGCCCGGACGCTAATGCAAGGTCACCGTCAAAGAATCTAATTAATTTAGGGTGGCGGCTGCACACGGTCTGAGTTGTAACAGGGTTACAAGTTTCCCTGTGTCGGTGAAACGTCGCAGGATTCGCTAAAAGCATTAGCTCCGCCCGATTTCACAGGTTTGAAAATTTACTGGGACGCCGACCGCAAACGATAGATTTCGCCTTTTATTTTTTTTCTTCTTCGTTCTTCGCTCTCTTTTCTTTTCGGAGACCAACGTGACAACGATACGCACGTTGGAAAATCGAGACACAGGTCGTTGGGTCAGCGATCGACAAATTTTTCCGGGGCCAGAATTAAATTTCTCATGCATGGGCGCACGTGTCCGGAACCGGTGCTCGACGAAAATGATAAGATTACACGTGAAATGCAACTGTTTCTACCGTTCGCGATCAAACGGCATGCGGCTTTTTCAGAATTTTCGCCGTCGATGAAACTGCGGACCTACGAGAGCCAAACCGTCGTTGTAAAGATTCGGTCACGTTTGTTTACTGTAGCAAGATCTGCTAAAAATTCCACTCTCTGTTTCTGGATACATTAAAATCTTTGTCTCTGTCACTCGTGTAATTTAAGGGGGTAGTTACACCTCGATTGCAACTAGAATCTTACTAGAAAATATGGGTTTGCGGGAAAGCAAATGCTGTCCTTATTTCAGCAAATTGTGGGCTGGGTGAGGGCTCATTGTAAAGAGGAAGGTTTGATGCAGGTCGCTCTGGTCATGAGGCTAACGAGATTATGTTTATATCTAATAATATGAAGGCCCAAAGTAGAGAAAAAATCTAGGAAAAAAACCCGCAGGTTTCAATGCATTTTTCTGTCTCTGAAAGACTTTTTGACTGCCCTAATGACCAGAGCGAACTGCGTCAAACCTTCCTCTTTACAATGAGCCCTCACCCAGCCTACAATTTGCTGAAATAATGACAACATTTGCTTTCCCGCAAACCCATATTTTCGACCCAAAATCTAGTACGATTCTAGTAAATTAGCAAATAACTAGTCAAATAAGAAATCGTACTAGATTTTGGGTCGAAAATATGGGTTTGCGGGAAAGCAAATGTTGTCATTATTTCAGCAAATTGTAGGCTGGGTGAGGGCTCATTGTAAAGAGGAAGGTTTGACGCAGTTCGCTCTGGTCATTAGGGCAGTCAAAAAGTCTTTCAAAGACAGAAAAATGCATTGAAACCTGCGGGTTTTTTTCCTAGATTTTTTCTCTACTTTGGGCCTTCATATTATTAGATATAAACATAATCTCGTTAGCCTCATGACCAGAGCGCCCTGCGTCAAACCTTCCTCTTTACAATGAGCCCTCACCCAACCTACAATTTGCTGAAATAAGGACAACATTTGCTTTCCCGCAAACCCATATTTTCTAGTAAGATTCTAGTAAGATTCTAGTTGCAACCGAGGTGTAACTACCCCCTTAAGGGGGATCTATACCCCCGGATTTTGGGGTATTTATCAATGTTATCAACCTCTGTGCAGAAAAAAAGTTTGGTAACATTGATAAGCACGCAACTGCATAATGAACACGAGATGGAGTTGCTTGCTATTTCCATATTCTATTCATCTCGTCGCGAATGCCGTTATACAGGGCAGGTCGCACTAATATTAGTGCCACCGATGAGAATATGTACCTCGTCTGTGTCAGTTTTGCTATGATTCCACATTGACAGCAGTGCAGCAGTGAAATGTTGCACAATATCGCAGCACTGATTGACAGTCCTTCTGACTAGGCACCATCTCGTGTAAACTAACTGAAATGAAATTGGCTCTAGAGTGGCTCTACATCAGAGATAACCTCTGTCTTCATGAACGTAATATGGGGAAATCTCTGCTAATGTGAATGAAATCATGCGCATCGATTTTTTGTCCTTATTTGAGCAGATTTTGCGCTGGGTAAGGGCTCATTCTATAGAGGAAGGTTAAATACAGCGCGCACTGCTATTGATTTCACGGGATTATGTTTATATCTAATAATATGAGTGCCCAAAGTAGAGAAAAAATCTAGAAAAATAACCGCAGATTTCAATGTATTTTTCTGTCTCAAAGAGACTTGTTTGACTGATATGATGAGCAGAGCGCGCCGTGATTAACCTTCCTCTATCAAATTAACTATTGTGCAGCTAAAAATATGGTCGTATAAGAACAAAAAATCGATGCGCGTGATTTCATTCACACAGCAGAGATTTCCCCATATTACGTTCATGAAGACAGAGGTCCTCTCTGATGTAGAGCCAGTCTAGAGCCAATTTTAGTTCAGTTAGTTTAGACGAGATGGCGCCTAGTCAGGAGGACTGTCAATCAGTGCTGCGATATTGTGCAACATTTCACTGCTGCACTGCTGTCAACGTGGAATCATAGCAGAACCGACACAGACGAGGTACATATTCTCATCGGTGGCACTAATATTAGTGCGACCTGCCCTGTATAACGGCATTCGCGACGAACTGAATAGAATACGGACATAGCAAGCAACTCCATCTCGTGTTCATTATGCAGTTGCGTATTTATCAATGTTACCAAACTTTTTTTCTGCACAGAGGTTGATAACATTGATAAATACCCCAAAGTCTGAGGGTATAGATCCCCCTTGAAATTCATGTGAACCAAAGACACCATTCATTATTCGACAAAACATGACAATGGACGAATAGACAGCTGCACCGTGCCTTGGATAACCAGAAATTTTTGCCTTTTTCTTATGCAATCCTGTAAATTTTGACGAGAAAATGCGGAAAATGCAAGTTTCAATCCTAGGAGATCGATGGTGCAAAAGTTATGACTAGACTGCGGATGTTATGCATTTATGACAAAAATGGGTATTTGTAATTTAAAGTAGTGGACATTTTAAAAATATTTAAGGACATCAACGTATTAGTTTCAGCTTCATAGAATAATTAAAAGAAGAATAAAATTTTTATTTGGCTCCTGTGTCCTGCAATAAATGCAAACATTTTTTATTTTGCATAAAAATCCGCATTCTAGTTTCGAGTGTTTAAACTTGAGCGATTTTCAGTGGACAAAAATTTCTGGTTTCCGCGCTGTATTTAGTAAGACCCCGTATAATCTGAATTATTCGTGATTTTTAAACGACTCTGAATTATTTGAGATAAGTAAGAAATTATTCTCGATCGTACATTTTTTAATAAATTTGGGGTTATGTTCGCGGCGCGCCGGTTCGATCAATTATACACTAAATAGCAATTTTGTAGACATTTATCAAACTTCTATAAGAGAAAACATTCTATAGCAAACGTGTCTTAGGACGTAATGATTCAAATCCGAATCGAACGTTTGATAAATGTCTACAAAATTGCTATTTAGTGTATAATTGATCGAACCGGTGCGCCGCGAACATAACCCCAAATTTATTTGAGATAAGCATGAAGATCCAAACGACACATAAATTGTGGGATAAATGAAATAGAAAAATCGAAGGACCGTGTATCAGAAATCTGAGAAACAACTCTGAAGATGGTGAGAGATAAATTGAAGGAGAAAGTTCAGACAGGAACATTGATAATGCTTCGTGCGACAACAAATTCGTTCAACTAGCACGACTTGTATATAAAAACGAATACATTAAGTTTCCAAGTACCGGAATGTTTACGGACGGCAGTGTGTTTATTTAAAATGTGAGAGCGTACCGAGATGAAAGTGTAAAACTACGGATCTCTTGCGGAACACTATTTTTGAGGAAGCGTATGAAGGTTAATTTCGCAGAAAATGCTCGGAACAGCTTGCTCCGAGAGAAATCCACTGAATACTTATATAAATGGGAATGCATTATACAGAATGATTGACTGAGTAAGGAGCCACGATAAAGTTTCAAATTCCCGGGCAATAAATTTTCCCTCCCGCTGCGCGAGAAGTATTTCTTATAACTCACTTAAGCCCTTCGTAAAGAAAACAATTCTCTGTTTAGCGCCCGGTTCCGAAACTTTGTCTTCGCGGAATTGGAACGAGCATAAACATTTCTGGCCTGCTTACTAATAACTTCTTACCAGGCTGCCGGATTTTACGAATTTCCAATAAATTCGACTGTGGAAAAACGCTGTAAAGCTACCGGAACGTCTCCCAGCCAAGGAACGCGTAATTTTTATTCGTCACGTTAGAAAACCCTAACGGGAAGAACCACAACCGGAGGATTGCTACTAACCCCGCTAATCCTCTGAAAATTAGCATTCTCGTCTAAGTCGGCGAGGAATCCGCGTTTACCTCTGAATTTCGTCGGGAGTGAATACCGCCCACGTTTTAACGCTTCGTTACTCGAGTGAGAAATGTGTACATACAAGGAATACGTAAAATGAACAAATTAAAACCTTCTAAATATTCGAACTGCAAATACTAGGTGATCTATCTTTAATTGCTTATTTCCTTGCAGCTTGCGAAATATTTAGCGGTGAACGAGCAACGAAGAGTTAATATTACGTTAAAGAACTGCGACTGGAATAAGCGAAAAATTACCAGCGCGATCAAGGGGTTGACGCCCGGCGAACGAGGGGTGGCTTTAATTCGGTCGCTCGCCAGCAGATATCACTGACGAGTTTCGCGGAGGGAGAGAGCGAGAGAGAGAGATAGATAGATATAGATGGATAGATATATATATATATATGTATATAGAGCGAGAGAGTAAGAGAGGAGTGAAAGATAGAGAAAAAAAATAAGCGAAGGCTGACGCGACGTTAATAAATGGAGGTGCGCGGTATTTTTCGAGAAATACGTTCTTTCGCAGCGACGATTTTCCATGTTTATCCGTTTCAGACGCCAGAAAACCAGGGCACGCCGACCAGACACTCGGAGCAGGTTTTCGTCACAGATCGATCCTGTACAGACATCGTGGCTTTGATCGTTCTGATCGCTCTCGCAGTCGGTTACGTACGTCTTGCACTACCTCTTCTTCTTCTTCGATTTTCCTTTTTCTTCCTCGGGCCAGCTCTCTTCGGGGCTGGTTTTACCCCGCTCCCGTCCCGATTCACTCTGTTCCCCCTCGCTATGTATTTCACCATCGCGGATACGCTCCGCGAGACGCAGCACGAATATACATATTTCCCGTTTCTGCTTCCGGCGCAGGGCTATCTGGTGAGCAACGCGGAGAAGAAAGGGGACATCTACCGCGTTATAAATGGCTACGATGACTGCGGAAACGTTTGCGGACGCAACACACCCGCCGAAACTAATCCCGAATTTAGTTGCAAGGGTAAAGACATGACGAGCAAACGGTAAGCATCATTTCTCCTCTGGCTGCACGCATGCACACCTCTCTCTTCTTTTCTCTGACAAACCCCCGTCGTCAAGGAACGGCCCGTAAACCCGTGAACCCCGGGGTTTCGGGGCCGAGTTTCGAGCCGGCAGCCCCGGAAATTCGCTGGAAAATGTTAAAGGCTGAGTAATTAGCTCGCTCGGATTCGTTGATGGAACTTTAATTCGTCCTGGGCTCATGAATTTCCACCGACGCGATTGACGACCTGCCTCGCCGCACCTCGCCGCGCCTCGCCTCGCCGCGCGCGCGTAAGCTCCTCTGCTGACCCCGTTGCGGACCCTTCGTTTTTGCTGATCAGTAGCCCGGCTAATTTTTAGACGGGTTCTTTAACCTTCCGTGCCACGCATTCGCGTTTCGCAGAGCTAATAATTCCCGACGAACAGCATAAAGCTCCTCTGTGACGCGAACCCTTTTTTGCGGTCAACGGGGGCGGACATGTTTCACGATTTCCTGGCGGCCGTGAACTGATGAATACGTGCAAGTACTTGCCATTCTCTTTTTAAGCGATTTACTTCCTCGAAATACGGGTCGATCCTTCCGTTAAATCCTGCTCGTAATAGCTGGTAATTTCAGTTTGATGTGAAAATACAGTGTTCTGGGTGCAAAAGGAACCTAAACCTTCAGCCATCTGAGAGTTAACACGTTCCAGGACATTAACGTCCTACGGAATATTAACACACTCGGTTTATATTAGGTTGGTTAGCTCTGTCGCATTTGGAAGAAAACATTTGAATCAATTTATACAAAATACATGTATGTTTAATATTAATAATAATAATTCCTGTTTCCCAATCACCCACTAGAGACTGCGGATCTTTATGCATCTATGGCTTATAAAAATTTTCAAAAAAATGCTAGAGTATTAAATTCCACAGGATTTAGTACGATCTTTTTCTATGATTGAATTCTATTTATTGGTACTACTTTCTTAAAATTTGTCCAGAAAAATTGGAAAATGTATAAACATCCGCAGTCAACTCATTTACCAGCGAAATTACCTTTTATTTCAAATACGATAGAACTTTCCCTCGAAGCTAATACATTCACTTTTCCTGTTGTCAATTATTACCTGTCGTCATTTCGTTCGTTTTTCAAAATACAATTAAAACAATCATTGTGTTTCGTGGAAGCATTCATTCGCGGACATTTCGAAAATCAACAGTCTAATGAGAAAGGGTTTCGACACAATTTTTGCATATCGAATGTAATTTGTGTATGATATTTTGAAATTTGCGACTGTTTGTTGATTCGTACACAATTGTTTCTATTCGTTTCGGTGGTTTTATTTTTTTCGATGGAACGTTTATTAACGCGGTTACTATAAACGAAGCATTTCGCGCCAGGATAAATTGCAATAATTTTAATCTCCTTATCGGAGAGCCGTGAAATTCCCGTTTCGCTCTAGCGAGTTATTCCGCGTTTCTTTCGGTGTTGTTTTTAATTGATTTCATTGCGGATGGTGTTTCATTAATTATTGCACTCGTCGGTGGAAGTGAAATCGAATCATCGTGTCTAGAGCGGCCATGTTGACGCAAACCGGTGTTCGGGCTATCTAATTCTTGTTTCTTTCGGTTAGATCAATACCACTTCTCTCTGCGCAGACAATTTCGTGTTTTCTTCTCTGCTTGCAATCGAACAACTATTTACAGACACGCAACGAATAATTAAAGAAAGCTATCGCTAAATTGGGGTTGATTTTTACCTAGAATTACAATCATTCTTAGTTATAATTTTCTACACTGAGAAAAAAATCCTGTCAAAACAAAAAAAATATATGTTGATTCAATAACATGTACTATTAAATAGTGGCAATATCATATGAACTTATTTTAATATTTAATACTATTGAATTTCAATAGCAAAACTCATTTCCGCGAATCAGATAAGCCAATAGCTTGACCATCAATGTTTTCAAAAAAATAAGATATGGCCTCAAACCAGTTCCCAAATTTTTTTAACAACATATTTGATTGAAGGAAAAAAAGAAATATTACGAATAATAATATACGGTATTGAATCAAATAATATTTTCAATCATTTCATGATAGACAATTCAAATACATCACGATTTGCTTCTAAATTTCATACTATTGAAAAGAATACATTGATATTCATCGAAGTAAAAAATTACAATAACACGCGTGTTATTGAAGTAACTACTTTTTTTTCTCAGTGTAGTATGGTAGACTCCCACATGACGCGATGAAACAATTGTTTACTGTGTTGTTGTTTTGTACATGTACTTTATATTTACTACAACACATAATGCAGATACATACACAGTCTTTTTAAACAAGTTTCTGGTCGAGTTATACGGTAGTCTACTGTAGCCAAATCGAAAAATTGTGGAGAATAAAAATTGTCTGCATTGATTGCAAAAGACAGAGGCTAATCAAAAACGTTTTTCAATTTCGATTTTGTTGATTGTCGATGTACCGCGACCGGGAACTACATAGACATGCAATAAATGCATTGAAACTTCATTCTTCAAAGAAATCATGAACGACAGAAATGTTCTAATCAGCGCAACCGAATAAATGAATAAAATCCGCAGTCTAATCATCGGGTATTTGTATCCGGTGCGATAAAAAGATCAACGTTGATCAGAAACTAGATTCGAGAATACATGAAATAAAATTGGTGAAGATTTGATCTAGCCACGACTGCCACGAAATCGATAAAGAACCCTCCCCTCGCGTTAATTAAAAGGAAGAATTGCATTAAATGTTACACCGCACGCATTCCGGAGTTCTCGAGTGACAAATTGTTCAAAGAAGAGCTCCACAATTTTCCGCGCTCGTCCTATAAAAGATAACAGAATCAATGGAAGAATGATAATCACGCTTCGCTCGCCGAAAGAAAATAAAACCGCGTGGAGCCGAGGTACATAAACACAATAAAATTCGAACGAACTGGTTGCACGGCCGAATATTCGCCGAGCAAACCCGCTAAATTGTAAATCGTTCACGGTCTGAATGTTAGAGTTCAATTTACCACATTTTCCTTCCGCGCTAACACAAAAGAGTTTCTCGCCGGATATCAATGGGAGCGGTTCTATTTATTTAGATGAAAATATTTCCGCGAATTCACGTAAACAGAATAACGACGGCATTTTCGCCGACTTCGCCGGTGCTTCGCCTGAATTTTAAGTTCCCTACGTTTTCTCCTCACGCCGCGCCGCGCCGCTTCGTACCGCTACGCTCGACTTCGTTCCGCGCGCCGCGCCGTTCGAAACGTGTCGGTAAAAAGTTCAGCGTCGAACTTTCCCCGTGTATCCAGTTACCCCGGCAAAAATATTCGCTGAATAAATTTGTTAGTGCGCGCTAATCCTTTGCGGTCGAACCTCGGCATAGAATTTTCGCGGCGCGCAGCCCCCCGCGGCCCTTTAGAAATTATTCAGTCGTTCGGAAAGACATTTCGTTTTCCATTGCTTCCTTTGTCATTACTTAACCTTATTTTAAATCGCAATTCCGCATCTTTTAAGCATCTCTTTATCATCGCATTTGCTTTTTCATTACCGCAAGGGTAAAAATTCAGTGCACGAAAGAAAAAGTTGTGTGCTTGTCTCTACGGAAAGGATGCACCATGGGATTATCATTTTTTTTCGCTTTTTTCAAAATTGTTCTATGCGGTGCAAATTTAATTTCAAACTAGAGGGCTATTGTTGCTCGCTCGCTTCGCTCGCTCGCGAGTAGGGTTGTTTTTGCTCGCTCGCTTCGCGAGCTCGCGGGTAGGACTGCTCTTGCGAGAGGGTTAGTGATACGTATGGCTAGTAGGGCCTACTGCTATTAATGTTTTTTATTTGGTGTGTGACTCTCCACGAGCCACACAAAGAACTTCCCGATTCAATAGTTTTCTACTTATCAAAATGTTTGCTATATGGCGTCACATTAAACCAATATCGTATGCTCGTTGCTCGCTTGGTTCCTAGTTATAGCATACTAATGTTACAAAATAAATTGTCTTAATTAGTTTTTCGCAAACGATACAACTCATCATTATCCGGGTTTGCACTATTGATCTTGGTTTTCTTCGATACTATTAATTTAAATTTTCTCGAAATATATAAACCGCTCAATTTTGAAACTCTGCTCAGTGCTACATACAACATTTGTAAAGTTCGTATTTCTGATGTTTTAAAATCCATACATACTTTCTCGTATGTTTGTCCCTGACTTTTATGAATCGTAATCGCTTCAGCAGGAACCACTGGAAATTGACTACGTGTGATTTGTTATTTTTCTTCACTCGAAATATTTACTTGATTCGATATTTTTTTATTATTGCTGTTAAATTTTGATTTATATTTGCATTTTTCATATAATCACGATAACGAGTTCTTACTTTCACTCCTACTATGGCCAATTGAAAATCTAACCACAATATAGACGGAATTTTAGTATTTTCTTGAAAAGTAATAAATTTTAATATTCCGCATGCTCCATTAACCAATTCGTCTTCAACATCAATGTTATTAATTATCATATATTTTATATTAATTTTCAATTTAATCTCAGTTCACAATTCGTTTTGAACTGATTGTTTATTTAAAGATTGTAATATAAATGTTTTGTACTTTCATCGATATTCTTTGAAAATGTATTCTCGGCGATGATTAACTCACTCTTGCATTGGAATAAATTTTCGATTATTGTAAGCGGTTACATTAGCATTAGTTGCATAATTGAAAAAAAAGTATTTTTAATTAAAAAAAACAAGAAAAAAATTTTTTTTTTAATTTTATAAAAAATTTTTTTTTAATTTTATAAAAAAAATTTTTTTTTTAAATAAGTCTAAATATATATATATAGTTACGTTTACTTCTTCGGTGGATACGCCTTTCGTATAAATTGCAATGTTTAATCAACTCCTTCCAAAAAAAACTAAAAAACTACTTGACCAAAATGGACCAAAATCTAATCAGCTCTAAGTTACAGCGGGGCACATCGATTGCATCATTCATCATTCTGATCGCGTTGTTACTTTTTCAGAAAACGTTAACGAAAAATTTGATTACATAGAAACGGCCATACGCACACACACACACACACACACACACACACACACACACACACACACGAACATTTTGATAAAAATAGTCTAAAATGACTCCAATGACCATGAAACATGAAGATCTGCTAAAAAATCGATTTTCGATTTTCGGGGTAATTACAATAACTTCCCTATAAAATCGGGAAGTTAATAAAGTCGTAGAAAGTCCATTAATGCATGTTTTGTTAATAAAAACACAGAAACAAAAGATCATAGAACAAAATGTCATAAAACTTATTCTAAATGTATGCGAAATTGATTGTCCGAACGACCTGATAAATTTGCAGCGGCCTGTCTTCAGCTAAATGAAAAAATCCGCGGATCCGCAACGATCATCTCGCAATTTCATCGTCAATTTTCCGCGGGGGCCGAGCGTTATCAGCGCGGAAACAATTCTCCATGGTTATACTAACCGGATCTTGTAGGAAATTTTGGGCTGTTCTTCCACCGTGCTTCATTCCCCCACTTCCACCTCTACTCCCTCCTCTCTCTCTTTCAAAACGTGTCTGTAGATTCTCTCTCCGGCCTTTGAAACCCGGATGAAATTATTCGCCAAACAAAGTTGCTGCCGCGCTAATCCTTTCAGGCGGACGCGCAGAATTCGCTCTGGAAAATATACTTACGGCAGCAACTTAGGCGGCACCGCTTTCTAACGGACTTCAGTTTTACACAGTTTTTGCGATACACCCGCGTCCGTGGAACACGTAAAGCTGCACCGTGGTAGCCGCGGTAAAGCGAAGCTTTATTTAACCAACAGCGTTTGATAAATAGAAATATAACAATAACAACGTTTCGGGAGATATATCCAGTTATTTATCTAGGGGTCGTTCCGTGGAAACTTACCCTGTACAAATGCGCTGGACAAACACCGCCCGGCAAATAACGAAAGCTTTCGCCGCCGAGAACGGCCTAGATTGCTTGCTGATCGATTATCCTTCGATCGATTCGCGGGAGAAATTAACACTTCACCTGACGAGGATGTCTTCAACCCTTTCCGGGCTGAAGTGTTTCCTTTTCTTTTATCTCAGAGGCTGATACAATACCGTACGAGTCAATTATAGTCCTGTAACAATTTAGCGGGTAATGTAAATACGATCGGTTTAATATCTTTTTCCATTTGTTTAAAATGTAGAAAATTACAATCGATCAATTACGATATTGTTGACTCTGGATTACTGCGTTTTAATCGCAGTTACGCGTATTTGAGTCACAATTAAATCGTACAGAATATATTTATGTTTGCTTCCGAATATATTTTTGTTGCAACTTAATAAAACATTGGGACATATTGATCCATAGACTGCGTATTTTATGCATTTGCGACCTGTATACGTGAGAAACAAGAGAGTAATATTATTAGAAGAATTTAAAGATATTTTTATATTACAGCCAAACCTGTTTTTATGCAGTCTTTCTCTATGCGATTTGTTTTGTGCGATTTTTTATGCGGTATATGAATATCAGATCAGATCAGCAGGATATCTCGGAAGACGTTGTCGTTATCAAAAAAGTGTTCCTACAAAAGTCGTTTGGTATGACGGGCTACATTACCTAGTATTAATTGTTTTCTTGTGGGTAGAATGGTGGAGGATATTCTAAGGTCATCTTGATTTTTTTGAATGAAATGTCCTATTTTTTATACCATAGATCGACAGAGTATCAAATTCTGAGTATAAAAGTGTTGACCTTCATATGTCCTAAACCTAATAGTTAACGAGATATTATCCAAAGAAGAAAGAAAATTGTTTCGATAATATCTCGTTAACTATTAGGTTTAGGACATATGAAGGTCATCACTTTTATACTTAGAATTTGATACTCTGTCGATCTATGGTATAAAAAATAGGACATTCCATTAAAAACTAGAGGGCTATTGTTGCTCGCTCGCTTCGCTCGCTCGCGAGTAGGGTTGTTTTTGCTCGCTCGCTTCGCGAGCTCGCGGGTAGGACTGCTCTTGCGAGAGGGTTAGTGATACGCATGGCTAGTAGGGCCTACTGCTATTAATGTTTTTTATTTGGTGTGTGACTCTCCAAGAGTCACACAAAGAACTTCCCGATTCGTTACTCCTTCGCCAACATCGCTAACATCGTTTTTTTTTTTTGTACTTTCATCGATATTCTCCCAAAATGTATTCTTGGGAATAGAGATGATAAATTTACTCTTGCTTTGGAATAACCTTCGATTATTCCAAGCGGTAACATTAGCATCAGTTTAAAAAAAAATTTTTTTTAAATATAAAAAAAAAAGTAAGAAAAAAATTTTTTATGTAATTGCGTTTGGTTCTTTGGTGGAAAATTTTCGTCCTACCTTATAAATTGCATTGTAGAATCAACTCTTTTCGAAAAAAAAGTAAAAATCTAAAAAACTACTTGACCAATATGGACCAAAATCTAATCAGCTCTAAGTTACGACGGGGCACATCGATTGCATCATTCATCATCCTGATCGCGTTGTTACTTTTTCTGAAAACGTTAACGAAAAATTTGATTACATAGAAACGGCCATACGCACACACACACACACACATACGAACATTTTGATAAAAATAGTCTAAAATGACTCCAATGACCATGACACGTGAAGATCTGCTAAAAAATCGATTTTCGATTTTCGGGTTAATTACAATAACTTCCCTATAAAATCGGGAAGTTAAAAATCAAGGTGACCTTGAAATGTCCTCCACCACACCACCCACAAGAAAAGAATTTATACTACGTAATGTAGCCCGTCATACCAAACAACTTTTGTATGAACACTTTTTTGATAACGACAACGTCTTCCGAGATATTTTGCTGATCTCATTTCAGCAGGATACCCTGTATATGTATTGAATTATGTACATTTTGAAAATTTCTCCATGTTTAAAATGAGAAATTAAAATTTTTTTAAATGTTTCCATGTGTAATTTAATTATTTATTTTGTTTGGAAAGCACTTTCTCGCTATTTCGTAAAGCTTTGATATATTTTCTCAGTGAGATTTTTTTATGCGATCCCTCACCACCTCATAAAAAAATTTTCTTTAATATGTTGTGAAAAATTATTTGTTATTAGCTATTTATGAAGTTTGTGAATATTTTTTTGTGCTGTTTTTTTTCTGCGGTCCCTATCTACCGCACAAAAACAGGTTTGACTGTACTTTTTTTAACCTTGTTGGAAAATCGTTATTCTTATTTGTAAACCATTGAAAGAAAAATTGGGTAAATTGTGGATGTATAATTCACGGTGTGGAAACCAACAATATTGAACACGCTAATTTATATACCAATCAATTATATCACTCGATCAATCAGTTACCGAACATTAAATGTCAGATACGTCAATTTAATCATTATAAATATTACAGGCGAATAGCAAAAGCTTTTTCGTTGAAAGACGTGTAAATTGGATCAATTAAATATGAAAGGAAATGTTTAAAATGTACAGATATGAAGATGAAATGCTGCTGACTCACAATGCGGATATTGTGCATGTATTGTCGATTCGGTAGTTCGGAACTCAGTGTAGTAAATATTTGAATATATTTGAATGAGGTTTCCATTTTATATCGGTACTGACAGCAGCCTCAATGGAAGATGAAATTCTCCTTCCAGTTAAAAAATTATATCGGCACAGAACTCTCTGCAATATACTCATCGCGATGTATTTTATTCAAAGCGGAGATTCAAAGACGAGCATCCATCAATTCGCCGAGTAATAAACTAAAAATAAAAACGCCTTACTCTAAATTTGATGAAAACTGAAGGCAGAACTAGCAATATACACCATAGAATTTCCAGCCGAACAGCGTCACACGTGGAATAAAATTGCACCAGGAACAAAAGTAGAAATTAGCCGCATTATGGCGGTGCACAGTGGTCCGGATCGAGAAATTCAGTGACATTTTATTATAATTTTTGAACCATTACAGATATTCCAATGAAATGTTCACTAAAAATATTTGAAAAATAGCCATTTTTAACTGTAGATAATTAAATATTTTTTTAACATGTTAACCAACATTTTTTAATTCATTTTCATTGATATTTTTTATTAAGAACGAAATTGTTTAAATATAATTTTACAAACTATTTTTTACTTTCCAAATACGTATTTTATATTTATATTTCGAACATGTAACGTTTTATGGAATATAATAAAACGTAAAATATATAAATTCGAGATGAGAGAAGAGATATTGAGACGAAATTTGGAATCAAGAATATATCAATGTTAATTTTTACAAATAGGTCAAAGAAAAAATCATAATAATTTTATTTTAATGTATGTTTTTATTTTATGCATAAAACAGTAAAAACATTAGAAGAACTCTAAAATACTATTACATTATTTCGAACATATTAAACATATTAATAGGTAGAAAATAAATCCTGTTTCACTTCAGTTTTTTGCAAAACATTTTGCATAAAGATCCGCTGTCTATTGATTAGATATCGACACGATCAAGTTCATTTTAGGCGAAATGTGAATTTCTCGATCCGGATCACTGTGGGTGGATAACAATTCTTCTGGATTCACCATTCGGAAGTAGGCTTGTAAAAATGAATGATCCGCGACCCAGTTCCGTTGGTACGGTGCGTGGTTTTGTTGGTCGGTTCGCGTCGTCGTGAACTAACGCGGCCCCATAAACACCGTGTCCTCATAAAATCTGTTAATCTGTTAATATCGCAGTTCCAACGTGGGAACAATAGCCCCCGATATTTCACACGGCGATAATGAATGAAACAAGTGCGCGGGCCAATGAAAGCTTGTCCGCCGATTAATATTTCGTTAAAGCAGTTCGCGGCAGCGCGACGCGCGGATGTTCGCCAAATTACGAAATCGCGAGGGAGGACGACGCGACGCGACGGTCGGAGAAGTTGAGTGCAGAGGGCACCGGCACTCGATTAAAACTAAAAACCTCCACGGAAAACTTACGCCGGGTCGCGCGAGAAATAATGCGCGTAATTGCCGTTAATGTTCCATATAAATTCTCCGAACCGGACGGCGAACACTTTTCCGGCGGATTTTCCAATTCCGACCGACACTTTCCGCGGCCGCGGGTTCATTAACACCCGCCCGCTCATTAATAATTCATTTCCCCCAGGTATCTGCTGGTGACCGTGGACTCGAATGGGGTGAAGTCACGCAGCTGCACGTCCAACTGCACCGATCAGTTAGTATTGCATAATGCACAAGTTTTCGCTAAACGACCGGCTGCGAGGCCCATGGCTACCACCAGCCGCAGTGGTGGCGCACGCAGCCGCCCCTCGTTCTCGAGTCGTTTGCTTGAAAAATTGTAACCCGCCGCCGACAATCGATTTTAAATCGGCCGGCCGAACGGGTTTTCATCGGTCAGAATCGAACCGTTTTTTGACACGCTCGCAGAAAGACCGGCAGATTGTTTTTTGCCCGGTGAATTGTTGTCGCCCCGCGATCAATTAACGCGACTGTGCGCCGCGCCGCCCGGGCTTGAAATTTTTAACTTCGGGAAGCTCCTGTTACGCGGACCTTCGGTTCACCTATCAGTTTAATATCACGGTAAAGCTTTTATCTATACATAGTAGATCATTCAGAAAATTCTGTTCTTGAAATTAGTGAAATTATTAAGAGCACAATACATTTATGTTTAACTTCTGTGTCTTACAATTCACTTTTAATTCATAGTCCATTATCTTTTAACCCTTATGTAGCCAACCAAAGTCTATAGTTTATTCAAAACCTTTTGTATTTAACATATTTCCACAAATTCTCGCTTTAAGACTATAAATTATTGTAATATAGTAGCGAGCAAAGAATAGACATCCGGAGAGAGAAAGTTTGTAATATTTTTAGAGGAGCATTAACAAGTTGTTGAAAGAAATGCAATAAATGGTTGCGTACATAAGGGTTAATGCATTTCGCATCAGCATCCAGAATGTCCCCGAAATGATTTATTCCGTTTGCAACAGGAATATTGTATTCCTGAATCGATGCGTGCCGAAGCAACTGTCCGACTCGACGAGCTCCATCATCAAGAAACTCGGTTTGGAAAATTTCTACAAGGTCGGTAGCAACATTTTCAGTAAAAGTCGAATACAAGTACGTATTGTGACCGTGTTTGACCGTAGATGTTTTGTGCTTAACCATCTTGGTGTGATCATTGGTTGCTAAATAATGGTAGCAGTGATCGAGGGGTAGCAACCCTTAGTCAGCTAGTAGGGTGTGGTCAAATTTATTCGAGAGACCTGTGAGGAATTTCGTATTTCGTTTGATTGATTGGAACAGCTCTGAGAGAAGTCTATTGGTCGAAATAAATTGCTGTTTCATGCTAACAAAAACCATTGGAATGTTCGAGCAATTTGTCGCGAATTAATACGATAAGTATACACGAGTGCAATCTTTCACTCGATTTCAATTGGCCACTATCCTACGATTCACGTAGTATTATAATTAATTCCTCCCTTCATCGAAGGGTTGAAGAGGTAAGCCAGAATCTTGAAGAATATTGCAAAACTGAGTAAATTGTTATCGACTTTCGTTTATTCAAGCAGTCGGTCGTACGTTTAGTAAAAACAGAACCGTCACATTAAGTCGATTTACAGCGGAAGGTACCGCAGCAAAAGGGAATTAACGTTAAACCATTTAACCCCCAACTGTTAGGGTGGAGTTAATTAAACCTCGATCAGGCGAGTGGGTGGGCCACATGCTACTCATCCGACTAAACGTGTGACTATATTACTATATCCGCATTGTTGCCTAGCTCAACGTTTCAGAAATCTAAACAACACCCCGATAGTAACTTTTCTTTGTCATCGAACCCCATATTTATTGCGTTCTGTTCAAAGTTCACCGGTTGAATGCGAATTGCACGAAGCTTCAGATAAATTATGCGCTTGAACGATCGAAAACACCACGGCGAGGTAGCCTGTTAATCTCTCAGTAGACTGTTAATCTCACCTTAATCGAAAAAATTCGCTCGCTCTCAACCCCTCTCTGTCGCGTGTTTATGAGAAACTGTGGAAATATTTCAGGAAGCTTCGTGGGATCTGACTGTCGCCTGGCGGGAATTGGTCTACCTGCTGCTTATAGCGTTAGGTATGCGTTTCGAGCACGGCCCCGTAATCTCCGATCGACATTCTTATCATTTTTTCACTCGAATGACTTTCAGCTATCTCGCTCGGTATCTTAATTGCGTTCCGGTATATGGTGCAGTGGGTCATTTACATTGTCTTAATCGGCGCCATTCTCGCCTGTATCGGTGGCTCGGCGTACCTCTGGTAAGCGCATCCCTTTGTAACGAGATTTATCTAGACACGATATACCGCGTGACCAACAATACAGCCGCACTACGTTTCCCCATCTTTCGGTTACTCTATCGTCCGCCATTATGTTTCTTCAGGTTCGCATGGAGCGTCGAGAAGAAGGCGGTCGAAGCGCACGAAGTACTCGAGGAGGATTCTAGCCAAACGGCTTACTTCGTCTACGCAATCGCTTTGTCCACCGTCACTGTAAGACTCATTCTTGCTCTCAGATACACACTATGATTATGCTCTCGAATCACAAAAATATTAGAAAACAACTTGTAATTCAAGCAACGTAAAAATGACAAGACAATTCAGGTGCAATGAGGTAATTAATTCGGCACGATTTAATTGGCCCACCCTGTATAAGTAAAACAGTGTACGGGTGATTATGAAAGTAGTTCAGAGTTTTGCGAAACAGTTTATTTAGTTGGATTTTTCACTCGGACCACTTCCATAATTACCACGACTTAGAGGAGCTGCCTGCGAGCTGTGGTCGCAGCAAAGTTAATGCCCCGTTCACAGACGTTTCACCGGAAACTAGCAGCGCTTAAGCTCCGCTAGATTCAAGAAACTACCGAAATCTCGGCAGCGGCGAAAGTTCCGCGTACACAGTGTCACGATTTGCAGGTCGTCACGCTTCTGATCGTTCTGGTGATGCGAAAAAGAATCGCCCTCGTGATGCAGCTGTTTCGCGAGGCAGGGAAAGCGGTCTACGCGATGCCGGCTCTGCTTCTCCAACCGATATACGTAAGTTCTATTCGTATTATACTCGTAAGTTATATTCCCGTACGTAAGTAATATTCGACGACAGCGCGATAACGTGTCTCGGGAAAGTGTGCTGGTCACTCGACTGCGTTTGCAACATTTAGCATATGAAATCATCTGTAGTATTCTGTAGAAAATGATCTGGGCCATCTTGTATGGTGAATATGAATTGATTTGCAGCGTAAGACTTTTATATTAAGACGAACTATGTACAAATGTGAAAAAGTAATACAGTAAATCCTCGACTTACGCGGATTCTTAGAAGCGAATCAGAAAACTGTGTTTTGTTTGTGTACAGCGTACGCATTCAGCTATTTATGAGTGATAGACTGCGGATTTTTATGCATTTATGAAGAAATTGGCCAGGCGGAATATAAACCAGTGAAAAATTAGAAAAATCTAAAAATAGTGTTATGTTCTTTTCAGTTGTAAAAACCTATTAGGGGATGTTATCAATTTGTATTTAACTCCTGCTGCCCACAATGGCCGCTGAACATTTATATTTTGCATAAGGATCCGCAGTCTAGTGATCAATTTTCCATGAACATGGATTATTCGAAATTTCCTTTCAAATCAGTACATACATGTAGTATGTACAAAGCAGAACGTATTAATAACCTTTCAGCGGTGGCGCTCAGTCGCTATTGGAACGAATTAACCGCGTAAGTCGAGGACTTATTGTATCGAGAAAATATTTTCGCTTTTCACAGCCAAAGAATTCATTATCCGTACTACTAGAACAAAGAAGTTCATGAACTATGAATAGAGAAACCGACGTGAATGTGAATCGTACCCAGATTTCTCGATTCCGAGCACTTGGAACTCGCAAAAGCCTAGACAAATAAAATAACCAGAACAAAAGTATCGTCGCAATCAACGGGAACACGATGCAGTATACGGGAACACGGATACCATGACACATTAAAGTGAAAAAATTATCGGCCGCCGTTAAGAATAAATGAGAAACGATTGAAACGCGATAACGAACACGAACGGGCAAAACCCTTCGGGCGTTTCATATGCAGAAAGTTGAAAACGTAAATACTTTCGCGAGCCGCGTACCGTCTATCGAAGTCTGTCGGAAACGAGGAAAATCATATTTTTAGACCTATCTGCTGATCGGTTTGACGGTGTGCGCGTGGGTGTACTGCATGCTGTGGATCGAGAGCGCGGGCAACATCTACAAGAACCGGAAAGATCATATCCACTTCAGGAAGGACGGCTTGTTGATCGTAAGTTTTGTATACATGGGATAAGTCGTCGCTCGGTCGTGGGTGAAAAACATTAAAGTGCGCATAAACCGCCGCGGTGTTTTGCAGGCAAGCAGGTGGTACAATTTGTTCTTCTTTTTCGTGACCTGCGAGTTCCTCCTCGGCTGTCAGCACGTTGTCGTCGCCTGCGCCGTTGCACGGTGGTTCTTCACCAGGTGACACTTTGATCAATATCATAGTTTGCCGGTGGATTGCTTTCTACCAGCGGGAATTTCCATGGACAGCGACACGGGATACCTAACGCTGTTAGATCACTACGGTACACGACGGTCATATGTTCCTAGCTGGACATAAATTAGCTTCTGAAATGGCTTACGGAGATTTTTTCACTTCGATAGCTACGTGAAAAGCGCTGTAAAATCACGATGAAAATTCTTATAACCATTGGGTTGGCGAGAAAATAATTTCGGTATTTTACGGTGAAGTAAAACCGAATTTCTTTATTCAAGCGACGAACTTTAATCGATAAAATAATTTCTTATCTATTCTTTTTGGCAGAAGATCATCGAACAAAAGGGAATATATCTTATTCATTGAAGTTCATTGGTTGAATAAAAGAATTCGACTCTACTTCACCTTAAAATACCGAAATTACTTTCTTGCCAGCTCAATAGACTGCGGATCTGTATGCATTTAGAAGGAAATTGAGTAGATGCTATTCAAAATTGTTGAAAGAGGGAAGAAATAAACTTCAATTGAGTTTCTATTTCCTGCAACCGGTGCAGACAATTTTTATTTTGCATAAAGATCCGCAGTCCAGTTGTAACGTTGATTTTGGTTCATGAAAGCTTTATGAACCACCTTTATTCAGAATCGTCCAAATAGAAGCCAAATATGAATTTCCTGTTTTTCTAGACTGATATCTCAAACAGTTGAAGATTGATCTAATTATTCGAATCTTTCTGTCATTTTATTTCTCTTCTACTTGATTTTTCTATTAAAAGCATCACGTCCGCAATCTGGTTATGAAGAAATTGCATTTCTGGGGGATAGGATTCTTCGTAATTAGACTGCAGATGTGATGTATTTATAGGAAAAATTAGTAGGAGAGATAATGAATCCTATTAACCCCCGTACGTTCCGAACATTGCGTTCTACACACTCGTTTTAGACCCGAACGATCTCATTCTAAGCTAATTTAACTTCACCTGAGGTTTTCGATGTCGAAGAAGGCATTTAGTGAATGAATCATTTCTCTCTCCATCAGACTGACTTTTTATCAATTTTCCATTCTAATCGAGCTAAACAATTTTTACTTCGCAAGATCCGCAGTCTGTTCATAACTGTTTCGATCAGAACGTTCAAGTGTTCGAAACTTCGCGTCATTGTTGAAACATCGTTGACAGAAAACGTCATCTTCAGAACCAGGAACAACCTTGGAAGTAGATGACACAAAAGAAAAATCACGATTTCTGTTCATTGGCCAGGTGTAAATGCGTTCTTGATACTTTCTCTTGATCCCAATCGTCATCGACTATAAGTCCTTAATTGTCACCAAAAAAATAAAGATAGGGACAGTTGAATTGGGTTGATCGGGTAAATTGAAGCGTCGAATCGTGCTCTCGTTTGATTGTCGAAAGACGAATGAAATCGACTAAACGTGTGCTATTTGCTGACTAGTTCAACTGTCGTCTCTCCAAGCAGGATTTCTGTTCTACGTGCTACACGTGTTCAATCTGTGATTAATTAGAACACGAGTCGCGAGTAGAAGATATTAGTGAAATTCTGTTGCCAAACAAACAAGAATATTCTAGAATATTTGAGTTTTATCTTCCTTCCTTCCTCATATAAGAGTAAAGGGTCTGAAAAAATTATTCTTATTCTCCACTTTTTGTCTTGTTAGCGCTGGGACATTTTTTATTTAGTATAATTTTAATTTTATATATATACATATATATTTTAGGATATTGACCAGATTTTAATTCCTGTTTACGTTCCATCGTATGAACGTCTGTATGCTTCATTAAACCAAGTCACTCAGTTTGATGGACGAAGTGGGTAGTGTAGTCCAGCTAGGAAGCTTGCGTTGTCCACTATGGGACACGTCGATCAGTTCCACGTTCTTGGACCATTCGTAGATCCCGCACTTAAATTGATCTTACTCGCCGTTGCCCGGATTCGTTCGTTTAAACGCGCAACGCTACTAATACGATTCCGGTTGGCGGAAGAAAGTCCATGAATGACAATCGGAGGAACCAATTCCCGTGTAATCGGTTCCCAGATAATCGAATTCTTAATTGTCCACGTTTATGTGTGCGTGCCGGGGAAATTTCCGATTAACGACCACCAAATTGCAGAAAGCAATCCAGCCGGCCGTAGGAGGGATGGCGTGTGTGTGTGTGTGTGTGAGCATGGAACAATAAACTTCATTAAGGAAATATTTTCTGGACGCAGGGACAAGAAGCGGCTCTCGTGCGCTGTATCGCGGGGCTTCGGTTATCTCGTGCGATATCACTTAGGTACGGTCGCGTTCGGTGCATTGGTTATTGGTATAGTTCGGCTCATAAGAGCGATAATTTCCTTCGTCCAAAATCGCCTGAAGCGGTACGATAACGACCTAGTGAGGGGAATATTGTGCTGCTGTCAATGTTGCCTCTGGTGTTTCGAGTGCGCTCTGAAGTTCCTCACCAGAAACGCTTACATCGAAACAGGTATTAACCGCTTAAGTGCGGGGGCGTATCTCGCGCGAATCAATTCGAGCATCTTCGGCGAAGTGAATTCACCGGAAAAATTAAGATACGCGAAACGCATCGTTGTGATTTTTGCGGACAGGAGGTTCGAGAATTGTCTACGTTTTCTAGACGAAACGATGCGATAATGAAAACTCGAGCAAGAGAAGGTCCACAAAAATTATACGTGCACTTCTGCACTCCAAATTCACCGTTTTGCAAGTCAAACTCGACCTTATGCAAATCATTTTCACCCAATAAGAATATTTAAAATTAATTATTTATATAGATTTACACACGTGCACGGTGTCATTACAGCGAGGGAAACATGAGACAATAAACACATTATATGTACTTTCATTTTAAAAATTGATTAATCAGAAAATGGCAACAATGAATATACATATCTACACACAGTTGTCATACAGTACAAAGTTAATGAATTAGTAATTACTTTTAAATAAGTACCTCATGTACAACTTTGCAATAAATACAATTTTTAATTTCTTAACAATTAATTCACGTTTGATTTTTTTTCATAAAAACTTACTTAAAAATGCTTTATTTGCAAAAGGGTGAATTTAGAGTGCAAAACCTGTAGAAAAATAATTTTCTGAGCCATTTAACAGTGCGATGCAAGGTATCGCAGTGTCTTTTTCGGCGAACTGATTGAAAAAGAAGGTATCCCGAATGAGATTCCCGAGATACGTGACCCGATAATAAAACGCATAGGATAAAGATGCGATAACGGTGTACGGTTGCAGCGATATACGGATGCAACTTCTGCACGGGAGGAAGGAAGGCGTTCCACGCGTTGTCGAGCAACATTTTAAGAGTGGCCGCCATTAACAGCGTCGGCGACTTTGTCCTCTTTCTGGGGAAGGTTCTGGTCGTTACATTAACGATCGTCTCGGGCATTTATCTGATGCAGGTACGTTAGCTTCTTGAATATATTCGTGGAGCGGTTCTGCCCGAGTTCTCCTAATTTTCTTGCTCTTTAGAAAAAGGAGGGACTGCACCATCCGTGGGTGCCGATAGTCGTAGCCGGTCTGTTCGCGTTCTTGGTAGCGCATTGCTTCATCTCCATTTATGAGGTAAAAATCACTCGATCCGTATAGAAAAAGGATTGAACGATGGCGAGCGTTTAATATGGATTCTGTCGATTGCAGATGGTGATCGACACGATATTCATTTGCTTCTGCGAGGACTGCGAGAAGAACGACGGCATCGGTAGGCCGTACTTCATGAGCCGCGGATTAATGGTGATTGAAGCTGACGGTTCGATTCATTTTTGATCGTCGAGCTGGTTTTAATAAGTTCGCTTTTGTTCCAGGAATTCGTCGAAAACAGCAAGAAGGCGCTGAATTACTTGGATCACGAGCCATCCAGCCCTCATCCGTAATCGCGACGGCTAGTCAATGGAAACCGGCCCCAGCGATGCGAGGAAGCTTTTGCGAGAGGTTGTTCCTTCAGAGAACCAGCGCGCTAACTGTCACAGAGTAGTCCGGCGAACTATCAGTATACAGTAATGCACAATTAAGCGTCCGGGGAGGATACTTAAGCAGGGAGGTGACAGATACCAACTTTTAATCGGAAAATCCATTTTTTTCTTCTTTTAATTGGATAAGATAGCGGCGGACGCTTAAGAGGTGCACTACTGCAGTTGCCTCCTCAGGCACAACGTCTCTTCCTGTCGCTCTTCCCGAGCGAGTTTTATTAAACAGATAGCACACGGTTCCTCCGCCTCGGTTTCCATTTGCACGGTGCCACGTGCGAGGAAGTCTGCCACGAGCCGCGGACAATTTTGATCGGCGTCTGACCTCCTTTCGTATCCGGGGTTTCAGGCAGGAAGACGGAAAGGGAACACAAGATAAACGGGCCAGAGAAAAAGCTTCTGGCGAGCTGAGAAAAGACTGATATCAAATTGAAAAACGTATTGTAGCACAGAGGCTGATCCAGCGCGAGACGCGTCGATCCATTTTCGAAAGATAGAATCTGTTAGTTGGATTAGTGTCGTTATTTCGATTCGTGTGTAGAGGAACCGTTTTCGCATGGGCCGAATAAGATCATGCGACTTAGATATCGGATTTAAGAGGATAGACGCGTTTTTCCAGGACTGCAAGAGCGCGGCATGCGCGTTCTCATTTCTCGATAATATGTACAAAGATGGGGTTTTATAGTAGTCGAAAGCGCTAGATAAAAGTAAAAATAGGACTTTCGAGGGCGACTGCGGCCTAGATTGATCTTTTATCTAGCGCTTACGACTACTGAGAAACCCCATCGCATGCATTATCGAGAAATGAGAAGGTGCATCCCGCACCCTCGCAATCCTAGAAACGAGTCTAGCTCCTTAAAGAAAGAATCCGCCGACCCAGATCCGGACAGCTCAATTACTCAGTCAAACTAGAGGCAGTCCGGCGCTCTAAACGGCTCATTCTTTTTCTTCCTTCAGACGCCATACGCGCTGCCTCCGGACAGGTAGACAGATCAAATTGTCTGGGACTTAAGCTGCCCTCTCTACACGCGTTCAGACGATAACGCGCACATTGTTCTTCCACGGCGAAGGATGAACAAGCATTGTTTCCGTCGTTGTCTTTCACACTGGCCTGGTCAAGTAGCGACCGCAGCTTACGAGCTACAATCGCATGTATACCCGAACAAAGCGTTCACATTCCCATAAACAATGTTCCGCGATCACCGAGAAGTTGATGTATTTTTTTATAGTCGATCGTCTCTCCACGACGTGTCCAAGCTAGATTTAGGGACGACGTTTCTATACATTTACTCACGTTTGATATCACCACCGTCGCGAGGCGGTGTCGTACATGTAGTTTGTGTAAGCACAGTGCTCCCTCGTCGGATGTTCAAATTTTCTCTCCGGTTTTAGCAATGTAGCGAGATAAGCGTGGGACAAGCAGCAAACAAGTCGCTGTCGAGAAGCCTGAACGGTTGCTAAACGAGTTTACTCAACCCTCGTCCGTCCCTCGCGCCGATTTGACACATTTTTCACTAATTATGAGCAAATACGTGGTGCGCATACACCTGTTACTTGCAATTCAAGTAGAACATTTTTCTAGTTTAGTAATAACGTCCAAGGGATTACGATATCTTGCAGAAGAATATAGAGAAATGATTAAGTCTTCAATTTTTCACGAAAGAACTTATACAACGTTCGTTATTTATCTAACCATCGTACTCGTTCTTTACCCGTGTGCCAATTTAATAAAAAGCTACGAATTTGTTCGAATCGTTACTTTAGAAAAAAATTAGGAACGGATGGGAGTTATACATTTCACGAGTATTGTAAGTATTGCACTACCTTCCAAAGTAGCATTACAATAAATGTGCTTCGAATAATCGATCTTTCCGCGAAGTCAGTGTATAAAAATTCTAGAATTAGAATCGATGACGAGCTTACCTCGCTGGCTAAATGCTCAAAGTGTAAAGTCGTAAGACATGTAACGGGGGAGTCCTGTGCAACGCTCGGACAGTAGACAACAGAACCGGTTCGAACGAGCGATATTTTGTAAGAGATTCGAAACGGATGCTCGATAGCCATAGAGAACAGTTTGAAATGCTGCCAGGAATGGCACGCGGCACAGATCAAAGACGATAGTGCGAGCAAACCGCGCGCGAGAGATACGCGGCGCGATAATGCGCGACTATCCGGGTAATTGCAGGTACATCGATCGCCATGTTGTATATATATTTTTTCATGCGAGCCCGCCCACCAATGATGTATTTCCTTCACGTATGTCACGTTTTTTGATAATAATCGATTCGTCCACAACGTGTACGACCACGGCATCCATTTCGAAACGCGGAAGCGCTTGCGGTTTTAGTTACACGTTGATCAAATATTTGAACGATAGTATTATAATTTTAATAAAAACACTCCGAAACTATACAGTTGCTCCGTTTATGGATGGTTTTCCTGTGTGGGTTCAATTATTTCTTCACTCACTTGTAACGCAATTTAAATTGAATCATCATTTTGAAATGATGTTCGGCTATTTTAATCGAGGGTTAATCAAGGGAGAAAGTTCTAACTAAATGTGAGACTCACCTCGCTCGAATAGAACGCTCCGAAGTTTCCACGACGTAAATATACACGCGGCTCGAAGAGAAACATGGCTGCCTCTGCGGACGTACAAATCATCGAAAAGAAATGATTACACTATGAGAACTGTGTTTCCGGCAATATCTTTATGGAGAATCGTAATTCCGGGGCGAGGATGATCGCCGAGTTAAAGTTGAAGATTTAATTACCTTGCTCGCAGCGTCGCGTATCTACCATCCTTTTCATTCTATAATTAACAGGTAGAACAAAATGGCCCCGAGCGATCCGGGAGAACCGGGAACAGAAAAGGACAACAGGAGCAAAATCAGAGACAGGGCGACGTCACAGTGCTCGATGTTTCGTTACTTTTCATTTATTCGATTCGGGCACACAGTTATTGCATGAATGATTATGCGCGCCCGTCGACAGAGGATCGCTCCTCCTTTAGGGCGACGCAAGTGGATCGTTTCGTTACACTCAGCTGGCAGTTAACTTGGGTCGACATTTACGAAATCTAAAGCGGACACTTTGCCGTACATATGTGTATGTTCATCGTTTTATTCTTTTTCGCTTCTTCCATTCTTTTCTTTTTTACGTTTCCGTGACCGAGACGCACGGACGCTCGACGGATCCGTGTATGCGGTATATGTTTGACGTTCGTGTATGCGGTGTCTCTGTGTGTGTAGACTCGTGTTGTACAGCTTGATCGCGTTGGTTCCGGTGGAAAAAAGATTCACTTACAAAAATTACCTCGGGACATTGTACTATGTGTGGCGTCGTCGTCGCCTCGACGACTACAACGGGACTAGCGAACATGAGTTAGCATAACACGGCGCTTCACCTCGCGAAGCAGCTTCTCTTGGGGGAGAATAGGCGCGCGACACTCCTCCGTTTCGAACAAACGGGCTCGACCGATCCCCGAGCCCGCGCGCGGAAGGAGGTCCCTCGCAAAACACGAAAAATATCTCTTATTTACCATATAGATAGTCTCCGCCGGGGCTAACAGGTCGCCCGGGTCGCAGGAAAGATTGCCGGGTACAGCTTGCGCGACGCTTCGCTAGATTACGTGCAGGTTGTAGGCTGCACGTAGGCTGCAGGCTCCTACGCTGCAGGTGTGTATGCGTGTACAACAGTTTGCGCAACTCGGAGCTCCGTTCCGCAAGGTACCTAATGGTATAAGACAGGGAGTTCCAACATGTATGTAGCTCGCGAGGCTATACGTGGCTCCTTCCCCGCATAGGTACTTCCCCCATTCTTAGACTTCATCGTTGCCGTAGAACAGGGGCGGGCATTTTTGTCTGAATTGAGACGAGACCGTCCCTACTATAGCGCCCAGTGTCCCCTTCCGGTAAGCACCTTTACGATGGGACAACGAAGACACGAAACATTAGCGAACACGACGAAGGTGCGCTCTACACGGAAGAAACGTGGGGGAAGCAAGCGTTTAAGGGGGTAGATCCGTTTCTAGGATTTTGCAAGGGTGCGGGATGCGCGTTCTCATTTCTCGATAATACAAAGATCGGGGGGGTTTCAGTAGTTAAACACGCTAGATAAAAGATTAATCTGAGCCACGATCGTCCTCAAAAGTCCTATTTTTACGTTTACGAGGCGTAATTTGCATCATCCACCCCTGCGCTGCACCACTAACTCTACGGCTGTACGTAATACAGTAAATCTTCGGGGAGGTTTGTTTGCAAAGTTCGTAGACGGACACTATTTTTTTGAGCTCCAAAGACCGAGAAGAACAGCGCGTGAAAAGCGAGGCCATGCGCGGCCAAAGCGACTGCGACGCTCCGCTTCTCTTTCTTTCCCATACGCTGTCCTCGTTGCGCCCGAAACATGCATCATCAATTAAACCACTAAATACGGTTGAAATTATATCGTGTTTGGTCTCATTTTTATCAGAAAAATGCCACAAATATATTGGTGAAAGTTCCATAAAAAAATAATAATAAAAAATGTTTATGTTGGTATTACATTGTGAGGACGCACGGGCCGTTGAACTGTGCCGGCGACTGCGACTCTCCGTGTCGCATTATTAGTCGTTCACACCGATATACCCGAACCGAGATCAGATTACTGCAGTGGAGCGGGATATATTTTTGCGTTTATAGAGAATTTACTGTTGCTACATGCGCAGCTGTATGCTTTCGCATAATGCAAGTTACGCCTCATACACATAAAAATAGGACTTTTGAGGGCGATCGCAGCCTAGATTGGTCATTTATCTAGCGTTTTTGATCACTGAAAAATTCCGCACCCTTGGAATCCTGGAAAAACGAGTCTATCCCCTCAAGGGGCTCCAATCGTACCCCACCCCTGTGCCAACCCACTAACTCTACGGCTGTACGTAGTAGTGGAAAGAGGTTTGACTAATGGTGGGGACCTTGCGGTTCTCGGAGGGGAACAAGTTGGAACTCCCTGGTATAAGAAATATCCGCCGCGCGGTATTATAACATTCTCGCCGAGCTTTCATGCAATCCATGAAATTCTCTCTCTATCTCTCTCTCTATCTCTCTCTCTCTCTCTCTCTCTCTCTCTCTCTCTCTCTCTCTCTCTCTCGCTCTCTTTCTTAATGCCCGGCGACGAAGCGCATCGCTGGCTGCCGGGGCTTTTCAGTTAAACACTGCGAGATTCAAGGGTCATGGGTCTGCTCACCTCCGAGTCTCCATCGAGCGGAACCGTCTTAATGCCCGTTCGCACCCGCTCGAACGATTCTCCGGGGACTCGAGACTCGAGAGCGCGATTGATCCTCCGCTTGTTCAGCTTCAAGGATCAAGATCGCGCACGCCTTATTCAAGCCTCGCCGAGTCATGGTCACGTGCGATGCAACCAAGGTTATTGTACAGTTTGTTCAGTCTTTATCGCGGAAACCAACCCGTCAGGCAAGGATCAAAGAATCGGGAATCGTCGGCAGTGACGACAGAAAAAGATCGTCCCTTCCGCAGGGATGTGTAACAAATGAATTGGTGTATCACGCCGCACACGTTGCTCGGCACACACTGGATGCGATTTCCGCGAGGAAGGATCAGAGCTTGAAGATCGAAATATTGTGCTTTTCAAAAAGTGTAAATCATTAAGGATCGGCGATAGTTTTATCGATTTCAGTCTAACGGAGATTTTCGACATGTTGATGCTCGTTTAATTGTACCCTCGATGAAAAGTGAAATAAGAACTACACTCTTTGGTCTCTTTTTATCGATCGGGTCTGTATTGGTGCTCCACTAGGACCCAATCTCCTCGTATTACAAGCTATCGTCAAACTACTAGCTTATTTATTCCCTGTACCCTGATATGGATTTACATCTCTTTCGGATTACGTCGCTAACAGTCTACGAGATGGTACACAGTCTTCTTCGAACGAATGAATGAGGAATGGAGACAGTATAAAATTCCATGAAAGATGGGGAAAGGTAACGTTCGCTCGTCAAACAAAATGATGAAAGAAAAAGAAATGATCCTCGATGATCTGAACCGAAAGAACAGACTTCAACTGATCCCAACAGAGGCAGTACTCAAGTGGTCAATGTAAATTCGGACGCATCAAATTCTAAGTGGCGTTAGCATCGATGTCGAAAATCTCTAGATACCATTTTCATATCGTCCAAGAAATTCTTTCGATCTTCAGTGGGTAGATCACTCGCACGTATAAAAGAAGAGGGTGTGAAACTCGAAGCGAGAATTATACCGAATGACCTGCATTCGATCATCGAAACAGTCGAGTCCCAGGATCCAAGAAACTCCACGGCCCGTGAGGATTTATGATCGACGCGCCGGGAAAGCGTTGCTCAGTTTTCCCATGGATCGTCATACCCAACGTCGCACTTATCCAGTCGTGATCTCCCCGACGAAACTCTTGGTGATGAGTAGACTGCGGATCTTTATGCAGAATAAAAAATGTTTGCATTGATTGCAAGACGCAAGGCCAAATAGAAAGTTCTTTCTTCTTTTAATTGTCATATTAAGAGCATAGACTTGTTTTTAGGATTTTGCTAGGGTGCGGGATGCGCCTTCTCATTTCTCAATAATGCAAAGATGGGCTTTTTCAGTAGTCAAAAGCGCTGGATGAAAAATCCAGGCCGCAATCGCCCTGTATAGTCCTATTTTTACGTTTACGAGGCGTAATTTATGAAAATAGCTACATGCGCAGCTTTATGATTTATTAATGCACATCACGCCTCTTTAAAGGTAAAAATAGGGCTTTTCAGGGCGATCGCGGCCTAGATTGATCATTTATTTAGCGCTTTTGATTACTGAAAAACTCCATCAAATGCAATCCTGGAAACGAGTCTACCCCCTTAAACTGAAATTAATATTAATGTTCTTAAATCTTCTTAATTCGTCCACTGCCTTAAATTGTGCCTGTCCATTTTCGTTATAAATACATAAAATCCGCAGTCTAGTGATGAGGATGATGCGACGCCGATGGTGTCGCGCGCTCAGCCGGCAAGCGCGGACAACTGCCATTTATATGGCAACGTGGTCTTGAACGGTGTGACGAGCTTGCATCGGAAGCGAATACAAAATTTCGTAGCTCTTGCTGGCTTCTTCGATTCCAGGACGTCGCTATTCCCATTCATCCTTTCCAAATTTCCATGCGAGCTTATTCCATTGCCATATACCACGCTGTTTGGTCCTAGAATGTATCTTCTCAGTCGACAGTGAAGCAGTGTGCACGGGTAACATCTTCTAAATATACCGAGCGGAGGTATAAGCTACGAGGACTTCCGAAAGGAGAGCTCGTGGGGTTTCCGGGATCTAGAGATCGTCTATGTCAGCTACGTTTCAAAATTTCAATTCACCAACTATCCTTGTTTACGCCAGATCCGAATACAAAACACCGTGGAACTAGTTTCGCTAAATCGTAATAATACTTCGCTGCCAGGGTTCATCGAATTCGAACTGGCACGATAACCGAGGCTCCAGGGCTCCGTGATCTTCCCCTGAGAGACCAAGGCTCCTTTTCCTCATCGTTTCTCTTCTTCGCATGTAGCACCAGTGACGACGTTTCTATCGAGTTCATAGATGCGTGCGCCGAATCGATATCCACATTATACAAATTCGATGTCGTTTCGCTTTGGAACCGCTCGTGGTCCGCCTTATGAGTCCACCAGCGTTCCGCAATGGTATGTAGGAAAATACTACGGCGATCTTAAATGAAAACAGGGTGGGGAGGGGGACAGATAGATAAATAAAAGGGGGGAGGGTCAGGACAGCTAAAGGAAGACCGTCCACGATATCGCGGCTTCTCGGTGTCCGCGTACGTCAGAATGATTTGGTTGCGTTGCTACCTCGATTTCGTTTCGCGTGACACGTTCTTTTTAAATAATGAATAATAATATTAATCGTAGTCAATAATAATAATTATCATATATAATAATATTAATAAACTCTGCAATATTCAATATAGGTTTGTTCACACGGACTAGATACACTTCCCGGCGAGCGACCGATCGATCGATACGCTCTCTTCTTCCCTCTTGACTCGACCCTTGTGCTCATCGACACGCATCGTTCAAGGCGCGCGCTGGAGAGGGATAAAGAGGGTTAGCAGGACGAGGAGGGGGGATCAGGAGGAGGTGGGAATGAGCCATGAATCGGTTGAATACATTGAACATTAACGCATGCCGCGCGTAATCACCGGGGTCGTGGCTAACGATTACCACAATCTCGCGTTCGGATGATCCGTTCGCTCTCTCTAACTCTACGAATCGCCTTCGCCGTCTGCGCACTCGTTGCGCCGTTGCGGCCGACCGTTTACGCAACCGCCAGTCTCTCCGCGTTATTAGAAAATAGATTGCACTTGGTGATAACCACGTGGCCTCTCTCTCCTTCTCTCTCTTTCTTTCTCTTCTTCGCTCGCTCGCTCACTCTCTCTCTCTCTCTCTCTCTCTCTCTTTCCCCGCGTGCCCCGCTTCGTGCCAGTAATCGTTAATCCATCGCAGCAAAGGAACATTGCATCTGGCCGCGCGGCGCGTTCATCGACGAATCATTCAATCGTATAGTACGCCGCACGGTGTTTCGATCATTCGACAGAAACCGTAACATCGGCGCGTAAGATTGGCGGAATCTTGCATCATACATACTATTAAAAACCAAATGTTCGAACCTCTGTTGAATACAGTTAAATTTGTTGCTGGAAGAGTCAAATTCAATCTAAGAAACCGTCACATCGATGAAATCTTGCGCCATCAAATATTACTAACCAAACGAGGCTTGGAACTTGTACTGAATATATCAATTTGTTATTTTGGAAGAGTCGAATTCGATCGAATTGCACTTTCTCAAATGCGTTTAACGCAAGAGTGGTGTAACGTCGATATAACGATGAAGCCTGCGACTGAATCGTGAAGGATTGTCAAACTTAATGCAACGAATAATCTCTCCTTGCTCTTCGGAGAAAAATTTTGTACGACCGAGGTAGTTAGATTTCTGTCCTAACCACCCACGTCCGCGAAACACCGTGCGTCGGTCCACTCGCGGCGATGACCGTTTCATCAACAGAGGCTGCAGCACTTGGAGGCGTCACCTAGGTGAATGTGGCAAACAGCGGGCAGAGCGGTGCAGCCCTTTACCCCGACGCTCTCCTGCACCAGATGCGAGAGGCCCAGGTTCTGATTGATGTCACCGTCGCTTCCGCGATGTTGATGTTTCGCGTCGCACCATTGCCGACGTTCCCGCCACTTGTCATCCGCCGTGGTGCAGAACAGCATAGACTTTGGCGACGGAGGGCTGACACGATCACGGGCGATGCTACCACAGGATCGAGCTTTGTACAATCGTCCTTTCCCGAACAAACCTGGCAGCGGAACGCAGAGCTTCTTGTGCACGGCGAAGTAGCGGCTGAGCAGCCGGATCTTTCTGTTCTTGCAGTCGTTTCTGTTCATGGAACCGTTTCTGTTCTCTTTGTCGTTGGACGGTATCTGATTGACGGGGCCGCCGTTCACGTCCCACCTGTCGTCGCAGCAGATCTCGATTCTCTGGCAGCAATCCCTCTGCGGCTCCTGCTTGTTGCACCGGCCGTTTGGGCTGCAGCTGTTCTGACCGTTCGACGGCGACGACAGAGAGGACTTGCCGGTGCTCAGGGACCAGCTCTGTAGCAACCTCTGCCCGAAACCCTTGGCCTTCTGCATGGTAGCCGCCGCGTGGGATATCGTCTGTGTAATGTTATGCGATCCGGTGCTACTCTGCGACACCGAGGACGACGACGATGATATACTCTGCACCCCCAACACGCCGGTATTCCTCGACACGTGGCACTGATTGTGGCACGCTGAAGGCGCCTCGGCCTCTTGTACCTCTGTGATCCGATTCAACGACTGACTCTCCCTTAACCGCGTCTCCCCGGCTCTTCTTCTACCGGTTCGATGCCTCCTGCCGAATATCACCTGATTCTCTGCAGAACGATGCCTACCACCGGTCGTCGTGGTAGTCGTGGTGGTCGTGTTAGTCGTGTTTCCACTGTCATTTTGATTCGTTTCGTTCGAAGAAGGCTCCGTCGCGTGCTCTCCGTTCCCCACGCCTCCTCCACCTCCGCCTCCTCCGCCGCTCCCTCCAGGATCTTGAGAATCGCTCGAGTCGTCGTGACTGTCGCGTCTAGAAGGTAAGGATTTGGCGGACGCGCCCAATTTGTGCGCCCTCTTCTTTCTACTCTCGCTATCGTCGTCGCTGGCGTCCGAGCTGGAGCAAGAAGTGGTGCGCGTCTTGTGGAACTTGCTGCGTTTCTGATCGTAACCTGTACTCCTGACGACGCGACACTTCGAGCTACCGCTCTCCGGAGTCGGCACCGCGACCCTGTTTCCGTCCTCCAGGATCTCGTTCAATGTCAACTGAGGCAGCGCTGTCGGCGTGCTGCTGGGCGACGGCATCGTCTTGTACTTGGGTGTCGTCGTAAGCGAATTATCGCCTAGAGCCACGGGATGGAGCGGTATGGACACCGTGGAGGACTCTGTTAAGATCGTGGTGGTGATAGGGTTGGCCGTGTTAGAGTCGGACGGCTTCGGTGGCAACGCGGAGTCCAGAGAAGAGCAAGCCGATCGGTGCTGCGACCCCATCCTCCACTTGTTGGGTGGTACGGGACCGACCGGTTTCATGCACTCGGTCACTGACAACGGCCTGCCCTCCGTCGTGGTCTGCTTTCTTGTCTGCCAACCAGGTGAGTCCCCGAGTCGGTTCTTCAGGTTCTCCTGGTATGTGCAGTCGAGCTTCGTCGGCGCAGGTACTTTGTCGAACATGTTGCTCGGCTGAGGTCTGCCCGGCGTGTTCAGGTGCACCGACGGCGACACGTCGTTGTTGCCATTCCCGCTGATCGGACTAGACAGCCTCTCCTCCGCGTCAGTGATGACGGGAACGACGTTGGCATCCTTCGGCGCGACCCACTGCGTCTTCAGACTCGACTTCTCCTGTAGCTGCGACAGCCGGTCCTGCAGGATGTGCGAGAGCTTGCCCTCGGAGCGCGAGCCTCGCCGATTGAACGAGTTCAGCGCGGAGTTGCTGCCCTCGTCTCGACCCGAACACGAAGACACGTCGTCCTCGTCCTCGTCCTCCTCCTCCTGCACGATACTGCATTTCCGCGTGCGGACGTTCTGGAACTAGAACAGACATCTTTTTTTCCCACGGGAGGAACGCTTTCTTGGCAGAGCTCTCAGCGTCTGCCATTGTTACGTATGGGCGACCGGCAGGGCGCGCTGTCATGCGATACATACCTGCGGAACCTCACCCGGCGTCCGGGGTACGCTCAGCAACGACTGGTTCACCGTACTCAACGAGTTCTGCTCCGTACGTAGGTTCGGCGTCGCGTCGTCCTGACGGCTGAAAATTACAAAAAGCTTGTTAGGTATAGGACGAATTACCGACAACAATTGTTTCAGACTTTTCTACGAACTAACGACGATAAGCTTACTTGGCCGACACATCCAAAATCTCCGGCCGAGATTTCTGCACCTGCTCCTGACGGTGAGCTCGCAGCTTTCGCTCAGCCAGCAGGAAATACGTCGCCGTGATGTGGTTGTACTCGTTCTTGTCCAGGGCGCTGCGAACGGAAAAATTGCGTTAGACCTGTTTATTCAATACTTTGCAAAGAGAAACACAGCATAGGCATAGTCACGGCGAAGTAATTTTTAAGGATTCCGAATTCGATACCCATTAAGAAATAAGCACCGAAGCCACAATATAGCACACGGTTCTTTTGTCGCGCGTCTATATTATAACAATAAGAAGCACTTGATCAGATTCCATCAAGTGTTCGCATACTTCTGTACGGTGGTACATATACATAGTACATGCTCCCTTCCATAAATCACCGGATACTTAACTTCAACAAAATGTTGATTAAAGAATACAAGCTTCCAGCTTGATCAGATGTATACGATAATATTTAAATGCAAAAATTACATATATGCATATGCTGTTTGAATAAAAGTTGGAAAGAACGGATTTAGACATTGTGGTTGATGGTTTATGGACAGCTCCAAATTTGAAAAATGACAAAATATACGAATAATAATTATAATAGGATATTTTTAGTCAGATTTGAACGATTCATAATATACACTACGGTGCAAAAGAAAGAAGCACCCGGTATAATTATAAGGTATAATGACAAACAACATGCAATGATTGATTTATTGCATTTAAAGTATTAGATAATCCGCAATAACATATATTCTCATAACTATTCAATTAAACAGCGGAATCCTTCTTTAAAACTTACTTATTGTAAGTCGTTTGATAACGAAAAATCGTCTGCATCGAAGTTTGAATAAGTGTCCGGTGACTTATATGAACGGGAGTGTATGATCGATTGACACTGTGAATGGGATAAGTGGCGGGACTCTAGACGCGATCATTTCGAGAGAAGGCTCTAACACATTTCACAATGGAGAAATAGGTCGATCGCCGTTATTCGAATGAGTTCTACTCACTCCAATATTTCTTCTTTGGTGGCGATGTTACCGTTAACCATCTTTGTGATTATATGATTATGGTGATCGTCGGAGACCTGCTGCCGGGAGACAAGTGGCAACGCTTCCACGGGATCAGAGTCGGAGCCCATTGCCAGCCATGGATCCGCAGCGATTTCTTCGAGCGTGGCTCTGCCTTCAGGTTCTCTGACGAGCATTTTCGCAATCAGTCGTTTACAGCTCTCGGAAACGTGCGGCGGAATCGAGTACTTGCAGTCCATGATCATCGTGAGGGTTTCGCTGTCGTTCGCCTCTTGGAATGGAGCTTGGCCGCACACCAGCATGTACAAAATCACCCCCAAGGACCAAACGTCTGAAAATGCGAGCAATAAAAATGGTGTAAAATGAATCAACAGCGCACATTGTGTGTTGCGATCGCTGCTAATTAGCTGGACAAAATTCATTAACGTAATCCCGTAAAAAATACATAGATATGCTAGTCATATGAAGTAATGTCTAGACAGTAAGAATAATAACATTTCTCTGTCGGTAAAACTCCCAAACTCTTTTTTTATCGACAGAACTGTGTAAGCATTTTGAATTGATATTTTTTCCTACATTTTCTAAGGAGATCCGTAAACGCTCTTATATCTATTATAATATCAGTTGATATTTTTCAAATACATTTTGTACTTACTTCTCTATATTCTAAAGTTAATTTTTAGAATGGAAACTAACGGCGAAAGTACGTTTCATTGTCTTAATTAATTCAACAATTCTTGAAAAATTTTTGTTGGTAGCATTAGAGCAGACTTAAACTTTCTTTTCATGTAAAAATTTTCAAATGCGGAAATGTGCGGAAATGAAAAACATTTATATTTTTTAGTGACAGTGGTCGCTATTTCACGATCTGAATTTTTCGTAGTTTGGAGTATAAATATGAAAAGTATAAATATGTTTTGGTGAAATCCTGTATACATACATACGTTATGTGAAGAAGCAGAAATATCTATACCGGTATAATACTTCCAACATCTGCACACTTTGTATGTATTATTATCATAAATCATAAAGAAGGTTTTGTCCAGCTAGCACCTCGAATCGCAGCACTCTGCAGCGGGTGTAGGAGCGAACTTTAGCTCGCTGAAGGCATAGTTGAAATTGTTCCTCGAACTGGGAAGAGATTAAATTGTTTAGCCAGCGTACATACCAACAGCAGGAGCATCGTAGCTATCTCCGAGCAGAATTTCCGGCGCGGAATAGGCCAGCGAGCCGCAAGAAGTTTCGAGCTTCTGGCCAGGGCAGAATCTATTACTAAATCCAAAGTCGGTGAGCTTCACGGTGCCCAGTTTCTCGAAGAACACGACGTTCTCGGGTTTCAGGTCCCTATGCACCACGTGTAATCGATGGCAATACGATATGGCTCTGACTATTTGCCGGAAATAGGTCCTGGCCACCTGCGGTCGATTAAAAGCGTATCAGTGTACCTTCGACAAAGGGACTGCCTTACTCGAGGCTTCCTCTCCTCCGAGAGGAAAAAGAATCGACCGAACTATCCGCTGGATTGTTCACCGAGCACGTTTTATCGCCGTTTTAGATTTCCTCGCAGCACTTTTCTACAGAGATCCAGGACCGCTTTGGGCGCTTCGAAATTTTTTCTACATTATTACGTTACGTTCAATTACTTTTCGAAAGAAGAATTCTGAATGTAGGTTATAGGAATCCGATTTTCTTCCGAGTTTCTTCTTTCCTATCTCTTACTTCCTCTTCGATTTTTACATCCCTTATCTTACAGACAAAAGAGAAAACCGTATGTTGCAGTACAGAGTGCTCTTAGGTCAACGTTAGTCGCATTTGTTAGAATAATCAGGTTCGTTGATCTGAATTTTGGTTTATCAATGGAAGTCTTTCTGCGAGTTTAATGGTCGAATCCTTTCACCTTGCCTTAAGTTCGTGTAAAAATTCTAGCGCTATCAGGATCTCATTTAAATTCAACCATTAAATTTGCATCAACGTTTGTATGTGTTTCGCGTGCAACGAGTTTTATCAACGTCATTATCTTTCCCATTAAGAAAAACGCTTTCCGTATCAAACACCCCGAGTAGTCGCAACAACAGACGCTCTTTGTTGTTTGCCCGGCTATTTTTGCAGCACGGTTTCATTCATTCGAAACGCGCGAAAGGGCCATTAAAACATTCCGTTTCATCTGAACGATCGTTTTTCTCTTGCATTACTAGTTTAATCGGCGATAGACGCGATAACACCGGGTAGACAGGAAAAACACTCCATTAAAACGGCCGGCGGGGGGGCGTCGAATATTTTTATCGTTTCCGTCAGACGTGCTAGACGTGTTATTATCAATTTATCGCGAAGGCTTCATTCGCGAAGTCGTTACGATCGGGACATTACCTCCTCGCTGAGACCGCTGTCGTGCCGCATGATGTAATCGTAGAGATCACCGCCATCGCCGAGCTCCAGGATCAGGTAGAGCTTCGTCTGGGTGTCTATCACCTCGTAAAGCCGGACCACGTTCGGATGTTGCACCAGCTTCATGCATCTCACCTGACCGGGGCAAACAAAGAAAGATGGTACAGTGCAATGCGGCTGGCATAAACTGGTCAACGACCCTTTCTCCTTTTTTCCCCCCTCTGTGCACAATCCTCCCCTACCTCTCGCGCCATTATCTCGTTGACCTTAACGAGATCTACAAGGTTCGAGGCGGAATCGTTCCGTAGATCTTTCCTACGCGATATGGCCGTCGAACGGATCTTACGCAATCGGTCGTTAGGCTTGAACGTGGTACGATGGAAATTAGGCTCGTAGGAAGCCGAGCGATCCAACCACTGTAATGCCTCGATACATGCCCGGTACTTGAAGTGTCGGTTACAGAAAAAACTTTTATCTGAATTTGAAAAAGTTCAACGTACTTTATTTATAATCTATTGGGCTGTGTAATAAATTCCCGCGTTTTTTGCACCCCGCTTTCCTTCCGCAATTCTGTGTTTTGCCAGGCAAAGCATACACACATTACACACGCATTCGCAAGTCTTTTTCTGGCTTTACAAACCTATAACATCTGCTTCAATTTTTAGAATTAATTAATTATTTCATGCAATATATGTGAATCACGAAAATTTTTCGTGAATAAATGTATATTAAATCAAAGAAAATCAACACATTAAATCAAAGAAAAAAAACAGTATTTAAATATACATTAAACTAAGACACTCTATAACACTTTAATAAATTCAGAATAAATATGATAGGTATGATAGAAAAGTAAATTTTAATCAATTTTCAGGCTTTCCCAATGGAAGTTCCAGGAGGCAGAAAAATTCATTCTCGACATCTGCTCGACATCTCACTCAAGTTGTGTGGCACCTAAGAAAATAGTTAGCGATGGTAAGTGATAGATGTCGAGCAGATGTCGAAAATGAATTCCTCCGCCTCCTGGAACCTCCATTGAAAAAGCCTGAAAACCGAACAAAACTAATTGATTCGGAAAATTGAAGCAGATAGGTTTGTAGAGCAAGAAAAAGACTTGCGAATGCATGCATATATTCCACCTAACAAAACACAAAATAGCGGGGAAAAAATGAAATACAAAAAGACGCGGGAATTTATTACACAACCCAATAATAGGGCTTATTTTGCCGTTGATTGCAATACTTGAAATTTAATGCTGTCAGAGATTGGCGAGTCCAAAATTGAGATTCATGTAATATCGGCTTCTCCAGCCATACTTGAATATTGCTGTACGATCTGTTATCAGCTATGTGGGTTTCTCTACCATTGCTAATGCTACTTAATTATGTTTCAAGTCAATATTTATCTTGATTTTATTACTCTATTTTATTTATTACACCTGTGACAACTAATTATGCGAGACGCATCTAAATTTTATGCTTCTTCAATGAAATAGTTTCCCATTAATCAAGATCAAGCAGTAATTTTTGTTTTTTAAGAGAAACTTTGAAAGTTACTGAACAATATTCTGTTTAAACGTTTCATTAATGTTTTCGACGCATAAGTTCGATCAAATTTTAACTAACAAGCAATCTTGCAAATTTTTAAATCATTCTCAACGTTTCGATCCGGATATGAATCCTTTCCAAGAGAACTTGCGTTTGCTGTGTGAAAACAATTTCTTTAAATTAATTATTGAAATTTATAAATAATCGTAACTGAACTACATGTTGGTTGGCACCACACTGATTAAAAAATTTGCAAAATTACTTGTTAATTAAAATTTGACCGAACCTATGCGCCGAAAACATTAATGAAAAGTTTATTCAGTAAGCTACGTTCGACAAAGAGGATTTCTAAAATATTCTGTTTAGTTCGCTTGCCATAATTTGCACTCCGTATGAGGAAAACATGCTCCAATAAAGGAGAAGAGTATCCTACAGATGTTTCTCAATTGCTAGATATATCGAATATCAACGAATATTGAGTGTATTAGGTAATTAGGTATTAGATCTATAATTATAACTGTTCACAAGTTGTATATGTATATACAAATTCAATATTTTTGTTAAAAAAAGTACAGTGTTGTCCTTTATAAAGTCCATTACACCATTGTCAATTGTTTCAATAATTCATCATAGATTTCAAGATACGAATTGTGGCCAAATTCGCCACTGTGGCATCGTGTGTGCGCGGTAATCTTTGATTTTCGAAATTTTTCACGAACATGTATCGAGACTACGGATGCCATCGGCGAGCGAGTTCAGGTCTTGGTTGAAATTGACAGTTTTAGCACACGGCCGGCTGTCACTGTACACCAACCCGTGACACGCCGGTGTCTCTTCGCTTCGAAACGGAAACAATTTATAGGAGGAGAGAAGAACGCGTACGTGTTCGACGGACGTGATTAGAGCCGGGCAAACAGCTCATTTTCGTTCGGTCGATGATTTGCTTTTCTTCGTGGCTGACAATCTGAATAAACATCGGCCGGAGAGCGTGCAAACAAGCCGGAACGTAGCATTCAACGGGAGAGTGGAGAGATACTTCGTTAGAAAAAGTTTCCAATGAAATGTGGAACGGTTTTGCAGCTTCCGCGGCAGCGGGGCAGGCGTAGGCAGTTGTAAAAGAATTTTGTAATTAATGGGGGCGCGGGCAAGTCGGCCATTTCAGTCGGGGTAACAAAAACGATCGTTGGCAAGCGATTTTATTTTCTCTGCGGACAATACCACCTACGAGCGGGGATTCCATACGTTACAACCCGATAGAACCATTGTTCCGACCAATATGTTCTGCAATCGGATAAATCCCTTCCAATTAATCCTCGATCGCCGCGGCGAAATATGTGTTCGCTCTATGACTAACGAAGCGAATGATACCTTTGCGTCAAAGAGAAATCTCGCCGGTTCCTACCGGAATGCATGATATTAACAAGGCTGCCGGGTATTGCAATCAATCTCGACTACTTTCCACTCTGATTAAAAAAGAATTTTTACCGTAGAAGAAATTTCGTAAACTGTTTCCGTTTGGTTCAAAAGAAAATTATTTGAAAGACCTTATAGAATTGTTTGAACGCGTTGAAACGCTGGGAAAATCTTTTCTGAAACGCGTCTACACATTTTCCATTGTCCTCACGTTTCTGAATAATGACTCGACCGTAGAACGCTGCATTCCGCACGATTTCGAGCGACTTTAAAAATAGGTGCGCATTGATCGTCTGTGGTCATAGCGTCTACCGCCCGAAAATTACGTGGAAACGCGCAATCAAGAATAATTCACTATTTAATCCATGTAGCGCAAAGATCAGAGGATTGCATACATTTATACAGCATTCCTGATTTTTTCAAGAAAAATCATCCTTGAAAATATTTGAAACAAAACCGTCTTCCAAATGGAAAAATGGTTAATGGTTCACATTTGCATAAAGAATGAATTTAGAAGAAGGCAGGAGCGCGCCATTAACAAATACCCATGTGTAAATAGTGGACGTTAATGTCTGCATAATGTAGGCAGCTAAATAAGATCAGAGAAAATGTGAACACGACAATGTCTCCATCTAAACTCCCACTTCCATATATTACTCTGTAAAAACGTGACTGTACATAAACATCCGGAGTTTAACTACACACGTTAACCAGTAAATCAGATGATTTCTCAACCACGAATACCCACACGAACACAAGTGAAGCGAAACGATAGGAATCTAAAACGATTTAACGCATAATGAGTGCAATTATAATGTAATTTACATCGCGACTCGGCATCGGAATCTCGAGGTATATAAACAACAAAACGCGAAAGTGTATCCATCCTCTTCGCGTAACGGATTCAACCGTAGAAACATCCTATTTTTCCTAGTAAACGTTATTTTTTAAAGGGAAATTATTCGGTAAATCTATTCCGTTGAATATACAGAATAAATATAAAATAGGATAATGCATAAAACCGCAGTAGGAATACCGTTAAATCCTTAATTATTCAAGGACAATGAACCTGTGCGACGCACAGTGGAATAAACCGATGAATTCTTAATCGTTTTAACTTACTTCTGGTCAACGAGTTTTTCAACTTCTCGTGATAAAAATAAGAATAAAATATTCTTGAAATTCTGAAAGTTTATTCTGCAATATTTCAGTTTTAATTTTTGAAGAAATCATCGCTCTATCTTATTTCTATCAAAAGTTCTTCGATTTCGACACAGAATTTATCGGTTTGTCCAAACTGTGCGACGCTGTCCGAAAATGTCGAAGCAGGCGTGGAGTAATCAGGAACGGCAAGAAGTCACGGAGGCCGTAAAGGGTTAAGAAACCCGGCGCAGCCAACGTCCTTTGGCAGTCGATAAAGCAGTCTGAGAGTCGCAGACTGTTACATCGCTCGCGTTAAAATAAAAACCACCCCGCCGAGGCCGAGCAGCACTCGGGTAAACACAGAAGGGAGGAGAGAACGGAGCACGTCACGGTGCGGCGCGGCGGGTAGGAGGTGTAAGGGAAGGTATTAGCATGCGTTTCGATTTCCTCGACGGCCTCCTTTATGCCGGGCGTTCTCATTCACGCGACAGCCGGAGGGGAATCAGCTAGGAACAAAAGGAGGGAAAGAGGGAAGAAGGAAAGAGAAGGATACACGGTGTCGGTGGCTCGTATCGACGAGCGAGAAACCGACAACCACACCACATCCCCTTGCTGAAAGAACGTCTAGGCTTTTCTGTTCGCTCCCTCACCTCCTGAAAGAGGTGCGCTCTCGAGATCTCGTCGAGCTTGCTCTTGTCGATGACCTTCACTGCGACCTTCTCGCCGGTGAAAACGTGCCTAGCTAGCTTCACGACGGCGAAATGACCGCGGCCGAGTGTCTCCTCCAGGTCGTACAGGCCGGCGATCTTGCCATCGTAGTTGCTGTATCCCACCCTCCGATGCATCTCGCGTCCCTGTAACAGAAACCGTCAAAAGTTAACGTCAAGATTTAAAACAAAAACAACCAGATCTGCTTTGGCAAACCGTGGAACAGTGTTCGAAGCAATGGGCGACCTCCTTTTCACAACCGAGACCCCTTCTACCGTGGTCTGGAATGCACCAGGAAGTGCAGCGACTGGTTCTAGGCTCGCGGAAGTCGTAGAGAACTGTTGCATAGGTGGTTGATGGATGCATTTGCTTGGGGACCGGATTCTTGGCGAGAAAAGTGAAAACCAGGGAAAATATGCGCAGGGTTCTTGTTGTTGTAGTATAATCACTTTTTCATCGAAAGCATTTATATACTTTTATCCGGTCGTTCATGCCTTCGTCAGTTTAGTTAAACACGCTTTCAACAATGAAGAATAGATAAGATCACGGTAGTCCGTGATCTTTGAACAAAGATAAGAATTCTAACTAAGCGTGGAACAAAGAGTGTGAACAATGACTAATAGATCGAGTATTATTAAAATTGTATCGTGTGCATTGGAAAACGTTCTTGTTTTCCACTAGCTGCGGTTTCGTTTGCTTTGTCATGAGAATTCTTTACTGGTAAAGGTCGACATTTTGAATTACCCTTCGATGTAGGACGATCGAGGAAAACATGCGGGCACGGTTCATTGAATGTTTCGTCGCTGTATCGTCGATAAGTTAGTTATTAAAGGGGGCGCGGTCTCAGGTAGAAAAAAAAGAACTGTTATCGATGGTCCTGAAGTTTCAAGAAGAACGGTGAAGGGAAGCGTCCACGAAGTTATAAAGTTTACGCTTTATAAGGAGATACGGTAACTTTAGAAGTTCCACTTGCGAATAGCTTAACGGATAGAGGCTTTGCGGGGATATACATACAACTTGCCGTTAGAAACTTACAGGAGACAAAAGTGTACGTTCTACTTCCTCAGAATATGAAAAAAGTTCAATTTTGATTAAAATTTTTATTCCGTATTTTCCGGTACAAAATTCAACTTTGTTGAAATTCTGTGATACGCGTGTCCACGTATTTCCAAGCGTTTCTAGATCGTCCGATGAAATGCTCTTGAACTAGATAAGTGGTTTTATCAGTTTCGGACACCCCGTAGAACGCATGAATTTCAAAAGGGTAACAATTCACGTCGGTGATTGTAATAACAACGTGCACGTGCAGCGCGAACATCGGATCAGCAAGGAATAACGAGCCGATTGTCTGTCGGACAACAAGGTGTCCCGGTAATCTTGGCGCTACCTCAAGGAAAAGCGATTCTCTCGAAGAGAATCGATTTGAAAAGAATAACCTAACAATGCACAATACAATTAACCGGTACAAAGAAATGCTTCAAAAGGCGAGAGCGAGCAACGAGAATTTCAAGACACCCGGTGTATAAAATAAATTTCTGCGCCCACTCGACTGGTGGAATCAGGCTCAAGGTAGTCGTGTGTACTCTCACTTTTCCGTTGCACCGGCTGTTCCTTTGACGAGCGACGCTGTCTTCGCGTATAAGGGTAAACCAGTCCAGCTTCCGGTGCCGGCCTCCCTTCCGGAAGACCGAAAGCCGACCGCGAGATCGATCGATCCTTTTCGAGAGCGTTTTTCCAGTGCAACGATTCGAGCTATCCGGGGAAACGGGTCGCGATTATTTTTAGCAGCGAACGTGTGTAATAATTAAAGGATCCATCGATCGACCGTGCACCGGAGGCCGATCGGCTCCGATGGATTCGGATAAGTCGATGGCGCCCGGTCACGTGCCGATCGTAATTTACGAAATTCCCTTCTCATTGACGCCCGGGAAAACGATTTTCGAGCCGATGTCGCGGCGAGTTTTATTTCACTAACGAGACGAGACAAGACGCGCAAAATTCTCTCCAGGTGTTGGCCACCGGAGCCTAAGTATGTAATTAGAAAGATTGGAATTCCCGTGCCATGCTCCACTAACCCAAAGTGTACACTTTCGAGATTGTACGCTCCGATCTGACGAGAACATCGAGGTTCAAGCTCTGTCGGAAAAAACCGGGATTTTCTCGAGAGTTCTCCTAGAAACGCCGCGGATTTCGCTCGCCGCATTTTGAAGCAACTGCTATTTTGTCATACCTGCTTGTGAAAATGATTTTACATATGCTCTCATTCTACCTCTTCGTTGCTAATTAATAAACAGCGGATTTCATGCATTTATAACGAAAATGAGTGGGTGTAATATAAAATAAAATACTGCGGGTTTTATGCATTTATAACGAAAATGTGTGGGTGTAATTTAAAATAAAATACTGCGGATTTTATGCATTTATGACATGCATTATAAAAATTAGTAGGAGTAATTTAAACGAATAAACTAACTTGAAAAAAATTGAGAGCTCTCGGTGGAACAGTTTGGTATTGATAATGGTTAATTTATAGATGCGAAGCAGGAGTAGTAGGCCGATTGCAACGATCAATAGTAGTCACATTTAGTATTAATAGAATACTGAACTAGAATGCTCTATTTATACAGAATAATAGCAAATACTTCTACGATTACGAGTTCACCGAGTCATCTTTCTTTAACACGGTTCGCTACCAACGTCACTCGCGTTGACGACAGCAAAGGAACTCGTAATATTTATTTATGCATATTGTTGTTTTAAATTATGCATAGTATGTATTCATTTGCTGAGGAATTGACGGATTGAATCGACAGAATTATTAAAACTTAGTAATGACGTCGTGTTAGAGTGGAAGTCTTACTCGGTGTTGTAAATGCTCGTGTACCCTTGAAACAATTGCTGTTTTGATTTATGACGCTATCGATGCGAATAAGAGTAGGCTGATGCGTTTGATTAGTTTGATCGTGACCTTATAATTCTATACTTCTTGTAAATACTATGCAATCAAATTATATTTGAATAATTTCAGTGAGTTGAAGATAATATACAGACATTCTTCAAAGAAACTTCGCAGTCGAACAATTATATCTATAAATCTTTTCGTAATGAGAATGAGAAGCATGTTGCCAACATAATAATGACAGAAAATAGAATCTGCATTTGTTCCACATGAAAATAGGACGAAAAATGAATGCCATTTGTTGAAAGGAGGCGTCGCGATCCATTTCTAACCGGAAGTCGCACGAGCAGCGTCCGATCGCGGGATGAATGCCGCGAGTTGCACTTGATGGAGGCAGCATACTTGCAACCGGGTCGTAAAAATAACTGACCTGTAAAATTTCGGTTCTAGCCCGTGGCTCGCAGGAAGTGTCACGGACGTGTTCGTTCGACGGCCGTACACGCGTCAGTTCCGGTTTCTTTTCTTGCGTCGAGAGGCACATTTGCGTCAGGACTACGTATGCGAGTCGAATGAACGTCAGAGGAGGATGTCGCGCTTACAATGTTGCGGTTTCTCGAAATACTGGCCGAAATTCAACTTCCGAGATACGTACAGTGGGTGTACAAAGTATTCGTACACATTTTAAAAACTAATAATATTTTTATAATTGTACCAAACAACCTGATGTTTTATAATCAATTAGAAGCATTGGTTTACGAAATGATATACAAAAAAGATTTTCCAAAAATTATAATTCGCAAGGTTAAATGCAAAAATAAAAAAGGCATTTTTTAAAACTTTTTTATTTGGGTCCTTAATAAAAATTTAAAATGTATGTTTTGTAGATCTATGTTAGTCATACACATGTTGAAAATTTCATTGATATCGATTAACATACACACGAGCTACAAGCGGTTAAAAATTGTGAAAATCGTAGTTTTCCACGACATTTGATCAGTTTCTGCTTAAAATCTACAGAATCGTACATCTTTCGACGCCTGTTGTTTTTTCTGCGTCAATCGATTTCGATGAATTTTCCAACATGTGTATAAAGGACATGGATCTAGAAAACATATGGTTTAAATTTTCATTAAGGGCCCAAATAAAAAAGTTTTAAAAAATGCCTTTTTCATTTTTGCCTCCAACCTTGTAAATTGTAATTTTTGGAAAATCTTTTTTGCATATCAGTTTGTAAACTAATGCTTCTAATTGATTATAAAAGATCAGGTCGTTTGGTACAATTATAAAAATGTTATTAGTTTTTAAAAGGTGTACGAATACTTTGTACACCCACTGTATATAGCATTTTTCAATGTGGATCTTTATGTTTATTTCATAAATAAAGAACAAAATTAGTCTATTATTTCTTTAACACTAAACCTACCGAGCACTAAAAGCGATTAAAATGTTATAGCTTACAAAAATGACAAAATGACGCTATTTATTTAAATTTTGTGCAATTTTTATTACATTATGTGCTTGGATAAAGAAATGTATAGAATAAATTTTCATGTAAGCAACGTCATAATTTCAATAATTATAAGATGAAAAATATAAAACCGGTCTTTTGTCATTGCATATTGTACACATTCTATATTGTCTATATTGTATCGGATATACATATGTACAGTATTCCCGCGATTGATGTGACTTTCGGATATGCGGATGATGTGACTTTTTTAGCCTCACTACTATGGGGTTCCCCCTTGGGCGGTCGATCGCGCTACAAAGAAATTAAGGTATTAGAGTGTTTAAATTGGAGTTTTATGATACTTGATGTATCATTTTCAGGTATGGAATAGCATTAGTACAATACAACAATTTCCCGCATAGCACCGTTGTGTTTTACCCACGATCGTCGTTTACACTTGGAAAAGTTGTCCAAGAAATCTATGTTCGGCACACGTATAAAAACGTAGTATATTTCGTTCCCTGAGAATCGATACCCCCGAGGTTCTCACAACAATCGCGGGAAGATTGTATATTGTTTTATAACAATTACAAGACTGAATTTATTTCGATTTTTCACAATGTTTATAATACTACGTGCTCGAATAAAGAAATGTATTGAATAATTCCTAATCATCTTTATAAAATTAGTAATTAGAAAACAAACAATGTCAAAGCGCTCGTTTGACCGGTCGCGGTACGGTTAGTGTTATTAAACTTACAGTTTTTCACACAAAGAGTAAAATAAAAATTGTCCAAGCCAATTGTAAGAAATTGAAGTGAATCATTTTCAACACTTGGCAGACAGTATAACCTATTGATTTCTTTTTATAAATGCATAAAATCCGCAGTCTACAGAGAAGACATTCGAATTCAGCAATCCCAAGACCGTAAGAATTCCAGTTTTAGTGGAAACCGTCTGAAATTCTGTACTTTGGCCAGCTTCTCGAGCGAAGCATCGCCCGTGAGCCCATGTGCCGACGCTTGTTTCGGCTGCACATGTGTCTAGCCGTCGGTGCTCACGTAAAAATACATTTCTTTGAAGTGCACGGAAGTGTGAAAGGAAGCGGACAAAGCCGTGAATAAGAAGTTCGCAACCCCCACCCGCGTCGCCGAAAATAAAACGGGACAGAACGTCGCGATTGTTCGCGGTCGATTATAAAAATAGCTGGCCGGCTCACGGAAACGGAGCACTTCTATGATTTATCGAGTGGTTGCCCCCGCGAACGGAGGAGTGAATTGTATTCCAAGAGAACTGTTCAAATACCTGTTCGGATACCTCGGCGTTTCACCGCGTCGTGATGTCTGCGTCGTAAGTAGACTACGAATAAAAAAAAATTTATAATATACCACGTTTTTAAGACGGACTAAAAAGTATAAAATAATTTTTCCTGGTCCCATACAGATTTCTAACCCCATACAGATAGTCCTGAAAATTTGTGATTGTGAATTTTTAATAGATATGAAAATACTTATAAGATTTGAAACGAAAAACGTGCGACACATGCAATAGATAATTGATGCAGGTTCTGATAATTGTTCACCTAAGTCACTAACAATTTTATTGCACTGCAAATGAAATGAACTGTTGTGTGAGTTTTCTCAACGGCAGCTACTTTCCACACACCTTACTATTATCTTGCGCCCCACGTTTTTCGTTTTAAATCTTACAAGTATTTTCATAGCTATTCAAAATTCACAATCACAAATTTTCAGGACTATCTGTATGGGGCTAGGAAAAATTATTTTATACTTTTTAGTCTATCTTGAAAATGTGGTATACTACAAATTTTTTTTATTTAAATAATTATTTTCTGCTCATTAGTCTTGTTTTTAATTGCAAAATTTGTACCGAACAGACAAACAGACAGACAAAAAAGCGAGTTAATAAGACGTGGTAAATTGAGTAAACGAAATTAAAATTGCAAACTAGATTGATTGATTAATTGATTGATTGACTAGATTGATCTTTTATCTGGCGCTTTAGACTACTGAAAAACCCCATCTTTGTATTATCTATTGAGAAATGAGAAGGCGCATGCCGCACCCTTTCAATCGTGGAAAAACGGGTCTACCTCCTCAAATTTGAAAAAAATGTTTCTTGTATTTCATTTTGATCGAACACTTGAATAATTCTTGAACAAGTACATTCACAATTTTGATGAAATGCTTTCAGAGAAAAGTATGCTGAGAGAGGTAGAAATATCGAACAGATTATCGTGTATTGCAGCGCGAACAATTTGAGTAAAAGTCGTGGTAGTTGTCAAGTCGAACGGGGCCGTTACTGTCCCACTGCGATTTTTCTGCATCGAGAGAATTCACTTGCGCAAGATAACGCTCAACGTCTCTATAAAAAGAACGATAATTAAGATATCTGTTACGGGGACGATGTCTCTCTCTCTCTCTCTACATATATGCACCGGGCGTAAAAATATACCTGGGGGAAAGGTTTAACGCCTCTGAAATCCGCGCGCGCGGTGATAACGCTGGTCATATCACGCCGCTAAACACGTAATCAATTATAAAGGTCTGGGTTCAGGCGGGCGTAAAAGCTTTTTCCGCATACCGTGCATTTTAATCGGGAGCAGCCGGTTGTCTGGCTGTATCTGGCGGCCCGGTCGAAATACACATCGTGACAGAGCAACTCGACCAAAAATAATGGTCGACTAACTTTGTAACCTAGACTAGCCTCGGGAGTAGACCGGCTTCATGTCCGCCTTTTCTTAGAACCAACGTACTTACTCGCTTTTGTTCGTCTGTGTCCGATCAGACAATATGGAGGAGCTTACCCTGGCTATTATAGCTTTCAGGGGACATAAGTAATAATAGGCAGGCCATCGGAGAACGCACATCTGGTCGAAAAGAAAATTTGATCGCCATTATTATCTTCGGCGAGCATAAACTACCACCCATACGATATTGATGTCCTTAAATCTTTTTAACCCTTGTATAGTCAACCGGGTACCCATTTACTGTATTTCTTTCAACAATTTGATAATGTTCCTCTAAAAAATATTACAAAATTTCTCTGAATTTCTCTGATATACTAGTTTACAGTCTTATAATGAGAATTTCTGCAAACATGTTAAATACAGAAAGGTTTTAAATAATCTATACGGTAAGTAAGGTTGCTAAAGTCGTACCAGTGCTTAAGACGTACCACACCTGAATTTTGAACAAACTACGACGACAACAGCACATACAACGGCAACCAAATATACATCCGAGTCAACCAAGTTGCTTTACGTATTATTGTCTGCCATAAACCAGCCCCATTATAGATCCTGTCATCAAGTAAGTTTATTTCAATTTTCTTATAATTTTCTGCATATTTTTGGTAGTTAATCTTGCAAGTAAATTATAGATAAAATTACGTTCTTTATTAAATATGAATTCAGTAGAATTTACATAATCGTTTGGTCGAAACGAAATCGTATTAATTTCATTCAATGTTTGGTTATGTTTACCTTTTAAAAACTTGTGCCGTGTCTTAAGTCGTACCCATATGAGATTCCTAAGTCGTACTACCTCGTCAGTCGAAATAACGTCAACGCAGAATAAAGAAAACATAAAAAATGCGGCAAATAAAAGAAACGCAGTAATTAATAGAAAGGAATTGGCATTAAAAATTAAAGAGAAGAAAAGCGATTGGTTTTGTTTTATTTGCGAAGAAGTACGGGACGAAAACATGATTCAATGCTTGAAATGCAAATCATGGGTGCACGATGCATACGCTGGAGGTGACAAAAGAACAGAACAATTTGTATGCGATGTTTGTATTAACTGAATACCTATGTGTCATGTAAACAGATTAATAAAAAATACGTTTTAATTATTATTGTTGCTTAATTGAATTCTTAGGTACGGTTAGGACTTAGGCTATAGGTGGTACGACTTAGGAAACCGGTTCCTTTAGTCGTACCGATGTAAGTTTTTAAAGATTTAGTTTATTTTACGTGAAAGCATATAGATTTTCTAATTTCGTTATAATAAATAACAACAATATTGACACAAGTTTTGAATAACACATTGAATTTCTATTTATTCGATAAATCCTAAGTTTTATACGGTTTTTTTTTCTTAAGGGGTACGACTTGAGCAACCTTACCCTACCAATTTTTGCAATAAACGCATGAAATCTGCAGTCTAGATATTATTTTTCATGTTCAACACACAGCAAAATAATTCGGTCAACAAGCAGTTCGCAATGTTGATCGACTATTTTCCGGCAGCACCGAAGAAAGTGGATTTTAACAAATTGTTCAAGTACGCGCCTTTGTACAAACACGATTTAATTATCGTCTCGCCCCATTGTCGAATTCACGAGCGTTTGTTACAATCGACAAAGGTTTCGCATTATTTGTATTCAACAATAATTTCACGTGAATTACTGTGGCAGATAATAATAAGAGCGATGGAAACAGGTAGCGTCGGCAGTATTTGTTACAAGTGGAAAGGGTCGGCAGCGGTCAGACACATTAGCCAGTCAGCTACAAAGGCACGTTTGCTCGACGGATTCGCAAAGTGGATTTTCTCGAGAACGGAGCTTCGAACAAATTATATTCCCGGTTTGTTTTCGCGTGCGCGCAAACACAAACACACACAGTCTAATTGACTTGATTACGGTCGCTTCTGTTACCAAGTAGACGGTTCTTCCGGATTCATTTCGGTGGATATCACCGGGGACCGTTTGATTTACTAGGATCTCGATGAACCGGTCGAATTAATCGGCGCCTGAGGAATTATTGTATTGTGCGTTTAATAATAATTATAAATTCCCCAGGGGTGGGGGATATCCTGGTTTTGCGTCATAATTCGGTGGACGGGTAAACAAGCTTGTTAAATCGCGTATCGACGAACCGAACAGTCGGATCCGAGGAAAAATAAATTCACTTGTTACACGTGCGGTTATATAAGTGCGCGAAGGATTACGGAACCGCATCGGCGCGTTACGAAAGGCGCCGCGATGCCGACAAGCCTTCTCGAGATTCCCTGAAATACGATTGGCCGCCGATAGAACCAACCATTGAACCAATTAAACTTTCGAGAAATTATAAACCGAGGAAGCCAGCGCCAACTCTAGTTTACGGAAGTCTGGAACGGACAGCGAAATTGCAACGATTACACAACGGCTTCCCGATAGCCTCTGATATGTATTCATTTACCAGTTGATTCCCCGAGCGACTCCTCGAACAGATGTTCCCATATTGAACAATTCGAGACATCGCCAACTTCAAAACACCACCGTTACGATTCATTTGCTTTTTATCGAGTGTTCAACGAAGTGTATTGATAGCGCGAGCAATTTCTCACGAGCGGCGATACTGTTCATTCATAAAAGCCCAAGCGTACGCATTGAAGACGATATTACAGGGTGTTACCGGTAACGCGACGCACGACTTGTCATCCATTTATAGCAGAGGTGGGCATTATTCGGCGAAACAAATATTTCAAATACTATTTAATATTTTAGGTTTTATCTTGCTTAAGGAAATATAAAATATTTCTATTTTAATAACCTGAACCTCAAAATAAAATGTTTCTATTTCAACAATTTGATCCATAAAATAAAATATTTCTATTTCAACAATCAGAAACACGAAGTAAAATATTTTACTTTTTGCATTGTTATAACACTCTGAGAAACCGCATAAACATACAGTCTATCTTATCGTTAAGAAACGATTTACACTCATAAATGTATTGAATTCGAACCATTATTTTCAGCAATAATATTTAAAATTCAAATTGTGAATAAAAACAAAACATAAATATTTTCAATATTCTTCGAATAAAATACTATTTTCAAAAAAATTACTGCCACAAATAAATGATTTTATTCTCAAAGTTGAGCACATACTTTAAAATAAATAGTATTTACTATTTAAAATACTATTTTCCCCAGGAATGATGTGCAGCCATCTGACAAAAAAAAGTTTAGAACAAGAGTTGCAGGGTATGGAGTGCACATAAATTGCATCGGTAAAAAAATTTCGAAAAGAGTTTGTTTCATCATCTTGGGTATATTTAGAGGACATCGAGACAAATTCAAAACACGTGCTACGTGATTTACAGTAGGTGACATGTGAAATATTTAGCTTTCCGTCGTAGTCGACTGTAAGACAGTGTAAACATTATTTGATAGCGAAGAGGTTACTAAAGACAGATTCTAAATTCTTGGTAAAGTATGGCCGATCGAAGAGAACGATATCACGGAATGAATTTTCCAATCAAAGTTCGGTATTTGTAATTTGCTTTCAAATGCTAATTTCGATCGTGATTTCGGCGACTCTCGCACGGCTCGGTGGACTCGCCGACGAATCGGCTCTCCCTCTCTGTCCGGATACGCGTTTGCAGGCGTATCGACGCGAAAAACCTACAATACGTCGATCCGTCGAAATATCTCGCCGCGACTGATTGGACTTGACGTTTTGCCGATAACAATTTGCGTCCCCTGCCGTCAGCATCCACCTGCACGCGACGCGTACTCGTCGCGAGCCAGTTGACCTGGTTCAGTTCCCGACGCGCTGCCGGAATAATGAGTCGCGGGTGCTTATCAGCTGACGAGAGATAAAACTTTTTACCGTGGCGCCCGTGGAACACCATGGCGGAACACGAGAAGCTGCTACACGCCCTGTCGAGTAGAAACTATTTTGTTGTACAACGCCGAAGATACGCGAGAGTTTGAAAGGATTCGTGGGCGCTGCTCGAGAACGGCAGAAATCATTGTACGGCGTTGTGAACCAGAGCCAAACGGAAATTCTTTCAGCTAAGAGCCAAGGAGTTATGCTTCCGGCACCAGATTAGGTGAAATGCAGGTCTTTCCCGTAATACGAACAACTCGTTCCGAGATCGTTCCTCTTCGCGGACGTGCGGACGACCAAAATGCACGCGTGCCACATATTTTTGTTTTACGAGGCGTGAGCATAGAAAATATAGAAATTTACCGTATACAGGACGCCACAAAAATGTTGTACAGTAGACTCCCGTATAACGCGAGTTCCTACAACGCGCTAAAAATATTGGGACGAGTTTTTCATTGAACGCGATTCTCGTACAACGCGCGATACATATAACAAAATGCGGGAATTCCCCGTTTACTTTGGTCGGGCTTTTTACTATCCTAATAGCAATATTTTCCATAACATTTTTTCTCGATCCTGTTGTCATTAATCTTAATATTCAGTTTTTTAAATAAAATGTAAAAAGTCAGAGTAAACAGAGTAAATACGGCAATAGTTCCTACAATTCTCGTGAACTATTGACGTTTCGATGACCTTGGATTAGTACAGTATTTTATCGATATAAGTCCCCAACACGGGTCTGCCCAGGGACACTTATACGCCAGGCATACTATTCTTTGACTTTCGCCGAACGTAGAGAAGGACAGTCGAGCTCGAGAGGCCTCGGTTACCGAGAAGTTTAAACATAACTAATCCTATGACAAACTTCTTTATTTTTCATTATCTTTTTTATGGAACCGTTTCACCATCAACCGGGGCCTCTCGAGCTTCGTGGCCCCTTAAGGGGGTACACCCCGCAGTAGTGAGGATAGTTCTGGCACACTTACCGGCCAGACATTCGGGACATTTATGGATAAAATACTGTTTAACCAAAAAAAAATTGGGTTGCATTAAAGAATAAAGTGCAATTGCATCTGGTAAATGCTTCGCGCGGTGCGTCCATATAAAAAATAAGCTCATAGAAAGTTACGGCATATTATGGCATATGATTTTGTTCGTCCATCATTTTTCTCTATTTTCACTGAAAAAAAAGAACGGTAACTTGTCCCAGTTCCCAGAATCAGCCTGTAGAAACCGCGGCCCGCAACTATCAGACTTTACAGCATTAAAAATAACGTTGGTATCATCAATGTTATTTCATTCTCCGTGTTTAATGAGGCTCATCAGGTAGACTTCTAAGGAGCTAAATTCTTGGCCGTTCGGTAAAGAGCTGTTCGAGCCAATTGCGCCCAGCTTCGCTCGAATGATTCATGCCGCTCGACCCGTAACCCGTCGAATTAAAAACGGCATGAATCATTATGTGCGCGTACGGTCGCATTCCTCCGCGAGCCGACGATACGAGCAGAAATTTTATCGTATCGATGGGCGTGTGTATGGTGAAACAAGCGTTCCGGGAAAAAACGTTTTTCTTTTATTTCCGTTCGTTATCACTGGACAGCGGATTTGATGCATTTATAAAAAAAATTCATGGATGTAATTTAAAACAGTACAGACATTAGAAGAATTTAAAAATACTGTTATAGAGGGTGTGGCCGGACGGGTGGTAGAACCGAGCAGGGGGTGATACTAAATGTAAAAATAAGTCGAAAAAAAGGAATAACATTTTTTCGTTTGACGCTTCGTTTTCGAGAAGATCGAGTTTGAAAATGCTGCGTATACACGTGCTACATATTGCATTGGAATCGTCTGACGCGTCTGACCATGATCAACCAATTCTACTTTGTGCATATATTAGCACTAGGGGTGTGCGAGAACCTGAAATATCGGGAACCCGATGGTCGGGACGAGTCGAGAAGAGGTCGAGTCGGGTTCCCGAAAATTTTGAGATTCCCGAAACTTTCGAGATTTCCGAAAATTTCGAGATTCCCGAAGAAATCGGGTTCCCGAAAATTTCGAGAATATGACATAAGACACTCTTGAAAAGAATTCGTGATGGACAACATTCTTTCAATCTCGTAAACATCTGGAATAAAAAATCCGAAACTATGAATGTATTCACTAAAACGAATATAAATGATTACTGGGTTCTAGAAATTTTCGGGAATCCCGATAAATTCGAGAATCCCGATTTTTTTCGGGAATCCCGATACATTCGAGAATCTCGAAATTTTCAGGTACCCGTCCCGATCCCGAAAAAATTTCGGGTTCTCGCACACCCCTAATTAGCACTAAAGCAGGCGAACCTGCCGGAACTTTAAACTCGATTTTCTCGAAAACGAAGCGTCAAACGAAAAGATGTTATTCCTTTTTCTCAACTCACTTTTACATGTAATATCACCACCTGCTCGGTTATACTTCCTGTCCTGCCATACCCTGTATTATTAGAGATTTGAGGCTTTCGCGGCCCGACATCATACAGTCATTGTTGTTGAGGCATTCGGGTGTAAGCCGTGTCCTGGGTAGAAGAAATTTCCCAACGTTTTGCAAGCATTGCAGCTAGCTTCAACAGGGAATCCGGAGACACACTGATAGAAAACCCACACACAGCAACAGATATTTACATGCATCTTCCCACCACCACCCAGCTCAGAAGAATTCAGTGATCAGTTCCCTCATAAATAGAGCCATCAGCGAAAAACAACACTTATCTCAAGTACTCGACCACCTAAAGTCCACACTTTGCCAAAACGGTTTCTCCAGACAAAAAATCAACCGTACCATGGACAGACTCATGAAACCAAGGACACGAACAGACCACACCCGACAACAACGAAAATCATAAAACCACCTTCCTACCGTACATACAGAGTACAACCGATCGTATTAGCAGAATTCTCAAAAAACATCACTCCAGTTTATTGCAATTCAGGTAGAAAATTTGTATTTCGCATAAAGATCCGCGGTCTAGTTGTCACAACTGAAGTCTGCAGAATTGAAGTTATGAATCAGATTTTAGGAAGAAATAGAAAACTGAGGCGGGATGCGCATTACCTCTGGCATTAGTATTTTTTATCGGTGAGTCGTTTCTCGGCGGTTAGACTGACAGATAGGCCTGCGGTTTGCTATCGCACGCGAATCGGATGAAGTCGCGATGTTACAACGTGCTGACACGCACTGAAAACAGATAATCAGGAACCCGGGCAAATTGGATTTCGGTACGTGGAGGCGGAGATGCCTAATCCGGCCGTGCCAGCGGAATCACACATAGGATTATCCGAAGTAATTCAATTAGGATTCGTAGACAATTTCGCCGCAAGGACACACAGTACTTCCCCCCACCCGGCCGCGAAATTCGCCAAATAAGATCGTGACGGAGCTGCCGAACCAACGGACACGTGTCGATCAAAAGCGCCAGTCAGCGAATCCCACCGAATCATGGCAATAATCCTGTCGCTGAATACGAACACGGTCTTCTGCGTACGTGCAACCAGCAACTGATTTATGGCCTCGAATCACCTGCGTACCAGATGCATCACTGTTGTGCAACCAATGACGCGACTTAATCACTTGTCGAACCGATCGAATTCTCCAGACACTTGTTTCATTAATTTCAGAAATCGGCTGAAATTAGACGAGACGGTTCTGTTGTCTACGACGGCATCGATAATCGTAATTGCAGGCTGAAGATCGCGTTTCATTCTTGCACAGAGACAATAAGCTGCTAATTATCTCGCCAATTAGCCAATTGACCAATTAGACGATGGAGATTCGTGTCTCGAGACCAGCTTTCTCTCAGAACTATCAATTTCCATTGTAAATTTATTCAGATGGTAACGCTGCATTCAATCAAAGTCACCAAACGCATTTTTAAAATACGTTTTTAGGTCTGTACGTCAATTATGTGCACGCGTTGTGAAAAGTTTATCGAAATAGAAGACGGAAGTCACGGTGTTTAGATGACGACTGTAGAAAACGTATAAATGATTTAGCACAATGGCACTTCTACGTCTGCAATAACTAGACTGCGAATCTTTATGCATTCGTAGCAAAAATGAGTAGATAAAATTCATAATGTTGCATATTAAAAATATTGACGATGTCAATATACATAATTTCTCCTCTATTAAAATCACGAAGGGAAGACATAACATTCAACTTGGTTTCTGTTTTACGCGTACAGATCGGTTTATCTTAGCCAGTCCGGGCCAGTCGGACAGAACCTTACTACTCTGGTTTTATATTTTCCAAAAAGCTAAAATACTGGATACAAAACCAGAGTAATAATATAGTATTCAGTCTATTCCAAAAAAATAAAATACTGGATACAAAACCAGGGTACATACATAGTAAGGTTCTGTCCGACGGGCTGGACTGGCTAAGATAAACGACGGTAGTCTCGTTTCCAGGATTGCAAGGGTGCGGGATTCGTCTTCTCATTTCTCGATAATACAAACACGGGGTTTTTCAGTAGCCAAAAACGCTAGATAAAAGATCGATCTAGGACGCTATCTCCCTCGAAAGTCGTATTTTTTCGTTTACGAGGCGTAATTTGCATTATTTGGCAGCATGTACCTATAATAATAGCTACATGCGCAGTTGTATGCTTTTAAATAATGCAAATTACGCCTCGTAAACGAAAAAATAGGACTTTTGAGGGAGATAGCGCCCTAGATCGATCTTTTATCTAGCGTTTTTGACTACTGAAAAACTCCGTGTTCGTATTATCGAGAAATCGAGAATCCTGCATCCTTGCAATCCTGGAAAAAGGAGTCTACCCCCTTAACGGCCACGAGTTTGAGACCGCGGTAAAAGATCGCTTGCCCAGCCGTATATTCGACGTTGAAACTCCGTGCATGGCGTTCCGTCGTCACGTGTTTGGCGTTTTCAATGCTCAGCTGTAAGGATTTGACGTCGAACCGAGGTGAATGTACATAGGTAAACGTTGCGCCGACCGCGTGTGTACGAAACACGCATCGGCCGTCGCGAGGGGCATACTTCAAAATCGCGTGCTACCGTTCCGGGCTTCCTTTGCTACAACAGCACCGTCCGTTGCGCCCTGGCAAGGTGCACCTCGCCGTTAACCGTCGTCGGTAACATTAAAACAGTAATTTCGAATTCCCCACTCCGTTCTCGTTCTGAACAAACAGAACGACCTATAAATAGGTGTGCAAATTCGCAGGAGATTGATTTTGGAATCCGCTATCACGTGCAATAATGCGGTCTTACGCCGCGAACTAATTTATTCCTTCCGTTGTGCGCTCCCATCCCTCCGCGCTCGAAACTGTAAGGCATCAAAAGCCTCGCGGAGTGAAGTGTAACACTGTTGTTGATTGATTGTTTAATTAAAATTGTTACGGAGGTCGCAGGAACCCGGCCTCCAGGAAGTACTTCGCTGTGTTTTAATACAACCTCGATTCCTTCCGCAGTAGAAACGACTGTTCAAGCAAATAAGACGCCGACACACCTCGGTTAGGGTTCGGTGCAACAGTTTCTTTTATAATATATTGCAATTGATGCAGGCAACTTTTATTTCGCATAAAGATCCGCAGTTTAGTGATAATAATAGAGTTAGAAGTGGGTCATTTTGACCTCTCTGGTAATTCTAGTGTTGCGCTTTCTACAGCCACCGTCTCTCAGTCTCGCTTCTGTTGCCGTTATCTATCGCTATTGATCAGAAAACAACGTTTTCTTTCACCGCGCGGAAAATTCGCGCATCTGTTGGTTCGGCGAGCCCGATTTCTTTTTCAAACTTCTATCCCCTGTTAAACGAGCCGAGGATGTTTCAGCCGGGTGGCCCAGTTTGAAGCGAGAGCGGATCGGATTCTGCGACGACACGGTAAATTGATTTCCAGATCTCTCGATTAGTCAGAAATAGACCGGAGTGCGATCCATAGTCGGGGAGGACGGGCGCAAAAAATGTCATTAGCCTGTAATTTCGCCGGGGTAGGATGGGTTTCCCCGATGGAAACCACTGGCATTACCAGGGAAAGGTCGTCTGCATATCTCGCCGCAGAGAGAGAGAGAAAAGATACAGTCTGTTCCACAAGTGCCTGTCGGCGATATCTTCGAAATCTGTCACCGAATGAGGGGGAGATAAGAAAAAATGTAAACAAACGCAGATGTCTTCAATATGCCTTGGCTGAATATTTGACAGTTTTGTTTCTGACAGAATGAAAACAACAGAGGTTTCCTAGATGAGTGCTGCGTACGCGAATCCATCAATTTGTTACGAAATGGAAAGCGGAAAACGCCATCGCCGTACTGCCTTGGCTAACCCAATCCCTTGATGCAAACTAAGAACTCCAAAAAAAGAACTCTTGTACACCATATTGGGAAGATATGGAGGTAGCTGTAGCGTACCTGTAGCGTACGCTGAGCAAATAGTTAAAACTATGCCGAGAAGGTGCCAAGCTATAATTGCTAATGGAGGAGATTGAACCTCTTTCTAAGTAAGAGCGTATTGACCCTTCCGACCCGATGGATGTACGCCGTCTGTCCCCTCGCACGAACGACGACGCACTGCACTTTTCGCGAATTCATTTCATATCTTCATATTTATAAATAAAATAAAGATTTATAAATAAAAATCAAAAAATGATTGAGTAAGATATTAAATAATACCGTTAATAATAATAATAATACCGTTTTTATTCGGAATTTGTATCGCAGAATCATAAAAAGACGAAAATTCATCACGTTGCATCAGAACGTACACCGTACGTCCATCGGGTCGGAAGGGTCAATGTTTGATGTACAGACTCGTCTCATATAAAGTTCTTTACAAATATATTAATATTTACAAAAATATCGTCGCACGCTCTTGTGGGACAGACTGTACTTGTCCCGGACTGGTGCGGAGGCGTGCTTCCATGAATTTTCATCCGTAAAATGCCAACGACTCGTCGTCGCGATAAACAAGCGAAACCAACGATGCGCCGCTGCAGGCTCCTCCGGGGCGAATGAATTAATTACCGGGTCGCATTGACGCAAACTGCGTCTCGCGAGAGCAACGCCGGTTTTTCCGCCGGTTTATCGCCGATTGCGTATCGCGTCTGCGATAACGACGTCGTTCTGCCCCCGTCGATACAAACTCCAATCGCGCAGAGAAAAAAAAACATGTTCGCCGAGCGACCACGGTAAACGAATATTGTGCCGTCGCGGTTTATGTAAACGCGATATTACGCGCGGATTATCGCCGGCGATGCTTTCGGCGGATCTCGTCGATTTTTACGATCGCTCGCCCGTTTTATCGTTGTCCTGCGAGGATCAAGCCGCTGTTAAATACTGCTCTCGCTCGTGTAATACTAGAAACGGCTATACCACCGATGTGAAGCGAATGTCTGATTCAGAAATACGGTTGCAAATGGACCTGTGGTAACGTTCGAGTTAATGTAGATATTCCACGTGGTTCATAGGGCTAGGACACTGTCGGAATGATCGATCTGTTATTTACGAAGAGTTCTTGGCAGAGATAAATGATTTCATTGGACCGGCCAACTGTGGAACACTGTAGCGGCTCAGACATGTCCAACGTTCCGTCTGGATCGATCGCCTCGCCGAGATGAAAATGAATCGAAAATCAGTCGTCCCATATAGTACCGGGTATAGAGCCAAGAATAATATTTCCCCAGCCCATCAGAGATACGGTAAAAGCGCCAAATTCACCGATTGCTAGACTGCAACGAGAGATATTCCGCCGATAGGAAATTGGAGCACAGCTATGCATCCTTCCAGCGGTAATGGGGCGAAAAAGTATTATGCCAGCGTTGCGAACAGATCATCAATGTACTATGCACAGATCCGAATATACGAACATTTGTCAGAGGGTTACTCACGCATATCTCGAACAGCAACACGCCTAGTTGCCGCGATTCGCTTCTTCGCTGAGTCGCGAGTTCTTTCTATTCCGTAAATAGCTTAAAAATAAGGTGAGCAACCTCGTGAAACGTAGCCGCGTGGGATCAACTTTCAAAACAACTTAGAACTTTAATCAGAACTTTCTCCGGCGTCGTATAAACTTATGGCCTTGTATGGGATTACCGGCGAACGCGTTTCTGCGAAATTGAAAAATAATGTTAGGAAATGCGAGCGGACCCGCGACAGCTACTGCTGTGTTTGATAATCAAATTATCGGGTTTTCGCTTGGGATTTTGCTTGACCAAACAGGGAAGATTCGCGAACAAATGTTTTCTTACAAACGGGAATTTTCCTAGCTGAACAATGTTTTACGTGTCCTGGAGAGCGGTATCCGAAGGTTGTTGAAAGCGCAGAATTTTTTATTGCGACGGTTAACCCTCTGCCGTACCTTTTCTCGTACAGTTACAGTGATTAGAACGTCTTCTTTATGCACAAAAATGGCGTAGGAGGGAAAAGAAAATGTATTATATTTTTTTGTGCAGCTACATTTATTTTAATGCTTAAATATTCATTGCAAACGAATCAAATTTTATTTCATCTAACATGAAACGCGTAATATTCATATCTGTTAGAATTTGTTAAAAACCTTTATCACGAGTCTGGCTCGTCAAAGTACGGCCAGTGTTGAGCAAATTTTATTTTAAACAATAAATAATTAAATAATAAATAAACGTGTGATTTTAATTGCAAAAAAATAATAACTAAACTTTCATTTAAATTATTATTTTTTATTTGCAAATAAAAGATTATTTATTATTTGGAGTGAGGAGGAAATCAAATAAATAGTTTCTGGTCTCCTCTTATTTCTTGTATTTTTTTTATGCAATGAACACGTGCGCGTTTTTTGTCTCCTATAGCTACCTTTTCAGGCCCAGCTACCTATAAAAAAATACAATTTAATTTATTATTTGTCAATACATAAATAATAATTGAAATTGTATTTGTAAATAACAATTAACTGTATTATTTTAAATAATTCATTTAGACTTGCTCAAATAATAAATAACTTGTTATTTAAATGTTTGTTTAAATAATTATTTATTTAAATAAATTTATTTATTGCCCAACACTGAGTACGGCAAGGGGTTAATTACTACTCAAAACATTACTCTATTTTCAAAGTTTGATTTTTGCTCACAGTTGTGTGCTCTAATCCTGAGATCTAGAGACACAATTGCGTGCGAAGAACCTCTATTATTCCTTTCAAAGTAGGCTCTTCAACTATTGGTCACCCAGTACATCCGCCCCGTTTGTCTCGAACGCGTTCTGTCCCTTTTGCGTCGAAGCTGAAAAAGCAGGGACGATTGCGCAACGATTGTGTCGCGGGAACGTTGTTTCTCAATCGCCAAAGAGAAGAGGGAACGGGACCCTTACGCACGAGGTTCCGTCAAGTCCTCGATTTCAGAGACGATAACCTACGGTAATGCGTAATGTAAACGCACCGGGCACGGGTGCGTAACAGGTAGCGACCGCGTACCGTTACCAGGAGATTCCTCAAGGCCTCGGGTACGCGGGAAACGATTCGGGTACAAATGCTGCTACTCCTTTCGATCCTCCTTGACTAATTAGCGATTAGAAGCGTTTCATGCATTCTGCGACAATCAAAGTGCGAAACGCGGCGACGAAACGGGAAAAGACAAGGACGTTCGAAGTGATTTCTACTCGTATCCGTGAGACGATGGTGTACCACGCCATTTTTAGTCGTCTCGCACTCTTTTTTTCACCGCCTCGACCCGTTCCTTCCGTCGTCGCTTTGACCCCTTTCCCTGGCGACGGTAAACGAACATGACGTAACGAGGCATTAACATTTCAGTGGTTCGTTAACCCACCAATCGAAATATCGACTACCCCTTCTCTGCTTTTGTTCAGTGTTCCAAAACGCTGAAACTCTGGACATACGACTATCGTTCGAATGTTGATCATGTGAGCAGTGATATCTTTTTTTTTTGTTATTTTACGTCGCTTTGTGAACTCCTATTCCGGAATTATTTCACGACGGGACCTACAGTTTTTATAAGGTGGGTTCCGAACCACCTTGGGCACCACAGTTTACAGAGCACATGGAGTATTAGCAGTGATATCGTTAGGCAATAGTTCAAAATTACAACTTAAATCTGTATACTTTAGAGAATAATTTTGTGATTGAAAATTGTTCCTTGATGACTAAATAATGAAATTGTAATCGTAGGAATACTTTCGTGATCATGGATGAGCAGTGTTTTTTCGTGTTCTTCTAGTGTTTTTAATGCTTGGCTAAATCAAGTTTAATCAAGTGGCTACCCGTGGTTCTCGAGGACCCAGACAAGAAGCATTCGATCGAGCTGGGAAACCGTCCATTCTAGTGATTATTCATTAACCGATTGCCCTGCGATTTCTCCTACGTCTGCAGAGCGATTCGAAATTTCTTTGTAGTTATTAATCTCCTAGAAGAGAAAGCAAATCTCTATTTATTTTATGCCTAAAGTTTCTCCGGTGAATAGATCGATAGCGAAAACATCTTGTACGACGATCGTCTTCTTGCGAATAATCTATTCACGCAGATATGTACATATGTCTATGTCTGTTTCAAACGGAGCATCGATTTCAACCGCTCAATTATCCCCGTCTGACATGAGGAATTTTCCTGACAATGCTTATCGTCATCGTCAAAACGATAAGAACATTTGCCGACTCATTAATATTTTTCTTTGATATACATAATTGTTTTGACTACAGGTAGAGCGATTCACACTCGCGGATTCCGACACGTGCGAACGCTAAATACACAGTGTTCTCATAATACTATGTATTGGGTTGGCAATTTTTTTTGTTCGATGATCTTTTGCCATCTTTCTGGTAGCTTCACAATACTGCGCTCATAAAACTGCTGGTCCTTATCGGCCAAAAATATCATCCAAATTATCATCATTAGTGCAAGTTTATTGCTCGAATAAAAAAATTGGATTGTTTATTTCACTTTAAAATACCGAAATGACTTTCTTGCCAACTCAAAGACTGCGGATTTTACGCATTTATGACAAAAATGAACAGCCACAATTTTAAACGGTAGAAACATTAAAAGAAATGTACACGTCGTTTCGATACCCTTCCGATATTTTCAAGGCTAACGATTACCTACCGAAGAACCGGTTCCGTGTCTCGTTAAATATTAATGTGATTAATTACCCGCGCGGAAGACCATGTTCGAAAATATTTTGTAACCCACGGAAAACCAGTCATCGAACGACCTTCGCCGTGAAACATTCGCAGATGTTCTACGCGTTAACTCGTTCATCGCTCGGATACGACGATACCATTTCATCATGGCCTGCACTCGACTTCGTGTTCCATTTGCATCCGTTTCTGCGCCGACTGTTAAAACGCTACTTCGAAGGCAACACTTGGATACGGTTTATTTATGCGGGGACGGGCTCTCGCTAGGAACGGAACCACCGTTTTTGCGGCCGCGTTAAATAAAACCGTCCAGCATTTCAATGATAATGAATTAGACTTGGAAATAAAGGGACGTAATTGTGCCATTCAGATAGGCATACGAGGTTCGTTGAAAAAATAACGGGAATTTTCATTTCTCGGAAAAATACGTTATTTATTCGTTCGAATAGACCGAATTTTACGAATATATCGATATTTTGTTATTCGAGTAGCTGAATTTGTCCGCAATTGTAGGATCTACGCGAGCCTGAACAAAAATTATACAATAAAATCTCCGGTCCACGATTAGAAACGCTGATGTCATTAAAAAAGAAAAATTTATTATAAACCTCCGGCTATGAACTATAAACTTTCGAAAGCTATGAAATAATAGCTCGTAGTTAATGTGTCGATAAAAGAGCCTCGACAATAGAGTTCTCCGCAAAGAAGTAGTCCATTGAGCGAGGTGCGCGTGTTCAATGAAAAACGACGAGAAAAATTAGCTGGTGAAGTACTGCGAGTTGCATACCTCTCAATGAGGACAAATATCGAATGTTCTAAATTTCCATTCGGGTCGCGGGATGTTTCAGCTTTTCCTGCAATAATGGTAAAAGTGTTGTATGTATGTATATATTCGTTGCATCGGGCAACGAGGCTTGGAAACTGGCACAATATTTTCGTGCAGGAGGAACAAGTGTATCGCAAAACGCGGGCCCAACCTCTTTTCTCGGTTCAAGTATGAGGTGTGTTCAAAAAAATAACGGGAATTTTGTAATTTCGCGGGTCGTATCATTCCGATTCACGCAATTTTTGTTTTGTTGTGTTGATAAACATGTCTGAAAAGTGTACGTGCATTGGTTATCGTATTCGTATTTGAGTGGACCCCCTTAAAGTCTCACAGCGGTGAACAAAACGTTTGTGCGGAGGTTACGTGGTACGAGGTGGCCAGGCATTCTCGTGCTATCAATTCAAGAGATACGACGAAACATTTTCTAGTTTTCGAAACAGAAGGAAACCTGGATTCGATAAATTATAAAATGTGCCTGCTGTTTCAGCGATATCAGACAGACAGAGTCTGTAGGTTGGGTCATCAACAGTTACGCGTGGAACTACATACCAATGGCCAGAGGCGCATCTTACTCAAAACATTCCCGAGCTATAGTTAGTAAATAAATTATCGTGGACTCGATGTAGAAGAAAAATTGGCTCTAGAAAACTGTTTGTTCCCTGACCACTACGTAGTATCGTTATAAATAGACAGACAAAAAATGGGAAGATGTAATTTAAAACATCAACAACAATTAGTAGAATTTCAAGATGCTGTTATATTATTTTCAACCTGTTAAACATAATTGAAAGGAAATAAATTTTCATGTCACTCCGGCTTCTTACAGTTTCGGTGGAAAATGTTTATTTTGCATAAAAGATCCGCCTGTCTAGTTATAAATATTGTGCCTTACCCAGCGAACTTTAAGAGGCAGTGGTCCGTTCACACTTGAGCACGGCCACACAGTATGACCACCTGAAAAAAAGAGAGGAAGAGAACGAGGAGGAGGAGGAGGAGGAGGCGAAGAGAAGAGAAGAGGCTCGCGGAATCAAGAAAATCCAACGGTCGATTTACGTGCAGGAATACCGCAAGCGAAGAGAGAGGAGAGATCGGTGAAAAGTGAAGAGGAGAGAGAGAAAGATAGGGGACAAGCGAGAGAGAGGGAGGTAGGAAGAGAAAGAACGAGAGAGTGAGAGAGAGAGGGAGAGAGAGAGAGAGGTTGCCGGAGTGGGAGTGGGTACACAAAGAAGACAGGAAGAGAAACGTCAGGAGCCATTTTTACAGGAGAGTCCACTAAAACGGTTCCGTTGTAAAGTTTCGTATCGTATCGTATATACGAGGGTCGTCTGAAAAGTTTTGAGCCTCAACATGAAGATGACATTACTCGTGTACTATAATGTAATATGCTTTGAAAGATGCCTGTGAAAATTTCAGTCATTTTGGAGCGCTCAGTTGTTGATTGACAGTTGTTTGTGTCAGGCGATGTCAGTGTTTATTATAAAGAAACTGCTGTTCCATCAAGACACCGCACCTGCTCACACTTCGGCGGTCGCCATGGCCAAAAATTCACGAATTGCACTTCGAATTAGTTGACCAACCCACCGTATTCACCAGATCTGGCCCCCAGCAACTTTTTTCTGTTTCCTAAGCGTAAAGTTTCGCTTGGAGGGCAGAGATTTTCATCGACCGAGGAGGTCATCCCATACATACGTAAACGCCTATTTTGCGGAGCAAAACGCCAAGTACTATTTGGAAAGGTCAAAGAGGTTAAGAACATCGCTAGGAAAAGTGTATAGACTGTAGGGGGTACACTCTCGTTCCCGATGCGCCTTCTCATTTAGGGAAAAGTCCTATTTTTACGTTTACAAGGCGTAATTTGCATTATTCGGAAGCATGTAGCTGTCGCAGCTTTATGAAGATAGCTACACGCGCAGCTGTATGCTTCCGAATAATGCAAATTACGCCTTGTAAACGAAGAAATAGGAGTTTTCATCTAGCGTTTTTACTACTGAAAAACCCCATCGCATATTATCTTACTATCCCGTTAAAAGAAGACCATGTTGAAAAATAAAACTTCAATTTCGCCGAAAAAAATACTTGTTTCCATGTTGGGCTGAAAATTTTTCAGACGACCCTCGTAGGTATGTATGTTTTTACGTACCGGTTACCCCGCTAGACAGTCGAATCCAGCGAGCAGCTGACTTTCCCTCCTGCACGATCGACTGTCATTTGTGACACAGGTTCATATACGCGTGCCCGAACGCCGCTTGACGATTCGCGGCACCTGGGGGACACCGTTGGGCAATTTCCTCGTCTCGTGCGCTGTTTCTCTTTGATAATGTCAATAAGAACGGATGGCTGCGAATACACTCCTGAACGGCGACCACGAACCACGTCGAGCCGTCTCGTTGATTGCCACTCTCGCGCACGCACTCACGGCTACGAGATGTATGTTTACACGGCACCGCACTGTCTCTTTCTCGCACTCCCGTCGACACGGTGTGGCTACTCGTCGTTGTGCACCCTCCGTCGGTTGGATATTGCCTCTTCCCGAGTGTTCGCCTCTCTTTTCGGCACCCCGCCCACCTGCAACCCCTCTGACCCTTTCGATCAGATCGTAAGAGGAAAAGGAAGATTTCCCTGCTCCTTCCTCGACAGACTGCCCCGACACACTTCTAGCTTCTTCTCACTCCTCGCTCCTGCCGTGCTCCGTTCCTCGATCCCCTCCACTCTTTCTCTCTTTCTTACCAGTTTTAGAACGCTATCCTCGTTCGTCGCTCTCGCTCTCTATCTCTCTCTCTCTAACTCACAGTCGTCTGTCTCTGTTCGACTCGTCCCGTGGCTCGTCTCGCAATCTCTCGTTTTCTCTCTCTCTATCTTCTTGCCTGTCCTCTTCCACCGAGTTCCACGGAACCGAATGACCGTTCCAATTCTCGCGCACACCACACACGCTAAAGACCGATCGCTTACGACCGGTACTCACCGAATCGAGTTTTCCTGCAAGCGATTAAATAAAAACTGACGGACACCGCGAGCGTCGACGACAGACGCGCTCGCGACACCGTGACACGGAAAAGCTAGGGAAACGAACTCGGATCCGATCACGAGCTACCAGCTACCTAAGCCCCAACTGCACCGACACTGTGCCGCCATCTGCAAAAGCGTGCCCCGAACTATCAGCGACCAACCACGGCATCAAATTTGAATCACTCCACAGCTAAAAAACGTTTCGATTTTCACTATGCGATTCTTATAGAGCTTTTTGCGCTGATTCCGAATCTGCCACTTAATTTTTCCCCCTAGACGCAAAGTTTTTGAAAAATTTGATTTTGAATAAAGATATACTTCTTAACTTTAAACAAATATTGTGATGTTATCACAACAGATTTTGAATTGTTCTTTACAGCAAAAGATTTTGTAGACTTTCCTGGATACAGAGATATTCCAAATTTCTCAAAAACTGTGCGTTTAGAGGTCAGAGGTCTTCATGGCTAAGACGACAGCGGACTACCAAAATCACAGATCTAAAATCTCTACAGATATAGCAGCCATTTGATTGCAGTTTATTGAATTTCCTTCCTGCTATAATGTTTACTTGAGAAAACCTTTTCACCGTTCTCCGTTCTCTCACAAGCAAATCCTCACAAGGCTGTGGCGTTATTTATTATAATTTTAGGGTATTCGCCAACTACATGTAAACAATTTACTATAACTTCCAATTATCACCAAACAATCACCAACTTACAAGTCCTCTCTCTCATTTCTTCCCTGTTGTCATCTATGATTGTCTATGGTCTATGACATTTATGTGGTTTATATCTGTTTATGTCTAACACATGCTGAAACATGCATTTAAGTAGAACAATTTTTACAAGATTGGGAAAACAATTTCAAGTAAATCTAGTTCAGTTTGTAAATAGAAATCGTTCTTCTAAATCGTGCGATGCTATCAACATTCAGAAAAGATTTAAAACACGTCTAAGTAAACCTAACCTGTATGTGGGTCCAAAGAAACCGACAAAATTTTATGAATTACCTGAAGCGATTGGACCTTATGGATTTTTCTTGCTGGCAAGTTAAAAATTACATGTTTCAAATAATTCAATAGAAATTTCATACTAATTGTCGTACAATTGGTTTTTTCTTTTAATCACTGTATAACAAATGCAAATAATGCAGAGTATTCCAATTGGGACATTTCTACTTGGTACATGGCAAGTGCAAAGACGGAAATGGAAGTTAGATCTATTAAAAAATTTAGATGACCGCATCTGTCATGAGCCCCTTGAATTACCAGCAGAGTAAGATAATCAATGTAAACGTATAACTAGACTCCGGATCTTTATGCATTTATAGGAAAATTGAGTAGATGAAATTCAAAATTATTGGAAAAGTTTGAAAATTTAAGATGTCAATACATGATTTCTTCTCTATTAAAATCATTAAGGAAAGAAATAACAATCAATTTTGTTTCTATTTCTTGTATAAAGATCCATAGTCTACATATATGAATTAGAGCAGTTACGCACTGTCGACCAGGTCGTCATTGACTGCTAGGTACGAGAAAGTATATGAGCTCGTGTGCACTCGATCGCTGCAAGTAATAATAATTTTTGGTCTCTCTATGGCTGATTGACAGTGCGTGACAACTTGAAATGTTGCAAAGTTACTAATTACTGTATTCAGTTTAGAGCAACTGGAAAAAATGGAATATTACCCTTTTAAAGTTAAAGGAACATTTTTATACGATCAAGAATTTCCTATTGGCCTTAGAAGTTTAATAGTAGATGGCGATTCTAGTTCTCAAGGTTCTTTGGTAGGAAACAACGATGCGCAAAGAGGATATTACATTATTACACCTTTCAAATTATCAGATCGAGAGTAAGTTATCGCCAAAAAATGGTAGTTTTTAATGACATAAGATGATGAATGACATATTAGACTGCGGATCTTTATGGAAAATAAAAAATGTTCACATTGATTGCAGAACACAGGAGCTAAAGATAAATATTGTATTCTTCTTTTAATTATCTTATTAAGCTGAGACTAATACATTGATGTCCTTAAATATTTTCAACATGTCCACTGCTTCAAATTGTAGGTGCCCATTTTTTTCATAAATGCATAAAATCTGCAGTCTAGTCATAATATACTCTAATGCTTTTATATTCTTCAAATTTATAAAATGCATTATAGTTTGACAATCCTGGTAAATCGTGGGTGGGTCCCTAGAACGCTTAAAAATTCTGCTGCGAGGCAGTATACTCAGGTAAACGGCGAGGTAGAGATTATAGGTGTTTTAAGATCGAACGAGTCACGACCACAATTCGTACCAAAAAATTCTCCGCGGGATGATCTATGGTACTATAGGTGAGAGAAGAATAATATTACAACATAGAGAAAAAATCTGTTTAAATGTTGTGTCTTAATATAATACTGATATCGATACTATTTTCCAGAGATGTGAATGCAATGGCTGAGATAGCAGGAGCAGCTCCTGTATACCTCGACATGAAAAGCGATAAAAATTTTTCGAAGTATCCAATAGGTAGTCAAACAAAAGTGAAATTAAGAAACGAACATTTAAGTTACATTATCACATGGTATTCTCTTTCCGCGGCCACTGCATATCTGTGGTATAGGCAAGTTATTAAAAAGATACCGATATAACATAACATTTGAATGATATAAAATTAGGAAATACTATTATATATAAACAGGATAAGTCAGAATTTGTAGAAGTTTTTATTTCAGAATATAACAAAGTGAATGTTGCATATACTAATCAGAGAATAGTATTTCCTTCATCAAAAAACATCGTTTTTTTATTGATATTATTACTGTTATTATTATTACTATTATTATTATTACTATTGTTATTACTATATTATTATAACAACAACAATGATAACCACTACCAACAAAAAATGTCAACAATGGTCCTGATATACAATTACAATTACAGAAGTCAGCATAGAAAATACAAATATGAAAATATACCATACAAATATGAAAATACACCATGTATACATGCTACATCGACTTTTCTTTCGTTTCTTTTTTTACATCGTGTACCTATACATAATATGTATATTACTCTAACACGATTGAATAGAGAGCGACCACGCGGCCACCATCCAAAGTTCACGGATCCCGGGACCCGTAAAGCAATTGCACAAATGATAATTGCGAGAAAGGAGCACGCCTTTGCTCGGATTTACTATACATATACTTTGTATTCGAAAGTTGTAACAACCTTTTTACGCTCTATTATCCTGCGTGTTACCTTCGATAAAATCATGACATTTTTCGAGAAAAACTTTTTTATAGACGTAAATAATCGTATTGATTCGATGGGAACGTGGTGTCGTTTTTTGATAGTGTATGCCACTCATGTATCTATAGTTTCGAAACTGTTCTAGGTCGGCATATCTTTCAACAACAATAATATTCGTTCTGCAAAATTGTAAATTGTATTATATAAGCTGATGCGCGGAACAGCTTCATTCGAATGACACATCTTGTTTCACTAAGAAAATAGACTTAATTTAATCAATTATCTATAATGTTCTCGCTAACGCGATTTGGAAACGATATTAATTTCTCGCCAACCCAATAATCTGGCTCAAGTGTTTCACCGACTACTGAAACGAGAAATGTGAAGATAAGGCATACGACTTCACGATATTTCAAAAGTTCTTTGTGCTTGCCTTCGAAAACTGTTATCGCTAATCATCGAAAGATGTCCCATATAGATATTTCGGAGACATATTTTTCAGATGATCGGATCGAGTAATGCAGCCTGTCGAAATCCGACAGATTTGTTCTGTATGCGATAACTGCTCTCATTCTGTTCCCGACAAGCACCAGAACAATCGAAAAAAGTAACAGTTCGCGATGCTAATTTCGCCTACGGAATGACATAATACACGTCTGCCTTTATTGTCCCGGTCGCTACAACGTTATTAAATCAAACGGGTAGATGTAACAAGCGTTAACGCTACTTCGTGCATAGGATACACCCTATATACTCGGTTACATAGATACTTAACGATCTAAAGGGTCCTTTTTAAAAGTATAAAACACGAATTACAGGTCGCTCGATTCGTTCGGCTCGACAACGTTCAGAACGCTAGGTAGAAAAGCTGGATCGACCGAATAAAATAAATGACGATCGGTGAACCAATTGCGTCTGATTTATTCAATTAATATATTTCTGTAGGACGATGGTTTCTTTTAAATAAAAAATATAATACAATGCGTGTGTATGTGTGTACAATAAAGTACGCATCTACCATAAAATACACCAAATTTACGGATTATTAATAACATTAATCATTTCAGCGGCGTATCTAGAATTTCAATTTACAATTTCAAAAATTCAATATCTCAAGAAACGATAACTTTAACGACCTGTATTTGTGAATACATTTTTGTTTATCGATATATATATTTATATATATATATATATTTTTTTGTTACCGATATATCCGAATCTTTTTAAACAATTATTCCCACGAAAATCTTCCTCCACTCCCTCTCATTCGTTCCAATAATATTTTTTACAAGACTACCTACAAACAATTGACCTGCGTCGATCCGAGACCTACGATAAACGATTCACCGTTTGTTAGGCACGAGCCTCTCGCGAAAGGCGTTTCATTTTATTTTACTTTCCCGAGCGTGTTTCCGTTCAGATTAGGAATGTGCGGGCTCGGCTCCTTCGGATAAGGATAGCAAAAGTTTTCCAATCTAATCCGAAACAGTCGAGCTACGCAGGTATATCAGAGTAAAACCAGTACGCTTCCCCTCCACCATCAGATTGTCCTTTTGCGGCTTTCTGCACGAGAGAATCACCGTACAGAGAGTCGCTAGAGGAGAATCAGACTACATTTAGTGCTAGAGGGGCAAGCATTTTAAGAGAAATACAAGCCCGTCTGGCAAAGTCGGACACCCGACCTGAACAGAAGTCGGGTACCCGACACATTAGCAGCCCGCACATTGCTACTTTAGATCTCTCATTTCGTTTACTAGATTTTATTTGAATCGTATCGAGCAGGTGTCCGACTTGCAAAGAACACGTTCGGTAAAGATAGAGATACACGGTCACCATTGCACTATACCAGTTACGAGTTTGAATCATGGACATAGGACTTATTTCACTTATTCCTATGTCCATGGTTTGAATTCGTTTCCCCTCTCCGGTCCCTATTCAAACGAGCAATCGGTCCAGCCGTTTACTCGTTCAGAACACAGGTCCGGACGAGGGCCTCGCAGACCGCGTATGGGTCGCAGTTGCTGCTGGGTCTCCTATCCTCCAAGTATCCCTTCTTGTCTTCGGCGACGCCGCGCGGAATACGAATGCTGACGTTGCGATTCGCCACACCGGCGCTGAAATCATGTATACTGCTTGTCTCGCATTTCCCGGTGAGACGGCGTTCGTTGTCCTTCCCTCCGCGCGGGTCGTACGCCTGGATATGCCTGAGATGTTGCTTGCTCAGTTTGTCGATCGCTTTCTCAATCTCCGCGATCCCGTTGTCCGCGCGCATCGTCTTCGTCGAGAAGTTGGTGTGCGCGCCAGCTCCGTTCCATGAGCCTTCCATCGGTTTCGGGTCAAGGGTCACGACCACGCCGTACTCCTCGGCCACCTGGTGCAAGATAAACCTGGCGACCCAGAGATCGTCACCAGCGGCTATGCCGCTGCAAGGGCCGACCTGGAACTCCCATTGGGACGGCATCACCTCAGCGTTAGTCCCAGCGATCTTGACGCCCGCGTAAAGGCAAGCCCGATAATGGGCCTCGACGATCTCGCGGCCGATCACCTTATCGGCTCCCACGCCGCAGTAATAAGGTCCCTGGGGACCCGGGAACCCGTGCTTCGGCCAACCGAGCGGCCTACCATCGACGTCCAGGAAGGTATGCTCTTGCTCGATACCGAACCACGGATCCTCGTTCTTGACCGCCTCCATCGCCTCATTGCACTTGAACCGCTTGTTCGAGGCTGTCGGGGTCTTATCGCTGTGGTAGGTGTCACACAGCACCAGCTTGTTGTTCCCCCGACGGAATGGGTCGTTGTAGATCGCCACCGGGCACAAGTAAATGTCGCTGTTTGCCCCGTCTGCCTGGTATGTCGAGCTTCCATCGTACGTCCAAATTGGCAATTCTGAAAACAATGGAGGAACTCGTGAGAGATCGTCGAGCGAGTTATTATAATAACGTGTGTCCCGCTAATCAGCGTCCGCTGTAGCGGTTACGTTGCCCCGGACAAAAAAACAAATTGCCGCCCCTTAAGAATATATGTATATATTTTTTAAATAAAGGTACATATTTTTTATTTTCAATAAGAATCTAATCATTTTATTTAAATTTTCATAAAAGCAAATTTTCTATTAATTGGGTATTTAACACATCAATATTTTTCTCGCAATTACAGTCAAAATGGCGGCCCGGATAAATGTCCGGGTTGCCCGCCCCTAGAGCAGACCCTGCGCTGATTCACCGAATTCATCGGCTTTAACATTAAACCTACCGAGCCCTAAAAATGGCTACATTGTGTGGCCACATAATGCGTGCTTAAATATAGAATCGTGTATAATCATTCCCAATGGAACGATTTTTATAAATTCAATAATCGTAAAATATAAAATGTGGAAACGGTCATTTGATCGGTAACGGTAGGTTTAGTGTTAAGGGGGTAGACTCGTTTTTCCAGGATTCCAAGGGTGTGGGATGCGCGTTCTCGATAATGGGGGATTTTCAATAATCGAAAGCGCTATATAAAAGATCAATCCAGTCCGCGATCGCCCTGAAAAGTCCTATTTTTACATTTACGAGGCGTAATTTACATATTCAGCAGCATGTAGCTGTCGCAACTTTATAAAAATAGCTACATGCGCAGCTGTATGCTTCTGAATAGTGCAAATTACACTGCCGAATAATGCAAATTACACCTTGTAAACGTAACAATAGGACTTTTGAGGGCGATCGCGGCCTAGATCAACCTTTTATCTAACGTTTCTGACTACTAAAAAACCCCATCTTTGTATTATCGAGAAATGAGAACGCGCATTCCGCACCCTTGCAATCCTGGAAAAACGAGTCTTCACGGTGGGATATCCTAGGCGTATCTGGATGCAGAGTTTTGCGAGCCATTCGTCCTAACTTCCTGCTGTGCGTCTGGACGCCAAGTTTGCGTCCAGACGCGCTTAGAAGATCCCGCCTTTAGTGTGATGAACGTTTCCCCGTTCGCGGAGATTGATGGTTCTGTAGTTCTACAGGGTGTTCTAAAAATGGGACGGAAAACCTTGAACCTGCGAATCTCGTCCGGATTGTAGATACTCTTAATCGACGACAAGTCCGGAGATATTTCCATGCAATCGACGTGCGCGGTCGCACGCAGAATTTCATGAATACAGACCAAACCTCCTGACAATGACGAACGCACGCAAGCAAGCCGAGCGCGATAAATTACGTGAACGCGTTAGCACGGTCAACTTCATGCCATGTATTCACCAATTTTTACCGCAATCACTTGTTTATTGCTGTCGGGAATAAGAAACTTGCGTCGATTTACAAAGACAATTTACATCGAGGTAACCCTCGTCACGTGACTAGGCCACGGCGGAAGCGTGGCGAATAGCGTCGTAGAAGGGAAAGAGTGGGGACCAAGTCTTAATCTGATGACTCTGACTGTATTGTCGAAACGCAATAAATAATTGATTGATGAACAATCACATCTATAGAAACAAAAAGTTGACAGGAAAAGTGCAGCATCCTCTAGAAACTTCGGTTCTTTGGTAGATTCGTAGCTTTAGATCGAATTCGTATTCATGATGCTGCTTACATACCTACATATACTTGGTAATCGCTCGAATTCTATTCGTGAGTCAAGGTTCGCTCGCGGAAAGGATAAAAACGTAGACATAAGAAGGGAAAATGCAAGAAATCTGAAAGCAGAGTCCACTATTTTATTCTTCGATCACGTTGTAATACGACACGTGACTAAATAATACGTTCTCAGCGGCGCCGTTAGTCGAGGTAGTTGCTCGTTGTTTTCGCAACTATACAGGGCGATCCACGCAATCGTTTCAGGCCACTGAAACTCCCACGAGGGGTCAAATGAACCATCCTAGATTTTTAATTGAACAATTATTGAAATTCTAAAGATGTTTTCATGGGAATATATTGAACATATTTTTTTTCTCCAGTATATATTATAGTAAAAATCGCACAAAATATGAATAAAAATTTTGTTGTTTTTATAATACCATACACATTAATCACTTTTGATGGTCGGTAGATTTAGTGTAAAAGGATTTACAAAAAATTGCCATAGGAGAATTATAAATGGCTCGAAGAGCACTACATCTGTAGGCCATCTGATTCTCTTTAAGTGCAACAGTGCATGTGCAATTAGGGTTGGACGAACGGCATAAAAACCCCAGACTTTCCCGTCTGAAACCCGGACACTTTTGACTACTTTTGAAGTTAGGCATGATACCATAAAGAAAAGTATTTTGGACGGGAAAAAATATATTTATTACGAATCATCTTTCAATTAATTATAGTACAAACATCCCGATATCTCTTATGGTTCAAGAGTTCTAGTAAATTGTCAGGAAATGTCCCGATCCGTTATTGTGGTACCTACTTGGTGTGTTTATCGAGGAGACCTGTGGACCAACTTTTAGAGGCGATACTACAGTGGTAGAGCTGCTGTGAGATGAATTGAGTCAAATAAATCGCATGCACAGCAAGGGGGATAAGAGAGCGGGCCGAGTCATGGTCTCTTAGCTTCTGTTCCGAGGAAATTAGTGGAGTAGAAGCTCTCGCAAGCACGGTTATTTACGGTACAGGAGCATGATACAAGACTAGTATTGAATAAGCACCTTATTAACTGGGTTAAGTTCCTGCACCGGGTAACCGGAGCAGTCCTCTTTAGGGTCAACTCATTACGGATGAATTATATCGTACAGTAATCGAAATATTGTCGTGTTCGGTGCCGTTTTCTCGTCGCGAACATTTCATCAATTCACGAGTGGTGGTTGCATGCCATTTTAGACTGCGCATTTTATGCATTTATGACGAAAATGAGCAGGTACAATTTTAAAGCAGTGGACGAATTAAGAAGATCTAGGGACATCAGTGCATTAATTTCAGCTTAATAAGACAACTAAAAGAAGAAAGCAATTTCTATTTGCATAAAGATCCGTAATCTAGTAATAATTATTGGATGAATGCAAAAAATTTTATATTTTGAAGTATGATCTGTTAAGGTGATCTTGCTTGAACGCGTACTTCAAAAATGCAATGATTCGATTAAATGATATTTAATATTCATCTCTATCGAAAATGGTACATAAAAACGTAGCGGGAGTGTAAAATTTCATCGAAATTACACTAAATGATATGACATTAAAAAAATATATGTATAAGCATTCCATTTTAAAAACTGAAGGCCACCTTCGTGTTTCGAAAAATAATATGTAACTATGACAAAATTAACACGATTATCGTGTTGCCAGCAAGATATAAGTTCTCTCTCTTCCATTTTGATTTTTGAAATCTCTACTGCTTTACAAGAAAAACACGATGGTCTCTATATGTATAATTCTTTTAAACTCACTTTATTTCGCTTGTATTTTTCAGAACCAGTTTTTAACATCATACATAATTGTCTTACCCGTAGGAAGACAGGAAAAATAATCGGAGTCTGTCAATCTAACATGGACAGCAAAAAGTAGATACATGCGAAAAGACAAAATAAATATAAGAGAATGATGAGGAAAAGTGCCGTGATTTACGTAAGTACTTATTGCGGATATCATTATATATGTGCAGGAAGAACGAAGGATGTCGAGAAAGAAAGAGGAGATAAAAACAAATACCGGCGAGTATCAGAATATGTGTGGATTGTGGAATTGGTGAGCGAGGGGATTAGATATGTACGTATACAGTGTGTCTTACTTAAGCGTGGCCCCCAGAATATCTTCCTTCCACAGCGCAAATTCAGATTAGTCATGAAATTTTCAATGACTTTTCATACCATTCACATTATGCATAAAAAATTGTTTACTTTGTGAAAATTGAGGAAGATATTCTGGGGGTCATGCTAAGTGTGACACTTAAGCGAGACACCCTATATGAAACGTTACGCAATCGAACCTTGGTACATATCTCTATAACACTATAATTTTCTATATCCCCTTTCGTCTCACTATAAATTCCTCTGTACGTCGAAATAGGAATTGTTGTTTGTTATTTTACCTCGGTAAATCAAATTCAAAGAGGCTCGATCACTAGAAGAGTGATATTTCAATCCTTCTTTCTTAGAAACCTCGTTAGGAAAGAATACCGCAGTAAAACGTACACCCGCAGTAATAGGTACATTTACCCTATTAATTTTTACTATAAACGTACAAAGTTCATGGTCTATTTGCAAAATTACAATTTTTCTGTAACAATTATACGTTACTACTGTTATTTCTCTTGTGTCCCCACTCTACCTTTCCCTCCTACCCTACGCTATACCCCACGCTTCCGCCGTGGCCCGGTCACGTGACGCGTTTCGTCTGTGTCTCCCCTAAATTCGTGCTCCCTTCCCTCACCTGGCGACACTTAGTTAGGTACTAGGAGTGGCCAAGTTGTCGGGGTTTCACTTGATTAACTTGTATCTAACCAAATAATGATATTCTATTTTACCAACCTGATGGGCGTGTCGGTATAAATTCTACAGTCCTGGTCTTGTTCCTCAATCCTTCACCGGTACCATCGATCCAAATATACGTAGCTTGAATTTGATCGACCGGTTGAGGCAGGTCTAAATACTTGTTGAGCAAGCTTTTGTCTAACGCCGCGTTCGGCGACTCCTTCAGCATGGTACGTGACATCGTGACGCTGTAAGCAATTAAGAAAACCTTCATAAGTACAGAGTACCCGAGATAAATTCGGAAATTTTTCAAACATGAACAATGGCAATTGTTAATTAGGTAACTTGCTGTACATATAAGCCACTTATCCATGAACAAGTGTGAGAAATGTCAGTCATCAACCGAAAATACAACCGAACGAGCAACAATTTCGCCATTGTAAGGAGATGCAAATTTACGACTTATAAAGGACATTTTCTAGGTGTAACATGCCGATTTTAATGTGATTTTTTGGACTAATGGGATTTTTAATGAGAATTTGGTAGAAAATTTTGGAAGAACTACTATTTTTTGTCCTTACTTGGAACACTGTGTAGGACATGACTAATAGTAGTAGTATTTATTTATTTCTGCCTCGCGGCCAAGAAATTGGACTTGATTTACAGTTTCTTTCTTTATGTCACCCATCCCTCCATCCACCCAGCCATACCCTATGCCTTATTGTCTACAGTTAGGAGCATAACTGATCACACACACTTTAAATCAGAGTAACTTTTTTAAGAATGGACCAAACAACTTCAATTTCTCTGTAGAGCTAGAAGAATTAGTTCAATAAATGATGTCTAAAAAATATGTTGTAAAAATTCATTTGGTCGGAATTACAAAAAACAATAGCAAACATTGATTTTTACAATTTTCTTAGCTGGACCAATAACGAAAATTTATAAGATGTGTTTGATCAATTCGTATAAATTATGTACGCTCTGAAAATTTCATTGAAATTGGTTAATTGGTGTACGAGTTATAAACGATTAAAAGTGGTAACAAGGCCGAAAATCTTGAAAAATTGCCATTTTTACCACGTTTGATCGTTTATAACTCGTAAACCAATTAACCGATTTTAATACAATTTTCAGAACGTATATAATTTATACGAGTTGACCAAACACACCTTTTAAATTTTTGTTATTGGTCCAGCTAAAAAGGTTGTAAAAATCAATTTTTCATAATTCCGACCAAATGCATTTTTTCAACATATTTTTTAGACGTCATTTACTAAACTAATTTTTCTAGCCTTACAGAGAAATTGAAGTCGTTTAGTCCATTCATAAAGAAGGTATTCCGATTTAAAGTGTGTGTGATCAGTTATGCTCCTAACTGTATAATCGATGTTGATCTGTCCTAATGCCGTTCAACTAATATTGCCTCTCCCTTTCTCCTTCAGGTTATTTATTTCCTTTTTCTCTCGATACTCCTAAAAGCCAGTCTATTATTTCTTCCACTGTTTAATACATGACCAATATATATTTTCCGTGCATAAATTGCATTTACATCCGCATGTCTATTGATAACTTATCGATAATGGGATGACAGCGCATCTACTGTCTACTGTCTACTGTATACCGCGTGGTTTGAGACGGTATTTGATGCAGTGGCCGCGCGCGCGAGCATTAAAAGATTCCCCCGATTTATTCTCGGTGTGGCATGGCAGAAAGAGGTGCGCCCACGTATCACATCACGCAGTTCGCATGTAGCATCACGCGGCACGCACGCGGTTCGCGCGTGCACTCCAACTCCCAACCGTGCATGCCGTTCTGCCAGTCGCCCACGGGCACCGCACGCTCGAACAATGTTCTCTTCAACTTCAACTCTTACTTATAAGGCCTTTAGCCGATATCCCGTAACTCTAACGCGCGCGTGCGAATACTTACAGAGGTCGTCCCCGAATATTTTTAGACATTTTCTCTATCCGTACAACACCAATTTACTCGTTATTTCCCTCTCATCCGATTTATTTGACCAGAGTTGAAACTCGCAGTTGTTTACCGCGGGACAGCTACGCTCGGATCGTTTTCATTCATGCTTCGTTGTCATCACGTGGACGATCGAAGCGGAAAATTTGCGAGAAAAGACGCATCATGATTGTGTTGTTCTATTTGGGTGATTCCACGCGACAACGGACACTGTCGAGTAAAATTTCGTATTTTACCAATGAACGAATCTCAAAGAATTCTTCCATATCTTAAAAATTTCACTTCTTTAAAATCATGTCATTGTTTGAACTTCAATCGGGTTAAATAATTTTTCATTGCACATTTCATTTGCTCAAATAATTCGTACACTCCAAAATTTTTTATTTATTTGAAACTCATTTAATTTTTTGTTGTGGTACACGTTTTATAACATTTTGTATTGCACTCTTGACTAAATCACCCCAAACATTTTCAATAGTACAACCCGCAGCGAAAAATTGAACGAAATAAGTTGAAATTTTTTTATGGATCGGACGAATTATAAACAACGGGCTAACAAAATTTAAGTCTAAACACTTGCAGAGTACGAGCATTGTATTTGCTCACATATCCACAGGTTCTCGTTCGTCGCTGCTAAGGTCGATTATATCAATGGAAATGAATTTCATATCTATTTTAAATTTTAGAAGACTGAGGTCAACTAGAATATGCAAGGAAAAACATGTACATTTACAATAAAAATTATTTATCTACCAACTATGAATATCTTATAATTTTTTAACAGATCGTACTTGTTTATATTTCTTTTTTGTTTTTTTTCATTCCTGAAATAATATAGAAAAGACAGGATGCATAAAATTAGTGACATTTTTTTCTTTCAAAAATACGAAATACATAAACGTAGATAGCTGTTCGAGTGTGACGGAGTGGACACGTTACCGTTCACACAGGTAGTCAGCAAAGGACGCGTGCTGTTACTATGTATACTGCCTCGTCTCGTTGGACAAGGTATATGTAGGTATATTTATGTATACTATTTTCCGCCATTGTATTTCAAACGAGGGATTTCCCGTGGTGATTCACTGTGATGTAATCATAACGCATGTAAATCCACTCCACAAATGAACGATATAAATCGACTAACCTAAAACACCTGGCGACGGTCACCATTTTTGGAGCACGGCTGACGCCGACATGTTTCAGGATCAATGGCCCGCCGAGCTTTATCAAAATACTCGAAGAACCCATTTCGAATAATATCGATCACTTGGCTAATAATATCAGACTATTTCCTGCACGACGCTCAACGTCCGTTGGACTCACTCGTCAACGAGAATGCCGAATTCTCGAAGGAACAATTCGCAGTATAATGGGACAATTAACAGAATTATTCTAGTAGAAACAGATTTAGACTGAGTAAAATCACTTGAATGGATTTAGAACTCGGTGAACGATTTATCGCGACACCGAACGTTATTTTGTATCTTCGAATAAGAGCGTTGGCAAGGATCACACGGAGGATCAGAGAACTACTGGTCCACCATAATATTGAGCGGCGGGGAAGCTATTTATACAGGTATGTATCCCTTCCATCGAATTCCATCGGGAGCACGACCACCATAATATTTCGTCCAAATTTTCGGCCGGTTTGCTTTCCCCTAGCCAAAACTGCCCGTTCGTGACTGGTCTTCACTCTTCACGGAACACATATCTCTTATACAAGGTGAATCGTATGAAACAGACTATCCCACACTGTCACAGAAATAAGGACACCCTGTAGAATGTGACACTACTATTGTAAGAGTCGAATGATTAACGCTAAACCTACCAAGAGGGGTCAAATGACCCATTTTAGATTTTTTATTTGACAATTATTGAAATTGTAAAGGAATTTTCATGGGAATTTATTGAATATATTTTTTGACTCTCGTATATATTATAATAAAAATCGCACAAAATATAAATAAATTTAATCTTGTTATTTTTATAATACTATACACATCAGTCACTTTTGATGGTCGGTAGGTTTAGTGTTAAAGGTAAATTTAACACATCTGGGTAAAAATATTTCTACTGAGACATACAAATATTTGCAAAGAGACTATTTTGTCTCAACGGTGTTATACAGGGTGGTCCACGCAACTTGCACACCTATAATAACTTCCAAAGTATACGTTGCACGAAAAAGTTTTGTATACAGAAGTTGCATGGTCTGAAGGGGTACATTATGTAGTGTATTTAATTTTTTTACAGGTGGACGCGTAAAGGACATATGAAGGTCAACTACATGTTTTTAAATAGAATGAGGTATTTTTTGATACATCAATGTAACCTATGTATGTCGAAAAGTTAGTTGTTCAGGAGATATTTCAATTTAAATAACTCTAAAATACCATTACAGCCGTACTAAGACGTTGGTGTTTACTTACTTGTGTAAAATCTTAGCACGACAGTAATGGTATTTCAAAGTTATTTAAATTGAAATATCTCCTGAACTACTAACTTTTCGACATACATAGGTTAGTACTTTTTTATAACGAATGCCCAGTTGCATCGATTGATGTATTAAAAAATACCTCATTCCATTAAAAAAATGAAGTTGACCTTAACATGTCCTTTACGCGTCCACTTGTAAAAAAAATAAATACACTACATAATGTACCCCTTCAGACCATGCAGCTTCTGTATACAAAATTTGTTCGTGCAACGCATACTTTGGAAGTTATTATAGGTGTGCAAGTTGCGTGGACCACCCTGTATGTATACATATGTTCCATTTGAAATAGTAATTTATTTCTGTACTAAATTAAATGCCAGTTGAGGTACTTAATTTGATTTTACAAATATACATATAATAAATAAGTATTCAAAATATATATTTTACAATATGAATCTGAAATACTTCATTGAAATCAATATTTTCTTTATCGTGCGCGAAATGACACACTTGAATATTATCAAAACAACTATGAATATGTATATCTTATTGTTAGAATTCTTGTTTACCCATATCGTAGCTGGAATAGATATTTTTATTCCAAATTAAAATTGTTCGGTTGGCTTGTTTTCGTCGGCTCACCCTATAGATTTTTCCATCAGCTCGACTTTCACAACATCTCCTGATACCGATATGTACCGTCAAAGGATCCGTGACATTCACGACCCATTGTGCTGGTTTGGTACACCTGAAGCTGCCGTTCTGAATGGGGCAATACATTGATGGTACATACGTGTCTACGCGTATTCTCCCATAACTAATTAAGGCGTTCGTGCCTCTCGTGGAAACTGGGGTGTGAGTCCAAAGATTCACATAAATGTGAATGATTTAAATTTTACGTACATAAATGCGAATGTAGATACGATTGTAAATTAACTGTTACGAAACGAGAGATCTAACAAGGAAGGACTTTAAGTGTCCGACTTCGATTTTGATCATTTTTTGTGAGACGATGGTATATGGATCCCTAATGGTGTCCGTAAAGTATTAGGTGTAATTACTCAATAGTTTTAAAGATATAAACAATTAAACTTTTATACCTTGTTGATATACCATGCTTTGCAGCTCAAGTTTTCGAAGTTCCATTCAGTGTTGCCAGACTGAGAAAATCGAGGGGATTAAGTACCCCCTCTCTGATGACCAGTCCAGTCTACGGCACGGGCACCGTGGTCTACGATCTTAGTGAGGGACGTTGGAGTGTCCGCATGGTGCTGGAATGGGATGGTGGAAGGGGAAAAGGAGGAGAATGTGTGAGAGCTATTTGGCTCTCATCTGGCGACACTGGTTCCATTAGTCGTGTAAGCAGGTTGCGTGAAAGTTCAATTGTTTATATCTTTAAAACTATTGAATAACTACACCTAATATCTTGCAACCATCATTAGTCATCCATATACCATCGTCTCACAAAAGATTATCCAAATTGAAGTCGGACACTTAGAGTCCTTCCCTGGTAAGTCACTTGATAATGTCCGGAGTCTATTGATGATAGTAGTCAGCCACTGATCAATTGTACGTACACGAATTGACCATTCGTGAAATGTTCTTTTCGAACATTTCGAAAAAAACATAGGTTCTTAGCCCAATTTCGAAACCTACAAATCATCGATAGGGCATAATCAGTTGTTATTTACCAATTGCCTAATTACGTTTTGTTTACGTGGACGGTGAAGTCTAAACGAAATGTCTCGTCGGCTCCTTTCAGATATCTATACTTATCGTCGCTTATAAACGTATCGGCCTTGACTCCGATTACTAGCTGCGTGCCAGTGAAACGCGTGGATGCTTCTTTCCCATTTTCTTTCAGTTTGTTTATCCCGTGAAATGATGCTCTTTATCTTTCCTGGACATATGTCAGCGGCTTGTCGAAATGTTTCATTGAAATAATGCTTGCTTACCCGTATTTTCATCAGTCGATAACAATTATCTGTTTTTATTTGTCTCGGACAAACACGCTTTCAAAGATAAAGGCACAGTGATAAGTAGCATGATGGTTTGTTGATGATAAATACCATCTTTTATTAGAGATATCGCTAATCTAACGGGATCATAAGTGACTCTATGTACAATTTGTCAACATTCTGTACTACCAATTAGACCGTGTATATCTATGCAAATTTACACACTTATCATCAGGAATCGATAATCTCAGATAAGATAGAAAGCATGAATCCATAGCTACAGTAGATTAAGAATGGTATAAGAACATGTAGAATATTTTTATGTTATCAAATATATTCTTCTCCACGATTTTTTTTCAAGCCATAAACATTCACATAAATATGTTATTCATCACATAAATATAAAAATTGTTCACATCAACTGTATTATATAAAAGTTAAATACATTCGTTCATGCTTTAGTAACGTTCATAATCTGCAACTGAATAAACTAGCGAGAAAAAATGGATTTTTTACTATTCAAATTACAATTCGTTTAAACAAAACATTCGATAATTTCTTGTGTTTATGAAAATCGATATATCGTAATAGCAAATAAAATATCGTATCGCAGTTTCGGGACAACCTGTATAATAATTTTTGAATTGGTAGTCAAAAATTGTTTATATAAATTTAGTATCAAATAAGGACTTTCGAAGTGCATTTTTTTAAAAAATACTTAAAACGAACGGGAGTTCTGGCTGAAGCCATATTTAAATCAGATCCAAACTAATAAAATATGATAATTTAACGTTAGAACAAAATCCATAAAGAAATGATTGCACACGATTTATTTACGAATTTCTGCGAAACTAATAATTATTTATTTCGGTTTCGAATGACGCAAACAGTCGATGACTCAACGTAGCAATTTAAGAAGCTGAGAATAGCGGAATTTTGTAGTCGGAAGAAGTGGCGACAGATCGAATTCGTGTTTCGTTGCATGCAACACGTGAGCTTATAAATTATTAGTACACCAGATATTATGCTAAAGTGCTCCACTGACCTAATCTTGTCGATAGAAATGGTTCTTACTGTGCACGACCTTCGTTTCAAAGCTTAACCTGTTTCGAATCTATCTCTCTACGATATCAACCCCTGTCACCCGTACATGGCTGATTTCAGATATAATGTTGGGACCAACATGCTGGGGAAAATTGCCAGCAGAATAATAAATCTTAGGTAGGTACTTGAATAAGCCGTTCGTTTAATACATAAAAGTCCTTTGTTTGTACAGAAAAATAGAGAATATTTTCCATTCAAAGTATTTTCAATTGTTAGCAAGAATCATTTCCCACTATTCATGTGTTAAGTGTGATTTCACGATAAAAGAAAATCGGTTCGTGTCAAGTGTCAAGTTATTCAAACATCAAGCCAGTATGTGATGTCTTAGAACTGAAGTGCTATGTCTAATCTAAGAACTGAATAAATGGTAATCTAATAAAGAACTAATATGTGGCGAACATGGTGTACTTTAAAATTTGAATTTTTCATCCGAATCTACAATGAAATGTATGTTGTAAATATAAATAAAGTATGTATATACATGTGACATGTGATGCACACTGTATATTCAAACTTCTATCATTATGCAATACATAAATAGGAAACCAAGCGCAGCAATGCCAGGATTTTGTAACGTGTTATGACAACGTTCAACCAGTGTCTTCCTACCATGCAACCTTGGTTCTAAAATTTACAGCTGTAGACTGTAGAATATCTCACGGTGCACTTGAAGATGGCCATTTAGCGAGTTTCCACGAACTTGACGATCATCTCGGATGAATTTTCAATTACTTTTCATTGATAAATATGGATTCCCGTTTATCAACATCAAGAACTGTCACGGAAGATGCATATTATTGTATATACACTTACTCGAATTAATATTCGGACGCTCTAAAAAAAGACGATAACTTTTTTAATATTGCACTATACGATTTGAACTTTTTTGGGAAGCTAGAGCAATTAGTTTACTTCAGGAAGTGAACATTTTTTTTCAAAAATAGCAATTGATCAGAATTGTAGAAAAAAATACCAGAAGTTGCATTTTACAATTTTTTTATGTGGGCCTATATTGAAAATTTAAAAAGTACATTTTGTAGGTCTGTGTCAATTATATGCACTGTGAAACTTTCATCGAAATTGGTTGATGCGGAAAGAACGGCAGGCATTAGTAGATGTAAGAATTCTTAAATATAGGCCGAAAATCGTGGAAATCTGCAATTTTTTGCTGCGATTTTGACGAAATTTTCAGAATATGTTTAATTGACACAGATCTACAAAACGTATTTTTTAAATTTTCAATATAGGCCCATATAAAAAAGTTGTAAAATGCAACTTTTAGTATTTTTTCAACAATTCCGATCAATTGTAATTTTTGAAAAAATTTCTTTCCACATCCTGTAGTAAACTAATTGCTCTAGCTTCCCAAAAAAGTTCAAATCGTATAGTACAATATTAAAAAAGTTATCGTCTTTTTTAGAGCGTCCGAATATTAATTCGAGTAACTGTACATAATCTCTGTAAATTAATTTTTTTGATCGCGTTGTAAGGGAGTCTACTGTATTCAGTGGAAGTAAAAATAACATATCAAAACGAGCAATATTTACTAAAAGCCTAGTCGATTTTTTCAAATGCAAATATTGAATTTGGGAAGAAGATAAAGTCGAAAACACAATTGCATGATATCCATAGTTTCGCAAACGTGAATAACGACGATCGAAACTTGACTAGAATCATTATTGGAATAATAGTTCGTGTCAAGTTTGCTTTTGGTCACAGGAGTAATTTTCCGTTAGGTTTCGGAAAAGTACGTTTCACTGAATGATCTCACGCTGAGTGAAGTGCCCCTCGTATCAAATTGAAGGGAAGCCATGAAAGCAATTAATGGCACTAATTATTAGCCGGACGAACTGCCGGTTGTCGACATAAGAAGAATGCTTTTTTCTCGTTATACGTTATTTCTTTATTAAAATGAAAATAATGCAATGTTATTCTTACTAACATTTCAAATTTATAACATTTCAAATTTCACAATTATGAATTATCACGAGGCAATTTGTCATGACTAAAAACGAGTTATAAAAATCGGTTGGGTAATTGAATTCATTTCGATATCAATATTTGCACGTTGAATAAATTGTTTTCTAAATTTATACTCTATATACTGTCGATCGCTTATCTAATCGTTCGATCATACACGGATCTTTGGCACGTGTTCCATTAGTGCGGCAAAGCTTTAGAAGTTGATCATGAAGAGATTAACTGCGCTGTTCCTATAATACCTTAAAACATAATTTAAAAACGCTACGAACATTCGTTCGAACCCAATATCAATTGCAATGGAGAACATTTTCAGCATTAGGTGCATTAAAAATTATTTATAGAGAACATCTCAGTAACTATTAATTTTTCATCGTATAATTTTCTTATCCAGAGTTCAATTCTTTCTTCGACCACAAGATTAAAATTTACTCTTCACGATAAAGAAATTCAAGTTGACCTTTATGTCTCGATTGAAATAGAAAAAGATTAGTTATTATAGTGTGTGCTACTTTCGAAACCAAACAACTTTCATTACACCTAACTGTATCACCCTGTATGAACGCGCGCCGTGTAAACAAAGAACCAGGTGTAGTTATTTCAAATAATGATCGCTATAAAAACGATAATAGAGAAGCACTTTGTAAATAGCAGTAGTGGGTGTCAAGGAATGCTAAATGCAGTTGCCAGGTGATTCGAATACAAACGGCGCGGCGCTTTGTGTTCGGAAACGATGCGCTCTCAGTATAAAGAAACACAATAGCCAAAATAGTTCCGAGTCCAAAGTGCACTAGACTATTAGAGTAAACCGCACTTCCGGGTACAAGCGGTATTAATTTCTATAGTAAAGACACATCGTGTGTACATTCATAGTACACATATGTATCAAGAATAACAATTATCAACAGGGTGAGTCACCTAAGACGAGCCACCTGAATAAAATGTCTACATTCTTTTCAGATAGGAAGAGAACATTTCAGGTCGTGATTTGGAATGAAAATTAAAAATAACTATTTGAATTAACCTATTTTCAATACCGTCATTTCAAGATAAAAATAGTGTACCTCATATAGTACATTATTTCGGTATTTCTTTATTTCAACATAGAAAAAGTCGGAAATGTAAGATACAATTTTTCCATATAAGAGTTCCTTTTTTGTGAGAAAGTCGGGATTGAAAATCCGCCAAGTAGAACCGGTGGGTCATGAACAGACGCGTCAGACGATTCCTCATCAATTTTCTCGCGGTCACGTACGAAAAAAATGTTATCTTACATTTTCAACTTACTTTTTAACAAAGAACCACCCATTTTGCGACTGTACCACCAGTTACCGATCATCCTGCATAAGTGTTTGAAACTCTTGAGAATTTTGGTGATGCTATAGTTACGCGCCACAAGTTATAGTCGAGGCTGCACGTGTGCTGACGACCGGGACAGGGAAGGAGAAGAACGCGGAATCATTGGATGCCGTATTATCGGAAGGCAACTGTACCAAGTGTGTATATGTATAACGACGAGTTTCACTCTCACGTGAACATGTGGCGTGGATGAGTACACAAGCTCGTCACCTCGCGTGTTCCTCGGCATTGTTTTCCACGCGTACAAATTTATTCACGCCGAGGCGTCGTCGGAATGGCAAACAGTGTTTGTCCATTGATAACAATTTCGTAGCCTCGGAATCAGCGAGGCTTTAAGGACAAGTTGATTTTCCGCGTTCCAGAATCGTCTCCGATTCCTATGTCTTCGCCAGCCTCCGTGACTCATGACGCATGAGTCGTCAAACTTTCCGTCCCCAATGTATATTTCCACGTTAAACGGAGCAGCACGGTCGATCGGTTCATCGGCGAATTAACAGACACGCGACAACGACATACACAAACATTTACAACGGCGGAATGCTCTGTACTCTATGTGATTAGCGCAAATTGAACGCTAAGTGTCGTCGAGCCAGCGTGTTACGTTTTGGAGATCAGATACTAATACCAACGACACAGCGTGGTGTTTTTGTCCGCGCAGTCTACCACTACGCGATGTTTCTATTTTCGAGGACGTTTAAACGGGAGTGTTCTACATTTTCCCGCAAAACGATCGATCGCGTCGTTTCAATCCAAACGTATCGGGTCGTTTCTCACAAATAGAAACAGACGTTCATACGGATTAGCGTTTCTCTTAACTTTACCCTTTCGACCTAAACTATTTTCGCGCGACGTCAATTATCGTGTAAAATGAGATTGGGGCCATTGATGGAAAACACAAGGTGGACCAAAACTGTCGGAAAACCTTGAATGGGGTGGTTTCAAGTAACTTTTTTTCTTTGTGAAAATCTTCTCCGAAAGGGCTTCGAAAAACACGGGCCAATCGGAGCACAGGTCCGGCCGAGTGCGGCGTTGGCATTGGTCCGCGTTTTTCATTAATAACCCCTTAACAAACCTACCGAGAAGATTTTCGCAAAGGAAAAAGTTACTTCAAATTATTTCGGGAACCATTTACGTGTCCTTTTCCTTTTTACCCATTTGTATCATTAACGTACAGTGGCCCACGAAAGTATTCGAACGACTTTTACATTAGAATAACTTTTCGAAAATCCATCGAAACGACTTGAATTATGACGTGTAGGACAGATTTTTGAAAAAGGGAAATATGTATAGAATCATGTTCTATATTTTCTATAGATCGTTGTAGAGTAAACTATTTACGTAAACGGATAACGAAGGATTGAAAAAAACGCACTTTAAAATCGTGCTTCGTCGATTTTACAATGGAGTCGGCTCCAAACAAAACAAGCATTTGTCATTTCAAAATGAACAATTTATCTTCAAGAACACCTTAGTATATTTCAAAACAGTCAAAGTTAATTTTACGTGCTGGGCTTGTTGTCTTCAAACACTTCTATTCCAAATCTTCGTGACACACGTATGGGGCATCGGATTCTGTTAACTTGGACAATGCGTCACTTCACAATAACTCGATTTATCTTCGGACCACGTACAACGTTTACGAAAGATTTCCACAAAAATCCACGGGCATAAATATCCTCTCGCAGCACCAAAACAAATTCAAGGAAACCCACGTATCCGTTACAACATCAACACTGTGTCCGCCCGTTTCTCTTTCTACAAATCGGGTTTGGCAACTGCGGGTTATAGACGAATCAGAAGATATTAATACAGAGCGACTATCACGGTATCACGGACTAACCCGAGTTTAGCCTACTTATGGAGCGACAGTAAACGCGTACCAGAAATCCCAGCGCGCTGATAGATCGCGCGCGCCATGGGAGTTAATATGATCGTTCGATCGTTGAACAATGAAACTCGTTGATCGTCGATCGTATGCAGGGGTCAGAATCAGGTTTGTTGCCGTCTAAACAGGATCGCGTGTTCAAAACCATCGAGAGCCTCGCGACACACATTCATCGGTAGTTTCGGAACGGGCGCGCGTCATCCGGACGATGATTACACGTGTTGCCGCGACGGTGCCCTATCAGCGCTCTTACTTCCACTCTCGTTAATACGAAAGAACACCGGATCGATTCGTGTGTATACACGGACATATTCTATCGCCATGGAGACTCGCGAAAACATATCCACGCGATTCCCGAGACCCGATGACCCATCGGCGATTTGCAAGGGAGTTCAGTATGTCGGCCAGAAAAAAAGGAGTCGCTTGCTCGGCCGCTCCATCGCACAGTGAGTGGTCTGGAAAGTGACTTTTCGTGGCCAAAGACACTCCCGCATCTCGATCCTTTTTTTCTTTCGCAACAATATCTATTAGATTGGTGCCCAAAATAATAGCGGTTTTATTCTTGAATTTCGGAACTATGTACACCGGGTGATTACAGGAGAAACTGAACACCTAAATAGCTCCATTAGCGCCACTCAAAATTGCCGTACCATTATTCAAAATATTATTCAGTATTCAGTTACTAAACATGTAAGTATGTATGAGGTATTATACCAATTTCATACATCCATAAAATTTTTAAAATCATAAGGAATGGAAATATTCTAGGTCGGAATCGATTCATTTTCTAAAACGGAACCAACACTCTTTTTAAACACCTACAATGATACTCGCTTTCGTTAGGAGCTCAGTGACCCAGTGAGATAATCGAATAAGTCGATTTCAGAAGCTTTTAAATAATTATTAGACTCCGGATGTTTATGCGAAATATAAATAGTTTGTGCATCGATTGCAAGACGCAGGAGCTAAATATAAATTTATATTCTTCATTAATAATTTTAATGTGGTGAAAAGAATATATTAATAGTATGTACTCTTGAAGTCTTTTAATATTTTCACTGTTTTAAACTGCACTCGCTCATTTTTGTTATAAACGCATAAAATCCGGAGTCTAGTAATTATGTCGATGTTTAAATGTAACAGAATTTATTTTTCTATTAATATAACTGTTCTAAAAGATAAAAAGAATTGAAAAGTCGAAAATAAGAGCCGCTCCACTGTACACGTGCGTTCAAATTCAAAGAGAAGACCAGTAGCGTATAGTGTTCGTATAGTACAGAATCGGATTGAATCGCAGTTAATGATCCGGAATAGAATGGAGCTCGCTAACGAAGGATAAACAGTTAACGAAGCGTAGAAACCGGTTAACGTAGAGACTGTCGAGTGTTTACGGAAGCTGCACTGCATTATCAATGTCACGGACTGCATTACGATGGACAAATAGGTATCACAGGTATCAGATATATACTCCGTGTAATTCAATATCTGGCAAAACATCGACTAGATTCTTTTTATTTTAATGTTTATTAACAGATTACGGGGATTCTGATCCAATCACGTTATCATTGCGATTACACCTAAGTGAACTTGCAGGGAAGGGTCCCCCCCCTCAGATTTCATTGAGGTTTAGATATCTTGCCAAGGTCATCATTCTGAACTACATTTCTCTTTAATGTTTTTGTTGGTTGGCTTTACTTTATGCACATTTGCCATGTGCTACCTCCTCTCCAATCCCAATCACCTTGAAACATGTTGTCAAGGTCATCAAATTCTGCAACACCATTTCCCTCAAGTTTTTTTTGCAATTATTTTGTTGCAATTCAAGGGAAATGTTTAGAATGGTGACCTTGACAACACATTTCAAGGTCATTTAAATTTGAAAGGACGCTTTTCTAAACAAAAATTTACGACAAAAATTCCCAAATGAAATGCACACTGTGAAAGCATTAAAAAAAATCTAGAAATTTTACTCCATTACTTTCGCTTATTGAAATGATCGAAGAAAAAATCATTCTGGGTCTTGCAATTGATGCAGAGAACTTTCATTTTACATAAAAATCCGTAGTCTATATTTGTTATAAATTTATCGGATACCTAATTTAGTTCAACTCTACAAATACTACTTGAATTCTAACACTTATGTACATATCGTAGCAAATTTTTTCAATTTTAAATAACAAATTCTTATTTATCGAATTGTAGAATAAATGTTTAAACTCACTTCGCTTGTCTACGGCTCCATCAAAATGTTAATGGCTACTTTGCGTTAATTCTCTAAACACAGTTTTATGGAAGCACTAAATCCTCGTCGCGAATAGTATATGGTCACGAGCTGCGAAAGTCTGCAAGAAGTTAGAAATGAAAGTTACATAAACACTTAACCGCTCTATCTCCGTATTATTATCTTTATACACGCATGTAGTGAAACATTGATTATGTTCCGAGATCTTTTTTCAGAAGACAGATAATTCATTGAAATATTGTATGTTCGTGCATACACATTTCGAAATATGAAGAAAGTGTCAATGGTATCAGAAGTAAATCTGTGAAAACATGTTTTTGAAAAGCATTTTCGTGGGCTCCGAGATACGATATCACTTTTGGTCCAACCATTTTCTGATATCTTTTGTGTTTTGCAATTTATAGGCACTTACCTAAAAGGAGAGAAGGGTTAATTTCTCCCTTAAAGTAAACAACGGGCACGAACGAAATACGGCTAAATTATGAAGGGAATCTAATGAACACTTGTGCAAAGTTTCGTCATAATCGGCGTGTATCGGTCGCCGGGGTTCCTTTGTTAGCTAAATCACTTTGTATACCACGGAGCTTACATTCGAAAAACAAACTGCGCTAATTACGACCGCACGAGCTTTCTCGCTGTACGATTGCAGTGTTCTGAGAAATTGCATGAAAATATCACGTCTACTCGAACGATAGGCCTTAAAACCATCAATCCGCTATCTCATATTTCTCGAATAAACGCGATTCTTGGAACTAATCGCAGAATAATCGCAATTGCACGTGCCCACGGTTCGATTTTACTCCAGCGCGATCCTAAAAGCATCCGCCAATAATGATTGAGATTGGAACAGAAATCGGCGGCGCTGCGGCCGCCCGTTTCAGCAAATGAAAATTTCATACAACTGTGCGCGACCGCTATTTTCACGATGTAGGTCAGTGTCGGAGTTTGCTTGATCCTTCTTTCGCCATTTATATAAAAATCGATTAAAATGTAACACGCTACGAATGACACGAATGATCTCCAAACGCACGTTCCGATAGCACGATAGAACATTTACTATTCGATTGTGTACAATCAAAACTGCGTTAAAAAAGTATTTCAACAATTACAGAGAATGTAGAAACAGTGAAAACGATAAAGCAACTTCGTTGTACACAGTATAACACACCATAAGTGAAACGATACCCAAGCGTAATTATACCTATTAGAGTAGTGAGCCGACAAACTTTATGGACATTGTGATAAACGAATGATCTTTCTTTCCTGAAGAAACGAAACATAGGAAAGGCTTGATCTAAGAGAACGGAAACCGTAGGATCTACGAAAAACGAATATCCCCAGAGATTAGCCTTGAACCATGTTATTTTAGCTAAAAAAATTTCCGATCGAACCGCTAGCAACAGAATAATCTAACAATTAAGCTGATCACGCTTCGTGATTTGTATATTTACTATTTTCGGATAGGTTTCCGTTTTCTCAGATCAAAGCTTTACTGTATAATAAAGCACAATTGTGTATTCGTTTCTTCGCTCCAGCGCATAGACTTCATTAAAAAAGGAAACAAAAACTTTCTCTACTTTTGACAAGCTTTTATCCCCTTGCCTTACAATATCGTGTCTGATTCGTGACGAAGATTCTGAACAGATTCTGATAAAAATGTATGTTAATAATTTCCTTTAAATCGAATTAAAATTCTATTTTGGTTTTGTTAATATACAGCTACTAGAGAACGTATAGGCATATACAATAGATATCAATTTTCTCCTTTTTTAGGAAATTATGATCTACAAAAAAGTTCTAATCACTGAAACTATAAAATAAATCGACGATTGGTCTATAAATATTTTGTAAATTTAAATTCTATTGTAGAAAAGCGGTATAAATAAATAAATTTGAAGATAGGGGTGCATCGTATCATCGAGAAATGCGACGTCACGATCCGATCAGATATTTTAATTGTCGTGCTAGAAACGTAACGGAAGATGTAAAGAATCCTCCAATTAACATCCACGCGATCCCCTTCGCTCGAACAAAGACGAAATAGTTGTTTCGCATTGAACCGTACAATGTTCAAGTGATTCAGCTTTATCTACAGCTCGATGAAATGAAATATTCATGTCACTGATACAATGAGCGACCTGATGCCAAGAGCCGCCGAGCCTCCTCTCCACAGAACAAAGTGCAAGATTTGTTTTCTTGATCCTTTATTCGTATCAGCTGCCTTCTGCCGCGTATTGAAAGTCCAGATATATTCGTAGCAAACCACTTTTCCGTCTGATTCACTCGAAACAGAACTCCAAGTGACGCTCGAACAATCTACCCTTCCATCCGCGAAATTACTAAGCTGTCCTCTCGTCTTCGTCTTTGTTCGGTGCAACTTGGGCAAGTGCACACAAGAACGGTCGAGATAAATCCGGAATTTTTTCTCATTCAGTCCCACAAATACGACGTAGATAAAGCAAATAATATAATATAATATGATGGGTGTCTGAAAAATGTTGTACTTCCTTGAAACAGGTGATTCCCAGGGGTATTTGAATTTATTTGAAACTTCTTCCTTTGCGAAATTCTTCTACGTGGCTTTGTTCGGCAGGTATTAATGAAAATCACGATCGTGTTTTTCGTTATAATAACTACTGAACAAAGCTACTGAGAATTATAGAATCGCATTCTGAATCAAATCCGAAAATTTGAATTTCTTTAAGAAAAGGAATAAATGTTTATTTGCAGTTAATGTAGACAATTTTATTTCGCAACCGACGTCTAGTTATGACCTAACCAGTTTCCGGTAGATAAAGTGTTAATTGACTTTATTACTGGCTCCGCATTATGTAAAATGTAGCTTTGTAATTACATGTTTATACTAGACTCTGAATTTTTTGCATTTACGATGAAAATGAATAGGTGCAATTTGAAACATTGAAAATATTAGAAGACTTTAACAGAATTGATATATTAATTCGCCACTACATTAAAATTATTGGTGAGAAATATAAATTAATATTTATCCCCTGTGTCTTGCAATTTATGCACAAACTTTTCATTTCGAATCCGCATTGTATGTACTAATAATAAAATATCCGTCTAGTACGCGATGGCTAAAACGGTACGTCACGTGTTTCCCCGTTAACTTATCAACAGACTTTGGAAATGATTCGATAACTCAAAAAGTTCTCTAAACCTCCGTAAAAGTGTTAGATTGTTTTCAAGCACTGTAAACCATGCTGCTCAAATATTCACTGAACTTGACGAGAAAATATATAAACATTATATTCATTGTTCGTTTCGCGTAGAACAAACTGTAATTAACAATATCTAATCTCACCTATTCGTAGGCCATTAGTTTTATCTTAATTGTCAGGAGACGTTAAGCTTGCGCTACACCAAAGAAGTAGACACATTAGTGTTCGATCCAGTGGACAAAAGTCAAAAATTCGAAGTGTAGGATCCAAAAAGTCTTGAATTACGAAATATAGTATTTAAAACTGCAGTTTTAAAAGTACAGAAATCTCTAATCTTGAAGTTTAATGCAGAAAATCAATGCATTTTTTTCAATCACATACTAGATATTTGTTTCTTTAATCTACCTTGTATAAGTTGAATTCGGTACTACAGAACCTTTAAAACGCGTCAACAGTTTTATGAGAATAACAGTATATTTTTATAATTTTTCATATAAAATATTTATACTATTTACTAGCGAATTTGCTCGAAATAAAAATATTAACCAAAATTCTCATTAAAACATTTGACAACTGACAAAAAATTGTTCAAATAAAAATTACTCGCTTTAAGAGTCATTCATTTTGTCCGGAAATCCCCTATTATAGTATCGATAAGATAGCTCTTTTGTAAGAAAGAGCTGGCTTTTTAAGCTAATATAATAACCACCTTGGGGCACCACACAGTTTAGATATCACATGAACACCTTTTTCTAACGTAAAATATTTTTAGAGGTGCCGGCGGGATATTCGAACTCGGGACCACGGTATTCGTATATCCACTTGAGCCACTGCGCGCCCTTAAATCTATCGGCCTAATACTCATACTTTTAGTTGAAAACTGAGCAATTCGAGGCGAATTGTAAAAGACAAAATGGTTCCATAAATTAAAGATAATAACAAAAACTCATGCAGTAAAGTGTCATCAGGATAGCACAACACGTCCCAAATAAATCAATTTTCTAACAAGCGAGGACACGAGTGTTTATGAAGCACTTCAATTCTATCTCTACTCGCGAAGTGCAAAGCGATTCGATTAAATTTATAACCGGTACGATAACGATTGCTTTCTATCTATCATACAATCCGATTCTGCGGAAACGGAATATCTGTAATTTTATAACCGTTCATAATGGTGATTCTAACGAGAACAATCGATAAGAAATGCCGGAAGGTCCTAAGATAAACTGCATATCAACGTTAGAAACGAATTAGACAAACTTAAAATAGAAGCAGTGCGCATAGACTCCAAATTCTCGAAAAACAATATCAGTGTTTCGCGAGATCAATGGCTTGCATTTAATGAATTGCTACATTGCTAATTAATTATCACCGAAGTCGTGCAGACAGACAGAATCACGCCAATAACCTTAGATACAGTACAGCGGGTCACTTATATCGAGGCGAGTACGCGCAACGTATTCGCCCGCGAAATTCAAACAAGAATCGCAGCGATCAGCTGGCAAGCATCGAACAAAGGATAAGGAAGTAATTTAGGAACCATCGAGTACGTAAACACGCGTGCGAATGACAGTAGACTGATCGACGATCGATTTCTGTAATAGGTATGAAAAAATCTCCACTCACCAATGCTATCGATGATCCAGCGGAGCTGCGTTGTGGAGCGCTACACGGTGCGAGAATCTATGATTTCTGGACGTGAATGCACGCCACCCGTTCTGTCGCGTTCTCGAGTTAAAAGGCACTGGTCATAAAGGCAACGGAGCAGCTGATGATAGCGCGGCCCGTGTTACTACCGTCGTAGCGCGACCGCGATATTTATGTGGAGGAGCGTTTCAGCGCACGCGTCACATCGCTCGAATCGTCGCGTCGCGTCGCGCCGCGCCGAGCCGAGTGGAGCCGAGCGGTGCCGAGACGCGACAGCTATTCCCACTCCCATACACGCGCTCTTTTCACAGAAGGGTTACCCGTTTTTCCAGGATAGCAAGGGTGCGGAATGCGCGTTCTCATTTCTCTATAATATGTACAAAGATGGGGGTTTTCAGTCGCCAAAAACGCTAGATAAAAGATCGATCTAGCCCGCGATCGTCCTTAAAAGTCCTATTTTTTCGTTTGCGGAAAATTTTATTTTAATTTTAATTTCATATATTCATTTATTATTATTGATATTAACACTAGGTTTACGGGACCCGTCAAAATGACGGGTTCTAATAATTTTAATTTGCGATTATTGAGATTTTAAAGATGCTTCCCTGAGGAATTATTTACCAAATTCATTTCTTTGGGTATATATTATTGGAAAAAGGGCCAAAAATTTGGATAGACACATACTTGTTATGTTTATAAAATAATGTGAAATAGTCATTTCTGGAGCTCCGTAAACCTAGTGTTAATAAAGCGAAAAATACTTTAACAGTTTACTTACCGGAAGCGTATTAATAGGATTTTCAATAATTGTGCTGTACCAAAAGAGAGCATAGAAATTTTACTATAAGATGACGTTATTGAGGGTGACTTGTTAGTTCACAACGAAAATTGCTGTTGCTATTGAAGGTTCCATTAAAGAGTGTTTAGCCATATATATGTACCATAGATTTTTCAAAATTATGCAATAATCCCCGGTCGGTAATGTGTTAACAACAACTACTGGTATATCATAGCATTGCTATTTTTTTATGCGAAGAAATAAATATAGATGTCATGATACATTAAACACATTATCACTAGCTGAATGAAAATAATCTACGACAAAAATTACATGCAAATTATACAGGGTGTCTCAGCTGAAGGAGGCCACCTAAATATCTCCTTTATTTTTAATGACACAAAGAAATATTTATGGCATAATTTAAATGGTATCGAAGGAGGAATATCATATAAGAACAATTTGTATTTGTCCGGTTATTTCTTCATAGTTTTTTCAAGGTCATCGTTATTTTTTTAGCGGGAAAATTTATTTCTTTTTATTCCATTTGTTAATGACTTAAGCATATTCAAATGTATTTTTTCAGCCACTATAAGATGGAATAAAAAAAATAAGTTTTCCTGATAAAAAAATAACGATGATCTTAAAAAGAACTATGAAAAAACAACCGGACAAAAGAAATTGTTCTTCTATGATATTCCTCGCTCGATATCATTTAAATTGTACCATTAAAAATAAAGGAGATATTTAGGTGGCCTCCTTCAGCTGAGACACCCCGTATACACATACAGTAAGGAGCATAACTTATTCCACACACTTCAAATCAGGACAACTTTTTTATCAATGGACCAAACGACTTCAATTTCTCTGTAAGGCTAGAAGAATTAGTTTAGAAAATGACGTTTAATAAATAAGTTGAAAAAATGCATTTGGTCGGAATTGTGAAAAACAATACTAAAAATTAATTTTTACAACCTTTTTAGCTGACCCAATAACGAGAATTTACAGAATGTGCTTTGTCAACTGGTATAAATTATATACGCTCTGAAAATTTCATTGAAATTGGTTAATTGGTTTACGAATTATAAATGATCAAAAGTGGTAAAAAGACCGAAAATCTTGAAAAATTGAAATTTTTACCACTTTTGATCATTTATAAATCGCAAACCAATTAACTAATTTCAATGAAATTTTACCAGTTGATCAGACACATCTTCTGAATTTTCGTTATTAGACCAGCTAAAAAAGTTGTTAAAAACAATTTTTACTATTGCTGTTCACAATTCCGTCCGAATGCGTTTTTTCAACTCATTTATTAGACGTCATTTACTAAACCAATTCTCCTAGCCTTACAGAGAAATTGAAGTCGTTTGGTCCATTCATAAAAAAGTTGTTCTGATTCAAAGTGTATGGAATCAGTTATGCTCCTTACTGTGCATATATGTATCAATGAAAACGTTTCTCGATGAAATAATTGTCGGTGAGTTACGGGTAACCCGCACAGAAGCGATTATCCGGTGTGATACTGTGATGTGCGATCGTTCATCGTTGGGTCCATTCGATCGTTAGACGGCGGAAAATTCTTATGTCCTCTGCACGCATCGCGCGTCGCTGTGTGGCCAGCTACTCGACCGGACACGAAAACGCCACACCACAGGAATTATTTGCGGTTCGAATGACGTAACGTGAACTTATCGAAGGCCGTAACAGAGAAAGAGAGAACCCCCGCTGCGAAATCATATGGAAATTTCAAGGCACGACCGCGATCGCGGTTGGATGGTTGAATGGAAACGCTGTTTGTTTCGAATTCCTTCAACAGCCGGGTTATGACACGGACGCAATGCCATAGGTCATCGAGTACTATAACTGGACATAATTTGAGACCAACTATTTTATACTACATTCTAGCTGTTTATTATGAATAGACTCGAACAAATATATAAAACTTATCTGTCTTCTTTACGATAAGTTCACATTTTCCCCGTCCAATTTCAGCAGGTAGATTCTACACCCGTTTCACGTATCCGATCCTTACGTAACAACAATGTTACATGCGTGCATTGTAATCACGTAATCGGTCCAATTATTTAGAACGTACTTGCAATAACTACGCTTCAAATTCAATCTTCCTAATTGTTGCGCCTTTGGACACAATCATTCGGATGTTTGTTTGCTCCTCGACCGAAAGCATCAAACACAAATAACGATTGCGATAAAATGTAGTTATAGTACTCAAACCGATATACCCCACTAAATGATTAATTTACTAAAGATGTGTAGCATACACAAAACAAATAAGGATATTTGTATAGTTCATAGGTGGTAAGATTAGCTCTTGAATGAATCATCATCGATATTTGAATGTGGTTCAATACAGATTCAAGAATATTTATTTTTGCTGATGTAAAATGCAATTACGTTATCTGGTCTTTTGAATTTCAAGTTTACCGTCACTCTTCGATAACCAACAGCTGATTCTCGTAAATTTTGATATCCTGTGAACGCCAATTAAGAAACCTTTGATCAACATAAGTTTTTTGAAACAGTTGAAAAAATTAAATTTTGAAGAAAATATTGAATTTTCAAATTTAAACATTTTTTATGCCTCAATCGTATGAACTGTATACATTATGCACGTATGCATGAATACACATATACACTTGTGTGCTTCTAAGAACTCCAAAATGCAACAGTAGGTATATTTTTATAAGATTATGAACATTTAAATACATTTAAACAATATTTGAAGCGAAGCGGGGCTGACTAATTTTCTCCAATATTTTGTAATATACAGGGTGTTTCATTTTATTTTTCTACCATCGAAGACTGTCTTTTCGAGATCTCTCATTCGCTGTCTCTACTGTAGTTTCGTAAGAGACAAAGTATTGCCACTGTTCCCCACTGTCAACAATAGCTACGCGTCCCCACTGTTCCCACAGCACTTATTGTGACGCTTCATTGCAGTGTTCATTGTTTGAACATCTTCAGCGGTTGTTCGAATCAAAAAACCCAAGTTTCGTCGCCCAAGCGTGAAGCGTGCTTTAACACTAAACCTACCGACCATCAAAAGTAACTGATGTGTATAGTATTATCAAAATAACAAGATGAAATTTATTAATATTTTGTGCGATTTTTATTATATATAGTATATACAAGTGTCAAAAAATATATTCAATAAATTCGCATGAAAACACCTTTACAATTTCCATAATTGCCAAATAAAAAATCTAAGATGGGTCATTTGACCCCTCGTGGTAGGTTTAGTGTTAAATAACCGCTTATACGGTGACCCCCAGAATATCTTCTTTAATTTCGACAAAGTCAAAACTTTTCTATGTATGTATAATTTGAATGGCATGTATCAAGTGATCAGTATCTCGCAGAGCTTGTTTTTTTAAACTACATATATATTTTCGTGTTGCATCGCAAGCATGAACTTGTCACCAAAATGATCGACTTTTGCTCGCAAAGTACGATTACGAACATTGATCAAAATTTGCTCGAGGCGGGTTCGTTCATAAAATACGACGGTAAATGCGGCTGAACCTATCATTCCTTAAGTAGTTTTGTCGCGGTGCGTATGATACACGAGTCTCGCGCGTCGTTGTGAAATCATTTAATTCGATATATTATCCCAGTGGGAACTTCCCCCCGCATCTAATTTCTCGACGCAACGCAGTAGATAAACGGCCGCTGCGATTAAAAAGCGGAATGTCCGATTATTTTTCTATTTGTATATTTTTGTTTCTCAAAAGCCTCGTGTGGCCTCGCCTAAACGTGACGAAACGATCACGTACGGTTGGAGGGAATAATTACTTGTACCCGTGTTATTCACTTACATTATTGTGAAGGTTTTGTGTGTTTTTTTCGTTTTAAACGAGATACCGCGAGACACGTCCAATTGCGCTTTTATTAAATTCGTGCGTCATAAGCCTATCGCGTTTCTAAATTTCCTCTTTTTTTGGCCGCACCATTGGTGAAGCTAATCCCACCGAAAATATATCCGTTGTTTTTAGTAATACGAAAAAATGTTTCCGGAAGAAAATGTATGATTCAGTGGGACAATTATTGTGACGGAGAAGTTTTCAAGGTCGTCGTCGTTTTTTTTTAGTGGAACGACGTATTTTGATTAGTATTACAGCTAATGAAAAAATAAATTCAACCATGTATAATATGTTTACCCTCAAATAACCTTTGAAGATGTTATTCTTCAAAAAGCAAAACCAGAACAGACTCTGCCCTCGTGTAGAGGGCAGCTGGGCAGGTCGGTCGCACTAAGAAGACGCGCTACAAAACTTGAAATATATTATATATATAATTCAGAAGCTTAAATAAAATTCAATTTTCCCTCAGTTTGAATCCCTGCCGAGTTCTTTTTACCTAGAGCGTGACCGGAAGTATAGACTACGAATCTAATTCAAACCGCGAGATCATTCGAAACTCGCGTGTCTGGGAATTAGCCTAATCCAGAGATATCGTAATCAATTTGTTAAATAATGATCGCATGAAATGATTACATGGTTCGTTAAGATGACGAGTTGCAATCGTGCTGAGTGCACCGATGCGCACGCGATGGACAAATTCGTAAATGTAACAAATGAGTAGAAATATATTCGCTCCGTAGAGACGTTCAATGTCGTTCGTTTTCTCCGCGTTGCGTTTCTGTCAAGAACCATCCGATGAGGTTGCTTTATGGAAAGAAAATGATCTTGAAAGAATGCGGTAAAGGCTTGTCACCTTTAAGCTGACCTACTGAACCCTGATAATCATTTATATTTAACATACGTGCAACGTTGTGGATATGCAACGTCCTCTGCTACATTATGCCAATCATAATCCGACCCCTCGCGTATGCGAATATACGCCTCGCACCAATGATTACATAATGATTTAGAACAAGTTTCGTCGTGGGGTTCCCAACTGAGAGGGAAGTGATTGAATGACGGATTTCCTTCGGTTCTAGGACGCTATATATAAATAATGAGTGGTTTCAGGGTGCGCAGAGCCTCTGCATTAACAACTACTACCAAAGTTTCGTCGTGGGGTTCACAGCTGAGAGGGAATTGATTGAATGACGGATTTCCTTCGGTTCTAGGACGGTATATATTTATATGTATGTATTAATAATGAGTGGTCCAGCGTGCACAAAACTTCTGCATTAATCCTCTCGCTTCCAGCCCCAAATTGGTGGGATATGCAAAAACTGCAAGGGCAGATTTGATGTTTATACATATTTTAAAGGAATCAAATCTGCCCTGACAGTTATCGCGGGCACCCAGCTCCGAAGACCTTGACCTTGAAATATGTTATCAAGGTCAATGTTCTGAACGATGCTTCCCTATATACATGTCCGTGCACTTATCAGACTGCTTTAGAATGCTTGTATGTATTGGTAGACCCTCTTCCATCTACCCCTTTATTTCTTAATACATATGGATTTCGTTCTAATTATTATGTAGACACCCTCGTCTACATAATAATTAAAGCCTAATACAAACACAAACGAATACACACCTATCAAAATCATTCGAAGTAACATATTTAGTGTATAATTTAGTTTCGTTATAAACTAAAGACAGGTATCTACGGAAAAGTTATTCAGAACATTGACCTTGATAACAATTTCAAGTCAAGGTCATCGGAGTTGAATCCCCTAAATAGAAGTTCTAGCAAAGTCATAATAGTCAAAATGAAGGGCTTTAGTAATGCTATTTCATTAATAATTATAATTACCGACTTTTTTATGAAATTAATATTTATTTTTAAAGAGATCGAAAAAACATGTTTCGAGAACGTTATATCCAATTATTCTCTAGCTCTTTCTACTATATCAAATGTTCTCTAGCATCTTCTCCTATTATAATTCTTACAGGAAAAAATTCAACATATTTTTATTCTCAACACTATTAACTGAATTAAAAAATGATTGTAAAGTAAATTGTAAGTTGTAAAACAAATGCCGTTGATTCACTTAGTTAGTCGTAATAAGTAATAAAAAAAAAACATTACGTACATGAAAGACTATTCAAAATATATAAAATCTTCGTATTGACATTTTCTTGAGCATTTCAACGCAATAACTTAACGGTTTCTATCAAAGACACCAATACTAATCGATATTTTTTTCTATATTTACAATTATTTATAAAGAAACTCAAAGCGTACAGTGCCTTATTAATAAACGGTCAGAAAGATATAAATAATTTGAGATACATATTAAATTAAAAATTGTAGATTACTTATTGGTGCACTACACATATATAAGATAGAAAAACTACAATGCAATTTGTTTCTTGCATATATTTCATTGCTCACCGCTTGTTATTTGAATACAGCATTTTTTTGCTAGATTAATGCACTTATCGTGGCTATCGTCATCGAGAAGACGGCAATATTAACTTAACAATTACAAAGTGTCGAACTCCTAACAAATCAACATATATATATTAATGACATTCAAACATATTTATTCTCTAACCCGGATAAATGCGTCGTGTCATATTTCTCTTTCTTATTTTTTTTTTAAGGAACAAATTGTTTCACCAGTACGTATACACACTGATTAAATAATATTCATCACAAGCTAGATTGTAAGAAATATTTCATACAATTATAACACATACTTAAGTATATAATAAGTAGAATGTGTTGCACAAGTGTTCACAGTCTCTAGAAACAATGGATAATTGTTGAATACAGATAATAGACTAGAGAAATGGAGATTGTTTCAGTCAGTTATAATAATAAGGTTCTGTATTGCATTTTGTTCATAATGGAATTCTTATTTAAATTTAGGGAAGGCTTAAAACAGGGTAAGAGATATTTAAGAAAAAAAATGGATTTAGTTTTGTGCATGTTTGAATTCAAGTTCACAACACCAAAGTATAAGTGAAAATTACATATCTCCCCCATTGCGTCTACAAAAAGTAAAGTTTCATGAACAACATGCTGATAAAACAATAAATATGAATATCTGCCAGTAGTTGAGCAACATGTTCATAATTGTACATATTTATACATTTACACATTTTATTAATTAAATGTTTCAACTGAATTAAACAAAATATATGTTAAAAATGTATTGAATAATTTCAGTTCAATTTCTTTTCTGCTTCTATGTAGGAATTATACAAATTTGTTTTTTCTAGAGACAGTTAAATTGACATGTCAAGTTAATAAAATTAATCTAATACTTAAGGAATGTAAGGGCAGCAGATAAAAATAGAGAACTTGATTGAAGCATACATAATCTTTTCTATTTTATCTTGATTCACTTTTTGGAAATTGATTTGCTGCTTTTTTTTGTCATGAAGGAAACATTAATAATCTCCAATAAATCATGTCTGCTTGGATCACTGGAAGACACAAATATATAACTCGATGCTAAAATATTAGAATGTTTGTGTGTGCCTGTTGTTCACACAAAAAAGAATTCTGTCACTGTATGAGTAAATGTGTTTTATGCTTAAGAGAGGTATCCAAAAATTGCCCCTTTAGTTAAACATATATTATTGGCAAAACTGAGGCAACTGTTTTTCAAAAGATTGAATGCTTTATTTGAGATTAATCTTGTTTATGCTGTTCGCTGGATAATATGAATACCACTGTCCGTATGCACGGGAGATGACAATTCGCCAACTTTCAGGGCAAATGCTGCTTGTTCGAATGGCTTTTGCATAGCCCCTCGACTAAATGGTCCCAAATCTCCACCTCGCTTAGCAGAACTACAGTCGCTATACTTTGAAGCAAGTTCTCCGAATGTCGCTTTTCCAGATACTATCTGTTCTCTGTAAGCTAAGTTGGTAAAACCAGTTATAATAATTTATCGAATGCAAATAATAAACTTAACTGAAATCTGAAGTACAGGTTACAATGAAAAATTCAACAGACAGCAAGTCTTTTTTTTGTAACAGCAACTCACATTTAATAAGCTCTAAAGCTTCTTCTTTTGATCGTGTGATATTTTCTTCTCGCCAGGAAGAGGGTCTTCTAGACCCTGAATGTTTTACCAACAAATGAGAACATTGAACCTCTTCCGGGCCATCTCCTTTGCTACTTCCAGTTGGATCTGCAGGTTTATCTGGTCTATCCCATTGACTTTCCTTTGTATAAATATTTAAATAATAATGCTGCCCTGTGAATGAATTATTTTATATTACAAAAGAAATACAAATGCACAGGACCAAATCTATGACATATCTTGTAATAAAACATATTAGGATATGAGAATTTATAACATCTCGATGTAGCTTAGAATATTTCAATTACAAAACTATGATTTCTTTGCGATTCTATTCTTAATTTAATAAGAATAATGTTAGTTACGCGAAAAAATGCCGGCTGTATACCTCATACTACCGTTTCTATAGCAAAATAACATAAATCTCTGAATAAATTAATTATAGATTAAATTAATAAATCGCGAGAGATACATTTCTACGTGGTTTGTCAAATACTATTAATAAACTGACGTACCGGTAGATCTGCTCAAACGTTTTTCCCAACCCGCTGGTAGTTCCTCGTCCGCCATTGTTATCCAATATTTTTCTACTCCTGACTCATGTCAAACATAGCGAACACGTTTTCACTGCATCTAGATTTAGATATCTAGTTATCTACTAAATTCGGGTGCGTTCAGGTATCGATGGGTATCGATAATAACGAAGAAAGAAAATTATTACTCCGTTTTAGAGAAAGAGAGAGAGTGAGATAGGGCTAAAACAGTTCAAAAGTCCAGAAACCAATCCAATGTCGCGAAAAATGTTTAATATATGAAAACAAACAAATTTTTGAATCTCTAACTATATAAATCGATAAAATCACACGGTAAAATTTGTGGGATACATATTCTGTACGGTTAATTCTTTTTACATGTTCTTACCCTAAAAGCTTCCTTAGAAATTAATAAACTGAAGAACAATGAAGAACAAGTTGAACAGGTTTGAGTGAGGTTTGAGTTCTGGTTCGTGACCCTCTATATAGTCCCTAGTGAACAAATTTTATAGGTATCGTACGACACCATGAACTTAGGAACGATAGCGCTGTAACTCTTGCAATGTTACCACAGTGTTACCAACAGAAATGAAAGCAAAATTTGAAATTCAGTACTGAAGTACTTTCAACTCACTGGTACACTGGTACTGACTGGTACTCGCGTACTCACTGGTACTCACATTACTGATTGGACCTGATTAGACCATATATAATTGTAGACCCAGCTTCGAACAGTTCGAATCGATTAACATATCGTGTTCCAAGATTACTTCATCTATATCGTGTACACCAGACAACGGATGCGGGCAAATTGCAGTCTCTAGAAAAGTCGCAAGTCGCAGTGCCACGAAACTAAAGTCAGCTGTCAGCTAAAGTCAGCTAAAGTGTACCTATGTAAATACTAGGAAAACGGAAATCGTCGCTGGCCTGTATCCCATTCTGTATAAATATTTATGAAAACTGTAACTGTAATATATATTTGATTTTATTACTTGTTAATTTTGACTTTGCTCTTGATATTTTAAATATGGCTAACTCATTTTGTCAATTGTAATTTGAAATCTGTATTTATTTCCTCATAACTTACTTTATTTAAAAAAAGAATATAGTAACTATTCAAATAAGTATCAAAGATTTGATGCAAATCAATAGTACTCATTTAATAACAAACTTATTGTTTCATAAAAACTAATACTGTAGAAGAGTCATCAAGAATTTACAAATGTGATTCGAAAGTTAAATTCTTTTACAAAGGAGTGTTGTAGATGCAATCTCTTCTCAAACGCTCTACAATAAATGTACCTGCAACTATAACTACTGACGATCAGTCAATTTTGAGCAAATTGTATGTAAAGTTTGGGAAAACTATGCATCAAGATATATTTAGGTACTAGTGTGGTCCAATAGTGTAGCAGTGTGCATAGCGGAATTTCAATGCTTCCAATATTTCCAAATTGTGTCTAGGAATGCTAGATCAAAAGGATACGCGCATAACATTCATCCCCAACTAGATCTTACAATAATTCTTGTTAGATAGCATGGAATGTGTATGTGCATTGAATACTGTATAAATATTTAGTCAAATTATTATTATAATATTATACTACTTGAAGGAACATGTAACAATAATACTTCTTATTATTTATGCATTATAACTTATATTTTATACATTTAACAACGTTACTAAACAATTATACATAAATTAATAAATAAATATGCAATATTAAATTGTGTACGTCATAATAAATTATAAGTTTATACATATAAATAATGTATGCATGTATAGATTACACACAAGTGTGCATATTATAAATATGCACAACAGTACTAACACATTGGCATTGCATTATGTGCCACAATAAGTCACATTTTCTATAATTAATTTCAAACAAAATTTTTTAGTTAAGTTATGAATATTGCACATGCAATGATTAATTTGTATTGCACTAAAAAGAAACAATTGTATAATAATAATAATCAATCATGCATCTATCAATCAATCATAATAATCAGATAAAATGAACATTTTATGCCTTTTTGCTTATACATATATATAAATATACTTTTTAATTGGTAGAAAATTTATAAATATTTTCTTATTGGTTCTTATCTCTGTGGGAACAGTTAAATATTTAGTATGTGTATATATATAAATATAAGATGTATATACTTGTACAGTAACTTTCGATGTTTCTTAATTACATAAAGTATGAATTTGTAATATATAATATATACGTATTACATTTATCATGTTTGTTTTGGTAAATTTGTTTATACAGCTTTTTTTATCTATTAATTCCAGCATAAATTGTTCTATATAAAGTTAATATATAATATATATATATTTTTTTAATTATTTCGATACAATTTGTACGTTTGTTTGCACATATTAATAAAGTTTTGCAAAAATTGTAAATTTTTCTATGCCGATTTCCATATGCATATTGCTAAATTTCCAGCGCAATACATGTATAATAAGTGCTTTAGCTGATAAGTTATTTCAAATCCATAGCCCTCGCCCACAACCGTGTGCCACGAGGCCCCGAATTTTTTATCCATTGTTTCTTTAATCATACGGGAAACACTTTCGTAATTATACGCATATTTTTCCGCTGCAGTAACGCATAACTCCATTGCTTCTTGTTTCATTTCATCGGGCATATCACATTTCTGCAAGTATAACAATTAATTCAAAGACAACACTTAGCAGTAACCTTTTAATATTAATTCAAAAATATATTCACACAACACTAAATCACACAACAATAATAACACATCCGATATATAAAATGTTCTAAAACTATTTTTTTCACGGAATGAATTCTATTGATCAAACCTTGATGACAACAACCGGATTTGTTTCTCTTCAAAATTGTTTGCAATACCATTTGTTTACGCTAGGTTTTACTTACTCTGCAAAGAGGATAGGTATGCAGAATTTTTACAACGTCATCTTTCTTCACTTCAGTCATTTTTGGAAATTAACGTTTCATAAATATTAAAGCAGATACTGTTCCTATTTGGGAGACAAAGTAGAATTTGCCATCTTCCGGGCGCACGTTTACCCCTCAACGGCTCAACCCCTAAGACAGAGGTTCTCAAATTGTGGCCTACTCTCAGGGGTTTTATTCATCGAATTGTGTTGTATGTTGTATACAATTATTGTCGAAAACATATTTTACAATTGTACCACTACAAAATATTCAGTTAATTATATATGTAGACTGTGCGGATCTTTATGCATTTATGAAGAAATTGGTTGGGCGAAATATAAAACAGTAAAAGATTATATGGAAGTTGAAATTCTCAATTTGAATTCTCTCCTTGTCATTTAAATTTCAAACCACGTGGGCATACGTTTAAGAAACTGTTGTGCATTACTGATTCAATAGCAATTGGAAGTGAGGTTACATTTTCTATCACGAACGATAAATAAATAGATATTGCAGTTAAATAATTTGAAAATTCGTAAGAATTTTAACTAAAGCATGTGTATCAGTGTAATTAGTGCACACTTTTGTTTTTCAAACAAATAAATCAAACAAATAATTCCTTGAATGAGAATTATCGAAATAATAGAAAATATTACAATGAATTACTATTTATTTAAACATTTTTGGCAAATGTATAGGTTATTTAATGAATGTTTAAAAACTAGACCATCTTAAATTTACATTTTTTCTAAATAGAAAGACTACTAAAAATATTATATACTATATAAATACTATTTTCAGATAAAAATGACATCCCGGTTCAGCGGAGCTTTACAATTAACAAACTTGGATGATTTTATCACTCCGTCGCAGGTAATTATTTTCATTTTTTCAGATAAATATATTATTACATTTCATTTCTGCCCTGTTATAAGGAATGTATCAAGCCTATTGAAATACAAGCCTCGAAGAGGAAAACTGGAGCTAAAATAAAAATAGAGGAAGATGGTATACCTTCTGTGTTAAATGAAGTATGTTACTTAATTTTATATTATATGCGTGTAAAAGTATTATTATATAAACTGTAATTATTTTATTTATTCTGTGCTTATTAGATTGGGCAACCTGAAAGATTACAGAAAGTTGAGATTACTCTCGCTGATTGTTTAGCATGTAGCGGCTGTATTACATCTGCAGAAAGTGTGCTAGTAACGCAACAAAGCCAAGAAGAATTGTTGCGAGTGTTTAAAGAAAAGGTGTCTCAGTGTCAGGTAATAATTATTAGTGCCATCAAAGCATATCTTATTATTAGACTGCAGATCTTTATGCAAAATAAAAATGTTCTGTATTAATTGTGGGAAGCAGAAGTAAAATAAAAATTGACTTTACCCCTAATCACTTTGTTACATTAAAAATAATATTACAATGTTCTTAAATTTTTCGAATCTTTTACTGTTCTATATTTCATACAACCAATTTTTTCATAAATTCATAAAGATCCACAGTCTACTTATTATGTAAAAATCAGAAGCAATATTTATTACATGTATTTTGCAGAGCGGAGATGGCACGTGTTCAATATACATAGTAGTCAGCCTATCCGTACAAGCTGTTTTATCTATAGCAGAACGTTATAATCTTAAACCAGAAGAAGCAGTACACAAACTTGCTGGTTACTTTTATGAGTTAGGGGCAGATTCAGTTTTGGACATGACTGCTGCTGATGATTTTGCTCTTCTGGAGTCAGCCAAAGAATTTATAGAACGTTATAAGGCGGCTAAAGAAGGTGCGAAAGATCAGCTACCGATGTTATCGTCTTCTTGTCCAGGTAATTCATTTAGTATTAAAAAGAAAAAAATACAGCATTAATGTTCTAATTATGGTATTCGTAAATATAGGTTGGGTATGTTATGCTGAAAAGACTCATGGCAACTTCATACTTCCATACATCGGTGTAACAAAATCTCCTCAGCAGATTATGGGATCATTAGTTAAATATCATTTAGCTGAAACTATGGGTCTCCCGCCAGAACAAGTATATCATGTAACTCTAATGCCTTGTTACGATAAAAAATTAGAGGCATCTAGAGAAGATTTCTACAACCACGAAAGAAAATCTAGAGATGTAGATTGTGTAATAACTCCAAGTATGTATTTAGAATTTTATATATATTTGTAATATTATGTTATTCTCATTTAAATCCATTTTCACAGTTGAACTAGAACAAATGCTTAATGATTGCAACTTGACATTAAATGAAATCAAAGAAAGAGAAATTAAAAAGCCATTTGGATCGGAAATTAATAATATGAAAAATGATCTATATGGTCATAACGGCTCTGGATCCGGTGGATATGCAGATTTTATTTTTCGTTATGCTGCAAAACATTTATTCGAAGAAGATGATGTACATATTGAATTTAAAAGCCTCAGAAACCCTGACTTCCAAGAAGCGGTATTTCAAAAGAATGGAAATACACTATTAACATTTGCTATTGTTAATGGATTTAGAAACATACAAAATTTGGTACAAAAGTTGAAACGGCACAAGTGCCCATATGATTATGTTGAAGTTATGGCTTGTCCATGTGGTAAGTTTCCAATGTTCAAATAATGTTAAAGTGTTTTGAGTTAAACAGAACGCGCTGCATATTATTAAAAGAAGGTAAGATACTTTATTAATCGTTTCAATGTAATTAACAGGATGCCTGAATGGAGGAGCACAGATTAGACCCTTAAATAATATTCAACCACGTGAATTGGCATTAAAATTAGAATCTGTATATCACGAACTTCCCCAAAGTGATTCTGATCAAAATCAGATTGTTAAAAAATTATATAAAACTTGGTTAGAAGGAGAGTATACAGACAAAGCTTTAGCATATTTTCATACACAATACCACGAAATTAAAAAAATGAATACACCACTCGCAATAAAGTGGTAATTACAGTAAATACACTTTGCATTGCTGTTATTTTGTTATTACATATATAGAGATGAAGTACTTACAACTTTTCTAATATTGTAATATTTGTAATAATATATAAAAGAATATAAAAAATATGTATAATAACGTACTTTATACGTACTTCAACCGTACGTATATTATCAAATTTGTAAATATTTTATGGAATAAAAATTTGTTTATTTATTCAGAAATAATTATATATGTAAAGATGTGAATTAAAGTTGAAATGTAATTATGCTATGTTACATAAAGAATAGGATTATTCACTTCTCTGATTTAGTGATTATCTAAGTACAACATATATATTATAAGATGCAAATCAAAATTAAGAAGAAATTGGGGTTTTGATTTAATTTTTGGGGATTATAACAATTAATAACTTAAAAGCCAAAGCTACAATTTTTTGTTTGATTTTCCTGAGCGGCAAATATTAGTACAAAGGTATACAAAGCAATACTTAAAAAATGATTTGTGCTTGTGTTGTATAACAATATAATTAATTTCATAATTTGTATAAGTATTAGCTGAACTAATTTAAATAACAAAGAATTTGTTTCTGTTCGTTACTTCAACTATCAAATAATAAACAAATCTCTATTTAAGTTATTACTTAGTTATGCATAAAAATTTATTCAACAATGTTCGACACAGTACTTCATTCCGAGCAAAGGCCAATTGAAATTAGGTTGATTTTTTATTTATATACACGCTACCGCACGGTTGTCGATATACGTACGGTTGCCATGACGGCGAATTACAAACATTTTCTCTGAATGCCAAATAGCTCGATCTACAAACCAGTTTATCTCAGAGAGTAGTTTAACGAGTAAACGAAAAAGTAGATATGGCGATAAATAATAATATAGACAATGTTTTAACCGTTCTGGGTTGGGAAGATGGATTCCGAATTCCCGTTTCAAATGCGGAGAACAAACAATTAGAGGAAGAAGTATGCAACTCAGTTTCATTACATTACTTTCGTGCACTTGGCGTGAATCAGTTTTTTGTTTTTCTTCTTTTTCTTTTTGCCACACATTATTGTTAAATTTTAGAATGTATATAATAAAAGTTTGAAATTTATCATGAAAGTAAAATTTCACATGAGTCGATGAAATTATTGTTTTCTTGTTAATTTAATAAGCTCTGCAACAAATATGTAAATCAATTTTCAATAAATAAATTTTGTCTTAATTAAAGAAATTATTAATTATCTTTCGATTACAATTTTAGTTAAATAATTCAATAATAATAGTTATATTCGATAATAAATACAATTATATATATTATAAGTTAAATATTATACTCCGTTCATCTCAGACACGTATTGTCTTTTTTTTTAAGAAACGATTATTTATAATTAGTGGACTAATGGGAATTAATATATGCAATTTGTTTATGGAACAAAGATCGAAAGCAAAATGAAACTAAAAGAGGCTTTAAGTGGAAAACTTGAGGCTAATACGGAAAAGCTTACAATGTTGAAGAACCGTCTAAATACTTTAAAAGCGGAACAGGATATGAATCAAAAGCTTTTAAACACACATTCGACACAACTGGAAACTGAGAACCATCATTATCGTCTGAGCTGCAGTACAGAATCGAGTTTACGGCAAGAGGCCCGAGATTTTGAAAAGGAATGGAAGAATGTGAACGAAACGATAACGAATATTACAAGGGAATTGGAAAAAATGACAAAAAAGATTGAGGCATCGAAAAACACAGTCAAGTACGACGAGAGAAGCCTAAGAGAATGGGAGGACGCATTGAATCAAAACGAGGATAATAATCAGCTTATAGAACAGTATTTGAAAGAAGATGCAAAAGAGTACAAGGTGAATATGATATTGGATAATAAAGGATAATGCAGAATAATATGTATTCAACATCTATTTTGCGTTTCAATAATGAATAGATGATTTTTATAAATATTAATGGAGCCCTTCAGCAACCTCAATTTTAGAAAACCTTGTTAAATGCTAAAAAAAATACAATTTTGTCAATTTAATTTATTTAAATGGAACCTGATATTTTTTGCTGTATAGTCTGATAGTGTGTTCTAAGATCATGCTAGGTCACAAGGACCAAAAGCTTCAACTATACATACTATATATGCTTAGGGAAATGCTGATCCGTGTCACCTAGTACATATGACTTTGGATGACCTTGTGCCGTGGTTAACGAACTTGTCACACAAAACACTATACAGCATAATATATATGGTTCCATTTAAATAAATTAAATTACCCTGTATATTATTGAAACTCGCAAAGATATTTAAATTTCTTAGAGAGTGCAGTTAAACTGTTATCACTGAAATATGTTAATTGTTTCATTTTTCGCGGCGCAGGACATGGAATTGAAAAGACAGAAACTATGTAAAGAATTGCAATCGTATCGCGAGGCGATTACTAATATAACTAATCAAGGACGGGAGACCGAAATTGTTCTCGATCGAACGACCAAATTATACAATCAAGCGTTGGCGGACTACCGACAAATGTTCAATCAATGGAAAGAGAGTGTAATCATGTTGCAACAAAGAAACGACGATATTCAACGTGTTCTTAAAGTATAACTGGATTGTTCATTCTCAAAAGTATATATATTCTTTGCTAATATAATCGATGTTCTAACATCCTATTTTACTTTCCTATTGAATAGGAAACTGAAACACTACGTGAGATTACGCAAGAAAAGAAGAACGCGCTTGAGGAATCAGAGAAATTTCTGAAGGACCAAAAAGAAAATAATAGACAGGTTGAAGAATCGATTAAAAAATTGGAGAAAAATCTTTGCAATATAAAAGAAGATCAAAAGAAAGCGAAGGAAAAGCTCGTAGCTTATGAGAATCAAGTAAGAAAAGTATTATATAGATATGAAGAATATTTTGTTTTTCGAATGAAATTTTTAATGCGTTTTCCTTTAAAATTTTAGCTTACTATACAAAAAAATATTATAAAAGAATCCAATAACCGTGTGGAACAAGTGCGGACTGATATAAAACGTAAAGAGATCGAGATTCAAAATAGACATATGAAAATAGAGAAGATAAGTAAACAATTGGCTGAATTAACTACGAAATTGCAAGATATTGGCGATCAAGAATTAAATATTAAGGAAAAAGCGAAAGAACTGGAAAATATGTTCCAGGTATTTATTAATTATTGTATTAATAATATATATAATTACAATATACAATATAATTACTTGTATATACATATAATAATAAAGTAGTTTCACATAGGAACAAGAAAAGAAGAAAGTTGCAATGCTTAAAGAAGTAAACCGATTGCAAAACGCGAATTTGCGCGTTAGAAATCAAATAAAGAAATTAGAAGACGAGAAAAAGATTATAAGAATGCAATATCGGAATGAAACTAAGAAGGAAGAATATTTGGACAAATTGTACATCAAGGATGAAAAAATTTTTGAGGATCAGAAACAAACATTGTATCAAGTTGATTTCGAATTACAAAAGTCCGAAATGAAATTGGATAGACTAAGAGGTCATGAACGGGATAAGTCTGAAATAGAAAGAAAACAAATAAAAATTGAAGAACTACAGAGTACCTTGAACGAGAAGATGAAATTATCAAAGCTGCTGCAAAATCAAATCTCAAGTTTAGAAGTATGTCAACTTTGGGTAGCTTCATCATTAATGTAGAGAAACTAATTTTTGTTTTCACTCTGCAGTATGATATGAGAATAATGTCCAATAGTCTAACAAGTGACAACACTGAATTAGATTATCGAAGAAACAAAAGACAAGATTTAGTTCTTTTAATGGACGCAGGAGAGAAACGACTGAAAGCCGCTCAAATTAGTTACGAAGAGAAACAAGTAGAAGAAAGTGTTCTACGACTTAAAGTCTCACAGGTGGAGAAGATGATGTCCAATATTGGAAATAGCGTTTACGACTTGGAAAGATATCGACTCGAATTAGAAGCTGTAAGTTCTCATTCCAATATAATATACTAATAATTAAATAAACAACAAGCTATCTACTAATATGGTGATTGTAATTACTTAGGCAGTGAAAGAACGTAAAGCAGAAATAGCTATACAAAAAGAATCATTTATCATTGAAAAGAGAGTTGCTAGTGCTGAATGTTCAGAACTAAAAAATGCTATAGCTGAACGAAAAATACGAATAAAACAACTACAGGCAAGATATGACAATGGTATAGCTATGTTAGGCACTAATTCCGATGGTACACCGCTGAATACTACCCAATTGAAGATTCAAAATGCACAAGAAAGGTATCTTTTGCAAGAACAAGGCGATAAGTTAGATGAATCTATAACAAAAACTGAACTTGAAATACAAGCCATGGAAAATACATTACGGGTAATAAATGTTTGCAACGATAAATATAAGTTAACAACTTTATCTACGGATGAAAAAAATAAACCAGAACAAGAAGAACATAGAAAATTGGATGAGGAATTGCAAAATGTCGAGCAAAAGTTAAAACAAAAAAATCGTGAACTGCAGTTATTAACTGATAATTTACAGGTATCCTATAGTATAAGTGACATATTATATTACTTTAAGGTGTTTCAAAACATATGTATATTAATTTTTATAATGAAATGATTTCTCAACAGAAAATGCAAAATGAATATGTTCAAGTCTTAAAACAGATTGATGAAATTCAAGAACAAAAAGAAAATAAAAATCAATACATGATTGAATTAAGGCAACAAATTCGTGATCAGGAAGAAAAGATATTTAGAGCTGAAAAAAGTTTAAAGAATGTACAAAAAGCTATTCAACAAAAAAGTGTGATCACAGGAGATAAGACAGTACTTATACAAGAGGTAATTTTATGTAAATGATAAATCACAATTATCTGAGTAATAAGATTATATATAAATAATACTTGTATTTTATATAGAAAGAAGTAGAACTACACGAATTGCAAGAACAAAATTCTATCATTTTGCAAGATATTGCAGAATTTACAATTCATCATATGGAAGCAGAACCTTATATCAAAAAGCTTCTAGCTGCTAAAAATATAGATTTACCATCTATTCCATTAACTACGCAATCACCAATGTCCAGTCATTCTACAAACTCGGTAGAATACGTATCAAATAGCACAAATCGTAAAAGTGTTATTTCATCATCTAGAGAAAGTATTGGAAAAGTTGTCAACATTATTCCTGAATTTCAAAGTATGCTCATAAACAAGTAGTTTGTTATTATTCAATTGAATTTCATTAGCTGATTTATTGATACGAATATTATTTCAGCAATTCCATCAAACACTTCATCCAAAAGGATTATAAAACATGAACAACAATCTGTAAAAACAGTATACATACGTTCTTCAAAAAAATCCTTGTAATATAAGCTTTATATGTGTATTTATACGTTTTTATTATTTTCACCTTTGCATAAAATATAAAATGGTTAAAAGAAATTGAATGAAAAAATCATTTAAGCTTTAATGGAATTATATTTTATAAATGTCAATTGAAATAGTACAAAATTCGTGGCTTTTTACAATTTTTTAAAATAGTAAATATAGCCTACTGTATTTGAAATACGTGCACATTATAGTGCACTTTTAAAAATAAAATATTCCATCTGTTAAAAAAAGCTTTTAAAATAATAATAATCGAGGTTGATGAATTCTCATAATAGTTAATTTTATTTGAAATATTTTATTGATTTTAATTGATTCTTTCTCTTATCCGTAACGATCAAATATTAGTTCTGAAAATATAAACCGATTACAATCGTACTTTGCGAGCAAAAGTATTTAAGTGCAAAGTTTGCAGGCAAAATTCCATGCGAAATGGAGACCAAATCTTGGCATCGTTGTAAAGGGCAGGTCGGTCACACTAAGAGCGGACCTAACTATCCGAAACTATCGGAAACAACATAAATCGGGAGACTGTAAATTGAGATATGACTGTATCTTGGATCTTAGTTCTATTGACTTTACATTTTTAATTTATTATCACTACATTTTCACCTAGATATCGCAAAAATTCGAGTAATGGATATGTACAAGTTTGCAATTTCTTTTCCATAAAAGTAATTAAAAACGTGTGAAAATATTAAGAAGTTATTTCTCTAATTTTATTTTTCTCTCTTTCTTACACTTCTTAATAATCGGCATATATTTTTACAAAAAGATGTCAGCGTGACTTGGGTGGTCCACGGATATCATGCCAAAACGCCAATATTGATTCACGTTTTTGCCAGAGATTTGCGCTACCCCATGCTTGCCAAAACCTATCATCAAATATGAAAGAATATTCGCACATAAGAAAAAAGTAAAATGTTTTACAATTTTTTTCCACTTACATGCCAAATAACACTCCACCCAGGTGAGCTGCATGATCAACGAATTGCCAACGACAAACGGCGCCCATTACATCAAATCCCATTAGACATTTGATTGCCTATTTAAACGTATTTACAATTATAAAGATAATAATCGTCTATACATTGAATTTTCTACAATTCAATTAAAATGATTAGCGTACCGTACTGGCTGCGAATTTATACATTGGAAGAAAAATAATAGTAAGATATATATCTGGAAACTGGGTACATGTATATCCAAGAATACCCATTATTGCTCCTGACTGTATCATAAATAATCATTATTATAGCAAAATGTTAGACGATAACTGCACTGTTTGTACTCACAGCTCCCAAGGAAGGACCACGTAAGCCGAGTGCAGCTTTATACACATTACTCGTAAAGCTAGACACCACTGCACTAATCAAATAAAGTGCCACAAACTGTTCTTTACCCAAAGCTGATACAGCCAAGGAACTAAAGCTGTGCAATACATATAGATTACCAGCTAAATGTATAAATGAACTATGGGAAAATGAAGATAGCAGCATTGGCCAACATATGATACCTTAATCAAAATTATAAAAATTTCATAAATTCCTTCAGCTATGTTTGCGCTAACTTTCACAATATTTCTATGTTACTTACGAGATTCAGGATTAGTACAAAAGTATTTCAACATGACTGTCTGTAATTTAGGAATTCGCCATGCTAGGAATACTAAAATATTTAAAAAACATATAGGAGCAAATATTTTTTCTCCATCCGACAAATTCTTCCACCAAATTTCCATGTCGCGTCTCCATCCTATTTTCTGGATATAAGTAATACTTCAATAATACATAATCTGTATGATCTCATTTATGTATATATGTTTTATTATACGAACATGTATTCCTAATTGTTCATAACGGTTGATTAATCTGTACGTTCTTCCCCTGTAACTTTCATAGCCCCAAATAGTAGCAGCAATAAGAGTTGTTCCACTAAACTGACATGATGAAAACGGTGATACTTATGACACAAGAAAAAAATAAGATATGCTTGAATTATTTTAATATTTTAAAGTTTGCTATTGTTTTTTATCGCTTACCATAATCGTGAAGGTAAAGGGCTTCCACAGTTTGGATAGAGGGACATGACCTTCTTTGATAGTTTCATTTCGTAAGGTAATCCTTCTTCCCTCGTTGCCTCGAAACTTTTTGAATTGCCTAATTTGATTATATACTGGTGATGTATACAACTTGGGTTTTAGTTTCACCGATGTAAAAATGCTAGAAGTATATAGTAGAATTGTAATTGTTTAATTTGTCACATTGTTATATATAATCTGATTATAGAATAAATCAAAATATGCCTTACCATTTACATACATTGTCACCTAAATATAAAAATGGTCTGACAGCCATATCACTAATAATTTAAAAACCACGAGAAAAGACAATCAATCCACGTTCCTTTCATAAAGTTTATCTTATGTTACAGAGAACCGATTTTATAGACAAAACTGAAAAATTTTACCACACTAAACAAAGGTTAAGCACTACCAAATGATGAATTCTTTTAGCCAGAAAATAATAATGATATAAAAGATTTTTAACGAATATCCATAAATAGTAAATATTAATTTATTTTTGCCAATTGTTATAAATTAGTTGCATATTCTTATACTTGTGCATATATAACATTCATATGTGAACTATTGTTCCATTGCGACCATTGAAAATGCGGTATTATTTAGCAATGTATAAACTATTTAGAGGTAAGTATGTATATGCATAAACTGGTATAAACACATATTCTCTCTGGTATAAATAAATCATAAATCAACTTAGCATTCATGAAAACAATTCATGAAATGAATATATATTTATTTATATATATATACTTGAGTCCGCGCATGTTCTTGCGCGTCAGCCATAAAATTGATGGCGTCAGCCAATGATCGCGTGGTCGGTGAAGTACGAGTAGGGGGATTAGCCAATGAACGAGTTCCGCTGGAGTCAGATGCGCAGTAGAGTCTTAAATTTGTCGGCTAGTAAGTACATTCTTATTTGCTTAGTCTGTTGAGAAGTCGCAGTACCACGAAGCTAAAGTGTACCTAGAGGGGAAAGGGCAATTCTGTATAAATATTGATGAAAACTGTCTAACGTATATTTGATTTTATTACTCGTACAGTTTTACTTTACTCTTATTATTTTAAACAGTGCTAAGATGTTGATAATATGAAATCTGTATTTATTTCTTTACAACTTACTTTATTTTTAAAAAAAGAATAATAAGAACAATATACATATAATATATACAGTTTGATCTTCTTACTCTCACTTATTACTTCATGGTACATATTTATAAATTTCTGGATTCTGGAGCTATATTCACGACGAGTCTACTTACGGACGCATGCGTATTAGAAATTAGTTGTCGTCAAAACGTTTGGAGTTTCGCCGTTTCGCCTTTGTAAGAATGCTTTGTGCCGTAAACGTAGTGACAGTGTCGCGTTACGGTTTACGGTGTTGAGCAATTGTAAATATGTCACCATGATGGGAATATTGTATGAGAAACGGCCACTAAAACGGCCTAGACTTGGGCCGCCTGATGTATATCCTCAAGAACCCAAGCAAAAAGAAGACGAGCTCACTTCTATAAACGTGAAACATGGATTCTCTACGTTGCTTCAATTGTCTGATGAATTTGGTACTGCAAGAAATTGTAATGTCACTGCCGCCAAAGTGGGAGCATACTTCAATGGGATTCTTGCTAAAAAAGAAGAGCTTTCCACAATGCCAGACACAGGTAGAAAAAGGCAACAGATCAATCCAAAGGATAATTTTTGGCCGGTAACAGCGAGAACAAAGAATGGCATTGAAGCATGGTTTAAGGATCTCTCTGGTTGCAAACCGTTAATTGCTCTTGCGAAAAGAGCTCCAAACTTTAATAAGAAAGAAGAGATATTTATGATGTTATGCGAATATCAAGTACCAATGCTAAGGGCAGCCTGGTTTATTAAACTTAGTTCTGCTTATACAGTAGCTGTTTCTGAAGCTAAAATAAAGAAAAGACAATTGCCTGATCCAACTACAGGTAAACAAACATATTATTTAATTAATCAAGCTTTCCTTTTACAGGTCCACTCTACTTGGTCAACTTCCTCGACAATGTTTACGTCAACGCTACTTCCCCGATTTACTTTGCATGCCTCGTAACAAGTTTCCTGGTAAGAATACAGTTATAAGCTATCCGATTGAGTTGTTCCACATGCATTTTGAATGTGTGGACTTGAAAGTCTAATACCAAAATCCCAATGAGTAATCACCAATGGTTAGGCTATAAATGACCCAATCGGACAACTTCCCGCCACATTTCTTTTGAATTCCTGCCAGGAGACTTATTGCGAGGCACAGAGAGTGTATATATTGGGTTGGAACAAAAGTTCGATAGTGTTGACATAAACATTGTCGAGGAAGTTGCTATCGGTCAAATAGAATGGACTACTGCTATTAGAGTATTAGATCAATGCAAAGCATCTTTGTTAGCTTCGATTATTTCCTTTGTTTCTTTCCATAGAATGGACAGGGACTCTGATTAAGTTTTTAAAGGATCAACTATCCAAGCTACAAGAGTATTATTACATAAATATTCATGGAACAAATAGTACTAGTAATAATGGTATTACAAACAATTCTTGTAATGGTAACGGTTCTGGAAATAGCAACAGTAACAACAGTAATAACAATGTTAACAATAGTACGAGTAATAACAATGGAGTTCCTAATAATCCACCGACTACACCAAATTCTAATAATCAAACAACACCTGGTAATGCCATGAACGAGGAACATAAGTTAGCACTGAAACAATGGCATTATTGCGTGCAATTAGCGAAGTATATGTTCGAAGAAGGTTTATTAGATAGGCAGGAATTGCTACAGTGGATTTTAGAATTATTAGACAAAATTAAATCGTCTCCTTCGGAGGATGGTATTTTAAAGCTGTTGTTACCATTGGCACTGCAATATTTGGAAGAATTTGTGCAGTCTGAATTACTAGCCAGACGTTTAGCATATTTGTGTTGTCGTAAATTGGCACATATGTGTAGCAATGTGGAGACCAATGGCAATCCTCAAAGTCCGTCCATAAACAAAAATGACGTTAATAGTGGAAAAGACACTGCCACTGTTAATCAAACACCAAATCCGTTAAGTGCTGCTTTTAACGACTACTTAATATGTCCGCATCACAGAGATGTAATATATAGTTTGTCAACAATTATACAGGTAATACTAACGCAATAAGAGAAATTATTATTCTGAAAAACATGTATTCTAATTACATAATTGCTTTATAATTGTTTATCATTAGGTAATCACATTAGAGTGCCCAACAGCATTGGTATGGAACAGTGTCGGAGAAGGAAAAGCTCCTTCTGTATTGAATGGTTCCCCTTTGGACTATTTGTCTTGCCCTCCCACTGCTTTGCCATGTCCACCAGCAAGTGCGGCCAATCCAACTTTAAAGCAGTTAAAGATCGCCCAAGAAAACATTCGAGCCAGATCGCAGGCTGCAGAAGGTAAATGGTCATGCGATAAATGGCAGCAAAGCAGTGCTGGAATAACGACTACTAAAGTGTTGGCTGCTTTGGATGCTCTGGATAGGCATAGTTTCGATAGGATGGATTCTACGAACTCGTTAGATACGCTTTATGCTAAAATATTCATGTCTCCACCAAAGGACAACGCCAATGAACGCGACTCGAAAACAGAATATAATCCACAACAAGATTCTGCTGTAGTTGAAATTTTGTGCGAATGGGCTGTTAGCGCTGAACGATGGGGAGAGCATAGAGCAATGGCCGTGGCAAAATTGCTCGAGAAACGACAGAGTGAAGTAACCGGTGAAACGAATGATAACGATGATAAAGACAGTGTTTGTAGTAACGGAAATCCACCTGTGCTTCCAATTTTTCAACCATTGCTTATGAAGTTTTTGGACATGGACGCCCCGGTATTAGATAATACATCAGTTCAATCAAAAGTACAGTTCACGAATTTGGTTCACTTATTTTCAGAATTAATTAGGCACGATGTATTTTCACACGACGCATATATGTGCACTCTCATTTCTAGAGGAGATCTTATACAAGGTATATACATACAATATATATACATGTAACTAGACTGCAGATCTTTATGCAAAATAAAAAAATGTTTACATTGATTGCAAGACAGAGAATCGAAATAAAAATTTCTTTCTTCTTTTAATTATCTGATTAAGCTGAAACTAATACACTGATGTCTTTAAATCTTTTTAATATGCCCACTGCTTTAAATTGTGCTTACCCATTTCTGTCATAAATGCATCAAATCCGCAGTCTATATATGTATAACAAACGTTTTGATACTTGGTTTGTTTGGAAATATTCATTTTATGGAATTGTTGACTCGATAAACGCTTTTAATTAGGTCCCGCAGCAAGCAAGCCTGGAACACCCAGTAATCGAGAACCAATCGACGAAGATAGTTTGTTTCCGGGGATAGATTTGAAGCCGGCAAAGTTAGAAGTACCAGATCATGGGAGAACAATGGATTACGATGATAGTAAGATTGATGATGATTTGGATAAAATATTGCAACACATTAAAGAGGACCAACAGAATAGTATGGATGCTCCCGATAGTCCTAAAGAAGATGCATTAGCCGGGCATAGTACACAGGAAGGACTAGATTCGAAGATACCATCCAGTCATAGTAGACATTTGTTGTATACAACGCATTTTCCGTTACCACAGGTAGTAATTTCATGTTTTTTCTCTTTAGAAATCGTATATAACTTCGATGATAACCATAAGGATGTGTTTGAAGGATGAAACATGCAGCCAACACGATTGCAATCAACGACATGTGCTACTTTATGGAGTGGGACGAGTTAGAGATGACGCTAGGCACGTTGTCAAAAAGATGACAAAAGAGGTGTGCAAACTATTTGGAAAAAAGTTTAGCATTGACGTCGCGGAAGGCGGAAAAGTGAAGAAACATTCCCGCAGCGAGTTCAATTTCGAGGCGATCACACTGAAATTTCAAAACTTGAGTTATTTTGATCAGCATGTGGTGACCTGGCAGTGTGCGACTCAAGTGATTGAAATGTTAAACTCGTTTGCACTAGCTGGATCATCTTATTTACCGGTGCAAGAACATGTAGCCTTTCTCTTCGATCTAATGGAGCTAGCACTAAATATATATGGTTTGATCGATGTTTGTATTCAAATTCTAAAAGAACTCCCCGAAGTTGAGACACAATTAACTGCAAAAAATAGTCAACTCGTTCGAAGTTATACCACGAGTTTGAGTCTCTATGTTGTAGGTGTGTTAAGGAGATACCACTGTTGTTTATTATGTACGTATAGCTTTTAAAAGTGACATTACATCATCGAATTCGACTTGTTCAAGCAATGTTATAATTGTATAATTTCATTTCAGTATCTCCGGAACAAACAACAGCTGTATTCGATTTACTGTGTAAAATTGTAAAGCATGTATCGAATCCTAGTGATTGTAGCTCCGCCGAAAGATGCGTGTTGGCACATCTCTACGATTTATATTCATCTTGTTCATTACTAAAGACTAAACCACACGGGGTGGAAGCTTTCAGTAATGCCTATCCAAAGATTCGAACTGCTCTTTATAGCACGTTGCAACCAACTACATCGAGTCACGTGTACAATTCTCAATTCATGGTAGACGTTTTTACTAGCCCAAAACGTGGTGGAAAGATCGAACCTCAATGGGCTAGACAATTGAACGAGACACCAGCGAATCGTTACAGTTTCGTTTGCAACGCAATCGTTGCAGTTTGCAGCGAAACGGACAATGACAAATTGAACGATATCGCGATAACTTGCGCTGAATTGACTGCTTGCTGCAATGCGCTAAACGCCGAGTGGCTTGGAGTCCTGATGGCGCTCTGTTGCTCATCAAACAGTTCTGCCTTCTATATTGACGTTCTAAATCAAGTTGATGTGCAAGACTTGAGCATACATAATTCCCTCGCTGTATTTACATCGATTTTAATTGGTAAATATTTTCTTTATACATTAGGGTGGCTCTTATTTTCGACTTTTGAATTTCTTTTGTGGCACCCCCATAGTTGTTCCAAATAATTAAAAATAGATCTGTGTCAATTATATGCGTTGTGAAAGTTTCATCGAAAACGGCAAACATTGAAAGATGTGAAAATCCTTAGATTAATTGCAGTTAGAGACCGAAAATCGTGAAAAACTCCAATTTTTATCATCTTTAAACGTTTGTAGCTCATTGCAACGTCGACCGATTTTGATGAAATTTTCAGAATATGTTTAATTCATACAGCTCTACGAAACCTGTTTTGGTTTCTAAATTTTCCATTTAGGTCCACATAAAAAAGTTGCAAAATACAACTTTTAGTATTTTCTCTACAATTCCGATAACTTGAAATTTTTTAAAATTTTGTTCGCATTGTGTAGCAAACCAGTTATTCTAACTTCTCAAAAAAAGTTCGAATCGTATCGTCCAATATTAAAAAAGTTGTCGTATTTTTAAGAGTGCCCGAATATTAGTTCGAGAGAGTCACTGCTTTCTATTTCTAAATACTTTCTATTTTAACATTAAACTTTATTTTTTACAGCAAGACACTGTTTTTCGCTAGAGGATTTTGTCGTTCATATCGCACTGCCGTCTTTAGTTAAAGCTTGTAACGAGGGTCGTGGGGATGCGGACATGGAAGCTGAAGCTGGAGCACGTCTAACATGTCACTTGCTTTTGCGACTTTTTAAAACAGTCGAGTGCCCGCAGCCAGCTCTCTACTCAGTGAGCACAAGTCCTCACCCATTGCCAAATGGAAACTCTAGGGGTTACAGTATCAAATTAAGTTGTGACAGACACTTGTTAGCAGCTGCTCATAACAACATTAGGGTCGGACCAGTCTTAGCAGTGCTCAAAGCTATACTCGTAGTTGCCGACGCAACTGCTGGCAAACAACCACCAAAGAAACCAGACGTACCGATGAATCATTCGAGCAAAGCCGGTGGACCAGCTAGCGTGGGAGTTGGTGTTGGTGTTAGTACAGGTGGACCAAACGAATTATCTATTAGTCATATCCTCGGCACCAGCGACATTCTAGGCGGTGGTGATGATTTAGGACTCGATTTAGCTATGTCATCGTCTAGCAGTAGCGCTGGCATAACCACAGAAAATGTTAAAGGATTGTCAGATTTCGCGCAACATGTGCTAAGACAAATTTGTAGCCAGGAATGGGTTTTGGAAAGATGTTTACAGAATCCCGAAGAACTTTGCCATCCGGACATGTTATTAGACAATATGTTAACTCCTCGTCAAGCTCAAAGTCTACTTCATATGATTTGCTATCCAGACACTTCTACCGATGCATTTATCGACCAGAAAACCCACATCACCAATATTTTAGAGAATTTGGAACAATGGAGTCTGAGAATGTCCTGGCTTGATTTACAGCTTATGTACAAACAGTTTCCTCCAGGATCGAATGATCTTTCCCAGTGGTTGGATACAGTTGCTAAAGCTGCAATCGATGTATTTCAATTAAACACTGTGTCGAATAAACCTGACAAACGATCTGGATCTATATGGTTAGTCGCTCCGTTGGTTTCGAAACTGCCGAGTGCTGTACAAGGCAGAGTTCTTAAAGTAGCCGGCCAAGTATTAGAATCCGGTAATTGGTCAAAAACAGCAGCCGGTCGTGAAAGAGGTAGATCGAAGTCGCCGTCTCTTTTCAATCACCAGCCGTTTCTTTCGTTGGTTCTCACTTGTTTGAAAGGTCAAGATGATCAAAGAGAAGGTTTGTTGATGTCATTGCACTCACAACTCTCACAATTTCTGAATATTAGTAAAGAAGAGAAGAACTTCGCTACCGAAGATCCAAAAACGAGAGAGGTGTTGCAGGATGCGCTTCAGCTAAGGTTCAGTCTCGTTGGTGGCGTTTTCGATAGCATTCAAAGGAACACCACCGTTACCACAGACTGGGCCATTCTGTTAGTCCAATTAGTTAGCTACGGTGTTATAGACTTAAGTAACAATTCGGAATTATTTACAACTGTCATAGACATGTTGGCAACTCTGATACATTCTACACTTGTTTCCGATTCGCAATCCGAGAAAGACGAGAATAAGAAACATTATCAAAATCTAATGAAAAAGTTGAAAAAAGAGCTAGGCGATCGAAATTCTCAAAGCATTCGGTATGTCAGACAATTGCTACCTCTGCCGAAACTGACAATGGAAGTTATTAACTGTGAACCTGTTGGTTCTTTAACAGACACGAAAGGCAACAAGATAGCTGGCTTCGACAGCATCGATAAGAAACAGGTATGCTCAAATAAATTTAAAACAATTGAGTTTTTATTTCAATTCACTATCTTCTACTAGGGTCTTCAAGTGTGCGATTCACAAAGAGTGTCAGCATGGGAAGTACTAGAAGGTCACAAAAATCCAGCACCAATATCTTGGGCTTGGTTTAGAGCAGTGAAATTAGAACGTAAACCTTTAACGTACCAGAATGCTCACAAACTTTTAAGATACCATACTCACAGCCAAATCAGGCTGCCTAGCCACTACTTGGATCCACCACCATTGCCTCCGGAAGATCTAGAACCAGATAAGAAGGAATCTGAACCCGGCAAAGCCGATACTCCCGTGAGCATTGATTCTCCTGGAAGAGTAGCAAGCGGCGTTGGTGGTAGCGGTATCGGTAGCGCTGCCACCAACGGTAAAGGAAAAGCTATGAAGACCAGAAGACACAGAAAGAATAAAGGACCAGCGACACCGACTGCCCCAGTATCGCAACAAATTCAGGTTTATTTACATTTTAATGTTTTAATCATGCTTATAAGTACTAATATACTTGGATAAGCAATTTAGCGAAACTACACAGACAAATTAGAGGCGAACGTTCAGCAGAGTATCATAACTAGACAGCGGATCTTTATGCAAAATAAAAATTTTCCACCTGAATAGGAACAAACTGGAGTGAAATAGAAATTTTTTTTAAGTTGGTTTATTTAATTTACATCAACATCTCGAAATAGAAATAGAATAGAAATTTATTTTCTCTCTTAATATGGTTAATAGGTTGAAAATAATATAACAGTATTTTTCAATTCTTCTAATATTTTTGTTGCTTTAAATTACAGCTACTCATTTTTGTTATAAATGCATAAAATTCGTTATCTAATAATAAAGATAACCGGTTTTGAGTCCCTGGTTTCAACTTTTTATTTTCTCTAATAACTTTTCATACATTATACAGCAAGCACCAAACCAATTACAACAAATGGCCTTTGGAAATCAACAAGTACCTGTCACCCAACAACCTGGAATGTTTACCGGTCAGCCACCACAGCATCAGCAGCAGTGGTACGCGAATCAGCAAACTCATGCACCAGCCCAACCATATGGATACGGACAACAGTTACCGCCAACCCCAGTAGGACAGAGATACGACAGACCGGGCATGAACAATCAGTCGAAACAAGCGCTTTCTCATATGCTGCGTTTACGATTGCCGTCCAATCAATTGATGAGTTCCCAACAGCAACCGAATGCTACACCCGTTGGTGGACCTGGAGCTTTCCAGGGGATGCAAAGACAGCAATTCATTAGGCAACAACTAAGAGCTCAACATGGAGCTCCTAATATGAATCCACAACAAGGAATGTTTGCTTCGCAACAGCCACAACAACAGCAACCACAGCAACAAGGGATTTACTCTGGAATGCAACAAGGTAATTAATTAACATTAGATAACAGAGCTGTGCGAGAACCTGAAAATGTTGGGTACCTGATATGGTCAGGACGGGTCGAGACGAGTCAGGTTCTTAAAATTTTCTGGGAATCTGGACAATATGACTCTCGCTTAAACGTAATATTTATCGAAAAATGTTTAATACCTCTAGAAAGTACACTTTTTAAACTACTTGTAAAGGTTAGAAGAAGGTAAAGAAAGATCCTGATTTTTCCAATTTATGGTTTATAACACGTTTGCTTCTTAAGAGGGTAGACTCGTTTTTCCAGGATTTCCTTTTCATTTCTCGATAATGCATGCGATGGGGTTTTTCAATAGTCAAAAGCGGTAGATAAAAGATCAATCTAGACCGCAATCGCCCTCAAAAGTACTATTTTTACATTTACGAGGCGTAATTTCCATTATTTGGCAGCATGTAGAAGTCGCAGCTCTATGAAAATAGTTACATGCACAGATGTATGCTTCCGAATATAGCAAATGACGCTTCTTAAACGTAAAAATAGGACTTTTGAGGGTGATCACGACCTAAATCGATCTTTTATCTAGCCCTTTGGCTACTGAACAAACCCTACCTTTGCATTATCGAGAAATGAGAAGCCGCATCCCGCACCCTTGCAATTCTGAAAAAAACTAATCTACCCCCTTAACTAATTAGCGGTTTGATATTCCTGGTATATTCACTTATTCTATGTACTATATTTTGTCCTACAGGAATGAATCAAAACTATGCAGGATACGGTGGTCAACAAATGATTCCGCAACAACAACCACAGCAACAGCAACAACAAGCACCTCAACAGGCGCAACAGCAGCAACTACTGCAACAGCAACAACAAGGTCTGATGAATCAACAACAGAATATGATGTTCACTAATCAACAACAAATGATGGGACCGCAACGTGCGCAAGAATATATGCCGCAACAACGTATGCAACCTGGAGCTGCTAGGCCGCCTTATCTTCAGGTACGTAGAACAACATAAAAATAAACGTAGTCTGTATTGGAACTAATAACTGTGAGTAAATACCGAAAATATTCTTATTTGAAATAGGCTCCAAATGTTACAATGAACACAATGGGTCCAATGGGAGGTGGTGTCCAAAATCAACCAGCTCCACCATATAGACAAACCAGTGGAAAACCTGGCGCGGTTGGAGTAACTGGGGTAGGCACTGCGAATGTTGGATTGCAGCAAAATCAACAATTCCAACAAGTAAGATATTGTACTTATATGTATCTTCAAAGATAAAAGTAATGGTGTTATATTTAGATAGCGGATCTTTATGCAAAAATCAAAATTCTAAATCTACCTGAATTACAATAACAAGCTGGAGTAAAATAGATATTTATATTCTTTCTTAACACTAGGTTTGCGGAGGTTCATTTTATAAACATAATAAGAATGTGTTTATCCAAATTTTTGGCCATTTTCCAATAGTATATACCCGAAAAAAAATAAATTTGGTAAACAATTCCTCAGGGAAGCATCTTTACAATCTTAATAATTGCAAATTATGAGAGTACACTCGTTTTTCCAGGATTGCAAGGGTGCGGGATGCGCGTTCTCATTTCTCGATAATACAAAAACAGGGTTTTTCAGTAGTCAAAAACGCTGGATTAAAGATCGATCTAGGGCGCTATCGCCCTCAAAAGTCCTATTTTTTCATTTACGAGGCGTAATTTGAAACATAAAAGTCGTTGCACACTAGACCGCACCGCCGCCTGACCAGCACCGCACCACCGATGGCGTTTTGGGCTTTTTCTATGTAGCGGCGCTAGGTATTTATTCGTATGTTTATTCAATAACACGAGAAGTTACCTGGGAAATGGCAAAAAGTAATAGAACAGAATGGAAAATATGTTACTGAATAAATCTATGAATAAATATCTGATTTTTAGCTATCAATTTTAATTTGCAAACGCTATGATCTTTCGTTCCAACCCAATACGAAAAGATAGAAATAATTGTGGTGGTTTGAATTATAGCAGCAGGCAATCAATCAACAACGCATGAGACAACAGATGCTTGCAATGCAACAACAACAACAGCAAGCACAGCAACAACAACAAGCGCAGCAGCAACAACAACAAGGCAATGCCGGAGGGCAACAGCCGACACCTCAATTAGTGACGCATTTGCAACGACACTTAAGCCAACCACCACAACATTATCAGCATCAACCGCCGCCTTATTAGTAGTTTAATATGTACATAAATTAATTGATACATTGTACAAGAACAATTTCTATGAAGTGTGTACATCTGGATTGCAAGAGTTTAAGTAACTTAATTTGTGGTATGAATGTGTAAAGCGTGCCATGCCAAAGGCAATAAAAATGGAAACAATTTCAGACATTGAATTTGATTTCCTATGCATTTCACTTTCCCAAGAAATTATAATGTAACCAGCATGAAATATAATCCATGTCGATTTGTTGAAATAATTGTATAGTTCCTGTACCTGAAAACAAAATAAACTGACAGCAAAAGACTTTTACATACAAAATCAAGCGAGAACAGCTTAAATTTTCTATTTGAACGTTTCCATCTGGAACACTGAAAATTATAGTTTCATTATATTTTTACAATAATACAGCGACCAGCATAAATGATCGGACACTTTTTACAATAGAATGACTGTATCAAACGACTCGAGTTTTTGTTTACTTTAGACATACTATTATACTTATTTCATTCTTTTACCAAATAAGAAAATGAAAATTTAACATTATCTCCTTTAATTTTATATGTAAAAAGTACTTTAAAAAATATGTAAAACAATTTGGAGTTTTGAATTTGAATTCGAGATAACAATCGATATATCGAGGTTTTCATCATTCATATTTGAAGATCGATATGTATACAAAGCCATCGATGCTTATCTAATAATGAATTTTCATATTGTTCGTTAGTCTAGGATAAAAAATATTTTTATCTTTTAGTAGTTTTATCGGATTTTTGCAATATTTGTCGAGTAAAACGATTACAACTGTATGAATACAAACCCCGAAATTTCGCTACCGAGAATTATATCGATAGTAAATAGTGTCTATACCTCATCACCGACCAGATACTATTAATAGTATCACCGACGAGATACTATTAAAGACTGCCAGCCCCTGTGTTATTCAGCGGGACGGATAACCGGGCGCGACGGGCGCGGGGATAACGTGGAGCTTACAGTGATCTGAAATACCAATCGCTAAAAGTTCTACCACCGACGAGATACTCGTCAAGTAGAAGAAGAATGATGTACTATAGAATGCTCACATTACCCAATCTGTAATTGCCTTATAACACTATCATCGACGAGATCCTATCTCGTCTCTTTATCTAAATACAACCAGACGATATATGACATTGTTCACGCCCGGGGCGAACCAGCTTGAATAATACATACATTTTGTTCTGAAGGAAGGTGAAATTGCAAAACGTTATGGAAGACAATAGGTATAGGAATAGAATTTATTAAAAATCAAAATATGTATTAAATGTGCAGCTATTAGCTCGGTATTATCCTTTATTCATAAGACACTATAAGTTCTTACAAATAGAGGATAATACCGATTGCCCAGGTCTCACCACGAGGAGGTTGCTGCACAAGAGACCCGAAAGGGAGTCAGAACGAATGCAATATTCCTTCTGGCTCCCTTTCTTACAACGACGGACTTATACTAAATTACGCAACTATGTCGAGTAATTATTGCGGATCAAAAGGTGTGAATCGGAGAAGAAGTCTCCGATCCACGGGGGTACAAAGGCGAATCAGGCAGAAGGCTCTGATTCTTTCAAAGAGACAAACTAAAGCAAACCAGGGCAGAAGGCTCTGGTTCGAAGGTGACGCGGCGCGTACAATGCTTGCAACCCAGTTCCGGCCAGAGCCGATACCCGACGTGTCCTCACCAAGAGAAATGGACAGTGAGAAGTGTTCAAACGATATCCCATTTCTCTACCAACTACCTGTCCCCAAACAATACAAATTGTGGGGAACGCGGGTAGGATGACGAATAGAGAGGACACTGTAGCATGGCTACACGAATGAACAGGTCTCAATGAGCCACGTCTCTCAATGTATCGACGCCGAATACCGGCTCCAACCGGTCTGGTATACACAAGCAAGGTCCGACACAGCAGAAGGCTGTGTCGGAGTCAAAAATACGGGTCGAGTAAAGTGACGTTATGGCAATAATTACTCGACATATTTACAACGAAGACATCCCAGATAGCACAAAGACATCTTAAAGTACGCCTAAAAGTTGCCTGACGCAAGACGTAACGTACATCTTTAAGTCGTACGTTGCGTCTGTGGCACGTCGTTTTCACGTCTTTTCCACGTACTGTGTACAACTTTAACAGGTCTTTGTTACAAAACTGTGCGACTTAAAGTCGTCTCTCACAGGTCTTTTCGACATCTTTAAGATGTCGCTTTAAGATGCAAAAAAGTTGCCTTTTTGGACATCTGAAAAGACGTACAAAATCTTCAAATTTAAGAAAAAATTAGAATCTATATATATATTATATATATTACTACTTTCATGTACTACTTGAGAGAGAATATTCCATTTTGTCTCTTCGAAAAAACCTTATTACAATTTAGTTTTTATGCAGCATACTCTGGGCGGGAATCGAACTCGGGCCTACCATTTAACTTCATGATGGTTTCCTCGCTGAGCCATGCGAACCTTTACTGTTAGATTCATTACTTTTTATTCTTATACGCTCAAATCATATCAAATCAGTATATTAACGATTAAGAGATATACATATTTTCGTAAGTACTTCAATCGTTTCTGCCGTGAAAACGGCGTTGCGAAAGAGGCAACTTTTACACATCCATAAAGGCACCTCTGCTGGGACGACGTTTTCACGTTCGAAGGCAGGTGCCTTTTATGCATCTCATTTCTAACCTGAAAACGGCGTACCGAAAGAGGCAACTTTTACGCGTCCTTAAAGGCACCTCTGCTGGGACGACGTTTTCACGTTCGAAGGCAGGTGCCTTTTATGCATCTCATTTCTAACGTGAAAACGGCGTCCCAGCAGAGGTGCCTTTATGGACGCCTAAAATGCGTCTTACTGAGACGTGAGACGTAAAGATGTAGACCGGACATGAAAACGGCAACTTAAAGTCGTCCTGTGCTATCTGGGATACGAGCTTAAAAATTAACGCACGCAAGCCGAGCAATTATTGTGGACAAAATACTAAATCGCAAAAGAGGGAAGAATCAAAGCAGAAGGCTTTGATTCGCAAAAAAGAAACATGAGCCTGAGCAGAAGGCTCTGGTTCGGAGATGACGCTAAGACAATAATTGCTCGGCAAATAATACTAACTTAAGAATATGCCGCAGTCTTCTTCATTTATCCTCTTCTTGGTGTGTCCTCTTCTCGGTATGTTCTCTTCTTGGTTTGCCCTTATCTCGGGGTGTCCCCTTCTTGATGTGTCCTCTCCTTGGTGTGTCCTCTTCTTGGTGTGTGCCCTACTTCGTGTATTCTACCTAAAACAGACTGATAACGATTAGACATATAAATACATATAACCCCGCACACGAGTACAAGCCTAATATCCGCTCGCGAAAGCAAACCTAAGACAAGATCACGAGAGCCAAGCTAATCCCGCACACGAGTGCGAATCTAACCAGCTCACGAGAGCCAACCTAATACCAGCTCAAGAGAGCCAACAATACCAGCTCACGAGAGCCAAACCTAAGACCAGCTCACGAGAGCCAAGCTAACCCCGCACACGAGTGCGAATCCAATCAGGTCACGAGAATCAACCTAATAGCAGCTCACGAGAGCCTACCTAATACTAGCTCACAAGAGCAAACCTAATACCAGCTCACGAGAGCCAACAATACCAGCTCACGAGAGCCCAACTAAACCAGCACACGAGTGCGAATCTAACCAGCTCACGAGAGCCAAAGCTAACCCCGCACACGGGTGCGGCCTATAGGCGATTCGGGTAGCCCCGGGGTCGCTACACCCCGTACTCACTCACGGCCCCATCCGTGAGTGAGCCCCTGGGGGAACTCAATCGGAGAAATAACAATTTCAGACATGATATACAAATTTTCAGAAGAGGGACTTGTGAAAGTTCCGAACCGAACAATTGGAAATTCCGAAATAAAAATTATCGAGATCACTGATGGAATAAGTACTTCGATATACTGAATTTAAGATGGGCCAAGGGTAAACGAAGAAAGCATTGTTGTACCCTTGGCCGACAGCAAGCTACCTGAAAGTAAATTCGTATACAATTTAATGAAATATATTTTTATATGTCGCTAGTCTTATATTCTACTACATATCTTATCGAATATTATAAATGTGCAATGTGCAGCTATTAGCTCGGTATTATCCTTTATTCATAAGACACTAGAAGTTCTTATAAATAGAGGATAATACCGATTGCCCAGGTCTCACCACGAGGAGGTTGCTGCGCAAGAGACCCGAATGAGAGTCGGAACGAATGCAATATTCCTTCTGGCTCCCTTTCTGACAACGACGGACTTGCACTAAATTACGCAGATATGTCGAGAAATTATTGCGGGGCAAAAGCTGTGAATCGGAGAAGAAGTCTCCGATCCACGGGGGTACAAAAGCGAATCAGGCAGAAGGCTCTGATTCTTTCAAAGTGAGAAACAAGAGCGAACCAGAGCAGAAGGCCCTGGTGCGAGGGTGACGCGCGAATGGCCAAGAGGAACTCAAGCTGCAATACCCATTTCTCCCAACCACTTGCCGCCAGAGACGGACATGAGTGGAATAAATTTACAGAGGAGAGGTTTTACATGAGCGAGCCACATCTCTTAAAGCCTCCCCCCATTAATATAATCTACCGCGAACTCCCGTACCAGCCGGTCTGGTACAAACTACATACGAGCAAGGTCCGACACAGCAGACGGCTGTGTCGGAATCAAGAAAACGAGCAAAGTGAAGTTACGGCAATAATTACTCGACACATTTACAACGATGGTATACAATCTTAATATGTAGACCAAATATAACTAACATAAAAATACACTGTAATCATCTTCCTCTTCGTTGGTGGGTCCTCTTCATTCGATGTGTCGTCTTCGTTAGCAGCCGGCTGTTGTAATCTAGCTGAAACAGACTAATCGTATTTAGAAACAATGCTGTTGAATACAGAATTAAATCACGCACACGAGTGCGAATGTAACCAGCTTACGAGAACAAATATAAACCCGCACGTAAGCGCAAACCTAACCATGCACATGAGCGCGAATACAACGTGTCCACAAGAGCAATTATAATTTATAATCCTGCACATGAGTGCGAATACAACCAGCGAACCAGTTCACAAGAGCAATTATAATCCTACACATGAGTGCGAATACAATCAGCGAACCAGTTCACAAGAACAATTGTAATCCTGCACATGAGTGCGAATACAACCAGAGAACCAGTTCACAAGAACAATTGTAATCCTGCACATATGAGTGCGAACACAACCAGAGAACGAGCTCATGAGAGCAATTGTAACTCCGCACAGAAGTGCGAATACAACCGGCGAACCAGCTCGTAAGAATAATTATAACTCCGCACACGAGTGCGAAAACAACCAGCGGAGCAGAGCACAAGAGCAATTATAATCCTACACATGAGTGCGAATACAACCAACGAACCAGTTCACAAGAACAATTGTAATCCTGCACATGAGTGCGAATACAACCAGAGTACGAGCTCATGAGAGCAATTGTAACTCCGCACAGAAGTGTGAATACAACCGGCGAACCAGCTCGTAAGAATAATTATAACTCTGCACACGAGTGCGAAAACAACCAGCGAAGCAGAGCACAAGGGCAATTATAACCCCGCACACGAGTGGGGCGCTCAAAATATAAAGGCTATAGCCGGGTTTGGTAGTGAAATTCGCCCCCGGCGGTATTTTAATCGGGCTTGGACCATTCGATAGCCTACCCAAAAAGACCCCTCTCTGCCAAGTTTCAGCCCCCTATCTCATCTGTAAGGGTAGTTATTGAGAAAAAACGAAAATCCAGTTTTTGGCCCATTTTCCCTATTTATTGACAATTAAAAATTCTGAAAAAAATCTGGCACATTTCGGATATCGAGCCACATATTAGGTATCATTTCCAGATTTTTCTGCTGCAAGCTCTGCTTGTGAAAAATGAAAAACACGAAAAAAATCGAAAAAATGCAGGTTTTATATAGAAATCTAAAAGGTGCTACTCCAGATTTAATTTAGCAATGAGGTATTACCGTAAGTATTATGCTCAATTTTTTTCAGATTTTTGTGAGTGGTGCGTCATAGTTAAAAAAAATAAAAACCGCTTTTTCGGCGTTTTTCCTAAGTTGTACTTATATTCCCACAATCATAAAAATATATTATGTCATATTAAACATTCCTACGTTCAGAAAAACATCTCCCAGACTTTAAAACTTGCCTAATACGAAAAACGAAAATACTACTATGTACGGTATATTCGAATATTTCGAAGTTGATTCCAACGGCGCCGGTTGGTGCAGCGGCTATGGTCTCCGACTGCGGAACCGCTGAAGACTTTTTGGGCCGGGTACGAATCTCGGTCAAGTCAATTTTTTTTTTTCGTTAATCACATGCTTTTTTCGCTTACTAACCATATGATTGTTGATAAACCATTGTAAAAACATTTTTTAACTATGTTTAGACTATTTTATAATAATTTTTCGGAAAAATATTTTTGGAGTACTTTTGATCTCTAGTCATTTGCGGACTGTATTACTGCTCTACATAACATATTTTACGTGGAATTGTGCATCGTTTGTGTATCCTGTAAATAAGATTGTTTAATTTCGTGACACAAAATGTACACCTGAAGTATTATTAGGAATACTTATCTTTAATAATTGTAGGGGGTTGGTATGCGGTGGAATCGTCTAAGGCGGTTTCAGTCTTCATCGCTATCTTCATCAATTGTCGGTGTTATTTGATCAGTATCAAAAATCTTAATGAGTATCTCTGCTGGCCGAACTATGTCTGTATCGTATCGAGCATAAGATAAATAATAAATAATAGCAACAACATGCGAGCAACATCCAATAGTGCGATTCCCATTGGCACATTCACAACAATACCGTTTTATACCCGAATAACCAGTTGAGTTTGGTATATAATCTATGTAACATTTATACGTTTTCCGGCTAATATGTCGCGATTTTACTTCGAATTTAACAATATTATTATTTTCTATTAAATAACGGACGTTAATACGATTATCATGTTCATCCATTATTTCGGCCAAATATGAAATAGCTTGCGATAATTGATACGATCCTGTAAAAAGGATCTTTAAATCGTTTTCTGTCATTTCCGGAAAGTCCAGAATTTCTGTCGAAGATATGGTTTTAAATGGCTTTTTTCGGCGGTTCCAGTGTTGTGCTTCCACTTGCTGTGCTAAACTATTTATTAATTTATCTTCACTCAATATTCGGTTAGTGACTTCATCGAAAAGTATTAACTCTCCAAAAATATTTTTCCGAAAAATTATTATAAAATAGTCTAAACATAGTTAAAAAATGTTTTTACAATGGTTTATCAACAATCATATGGTTAGTAAGCGAAAAAAGCATCTGATTAACGAAAAAAAAAATTGACTTGACCGAGATTCGTACCCGGCCCAAAAAGTCTTCAGCGGTTCCGCAGTCGGAGACCATAGCCGCTGCACCAACCGGCGCCGTTGGAATCAACTTCGAAATATTCGAATATACCGTACATAGTAGTATTTTCGTTTTTCGTATTAGGCAAGTTTTAAAGTCTGGGAGATGTTTTTCTGAACGTAGGAATGTTTAATATGACATAATATATTTTTATGATTGTGGGAATATAAGTACAACTTAGGAAAAACGCCGAAAAAGCGGTTTTTATTTTTTTTAACTATGACGCACCACTCACAAAAATCTGAAAAAAATTGAGCATAATACTTACGGTAATACCTCATTGCTAAATTAAATCTGGAGTAGCACCTTTTAGATTTCTATATAAAACCTGCATTTTTTCGATTTTTTTCGTGTTTTTCATTTTTCACAAGCAGAGCTTGCAGCAGAAAAATCTGGAAATGATACCTAATATGTGGCTCGATATCCGAAATGTGCCAGATTTTTTTCAGAATTTTTAATTGTCAATAAATAGGGAAAATGGGCCAAAAACTGGATTTTCGTTTTTTCTCAATAACTACCCTTACAGATGAGATAGGGGGCTGAAACTTGGCAGAGAGGGGTCTTTTTGGGTAGGCTATCGAATGGTCCAAGCCCGATTAAAATACCGCCGGGGGCGAATTTCACTACCAAACCCGGCTATAGCCTTTGATGAAGAATAAAATTGATATATTTGAAGAAGGCTCAATACCGAAAGTCTCGAAAATTTCAATTAGTATGAAGGACATGGTATTCGTTGAATTGAATTGAAAAATATTAGTAACCAAACTTACCATTGATCGTTGAATGAAGAGTTGAAGGTAGGCCAGAGTAGCTGTAGATGACCCCTTGTCCACCTCTGGTCCACCTCTGGTAAGTCGGCCCGACTGCGCCCGACTGACTGACTGACGCCAGTGATGGGATATTCGTGGGCCGTGGGCCGCTCCCCTGACGTGCTGGTTTCCCCTTCCCTGACGTACCGTCGTATCCGTGTCGACCGCGCATGCCTGTGTTGGTGCCTGCTCGATTGCACGCGCGCTACACACACCAGCGTACCTCTACTCTGTCTGTGTAAACTACCTGCTCGGCTGATCGACGCTGAAGCGACCCTTCGGTTTTCACGTTTCCGAAGTTTCGAAAGCATGAGGCGAAAAGTCGGAATCTGGAGACGGCGCGTATTTGAATCCCGGCACAGCGCGGCGCGACGCGGCGCACATTTTGCTATAACTTTTGATCTAAAAGAGATACCGTAGAGAAATTTGGACTAAATTTTTGTTGAAAAATTGGGTTTAATGATGTAAAGAGAATAATATTTTCTATTTTTTAAATAATGTTTTCGTTGATTCTTAAGGTATATCCGGATAAGATGGTCAAAAGTATCCATCCAAATTGATTTTTAGTCACGTCATGTTCAACAGAAAATTATGAAAAAAATCATGAATATTCTACCTAATAGCATACGCAACTGAGATTTTTTTCAAAATTTTTGGTTGCAAAATCGATTTGTAAACAAATCGGAAAACATAAAATTGCCGATTTTATATCAGTCTTCAGTTGACCACATCTATATTATTACGTTAGTTGTGTCTCATCATGATTATTAATGTGTATTTTTTTCAGATTTTTCGGATTATGGAAACATGTTTTAAAAAATTGAAAACCTCCAAACATTCGGAGAAAATGCATATTTTGTATTGAAGTTTTAGAGACACCAGTTTTATAAAAATTCAGTACTTAGATATTATTGAAGTAATTGTTCTTAAGTTTTTTATAATTATTAAGAGATTGCATAATCGTTCAAATAACAGTCATACGGCCGGGAATCTTCTGGCCCCGAATCGAATCCCGCACCTAATAATTTTTTTTTCATTAAATACTTATTGCTTTGAGTTTTAATGAAAAGTTTAACCAAAAATCCATTTTTTAATTGTCTACATTTATTTTCAACTTAAAAGATTGATGCAGTTCGCGCTGTCGACTTTCGCTGTCCACTTTCTGTAATTGAAAAAAAAGAAACAATTTAAGTTATGATTGCGAAGTGCAGAATGGTTTCGCGGTATGTATTCGAAAATTCCGCTACAGGTGGTCCCCTGCGTTCCTATATTCGAAGAAGAAACAAACATAATTAGAATCATAATTCTAATTGCAATATTATAGAACACAATATTAACACAACGTATACTTATCTCATCTATTCATCGATGAGATTAATTCTTGAGCAAAATAAATGCCTTATATTATATAAAAAACCAATGGTCGAATTTATCATTCGACAATATGTGGATAGACAAGAAAACGCGGAACAAGTTCTTCGTTTCACGAACTTGCGTCGGCTGTGCAGCATTGTCAGACGTTTGCCGCATTCAAATGCCGAGGCCGAAAGGATATTCTCATTGACTCCCGATATCAAGACGAAAAAAAGGAATAAAATAACCCATTCTAGTCTAATTCTAGTATAGTCACACCATGTCTATCGACGATAGACATTTACCTCTAATGACATCAAGCAATTTGTATGCAAGTTCGTCGCGTACGCAAAATTTGTAGTATTGTAGATCGTTTAATCTTTATTTCTTATTTTGGCGGGTACGCTATTTCGTTAAACAACCACAAATGTATAGCTATCCTCTATAACTTTTCTCTCTTATTGAGATATTAATAAACAAAGTTTTTTCATAAACATTAGTATAAATATGCTATTGTAGAGAAATTGTACAACGAATAATATCCTGGTGTAGTAGCAACATGCTAGACTTACAACCCGCTGGGCTAGGGTTCGATTCCTGTCCGACGAAAATATTTTGTTACTTATTTATTTATATTATCTATTCGCTGTGTAACATTGACTTGTTCATAAGAGATTACCATTTTTAATAAATTAACCGAAATTAATAAAATACAAACAATTATGTGCACTAATTTTTCAATCTATGCTGGAACATGCACGGTATGTAGCCGGATTTACAGCAGAGATAAATGTTTAAAAACGTCAATCATATCTGTTTTCCCATAAATGTACAAGGAAGCAGGTGCCAATGCAATAATACTGCACTTATTCGATGTGCAAGCTGTTTCGTATGCTTTTACGACATGTACCACTGTTATAATTAAAAATATGTAATTGTAAGTACAATATTATTAAATTTATCGTATACCATATTTTCTCTTCCTATATTTATTTTATTTCTTCTGTATCCAGACATGAGAGGGTAATTAACTATTTTATTCATTTCGGTTAATTTATTTCTAATTTATTAAAGCTTTTGTTCTTTGATTTGTAATGAATTTGTAATCTCTTATGAACAAGTCAATGTTACACAGCGAATAGATAATATAAATAAATAAGTAAAAAAATGTTTTTTCCCGAACGGGAATCGAACCCTAGACTACCGAGTTGTAAGTCTAGCATGTTGCCACTACACCAGGAAATTATTCATTGTATACTTCCTCTACAATAGCATATTTATAGTAATGGTTATGAAAAAACTTTGTTTATAAATATCTCAAAAAATATTGAGTATTTGCTCCTATAATGGTATATATTCGTAAAAGGGAGATCTAGAATCAACTGAATCGGTGACCCGGAGGCCTTGCACTCTCCTTGTAAGTACTGAATTTTTATAAAACTGGTGTCTCTAAAACTTCAATACAAAATATGCATTTTCTCCGAATGTTTGGAGGTTTTCAATTTTTTAAAACATGTTTCCATAATCCGAAAAATCTGAAAAAAATACACATTAATAATCATGATGAGACACAACTAACGTAATAATATAGATGTGGTCAACTGAAGACTGATATAAAATCGGCAATTTTATGTTTTCCGATTTGTTTACAAATCGATTTTGCAACCAAAAATTTTGAAAAAAATCTCAGTTGCGTATGCTATTAGGTAGAATATTCATGATTTTTTTCATAATTTTCTGTTGAACATGACGTGACTAAAAATCAATTTGGATGGATACTTTTGACCATCTTATCCGGATATACCTTAAGAATCAACGAAAACATTATTTAAAAAATAGAAAATATTATTCTCTTTACATCATTAAACCCAATTTTTCAACAAAAATTTAGTCCAAATTTCTCTACGGTATCTCTTTTAGATCAAAAGTTATAGCAAAATGTGCGCCGCGTCGCGCCGCGCTGTGCCGGGATTCAAATACGCGCCGTCTCCAGATTCCGACTTTTCGCCTCATGCTTTCGAAACTTCGGAAACGTGAAAACCGAAGGGTCGCTTCAGCGTCGATCAGCCGAGCAGGTAGTTTACACAGACAGAGTAGAGGTACGCTGGTGTGTGTAGCGCGCGTGCAATCGAGCAGGCACCAACACAGGCATGCGCGGTCGACACGGATACGACGGTACGTCAGGGAAGGGGAAACCAGCGCGTCAGGGGAGCGGCCCACGGCCCACGAATATCCCATCACTGACTGACGCTGGGCTCTCGCCGAGCTCGAGCGGCACAAGCGCAGAGGTGCGTGACGCTCCCCACCACACCGAACTTCGATCGATGTCGATCGCCGTGACAATTATTGATAAATTTATTATTTCTAGCTGTTTAATGTTTATAAAAATTCCTTTTACTAATGATGTTAACGAGCACTCCCTTGACTACCTTGCCATCTAATGTTTTCGTAAAAATAGACAATAAAACTCGAGAAACAGAATAACTTTTAAACCATGAACATTCGCACGCACTAATTTATTCAATACAATTCACAGATAAATTTATTATTTCTAGCTGTTTAATGTTTATAAAAATTCCTTTTACTAATGATGTTAACGAGCACTCCCTTGACTACCTTGCCATCTAATGTTTTCGTAAAAATAGACAATAAAACTCGAGAAACAGAATAACTTTTAAACCATGAACATTCGCACGCATTAATTTATTCAATACAATTCACAGATAAATTTATTATTTCTGGCTGTTTAATGTTTACAACAATTCCTTTTGCTAATGATGTTAACGAGCACTCCCTTGACTACCTCGCTATCTAATTTTTTCGTAAAAATGGACAATAAAACTCGAGAAACAGAATAACTTTTAAACAATGAACATCCGCACGCATTAATTTATTCAATACAATTCACAGATAAATTTATTATTTCTGGCTGTTTAATGTTTATAACAATTCCTTTTGCTAATGATGTTAACGAGCACTCCCTTGACTACCTTGCCATCTAATGTTTTCGTAAAAATAGACAATAAAACTCGAGAAACAGAATAACTTTTAAACAATGAACATCCGCACGCATTAATTTATTCAACATAATACTATGATACATTTATTAATTCTAGCTAATTAATGTTTATAATAATTCCTTTTGCCAACGATGTCGACGCAAGCACTCCCTTGAACAACTTACCATATAATTTTTTACGGTAAAGTCTTTTCAACATATTTCTGTTCTCACAGATCGATTCTTGGAACATTTATGTATAAAAAAGTGGAAGATAATACTTCTCGTTTATGAAATATTTTGAAATTACAAATTGAGAGGTATCTCATAAAATTTGAAATAGGAATTGTTGATTTTCCTAAAATTATGCTTCAATAATATATTTCTAGGAATTCTTTGTCCTTGAGTTTTGCTTTTAATATTGAAACCAACATTGTCTGAAATATCTGCTCGGTACAGAATGTAACAATTCATGATGATCAATATGGTTCCGTGACGATTTGCCTTTTCACCGACGAGAATCTCCTCAGTAGCGTTCTGCACCGACGAAATCATGTCGATGGCCTTCTGTTTCTCACTCCAGTCAGAATATATCTTAGAGGACGTAAGAGAACACCGAAATCACCGACGAGATACTTACTATTCATCGGTGCCTCATTTATCCTCGTACATCGATACCAACGAACAATAACAGTACGAGACTTTCTTCTTCATCGATCGGTCGGTAAGGAAATTATCGACACCGGGCGGTTCGATCAGCAGTTTCGTGGTCGCATTGTTCGGAGTTACAATTATTTCTGGTTGTAATGCTTTGATATACAGTTAGCGATGCTGTCGTGTTGTCTGCAGGCCCTTTAGGTACAGAACGAAATCTATCGAGTCAGGGGAACCCGGTGTCTCGAGAGGAATCGTCTCGGCTACGTAACCTCTTCAACCAACAATAAGTATACGTAGTACGTATTACGTACACTGCTATGCAAAAGAAAGAAGCATCCGATCATATCTAATAGAAAAGTGTAGAAAATCAAACAAGAACACAGTAAGTTTTGAAAAAGGATTCCGCTGTTTACTTGAATAGTTCTGATAATTATGTGTTATTGCGCAATAAATCAATCATTGTACAATACAGTTTCTACATAAAGATATTGTTTGTCATTATATCTTATAATTATATTGAGTGCTTCTTGCTTTTGCACAGTAGCGTATTATCTACATCGAGTTGCGTGCACGACCGCGCATCGACCGATCTACGATCTCGATGGACTTAACAAGTAACAGGGAAAGGCAATTAAACTTGTCGATAAATGTCATAAAATATTCGTTACAATTTTGTTACAATATTAGACTACAGCGACATGCTGTAGCCGTCTGCACGTGTCTTCCCCGCCTGTGAGTATGCTACCCTGCACCCGCCAATCCAGCAAGTGTCACCACCTTACGGAATAATTCACCTGCTGCTAGTAACCGAGATTCAGCAATGTGTTTGAGCGACGATGAGTCTCGAACACGCACTGCAAACACAGGATCATCGGCAAAGATTACTTATACATAACACACTTGTTGGTGCTCCCCTCCCTTCCCAGGTATTATACATAAATGAAAAACAATCGAACCAACGAAAGAAGATACAGCTTGTCAAATCTAGCTGCGCGGCTGACCAAAACATAGGAATGGGCAAACAAATACAAAGATTTCCCCTTGCGAGGGACATTCAGCCGCACAGCTAGATTTGACAAGTTGTACACTGTATATCTGGTTGTCAGAGAAAACGCCACATGTTATACATAGTATAAGACATAAGATTTACGTATTCACCAGAAATAGAATAATAAAAATAAATTCGAAAGGCTAAAAAAAATGACATTAGTGATCAAAACTTGAAACGGCAATATCTCGAAAGTGAAATTATATGTGACATGCGGCGTTCTTCCCGACAACCACAGAAATATATTCGACTTGAAGTCGAGCAATTTTGCTTCGTGTATGTGAGCGGGTATGTACACTACTGTGCAAAAGAAAGAAGCACCCGGTATAATTATAAGACATATAATGACAAACAATATCTTTATGTAGAAATTATATTGTACAATGATTGATTTATTGCATTTAAAGTATTAGAGTATTAGAGGAATCCTTTTTCAAAACTTGCTGTGTTCATATTTGATTTTTTACGCTTTTCTATTAAATATGGCGGGGTGCTTCTTCCTTTAGCACAGCAGTGTATATTTGTAGTTTTAATCGGGCGTTATTCGTTTCTATTGCAGATGGGAATAGTGGAAGGAAAAGGTGGTGGTGGTGGTGGTTGTGGTGGCGACTGTGGCGGCGGTGATGGTGGCGACAAAGGAGGGGAACAGGTAGGCACAGGAGCGTATTATACGTCGGCATCGCGTGGCTGTGTTCGAACGGTGTCTCGGAAAGAGCGATCGCGTGAACAGCGAGGCGCAGCGGCGAGGAAGGAGGAGAACTGGAGGAATTTTCACGTTGGTTCAGTGAGCTGACGCACTTCGAACGACGCTCGTCGGTAACGGTGCGATCCGATCCGAGCCGAGCCGCAACGTCCAAAAATGGCGTTTCTCGCGTAGCTCGCCGCAACACCATCGTCGAACCGTGTGTCCTCTCGGTATCGTGCTAGCGCCCGTGAGACGAGACCAGTGGGCTTCGTTCGACAGAGAATCGTCGCTGCGAACTGTGAATTACGAACTACGACCTGCGAACACCGTGCAGGATCACTTCGTTCCCAAGAGGCTCGCCCAGCGGACAAACACCGACGTAAATATCGCATCGCATGCCAGGCATCGTTGCATCCTCGAACATGCGCGAGTGAATATACACTCTTGTCGCGAGCAAAAGCATTTTCAACCATTACGTGGTTCCGTGTGTACTTCGAACAATTGGTTTCCTAATCGCGCCCTTTCGACGAGGACTCCGATTGGCCGGTTCGTCGACGGATGACCAATCGACGCGACGCGAGGTCTCGCCAGAAGTCGACTCGCTACCTATTATTCCTCGAAAGATCAACGTTCTCGTACAAAGAGCTCTCTTCTCCGCAGCTAATTGATATCCAATTAGCTGCGTGCCGTTTGCCGTGTGCCGCGTACTTACCGCGTGCCGTAGAATCGACCAAGTGCGAGAGCATCGCTGCCACCTCGTAGAAGCACTGCTCAGGAGTCGACCGGTCGATCGCGGAAAAAATTTGAATAGAGGTGAAAGTGGCGGCGATAGAGCCGAATTTTCTGCGTGCGTACTCGCGCAAGCCGACACGTCTTCTCGTTTTCCCACGAAAACCCCCGAAAGAGTTTCGCTTTGCATCAGGGGTCCTGTAATTAGGCGAGTTCCCGCGGTTGTCGAACCAAGCGATTGCGTCGTGCTCGTCCGATTTGCGTCGCAATCGCTTCGATCGCGATTCTGGAGAACACGTCTTTGCCTACGATTGCCGACGTCGGAAAATCCTTCCTCATTGAAAACTTTTTCTTTCGCACTTTTTTTTGCAGCATCCAAGTCGGATCTCGATCGTAGGAAATCGTTCGACGCGAGCTGTCTTTCCTCTCGATTCCTCTCGCTGGACAATTTTTACGCGCTTACGCAAGCTTCGTCGCTCGGACAAGGTTTTCAGGCGACAGTGATGTCATGTCATGGCATGGCATAGTATAGCATAGCATAGCCATGCGTAGCGTGGACAAGTAACGCCTTCGACACGTGTGTGGCTGATGTCGCGGTAACGCATCGTTCGCGTCGAAGATGATAGAGTCGCGTCACGATCCCTTTTTTATCCGCTTCGCGATACTCGGAACCCACTTCTACGCTTACACTCGCTTATACCGGATTGTTTAGACCACGGGTTGGCAAACTACGACCCGTGGGCCAAATCCGGTCTACCTCCTGTTTTTAATCCGGCCCGCGAGGTTAATGAACACGGAAAAGTAAATCAAATTACGTAGAATAAAATAAAAACATGTAAAAATATCACTTCCTAATAAACAAATTTTGAACCTGTTTTTTTGTTGCTCTGTGAGCAGAATTACCCACGTAAATAACTTCGAGTTTGCTACCCGGCTGTCGAGCCTAACAATTTTACCATCTGGCCCTTCCCAAAAAAAGTTTGCTAACCCTTTGGTTTAGACAATAGACAGGATCGAAAAAACATTTTCTCCGAAATAGAAAATGCCCCACACGGGAAAAGTTGTGGTTGACGCCCTAACGACAGGATAATAATCCCAAAGTTGTGCGATGATGCCTTCAGGTTGTGCATTGAGCCGAAAATTTGAAAATTTAGAGAAAATATCAACATTTTTAAGAATATTAATATTAACTAATACTATAATCATAGTATGGCTAGTTTACGTACCTCAGAGACAAAAGCGAAAACGTATAAATTCACTAATTGCGCTCGTTGTCTCCGAGGTAACTTTTTCGGTGTGGGGCGTTTTCGATTTTGAAAAGAATGTTTTTCGATCCGGTCTATTAGACAATCTAGACTCGAATCGAACCGAATCGTATCGTCTGAATTTGTACAATTTAGAACTCGTTCAGATACGGCGGCAACCGCGCATTTTCGACCGCGCGGATCTTATTTATATTATCGTGTTCGTATTCGTTCACATGTGTCCGCGCAATCCAACAATTAAAAACACAATATTTACGACATTCGTATCCCCAACAAATTTCATTATTCCCGCAATACAAAATGACCGATATTTACCGGGTTCATATGCGTAATCTGCGAGATTCGATAGCACACATTGGGAATAAAGTTCATACGTTTTTCTACGAGAACGTACGTGCAACCTGTTAAAGTTTCAATGTTTTCCATCGTAATCTTGTAAGAACGCCTCGGCGACTCTCGAAGTCGGTAGTACGGGAAAACAGCATTACAATATTTTGATCTCGTATCCAGAATACTTCATGACCATGATAAAAACCGGCTAATTCGTAGGTGCGTTGTCTCGAGAATAGCGTGGACGAGTGAGATGCCGCGACGCGGTGGTGCGGTGTATCGTTTCTACGCTTTCTTGTTTCCTTTCTCTTGGCTGTAACTGTAAAATATTCAATGAATTCGAATGTAAAGGAGGCGGGCGCGCATCTCGCATCGCGCATCACGGCGATTTTTAAGAACGCGAAACCTAAAACGCAGCTGAGCGAACGCGGCTGTAACAACAGGTGTCCGCTGCAGACACTTTCACCGCGTGAAACTTTTTAGCCGACTAATCTTCCCGCGTGACGAGAGTATCGCGATTAGCCGGACGAATCGGCTTCGCGCGGAGAAAATCGTGTGCAGTTTCGAAGCTTCCGGGATGATCGATCGAGATCGGTATACATATGTAACTGCAACGATCGTCGATCGCTTCTGCTTTCAGCTTTCGTCGCGTCTCGTCGGAGCTATTTGACCCCGTGGCTTGTGCCCAATTGTCTCGGCAATTGCTGATTACTCGTTTCACGCGTCAATGTTCCAACGATGGTTGATTCTCATTCCTCGCATCTTATTACGCGTTGAATCATTATTTTCGCGGTTTTCATTTCCGAATTACATACGGAAAATTGGGATCTTTATGCAATGCGAGTACACACGGCATAGAATTTGTTTTGTCGCATTGAATCACCCTCCTTCATAGCTGTGCGAACAAACACCGGAACTTATCGTGGAATTCTGTAATGAAAAGGGAAACAGAGAACCCGGAGACTCGACGAAAAATGGAACCGACGGAGCAATTACGACCGGAGCAGCTTGTGGGCTTGGTGGCGCGGTCCGCGGAGGGCACTGCGGCGAAAGGGATGCCGATCAAAGGGCACGAGGACCTCTGGGTGGAGATTCAGGCGAACACGTTCAGGAACTGGGTGAACGAGCACCTGAAGCACGCGGCCGACGCCGCCGACGGGCCGGTGATCGATCTCGCGGAGGACTTCCGGGACGGCACGCGGCTCTGCGCTCTCGTTGAGGTGTTAACCAAACGCCGGCTGCCCAGATGGAATCCTAGGCCCGCGAATCAGCATCATCACCTGGAGAACGTGTCGACGGCGCTACAGGCCATCGAAGCTGACGGCGTGAAGCTCGTGAATATCGGTGAGTGGACGATCTCGTTGATCTTGTTTCCCCCACGTTATCTTCCCGTTTTCTAACTGGCCAACTACGATTCATCGCATCTCATACAGCAAACGGTTTATTCCTCCTAGGCAGGTGTACATAATTACCCAGGCTATTCTTCGAATGACTTCACCAACCATCGCTCGTTACGTCGTCGCTGTTGTTTCGCAATTTTGTCCGTAACGCCTTCATAGATAATCAAGTGCCACAGATAACCCACATGCAAACCGTTTAGTTTAGTTTAGTTCAGCGGGGCGCGAATGATAGAAAGAATAGCTAGCCGGCAGAGTCCGCGCGAACAACGAGAAGAAGACGAAATGCAAACGTTGTTACAGTAGTCAAACGAACGAGTTTATCGTAGTTCCTTCTGTAGGATCGGTGGAAAAAAGAGAGCCCCTTGGTGAATGGAGCGTGGGTTGACATGTCTGGGCGACGTTCCATTCGAATTAGTCGACTCGTTACAAACAATGTTACGCAAAAGATGGTTTTTGGCGGTGCTTGTCACTCGATCGTCGATAAGCAACCGAATCGAGGCATGGATCGACCTCGTGGTCTGACTCATGCCGCCGGTTACTACTTGGAACGCGATACCGTATCAGAGTAAATAGTTGGTTGTGAATCGACGGGGCATATCGACGAGCTGCATCGTGTTGCACCGCGTTGCAATCTCGGTGCATCGCATCGCGCGAACGAGCGTTCGCTCGTAACGAGCAAACTGTAATAACGTCTGTCTGGAACGCAACGCACCGGTTACGCGTCAACATCGAAAATATATGTATAGCTGTTACGTCACGGATCGCAAATCGGACTTCGAGGTCGTTGCCTTTCTTGCGCTCTATCGGCGCCTACGAGACTGCCCGAGTCCCATTATGCGATTACGCTCGTGCAACGCGCTGTCGACTAAATAAATTCTCGGCGAACGAGCGAGCGGCAACGCGATGCATCCTCGATAAACCGCGTTTCGAGCGCATCCAGCCGGGCCGCGCCGATGCGAATCGTATACTACGAACCGCGACGAAAAATCCTAGGGGATTATCGACAATCCCTTAGGATAAACGACAGTTCGATTAATTCTTTTCATTCTCTTTGACGCTTCGTCCTTGTTTGCAGGCAACGTGGACATCGTCAATGGAAATTTGAAACTTATCCTCGGCTTGATATGGTCGCTGATCGTTAGGTACCAAATAGGCAAGTCCAAGTTCCCTCCAAGGAAACTCATGCTCGCATGGCTCAAGGTCAGTACACGTAATTGCACCGTCGACCTTGCCGCATCGCGTTCGTGCTCGCACGGGCACAAGCAGGTCCGCGCGTTTGCGACTACCTTCGCGATCCCGATCTGGAAATACACACATGTATACGTGTACACGTAACGAAATCTCCGCGGGAAGCCTCGCGATTCGCCGATTCCCCGATTCATCGATTCCTTTTTCAGGCCGTTCTACCAGAGTGTAGAGTGAACAATTTTACGACGGATTGGAACTCCGGCGTGTACCTGAGCGCGTTGCTCGATTATTGCCAGCCGGGTCTCCTCCCTCACTGGCGTCAGCTGGACCATGTCGACAGGTACATACGAAAGATGCGATAATACAGGGTCTCTCAATAAGAGCGATAGAACTTTGAGTTGAAATAAAACGAAAAGTACGGAAGATAATCCAGTACTCACTGCTTTATTTTAAAGTATATTCGATGGCATTATACATGAAAAACAATATCATATAAATGACCGCCATGATTGCGTTTGGTGGAGTGAATACGACAAACCCAATTTTCGATAGCTCTGGCACATAAATCAGGTGGTATCTCGCTGATAACACGAATTATGTTTGCTTTAAGATCATTCACAGTTTATGGTTTATTGGAATAAACAAGAGACTTAACATGGCCCCACAAGAAAAAGTCTAATGGCGTCAAGTCGCAAGATCTTGGAGGCCAATTGAATTTCGATTTCAATAAAGCGATAAATTTTAATAATTTCAACGCGTTGAACAACTGAGTATCATCCACAATGACTTGCCGAGCATTACTGAGTACAAATAACATGTGACGCTAACAATTGAATAACGAACATGACGACTGTGACAATTGAAAGATCTATCGCGCTTACTGGAAGACCCTTTAAGTACCTACATAAATAAGCACCCTCTTCGGAACAGGATACGGTACACATGTACAGGAGACTTTTTCTGATCGCAGCGTGTACAATTGCCGAAAAGCCATGGAGATCGCGAAACGCGATTTCGATATACCGATGGTACTCGAACCAGAGTACCTTGCGTCTCCATATTTGGACGAACTATCGGGAATGACCTACTTATCGTACTTCATGAAGGAAGGCTCGCCCGGTTTTCATGCCACGTTACGGTGGGTCAACTCTCAATCGCCTCGTCACACCGTGCAGAATTTCACGGTGAGCCTGTACGCACTACGCGCGATCGCGATCGCTTCGATCGTTATCCTTGATGTAGCGCTCTGACAATGAAACGAGACCAAATCGATCTTATTGCAGACTGATTGGAACGACGGCCGAGTCCTCTGCGGCGTTGTGAGAAATTTGGGCGGACCGGCTCCGGCTTACGAGAAAATCGACCCTGACCCTGCCGCGTGGGAGCACAACATTCAAATGGGTAACGTAGCATCTAAAATGAAAATATCGAGGACCATCTTCGACCGCGTCGAGACTGAATGAAATCTTATCGCATTACCGACCGGTGATTATTGCATAATTTTGAAAAATATATGGTACATGGCTAAACACTTTTTAATGGAACGTTCAGCAGCAACAGCAATTTTTATTGTGAACTAATAAAGTCACAATCAATAACGTCATCTAATAGTTTCATTTAAGATTGCAATGTAAAAGAAAATTTCTATGCTTTCTTTTGGTACAGCACAATTATTGAAAATCTAATTTCCGATAGGTAAAGTGTTAAATGGAAAATGCATTGTTCCGAGTTTTCATTGAACGACGTGACGCAGGATTAACCCTTGTGTAGTCAACCGGGTACCCGTTTACTATCTTCCTTCCAGCAATTTGTTAATGTTCCTCTAAAAAATATTACAAAATTTCTCTGAATGTCAATTTTTTACTCGCTAATATATTAATGTATAGTCTTATAAAGAGAATTTGTGCAAACGTGTTAAATACAGAAAGGTTTTAAACAATCTATACATTTTGGTTGACTACATAAGGGGTAAAGACATGTGCTCGACCTCGACGCGAATACACCTCGTGCTTCGATGACAAATGACATAACGCTGGCTTCGTATTTTCCCGAAGGTATCGACGGAGGCAAGAAACTAGGCGTGGAGCCGATTCTCAAGGCGAGAGACATGGCAGATCAGAACGTGGAACATTTAGGTGTGATGGCGTACGCGGCATACTTTCAATGGGTGAAGCCTCGCCCTCAGGCCAGCAAACAAATACTCGTCCACGTGGATAGCACTTCCGCTAGAGTGCAACAACCGGTTAGTCGGATGATTGTTCTCCCTTCAAAGATTTGCCGACGAGAGCGTTTCGGGCGCGAACCGTGCCCTTTTTCGCGAAACGTTTCATCATCTAGCGAGCGTGGAGCCTCCTTCGCTTCGCTTCGTGGCGAAACGCAGTGAAATTCACCGACCCGTTCGCTCTCTCTCGCGTTCCGATTCGTCGGCTGGAATTTTTAATGTTCTTGATACCGAGAAGAGAGCAGACAGTTGCTCGCAAATATAATTAGCGATACAATTTGCTCACGATTGTTCCGATTTGCAGGCGCATTTCAAGCTGGATTTGCTTACCAAAGAAGCGAACACGAGGGATGTGCGCGGCGAAGTAATCGGTCCAAGTGGACGAATCGAGTGCAGGCTCGCGTGGAACGGGACCCACGGGAAGGGAACGTTCGTCCCAACGGAAATTGGAATGCACAAGGTTCGACAGGACGTCGTCCACTGTCCGCTGTCCGCTATTCGCGTTCTCTATCGTTGCGTCTCGTGTTTCAGCTGATGGTGTACAACGACGGCGAGCTGGTCGACGGATGCCCCTATTACTTTCGAGTTTTACCTTCCCTGACTAAAATCAAAGCATCCGGCATGGACCCCTGCGCCATAGGATCCATCGTCGAAGTTCTAGTCAACAGTTATGGTAAAGAAACACGAACGCGAATTGTTATGCCCGCTATACACATCCGTTTTTCTAACGTGCGGCAACCGTGCGGCAGAATAACGGACGATATCATCGACTGATATGCCATAATGTACTGACGATCGCATATTATGTTTTTACAACGTGCGGCGCCGCAACTACGGTTCAAACAGATGTGCAGCGCCTAATTGAATCCATAGTACAATTTCAGACTACAATTCCGGTACCGCACGGTCGCCGCACGGTAGAAAAACGAATGTGTATAACGGGCCGCTGTACAGCGCGACAATCACCCCTGTACGTCGAAGCGTATGCTGTAACGATCCGATTTTTCAGGAACTAGTCATGACGGCATCGACGTGACCGCGTGGTCGCCGACCGGCAGATCCCTGCCGTGTCCAGTGAAAGAGAACGACGGTGTGCACACCGCGACCTTTCAACCGGACGAGACAGGAGAGTGGAGCATCGCGATAACTCACAAAGGAAATCATATTCAAGGCGGACCCTTCACCTGCTTCGTGTTCGATCCGAACGGCATAAAGGTGCGTCGCGTCGGTTGCCTCTTTGTCTTTCCGCGGTTCTAGAATATTTCAATTAGATGAATAGTTAGACGGCTATAGATAGTTTATAGAGATCGCAATTTTGAACGTGTACTACAATACAGGTGTACACGTGGTACGTGAATCGTGTAGTACGAATTTCAGGATCCGTGAATACGAATCCGCGAACGTGCCGAACGGAGCCGTATTCGCAGATCTGTGTACACGGATCCTTAAATTCGTACTACACCGTTCACGTACCACGTGTATTTATATACACGTGAAATAGAGATCTCTAATAGATTCTGATCGTACGGTATTTTATCAGCTAATCGACACGGAGGGCGCCATTCCCGGACAACCGTTCTCGTTCATCGTGGACGCGACGGGAACCGGCGGGCTCGGCGACGTGATTGTGGACCTGGTTCACGACAAGCAGTCCGTGCCGTTCAGGATGGAGGATTACGGCCACATGAGGTACCAAGTGTCCTTCGTCCCGTCCGATTCCGGAAAGTATAGAGTGTACGTGTACTTCAACGGCTCGGATGTCCGAGGCTCTCCGTTCTCTATCCGAGTGGGAACGCAGAGAGGGTCGAGGAGATCGAAGGAGTCAACATCCAGCCTGGAAAGATCGAAACTGTCCTCTCTGGAAAGACGGATGAACGGTTTGAACGTATCAATCGGAGCCGACCGGACAAGTCCTGTTCAGAGGCCCTACTACAAGTCCCCCAGCCCTACTCAACACGTCGTCCGCGATTACTCTCCTCTTCAGCAGACCAGTTCGACCTACAAGACCACAACCACAAGCAACTACTCGATGGAGAATTCGAGCTCGACGTACCATCAAGCGTCCACGTCGTTCGATCGCACTCGGTCGCCGAGTCAGAATCTGAGTCAGAGCCAGAATCAGAGTCAAAGTCAGAGTCCGAGTCAGAGTCACAGTCTCGGCTCGGCCTCGAGGAACCTTCACAGTCCTTCTACTATCAAAGAGACGAAGGAGATTTACTCGAGCAGTGTCTACAGCCAGTCCAGATCCCCCACTGTGCAGAGCCCTACCCCTCTAAAGGAATCGAAGGACGCGATGTACTCGCCGAACAGTACGGTGAACAGATCTCGTTCACCGAATCCGAGTCCGACGGTCCTAACCCACGGATCGAGGTATTCTCCGCTGATCAAGGAATCCCGAGACATCTATAATTCCGGGTCTTTGAAGAGGACCAGCAGGTCGCCGAATCGTAGTCCCATGGCGTTCCGCAGCGCGACGCAGAGTCCGGTCAACAGAAGTTTCAGTCCGAGGAGCAACGAGAGAGACAACGGATTCGGCAGGAGGAGCTCCACGGAGAACAACGGAGCGATCGACACGAGCAGCAACGTTAGAGTGTCGTCAATGGTCGGTGGAACTTCTCGACGCGATTCGTGGGACGCCATCGAGAAGACGAAATCGTTGTTGTCCTACGGCAGCTTGGAGTCCCTCGCGAACCTTGCCAACAGCACGCCCGAAACCACCGCGGCGAACAACCACAGCTACTTGAACAACAACTACAAAAATACTCAGAGTCGAAACACCTCCTCGTCGCACGCACACACCGCCAGCTTCTCGAACTTCGCGTCGACACAGAAGTACAGCAACGAGAATCAGAACTCGCGGACACAGACCCAGACTCACGGTATTTTGAAGAACAAGAACAACAATCATTACAAAAGCATAGATACAACCGACGGCGTGCATGACCGCTACAATACGATAAACAACGGAGTATCCGGATACGGGAGCGCGCAGAGCAAAATCTCCGCCCTTGTCACCGGAAGCGCTCTCGAAATGCTTCCAATCCACAGACCGACCACTTTTACCATCGATCCGAGCATCGACCCGAACAACGTTATGGTCAGCGTTTCCGGTATGTTCGTTCGTTTCGTTCTTCGACGAATCGAAATCTTTAAGGGGTAGACTCGTTTCCGGGATTGCAAGGGTGCCGGATGCGCCTTCTCATTTCTCAATAATGCAAATATGGGGGTTTTCAGTAGTGGAAGATCAATCTAGGCCGCAGTCGCCCTCAAAAGTCCCATTTTTACGTTTACGAGGCGTAATTTGCATTATTCGGCAACATGTAGCTGCCGGATCTTTATGAAAATAGCTACATGCGCAGTTTTATGTTTACGAATAATGCAGATTACGCCCGTAAACGTAAAAATAGATCTTTTGAGGGCGATCGCGGCCTAGATTGACCTTTTATCTAGCGCTTTCGACTACTAAAAAACCCCATCTCCCACTCTCGCAATCCTGGAAACGAGACTATCCCCTTAACCTGTTGCGCCACGATTACATCGCCGCGACGTTTAGAATTTCTTAGAGGAAAAACAAAAATTTCTATCGACAAACGGAAGCAGGCCAAGCACGTAGTGCTTGCGTCACTTTTAAGGATCATGAATCGATTTTATCTCGATAAGGTCGGTTGTCAAATCAAGTTGTAAAAATTGAATTTTCTTGTTGATTGACAATGTTGTCGCTCCATAGGTAGGTACTTAGTTTTATACGCGCACATGTCGAAGGATCGCGTGACAGTTAGTTATCGACGTGGGCGAAATCGAGCGCACCTTTGCGAATATCGAGTACTCCCAACTACAGTTTAATCCGACAATGTCCTACAACGAATTCCAGGTCCAAGCGGAAAGATAATTCCCATACAAAAGTCGACTCTCCGTGGTTTGACGTACGCTGTGACGGCCGAGGATGTTGGCGAGCACACGATCCAGGTATTAGTCAACGGCCAGCACGTTCAGGGATCTCCGTTCAGGTTGGTATCGACTAGACTCGAAGCTACGATCCAGATCGAGAACAGTTTTGCATGATTGCAGATCGCAAGCGTACAACGCGCGAGCTATACAAATTGGAAACATCCCTAACGGCGCCGTGAATCAGCCCGTGGAATTTGAGAGTAAGTATTTAACAGAAGCTATCCGACGAACGAGCCAGCTGATCGGATTCTAACGTTGCGTCGACGTTGCGTTACAGTCGACGGTTCCAGGGCTGGATCCGGAAACTTGGAGATCCTCGTAAACGGTGGCCACGTGACGAGTTTCGTCAGAGCGTTGGGCAGCCAACGATTCCTGGCGTCGTTCGTGCCCCACGAGGCTGTTGTACACCTGGTCGAGATGACGTTCAACGGCGAAGTCGTCCCCGGTAAGTCGTTTACTTTTCCTGATATACAGGGTGGACCGGAAATCGTAGTACTAGTGGGAAGAGGATGATTCTACATGTAAAAATAAATCGGGAAAAAGGGAATAACATTTTTCGTTTGGCAGCTTGTTTTCGAGAAAATCGAGTTTAAAAGTCGGACGATTCCTATGCATGGCATATGTATTCGCTGCATTTTCAAACTCGATTTTGTCGTAAATGAAGTTTCGGATAAAAAAATGTTATACTGCCGAACTGTACTACGATTTCCGGCGTCGTTCGTCTTTGGTTCTCGAAGGAGAACTCGAAAGACTTGCGTCGTGCAAAATCGAACGCTAATATCGTCGCTCGCTATATGCGCGTCCGACGACTTCCCATTCAAGTAGAAACAGTGTATTATTATCGGCTAAATTTTCCGGTGAAAGTTATCCGCTTGTTTCCGTCGATTAAGATGGTTGCGCACGATACCGCGCCGCTTTGAACAATTTATCGTGCCCGTTGGTACGTCAAATTTCCGTGCACTCTTCTCCTTGTGCTTCTTGATGTTCTTCTTCTTCCACCAACGATATTTTCTGATCTTTATACGCGGGCAGACATCCGTTAAAAAATAAAATGTTTAGAAAAACTGATCTCACGAGGTTCCAGAGATCTCGTACGTATGTATTTCGTACGGTCGGTCTTTGTGTGAGATTCGTTGAAAAACTGCGCTCGTTCCTCGCTGCATACACCTAGAATATCACGGCGTAGCCGAGGCACAATGCGTCTTCGAGTCAACAGGTCATTGGTCGGGTCGTTGACTTGCGATTTCACGCATCCACGTGATGTTCCACTGACACATATACGACGTCATCGTTTTCTTCGCGTTCCTGAATTTTTTCCTTTCGTTTACCTAACGAACCACGCGGACACGCCGCTATACCAATTCTTCCATCGCGTATTTTTCCGGTGCAACATATCGAATAGATTGCTCGAAGAATTGCTACCTTTCACCCGAAGGATGTAAACGTGTTGTGTTGCTCTTTCCCTTCTTTTCGCGTCAACGGTGGAATTTCCCATCGCAGATGGGATTGACCGTGCGCAGAGATTATCGATATTTATCTATTCGACGCAACGGACCCGTCAGATACAAATCGATTGGAAAATGTACATATTTGGCAGCGCTTGCGGATAGAAAGAGGATTAATTCGTACAGGATGTCACAAAATTATACAGTAGCGGACAAAAGTTTAAGACCGCTCTAAAGAAGACGATAACTTTGTTAATATTGTACTATACGATTTGAACATTTTTGTGAAGCTAGAGCAATTAGTTTACTAAAGGATGTGAAAAGAAATTTTTTCAAAAATTGCAATTAATTGGAATTGTTGAAAAAATAATAAAAGTTGAATTTTTAACTTTTTTATCTGGGCCTACATTGAAAATTTAAAAAATACGTTTTGTAGATCTATGTCAATTAAACATGTTCTGAAAATTTCGTCAAAATCGGTCGACGTTGCAATGAGCTACAAACGTTTAAAGATGGTAAAAATTGCAGATTTTCAAGATTTATTGCCGAAAATTGTGAAAATCTGCAATTTTTACCATCTTTAAACGTTTGTAGCTCATTGCAACGTCGACCGATTTTGACGAAATTTTCAGAACATGTTTAATTGACATAGATCTACAAAATGTATTTTTTAAATTTTCAATGTAGGCCCAGATAAAAAAGTTAAAAATTCAACTTTTATTATTTTTTCAACCATTCCAATTAATTGCAATTTTTGAAAAATATTCTTTTCACATCCTTTAGTAAACTAATTGCTCTAGCTTCACAAAAATGTTCAAATCGTATAGTACAATATTAACAAAGTTATCGTCTTCTTTAGAGCGGTCTTAAACTTTTTTCCGCTACTGTATGTCGCGAACACCACAGCGCGATTCTACACCGCCGATTTAGTCGAAAATTACGTAAGGAACCACCCGCAAAATTGTCCTTAAACATAAAAACAAGGTAAAAACACATTTTTAAGATTAAAAATCTTTAAAAAAATCTTTGGTTTTTTTTATCTTGTTATTCACGTTTAAGGTCAATTTTGAGGATGGTTCCTTATGTCATTTTGACTAAATCGGGGGTGTAGAATCGCGCTATGGCGTCCGCGACATATAATTTTGTGACACCCATTTGAATGATCGAAAGGGAAATAACCTTCGTCAACAGTCGATTTTCGAAGGTCCGAGTTCAATTATAATTTATAGTATAATAGGTACCTATACAATCGGAAGAGCGTTCGACCGGGAACCTTTTCACGGAAGTAAAGCCATAATCGAATCCGTGTTACGCCAGGCGTCGACGTGCGAAGAATATTACGATATTCGGGTGTCTTGCAAAGAAGCTTATTCTGCAATCGTAACCACGCGCTGCACGTGGCCTGCAGCACGCAGCGGAGACGTTGGTCGGGACCTCATTCCGCTTCTAAATCACCGCGAGTATTAGCATCAGAATGCTTCGGATTCCGTTACGATCTCTCTTCCAACTAGATAGTCGTTGCGTTACATCGTGTCCCTTCCCATCTCGTCGCGTCGTGTTGTATAGATATACGTACGTACGTATTTCCTGTTTTAATTTGACCTATACCGACAATGATGGTCAAGGTCGATCCATAGAAATTCTTCGGCGATCGAGCTGTTTACCGATACTCGTCGAATCTCGGGATGATTCTCGTCTCAGCGAGATTTTCTTCGACAATCGTTATTGGAACGCGGAAAAATCGATTCGTCAAAGGTTAACTATTCGTTGACCGTCTAGGTACTCTCTAGAACACGACACTGATGCCGTCTCTACGCTTAATAGAAAGCTATGTCTTTTTTCTGGGAATTCGTTGATTGTAGTATCCCAGCGATTCTAGCGGCATTTAACCGGCCGGTGTTCCTTAAACGCGCGCGTACATTACCAACCGAAAAGGAGTATCGTAGAGACCGTGGGTGTGGTCGCGACGTTAAAGCCGTTATATGCTCGCAGACGTATTTGGTTACGAGCGTGGATAGAGTCGGTGGTCTATCTACCTACGTGGACGTAAACGTAATCGGTCACACGACAACGTCGACGCAAATTTTCACCGCGGTATTTCCATAGTTTCGCGTGTCGTCGAGACATTTGTCGCTTGCATGGATCGTCGCTGAAGAATGCGACGGCCCAAACAGATGTTTCCGATTGTTTTACTCGCGATACACCCTGTAGAAATAAGACACTACTTGGCGCGACACGCGGAATGCGTACCTGCGTACTATGTACGCGTTTAATCATGGCAAACGCGTTGGATCGCCAATTTCTCTATTTCACTCGCCTCGGTTTCCACTTGCTGCAACTAAATATGTCCCGCTCTTTGTAATTCCTCTTCGAATCCTTAAACACCCTGAAACCCTGTACTCGGACCAAAAATACAGACTGCTTATTCCATCTATTCGATCTATCTTGACACAGTTGTATAACGCAGTAAATTGCGGAGCAAGTGGAAAATATTTTCTCGAAGCTTCTTCGTCCGTTACGCTCGAAAGAGAATCTACTAGGCTGATAAGTTTGGATAAAAAAGAGTTTGCGCGCGATCGGCACGAGCGAATTAATTCGCCGTAACGCTCGACAAGAACACGCGTCGACTATGAAAGTGCACCGATTACACCGGTAATTACGCGGACGTTTAGTAATATACGGCATCTCTCCCTGCTCCGAGAGAAAAATAGAATTACTTATCACATTGTTACGCAACGCGGTTGCTTTCGGTGACTTGAACGCTTCGAAGCTGCAACAGCGATGACGTTGCTCCGTCGCGTCTCGCGTCTCCCGTCTCCCTTCGAGCTGTGACAATAGATCTCGGCGCATCTACGTCGACCGAATTCAATTTCTTTGTTCGGGACGAATTACCTCGTCGACCGTGTTCGCCGGATCTTATTCGAATCTTCCTAGTGCGTCTTTGGTTGCAATGTAATTATGTGTGTCTATATTTCAAAAATCAATTCCACGCTAATCGCGTGTATCGCGTTTGGCTAGGATTTACGAGCAGTGCAGGATCAAAATAGTAATAACGATGACGCGCGATAATCGAGCATTGATATTCGTAACGCATTTAGATAAGTCTGACAACAAACTTGACCTTGAAGCTCTTCGTTCGTCTGATAAGCAGCCACCATTCGCATTAAAGCTATCGACTATTATTTCGTGGTATTGTTATGGCGATCGGCGTAACGGCAAACGTGTTAACAGTGCCAATAAAGGGGACAGTCGTCTGCAGCTGCATCGCCATTATTCGAAAGAGTCGTGCGCACATTCGATTCAATTGATTCCGATTTGCACAGCGTGTACGACCCGCTCGTAACGATGTATCAGGTAGTTTTATTCTTCAGTGCTCTGGGAAGCTCCAAGGGTTTTATTAAAGAACATACAATATTTTATGTTCTGTTATAATGCACTTCGTCATAAACTATCATAGCAGTACCGCAGGAAGAGCGTCGGTTACATGTCTGGACATTCATTGCCAGAAAATGAAGTTTAGTACAACAGAACAGCAAATACCAATGCTTTTGAGACTGCACTGATCATGGTACTGCAGACGAAACAGTTCCCAAATAAATAAAGAGAAGTGTCTTTAATCTTTACTGAAGAGGGAGAAGACAACATACAAGGTCTCGAAAAGAAACTTTCCGACTACTGTTTCTTGCGACAGAGGCAGACAATTTTTATTATAATCATGCTTATTGTTACTGAATGTTACTGTCACTGATTTCTATTGATCGAAGAACGGGGCGCAACACAGACAAGGTCTGGTTTAAAAAAAAGGCAAAAGTTGACCGGACGCTTGCGCGTTCGATAATGTAAATCTTTTCGAAAATTTTGGAACAAATCGCCTTCCATGGTGACCCGTTATGTCGGGGAATGCAGCGACTCGAGAAGCCGAGCTGAGCCGAAACGGCCCGAGCGGACTCCAAACCGCACAGTCTCTTCGATGTAACTCTGCTCGTCACGAATGTGGCGCAAAGCAATTCGATTCGATCCGGAAGGAAAACGTCGACTCGACGATTTCCGCGAGCCGAGATCGGTAAAAGTAAAAATGTCTCGCCGATGCGACGCGACTGTTGTAACAACCGGTGGCGCGCCGCTCGTGATCTCCTCGGTTGCGTTCGCAGCACAAAATCTGCTAAGGGGCGCAGCGCAGCAGGTTGCAAAACGCTAGACATCGTTAAAATTTCGTAATTCCACGATTACGGAACGAATCGTCTGCCGTTGCTTCTCCCCGATCGTCGTAGGAGCGCGACTCGCGCTGTCACAAACTTCCTAATTGCTATTAATTACTCTTGATTCGCACTCGCCAGCGCTATGATACGAAATCCATCGCTAGAAATAAACTGTGAATACTTTTGCACACTTTTATAGCTTCAGGAATCGCTGAGAAAGAAATGGTTTTATCTTCTAATAACGCTTTAAGCGCCTCTCACGTTTTATCTTTATATCGACTATAAACGCTAATTGCCGCTCTCACGTATCGAGAGGCTGTAAGAATAAATGTAGACTCGTTGGTTTTCCAAAGGAAACGTAAACTAGTCACTTTTAGCCTTTAGGGCAAAGCTGATTCTATGCGATGCTACACAGCGTCCGACGCGTAACCAAAGTTTCCGTCGCGATCGATTCGTCTCGCATTTCGAGCACGATTGTTAAATGGGATCGCGATGCATGGAAAATTGCACTTTTTCGCTCGAAATGATCGGTCGATCCCCGCGGAATGGGGATCTCCTGTGACGTAACGTAACGAACGTAACGTATGTAGGACCGCGACCGGCCACCTCGAAAAGTAAATCCGCGTTGAATGCAAACAGCGAGGTTTCTATTTGCGGGGCCGGCCGACCTTAAGATATCGAAATACGCAGATCAGGTATCCTGTAAACGTATAGGTGTAGAGTGTAGACTGTAGCTGGTCGAACGAGCAAGAAACGAATGGGAGAGCATAGATGTACCGGCTCGTTTCCGGGCCCCGCTCTAACGTCGATCCTAACGCGAACTCTCCTAACCCGATTCTTCTTCGATGCGGTGAATTCCAACAATGTCCCTCGTTTCTCCGGCAACCGCTAATTTCCATAAGTGAAATTCATTAATTGAATCATGATTTTTCATTAATTTCCCTTCTCTATCTTCTCGAATCCAACCAATTGTAAGTTTAGTAACAGTTAAGGAAATTGGATAGAGAATAACTAGAAAAGTATACGGAAATAGACTGCGGATTTGATGCATTTATGACAAAAATGGGTGAGTGTAATTTCAAATAATAAATAAGAGATTACAAGAATATAAGAGTATCAATATATTTCCTACAGATTAATAATACCACTGAACATAGAAATAAATTTCTACTTACAATTAGTTCCTATGTCTTGCAATTCATGTATACAATTTTTATTTTGCATAAAGATCCGCAGTCTAATAATCATAATCGTAAAATGAAGGACAATGTCAGGAATAATTTTCAATTCTATAGAATTTCGGTTCTGCTTAAAAAGACGATAACCTTTTTAATATTCGACCACGCGATTTGAACTTTTTTGAGAAGTTAGAACAATTCGTTTGCTACGCAACGTGACAAAAATTTTTGAAAATAATTGCAAGTTTTCAAAAATACTAAAAGTTGTATTTTGCAACTTTTTTTATGTGGGCTTATTATTTTAATTAACACAGATCTAGAAAACTTATTTCTTAAATTTTCTATATACGTCCACATTAAAAAGTTGTAAAATGCAACTTTTAGTATTATCTATACAATTCTGACCAATTTCAATTTTCGAAAGAAAATTTATCTCTATCTTCTCAAGAAAGTTCAAATCGTATGGTCCAATATTTAAAAAGTTATCGCTTTTTGGAGAGCGTCCGAATATTAATTGGAGTCGCTGTAGATGTTTGTTGAACGTTACTGTTAAAAAACGGACATTTCATACGCAACAGCTTAATATAAACAAGTAATGAAATATGCCAGGTTTGTCCGCACAGTGCGACGCGAGGCCCGAATCGCCCGTTTCGAACGTACACCGAGAGGCGTACGGCCCTGATGTTGGGCCCGAGCGGCAATCCAGTGGCAAGCACACTCGTCCCGTCGCTCGACCGTTCGACTCGTTCGAGTCTCTGTCGTGAATCGCGATCTGCTGACGTTTCCTCGTCGAGAAGTCGAACCTGACATATCTTGCGGGTTTTCGTGTTTCGGGTCGTGCTCAGGATTCCTCCTGCGTGTTCTACAGGATTCTAACGGCCTCGTGTCCTTCGTTCCGACAATCGTGTCCTCATAATGGATTCGCGACAGAATAATTCGCGATCAACGCTTATCGAACAGCGTCTAATAATCGATGTCGAATCGGTTCGCGTGCCACTGTGAAAACTCGACACTGGTTTCTTGTACTTATGACCGTGATCGAGGCGTGACTTGTGAATAAACTTCTTTGTGGTTGTTGTTGTTGTTGTTGAATACGTGTTTAGTTTCCGTGTTTCCACGATCGACGCGTTACTCGTCCGTAATTTCCATTTACTTCGTCCACACTTTTTTTTGGTTTAGGGTTTTCAGCATTCTTTCAGGTTCCTCGATCTAGAAACCAAGGGCGATCGAGGTAATTCAATTTTGTTCTCGTTATCGATTTTTCCATCCGCTTATTTTCGTAAAGGTATTTCGGTAAATTTTCCCGCGGCTTGTCCAGAAGGTACATATATTCCTTCGTGGTTGCGCGCGTGCCAATTACATGAAGGTTAGGTGACGTCTGATTGGGAGTCACGCTGCACTTCCGGGAAATAAGAATTTGATTCGAACACCGATTTCGTAGGATTATTTTCTAAATAGAGTCGAAATCGTCGACGTTTCGTTTTTAACCCTTTGCACTCGGAGATACAAGAAAATTAAATATTTCTTTCGATCTAGAATATTTCCATTCCCTATGATTTTTTCAATTTTATGGATATGAAATTGGTACATATAATACCTCATACAATACCTATTTATATAAATGATTGGTAATTGATTAGATACCAATATATCTAATAAGCTAAACAATATTTTGAATAATGGTAAACGATTATTCAGAATTTACTGTGATCCTTATTCTTATATGTTGTACATAGTATTTACTACAATCATATTTTACTGTACAAATATTAAATGAATACAGCACAACTCGTTTTCTATAATTTTATTCTAGTATCATAAAAAACTATGTGTTTGCAGGATCGCCGTGGCGAGTGGGCATCATGCCAGCCCCAAAAATGTCAGTAATTGGGGAATCTATAAGACTGGTTCCTGCTGGTAGTCCAGCGTTGTTCGAATTGTCTGCCCTTGGTTTCAATGGTAACGAGATCGACGTTCAAATTATTGGTAAGCTTGCTGCGCCGTATACAAAATCTCTGCTTAACCTGGCAGTATCCACATGGGACATCTTATATATCTTTTGCTACTGTTTAATAAAAACATTAAGAAAGTGCCAAAAATGTTTTGATGCAAAAGAAACATAGATAACTGGTCTGATAACTAGTTTGTGTATGGTGTACATGTACCTTATACTGTTATTTTAACAAAAATATCATAAATAAATGTTAGACTAAATATAAAACATTAAGTACAAATATTACTTTTCACTGGGGGTCCATGAGCACCCCACGTGGACACTTTTGTTTCAGAAGTTTACGTGGGCACTGCCGGGTTAAAGTAAAACCAATCTTTATTTAATATCTTTAAGCGAGACAGCTTACCCTAAAGTATAACAATTTCTCCAGCTCCTTCTAAAAGGCATTTGCCAGCGAGGATAGAAGAAGAGCCTGGACGTCCCGGTGAGTTTCGCGTTGAATTCACACCGACCGAAGTGGGCAGTCATCTGGTGGAAGTGAGCATCGCGGGACAAAAGCTACCGGCAGGACCTCTCGTCGCCAAGGTGTACAATAGCAGTTTAATCCAAGTTACAGATGTACCCAGCGCTGTGGTGGGACATGCCTGCCAATTTAGAGGTATGAAATTTCGATTATCCTGACAAAGCTAGATCCTAAAATGCTTGAACATGTTTCCATTCTTGAATTTTAGTTGACGCTAGCGCAGCTGGCGAGGGACAACTCGAAATCTCTATAAACGAAGGAGAAGTGCCGAATCACGTTCAAGTGGTAGGAGGAGGACGTTGTCTCGTCTCCTTCACTCCCGAGATTGCCAAGTCACATTACATAGACATCAAATTTAACGGAGAAGCAGTGAAGGGATGCCCATTTATTTGCAATGTTTCCGACACGAGCAGAGTAACGTTAAGTTTAAATCATCTGGAGTTGATTCCAGTCGATCAACCTGCCAGCTTCCATATGGGAGTCGACGGTAGTGGCAGCGCGGAACTAGCTGTTTCCGTAAGAGGTTGGTGGCGATTAGAGATCCCTATTTTACGTTTATATAAATACACGTGTATTTTAGTACATGTTCAAAACCGTAATCTCTAGTGGCGATAGATCTAGATTGTCGTTTGTACGAAACAGGATATCGAGAAAGTTGATTTTTCAGGACCAAACAACGAATTACCCGTTAAAGTAACAGGTGACATAAAAAGTGGTTTCACGGCGGAATTCATTCCCAGAGACGTTGGTGTCCATTCCATCAGCGTCGAGTACAATGGTCATCCGGTAAATGGCACACCGTTCTTAGCCAAAGCGTTTAATGCCGATAAAGTATTAATCGGTCCCGTAGCCAGGGGCAGCGTCGGTCAGCCAACGCACTTTACCGGTACGTAAAGAAGAATTTCTTCGAAGAATAGAACGTCGAATGTGTCGAAATCGCGGGAATCACTGAAATCCATCCTTTCTTTGTTCAACAGTCGATGCGAGTCAAGCCGGCGAAGGAAACTTGGAAATTACGATATCGGCTCGTAATCAAAATATTCCCACGCAAGTGACGCCACAGGGAAATGCTCGATTTTCGGTCAGCTTTGTTCCATTCGAGGCATGCGAACACGTAATTAATATAGCCTTCAATAAACGAACTGTGCCAGGCTGCCCGATCGTAACTCGGGTAGGTGGCGATAGTCATGTAACAGTGAGTGGGCAGGCATTGAGCAGTGCTGGATTAGGACGACAAAGCTATCTTACTGTTAGTAACGTTGCCGGTAGCTTAGAAGATTTAGAAGTGAACGTTGAAGGTAAATCCGTTTCCGTTTCTCATTATTATAGACATGGTCTATGTATAATCTATAATATGTATACGTCGTTATTGTCGCACAAATATCGCTACTTTCACATCGACATCGTACACTTTGTGACCGTCATTTCTTCAAATCTAATATCCCCAGCCAACGTTACAAGATAATTAAGAGTTTCTGCACAAACGGTTCTGCCGACGACCGAAGAGAGAGCACTTTCTATGTTTCATTTGACACGTTTGTGAGATATTTTTTTTACCTTTTGTCCTACCTCGATTATGGTGGAGATTTGCACGAAACTGTGCCTCTGTGTGTGCGTTGAATGTCTTCTTAATCTCCAGCTTGAGAGCAATTCTCTCTTTGTTGCAGGTCGGCCAGCTTTCAGACTACGACATTACTAGACTTCTCAAACAAAACTAATCTCATTTTTACATTAATAGCGGAGTACTTTTAAACAAATTGGTGGTGGGTTTTCTAACTTGTTCTTCTATCCGTATTCGAATAGTTTCTTATGCTTCTCCCGTGATTTCTAATCGGTGGTTACCATGTCAGAGTATTATAAAATATGGGCTTTGGTTTCGCTTTGGCGGATAAATACTGAAACAGTGTCTAACGCTTCGTAATTTTTCTTCTATCGATCTAATCTATTGGCTGAACCAAGCAATCGTGCGTATTTGTATATTTCTCATGACAGCCATCCTTCTGGTGCTATATCGTAGAATTACCGATAGTTTCGCGTTAATCATTAAGTATTATGGTATAATGGTACAAATATTATCGAGTTCGATATTCGTGTACAATGTAGCGCTTTTATCCAATGTGCCAACTATTCCCTATTACCCATTACTACTTACAACGTTAGTTTAACAACGCGTGTAACTATAAACAGATCAGCAATGCATAAATCGATCTCTAGTTTAGTGGTTCCATTCTATTCTAGTTTAGTGAAATCGAGTCGATTCGCGAAACGGTTAGCTTGTTTCTTTCGCGTAATAACTTGACTGTGTTTTTTTATTCAATAACACGCAACAGACATACGAGTAGAGTTAACCAAGTATTAATCGCAAATTGTCTTAATAGGAGCAAACTAATGTTTTTTATCGAATTACTGGCATTTTGTCATAACAACTCATACATTGCTTTCGCAATCGAGCATCTTAACAACTAAGATTGAATAAGAAAAGAAGTTGTTGGGCTCGCATAAATCCCGATCGTCAACTTTTGGTTAACGCCCCCAGTAGTCGGCTTATCTGAATTGTATCAAACAACTAACCGGCGGACTTGTTAGGACCCAATGGACAGGCCGTACCAGCTCAAGTCACTGACAACAAAGACACGACGTGCAGCGTGGCGTTTACGCCGAGAGTAGTCGGTGAACATAGAATTTCGGTAAGCCATCGGAATGTTCCTGTGGTCGGAAGCCCGTTCAGCTGTAAAGTTTATGACGTAACCGCTATCAAAGTGAAGGATGCTAAACACGGTGTCATTGGAATGCCTGTAACTTTCTTAGGTATGGACTCGCCTTTATGACGCATCGAATAACGCATACCGAACAATGTGTCTATATCACGCAGTTTGTGCTTGCTTCTCGCTGCAGTTGAAACTAGTCAAGCAGGACCTGGAAATTTAGAGGTGACGGTGAACGGTGGTCGCGTGCCTACGTCCGCTCAAGCTCAAGGTCCGCACACGTACGCGATATCATTCACGCCTAGAGAGCCCATTGTGCACACCGTCGATTTGCGATTCAACGGGGAAGATGTACCTGGTAGTCCTTTTAGTTGTCAGGTACGGTCACGCGCAACTGATCAGCTTTCTGCTTTCTCTTGATTCTGACGCGATCTCATCCGAGCTAAATATTTTCCTTGACGACGTTGCTACAGGTCAGCGACACGGCTAAAGTAATAGTGACCGAAGGACTGGAGAAAGTATCTGTGAATCGGCTAACAACCTTCACAATAGAAGCGGACGTCTCCTTCGGAACACCCGCTGTAGAAGTTCTTTCACCTACTAGAGAGAGTTTACCGATTCACGTGAAGCAGAGCGGCCATGGATGTTACACCGCAGGATTTACTCCAAAAGATGTTGGTATGTTCCGATAAACGTCTTCACGCGAAACAACACTGCAAAACGTGCACTACAGAACCCATTACTTCTAGGTGATCATAGCGTCGAGGTAAAGTTGAACGGATCGCATGTGGAAGGAAGTCCATTTTTAGTGAAAGCTTACAATGCGGACAAGGTAAAGGTGACGGATATAAATAGCGGTGTTGTCGGAAAACCAGTTTTCTTCAGCAGTGAGTAACACGATTTTACTTGGTTTTATTCGATTGATTTGACTCGAATCGATTGATCCGTTATTTTTGAATTCCAGTTAACGCCAGTCAAGCAGGTGCTGGCAATCTCGAGATCATTGTTGCCGTGAACGGTAAAAATGTCCCGAATTATGTTCAAAGCGAAGGAAACGCCAAGTTCAGGGTCAATTTCAAGCCACAAGAAGCTGCCGTTCACAGTCTTAGCGTTCGTTTTAACGGGGAACCAGTTCCAGGTGAGCAATGAGCTACGATAACTTCGAATGTAACTCTTTTGACTGTGTAAATCCTACCTTTTCATACAGGTTCACCGTTCAGCTGTAAAGTAGTCGGAGCTGGTCAGGCGATAATCGCGGGTCACAATTTAAAAATGGGAGCCGTGAAGCAGTTGATGTCTTTCACGGTGGATCCGCAAGCTCCGTCGATGAATTGTGATGTGATTGTAATGCCGCCATCCGGTATATCTATTCCCATCACCATAGAACCTGTCGATGGAAAATACAACATTAGCTTTGTACCCACGGAAGTAGGCAGGCATAACATCAGCGTGTTAGTGGATTCCGAGCATGTGAAGGGATCTCCTTTTGCCTGTAACATTTACGATGTTACCAAGGTAAAGCTTTTCCAATGTTACGATGTTACCAAGGTAAAGCCGGTCGTTCTGAAAGTCTTCGAATGAAATAGGTTCACGTGTCTGGTCTTACGGAAGCACTACTAGGTCAGGCAACTACGTTTACGGTCGATGCTGCTGAAGCTGGCGAAGGAACTTTGGAATTGGTAGTAAGTACGGAGAACAACACCGTTAAAGCTGAAGTAGTCGCCTGCGCTCGTGGATTGTACGATGTCACCTTCGTTCCGCAAACTACTAGTACACATTACGTGAACATTAGCTTCAACGATGACAATGTACCAGGTCGGTGACTCGATGTTGCGTACAATTAAATATCTGCGAAGAACTTATAACTCTTTCATTGTCGCATATCAGGGAGTCCATTCAAGTGTCCAGTAGTCAGTACAATGATGGATGGGCCATCCATAATTCGAGTTGGCAATACAGCGTATATGGACTTGGAAATGTCGGGATTAGAGGGTCCTGTGTCTGCCGAAGTTACCGGTAAATTTCTCCTCTTCTATTACTATTTGATCGGAAATAGATACATACGGTAAAAACCCCTTTAATATCGCATATTAAAATGTTGCGAATTATTAGGTCCCGACGGTATAATCATTCCATGCACATTGACAAAATTATCGTCCCATCTGTACCGAGTCGAAGTCCGAACGCGACAGGTTGGAACGTATAGCGTAATTTTCAGCGACGGTCATAAGATAATTAGTTCTCAAACGCTTCAAGCTTTCGATCCTGGAAAAGTAACGATCAAAGAAGTGTCGGACGTAGTGTGTCATCGTCCTGGAACTATTATAGGTATGATCCTTGTAACGTATTTGTAGATTTTTTACGCGTGTAGATGGCGTATGTACAAAGTAAACATACAATTTAATTGCAGTGGTTGCGTCGAAAGAAGCTGGACCTGGAAAACTATGCGTGAATGTGCGTGCTGCCGGCAACGACGTTGACAGCATAGTCAGAGAAGGAGAAAATGGCCTTTACGAAATAGTGTTTCATCCAACGCGAGCCGCTCCGCACAGAGTTCACATAAAATACAATGAAGTTCACATTGCAGGTTTGATAATTACCTTGCTCTACTTGCATGCCTAATTGCTCGTCACGTCTCTGTTCACTTTCACCGATTTGCTGTGGTTGTTCTGTCGCTAGGAAGTCCGTTTGACGTAACCGTGCGAAGTCCTACCGGAGGACGAGAAGTAACCGCAACAGGATTGGGACTGTACCAATCGTGCGTTGGCAAAGTGACTTCATTCACGATCGAGACGTTAGGTCGTCAGGGAAAAGAATTCGACGTTGTAATCAGCGGACCACAGGGTAATGCTGTTCCAGTTCGGTGTTACCAGCATCGCGATGGAAATCTACTCGCCGAATTCACCACAAACACCGTCGGTGTGTAATTTCAATCGACTCCGATTGAACATCTTGACGCGATGAACATTCCGATCGGCTTGGAAAACAAGGATTTTTTCTGATTTTAGGAACATATAAAATCGATGTTTTGCAAGGTGCTAAACCGGTTCTGGGTTCACCATTTTTCTGTCAAGCTTTCGACGTTACCAAGGTGAAACTGCAAGAACTGGGTCCGATGACAGTGTCCGTGCACGATCATATCGCATTTAAGAGTAAGCACAATAAACTAATTAATAAGGGGAAAAAAGATTTGTTCTTACTATCGTGTTATCACCCACCATTGCAGTAACGAAGACAGACGCTGGAATGGCAGACTTGGATGTGACTGCAACGAGTCCTCTGGGCCAAGAGCTTCCGTTACAGGTTACACCGTTAAATGATGGCGCTGAAATGGTGGAATTTTCTCCCAGCGCACCTGGCACCTACATGATCAACATTACGTATGGTAAGATCATCCTGTGGTAGGTACATTAAGGGGGTAAACTCTCGTTTCCAGGATTGCAAGGATGCGGGATGCGCCTTCTCATTTCTCGGTAATGTAAACGATGGGGTTTTTTAGGAGTCAAAAGCACAAGACCAAGTCTTATTTTTATTATTACAAATTGATTAGATTTAAAAATTGGACTTTTGATGGCGCTTGCAGTCCAGATTGATCTTTTATCTAACGCCTTTGACTACTGAAAAACCCCATCTTAGCATTATCGAGAAATTGGAAGGTGCATCCCGCACCCTTGCAATCCTAGAAACGCCTACCCCCTTAAGTCAAAGCGTAGGGGATTATCGCTCGCGTTTTGAGAATAATTGCTAACGACTATACACGCAGGAGGATGTCCTATACCTGGTAGTCCATTGGCATGCACGGTTGATGCCGCTGGACAAGCGCGCGCGAAAGGCGAAGGTTTATTGAGTGGCCACGTGGATAAAGCAGCACATTTTATCGTAACCGGCACGAGAAGTCCTCCGGCAGTTCAAGTATGTGTTTCGAGAACTTTTCGTAGTAGATCGATCGAAACGATCGAATTCTTTTTTTATGGGTATACGGGTAAACCAATTAGCGCGTGTGTCGCATAGGTGGACGGTCCGGACAGTGTTTCGAAAGCAGTCGTCGAAGCAGGTGCTAATCCAGGCACCTGGAACGTGTCTTACGTTCCGTCCGAAGTTGGAGTATTCGATATTCGAGTTGTCTCTGCTGGACAACAACTTCCAGGATCTCCTTGGCATCCGAAAATCATAGACACGCGAAATCTTCGCGTTATCGGTAAGCAATGAGATTCAAGAAGCATCATAGAACTCGACGAGGCTAATTGTATGTATTTTTGGCTTTTAAGGTGGTTGGCCAGCCGTGTGCGATGATATTGGACGTTTGAAATTACATCCCTCGAACAAAATTAGTTTCGACACCGCTGAAGCTGGCCCGGGTGAACTTAGCGGAAAGATAGGAGATCAAACGTTATCGTTTGAAATGACCTCGAACAATAGACTGAAGCTGATTCTACCGCAGATAAACGGCGGAGAGCATCGTTTAGAAATATTATTTAACGGTGTACCATTCCCAGGAGCACCGAAATTGGCTATAGTTCAAGATTTAGAGGTGCGCGATGCAAAGAGTTCGCGCAAACTTATTACCGATAGCTATACTGCGGATCTTTTGTATTTATAAATTCAAAATTGTTTAGAAAATTAAAAAAATTCAAGACGTCAATATATGATTCCTCCTCTTTTAAACAATTGGGGGGAGAAATAACATTCAATTTAGTTTCTACTTCTTGCAATCGATGCAGACAATTTTTATTTTGCATAAGAATCCGCAGTCTACCGATAGCGCAAGAATTTTATTTTTATTTTACTTTGGTTTCCAGCCACCTGTGCAAGACACGAGTCGTGTATTGTTAAGGGGGAGAGGGTTGACGTCGGCAAAGTGCGGTGAAGAAGTTAGTTTCACGATAGACGGGTCTCAAGCCGGAAGCGGAACGCCGAAAGTTCAACTTTTCTCGCCGACCAACGAACTGAACGTGATGCTGCAACATTTAGGTGAATACCTTTGTCATTGTTTCAACGATCGTAACTCGTCCTGGTTACGTAATATTTTCTCCTCAGAATGATGATGTATCTGATTTCACGCTCGCAGGGGATTTTGTTTATCGTGCAAGTTATATACCTCTAACTCCCGACCCTCTGTTAATGACCGTGTCATGGAACGGAAGACAATTGAAAGGATGTCCCCTGCAGATCAACGTAACGAGCGCGGCTGACGCGTCACGTGTCATCTGCTCCGGCGATGGACTGAAACACGGTATCGTCGGCCAGGAGATACGAAGTTTCATCGATACTCGACGCGCAGGACCAGGTAGGTAGCTTGTGCTTAGGACTGAGAATTCCTTACCGGTCAATGTATTTGAAGAGAACATTTTTCGATGTCCAGGTGAGTTGACGGCACACTGTGTCGGTCCACACAAAGTGGCTTACTGTGAATTATACGATCACGGAGACGCCACTTTTACCTTGAACGTTAAACCTCAAGAGGCTGGACGTCACGCGTTGACGATTAAGTATGCGGGAGAACATGTCCCGGGTTCGCCGTTCACATTACGCGTTTCCGGTGCTCCGGATGCTTCAAAGGTAACGTAGACACCATTGTAACGTAGACACCATTAGCGTTCAGAAACGTAAGGAATGTAGAAATGTAGAAATACACTACTGCTCAAAAGTATTCGGACACTTCCTCTTTCTCTACAAAACGTAGTTTAAGTTAGTATATTGTGGTATTATGACACAGTAGAATTTATTTTTATGTACAAATTATATAATGAAAATGCAATAATATAAATTTTTATCCACAAATACGAAATCTAGTGGAACGGTCTCGGTGCTTGAAAGGATTTCAAGTTTCACATTGTTTCATTGCTAAGGTGCAGAGCGAATTCAGAAAATTTTTTGATACAATTACTGATAGAATAAAAGACTAATAAAAAGATTACTGCGATTAGTGCAAGCGGTAATATTTAATCGCGGTGGATACGCCGATGAGTCTCATATTTAATCTTAGTCTAATATTGGTAAGTTTCCAAATAATTTTTAACTTAAAACTTTAGATACTCTATAAGAAAGTAATAAAGATCGATTTTAGTCACTATTTTAGATGCTCAAGTAACTCTTATGCGTTGCTATTATACATTTCGCAAGTGTCCGGATACTTTTGAGCGGTAGTGTATGTATTCAAGTTAAACGAGTCGAATGAAACACGAAGAAATCGTCTCCACGAAACAGGTACGAGTGTACGGACCAGGAATCGAACACGGAGTGCTGGCGACATTCCAGTCGCGGTTCATTTGCGACACTCGGGGTGCCGGTGCTGGCCAGCTCACGGTCAGAGTTCGTGGGCCGAAAGGGGCGTTCAGGGTGGAAATGCAGAGGGAGACGCAGAAGGATCGTATAATTCTTTGTCGGTACGATCCGACGGAACCAGGCGACTATAGGGTCGAAGTTCGTTGGGCAGGCGTCTTGGTTCCGGGTTCCCCGTTCCCGGTTAAGATCGTTGATACGCAAGACGAACTATTGATGCTGACGCAGGTAAACACGCGCACCAGTTTCGACCAAGATCCAAACTCTACTCGAGGATTGTTAATTTCAGGGTGGAGACAATTATTCGACGGGACATCACACGATCTCGTCATGGCGTGGATCGCAAGCTATGCTGTAAGAAAATTGCGTATAAAGTTGTTATTATTTTTTACGGACTAATAATATATTTTGATAATATATAATTATATTGTAACTTATCTAAATGTTTGCAATAAAATCGATATTTTGACAAGTCTCGTTACACCGATAACGATGCTTCGGTGATTTTCTAAATAAAAACTCATTTATTTTACATACACACGATATAACAAAGAATCGTAGAGCACTGTATATACAGCCAACCGCAGCTTCGGAACGGTACGAAAATATAATATAATATGTTACATCGTATACAACACAACATTCTATCAACGTTTTTGCTTTTTCTCCAGCTTGCTGAGTTCTCTGAACACTTGTTTCTTCATCTCCTTTTGTCTGTTCAGTTTTCGCGCTTCCTCCGCGGAAATTTGAGCCTGATGAGCCTCGATTCTTTTCTTCATGGCTACCTTCAGCTGTTTCTGTTTGTGAGCGTAATTGGTTTTGATCATTTGCATCAGCCTTGCCACCCTCTCTTCCTTGGGTTCCCGCACTACCGCCACCCTGCCGTCCTTGAACGTTGGCTTGCGTTTTCCAGGGATCTTTGGCTTATCCTTGTACGGAAGCTCTTTCTGCAGGCTTCGAGGAATAGACAAGGGTCTAAAGACCGCTGGTTCCCTCTCGATGCTCGTGTACATCGAGTCCGTGTTGGCTGGCTTGCGAATATTTCTTTCCCGCTTCAGCTGTCCCGTCGTTTTCATTCCTTGCCAGCGGTTCTTCTCGTCTGGCGGAAGCAATAGCGATGTGACAGGATTATAGAATTTCGGGACATCGACCTTGTACCAGGTGCGGCAAAAAACGATGTCGCTCAGAAGTATTTTGTCCTCGAACGTTGCCCGGAAACTACCCTCCGGTTTCGACACTGCTTTCTTTATCTGACCACGTATACCTGACACCGTCTTTATCTTGGCACCCTCAAATTTTGCCACCTCGAGGGCACTGTTGAACATGTCCTTGATGAACGCGGTCTTCTTGTAGATCTTCAACGGAACGCCGGTAAGTTTAAGCTTCTTCATGATCTGCGTGCTTTTGTCCATCTCGACGATAGAACCGGTCGCCGCTATCCTGAATCCCGGCGCTCTACTGGCGACGTCTTGCACAGCCAAAACTCCGGTGCTCTGCGGCGTTATAGGACCCCAAAAGTGCGCCATGCAGGCAACGTGTTCCGGTGTGTACTTTAACATTCTGCTTCTCAAGTTATCCTCCAGCTTGGAGAAGATCGGAAGCGTCTGAAATCGTCTCCACCCCACGGAAATGATTAACGGATCTCTGCTCTTCAGGATCTTCGAGTACCATCGGTGCTTCTTGATCCTTGTCTGCACGTATCCTATGTTCTCTTCACCGTGTAAGAGACCACCGATGATCAACGGATACGTGGGATCCAGATGAGCGATTAGCTCGTAAGGCACGTTCTCTAACTCGACGCGGACGTACATGCCAGGGCGATACCCTTCCAATTGAACACGAACGTCGTCCTCCACTCCTTCGAACTCCGACTTGTTCAGATTCGCCTGCCTCTCCACCTCCGACTTCAGATCGTCGTAATAAGTTTTCGACTCGCCGTTGTCGTATTCCATATCAAACTGTTCTTTCAACTTCTTCTTCTTCTCCATAAGCTTCTTCTTCTCGTCGATTTCATCGTTTGTCAGCTCCTTCGGCGCATCCGTTTCGTATTTCTCTCCAGTTTCCAAATCCTCGAAATCCCCGTAGACATCCTGGTCGTCCAAATCGTCCAATTTCAACAGCTCCTCGGCGTCTTCCGATTCCTTCCATTTTCCCGTCACGAAACGATTTACCACGAGCAACTTATTTTCTTCTTCCAACCAATCTCGCGGCTCTCCCGGAAAGAACACGCATTCCTCTTGATTCTGCAGCTCTCGTTCTTGGATCTTACGCTTCTGCTGTTCCTGCACCACACGAAAGATACCGCCAATCTCGTTCTCTTGATCCTCCTCCTCCTCTTTCCCTTTTTCTTTCTCGTCCTCTATTTCTTCAGCGGAATTCCTCTTGTCGAATACTCCGTACACCAGCTTCATCAAGTTCTTGTTGCCGCGTTGACGATTCTCGAACGCGGTCTTAGCTTTCTCGGTCAAATTTGTTTTCCACTTTAATTCGTCCACGATTTCCTCGCTCGCGTCGTTCCCATCCTCGTCCTCCTCCGACGATTCTTGCGAAAAATTCATTTCGTCTTCTTCTTCCTCGTCGTCGTCGTCCATCTTAAGTCCGGCGCGCGAATCCTCATCGCTCAGGTCGTCGAAGCTCTCGCTGTCGCTATTCGGTTGTTTGTTACGTTTGTTAGCGTTTAGAGCATCCAGCGCTTCCGCGATCTTATTCTTGATCTTTATGTCGGACTCTTTGCTCATCGAATGATAAACTTCCGTGTTGCTCGATGCATCTGCAAGCCGAAAAGCGTCCACGGATTTTGGTTTCCTTGCGTCTAAATCATCATCGTCGTCATCCAAGTCTAAATCGTTCGATGAACTCTTTATCTTCTTGACGATTCTAGATCCGCTACTCGTCTTCTTTCTCTTTACACAGTTTCCATTCGGTTTCCCCTCGTCCTCGCTTTCTTCTTTCGGTTCTTCATTGTTGGTACCGTCGTCTTTGTCTTCGTTATCGAGTTCGTTCTCGCTTTCCTCTCCCGACTCGTCGTCGTCTTCCTCGTCGTCCTTGTCCTCGCAATCCTGCGAATCAGGGAACAAAACTTTTCTTCTAATTCGATCGCCGTCGATTACGGTTTCGCCAACGTAATTGCCAAAAGATTCCTCGACGTCCTCTGCCCTGATCGGTGCAGCGTCGCTAAACAGTTGTAGCTCGCTGTGTTGTAATTTCTGATCGAGAGTCTCTCGAGTGTCCATCAATGCTCCGACTAGACCCGTGTCCTCCTCCTTGTGAGAATGACTGCCACCTAATTCTACGTAAACGGCATCCTTGTCATAGACTATTCCACCCACGCCCGAAAAAGGTGCGTAAATTAGACGTTCCTTTTCTACCAACGCGCGTTTCTTTAGCTCTTCCGGCAAGGGGCAGGGATCCGAAAGAAAACTGACATCCTTGATTTTTAGATCGCCGCACCCTGGAATGTGTACGGAAGTTTCCTTGTTCAGAGGAACTCCCCTCACATACCTGTAAAAAACGATACAAAATAGTTGCTAAATCATAATGTACAGTGCACTGTATATTTCTAATGTATACCATAATCTTTACATACCCATACAAACTTATCGTTCTATCGGTTTTTGGATTTTGTCTAATCGATTCTGGGGGAGTCAAATCTTCCACTCTATCCGTCAGAATATAAGGATGCGTACTGCGCCAAGTCAGAGGCCTAAATTTCATGACAGATATGAACCTAGCCAAGTTTTTCACCTCTGTTCGTAAATATTCTCCGTGGAGTAATCCAGAAAGGTAAAACAATTTTGCTCCGGCATACACTTCGGTCCAAAATCGTTGTTTCAACATTTTCTTGTTTTTTTTCAATTGCTTAGCATTCTTTATCAGGTCCAGATGGGTTAAAACTCCCATGATCCTCGGCATTCCATGAACCTGACATATATTCAAAAACTCGAAAATTTCCATTTCAAAACCGAAAGAGCCGTCTATTAACAACAACACCAAATCAGCCACTTTCGCTATGTCTATCATACAGTTGATGTCATTGTTGCATTCAATAAAAGTGATCCTTCTTTTCTTGCTGGAAACAACGGTAACCGGACCTACTATATTTGCCAATGGTTGTCTCACGAAACTCTTAATCAAACATTGAATTACTAAAGATTTTCCTACCTTTGGAGGACCGACTACGGCAACCAGAACCGGAGGTGGTTCTAAAGGTGTTCTATCCACCAAAGGTATGTGTTGTTTCTTAGTTTCTATATCTTGCTTACGTCTGAAACGTCTTTCTGCTTTAATAGCGGAATTAAACGTAAACGCCTTTGGATTCTTCTGTTTATCCGTTAGCTCTTGAACATGTTCGTTCTTCGCCTTCTTTTTCACAGCTTTGCGACCGGCGTTCCGTTCTCTGTGAGTCCTGTGACTTACTGTACCTTCCATTTCGTTTGCCATTTTCAATTTCTTTTTGCGATCGTTTGATCGATCAAATACTTATATTAGACTACAAAGATGCGTATGCTCCAACCACCTCTCGACTTTACTCGCATGTTCCGACAGATATCTAGGTTATGCGACGTTTGAAATGCGGCTCCATTCGTAACAAAATCTCCTCTTACCGGAAGTATTTGGTACTGAACATGCAAAAACCGTGCGAAATAATCGCAGAATATTTCACAGTTTTTATATTTTCAAATTTTATCATACTCGATACAACACTGAAGGTGTAAACACGCGGTAACTGAACACGTTGAACACGTGACACCGACGTAATGTCAAAAAGTAGGGATACAAGTTGTACATATGTTGTATCCCTACTTTGATAATAATTTATACAATATTCGAAACAGTATAAGGTTTGAAATCAATTCACTTTAGAGAACTTTGAAAATGAAAATGCGCGGATATACACATGTGAAATTCACATTGTGAATTCTTCCGCTTAGGCCAGCTTAGGCTTAGGCCACAAGATGCCACAAGATAAGACGAGATACAGGAGTAGACCAATCAGTGATGAGTAGACTGCGAATCTTTATGCAAAATAAAAATTATCTGCATCGATTGCAAGGAATAGAAACTAAATTGAATGTTATTTCTTTCCTTAATGATTTTGATAGAGGAGAAATCATATATTGAAATCTTTAATTCTTAAAATTTTTCAACAATTTTAAATTTCATCTTCTCAATTTTATATATATATATTATATATATATATATATATATAATTATATATATATAGATATCGTGTGCTTTCCACGTGCGTGCGCGTGTCCAAAAGCAGTAACGCATATCTATATTGTGTTGCACTGCGACTTCTCAACAGACTATAGTACGTTGCCCACATCCGTTATGTGGTAGATGAAGTAATCTCGGAATAAGGTTGCAACGTCGTGGTAGTTCACTAGCTGACCGTTCTATTTCGATAGAGTCCGCTATCGTACCAGAGCATTTTCCACAGAGTCGGTAATTCAGAACAATAGACAGAAAAGTGCATTTCTTGCAATGCTGTGAATGTCTGTATATAGCCTGTACAGGTATGTGTCCGTGTAAAGTTCGTTTTCCACACATTCGCAGCAGTTCACGTTCACAGTCGCAAGTTTGGAGTTTGTGTCGTCAGCGTCAACACATAGTATTTGTACTTCGTGGTACGTGTATCGTGTATCTCATTCGTAGTTCTTAGTTCGTAGTGGGTAGGGTTTCCTCTCTTTTTGCTCCAATGAGAGAAAAGAGACGGAGAATGAGTTACCAGCGAGATTTTACCGTGGATACTGGATACAGATGTCAGCTCGAAATCGCCAATACCGTGAATCAGTGTGTATAAATACAAGTGGGAGTCACATATGCGTCAGCAACAGGTTGTTGAGTCGCGAGTACACGTTCCAGCCGTTCGTGTTTCCAATGTAAGTTCAAGCAAACAAAACTAAACGTTTCGCGAACGAGAACTAAAATTTATTTGTTACGAATCGAACATGGTTTCCGTCGTATTTAGGTCGTCTCGTCGATAGTCTTGGTCACGTCACGACAGGTACTCAGTGCTATTCGAAGGCAGCTGTTCACCGTTGGCGCGTTAGTTGGCGACCTGCTTATTCTCAGCGCGTAAATTTGTCTGTTTGTAGAAACGATCGCAATGACATCGACGAATCGACATCTAAATGCTGTACATATCTTTGTGCGCGCGTGCTTTCGTGTTTTCGTGCATTTGTAGATACGTCGTGCGTTTTGCGCACGTACGTATACGCGCTCCGAAAACTAATTCAAAATTCATTTTGAAAACGAAACGATCGACGAGACTTTCTTATTGTCGCGCTTACGTATGTTTCTTAAGAAATCTTTCGCTGGTCTCTTCTAGCAGGACAATCAACTTTGTTTATCGAGAGGTTAGGGTACACGGTGTTATCTACCTACGTATATATAGGCGCGCTACATTCATCCGTTGTTTTAACGTGCGGCGACCGTGCAAATAAAAATATTGGGTTGGCAAGAAAGTAATTTCAGTATTTTAAGGTGAAATAAAACCGAATTTCTTTATTCAAGCGATGAACTTTAATCAATAAAATATTTTCTAATTTATTCCTTTTGGCAAAAGATTGCTTGAATAAAAAACTTGGGCTTTATTTCACCTTACAATACCGAAATTACTTTATTGCCAACTCAATACTATGGATTCAATCAGGCAGTGCACGTTTGTTTGTTACGGCTCCGCACGTCCATGTTGCATACGATATTTACCGCAATTTCCTTTACATTGCCGCAAGTTAGAAAAATGGATGTGTGCAGCAGCCAATATTCGTTGCATCGGTCTTTTTGTCACGATTCGCGATTGTAGCGTACCGATTGTTTCTCGAATCAGATTCGATTTCTTTTTCACTTGGAACGCGCATTGGCGATATTAGCTCGAGGCTCGAGGCGACACGAATGTTAATTCGTGTTCTGACCTACTTTAGAAAGCGGATTATGAAAATCCGACGAACGTCGATGTCTCTTGGTCAATTGTAGGATCGATCGAGCGAACACGTTTATTTCGGATGAGACTGAATTTTTTCAATTTCAGGCACCTACGAATGGCTGGTCGATACCATAGAGAAGTCAAGGTAGACAATATCCGGATGATCGAAGAAAAAGTAGTCCCCATGGAAAGGGCACATGGATCTACCTACATGGAAGGGGACGATCGCCTTCTGGATTATTGGGAGGAGTATCAGGAAATGATAGAAGAAACGAAATTATTGGACGATTATCTGGAGGAGGAATGTCCGCGCAGCTACGACGGTAATGTTCGATTTTACCGCGACATCGGAAGATCGTTTTGGCGAACGCACAGTGTTGCAAACTTATTCCGTAAAATATAGATGCTAGTCATATGAAGTAATGTCTAGACTGTAAGAATGTTAACATTTCTCTGTCTGTAATACTTCCAAAGTCTTCTTTGTCGACAGAATTGTGTAAGCATTTTGAATTCATATTTTTGTACATTTTATAATGTAAGTCCGTAATAGCTCTTATATCGAATTAATATCAATCGATATTTGTAAACTAGCTAACGGCGAAATTATGTTTTATTGTCTTATGAAGGTCATGTATGCAATAATATGGAACTTTCTCGTCATGTAAATTTTAAAATTCGGAAATGTGCGGAAATTAACAATATTTATATCTTTAGTGAATGAATTTTTGGAAGTTTGGAGAAATTTTCGGAAAGAAAATCATCTTAATGGATTGCATAAGAGAAATCGTGTATATATACGTTATGTGAAGAAACATTTCTGCTAGATTTCTGCTAGATTTGCACACTTTGTATTAGTAGTGATAAAGAAGGTTTTGTCCAGCTACCACCTCGAATCGCATCACTGTGGAACCGTTCAAAAACAAATACATATCGGTGTTTTCAGATGGAGAGGAAGAAGCGGAGTGGTTGCATACAGCTGGATTGGGACAGTTGACCGAAGCATGGAAAGTCGGGAAAGAAGTGCCACCAGAAGAGTTGGGTGCCGTGCTGCGACCATTGTCACGGGCTCAGGCAGAGGCGGTGAAACGGCGGGTGAAGTCCTTGAATCGCACGGTGAAGCAGCGTTTCAATCAACGGCAACGCGTACGCAAGCCCGACATCAGAGACGTGTTTAAAGACGTAGAGGTATGAGGGATAGCGGAGAAGTATGGCGAATCTGAGTAAACGGGATCCGAGCAACCGTGCTAATTGATTTTTCGTTGACACGTTAGGCGTCGAGCACGGGAACCAGGTCCCGCAGCGCTACGCCTGACTCCCTGGATTCCGTGGCAGACGCGACGCCGGAGAACGCCTCGCCTCCGTCACCTTCCGCGGGTGTCGCCACCGTTATCGAGACACCTCGTCCGAGGTAGGTACAATGTCCGATGTCCGCGTTAGTTCGGATAAACGCATAGACGAATAAACGCGACACCAACCCCTGTTCAGTCTCTCCATCGCCACCGAGTAATCTCGCCGCGTTTCTTTCCGATCGAGAAGCGTCACCGTTCCAAACTTCGTGTCGGTGTTTCAACACCGGCCGCCTCACGAAGCCAAGGAGACGGTACGGAGAACTCCAAGTGCACCGTCAACCACGGTGCCGGGAGCGCCAGCGGCTACCGTCTCGCTGCCCGTTCAAGAAATATTCAGACGCGCCGGAAACTGGCTGCGAGGAGACGTCGCGACCGATTCAGGTATTCCGAAATATCGTAATCGTAATCGTAATTGTTAGACTGCGAATGTTCATGCAAAATAAAAATTGTCTGCATCGATTGGAAGAAATAGAAACTAAATTGAATGTTATTTCTTCCCTCAATGATTTTAATAGAGGAGAAATCATAATTTTAAATTTCATCTTCTCAATTTTGCTATAAATGCATAAAGATTCGCAGTCTAGTAATTGTTATCGTTACCGTTACCGTATCGGTAATTGTACCCGTTACAACCGGCGACATCGTTCGTTTGCAGAGGGTATTCAATTGACGGGCTATCACAGGCTGGGTACCATACACGTGTCGAGGCCAACTGCGCAGAGACGGAGCGGCAGCGATCCCGATGAAATAGCGAGTGCGATTGATCGAGCTCCGAAAGAGTCCCCGGCAAAGATCGGCATTTCTCCAGACGATTCGACGTTGAGGTAAATACGCTCACCGACAGACGTCGCTAGAATTTTCAAACGTATTCGGTGTATCGTCGTTGCGGTGCGTTTCAGGAGAAATAGCGGCGGACACGCTACGGTCACCCGAAGCCACAGCAGTCTCTACGGGTTAAATAGACCGGCGGACGAAGGTCTGATAACGCGTCCCCTGAGTCGCACGTCCTCCCACGGTCACTTGAGTTTCGAGGAAATGTGCAGGGCAAACGAGGTAAAGTCGCAAGTTTGGATCGGAAACGCGGAAACGTTCACGGCCGATGACATACAGAGACGGCTAGGGATCGAGACGTTGTCGCAACGAGATCTCACCAGACTAAAGCCGTTGTTGTGGCTCGAATTGACCGCCGTCTTCGACAAGTATAATCTGCCGTTGCAGAAACGCAAACCGAACAAGCGTCGAACGAAAGGTGCGCATCGACGATCGGAAATCATCGAACGAAAGAACGAACGATTAACCGGTTACTATGTTCCTAGCTGGAAATTTGTTCGGCGTGTCGTTGTCCACTCTGCTGCTTCGAGACAGCCAATTGACGTCCGAGGAGAGCAATATTCCGTTGGTGTTTCAAAAAGTTCTTACCGAGTTAATGAAACGTGGAGTAAGGGAAGAGGGAATTCTTCGCGTCGGAGGACACAAGCAAAAAGTACGAGATTTTAAGCAATCGTTAAAATTATAGATACTTCACGCGCGATTCCGACTCGTACGACTAGACTAAACTGTGATCGTCGTTGTGTTCAGGTAGAGTCGATATGTGTGCAATTGGAAACGGATTTCTATAGTAAATCGAATGAGATGGACAAATTGTTCGAGCGCACGTCGTGCCACGATCTGGCGGCGGTTTTGAAAAAGCTGCTGCGCGATTTGCCGCAGCCCCTGCTCACCGTCGAGTTAATCGACGCGTTCTACCAAAGTCACGGTAAGTTACCGCGAGCCGTTCGTATCGTGCGTTCGCCTTATCGATATCGGAGGAAATCGTCCGAGAAAACGCGCGCGATTCACTTACCGTCGATCGTTTCAAATACGTACATGTGCTTTCTTTTCTGCGTCCAGGAGTGAGCGACCGGCGAGAGTTGTCGCACGCTTTGAACCTGCTGGTGCTGCTCTTACCGATAGAACACCGTTGTACCTTGAAAGCGTTAGCGAGTTTCTTGAAGCTGGTCGTCGAGAATCAAACGTTGAACAAAATGTCGATCCACAACGTGGCGATGATCGTTGCACCGTCGCTGTTTCCGCCGCGGTACGTTCATCCTCGCGATCGTACCGATTTAACGGCTCAGGTTAACATGGCCGCCATATGTTGCCGAGTGACGGAAGCTCTTCTCAGCAACGCGGACAAACTGTGGTACGTACCGAACGATCTTACGAATCAGTTGCACAGGCAGTCCGTGGAAGAACGGTATCGCAAGTACAAGAAAAAGTATTCCTAATGCTGTTTGGCGTTCTCGAGGATCGATCGCGAATTTCGAAACGTATTGATCTTTAAGGTGCTTCGGGTGAGACGCCACGCGAGGCGGACACCGTGATTACCTCGACGCGCGATCTCGATCTCGATCTCGTTCTAGAGCTGGCCGATCGAATCGTAGAATCCCGCGCCAGCATTCGCATTTTAATTTCAACGACGAAGAGAAATCGACTCCGGTATCGTCGTATCGTTTCGTTTCGTTTCGGCGTACGAGCGTACAAGTATTCTAATTTATTGGTATTACTTCTCGCAAGAAATCTACGGTAGTATCGCATTACGCGTTTAACGCTCATTTTCTCTCCGTTTTTAACAATTTTTCTACACGTTGCCGCGATCATGCTCGTATAGATCGCGAAAAGCACGAGGGAATCGAGCGCGGGAGCTCGCAAGGTTCTCGCGGCGGTTTCTTTCAAGCCACGTTATCCTCGTGTTCTCTGATGCGCCATATTATTTTAAGAAATTGTACATATCGTATTTCATAAAATTGTTACATTTGCCTCATTAAAGTGCCAAAGAAAATACAAACGAACGTAAACCTTTTCTCGTTGTTCCAGTCTGTTGCGCGTGTTTGTGTTTGCGTATGTGTACGTGTGCGCGTGTGTGTACGTGTGCGTGTGTACGCGTACGTTCGTCAGAGAGAATCGAAGATTTCTCTGTTAGAACGATCGAACTCGCGACTCGACCAAAGCCATTCGCAAACGACGGAGGACGGACGCGAAGAAACTCGAGAGTTGGAAGGAAACCGATTGTTCAAGGGTAAATGGAGGTGTAAGTTTAGGGGCTACCTTACCGTGACTAGATATTTCGTCTCGCGATACTGAATTTGAATAAGCGAGATGAGACGGAATGGGAAAGGACGCGACGGGACGAGACAGTCAGCGCACAGACTCGATCACCCTTTCGAGATCGGCGTCTCCGATGATAGGGGCGAAAAGCTCGCCGGCTAAATCCCGGGGACAACAAGCCGTCAGAACAGGCAAGATCAGCATGATCCTGGCCAACCTGGAGGAGCGCGGCTCGGTTCGTTCGTCCAGATGTCGAACGAGAGCTTCCACCGCCGTGTCCGTCGCTCGGGTCGCCAGACGATTGCCGGTTGCGGTTTCGGCGATCTCTACATTTCGCGAAGAAAAAGAACAAGAGCTTGAGAACCGGAACATCCGCGAGAAAACACCGGCAAGGTAGGAAAAAGTCATGGAGAAAAGGAAGGAAAGAAGGCAGACTGGTAAGTAAGTTGAAATTTGTGCAATTTTACCGGGCCGACAGAGAACCAAAGTTTCCAATATCGAGATTTCGATCGAATCGAGCCGCAACTTGGTGACCGAGGATCGAGCGGTGGCCAGAGGGTCGTACGCGGAGACAGCTCGGTTTCGAAAGGCCGAAAGGTCGATCGGCCAAGTCGCAGCTCGGAGAGCGAACGCCGCTGCCCATCCTCTCCGTAGAATCCTGTTCTGTTCAGTGGGCTCGAGCGTCGAAAACTCTCGATGTCTGCGGGCGGCTCGCACCGTCGCTAGAAATATTTCCGCGGCGATCTCGTATCGCATGGTCGCAGTCGGCCCTGTAACCAACAGAGCGGCCGGCGGATCAGCGAGTGGTAGCGTGGCCGTCGACGCGATCGGATTCGGATTTGGATTCGAATTCGATCTCGATCTCGAGATAAACTCAATTACCCGTTGCGAAAATCCTCGTTGCTCGAACAGGATGCGAGATCGAGGAGTAGGGAAAGACGCTGTTGTTGCCGAGGACCGTCGGAAGATGAGACCTCGAGAAACACGAGGCCGCGAGACGGTCGATCGTCGGTGATCTCCACGAGACGTTCGCGTTGGCTTCGACGATCGATGCCTTGTTACGGGCGCGTGGTCCTCGTTCTTCTTGAACGGCTACGAAAAACGAAAATTTTCCCTTGTTCCGTGATTTCGATCAACGCGTTTTGCGATCAAGAGGGCAGGGGACAAGACGCGACACGTTCGCGAAGCACGGGAGAAAGGAGGGCGGTGAATCGACGGGGTATTGTTTGCATCTCGTTACGGCTTGTTGGGGCTGGTTAGACGCGGCCGGCCGGTGCACAGAGAAGCGCTCGCGATCTTTTCGATTGGAAGCTTCGAGGGGAGTCGAATGCGATTTCGACGTATGGTTTCGATCGAGAATCTCGCTGGGAGCAGAATGGAAAATGTCGGAAAACCACGGACTCGAGAAAATCGACGCGATTTCTTACCTGCTGCGTTCATGCCGACGGCGAAACACTTGTGCAGGCGGCAGTGCGGACACCAATTGCGTCTCGCTTTGTCAACGGTGCAGGTTCCGGTGCCTGCTGTAACGTGAACCGAGGATTCAAGATGCGTCGCAACTCGAGTCGGATCGAATCGGATCGCGAGACGAATAGTAGCAGGGATCCGAACCTATGCAGGTGAAGAGCGCGCCGCGACGCACGGATCGCTTGAAGAAGCACGAGCACCCGTCGCAACAGTAAACGCCGTAATGCTTGCCGTAGGAGCGGTCTCCGCAGATTTTGCAGATCACCGGAGTTGGCAGCGTTCTTCCTGTTTCGACGTGAAGAATCGTTCGGAAAACGTTCCAGTCTCGTCGACGAGATAGGCCTTGCGGCCGCTCGAGCGTAAACGCGTATTCGAGTATCTTACGGGACAACCACTTACCCATATTTTCGGTCGAGCCTTGGAACTCGAATCGCGGACCTAAGCGGATACCGAAAAATGCGATCGCGCGCGAACGAAGATGGCCGAGGGTCGACCGGTGGACCGGTGGACCGGTCGAAGCGGTGACGGAGCGGAGAGGCGAGGAGAGTCGGCCGATTCGAAGGCGAACCGGTGTCAGAGGCCGCGACGTTGTGCTGTCGCGTTCACGACCGAACCACGGAAACTGCGACCGATGCGAGGGTGGTTTGGTTTATCGACGGAAAGACGGTGGTTGCTGCGTTCCTGCCGTAGAGGGGAGCGAGGACGGAGATGACAGGCAGCCGGACGAACGGACGGACAGACTGGCCGACAGTCGGCGGACGGACAGGTAGGGGAGTGAATTTGACGCGTGCGAGTGTCACTCTGATCGTTAGATCGCGAAAAGACAATATTTGTTGAGTACCGGCGAGGCCGAGGCCGAGGACGATCGCTCGTCGAATCGTCGACTTGACGACACGACCGCTCTCACTCTCCTGCTCCCTTTCGCCCTCTCTCCCTCTATCTCTCTCTTTCTCGACCACTCTACGACTCGAGTGCGATCGAAGCGTACGTTGCGATTCGTGACGAGCGGTGAGAACGAAAGCTTTGCTCTTTATTGCGCGTCCGACAATTAATTATACAGGAACTGTACAGAGAACCGGTCGGTCGATTCGAACGATTCTCGTCGCACCGACGATGGAAGCGCGTACGCACGGCCCGAAAGACGGCATGGCGAGACGAACGGACGAAACGCCGCCGCGCGCGTCCGGTCCCTCTACAACCGTTCGCGTTCGACGAATTTATTCCGCGGAATCGAGAGAAACGCCGACGGGACCACGCGCGCGTGAACCGCTTCCGGTATCGATTCGAAATTCGAGCGGTCTCGCCAGTCGCGAAGATCCTCGGTCCCGGATTCCGGGTTTCGGGACGTTCCGAGCGAATCGCGGGATGAATGGTGGCAGCGCGGCCAAGCGCCCGTACCACCCAATTATTTACAACTAATTCAAACCAGTGGCTTTCGCGCGCATACTATGAGTAACGGTAAATGAATGAATCGCGAGATTACGAAGGAACAAGCATAGGACAAATGAAACGCGCGCCGACTCGCAAGCGGGCGCTCGCGAAATCTCGTTGTAATTCCGTTTTCGGCGTGACGCGCTTATTTTGCGACTTCCTCGCGGGAACAGGGCTCGAGTTACGAGGACGCGAGCAACTTGGCAGCGGCGGTCACGTGATGCTGATGATGATAGGGCGCTTCTTGACTCCCATAGTACGTTTGTTGTTGATGCTCGCCGGTCGAGACGCCGAGTTGATGAGGATGTTGGTAATACGAGGAGTAAGGCTGACCCACGATGCCGTCGCAACTTCGCGGTTCCGTCTTGACGGTTGCGACGCTACCGGTCGCCAACAGGGATGTGTGTCCCAAGTACACCGGTCTGTCGGTCGAACTCGAGGCTCCGCCGCTCGATTTCGTTCCGTCGATTTGATGCTGTTGTTGTTGCTGCTGCTGCTGCGATTGTTGCTGCTGTTGGTGTTGCTGCTGCTGCTGCTGTTGTTGTTGTTGTTGTTGTTGTTGCTGCTGCTGCTGCTGTTGCTGGCTAGCCTTCAGTTCTGCGGACCACGCGAATAGGCCAGTGGTGGCTGTTTCGTATAAAAGTCGAGAGCAGATATTCTTACCCGTGGAAGGAGACGAGGCCGTTGAAACCGTAGCGGTCTCGTGTTCTCCGGTGGATGGTCTGACGTTTGGCTCCGGCGTCTTTTTCGGCTTTCGTTTTCGCGTCTGTATACCGTCCTTTCGCATGGCCAGCGGCCTGTTCACTCCGTGCAGCTTAAAATAGAGACCGCAAGCGTTGCAGACCGGCTCACCCTCGTTGTTGCGCCTCCAAAGGGTGGTGGTTCTTGTCCCGCAGTTCGTACAGCAGAGTCCGAGTCGTCTGGTCGCGGTCTGAAACGTCGACTGTCGTTCGACCGATCGATCGGGCGAAGAACGAAGAACGTTGCGGTCGAACGCGACACGGACTTACCAATCTCTTCGAGGGCTTGATCAGCGGTCTGTTCATCCCGTTCATCTTGTGGTACAGTCCGCACGCGTTGCACAGATAATGTCCGGTCCCGTCTCTTCTCCAAAGTGGCGTCGATATGGCGCCGCAGTTGACGCACTCGCGACCCTCGCCGAATTGAAAGTCCATCGCGGTGTCTGAAACAGAACGAACGATGCGTTCGACCCTCCGACTAGCTACGCCTGTTCGATTTCACGTCGATCGTTCGCGAGAACACGTAACCACCACCATCGCCGCCGGTCTTGATCCAGCCAAAGGAAAGCTCGAAAGCCGAATTCGAAGGATCAGGATCGCGACTGTGATCGCGATCGCGGCCAAGAGCGAGTAGCGAGCTCGATACACGGCGAATCGACCAACCGACCACTCGACCGCGAGAGAGTTCGTCTCAAAGAAAGCCGCTATCGCTTATCCGTCGCAGATGGCCCACCGCGCGGCGATGCGTCGACCAGGAAAGGAGCTTTTTTTACCGTACAACCATCGCGGCAGCTTTTCCACCGTGCGTGGTACGTAGTCTGGTTAATGTCTGACGCGAGCCGCTCGATCTGCACGATCTCTCTTCTTTATCTCTTTCTCCCGCGCTTTCGAGCGCAAACTCTGCGAAACGATCTCCTCGATAGGCGTGCCCGAACACGGCAAGGGATAGCGCCAGATACATAGGTACGAGAAGGTAAATAGGTAGATTGAATAGGATAGGTAGATAGGTATTAGAGATCCCTATTTCACGTGTATTATAAATACAAGTGGTACGTGAACAGTGTAGTAAGAATAAGGATAATAAGGATCCGTGAGTACAGATCCGTTCGGCACGTTCGATCAAAAAACTATAACGCATCAATTGTCGGACACGGACGTGCCGAACGAATCCGTACGAATCACGGATCCTTAAATTCTTAGACCCGTGTTCACGGATCCTTAAATTCGCACTACACGGTTCACGTACCACGTGTAAACGTGTATTTTAGTACACGTTAAAAACCGCGATATCTAGTAGATATTCGACTTGGCGGATAGGAGGTAAGCTGGTAGCATTTCGCGGTTCGATCGACTCGATCTCGACGGAACACCGAAAGCACAGTATTCGATGGATACGAACCGTAAGGCGATGCCCGTTGAAATCCTGCCCCGTCGTACGCGCGCCACGACGACATCATGGCGACGTTTTGAGCGTAAAAGGGCGCGGCCGCGGCGAGGCTCGAGTGCGGATGCCCGGTGTGCGGATGACCCGCGTGCGGGTGCGCGTGCCCCGAATGAGGGCCCATGGCGGCTGCGATCGACGCTGCGGCCGACGCGGATCCGCTCGCGTGTCCGGCGAGCGCGTGATGAGCCGCGTACGTCTCCACACCATGCTGCCAGGAGGCCGCCGTCTTCTCCCTTTCGAAGAAACACGATCGAACGATGCAACGAGAAAGCTTCGCTTTCCTCGATGTCTCCACGCGACTCGCTCCCGAGCTTCGACAACTTACCAGGCGGGTGAACCGGAACCGGGGAACGAGTGATACTGAACCGCGGCGGCCGCAGCCGCCGTCGCTGCCGATGGGATGGTCGGCCGCGACGAGGGCACGTACACCGGCGCTTGGAGTTGCTGGCCGTGTTGCTGCTGTTGTTGCTGAGACTGCTGTTGGTAGTCGGAACTGGCACCACCGTATCCGCCGCTTCCGCCCCCGTGGAACATCCTCCCCGAGAACTAAAACCGCCGCATCTGTTTCGAACAAATGGCAAACGTTTGGTTACGCGGAAACGTCGACCGAGCTGTTTTCGAAAATCGGAATCCGTGGATACGGCTAAAGAAACGGGAGGAAACGAGTCGCGACGACCGGGTTCGCCATCGGTTCGAAGAAGGGCGGTTGTCCCCGCGGCTGCCGCGTCTCGGAGCCGCTTCTCGGAATACGTTCGAGCCATGGAGAAAGAGAAAGAGAGAGACTCGTCTCATCGAGGAAAAGGGCGCTGGTAAACGACGAAGAAGGGAAACGAGGGAATGGACGGAAGGGGCGACGGTGAACGAACAAAGATGGAAAAGAGCGAGACAGAGCGCGCAGACGCGTCTCCACCTTCGAGGCGCGACTTGGCTTCGAGCGTAGAATCAGAGATACGGGATAGCGGCCATCGCGGCCACGAATAAGATCCGTGTAGGCGGGACCAAAGCTATGCCGCTGTCGCGGAGAACCGCGTGTCTCTGTCCCGACGCGACGGATCGATTCCAGGCGAACAAATCCGTAACGCAAACCGACTCGAGCGTCACCGCGAGACCGTGCGTCTCGTTTCTTCTTCTTTGCGCGGACGTTTCCCTGTCGCTACGAAATCGAACGTATTCGCGAATTTTTGAAAATTCGCGGTTTGAACAAAACAAAAAATTACATATCGATGCAGAGTACATTTTCGCGACGTGCGCTCAACACGGCGCGCGGAGCAAAAGGTTCGAGCGACGGCCGAGAGGAGTTCTTTGATAGGAACCGGTTGGAAGAGTAATCGTGTTTTGATGCTGGAACTGCGGCGCCGAAACTAAACGAGCATCTGGCGCCAGCTAGACCTCTGCATTTCGATCCCGCGCTCTGTCGCCCCTTCCTCCTTTTCTTTGAATCGCGAGAAGTCGACGACTTTCCTCTTTCTCTCACCCTCTCTCGACGACGGCGGAAGAAGAGAAGCACTCAAGATCGCAATCGTGAACAAATGATTGTGCAGAAAACAAAAGGAAAGATTTCTCGTGGAGTTTGAACACCCTCATTCGGTAGCGCAAGGTTCGTAAAACTTTTCATTTGACGAGCGATGAGCCGACGCAACGCGCGACGTTTCGAACGCGACTCTCCGTTCGTCGATGAGCGGCGGTAGACGGGGGAGAGGAGCGGCATCCCGACAGGGGAATCGCTAATGGAAATAACGTTCCAGCGGTCTTTGGTCACCCTTTTTTTCGTTGATTCGACTAATCTCTCTCTCATACAGGTTCGGCTGGCTCCGAGCGCGGCGACGCGAGAGACAGGAACAAGACGCGCGACGAGAGACGGGGGAGGCGAGACTGTAGACGGTGGACGGTAGACGAGAGACGAGAGACGCGACGAGAGGCGAAACAAGAGTACCGATTCTCTACGAGCCTAATTAATTGCTTCGGACGTCTACCGGTTCTGTTCGAAACTGGCCCGGACGAGTTTCTTTCGGTCTTTTACGAGGCGCTTCCCGTCCTCGTGGTTCGTAGGAGTTTTCGTCTCGAGGAGAACGACGTTTCCCTTGGACAGAGAAGGACGGACAGGTTCGGTGACGACGGACGCGCGCGGGCGCGGCGCGACGATGTTTCGATGGGAAGCATTTCGATCGACGACGGTTAAAACGCGCCGCGCGCCGGTGGTGTCGGTGCTGGACGATTGCTCGATTCCGAGGCGCCACGGCGCCGACCGCGTAGAAGGGTTTCCTTGTAGGCTCGCTCGGACGACGCGCGCACACTGACAAGCCTGCGGCCACCGACACGGACACGAACACGAAACACAGACATGGACGCGGTCCCTTCGTGTTTCTTCTTCTTTCGGCCGGCGACTCTATTCCTCCGTGAGCTGTGGGTTCGCGAGCGTGCTCTCGAACGTTCGTCGGTCGTTCGCGACTTCGCATGACTTTCGACTTGCGATCATTACAACGGATGTAAAGCGCAACGCGATCGGATCGAAAACGGGAATGACGATTCGCGATTCGAACGCGATCGATCGTCGGAACCGTAAAAGTGCTCGCGATCGTTCGTTGCCGGTTATCGCGAGCCGACTCACCCTATTCACCCGGCTAAGTGGAAATCGCGTGACGCGGCTCTATAAGTTGGCCTCGGATACGCGTCGGACGAGTTCCGGCTTGGCCGACGACAGTCTCGCGACAGTCGACAGTCGACAGCGACGCGACGGGACGAGCGCGATTTCTTTTCGCGGCAGTCTCGCGGAACCGATAAATCTTTTCACCTTTTTTTTCACCGGCTCGACCTGTTTTATTCGTCTCCATCGATTTCGGATTTTCGATAAGTATCTTTGCCGCATCCCCGACCTCGTCCCACCGTCCACTAGCTCGTGGCCTGAAAGGAGAGAGCGAGGGAGAAAGAGGGGTGCGCCTCGGAAAGAGACAGAGGTAGGGTCTCGGACCGTAGACAGGAAGAAGCTCCGGATCGGTTTCGGTGCGAAGGTTTCTTTCCGCCTGTAACCCGATACCGAAGATGCAAACGGGAGATAAGATTCCTCGGAAATTGCGGGCCGGTCCAGTTTCGGCACGCGCCTCTCACGCCCCTTTCACCGTTCCACCGAAGCACTTCATTCACGGTTACTAGCTCGAGTTTGTCGACTCTGTCGGCTCGATTCGTTGGACTCGTCGAAGCGACGGTCGAGAGGCTAGTAAGAGTCCCTTCGCGTTGTACCGCGCAACTGATCCGTTCGAACGTTGGCATAAATCCTCGCGAATGAAATTTATTCGCGTTTATGCCACGGCAAGCTCGAGCCTCGCTCTTGGCGTATACGAAGGAACGGCGAAACAGTGAAACGACGCCGGAGAAGGAGCGCCAGTGTGTCCGAACAAGACGCTAGTCAGAAACCGAACAAACGAAGAAACACGGAGCAACAGAGCAACGGAGTTCGGTGTTTCGTGAGCACGAGAGCGAACACGCGAAGAAAGAAAAGAGAAAGGAGTACGGATAGTCGTACCTGTGCGGCAAGGATTTCTGCCAGTCCGATCCTTCGCTGCCACGTGGAAATACGTGCGAAAGTTTTCAGCGAATCTCCGTTCGCGAGATTTCCGACGTGTCGTGTCGCGTACGCGTCGAACCGCGAAAGAGCCGCGGAAACGCAGCCAACAATAAGCAAGTGTCGAGCGATTTGCGCCACCGCGCCTCTACACACCTCCACGCGTTCTAGCTTTATCGCAATGTCTTTACATTTTACTGTTCACGTTACCACCGTCGAATCCGGTAATAAATTTCAAACGCGCCGGTGAAAATGTCGCAAAGGGGGATGCTCTGAGTGTACAGATAACCGCATCCGGAACGCGATCGTACGCGGTGTAATCTGTTAACCGAAGGTTACGCGACGAATCCGCGTCGACGCGCGGCGACCCATTAACCAATGTCGCTTCTTCCAAAAGCAGACGCAACTATCGGTTCCCGTTGCGATCTACGAACAACGCTTCTGCTTTGTCGACACACATTTTAAGCGAAGGTAGATACACATTCGGTTCCGTTGAAATAGTTTTTGGCAGTACACGTCGCATCGAACGAGAGTCGAGGTGCAACCCGAAGGTAACCGGTGTTTGGCCGCGATCAACACTTGCTGCGAACGATCGCGTCGAATTTTTTGAGATAGCTGAATAATTTGTCTATTCTTCGCGTTCTGATGGCATTGCGCGACCCTTGGCGGCGGAAGAGAGAAGGAATCCCGGCGGATGTCGAGATCTCGAGATGGAGGGATCAGATATCGTAGGTCGTAGGCGGTAGGCGGGGAGGAGAAGACGGCGGGCGCGTTAATTTCCGTGCGTTGCCGCTTCCACGCGACATCTTATCGCCCAATTATTATTCACCGGTACATGGTTTCTCGGGTTCGGTAGGTAGGTACTCTACCGGGCAACGTTTCAACTCGGAACCAGTCCGCGAGGTGTTCGCGGGAGTCGACCGAGAAGCTGCTTAACGTTCGCGTCCGCCTTTGCGTTCACACTAGCGCGTTCGAGTTTCCGCGCGGCCAGACTAAACGAGATCTCAATCGCGCATACGGAATAACGCGGCGAGCTCGTAAGTATCGCAACCGACGACCGTTCGTGCATCCATATGTATGCGCGTTGATTCGCGTTCGCGTTCGTGCACGCGTGCAACATACGCCTCGTTCCGTCTTGGCTCGCCGCGCCGGTCTTTCTCTGTTCTTCGTGTCGAGAAGCGAACGACACACGGCGAGGCGAGGCGAGCGTCGCGTCCGGATTAGGTCGAATCCAACTTCGTTCTCTCCTCTCGAACCGTGCGCCCGCGTTCCCACGCCGACTCGTTGCAACTCGCAAGCCCGTTGCTGTTCGTTTGATACGCGCGATTCTCGAAGCGCGACGGCGCGAGATCTTTCCTAAAGGTGGGATCTCCGCGCCTGGACGCAGCGTTCTGCAATCCTGGGACCTCTTATACTCCATCCGTCACGAACGCTACTTGTGCGTCTGCACACACACCAGGAAGTTACGGTAAATGGATTATCGATCGCAAAACGCCGCGTCCAGACGCGCTTAGAGCTTAGGAGATCACACCTTCGGGACAATCCGTGTGTTCGTACGCGCACCGGATCCTTCGCGGCCGATTCCAACACGATCGTCTCCTTTCTCGCGTTGCTGGATTCGTCCAGAAAATCGACAAAATGCGACCAATGAAAAACGAGTGCGATTCGTGACACCCGGTTTGCCTACTTACGCCTACTTCGAGCAACCGGTACGGCAGCTCGTAACCGAGAACGGCGACTTGTACGCTGAAACGAAGACCAAGAAAAAAAATATAAGCGTGGAAAAACGCAGAACGACCGACGCGACGGGGTACGCTTGACTCTCGAGTACTCGCGCCTCTCCGCGATCGATCGATTTCACCGACGACGGGACGCGACTGTAGACATTGAAATCGTCGGGTCGAATTTGGTCGCGCGTCGCTTCGAACTTCCAGGCGAACCGACGAACCAGCCGAGCGACCAAGCGGCGAAGAACACGGAAGGCAAAGTTAAACTCTGGTTAACGCGCGGGTATGCGGGTACCGTTGATAACAGACAAGAGCGACCATTTGTCGCGTCTTAAATATTTATGAATCATAGAGTGGCGAGCCTCGTAGATTCGCCAATTTTTCCCGCCGTGTTTGCCGACCGGGAAGCCAGCCGCGTATAACTTCTCTCGTTCCCGTATACTCCCGCTATTCACTAGACTCTAAAGGAGATTTATGTATCCAGCCGCGAGCGCCGAGAGAAAAGCTCCCGCTTCGCGGTTACGCGTATATGTATATACAACTAACCGTGTCTCATTCGCGCGGAGGTGTACGTACCGATTCATCGGTCCAATAGAAACCCAATAATCGTTCAAAACCGCTATAACGGCTACTGCTTCCGGTGTAGTCGTATCGCTGTGCGAAGCTCGCGAAACTCGTGAAACCAACGCGACATCGGGAAAAATCCTCGAACGCGTTGACTCGTTCCAGTACAAGAATGTAGCGGAGCGGCGAGGTGAACTTTTGTTTTTATGTGCACCGCTATACTATGTACAGTCGCATTAATTACATTGGTTCGATTTTGCCACGATGTTCATTCACCGCTGCACTATGTCTGTACCCTAACTCGGGCGAACCTTGCGGGCTCTCCCGAGCTGCGCCGGGCTTTCGGTTCAACTTCCGTTTTTCCGGTTTTAACGTCGAACACGACTTTCCAATAAGGTTGTCGTCCGCTGTCGGCGCGTTGTCTGGCCTCGCGCGTACCGTCGTGGGCCCAGTCGTCTATTCCAGGTATATTACTAGGCAGTACGCTTTCGACGCATCCCCCATTTACGTTATCTTTCCGAGGATATCTTTCGCCTTTTCTCGGTTTCTCGGTGGATTCTTCCCGGCCTGCGAGCGACGCAACCGCAACGCAACCGTCCCTCTCTGTTCCCGGGGATGCGCGACCGTATTACGGACGGACAGGATCGCGATCTGTACTCGGAGTGCTCGTTAAGGCGATCGTGAACGGTGGATCGTAGACCGTAGGACGCAAGGTCGAAACGCAATACGATCCGTAAAAGGCTTGTCCGCCATTTTACGCAGACCCTCCATTGCGGTTTCTCGGTTCAACCCCGAATCTATTACGGTCGAGCGATGCCGCGCGGCGCGGCGTGGCGCGACGGCTCGGCCAGCCAGCCAGCCGGCCGGCCAGCCGACTCTAACTGTCCATTATAGCGAGCCATCTCGTCATTAGTTCCCCCATCAAGCCAGACCTCTTCGATAGCAGGCAGGGGGTCGTCGGTTTATGGGCTCTCGACGCCCCATTCCCTCGGGTCTCGGTTCGTTCGACGGCTCAACGGCTCGATCCCGATGCGACGTCGCGACCGCTAATCGACCAAACCGACCATCCGACTCGGGTTTGTCGTGAAACTCGAACGACTGCCGAAACGAGACGCGTTTTCGAAAGTCCCGTCGGTTCGCGGAAACGAAGAAACTTCTACCCGAGGATTCTTTCCCTTTTCCCTTCTTCTTTTTCTGCCAGTACGCCAACCACTGTCGGTCGCCCGTAGCCCCTAGCCCGTAGCCTGTTGTCGGGACCGAGAATCCGCGTAATTATAATATAAACCTCGCCGCGCCTTGTCGTCTCCCGTGTCCCTCCGCGATTCCTTTTCCTGTCCACTTCCTCCGGGAACAAGGTATCCGTTGGCCGCTGCCAGCCGTTCCCAACCATGCTCGAACGTTGTCCCGATTCGAAAAAGAATTCCGCGATCTCCTTGCCGAACCAATTCGCGAAGAAAATTGTTGACGTTCAAATGAGAGAAAGAGAGAGAAAGAGAAAGAAAGAGAACAGGTCGGTGGTAGCACGGTCGAGTCGTATCGCATCGCGTCGCCTCTTGTTGGGTCGCGTTCCGTCGGTTGAGAAGCACGGTCGGTGTATCGGCAGGCCGTTGTCTCTATACTCCTCTCAGGCGCTCGATCACCACCAACACGCTCGACCGATCCGATTCGATTCGCGTACGCGACTTCACGGACACGCGACGCACACAGTCGCCCGCGACCAGCCGCTCGTCCAGCCGTTCAGCCGTTCAGCCGTCCAGCCGTCCAGCCGGCCAGCCGGCCGGTCGACCTGCTAGCCGGTCGAACGGCCGCATAATATGCTCTTACCGCGGCGTTAAAGTTCCCTTAAAAGAGGCTGACAATTTTCCCGGGCCGTGAACGCGCGCCACTTTTTTCTTTCTTCATTGCGAGCGAGCGAGCGCGCGCGCGACTTCACCGTCGAAGCGAAACGAACGATCCCGGCCGATTCCACCGAACGCGACGAACCAACTTTGCGCCGAGATTGTGCCAACTTCTTCGGGCGACGCGTTCGATTTTCCGGTCGGGTTCCATAAAAGACGCGTGGTGGGGGAAATCGATCGCTCGGCAATTAACCGAGTTTGTTATTCGGGCGGCGCCGCGCCGCGCTCTTTGGACCGGTTCTGCATCGTTCGCACGATGCATCCGGGTCTATCAGGGTGTATCCGTGTGTATCCGGGAATCGCACGGAGATAGACGGAGACTGACCAGATCGGTAGAGGGGCTAGAACTCGTCGAAACCATTCCCGAAACGATGATGGTGTAGGATCGCGAGGATCCGGGGGAAAAAGGTCGATTCCGGGCCGTGGCTGTGAGACCGGTAGCAACGCGGAGACACGCATGGGACGCGCGCGCGATCCAATTATCCGGTCGGTCTCGGAGGAGATCGCGGTCGCGGTTATCATAAATCAAGATTAACGGTCGGGAAGATTTTCGCCGTCCAACCGGTTGCGAGTTTCGATTTTTAAAGGCCGAATATCCGCGTTCGGTCTGTCTCGACTCTCGAACGCTCACGACTACACTCGTACATACAAATATGAGTACGAGTGCGAGTTCCGCATGGCAGTAGACACGGAAAAACCAAAGTAACGGAGCAAAAGAAAATGATCGATTAACGCCGATGCGTTAACGGGTTAAACGTATTCGCGATTACGCGATAATTCACCATTTCTTTTTTCTCGCGGATCAAACTGGTTTCTTCGTCCAGGTGAAAAAGGGAGAAACTTCCTGTTCTTCGGGATCGGACGCGAACTCGAACTCGGGCGCGAACGCGAACGGTTTCACGCGGATTGAAGATTTTTGATCGTCGATCGTCGATCGGGCAGGTCTTGGGCGCGCTCGCGCGCATCGTCCACCGATCTCGGATATAAACCGGTCACCGACCGGACTCGAACGAGTTACGATAAATCGTGAGTAACGGCCGACTGGAAGGATTCGCTGCCGGGTTCGCGTTAATTTTCTGTTTGTTTTCCAATTAACTTTGAGAACGCGCCGTTCTGCCAGCGCGCTGTTCGCGTTCGTTTCTTAGCTCAGTCGCGCGTGACCGTATCGCCGCGAGTTTCTCAGGATTATAATTCCGGCTCGTTTCGAGGATCGGCTCTCGGTTCGATAAATTTGATAATTAAGATACTACCAGGATTAAGGGCATAATATAGGATAGGGAATGTCGCCGCGACGCGTACGCGTATCGGTTCTGACACGTTGCTCGTTGCTCTTGTTTATTCACAAACGCACAGACGGAAAACGCATAAACGCGTTCGAGTTTGGATTTGGGTACGCGTTCGCCGGACAAATCGGAAAGATTCGTATATGTACATACAGTCTGCCGCACGTTTTCCGCGGGACGAGACGTTGAAAGGATGGCGAGCGCAATATCCAGAACTCTTTTCCAGTCCGAGACCGAAATCGAGCCCGGAGATCTGGATCGAAACCGGTCAGGCTCCGGATCTTAGTGCGTATACCGATCGCGGTATAGCTCGACTCGCGGGAATAAATCGTCGGCATAGCGCGCGAGCAAGAAGATCTTCGCGAACGACGCGACGATACCTTTCCCTTTATCGTCCAATTAACGATAAAGATGCGTTGCATCTATTCGAACTCGAACTCGGGCTCGAACTCGAACTCGAACTCGAATCCAACCGGATCGGGCCGGACCGGAATTGCCTGTAGCAGACCGAGACATTACGATTATTGTACCGGCTAGATACGACCGCGATTTTATCGGTCTTCTACGATATTCTCGAATCGAGGCAGTTCGCGCGAAAACATCCACCCCACCGTTTCTCAACTTCGGATCGAGCAGTCGCTAGAACGACAACGACTACCACTTCGGCAAAAACACCAACGCGCCAACGACACGACTCTTTCGAATCGTTTCCACGCACTTGCCCAAGCGAAAAGGAAAACCTAATCCTGCCTGGAGTTCGTCGCGTGTCAATTTTTATGAAATCCCGACTGGATCGGTCGGCCGTACGCTCGTTCGGCGTCTACACTCGGCCGACCAAGGCCGATTTTACCGTTAATCGGGTTACGCAATCGCGATGTATCGAAGCTAGGCACGCGACGTAATGCGACACGACTCGCGGCCTGTCGTGCCGCGCGGCGAAAATCTCTTTGGCCGGGTCGCGACCGTCGATTCGGTGCTTTCGGTCGTTCCGACCGCTTTTCGCAGTAACGCGACTTCGCGCTCTTTGACCGGCTACGAATCGTGCCAGAAGACGCGGACGGCGCGGCGCGGGTGCGATATAAACGTCCACTCTACGGGCAAATGCGCATCGCGTTCGTTCGCGTGTTCGCGATATCTCTGGTATGCAAACCGATATGTGCTTTATCGTATCGTAATTTCCACCGACTGATTTAAACTATCGCTGAACTCAAGAGCGACAGAGAAGGACGAGGGAAACGTGGACGAGACGATGGATGACTCTTCTCGTCTGCACTCCTCTTCCGGTTGTCGCGTTCGTCGTTGAATCCACAAAAATTCCTGTGATCGCGGCTGTCTCGTTATTTTATTGTTACGACTTTTCCAGAATAGAATGCAACGGAATGGATTTAAACTGTCGCTGAACTCAAGAGCGAAAGAAATGAAAGACGAGGGAGACGGGAGGTGGACGATTCTCCCCGTCAGCACTCCTCTTCCCGTAATCGCGTTTCGTTCTTGCGGAAATCCGCAAAAATTCCTGTGATCGCGGCTGTCCCGTCATTTTGTTGTCACGACTTTTCCAGATTAGAACGCAACGGAATGGATTTAAACTGTCGCTGAACTCAAGAGCGAAAGAAATGAAAGACAAGGGAGACGGGAGGGTGGACGATTCTCCCCGTCAGCACTCCTCTTCCCGTAATCGCGTTTCGTTCTTGCGGAAATCCGCAAAAATTCCTGTGATCGCGGCTGTCCCGTCATTTTATTGTCACGATTTTTCCAGAATAGAACGCAACGGAATGGATTTAAACTGTCGCTGAACTCAAGAGCGAAAGTAATGAAAGACGAGGGGAACGGGAGAGTGGATGATTCTCCCCGTCAGCACTCCTCTCCCCGTAATCGCGTTTCGTTCTCGCGGAAATCCGCAAAAATTCCTGTGATCGCGGCTGTCCCCTTATTTTGTTGTCACGACTTTTCTAGCATAGAACGCAGCGGAATGGATTTAAACTGTTGCTGAATTCAAGAGCGAAAGAAATGAAAGACAAGCGAAACGGGAGGGTGGATGATTCTCCCCGTCAGCACTCCTCTTCCCGTAATCGCGTTTCGTTCTCGCGGAAATCGGCAAAAATTCCTGTGATCGTGTCCGTCTCGCGTTTTGGTTGTTGTGACTTTTCAAGGGTAGAACACAAGAGAATGGAACGACACGAAACGGAACGGAAGAAAACGAAACGAAACGGAACGGAACGGCGATCGATCGTTCTGCAAGAGACGATTCGCGATGGGACTTAATGGTGCTTGTAATCGGCGAGCAGGGGAAATGCCTTGGGCGCTCTTGCTCTTTCTCCGTTCGCGGTCCTGCTCTCGCTCGCGTCTCCCGCGGCCGGACAGCCCGAGAAGAAGAGCGCAATTAGCGGCTGGCTATAATTTAAGCCGGCTCGATTAATGCATCTGCCTTGGCGACGAGGTCGGCCCGCTCGGTGCTCCCAGATAGGCGAGGTGCGCTCAGCTCGGCTCCGTTTTGCGTCGTCGTCGTAGCCGTGCCGCGCGCATTTGGTCAGACCCCTCGCCGGTAATTAACGCCGCGATACGTCGTCGGTAGGTTCGTTAAACCAGACTCCGCTCGGCTCCCGGATTTTTAATCTGTTACCCGTCGTTTCGTTCCTGGACGAGACAGCCCGACGCGACTCTCTCGTACCGCTCGCAACTATTTGCCTCCACCCCGATTATTCGTGAGAGATAACCAACGAAACGTTCGCCGATCGAGTCGAGTCGCAAGCGGTATCGCGCGCACACTCCTCGCGGTTTCTTCGTCTCTGTTTCTTCTTGTTTCACCTCCTGTCTCGGTTCGTCGAGCTGAGGTCTTCGTTTTCGGCAACCTCGCATGGTTCAAGATTCAAACGCAGTTACATCGTAGATCCAAGAGGAAATTCTCGAGGCATTGGCGCGAGAATGGTCGCGACTACTAGCTAGCAACTTTTCGAATCGAGTCGAGTCGAATCGTGCTGCGACGGCGCGGCGCGACGCGGCGAGAACGAGCTAAGGATCGCGCGCGGATCTCGGGAGTCGTTATACAGCACACCCGAGCACTCGAATGGCTGTGTGCGCGCGTGTGTGTATACCGTGTACATCGTGTACGCGTGTGCGCGAGTGTCCGTATGCGAGTGGGTGCGCGCGAGCACGCCAGCATTCGCGCAAAGAAGGTGTTTGCATTGGCCTAGTGGCGAGGCGTTCGCAGCTTAAATTAATTACCTCGTCCTCCGATGTAACGGGTCTTTGGCCGACGCGCGCAAACTCGCCGCCTCGATCGCTCTATACGATTTTATTGGATTTTCGTGCGGGTTCGAGTTTGTGTTCGGGTTCGGGCTCGGGTTCGGGTTCGCTCAACCGATCAGGATTATCTCGCTCGATCGTTTCTCTCTCGACACACCCTGCTTATCGTTGGCTATCCGTGACCGAGTCCCGTGAAACGCGTCCGCGTTTTAGGCGCAGCTTTATTTTCTCGGCCGCGTAGGAATCGCGAACGTTATAAGTACGCGATTACTTAGTCAAATCGAATCGAATCGCTTCTCATCGAAGCTAAAGCGACGAAGTGATTCCGGTGCGGAGCGGTCCGTCGCCTAGACAGTTTCGCGTATCTTCATCCGAACCGGTCCGATCCGATCCGCCGTGGTGGGACAAGAGAGGTCAAGACTTGAACATCCCCGAAAGACTCGAGTCCACCTCCAAGTTTAGAGAATCGTCGTGGCCCGTCCACGGATCGAGCCGAAAACTCGCGTGATAAATTACGCGGCTCCTCCTATTTGTGATCTCGAACGAGCCGAGAGATCGTTTCAGATCTTATCGATTCGACGGCAGACAGCGTGGCAACGTCATTATTACGAGAACCCGTGGCGATCGTTATCGATTCGTAAAAGCATTAACGATCGTTTTACGATGCTCGATAAACACGACATTCGATAAATGCGTATCGTACCGAAAGCGAACGCCAATAAAAATATCTGTCCGATACGCGAAATCGCTATTACGGTAAATTAAACGCGACCTGCGCTTACCGGCTACACACGCTCCGTTCACGAACGTCGCGTCGTCGTGTTCCGTTGCGACGCGACGCACAAAGCGACGGAACCTTTACCGAAAGATCGCGCGTACGCGGCAACTCAATCGCATTGAATACACGCGTTTCGCACGACAACGCATCGAGAACGGACGTTCACTGCTCTTCTTGGTCGCTCTATGGATCTCGGCGGATCGTTCAAAGTTCGAAATGAATCGCAGGTATTTACTGAAACGCATCCCAACAGCCTGGCGAGAAGAAAAAAGTCGAAGCACCGTGGCAACGGAGAGGGATACACTTTCCCCGAGAACAAGACGAGGCGCCGGGCGACAACCAATTAGGCCTAAAAACCGGACGGGCGTTCTCGTAGGATGACGCCGCCGGCCGCAGCCACAGTCACAGCCGCCGTCGCTGTCTTTACCGCTGTCTCTATCGCCGGTACCGTTTCCCTCGGCGTCTGGTCTTGTTGCCTCGACTAGAGCAGTGCACAGCAGAGCAGAGCAGAGCTGAACAGAACATAACAGAACCGGCCGGATCTTCGATGAAAAACCTCTCGAGATTCGGCCCCTTTGCGGCAACGTGCCGTGCTGGTTTTCTCGAGTGGCACGATACAATTTCAAGAGCGACGCGTATGGAAGCGGCCCGGGAACCGTCCTCGAGCGACCGAGATGTTACTCGACGCGACGCGTGGTCCGGAACTTTCTTCTCCGATTTTCTAATTCTCTGTCTGTTTCGATCACCAAAAACGGCTTTTCTGCGAGCCAACACCGAGTTAACGTCCACAACCGGAACTTATTCGTATCGAGTGGCTCGCAGCGATACGTTATCGCGGTTACTTCGTATCCGTTTAGGAGTCCCCGCGAGCGTTCGCAGCCAGTCCCGTCCGAAACTGTTCTACTATTTTTTTCTCCTACAAATGACTGGCGAGTAATTATTCTAGGCTGCGGTTTTGCCATTCACGGTTCGCAATTCTAAACTTCACACCGATATCGTCACGGTCGGCGATTCTGATTCGCGTGCTTTCAAAGGATTCGTTTGCCTATGTGGAAACCAGGAGAAAACCCGAGTAAGGAAGCGCGTTCGCAGAGTCAGACCCGTCCGAAACTGTTCTATTATGGTCTTCTCCTACATTCCACTTTCGAGCGATTTTTCTAGTCCGCGGTTTTGCGATTTACGGTTGCTTTGTTACTGACTGTCCGCCCTTTCAAACTTTACCCCGATATCGTCACGGTCGGTGATTCTGACTCGCGTGCTTTCAAAGGATTCGTTTGTCTACGTGGAAACCAGGAGAAAACCCAAGTAAGCACGAAATTATAGTAGAGCTGTGATTTTTGTTTCTATGTGCACTGCTCCACCGTATACAGTCGCATTTAACACTAGAACTATCCAGCACTAAACGGAATTAGCCCACATCGCCTTATGATAATGGCAAAATTACGTTTATTCAGATTTCGCACCAGTTTTGTTTAAATATGGACTTTAATAGAGAAGCACACTAAAAATGTTCTCAGTGAAACATATTTATGATTTCAGTATTTCTGAAAGGACAAATCAGGAGCGAGTCAGTTTGACTCATCCGGTAGTTCTAGTGTTAATTTTACATTGGTTTGATTTTTCCACCGCTCTACTATATCCATACCCTAAGAAAGCGCATCGAGGGTGGCACGAGCGAAAAGAGCCGAATAACCGACGATTGCTCGGGACATCGTTACGCGTTCACTTATCCGTCCGTCGAAAACGTTGACCCGCCGAGGAATACAGCCGTTACGCGTAGAATCGCGATGCCGGCATGATTCGAGAACGGTAATCGTTCTCCGTGTTCGACGAGCAACGATCGTCGTTTTTCGCCTTCCCGTGAATCCAAACGAGAGAAACTTTCTTCCCGATTTCTCTTCGAGGAACTACAAAAACGTTGACGAAACACGACTCTTGAGCGTAGACAGCGGACTAGTCGTTGCCGACGTTGGCATCGGCGACGAGAAGCAACCTCACGGTTCCATGCGTTTCGCACGCACGACCTACCTCCAAAGGTCGTTAACGTTATCTCGCGTTAATTCGTAACGATAACAGAGTACAAAGTACCGAGTACAGAGTACCGACGTTCAGATAACGACCCGTATTCTTTCGACGAATGGCTCGCAATCGCCCCTGTCTGCGCATCATCAGCCACCCGCCGTCGTTCGCTGGTTAAAGCCCGGTAAACACATCCGTTTTTCTAACGTGCGGCGACTGTGTAGTAATGGAATTGCGGTAAATATTGTATTGCGGCGCCGCAACTACGGTAAAAAGAAATGTGCAGCGCCTAATTGAATCCATAGTATTTCAGACCGCAATTCCGATACCTCAAGATCGCCGTACGTTAGAAGAACTAATGTGCGAGGGTGCGGGATTCGCCTTGTCATTTCTAGATGATGCAAAGATGAGGTCTTCCAGTAGTCAAAAGCACTACATAAAAGATCAATGTAGGCCGCGATCGCTCTCAAAAGTCCTATTTTTTCGTTCACGAGGCGTAATTTGCATTATTCAGTAGTTATGAAAATAGCTACATGCGTATGCTTCAGAATAATGAAAATTACGCTGCCGAATAATTCAAATTACGCCTCGTAAACGAAAAAATAGGACTTTTGAGGGAGATAGCGCCCTAGATCGATCTTTTATCTAGCGTTTTTGACTACTGAAAAACCCCGTATTTGTATTATCGAGAAATGAGAAGGCGAATCCCGCAATCCTGGAAAAAGGAGTCTACCCCTCTGTACTCCGTTCTTGACAAACACGGTGCGGCGCGACGAAAGCTTCCATTGTGAGTTCTTCATCGTTCAAATTACCCGGTTCGCGACCATGAAATACGCTCTCTGTGTACTTACGCGCGATTAATCGTAGACACCGAGCATCCAAAGGTTCGCAGCTGCCTGTACTCGGTGTTCCTCTGGTCGATCCAGAAGAGAGGGAGATCGTTCTACGTTGAATTCGACGGGCTCCTCCACTTTTCGGATTTCACTGATCGTTCACTCGCGACAATAGTTTCGTTCGCTTCCGGTGGCGACCTTATACGCGAAATCTTGTCGATCAAGGCTGTTACCATCCGGACGGTTGATCCGCGGCGTCGCCAACACCGGACATCCCCCGATGCTCACTGATTTTGGCCTGGATGTTCGCGGGGTTCACTGATTTCCGTCACTTCACCGCATCACCCGACGTATCCTTCTACTCGTCGTAGTCGTTGCTATTGTTGCCGTTGTCAGTTTGTCGTTGGTCGTTGCCGTCGATGGCGGAGATGATGCCGCGAGGCTTCGAGGATCGGACACGGTCGAAACGCGGCCGATCTCGCAGGTGTCTCGAAGAAAATCGCGCACATTCGCCGATTATTGGAATGGAGAATGCGACGCACGAGAAGCGCACTATGGAAAAAGGAAAGGCGGAGAAACGGAGAGGAAGAGAAAGCGCGAGGGTGCGGGGCGAACCGAGCGAGGCTACTTCTCGAACGCGGTGCAACCGGTGACTGCGGCTTCGAAACTGCCCTGGACAGTCACCTCTGCGGCTGGTTTGGGCTCGACCGGCGCCGGTGGGGCGAGAGGGGACGAGAGGGGGAGAGAGGAGTCAGGAGGTAGCGAGAGGAGGCAGACGATGGAGTCGCTCGTGAACGCGGAGGCGGAGGCAATCACGGAAGGCGGTGGCGCTGCCGAAGGCGGAGGAGGAGGCGGATGGCAACGGCAACGGCAACGGCTCGCGAACTACCGTAGACAGAACGCCGCGACTGCATCGAGCTGGATGCGGCCACGGTCCGATCGGAGTCTCGTGGGCGCGAGAAAGACGACCGAAAAGGTTCCCGAGAAGGTAGGGATGGGGACCGCGGTTCGATTGGGCGGTCCGAGGCGGTGCACAGCGCGGGGCGACCGGCTTGGCGGGCGGAGCTTCGACACCCACGGCCGCAAAGGGCGCCGCGTTCCGCGTTCCGCGTCCAGCGTTTGGTATCCCGTGTTTGGTGCCCCAAAGTTTCACCGATTCCTCGCAATTTCCGTACAATGTTTCTCTTTTGCTCCACCGTTCACCAACCATTCGGATCCACTCATCCTACCGTGCCGTCGCTCGTACTCAAATTCCTAAATGTCGCGATTCTTCTATATCATACAGGTTGAAAGCTCGCGGCAACCCGCGACATCTCGGACGAACGTCGCATCGATACGTTGCAAAGTTAGATGATACTCTTATCGTTTCCAGTTCCATTCGAACCGCGTAGAGCGCGACAAAACCCAGAGCACGCGTGCGTTTTGCGTCAGTCACCGAGCCCCCATCGGAAAAACAGGCATAGCGTGACAGGTAAGAACCCCTGCGAGTCGATAGCTATCGTAACACCGGAAGTTCGTATCCATGGGGACTCCTAGCCCCCGGACCTTCTGCCGTTTCTTCCCCATCCCCTTTTCTTTCCCCTGCGTTCAAGATCCCTGTTCTCTTTCCCTCTTTCCATTTTTCGTGCATCCTTCTCCAATACATTTCTCTGGTCTGCTATTACCTTGCAGACAACACCCGCGTTTCCCCACTGAATACTGGGTTTTTCCATTTCGAAAATTGCAGCATATCGGTCGATCCGTATCGGTCTCTGGATCTTAATGCTTCCTTCGGAAATGCTCGCTTCGTTTCCTCGTCGCAAACAGAGCACGAGACGACACGGCTTACCTTCCTTCTGCGCGCACCTACCTCACGACCTCGCGACCTCACGACCTTACGACCTCACGACCTCACCACCGCACGATCGCTTCCCGAAACAGCGAAATCTTTTGAACGCTGCGATATTTCTTCGATCGCCCGCGCCGATCGATCCGACGGGATTCAACGCGATGCGATTCGATTTGACTCGGTTCGCTTTCTTTCGTTCGAGTCGTATCCAACGCGTAATTAGTTGGCTTACGTCGAATTTGCGGAAACCGTTGGTACCCACATCGAGCGCCGCCGGCCTCCATGTAGACACCTTTATCATCGATTCGATCCTGTAGAAGCTAAAGTTCGCGTGTCCGAACGAAGCGGAAGGTGCTCGCGATGGTCTGGCGGATTCGTGGAAGTGCATCTGCTTGGAAATCTTTGAAATCGTAGTAGTCTTGGAAGACAACGAGCGAACGCACAGATTCGAGTGAATGACGATGGCGAGAAACGAAAAGAGTTCGGGAGGGTTTGAGGAAAGAGAGGGTGCGGACACCGCGGGGAGAAACGAGACCGTTGCGCTTCGACAGAGGTGTTCGGATCGTTCGATCTTTGCTCGATGGACGCGCACGATTTAACAGCGAAACCGCGAAGAGAGCATCGCCGAGGAGTGCGTGAGCGTAACGACTACCAAAGAGCTTCGAGGATCGCCTAATGTCGGTTCGGCCGACATCTTTCGAGTTCGGAGGGCCAGTCCATCGCCGCTGTCCTCCGCGCGGCTCGGCTCGGCTCGCCGCGGGACCAACGTTATCTCGGCAAACGAGCGAGCAACTGCTTCCAAGAAAAAACGAAGTTAGCCTGTGTTGGTCGCTGCATAACACGCATTAGAGTCGGTCCGGTTTTGTTTAGCTGCAACTTTTGTTCCACGATTTTTGTCTCGTCCGATCTCGCGCGGTCGCTTCGTCGGAACACGGGTCGCACCGGACACGGAATTGCACGGGCCGTGGCTGGGTCCGTGGCCGGGACCGAGGCCGGGGCCAGCTGAAAAACGTTTCGAGTTCGCCAACGCGTTGAAACGTTCCGAAACCTGCTGGAATCTCGCGTCGCGGAGCGTACGTCCGCGAACCGTACTCATCGAATTCGGAGAATCCGAGCGAACGAGGTAGCAGAAGCGGATCGACTGGTCGAAAGATCCGTGTAACGAAGGGCCGATTATCTCGTTTCGATGGACCGTTAAAATATGGCTGGTGTGGCTCGCCGTTAAGTAACGGTGGAGAGATAGGAGTGGCGCCGCGACGATCGGAAAATCGAAGGTGTAGCTTCGTCGGGACGAATGCTCGTCGCCCGATCGAAATTATTTTTTCCAGCTACCCTCTTGTTCGGCTCCCGCGTCGCACGTCTACGGGCGTCTGCAAGTTTCTAGAGTCCATTCGGACACTGCGGAAATCGCGCGGAGCTTATTTACGTTAGGTTATTACGTTATTTACGTTATTTAGCTGAGCAGGGTCTTACGCGTGATTCGCGGCAAATCGCGGGGCACCGACGACGTCGACACGAGCTCTCTGTTCCGAACGATTCGCGTTACTCGAATCGACGAAGCCTCCTCAACCTCCGAGGCAGGCTGCGCCTTTCACTCGCGCAACCGCGGCCGCGCGACAATAAATCAACCGACACGCATTAAGCATTAACGCATTTACATATCGACGTTCAACGGCGTGCCGTACCGCGCACTAAATCACGCGCAATTTGAAAATAAAGCATCGTACGAATTATACGTATATCGCTCGACGGAGGCGGCTCGCGCGCACTATCCGTACCACAGGTTTGCCTCCAACGGTAATGGTGGTTCGCGTTTTCCGCAGCGGCGCGGCGTGGCGCGCGGCTGTCTTCTTGCCGTTCGGTTCGCGCCTCGGTCGAACACGCGGCGAAAGAATCTCGATCGGGCCCCCTACGCGACGAATTCGTGCCCGACTCGAACGAAACTCGCCACAGAGGTTTCTTCCCCGGGCTAATCTAATCGGTGGCTCTCCCCGTCTCGGAATATCTCTCTCTCTCCCTCTTTCTCTTACTCGCGAGCGAACGCGTTCTCGCTCTCTGCCTCCCCCGTATATTCGCATTCATCGAATCTCGATCTCTGTCCGTTTGACGGAGCGTTTCCTCTTCGTCGCTCGTTCGCCCTCTTCCTGGAAATCGGGACACCAGTCGGCGGTCGGCGGTTGTCGGTCGCCGGTCGCCGCGCCGGTCTCTGGTCCCCGGTCTCCGATGCGCGGTTGTTTCCACCCGTGTAGGTACACGTGTACGCACGTACACGCAGGCGTTCGTGGGTGCTCAGGATCGGCCGTAGACTCCGTAATAGCCTTGTGGGCGAACGAGTCGCGTCATCGAAAAAGAAGAAAATTCGAGGCGATCGCAACGGCGCGGCGCGGCGCGTCTCTGGTTTTTCGTAGAGCGGTTTGTGCGATCCGCCAACATCCTCGCTTGGCGAAACGCGAGATCGACGTCTCCTTACAGGAGACGATCGGTGTAACCTAGATCGTTTCGCCGTGCGCGAGCCGAGCCGAGCCATCGATCTGCCGACGCGACGACCGGCAACGAGACGAAGAAACAATAAGAAACCGGGGAACGCGAAAAGAATGGCCGGGCAGGATTGTCGAGCGGGCCGAGAAAATACGGCATCGAAGAAGCAAGGCGAGGCGAGACGAGACCAGGCGAGGCGAGTTGCGACCGGTCAACCGGAGAGAAACCGAGAGAAACGAAGAGACGCGGTCGCGAAGTCGAAAGGAAAGGAAGGCGAAACAAGGCGAGGAGTGGCGCGGCCCGTGGACGGCTTAACTTACGTTCGTGGTTCACCCGTGAAATATCGCGAGCGCTGCGACGAGACTAAGCGATGTTCCGCGCGGGATCGCGCGATCTAATTTGTTGCGCTTCGAGCTTATTTATGGCGGCGCGGACGCTCGTGCCTCTTTGCGCGTTTCCTGCATCCCGCCGATGCGATGGTGGCACACGGATACACGCGATTCGAACTTGCAGCCTCTACAACGGATTCGATGGAATTGTCAATGACGAATGTTACTCTATTTATCCCTTTCTCCCCCTTTTTTCCTCTGTCTCTCTAATTTCAATGGATCACTCGCGATCTGATCAGGATCCGCGATGCTTGGTTTCCCCGTAGTCTCGCGACGATTCGGCGTTTCGATCGACACGAAACAGCGGACAGGATCACGAGACGATCGCCGAGGGACGAGGAGGATAGGGACAGCAACACGGAAAGAGTTATTGGTCAAATGTCCGAGAAACGAGTGAAACGGAAAGAATTCTTTCGTGTATACGAACTCAAAGTAACGGTGCCCCGCGAGCGATAAGGTTCACCGGTTGGCGCCACGGCGAAGGGGGAACGTCGGACATCCCTTAAATTCCAATGGTTTTGAATGCCCCGCCGTCTTCGGGGCCCTCGTCCGGCTCCGACGGCCACCACTACGGTCGCGAGAACGCGTTCCAATCGATTCCACACCTTAATCGTTTTCACCGTACATCGTATACGTCATTTATTTGTTACGACGACTTAGTACGAGAATATAGTGGAGCGGCGAAATGAACGTAGCTTAGAGAAGAGCGGTGCAGTGATGTTTATTTCTATGTGAAACGTGCACCGTTATTCTCTGCGTCAATTGTCACCGCTCCACTATAATAACAATCGTATTTAATTACATTGGTTTGATTATGCCGCGATGTTCATCTATTTTCATCGGTTGCGACGGCTTAGTACTAGAACATAGTGGAGCGGTGATATGAGCGTAGCTTAGAGGAGAGCGGTGTGGTGATGTTTGTTTCTATTTGCACCGTTATTATCCTCTGTGTTGACACTTGCGTCATCGCTCTACTATATACAGTCGCATTTAATTACATTGATTTGCTTATGCCGCGATGTTCACCTCGTTGCTATCCTCGATCTCCGCCGCTCCATCTGTACTCTTACCGTGACGTCAGGTCAGCGTTCACGTTTTTACGCGTGGAACGCTCGATTTCGCACGATCCTGTGTCTCCTGACGACGAGTCGCGATGCCTGTAACTCATCGAGGAAGCTGACGTCGACGTTAGCGTTCGCCGAAAAAAAGTAATCGATCGGTAAAAGATGGTTAGCGTCGTCGCGAACACGGTGGGACGCGAAAACCGAGATAAACGAAAAAATCGAGGGATCGTGGCCACGAATCGATGACTGCGTCGACGACGGTGACGACGACAAAGACGACAAAGACGGTGACAAAGACGGCGACGACGATCGGGCCGGCGAAGCTTTCAGAATTTGCTCGCGCGAGAATGGATCTCGAGGGCGGCGCCACGTTTGCGCCTTACAAAAAGTCCTGGAGGGGAATAAAGAGAAGGGAAAAAAAGGAGCTCGCCGAGAGCGGCTAACATGGAATAGCCCTTAGCCGGCACGATAGCCACTCTTTAGGCTGATGGACTCACGACCCTCTCGATTTCTCTCTCTCACTCTCTCCCTCGCTCGCTCACTCTCTCTCTCTCTCCCTTTTTCTCTTTTCTCTCTCGTTTCCCCTCCAGCTCGTTTTCACTCGCGCGTATTCTCTCGGTTGCTTTCACGGTTTGTTTTCTTTCTTTGTCTGCTTCTCCTCGCGTTCCCCTTCCGGCCGTTCGGTCGCTCGAATCCGTTCTTTTTGCTCTTGTCAGCGATCCGCGTTTCATCGAGACCGTTCCCGTCTTCTTCTTCTTCTCGTACCCTTCTTTCCTGCCTCAGCGCAAATCCGCCTTTCCAAGGTTTTTTGGCATTCGTCCTCCACCATGCTGGAATTCGATTCAAAAAGAGGCCGGCCAGACTCGGGGTTGGCGACTCAGAACTTGGGGTAATACGCAATCCGCGAGCCTTAACCCTTGTGTAGTCAACCGAGTACCCAGGTACCCATTTACTGTAATTCTTTAAACAATTTGTTGATGTTCCTCTAAAAAATATTACAAAATTTCTCTGAATGTCCATTCTTTACTCGCTAACATATTAATCTATAGTCTTATAATGAGAATTTGTGCAATCATGTTAAATACAGGAAGGTTTTAGATAATCTATACATTTTGGTTGATTACATGAGGATTAAGAGGGTGTTCTTCTCTCCAACGATCCAAAAAACAATTTTATTTCATTCACTTCAAGTGTAAGTGTTCCCAGCATGGAGCAAAATTGAACCTGTGCAATTACTTAATATTGGTAAGGAGTTTCACACTCACAGACCGGGAGATCCACGTGTCAGTACATGAGGATTGCAAGGGTCCGGGATGCGCCTTCTCATTTCTCGATAATGCATGCAATAGGGGTTTTCGGTAATCATAAGCGCTAGATAAAAGAACAATTTAAAACGCTGTCTCCCTCAGAAGTCCTACTTTTAGTTCACGAGGCGTAAATTGCATTATTTGGCAGCATGTAGCTGTCGTGGCTTTATGAGAATCTATCACTCGACAGCTACATGCTCCCGAATAATTCAAATTACACCTCATAAACGTAAAAGTAGTTTATTGAGACATTGCGCGATTCTTATTGCAATACGTGCTCCAATAAAGATATTTATTAAATCATTTCTGGCGAAAGCATTTTCATAATTTCATTAATTGTAAAATAAAAAATCTAGATCCGGTCGTACGACCGGGCGTAGTAGGTTTAGCGATAACCCCTTGCCGTATTTTAACGAATCACACTCGCCATGAAGATTTCAAGCAAAATCGAACATATTGAATGTTACGCCTTTCTTTTTAAATGAAATAAAATTTGATTCGCTTATAATCAATATTTAAGAATTAAAATAAATGCAGCTACGACATTTGTGGGGATAAAGACGCTAAAATCATTGTGACTGTAAAGATGATGTTACGGTAAGGGGTTGATCCGCAAACATTCCACGCTACCAATCTATGATTCGGCAGACTCGTTCGTTTTTATTGAGTTTCAAAGAGTCGCGTACAAAACGAATCCGATCGTTGAAAAGCGGACGCACACCGCAGACCGAGTGCATACAGAGAGTATCGGCAATAGTCTACGATAGGTAAAGTTGCAAACGCGACTAACAACCGATCCGTTGAACGCTTCGATCGATTAAGAACGTCTCGTACAGTTAAGAACGGACGCGTACGCCTACTCTAGAAGGATTTGAAATAAATAGCTCCGCGGGTAGATCGATCGACGGGACTCGAGGGGGAAAAATCATGTATTCCTTCCCGCGATTCTCGAATCTACGATTCTTTGCCAATGCGACGCTACTACACGAATACGTATGTACACAATAGACTATTCTTTGGGGTTTTGGGATCCGTTGTTGCGTTTACGCGTACAGGTACGCGTAGTCGCACCTGCGCGCGTGCACGCCTCGCTCGCGTATTTACAATATATTATATTCGCGAAACGAAACGGCGAAGAAGAACGGCTGCGTGATTTGGTGATTTCGCGTTATAAATCAGCGGTGAAAGCAACGACAATCTATCGGAAGGAGGCGATGGAAACAGTATACATATGTGGTGGAAGAGGAGGAGAAGGAGGAGAAGTAGGAGAAAAAGGAGGAGTAGTAGGAGGAGGACAACGGAACGGAACGAAACGACGTGGCGAGCGTCGAGCGAGCAACTTCGAAAACACGCGTGCTTCCTTCCTCCTTCTCCAGAGGGCGATCGGTTTCGGCGACACTGCAACTTGACGATCGGTAAGATAGGACGCCGCTGATACGTACTGTTTCGCTCGTACCGACGTAGCTGACAACGCGAGATGACTCGCCGCGACATTTCCGCCGAATGGAAATCGCGCGAATCCGAACCAGACGAATCGTGGACGATTCGAACTTGGCTTTGCTCGAAATTACGAATAAATATAAGCGACAAAAGAACGCGCGAACGGTGGGGAAAGGAATGACGCCGTTCGAGTCGTTCGAGTCGCCGAATTCTTGTTCGACGTGAGGAATGACTCGCGTCGATCTACATCTAAAGTCGAATCGTACCGATCGAAAAACGAAACGCGGCGATCGATTTCGGTATCCAAATCCTCTTCTCCTAGATAGTTCTCTCAGCGTGGGCAGCCGTCGTAGACGTTATAACGGAGATCGGGTCGACGCTGGGCTGACTAGCGATTGGCTCTAGCGGTGGCACGCTGAAAAACAACGAATCGAGAATGAAATTATTGGTTGTTGACAAATCTGTGGTTGTAAGGAAGAACGCCGCGAGATCACTTTCGAGATATTGTCGTTTAAAGTTTTGATGTGTATGATTTGAACATAGGATATCGGTTAAATTGCATTATTTTTTTCAGTCTTCCGAATTTGTTTTCATGACTATTTTCTGATAAATACGTAAAAGCTATACTCTAAAGTTGGGGTCGATGGAAGTTTAAAAAGGGGCTATAGTATTCTAGGAGTCTGTTCGGGGTCGATGATAAATTTTTCTGTTTTAAAATTTCATTTAACTCTTTGCATTCGGTTGTCCCCTCTGAGGCACCACTAAAAATTGCTGTACCATTATTCAAAAAATTGTTTAGATTATTAATTATACCGGTATCTAATCAATTACTAAACATTTCGGTACTGTGTGAGGTATTATACCAATTTCATATCCATAAAATTTCAAAAATCGTAGGGAATGAAAATATTCTGGATTGGAAGAAATGTTTAATTTTCCAGGTAAAATAGCTCGGAGTGCAAAGGGTTAATTTTTAAGGAATGTAATTATTAGATAATAATATCCGTGTATACAATATGTATAGTTCAGTTCTTCTGAAATCTTATTTATATCTGTAAATGACAAAATAAATATAGTACAGGGTGTATAAAAAGTAATGGTCATTCGTTCTAGCGGTGATTCTACACCTCTGCATCGGTAGACATTTATAAAAGAAAGTTGCCCCAAAATTGTTTATAAAAAAGATAATTGTGGTTAAAATTGTTTTTTTACATCAAGACCTTCCTCATCCAGAAAACAAAAAGTTTGAAAGAAGCCACATGTCGCAAACAAATAGTTATTGAGATATAAGCTGTTAAAGTTTTTACAAGATTTGATTGTGGAGTATACTTAATGTACAGAAGCCTTCTATGTACTACAGTCCACCCGACCGTGTCGATGAGACAGAACATGATCGTGTGCGTGGCTTGAGCCAAACGAAATTTAAAGGGACATTCGCTAAAATTCGTCGCTAGGCCCGTACCAAGTGATCAGCTCCCTGCCCGTTCGAATTATAAATTTGAAGTTGAAAAAAATGAAAGATTACCTTATATTCATTTTTATACATAAGAATATTAATACTGAGAATATTAATTCTAATGTAAAGTATAGGTACTTACAAATTTTTCAGAAACTTCTGTTCCTTCGTCGGATCAAGTGGACACTGTTAATTTCGCGAATACGTTTTATTAACGATGAAGCACGAAACACCACTCTTCCACACAATCACTGCACACTAAACAACACACTTTCCGATATCGTGACAGCGAACCAGAAGAAGTTACTCCGACCTCGATCAAAATAGTTCTGCGGTTGTCACTTGTAAAGCAAAAAACGCATAGGTACGAATCGGTTCAGAACCGGCCAATTATTTTACAACCACCGCGCTCCGACAACTTCAACCCTGCAGATGGATAACACGTGCAACGTATCCATCGAAGCGACGAGCGGACTACCTTTATAAATCACGTCATTGACGACCGAAAACAATGCCAAAAGGAATTTTCAACCTAAAGTTCTTCCGACACACCCCCATCCAATTAAGGGACGCTACATTTCCCCACCTAAATCCACCCTTAACCATTCAAGAAAAAAACCGAGGTGACAACCGCAGTACTATTTTGATCGGGGTCAGAGCAGCTTCTTCCGGTTCGCTGTCACGATTTCGGAAAATGTGTTGTGTAGTGTCCAGCAGAGTTGGGCAAAAATCAACTAATATTTAAAAATGACTAGTCTGAAACTCTGTTTGTTAGTCAAAACTTAAAAAAAGTCAGTTAAAACTTTTTAATTAATTAGTCAGAACTACATGGTACTAGTTAGTCGCAACTCTAAGTAATCGTTAGTTATTGCTTATTAGTTATGATTAATCATTAGTTAAATTAAATGATCAATCATCAATCTTTAGTCATCAGTCACTATTGTGCGATTAACATACGTTAATATGTATACTTAAACTATATCGGAATATGCAGTGACCAAACGTGTCATAGTCTGTATTTTATGTGTTTATAAACTAGTAGAATATTTTTTTGTTATTATAATGTCTTATTTTAACTCATAACCATTTTTAGTCATTAGTCACAATGAAATTCTGATTGCGTATTTAGTCATTAGTTATGCCATTATAGTCAGTATTCAATATTCATCCTTAATAAAAATTTAGTCATTATTCATTAGTCATTACGTTCAAATACTTATGTAGTCATTACTCATAGTCACGCTCAAGTATTTACTTAGTCATTAATTATTAGTCACTTTTGTAAAGCTTATGAAGTTATTAGTCAATAATCATAATTGTGACTAGCGTTTGCCCAACTCTGGTGTCCAGTGATTGTGTAGAAGTGTGGTGTTTTGTGGTTCGTCGCGAAAATAGCAGTGTCCACTTGATCCGACAGAGGAACAGAAGATTCTGAAACATTTGTAAGTACCTATACTTTACATTCGTATTTTATAATGTAGGATTATTATTCTTATGTGTAACAGTGGACATAAGGTATACGTTCACATTTTGCAACTTCAAATTTATGATTGGAATAGACAGGGAGACGATGACTAGGTTACAACTTCACACAATCAAATTTTGCAAAAACTTTAACAGCTTAAATTATTTGTTTGCGACATGTGGCTTCTTCTAAACTTTTTCTCTTCTCGATAAGTAGAAGGTACTGATATAAAAATAGACTTTAACAACAATTTTCATTGTTATTAACAATTTTGCGGCAAGTTTCTCTAACAAATGTCCACCGATCCAGAGCTGTAGATTCACCCCTAGGACGGATGACCATTCATTTTTATACAGCCTGTACAAAAATAATAAAACATAAATCTAATAAACCGCTTTATTCTCATTTTTTGTTCGTATATTCTTAGTCAAATAGATATCTTCAAGTTTTTTATGTGCAATTATTAGTATTACTATTATGTTGTAAGAAAACTATTCTTTCAAAAGTACCTCGATGAAGAAAAGTTCGATATAGGAAAAAGGTTGGGAACCCCTGCTTCAAAGCTTAATTAATGCGTAAACTCGAATTTCTTGAAATGTGACATGCGGCGTTTTTCCTTACTACCATAAAAAATAGTCGTCGAATCTAGGATCCAAGAGCGAACCGGTTGGCTTCGGATCGCGTCGATTCGAAATTCGATTTTGAAATTCGAAGAAACCGCGTGAAACGGCACTTACGTAAGGGTGGTTTGACGGTTCAGAACGGCGGCGGTGGGTAATGCGAGGGGCGAGTGCGCGTGTCCCAAATGCATCGTTGTCGGTGTACCTACAGGCGGATGGTTCTCCTCCGACCGTTCGCTTCCTCCCTCGGTCCCGTTTTCGTTTCCGATCTCGATCTCGATCTCGGTACCGGCGACAACCCTGCCCCCGCACCCGCCCTCTTCCCCATTACCGCTGCCACCGATCCCGTACACGTTCAGCTGCAGCGAGTCCACTGGAACGTTAAAAAGACAACGGTCGATCGATCGGGACTCGTTCGATTTCATCTACGTTCACCCTCTATCGCGATACATTCTCTCTAGGATCGGGAATCGTCGATTGTAAATTGCAGATTGCAAATTATAATTTGCAATCCGAACCCCCCTCTCAAGTCACCAGTCTCGATACGCGTCGCGAATACGACTACCGCTTCGGTTCTCTTTTTACCAACACCTCTGAAGCTCTTATTGCTGGACTGCGGATCTTTATGCAATTATCGCTTTTGAAAATGTTCAAACAAATTTAGTACGATTTTAATTGATTCCAGATCTAAATTTTCAGATCTATTTTAGTCCACATTCTTAAAATTCGTCTAAAAAACTTGAAAATTCCATGAACATCCGCAGTCTACTTATTCGACATCCGCCGGGAACGAATCTTTTATTCGTGGTCGATCTTCGCGCTGAACTTTGCTCTCGATTCGTCGATTCCATTTCGAATCGTTCAAGGACGACACTGTTTCGAGATTCCGAACAACGATACGACGATACGACGATACTACGTTACGACGACGTGTCGGGGGAAGCGAGAGAAACCTGTAGGTACCCGCGATCGATCGATCGATCAAAGAAGGTCGCGCCGCGAAGGGAGAAGAGGCTAAAGCTAAACGAGAAAAGCTGAATGTGAAACTTGCTCACCGAAGACTCACCGAGTAAGTTAGACTTAATCTCGGTCTTGTGCATGCCGCTGGGCCCGGCCAAATTCCCGCTAATAGCAGTATGATTTTTCGGTTTCCTTTTTCTCGTTTGAATACCTTCCTTCTTCATGCTGAGCGGCCTGTTTACCTGTTTCAAAGAGAACGTTCGAAAATCTTAGAGTTTCGATACGGGTCAAATTTAATTGGATTCCTCAAAGCGCGATAAAAAGCATCGATTCGATGCTCGTAATCGGTGTTCGCGATCACGACTGCCAAGATGTCGCCGATAACATCGCCGTGTGCGCGCTCGGGGAATTAACGAAATAAGAACGGCGACGATCGCGAGTCGACGCGGAGATGCGCAACACGATCAAACGAAAACGGAGAAAAAATTTAAAACTTCGTACATTGGATAATTCTCGTCCAAGACGACGCACAGTGGTCCGGGTGCTCGCTCTTTGTCGTCAAAACTATTGTAGAATTTTTGTTCAATTATTCTATTTAATTGTAACTCCAATTTCATAGTTTTCCACTTCAACCGCTACATCTGCGGTTGTCAGGAAGAACGCTGCATGTCACATACTTTCGATTAAATTGCATTACTTTTTTCAGCCTTCCGAATTTATTTTCATGACTTGTTTGTAGTAAATACGTAAATCCTATACTATGAAGTTCAATTAATGCATAAACTGAAATTTTATGAAATTGTGATATGCGGCGTTTTTCCTTACAACCATAGATCGGATAGATAGCTCGGAAAGTTATCTGAAAGATCTAACATTTTGCATTTCGAGGTTTCGAAGGTTTCTGATTTGAGAGAAAAAAAATTTTCTTGTGACTTGAAAATCAAGAAATTGCTCCTGGACTACTGTGCGTCGCCGATAAAATCGCCGCGTGTGCGCAGGCTCGGGGATTAAGGAAACAATAACGACGATCGCAAACCGACGCGATGCGCAAAATGATCAAACGAGAATGGAAAAAAATGGAAAAATTCGAAAATTGGTGCATTGGATAATTCTTATCTAACAAGGGAAGGACACCAAGTGTCCGACTTCGATTTTGATAATTTTTTGTGAGATGATGGTATATGGATCCCTAATTAAGTACACAAAATATTAGGTGTAGTTATTCAATAGTTTTAAAGATATAAACAATTAAAGTTTCATAGTTTTCGAAGTTCCATTAGTCGTGTAAGCAGGTTGCGTGATTCACAGGTATGAAACTTTAATTGTTTATATCTTTAAAACTATTGAGTAACTACACCTAATATTTTGCATACATAATTAGTAGAGGTGTGCGAGAACCCGAAATATCGGGTCGGGACGGAAACACGAAATTTTTTCGGGATCGGGACGGGTACCCGAAAATTTCGAGATTCTCGAATTTATCGGGATTCCCGAAAAAATCGAGATTCTCGAATTTATCGGGATTCCCGAAAATTTCGAGAACCCAGTAATCATTTATATTCGTTTTAATGAATACATTCATAGTTTCGGATTTTTTATTCTAGATGTTTTCGAGATTGAAAGAATGTTGTCCATCACGAATTCTTTTCAAGAGTGTCTTATGTCATATTCTCGAAATTTTCGGGAATCCGATTTCTGCGGGAATCTCAAAATTTTCGGGAATCTCGAAAGTTTCAGGAATCTCGAAATTTACGAGAACCCGACCCGACCCGACTCGACCTCTTCTCGACTCGTCCCGACCATCGCGTTCCCGATATTTCGGGTTCTCGCACACCCCCAATAATTAGGGATCCATATACCACCATCTCACAAAAATAAAAACGTGGTGAAAATTATGAAAATCGAAGTCGGACACTCCTCGGGGTCCTTCCCTTGTAAGACGACGAGGCAACGTAATCGGGGTGTATTTGTTCGCATAGCGCTGCTTTCTCGAACAGAGGGAGAAAAAGAGAGAGATAGGCAAGGGATGCCGGAAATTCTTGTCGAACCTAGCGGCACTAAGATGTCGCGTGCGCGATCCCTAACGAACGTCGCGAGTCTCGAGTCTCGATCCCGGTTACGAGCAGCACAAACACCGGATATTCGTTGTTTGCTTGCCTCACCTCTCCGCGTGGGGAAAGAGAGAGAAAGAGAGTACACGGTTTTCCGGCGCGGCGCGAAAAGGCAAGGTAAGGTAAGGCGAGGCGGTGCGAGGCGAAACCAAACGAACTCGCGCGCTAAACCATTCGAAACGGCAACGGAAGGGAGAAAACGGACGGAAGTAAAGAGTACCGCGGGCAACGCGTCGAACCGGTCGGTCGCGCGCGCCTTCTCGGAATCCACTACCTATGCATCACCTATGTCTGGTAGTTGTAAGTTGTAAGTTAGTTGAAAGTTGTAAGGCGCAGCTACGGTGTAAGGTTGACGCTTTTTTCTTTTTCGGGCATACCGCTCGCCAGCGATCGTACAAACGGATGCTTCTCGGTTGCCGGGTCTGAACTAGAGATCGCGGTTTTGAACGTGAACCGTGTAGTACGAATTTAAGGATTCGTCAATATGGACAACTGAGGCGTTATTGTTTTCCGATCGAATTCTTTTCGACTGTTCCTGTTATAAGTGAGACAATAATCATCCTATGTTATACTTTGATCATGATTACTACACAATATTAAACATAGTCAACCTGGAAACATTGTCAGCTCGCAGAAGAGTATCCGACCAGAGCTTTATTTTTAATTTAATTAATAACCATATAGATTGTCCCTCTCTACTTATGCAAATCAATTTTTACGCACCTGAACGTGCTTTGAGATCTCGAGCAGGCTTTCAAACCCTTAAAGCCAAATCTACCTATGGATTAATTAATCCAATAAATCGCATTATTGCAGACTCTAACACTCTATATAATCGTATGGATTTTTTCATTGAGTCTTTGCACATGTTTAAAAAACAATTACGCCGAATTATAGGATAATACCATATAGTTAGTACCATTAGTTTTTGTGCATGTCCCTTCTATGTTACTATACGAGTAATTCTTTATAGTTTTCTATTGTAAAAATTTATGTAAAAGGGCTTCGGTCCGTTTATAATAATAATAATAAAGTCGCGGTAAATTGTTCGACGTTGTATCACCGTATATTAAAATACGCGAATATTTGTGAAATTAAAATACACGGCCACCCGTGCATTTTTAGTATGACATGGATTAAAATTTGGATTCGTTTACTGCACGTAAAATAGGGACCTCTATGAGATTTGACTCTGGAATAAATTATATTTTAATATACGGTGATATAACGTCGAACAATTTACCGCGACTTTATTTATGTCTCACTTCTAATACCAACAGTCGAAAAAATTTTATAAAAAAAAATTAAACCGACTTCGAAAAAACGCACTAAAAAAATGCACTAGATACAGACCAACTTAAATACAATACAATCTTTTCGGAGGCGGCGCGAAATTTAAAATTTTGACACTGGAAATTACGAAAATCCTTAAATTCTTCTACATCCTATCACATATTAATGTATCTTCTCTTCCCACCTACTGATTTCCAAGTTCACCATATTCCAATGAAATCATAATCAGCAACATCTGTCATTTGGAGAATTTTCAATTTTGCGCCGCCACCGAAAAGATTGTACTGTATTTAAGTTCGTGTGTATTCACATAATTATTTATACTTATAATTATATCATACTTTTTAGTAGATTTTTTTAGTGCGTGTTTTTTTTATAAAATTTTTTTATTTCACACTTTTTAGTAGAACGAGCAGAATTTGTAGAACACCGTAGGATGGTTTTTCGGTCTTATTGGTTATTTGCAATAAAAACCGCAAAGAATGAAAAAATGCAAAATTTGTTTTCAAGGGACCAATCGGGAAACATACCCTACAAAATGCACAATGTTTCGTCCTGATTGGTCTGTCCATCTCGGAGGAATTGATGGACATACATGAAATAAGTCATTTTTCGCAAATAAAATCGTAAGGAATAAAAAAATGCAAAATTTTTTCACAGGACCAACCCAGAGACATACTCTACAAGATGCAAAAGGTTTCGTTCCGATTGGTCCATCCATCTCGGCGTAATCGGTGAATATACATATGGGAAAAAAGCGAAAAAAGGCACATACAGATCGATTTGAGTAACCTCCTCCTTTTTCGAAGTCGGTTAAAAAGAATTCGATAGAAAAACAATAACGCATCACTTGTCGGAGTCGAACGTGCCAAACGGTTCCGTATTCACGGATCCTTAAATTCTTACTGCACGGTTCATGTTCTACGTGCAGTGGCGCACCGGTGGTGGGGGGAGGGAGGGGCCCAAATCCCTCCCCCAAAAAAATGTTTAGCTTCCAAAATTAAAATCGCGGAATAGCCCTGGGTACCGTAAACAGATATTTTGGCTAATAAAAAAAACGTGGTAAAAAGGTCATCACGCAAAACCTAGGGCTGGCTTCAACTCGCTCCTCCCCCCAAGATTTAAATCCTGGGTGCGCCACTGTCCACGTGTATTTATATACACGTGAAATAGAGATCTCTACTCTGAACGGAATCTATGGCAGACTTACGTTGTGCAGCTTATAGTAGAGTCCGCACGCGTTGCACACCGGCTCGCCGTTGTTGTTTCGTCTCCAGAGGGTGGTGTTGCAGGTCCTGCAGTTCGCGCACTGCATACCCGTTTTGCGCACGTTCGTCTGAAACGATTTGTGAACTTCGTCAAGTCTGGCTCTGGGTCTGGGTTGCGAAATTTGAACGAGATTTCTCGAAAGATTCTACCGCGATCTTGGAAGCGCGAGCTATCCTTTCGCGAGCCGCAAAAATGGCACTGTTCGAGGCAAACAGACTACGGTAAACAATTGGGGCGCGATCCTCGCGACACGTGTTTGCTCGGCCGTAGATAAGGTTGTCCGTCGTTCCAATTTTCGCTGACGCGAACGTGCTCGTGCTCGGCGCGGCCAACGCAACGCCGCAGATCAAACGACATCGGCTCGACGCAGGAAAAAAATATTGAGAAACTGATCGAATTACCGGGGCGACCGGCTGTTTCGGCTTGCCGCATCTCATAGCAGCCCTATTGACTCCGTTCGGTTTGCAGAAACAGTTGGTACAGCAGTAGTGTCCGGTCTCGTCCCTCCTCCAGACGTTGGTTAGACTCGTGCAACTGGGACACTCCTTTTGTTCGGTGATCATCATTGTTCCGTCGAAGCTCTCCTCGGCCGTGGATATCGGCAGACCGGACCACGGGGAAGGTGCTCCGGCGGTACCAGGCGACAAACTGTACCCTCCACCGGAGCACAGCTGCATATTGGTCGCGTCGCCGATTGGGATGGTAGCCACTCCTGCCGGATAAGCCTGGTTACCGTCGAAGTTGGGTGGCGAAGGTGTACCCGCCGCGCTCCAATATTCCGCGCCGGCTGTTGGCCTCGCGTAGGAGAACGCGGCGCTTCCGCCTCCGTATAGCGTCATCTGAGCACTCGGAGAATTTGGCTGTTCGTAGTGAAGCGACACGCCGCGCGACGCTGCCACCGACGACGCCAACGTCGGGTCGCCTTTCATGTAACTGCTGCCCGGAGACTCCACCTGCGAACCCAGGGTCGTGCGGTAGATTTTCTCGGTATGATGCAAGTGTTCGACATGCCCCCCTTTAAATGTTTTTTTAGATAACATCCGATTGTGATTTTAAAAAATGCAGATATTTCTCGGAATAACATAGACCAATATAGAAAAGCGTTGCGTACAGATTTGTAATTATTGAATGGTTCAAATTGTATTTTGATTTCGCTGGTTATGGCCGTCTGCATCTTTGTACCATAAGTTCTCAACAGATTCTCTCTTTCCCTTTTTTCATCGCGATACTTACACCACCGATGCGCGGACCCAGCTGACCGGCCGTCGGATACGTCAGAATCAGCTGCTCTCCTGATTTGCCGTAAGCGTAGGTCGGAGCTGGTTGAAACGTCTCGCCGTGAATGTATTGCGTGGCGTACTGTACAGGTTGCGATGGGGGTATCGCGACCGTCTCCAAAGTGGTGTACGTGCTGGACACCTGTTTGTCGTTCGCCACCGAGACCGCGAATCTATCCACCCCCGAGTCCACGTATCCCGTCACCACGTGATGATGCTGTTGCTGTTGTTGTTGCTGTTGCTGTTGCTGCTGTTGCGCCGCAGCTTGCTGTGACCCGCTCGACGCCGAACCAGGGATACCGTCGACGATCGGTGGAGAGTACGCAGGAGCAGCGGGCGAACCTAACTGGACGGTCGGAGTACCGGATCCGGAACCGGAGCCAGAGGCGGAGCCTGGTCCAGCAGCTGTTCCGGTGGCGCTTTCCGTGCCCGTTCCGGTTCCGGTTGTCGCATTAGTTCCTCCGTCGTATTCGTCTGCGCTCGCAACCATTACCGGCGATCCGTGATGATACGTCCTGCTACCGGTCGATCCGTTTCCTCCGCTTGATTGACCACTCTCTCGCGGACTATACCTCTGTTGAGTCGCGGCTGCATGCCCACGTCTCTCTTGCATCTGAATCGCGATGCCGTGATTCTCCCTTCGCAACTGCTGACCGTCCGTCGCGTACACGTACATGTTCTCCATCTCGTTCCGATCCGGTCCGTCGGAGGCCTCGTACCTTCGCGTTCAAAATATCGTTGAATTTCTACGGGTATCTCGAAATCGATCCGAACTAGGGATGGGATCAAGTTCTGCATACTCACGAATCCGTGTCAATTTTAATAAGCAAGTTTCATTTCATGAGTTTCGATTACCACTTAAAAGCAATAATGCTTGAATGATTATATCTGTGGTTGTCAGGAAGAACGTCACATGTCAGATACTTTCACTTTCGAGATGTTGCCGTTTAAAGTTCTGATTACTAATTCTTTCATATGGGACATTAGTTAAATTACATTATTTTCCGAGTCTTCCGAATTTGTTTTCATGACTTTCTTCTGGTAAATACGTAAATCCTATACTATGAAGCATAATTATATTAATGCAAAAACTGAAATTTTATGAAATTGTGATATGCGGCATTTTTCCTTACAACCATAGATCGGATAGATAGCTCGGAATGTTATCTGAAAGATCTAACATTTTGCATTTCGAGGTTTCGAAGGGTTACTATTTCTGAGAAAAAAAATGTTCTTGTGACTTGAAAATCAAGAAATTGCTCCTGGACTACTGTGCGTCGCCGATAACATCGCCGCGTGCGCGCAGGCTCGGGGATTAACGAAACAATAACGACGACCGCAAACCGACGCGATGCGCAAAATGATCAAACGAGAATGGAAAAAAATGGAAAAATTCGAAAATTGATACATTGGATAATTCTCATCTAACAAGGGAAGGACACCAAGTGTCCGACTTCGATTTTGATAATTTTTTATGAGATGATGGTATATGGATCCCTAATTAAGTACACAAAATATTAGGTGTAGTTATTCAATAGTTTTAAAGATATAAACAATTAAAGTTTCATAGTTTTCGAAGTTCCATTAGTTCAACTAATGCGTAAGCTCAAATTTTTTGAAATTGTGACATACGGGGTTTTTCCTGGTAACCACAGATATTTGAAACGCATTAATTTTATACAAACTGATATCGTACCTGGGAATGAGTACTTACAAGTTTCGAAAAGATAGTTGTAAGTATTTTTCACAAGTAGTACTCGAATCTTGGAAATCAGAACTGCATAGTGGGTTTTAAGCACTGTCTTTATTAAATTCGTAAGTATTTAAGAATATTATTTCATTTACAATACCTGGTCGCAGACTATTTTTTTTATCCATGATATTTCCTGCTTTTGAAAATACTCTTTCTGAAGGTGCAGAAGTAGAAAATGTGGTACTTCTTTAATTATGCATTAAAGGACAGTCTCATTGATTTCAAAAATAAATAAAATAATGATTAGAAAAATCAGAGAATTTCTCGTACGATATTTATGAAACTTTCGAATCTCTCCACCAAGATTCGAATAAACTTGCAAGTACAATATTACTTCCATTTACCAAATTACTTGTAGAAGGTACGAAACTATCTGGCATAGGTTCAAGTATACTTAGAAGTACTATTTCCATTTTTCGGAGTAATATAGAAAGTTCGAATTCAATCTATCAAAGTTTGAACCTGTTTGCAAGGTGTCTGATCGCATCCCTAATCCGAACATGCTCGTCGAACACTTACCTCGTCGATTCCTTGACGGATAGCGCACCGTGCTCGACCGTCTCTGAAACCTCCACCTTCAACTCCTGTCCATTGCTGGTTAGATAGACGACACGTTGCTGTTCGCCGACCCGATGGTGTTGCTGTTGCTGCACCTCCGCGTCCGCCCGCGATATTTGTACGAAGTGTTCCGCAGATTGCTGGTTCCCCGGATCCTGTTGCTCCCCATCTTGATAGTTGCGCGACTGAGCTTGCCGATGCTGTTGCTCGAGCGGTTGTTGCTGAAGCTGATGTCGATGATGCGCCTGTAGTTGAAGAATACCGGACATTGCGTTCGCGTCCGGAGAATCGGGTCCTGGCTCTGGCTCCGTTTCCGGCACGTTCTCGGTAATGTGGCCAGCCGTCGTGATCGTGCGCACGTGCCTTCTGGCTGTGATCACCGTTCGGGGGCTCTCCATCGCTTGTTGTTGTTCTTCGATCGAAGTTCCGGTTGAGTTTCCACTTCCGGGCATCCGAGACGAACCCTCGTCGACACAACTTTCCTCCCACTCGTGTTTGATCTCGCGCTTCACCAGGCTTTCCTTCATGTCACCTCGACGATGCCTGAAACAAGTTTGCTCTGCCAATCGGTGCTTACGCTCGAACCAACCCGAACCGAACGCTACACCAGGCCGTTTGCTCGCGCTCTCCATCACCGAACATCAACGATTATGTCTAATGCGACCATACGTCCCGTTTTTATAAAAACAGCAACCCAACAATTTCAAGAAAGGACGCGAAAAATTTAAAAATCATCCGACGATGGCGCCTAATAGCGCAGCGATCACGGCACGCCAATAATTCTCACACATTGAAAGTCGGCCAGAAGCCTTCTAATTCTCTCGCTGCTAATTCACTAATAATACCACATAAACTATTTATTTTCACGTGTCCGTTCCTGTTTTCTCATTGACAAATAGAAACTATGAAGAAACATGCGTTTTCTTGAATACACATACTGTTACTTAGAAATTAGTTGATGTCCCGTTTTGAGGAAAGAAAGAAATGGTCACATTAACGATGCCATGCTGCGCGGCGCGGCGGGTCAAACTAGGATAGACATATCTTGTCGAACGCAACCGATCCGTGTCGAGAACAGAAACGAGAATGAAAACGCGCAGGCGGAGACGGCGACGGAAAGTGAGCGAGCAGCTCGACACGGAGAACGAACGAAATAGCGCACGCACGGGTAACACGTGGAAGGAGAATCATCCCTGGCAAGAGTGACAGAGGAGTAGCGGGGGGTAGGGGTAAGAAGGAAAGGACCAACGAAGTTGCGAGGAGCGGAGCGACGGGCGACGGCGCACCTCGTCCGTCTCGGAAGAAAAAGAACGAAAGAATGTTTGCTCGAACTCGCGTCACACTTCCCAACGACAATGTCGAGTCAATGTCGACTTCCGGGCCGAGCACGCGACGGTCGTTCGCTTCGCGTGTTTCGAGAAGCGACAGCCGAAGCGTGCGCGCGCGTCCGACTGCAACCAGCGATTTCTCCTTCGAAATTGAACGGCAAAGTAAATACGAGATGCGGGAACACAGGAACGCGCTGAGCGATACGCGGTACACACGATAACGTAGCGCAACCAAAACCGGAGATCGATCGAACCTCTAGAGTCGCGAGAAAAGATGCACAGAGTCTCTCGTACACCAAACTGCAAACGAATCCGTGGAGAACGATGAGAGCTCGGATTCGGTGGCCCTCTCCTACCTGCGATTGGCCGACGAAGCGATCTCGATCTCGCGACGCACTCGCGAATAACTCTTCCCGATTGGACGTTTCGCGGAGCGAACTCGCTCGAACGGCCGTCTACGCCGACACGGTACTCCTCCGTGTAGCGTCTCTTCTTTTCCCTCCAGCGACGGAAAACTGGCAAAAGAGAGGAGTAAGACGAGTCGAGGATCCCTGGCGATCGAGTGAAAAAAAAAGTCGACACGGAGGGGTCCGTTTGTTTGTTCGTCGATAACGAACGGCCGCTCGCTAGCTACGAGAGAGATAACGTCGCGCGTGGAGCTCGTGAGGTGCGCGAGGGGAGCAACAGAGGTGTCCATGTTCTCTTCGCCCTTCCCCCGTCCCAACCGTGAACCACGTTAGCCATCGTTGTCAACGCCATTTTGCGACGGCCACAGCGTCGCGTCGGTAGGGTGCTACGGTGATTCATTCGCACCGCGGCTCGCAGTTATCGCTCCATCGAAAAATTACGTCGACCCTCGGACCCCCGACCCTGTTGTCAGAGTCCAGGCGTCGAGGTTTTTCGAGGGATCGGAGCGAAAGGGTGGAACGAACCTACTCTCCACGTTCAATCAAACGATCAGCCAACCCCCGTGAACCCCGAGGCCGCCCCAACTGTTACATTACAATTACCGTTTTTTTCGGGAGACACGTTTCTCTCGCATTTGTCTTCAGATTCTTACTCGCAGGTAACGACCGTACCCCTTACGTCACGAAGGGGAGGGGTTTGCTCTGATTCATCTTCGCAAACGAAGCGTCATCGCGGTGTAACCGGACGCGTTCGTGGCTCGCTCGGAGATCCGACCTCGAGGAACGGAAAACCGGAAGTAAAATTCGCTTCGGAACGATTCCAGCGATGGACGTGACAACAATCGCGTGTCGCGTCGGGGATGTTGTTTCGAATAGATTCCCGACGCGGCAAGTAGATCTGTACAACGAGATCGAACGAAAAGGAACCCGTCGCGGTGTGATCGTATTCAATTCGATTCGATTCGATTCGATTCAACGATACGGTTATCTAGGATGAAATCGAAAAATTAATTGTTTATCGAAGAACGAAGGAAATACGGATTGCTTTGCGCCGCATCGTCGATAACGAACGATAACGACATGATAGAGTCACGCTAACCACTCGTAGCCGTTCGGACGATACGTGAACGGGATGAGGCGAGGCGAGAGGACTGCTTGGAATACGGATCGAAAAACGAATAAGTCGGGAATATGTTCCTACAGGAAGGTTTTCTTTGTGATTCGAAAAATGATAACCTAGAGATCCCTTTTTTACGTGTATACATACAGGGTGCGGCCGAATAACATGTACTGGCGGTCACGAGGTGGTTCCTTACGAAAAAATAAGAACAAAATATGGAACAAAATTTTTTCATTTAAAGCTTAGCTTCCGAGAAAATCGAGTTTGAAAATCCTAGTCGTACGTATGCTGTTACGGCTCGACGAACCGTAACTTAGCCGTAACAGCATACGTACGAATAGGATTTTGAAACTCGATTTTCTCGAAAACTAAGATTTAAATGAAAAAATTTTATTTCATATTTTGTTCTTATTTTTAACTTCCCGATTCATAGGGAAGTTACTGTAATGACCCCGAAAATCGAAAATCGATTTTTTAGCAGATCTTCACGTTTCATGGTCATTGGAGTCATTTTAGACTATTTTTATCAAAATGTTTGTGTGTGTGTGTGTGTGTGTGCGTGCGTATGTCCGTTTGTATGGTATCAAATTTTTCGTTAACGTTTTCAGAAAAAGTAACAACGTGATCAGGATGATAAATGATGCAATCGATGTGCCCCGTCGTAACTTAGAGCTGATTAGATTTTGGTCCATATTGGTCAAGTAGTTTTTTAGATTTTTAGTTTTTTTTCGAAAAGAGTTGATTCAACAATGCAATTTATAAGGGAGGACGAAAATTTTCCACCAAAGAACCAAACGCAATTACATAAAAAATTTTTTTCTTAATTTTTTTTTAACTGATGCTAATGTTACCGCTTGGAATAATCGAAAGTTATTCCAATGCAACAGTCAATTTATCATCTCTACTCCCAAGAATTCATTTTGGGAGAATATCGATGAAAGTACAAAAAAAAACGATGTTAGCGATGTTGGCGAAGGAGTAACGAATCGGGAAGTTCTTTGTGTGACTCTTGGAGAGTCACACACCAAATAAAAAACATTAATATCAGTAGGCCCTACTAGCCATGCGTATCACTAACCCTCTCGCAAGAGCAGTCCTACCCGCGAGCGAACAAAAACAACCCTACTCGCGAGCGAGCAAAGCGAGCGAGCAACAATAGCCCTCTAGTTTTACAAGGAATCACCTCGTGCCCGCTAGTACATGTTATTCGTCCGCACCCTGTATAAATACACGTGGTACTTTAACCCTGTAGTACGAATTTAAGGATCCGTGAATACGGATCCGTTCGGCACGTTCGAATCCGACAACTGGTGCGTTATCGTTTTTCGATCGAATTCTTTTCGACGTTATATCGCAGTATATTAAAATATGATTTATTCAGTATTTCTTTCCTTTTGCACTACTCGCTTCCAGAGTCAAATCTCATTAAGATCCTTATTTTACATGCAGTAAACGAATCCGAATCTTAATCCATGTAATACTAATACACGGGTACCCGTATATGGACCGTTTATTTTGAAAGTGGTGTAAGTCCATTTTTTAAAAAAATGAGATATCACGTAATTCATGCTTAATTTAATGTAAATAAAAGAAAAAAAAATTTTAAAAACAAGAGAAAATGGACTTACACCACTTTCAAAATAAACGGTCCATATTTTAATTTTACAAATATTCGTGTATTTTAATATACGGTGATATAACGTCGAACAATTTACCGCGACTTTATTATTGTCACACTTCTAATTTCTAACAACAACAGTCGAAAAGAATTCGATCGAAAAACAATAACGCATCAGTCGTCGGACACTAACGTGCTGAACGGAGCCATATTAACAGGGAGTACACTCGTCTTTCCAGGATTTGCACGGGTGCGAGATGCGTCTTCTCATTTCTCGATAATGCATGCGATGGGATTTTTCAGTCGTCAAAAGCGCTAGATCAAAGATCAATCTAGGCCGCTATCGCTCTCAAAAGTCCTATTTTTACGTTTACGAGGCGTAATTTGCATTATTCGGCAGCATGCAGCTGTCGCAGATTTATGAAAATAGCTATGGTGTAATATTTAATAATGGATCATAGAATTTGTGAACTTTTTCGAAAAGTTAGAACAATTGGTTTGCTACACAATGTAAAAAGAATTATGTTCTAGGCCGTAGTCGCCTTCAGAAGTCCTATTTTTACGTTTACGAGGCGTAATTTGTTTAATATACAATTTTTTCATAAAGTTGCGACAGCTACAGGCTGCAGAATAATGCAAATTGCGTCTCATAGACGTAAAAGTAGGACTTTTGAGTAGGGATGGGATCAAGTACCTCGCAAACAGGTTCGAACCTTGATTGATTGATTGAATTCGAACTTTCTATAAGTACTTCGAAGAACAGAAATAGTACTCCTAAGTATACTCGAACCTATACCAGACAATTTCGAACCTTTTACAAGTACAATTGCACTATCTACGATCAACATAAAGGAAAATTCTTTTACAAGTACTTTGGTGAACGGAAATACTACTTGCAAGTATATTCGAATCTTGGTCGAACAGATTCGAAACTTTAATGAATATCGTACCGGAAATTCTCTGATTTTTCTAATCATTATATTTTTTACCCTTAAAATCAATTATGTCGTCCCTGGACAAAAAAGAAATAGGATACAACCAAGTATTGTAAATGAAACATTATTCTTAAATAGTTACGAATTTAATAAAGACAGTGCTTAAAACCTACTGTGCAGTTCTGATTTTCAAGATTCGAGTACTACTTGTGAAAGATTCGATTCCTTTTAACATCGAAGTATGTACTTATAAGTATCTCTTCGAAACTTGTAAGTACTCATTCCTAGGTTCGATATTAATTTGCATAAAATGAATACTTTCCAAACATAATCATCGAAACATTATTGCTTTTAAGTAGTAATCGAAACCCATGAAATGAAACTTGGTTATTGAAATTGACTCGGATTCGTCAGTACATATTGAACTTGATTCCATCCCTACTTTTGAAGGCGATCGCGGTCTAGATTGATCATTTACCCAGGGCTTTTGACCACTGAAAACCCCCATCTTTGCATTATCGAGAAATGAGAACGCGCATTTCGCACCATTGGAATCCTAGAAACGAGTGTACCCCTTAAATTCGTACTACACGGTTCACGTACCACGCGTACACGTTTAAAACCGCGATCTCTACTATGAACGTACGATCAAGGGTATCAAGCGAACGTTTCTTCGCGATCCCAACGCGGTACATCGGGATTTCGGTAGATGCCGAGTCGCTGCTTAGGATGAGAACAGAGCACGATGATAGCTCGCGATAAGACGAAAAGGCCAACGTTTTGAGTGAATATCGCCGCGGTGTAATCGGTGAACCGTAAACGTCACGTCCGCGCACGACCACCTCACCGGTTAGGAGGTCGGTCGTGTTGGCTGTGAGAGGTATACCGTTGTCAAAATAAACGGCACTATCGCGATTTATCTCGTTTCCCATGATAATAAGAGATAAAACTGCATCCTTACATTAGCTAGTATATCAGCTAAAATGATAATTTCAGTCGTCGGGTCCGCCAGGAACGCGTAGGGCCGTTCCTCTGGTTTCGCGGTCGAGTTTCGCCGACGAGGGGAACGCGGTTGCCGGGATTGGATCGGATCGAATCGGTTCGATTAGGTTCGTTTCTTGATCGATCGAGACGCGGGTGAACGCGGTAATCCGCGTACGGCGCGTTCCAACTTCCGGCGGTTTTCGCGGCAGGTCTGGAACAGGTAGGACACCGACCTGTCCACCGCTTCATACACGCTTTCTAGGACCTTTCTCGGACCTTATTCTCGAGCTACCGCGGCTTAGCAAATCTCCAGCACGAAGGGAACACAATTTCCAGAGACGAAGTTAAAGGAGACGTTGGAATTCGCAGAGGAAGACAGAGATGTCTCGTCGACGAAATCGTGCCTCTGGCAAGTAAACCATGGCGTTTCGACATTTCGATGTTTCAACGATACGACGACGTTTCCCGGGATATCATGGTTTCTCGACAGTTCTGCCGGAGGAATCCCCGAAACACATCTTCAGAGGAACCGCCTCGATTGGTGTCGCGCGAAGGGTTGCGTCACGGCTAAATGGAATCGCGGACGCGACGAGGTCATTTCTTTATCAGTCGAGTAGGAAATCCTTATCGGCGACAGTGAAAATCCCTGGCGATGACACGGTGGTGTGCGTGTAGGTGATCGCGTAGGTGCGCCTCTACGGGAATGTGTGCGCGAGAGTGTACGTGATCGCGTTCGTAGGCCTTCGAGCGCTATCGTTGTCCCATCAACCTGGCAACCGTCAATCGTCAACCATCACGGAGAAAACGAAAATTTTTTCAGCTTAGCAGCAGGTAGGCGTGCGCGGGATTACGCCCGCTCGCCGTATCTATCGCCGCGAGTTTGATCGAGAGTCCGCGAGAGTCGTGGGGATGACGACGCGTCTATGTACGTACGCTGCGCTCGCAACCGCGCGTTACGCAATCTTCTTCTCCGAAACTCGTTTCTTGTAATTACTCGCGATCGAATTCTCGTCGATCGTCAACTCTCTACCCTCGACCGAAAATCAAATTGTTTATCGTACGAATATCCCATCTCGACCACGCGATCGCACTTTGCGAGCGCGAAATCCCGTCGACAACACCGCGAGAACAAATAGAATCCGCCGATCAAGATTTTTGCCGAAACAAGACGATGCGCCGTAGCAGAACCAACGAAATTGACTTGTCGGGTTTACCCATTTCTGACAACTTACCCCACAACTCGAATCGTTGTACATCGAATGAAAAGACCATAGAAAGATCTACAACGGGACGCGATCTCGGTTCTTGCTCGGTCGGTCTGACTCCGGCGGGAGGGAAAGCGACCTAAGCCAGACCAGGGCGAGCCGCAAGACCCGAATAATTAGCCTGCGCCGCGACAAACAGTATTATCGTCGGTGCCCGATATTATTCCATTATCTTACGGCGACTATGTGCTTAACGATTAATAAAATATCTGCGCTGCTGGAGTATCTCTCCTCGATATCGAATAGTTTCGTGCCAGACATCGTCGAGACCATCGATCTACTTCCACCCGGTGAACCAGAACGGAACTGTGAACGTGAGCGTGATCGTGAACGTGAACGTGAACGTGAACAAAACCATCGGAGTTACAGTGTTTCCAAATCTTTTTGAAAAACACTTTATAAAGAAACAGCGAATAGCAAAGAGCGTTTCGAAGAACGAAGACGCGGCGAACGAACGAACGAAAGCCCGCTGCGAAACAAACACGTCAAATCCGTCGCGCGACCGGAAAACGCGTGCGTAAGGACAGGCGAACGAAATAACCGCTCGCGGACAAACCACGACGAGTCCACAAGTGTTGTCGACCGAATCGAACGTAAAACACAAGTGTTTCGTTTCGACGGTACGCGTGCTACCGGGCGGACGGGCCCTGTTACGTCTTACTGCTTTCCAAATACTGCGCTATTCGTTCTGCCCGTCTCGCCTCGTCTCGCCACGCCTCGCGCCACGCATCGTTTCGTCGTCTTGTCGTCTCCTATTCTCGAGCGTTGCGATTCTCTTTTTTTCATTCGGTTATCAATTGGTTTTTCGTGTTCGTTACGTTCCATGATTGTCCACTATTCCGCGACGTTTATTTCCTGTCGGCGACAAAAATCCTGCACGCATTCTTTTCAATTTCATCTCGATCGTTGCGTTATCAGTTTTTTACTTTCTCCTCCTCCTACCTCTCCCCTCTCTCACTCCTTCTCTTTCTCTCTATCTGTATCTATATCTGCATCTGTATCTGTATCTGAATCTATATCTCCTTCGCTCGCGCGTTGAATTTTTGTGATGGAATAACTGCGCTGATAGCGTTCCGCGGTTCGCGGTCCTCCGCGATATCGGTACGCGGATGAATTGCAAGAGGAGAACGACGGGTTGACGGGTCGACGGGAGAGGAAAAATAGATCGGTCTGAAAGTGGAGAGAAGCCGGTAATAACGAAAAATCGAGACTTACCGTAACTGAAGACCGAAAAGAGGACTCTTCGGTGGGAACGAGCTACCCCTTCGATATCGGACGGCAAGCGCGATCTGTACCGCGTCGACGGTCAACGGTCGACTCGCGAGAGCTGCGCGAGTTACGTTACGGTTCGAGAGAGTATTCGAAGATGGTACAAGGCGCGATCCGGCTTGACACAGGTGCGCAGCCAAGGTGTGTCGACGATTCGGAACGGTTGCCGCTTGCTGGCTGCTGGCTGCTGGCTGCCGCTCGACGTCTGACGCCTGCCTCCTGCCGCCTAGTAGCGTCGCACCGAAGCTTCGATTCCGCCACGGTCGCAGTCGCGGCCGCGGTCGAGTCGAGAGACCCCGTCAAATATTGACCGACTACGATTAGACGAACGACAAGCGACGAACGAGATCGCATCGCGCGTCGATCCCGTCGATCTCGTTCTTCTTTCTGTTCGCCGGTCGCCATCTTGGTACCGACCGCGCTATCTCGATCAACCCGACTATTCCTCCCCGCCCCATCGATGGGGTGGCTACCCTCCTCCGTATAGTCCCCTTTCAACTTTCAGCCAATCCTCGCGCCTTTCCTCCCTTCGCTTTGCTTTGCTCCCCTTTCCCCTCCGTTCTCTTCGCTCCCCTTCGCAACCGTACCCGTTATCTCTGCTCTCGCTCGCATTTCCCTCCCCGCCGAAACGAAGGAGAGCCTAGGGGATTTATTGCTCGGTCTTGGGAAGGTATTTTCCTGAGAACGGAGAACCGTCACCGACTCGGGATCGGTTTACTTTTCACCGTGGCGAACGAGATATACACGCAGCAAGTAGGTGTACTCGTATACGGAGCGTGCGCATCGCGTTATCGTTGAAAACAGCGGGAGAAGAGCCGAGCTCGGCTCGAGAGCACAGGGTGTCGTCATACTTACAGAGCACACACGGGATTCCACCGATAAGACGGTCAGGTGAGACACGGTCGTAACATCGGTAACAACGGTAACAACGGTTGAACGAGAACCGTAACGAGATCCTGTGCTCGCATAGTTTCGCTTGCACGTTCGTCCGTTTTTCCGTGTTCGCGCCAGCTGACTTTTTCCTCTTTGCGAGAGAATCGACGAGACAGGCGAGAGGAGCGTCCGCCGAAGCGTATCGCGTCGAAGGGGAGGTGCTCGATATCCGAACCCTAACCGACTACGCCAATGTCCGCGTTCCTCGCTCTAGTCCCAACCTTTAACCGAGATTAACCGAGATATCGCGTTATCGCCGAATATACACACAGGGTTGAAGTTTTCCCGGCCGTACACCGACTTCTCCTAGCCAGCTGGCCAGGTTCGTTGCATTCGTTTGCGTTCTCGAGGAATCCCCCTCCTCCAAGCGTCGCATCTTTGCGTCTTCTGTCGACGCCGAATGTGTTGTCCCGTGAAAGCAACGGTCACCGCTCTAATCATTTTCATTAAATATCCCTTTTTATTTAAAAATAACCGACTCGACGATACAGCTCACTTGACAAATGCGCAAAAAGTTTTCGCTTCGCGTCGCGTCGAACAACTCCGTTGTTCCCGCCGATTTTTCGTAGAATGACAACGATTTTCGGAAAAGAGCCTCGTTGATCCAAGCGCAGTACAATAGCCTCGATAACGTTCTGAACGCGCATGCCCGTTCCTCGCTGTATTCGAAGACCGTGACGCACACCGTGGTCCCGCAGAGACAGTAAATGTAATTATTTATCAAGCATGCCAGCTTACCGAACTAATTACGCTTAAAGTTTACGTTGAATATGTAATTTGTTATCGTATATTTACAAAGGACACCGAGCGCGTATCATTTCCACCGCGTTCGTCGATGGTGACGACGCGCACGATTCGTCGGGGCGCGAACGTAGGCGGCAGCAAGATCCAACGTTTCGAAACGAGTTCCATCTAGCTACCATCTCAACGAGCACGCGTTCGAGATTATTCCACGCGAAGGATACAGTCTACGCACACATGCACCCACATGCACCCGCGCACACGATCAATCTCACACATCGCGTGCGCATACCGCATACGCACACTCTGAAACAAACACACACGCACACGACCGTCGCGCGACAGTATTATTTACAACGAGTCTTTTCAATTTTTACAAGCTCGCTAGCCGTCAACGTCGGAAGCGTGGATCTTCGATTTCCTCGATCACACGAATGGTTCCAACACACAACTCGGTCCGCGAACGTTCCGCTTCGAAAGGATCAGACGAGATCCAACGCGACTCGATCCGTTCTCGATCGTCTACACCGATTCCTCGAGATCATCCTACGGATGACCACCGTACGAATAGATCGCCGATTCTCGCAGTGAATCTCGCTCCCGGCTAAAACACGATTTATCCTCGAAATCGATTGCACTTGCCTACGTTCATGATTCCATCGTGGAAATAAAATGAACAGCGTCCGTTCGGATGAGGACGACATATTCCTACGCGGATAAAACGAGAGATAGGCAAGCAACGGTATCGCTATTTACATAATCGAACGAAAAACGATCGGAGACGTTACTGGCGGAGTACGTCTTTCTTTGGTTGCAGTTTTTGTTCGGCTTCGATACCTTCGCAAACGGACGAAGCAAGAACGAGAACGAAATCGAGATCGAAAACGAGATTGAAAATGAAATAAGTCAGGTTCCTGTTTCGGAGTTCGCGCAGCTGAGACCTCGCGAAGAAAACAACCCTTAGGAGGATATGGAAACTACCGTTGGTCTGTCCAGGTGACCGTTGTCGATGATCATTTTCGCGGCTGCTGCGGAGGGCGAGGAATTTTCGAGAGTAACGATATGGGGGGTAGCGAGTTGGTGATGATCCGGCGATCGGTTCGCGCAAGGTGACGGACACTCCACTTTCGGCGAATGCGTCTCGAGAAGTTGCGGATGCTGATGCTGTTGTTGGTGTTGCTGGTGCTGCTGATGCTGCTGCTGCTGCTGCATTATGTCGTAGTACATTCCGGGACTTGCTGGTTGGTACGTAACGATCCGAGCGGATGGCTGGGGATTAGGGTAAAGCGTGCTGCCGTAACAAATTTGCACACCGTACGTATCTGTCAAGGATAAACGTTCAATCATTAAATTGTGAAATCACGAAGTCGTGGAATCGCTAAGGCAGTAGACTCGTTTCTCCAATATTGCAAGGGCGCCTTCTCATTTCTCGATAATGCAAAGATGGGGGTTTTTCACTAGTGAAAAGCGCTAGACAAAATACCAATCTAGGCTCCGATCGTCCTCAAAAATCCTACTACATACTACGTTTACGAGGCGTAACTTGCATTATTCCGCAGCGCACACTGATCTGGTAGCTCGGTTTTTGTGGCCAAAACTATTGTAGCGTTATTTCAAGGTTTAATGTTATATTATTATATGTCGTTGGATTCGTCTTGATACCAGTTAGAATATTATGAAGTAAAAAATATATGTTAATATTTAAAACATTGAGGTGACCTTCATTTTTTATAAAAAAAGTGATTTTGCTTTAACTTTTTGATTTTTCTTTAACTGATTAACTTTCGTTGGAATAATTTTTTTGTCAGATCATCGGAAATATTTGAAAAATCTTGTTAACAATTATCACAATGCATACTATTGTCTAGAAATCGCGGGAAAGTAGTTAAAATTGAATTCTTCATAGGAATTATACGAAAACTAGTAATGGGAGGTTTTCGAGGTCTCTGACTGGCACAGAGAAAACATATACATACATCGTAATTCTAAGCTGCTATGCAAGATTCAAGTGGAACTGTGTATCCAGGCGTCGAATAATCGCGGGCCCGTATTTCTTAAAATCCGTTTATAGTTCAAGATTGCGGGAGATTGCAGTTAAAATGTACATGATCTTCTTAGTAAATGTTCAAGCTTTCATATAAAACAAGTCCGATGCTTAGCGGTCTTAAACGTTTCTGTATAATTCTTTTCAAAGTTTGAAATGTCATTAATTTCCGCTATTCGTGTATGGACTAAACAATGCTTAAAAATGGATTAAATATTTGAAATGCGCTTACTAACATATATAAAATCATCGTTAAAATCTATTTTCTGATATTTGGTGATTGAAATCTAAAACGTTTTATTTTACTTTGAATTTTCTGACTTTGTCTTTAGAACGCTGTATCTCATCACAGAATTATCTAAAATGAATAATATTTTGGATTTGGGAGCTTTAAAAGGTTGTTACTTTATAGGAAAAAATTGTTTTTCAATGTATTAAAGTTGAAAAATTGAATTTTGGCCACGAAAACAGGGTCTCCAGACCACTGTGCAGCGTGTAGCTGTCGCAGTTTTATGAAAAAATTTGTATATTGAACAAATTACGCATCGTAAACGTAAAAGTGTGACTTCTGAAGGCGATTACGGCCTAGAATCTAATTGTTTTCACATTGTGCAGCAAACCAATTGTTCTAACTTTTCGAAAAAGTTCACGAATTGTATGATCCGTTATTAAATATTACACTGTAGCTCGTTTCGTAAAGCTGCGACAACTGCACGCTGCCGAATAATGCAAATTACGCCTCGTAAACGTAAAAGTAGGATTTTTGAGGGTGATCTCTGCCTAGATTGATCCTTTATCTAGCGCTTTTCACTACTAAAACTGCTCATTTGAGCATTATTGAGAAATGAGAAGGCGTAGTCCACACCCTTGCACCCTGGAAACGAGAGTCTACAGTACAACATTGATTTAATGCGCTAAAAAATATATATTTTATAACAAGTTTAAGGCTGTAGAATATCTTCCCATCAAAAGAATGAGTATTGTAAAAGATGCAGTACAAAACAAAGCAAATGGCTTGAATGAAAAATCGAGCAAAATCGGCTTGGCACGGAACGCGTTAATCAGTATTGGCTCTAACGTAACAACCCGACTACTTACCGGGTTCCATTTTTAAACTATTGTTGTTGTTATTGTTGTTGTTGGTACTGTTGTTGTTGTTATTGCTACTGTTGTTGTTTGTGCAGGGAGGGGCGGAACCTGAAAGGGGTGTATCCGTGGACTTCATGCCACCCTTCGGTTTTCTCTTTCGCGTCTGAATGGTGTCCTTCTTCATGTTAGGAGGTCTAGTTATGCCGTGCAACTTGTAATATAGACCGCAAGCGTTACAAACTGGTTCACCCATGGTATTGCGTCGCCAAAGTGACGTCACCGTTGATTGACAGTTGCTGCAGACAGTGCCGACGCGTCTTGAAGCGGACTGTGAAAACACGAAATTCTCTTAAAACGTGTCTTCCGAGCTTTCTGCGTCGCGTCGTTGAGATTAACAGCGTGACAGAACAAAGCCAAAAGCAGAGATAGAGAGAAAGACACACACACGCACAAGCATAGAGAGAGAGAGAGAGAGAGAAGAAGAAGAAGAGAAGAAGAAGGTCAAATTGGGAGCAAGAACATCGAACAACGTAAGAACGGTCAGGAGAAAAACTTATTCGCTAAGCAAAGATTCAACTTGAAAGATTTCGTTGCACGAAATAGCGTATACACAGTATATTCCAGCATGAAATCACGGTAGCCTGTAAGAGACAGTTTTCGTCGGTGAATCGCGCAAACGCGTTCGTTTCTAGCAAAATTACAATCGTTTCCAGGCTATGGCGTGATTTCAAAGTGGAAATCCTGATCGTACCATGGGTATAGTGGCACCTTGGAGCTACGACAAACGTTCTAGAAGAAGTTGCCGTCACGAACACTAGTCGACGATGAGAAACGCGCGTCGTTGGTCTTCTCTGAGCTTTCGGGAAATGTGCAGCGGAGAACGACGAAAGATGGATAAAAGAAGGAGCCACGGTGATCGAATTACAGGTGGACGAGTATCGACAACGAATTGACGAATTATGGCACGCCAGGACTCGAGGACTGCTTCGGAAGAACCAGAAGGGGAAAACAATAGGAGAGACAGAGAGGTAATGCAAGAGACAAAGAGAAAGAACACGAGGAAGAAAAGGGAAGAAGAGAGGAAGACGAGAGAAAGAGAGAAAGTGAGCGCGTGCGCAAGCAAGAGATATATAGAGAAAGAGAATGATAATGAGCAGAGTTGGGGGGAAACACCTACCAAACGGCGGCTCGATTTCTCCTCGAAGGCGCGACGGGCGCCACTATACCCACAGAACCCTTTGTAGAAATCGCCCTGGTCCGCCACTGAAACAGAGACAGGATGCCAAACGTTAGGGGTGTTCTCTTTGCTTTGGCACTCGTATGTACGTGCGCGCGGTTGGCGTTCATTGGTTTGCCTTTCGATCGAATGCGCGCGCGCGATTCGGCTCCGGGTCAATCCGAACGGAGATTTATCGATCATGGTTTTCGCGTTCGACGAGAGCCGTACGCGAGTGCAAGGCAGGCGCACAGAGCTAAATGGCTAATCGGTGATTAGCCAATTTACAATTTGGGCGACGGGCAACGGGGAAAAGGCGTAGGGCGAATTTCCACACAGGCTCCTGTATCGTGTAACCGTATCTCGAAACCGTTCGGTTCGATGTTTCTCCTTGGAAAAAAGCCCGAAAAATCCCGCAAAGCCTAAAAGCCGTTCCGGGAAAGAGAAGGACTGTGGAAAGGCAGCGTAGATTCGCCGCAAAACGAAGGACCCGCGGTCGATCGCTCGCGCGACCATTCCGCTTCCTTCCTTTCTTACCAATCGACGCGGCTGCTTGACCAAGGGCCGATTCATGCCGTTCATCTTGTTGTAGAGACCGCATGCGTTGCAGAGGTAATGGCCGGTACCGTCCCGTCGCCACAGTGGAGTAGAAACTGCGCCGCAATTCACGCACTCGCGGCCATCCGTAAAGTATTCCGTCCCGATGTTGTGCACTGTGCACGGTTTCGTATACTTTCAAACATGCCTGCCTTTGCAGTCTTTCGGCAGGGACAAATTCAACACGGTTACAGTAGGGCGAGGGGGCTGCGAGGGGGCTGCGATGATGGACAGGACCCGGGATCGATCGCAAAACATTAGAACAGGAGATGTACTAGGTATACTACTAGGTCAGGCATGTCAAACACGCGGGCCGCACGCAGTTTATATGGTTTTTTAACCCTCGCAAACACTGGAGTTCTTAAAATTATAAATAGACAGCGGATTGGATGCATTTATGACAAAAAATCGGTAGGCGTAATTGCAAATAGTACAAATATTAGAAGAATTTAATAATACCGTCAACCTATCGAACGTATTAAGAGAGAGAAAATAATCTTCTAATTCACTCCTGTTTGTTGCAATTCAGCTAGAAAATGTCTGATTTTAAATATATGTATACGTGTGTCGGATAAATCGATGTCTGTTTACAGTTTACAGTCCGATTTTCGAGAGTTGAGACCCGATGTGCACAGTGGCTTATGGGCAATAGGTCTCAACTCTCGAAAATCGGACTACAGTTATACGAAAAATATCTTAATTTAAAAAGTGTGTTTCTTCTTTATTTGTAATACTTGACGAGACCGTTGGTGGCACACGAGTTTGACATGTCTGTGCTAGGTACGTAGTAGGTACGGTAGGTACAGGAGCAACGGGGAGAGATGGACACGACATCCTGGTAAAATAATGTCTTCGGGAAATCGAAACGAACGTCTTCGTCGCTTATCGTTTCGTTTGTGCAATGTTCACAGGGAGCAGCGTCGTCGAGGCTACGACGCTCCGAGGCGAAGACCGACGAACCTCGGGCAGAATTGTTATCGCGTCGCGGAGGTATTCCCCGCAGGCTATAACACAGAGTATCGATAGTTTCGTTTTCGGTAGCTTTCCGACGATCGCCGTTCTCGAACTACATTGTACTCCGGCTTCCAGAAACGTTTGTGCAAACTCTCGACGAGTTTTTTCCGTACGGTCGGAGCAGGAAGGACGCAGGAAACGCGGCAAACAGCGACAAACGCGACAGAGGATGTAGAGGGACACGACGTTATCAGAATTTCCGGAGTTCGACGATAATAATAGCCAGTTCGTGATCCTCGCGCACGCAAAACCGGACTGGCAATGGAAATGGAAATGTAAATGGAAACGGGAACGTTACCGTTTTCTCGACATACGAGGGTCGTCTGAAAAGTTTTGAGCCTCAACATGAAGATGATGTTACCCGTCAAAACCATTCTAGAACTACAACGAAATATGCTTTGAAAGATGCCAGTGAACATTTCAGGCATTTCGAACGTTCAGTTGTTGTTTGGCAGTCGTTTGCGTCAGGCGATGTCAGTGTTTTCGTAAAGTAAGTGCTGTTCTATCAAGACAACGCACCTGCTGACAGTTCGGGGGTCGCCGTGGCCAAATTCACGAATTGCACTTCAAATTGGTTGACCACCTACCGTATTCACCAGATCTGGCCCCTAGACACTTTTTCCTGTTTCCTAAGCTTAAGGATGCACTGGAGGTACAATGGGAGACAAAAATACAAGAAATTCGAAATCCATCAATACATGGCAATGAAAGCCATTCATGAGTATATTTTGCATTAAACTTTTGCAAATACTGTACCCTCTGTAGCTATATTCAGTGGTCTACACTTGTCACGTTTCCATGCTAGTGAGAGACAACAAGATAAATTTGACGTTTTGTAACAGTTTATAATTTTTTTGCTCTGTAACTGTTTAGTGAATCCTAATAAATTTTGAACATAATTAATTACCTAATTTTTACTACATATAAAAAAACTGGAGTTTCTAGTTGCGTTTTTTCAAGGTTTAAATAGGGTTTGAAGTGGAATTTTATGAATTCTCCATAAGAAGACGTGTTAAAATGTGCAAACTTTAAGTTGATATAATTCTTAAACGGTGCAGTGAATCGAACCCAAACTTTGGTAATTGCATCAATTTAGTAAGAATTATATCTTGTCAAATTTTCAAAAATTTTGTTGCGTTTTTATATACCTCCAGAACATCCTTAATGTTTCGCTTGGAGAACAGAGATTTTCATCGAACGAGGAGGTCATCGCATACGTGAACGCCTATTTTGCGGAGCAAAACGCCAACTACTATTTGAAAGGGTTGAAAGGGTTAGAACATCTCTGGGAAAAGTGTATTGACTTGAGGAAGTGGACTCGTTTTCCAGGATTGCAAGGGTCCGGCATGTGCGTCTCATTTCTCAATAATTCATAGATTGGGTATTTCAGTAGCGAAAAGCTCTAGATAAAAGATCAATCTAGTCCGCGATCGCCCTGAAAAGTCCTATTTTAATTTGCGTTATTCGGGAGCATACAGCTGCGACAGCTACACGCTGCTGAATAATGCAAATTAATAGGGGTGTGCGAGTACCCGTTGTTTTATAACTCGTTTCGATTGCTCGAGCCGAGTTGAGCGTTTGAATTTTTCGAGCTACTTGAAATCGTCGAACTGTTCGAAAAAATGCGAGGTACTTGAAAAAATCAAACGGCTCGAATATTCGAGCCCTCGTGAAACTTCGATCTACTCGAAACTGAATTTTCAGCTCGAACAGATCTTTAGCTTTCGAGTTACCGTGCGTAACACACGTAATTGACCATGCAAAATACAGGTTGTTTGACAAGAATCGCGACTTTACCGTATTCGAGTAATTGGAAAAATTTCGAGCTAAAAATTCATTTTCAAGTAGATCGAAGTTTTACGAGGGCTCGAATATTCGAGCCGTTTGATTTTTTCAAGTTCGTCGATTTCAAGTAGCTCGAAAAATTCGACTAGGCTCGACAGACCGAGTAATGACTCGACTCGAAATTGGAGTAATCGAATTATATCGAGTACTTGCACACCCCTACAAATTACGCCTCGTAAACGTAAAAATAGGACTTTTCAGGGAGATCGCGGTCTCGATTGAACTTTTATCTAGCGCTTTTGACAACTGGAAAGCCGCATCTAGGCATTATTGAGAAATGAGAACGCGCATTCCGTACTCTTGCAATCCTGGAAATGAGTCTACCCCCTTTAAAGGAGTCTATGTCGAAAAATAAAACTTCATTCGACCGAAACAATATTTGTTTCCATGTTGTGCTCAAAACTTTTCAGACGACCCTCGTACGCGGCGCGGCGTACGCGATGTACCTTCCGCGATTTCATCGAGTTGCCTCGGTGAACTCGATGATCGGGGTCGACGCCGATGAGAAATACGCGTGCTTTCGTCTCGCGTTACTCGGTCGCAGGCAAGCGGACACGGCGCGAGTCGAAACAGAACGAGAAAGAGAGGAAAAGAAGAAAGAGGAGAAGAAAGAAAAGACGAAGAGGTCGGCGTACGGCGGTCGCGCATCCGGCAGAAACAAGGCTGGGAGGCAATCGGATATCGCGTATAAGCAAGCAACGGACTCGCTGACGGTGGCGACGCGACGGTTTAGCGAACGGCGTCCATTGGACGGATTCGAAACCGAAGAAACGAGTACCGTCGCTCGTCGTTTCGAGAAGCAACGATGGGATTCTTCGCAACCGAATATTCAGCCGACGACGTCCGACGAATATGACGAAGCAACGGGGAATGAGAATAGGAGAGTCGAATTACCTCGTTGGAGGCAAGAGGAACGGAGCGAGTCGTACACAGACGAGGGTCGAACTTTGAAGTCGCGTCGCGATGCTAAAAGATGCGAGGAGGGCCTCGATGTATACAAGACCGAGTTACGAGGAATGTTGGCACGCACGCAGACACAGGGAAACGGTGGGACATCGAAGATGGAGATGGAGTCGGAGCCAAAGCAGAGGGAAAGAGAGCGATAGAAAGCGAAGAGGACGAGGAAAGATAGGGGAGGATGCGGACCTACGATAAGAGAACTCTCGGTACGAACCGGGGACGAGAGAAGGTCAGGGGATAAAAGAGAATCCTGCAAACGTGGGACGACGATGCCCGGGGACGAAGAGCCGAACATCAACTTCGAATATCAAATTCGAAAAAGAAACTATGGTACCTACTAGAGATCGTGGTTTCGAACGTGTACGAAAGTAGACGTGAACCGTGTAGGACGAATTTAAATCCGTCCGACACGTTCGATCGGAAAACAGTAACGCATGAGTTATCGGACTCGAACGTATTCTCAGATCCGTGTACACGGATCCTTAAGCCCTAGTTCAGACACGGCGGAAACCGCGCGTTTCCGACCGCGCGATTTTTGTTTTTGATTGTTCGACCGCGCGGATGTGTGTGAACGAATCCATATACGCTAATGCAAATAAGGTCCGCGCGGTTCAAATCGCGCGGTTCAAATCGCGCGGTCGAAAACGCGCGGATTCCGCCGTGTCTGAACGGGGTCTAAATCCTTAATACACGGCTCGCGTACCACGTGTACTTATGGGGGATCTATACCCTCAGATTTTGTGGTATGTATCAATGTTATCAACCTCTGTGCAGAAAAAAAGTTTGGTAACATTGATAAACACGCAACTGCATAATCAACTCGAGATGGAGTTGCTTGCTATTTCCATATTCTATTCAGCTCGTCGCGAATGCCGTTATACAGGGCAGGTCGCACTAATATTAGTGCCACCGATGAGAATATTTACCTCGTCTGTGTCAGTTTTGCTATGATTCCACGTTGACAGCAGTGCAGCAGTGAAATGTTGCACAATATCGCAGCACTGATTGACAGTCCTCCTGATTAGGCGCCATCTCGTCTAAACTCACTGAACTAAAATTGACTCTAGACTGACTCTGCATCAGAGAGGACCTCTGTCTTCATGAACGTAATATGGGGAAATCTCTGCTATGCGAATGAAATCACGCGCATCGATTTTTTGCCTTTATACGAGCATATTTTTAGCTGCACAATAGTTCATTTGATAGAGGAAGGTTCATCGCGGCGCGCTCTGGTCATCACATCAGTCAAAAAAGTCTCTTTGAGACAGAAAAATACATTGAAATCTGCGGTTATTTCTCTAGATTTTTTCTCTACTTTGGGCACTCATATTATTAGATATAAACATAATCTCGTTAAATCAATAGCAGAGCGTGCTGTATTTAACCTTCCTCTATAGAACGAGCCCTCACCCAGCCCAAAATCTGCTCAAATAGGGACAAAAAATCGAGGCGCGAAAACTCATATTTCGACCCAAAATCTAGTAAGATTCTAGTTCCTTTCTAGTTACTTCAGTAGGGTATAGATCCCCCTTATGGTGGTAGTCCCACCACTGGTTATAACTAGAATCATACTAGATTTTGGGTCGAAAATATGGGTTTGCGCGCTTCGGTTGTTTGACCTTATTTCAGCAAATTTTGGGCTGGGTGAGAGCTCATTCTAAAGAGGAACGTTCATCACACTGCGCTCTGGTCATGATTTTAACGAGATTATGTTTAATGTGTATAATATGAGGGCCCAAAGTCGAGAAAAAATCTAGGAAAAAAACCCGCAGATTTCAATGCATTTTTCTGTTTCTAAAAGACTTTTTGACTGCTATGATGACCAGAGCGCAGTGTGATGAACCTTCCTCTTTAGAATGAGCCCTCACCCAGTCCAAAATTTGCTGAAATAAGGTCAAACAACCGAAGCGCGCAAACCCATATTTTCGACCCAAAATCTAATAAGATTCTAGTTATAACCAAAGGTGGGACTACCGCCTTATACACGTGAAACAGTGATCTCTAGTACTTACTCGATCTATCGAGAAACAAAACGACGCACGCGAATTCGATGTACGCCGGATATTTTGATTCCGAATTACGGTGAAAATGGAAAAACGTCGCGACGGAGCTTAGCGCGCGCGTAAAGCACAGCTTGCCTGTAACTAATCGTAAGTCAGAGACGCGCACGACAGCCACTCGAAACGACGACGATGCGCTAAGAGCCGCGTACCCGGCACACTCTGTTGGCCTCTCGTCTCTTGGCCCTCGACCGTCAAAGAAAGCAGTGGGATATGGAAACCGCAGACACCCGACGCATTCACAAAAGATTCACCGCCGACGAGTGTTTCGGACAGACGGTGATGTCTCTCAATGCGATGGCACGGCTCTGGTTTGGGGGTTGCGGGCCGTCGAGTCTCTGGGACATCGGGTTCTCGTCTCGACGGCAGTCACGAAACCTGTTCGTCGTTCGCTTCCATCTTTGGAGCAGAAGCACGACGATTTATCCAGTTCCATTGACGAGATACGCGACGATTATCTGAATTTCGCGCTTCCGAAACAGTCAGATACGCCGGAGATAGCCTATTATCGTTTCTCGTATATCGCGCGTAGACAAAACTAGATTAGAAACGAGCATTGTCTAGGTCAGGGTTTGCGAATATCGATGTCTTTTCTCGTTCGACAATGCCGTACGATCGGGGAACGGTGCACGCGTCGATTGCTCGCGGACTCTCGCAGATTTCTGAATATCTGTGTCGCCAGATCGAGGAAATCGAGGGGGATACAGTTTACCCCGTCTCTGATAACTAGATTATTACTCATCGTGTTCACTCAGCATGTTGGAGTATGCTCATGGTGCTGGAATGAGCTAGTGGAAGGGGAAAAGGAGGAGAGGAAAAATCGACCAGCTTTGACCGATTCTGGCGACACTGCTGAATATCGGTGCAGCCATCGTCGGTTACAGCTTCTGTCCATCTCTCTTTCTCGGTTCTGGTCTTTCTCGGCCGATTCGACGAGTTTCAACCCGGCAAGAGGAAATCGATCGAATGAATCCTTTACTCGTTATTTATGACTAGTGAAACACGACCCGACGGTCTTCGTGCGCGATCGCGTTTCTTCGAATCGTTTAGGATTTATCGCGTTACGAAGGACCGAGGGTTCGCGTCCGTAAGGCGAGACGAATCGTTCCCCGAGCGCGCGCGGTTGGACGCGGCGCCCGCACCGCTCCGTTTCGTTACGTCACGTTTCGAAAGGATCGAAAGAGACGCAAAAGACGAGATGGGACAAGACAGGAGAGAGGGAGATAAAGAGAGAAAACAGACACAGGAGGGTGTGACGCCACGGGGGCCTGGCCTGTAGATCGGTCGGTGTCGGTATCGGGAGTAAAAATTATAATAAAAAATCGTGTCGATACTTACTGCCGCCGAGACTCGCCGATGCGGTAAGTTGGTGCTGTGTCGGTGTCGAGGGCGAATTCACAGATTGTCGCCTGGAGGGTGTCGCATACTGCGTTGTTAGAGAGTCGTTCGAAGAACCGTAGTTCCATGTTGAAGAAGCATCCACAGAGGTCACGACGCCCCCGCTGCTTTGCTGAGTCGGGTAAGATGGACTATATCCTCGCAGACTCGGCCTACCGCAAAATGGTTGCGAAAACCCCGGTAGGCTCTGATGAGTGGTAACACCGCCGGAAGACTTTCCAGTGCCAGTATAATCCTCCGAGAGTCCGGATATGCCCGCGGACAGCGCTATCGTGTCAAACGTCCTCGATACATATTGTGTCTATCCCATCGTTCCCTGTCATGCATCGCGCGACTACAGTCCGGGACAAAAAGATAGCACATCTTACATTTTTTCGAATCTCACGACGTTCTACGAATGGGAACGTGAATATCGTAGGGTAGCGTCCGAACGGGACAAAATTATAGCACAAGCGCGGAATCGACGCTTCTCGGTTGTACGTACATGCACATAAGCTGCTAACCTACTACGATTGTTAATCTAACGTGCGAGAACGTTTTGTGATCTACATTTGTTCTACAAGACAACGAATTGGAGGAACCTGATTGTAAGTCGTAAAGTAGTATATAGATAGCTACCGTATCGAAACTTGAAGATAAACAGTGCTTGGTGACAAAACTGTCAAAAGCAACAACAAACAGAAGTCGTAAAGCGATAATATCGACGTCAGTGATAATAGTTGGAGAAATCTTGTCGGTGTGGTATAGAAAAGTAACAGACTATTTGAAATCGTTGAACGATTTCAGACAACGCGTTCGAGAAAGGTGGGTACTAATAAATCTGTCAATAAGTTAATAGATCTGCACCTAACAGAGTCACTGTTCTCATTAAATGTTTCTACATGCGAGTAGATATTGTATAGGTACGCGTGTGCTATAATTTTGTGCCGCTGGATTTTAGCAAAAATACTATGCATACTATTTTTGCGAAAAAGAACTGAACCGGTTCACGAAGCCCAATTCGATTTGACTTGAAAATGTTAATGAAACGTGTCCCGAAATAGTACAGTATACTATTGCGTAAGTAGGACTATAGTACAGTATACTATTGCGTAAGTAGCGTTAGAACGTGGAAATCAATTGAAATTGTGTAGACTTGAATGTGTGCTATCTTTTTGGCCCGGGAGTGTATTCGAGCCGAATAATTGATTTGCTTTTTACCTTGCGCGTTCCAAAGCTGTGAAGGCGAGCTCGTTAATTCCGTGGAGCTGCTCGGCATATACGGAAGCGCGTAAGGGCTACTGGTCCCTGCACCGCCGCCAGCCATCATCGTTCCAACGCCGGTCATGGTACGATACAACGGACTGAAACAATACGTACATACATGTTATTTGGCGTGTTCATAGATATCGACGCACTTTGGGGTGTTTGGCCCGAAAAGTCGGGAAAAGTCGACTTCAAAATTTTCCGTAAGTCGTACAATTTTTACTGTCCGACGTAGGTAAAGGTCTGAAGAATAAGGCATCAGTATTGTTCTTTTTATTTGTACACAGTCTTTTTTAAACAGTCTCTGAAACAGCGTTTCAAGAAAATTGTGTAAATTCTTGCCTCGTAGAAGTTTTCACGTAGGTATACAGAATATTTCCGAACAGATTCACTTTCGTTAACATATAAATTATTATAGTTATTAATATATGAACATAATCAATCATTCTCTAAGTTTCTTTACGATTATAAAACTTCATTGATGATTTTGTTATACTATCGAGTAGTATCCGGTGCTCTTTCTAGTATCATTAAATTCGATAAAGGAATTAGTCCCAGATTTGCACATAATTTCAACATCATTTACACACAAAAATAATGTTTTCCAACTTTTCGGTGGAAGCACTCCATTATCACGATTTTTCAAGGGTTTCAAAAAAGAGTTGAACAGTATTTATAAACACCCGCAAACCTCCATATACAATATAAAATTTCGAATACAAATTTTTTCCGACAAGAAAATAAAAATCATTTTGATGTTTCAAATGTTAAAATACATTTTTATGTATAGTTGACGTTAAGACGAATTCAACGACCTTCTGTATTGCGACCGTGATAAACAGCCCATAAAATAAGCCCATAAACAGCGCTAAAATAGTTTTTCCGACTTTTCTGGCCAATTATCGCACCGTGCGACGGCCCGATACGAATAAACGCGAGATCGGAGTCGCGAGACACGTTGGCTCTCATCTCGTAGCGACGTTTCTCCAAGAGAAACACGCCTCCGAGTCATGTCCAAGGGACTTTGAACGACCGAGAGCACGAACGTGCTCGTTTGTAGAAAAACAGACTCGGCAACGAGTTCCTCGGCTAATGTTCCGCCGCGGGAGGCCGGAAACAGGAACCGTTCTCCGCGATTCATCGGTCCGTGAATGCGGGCGCGTGCCAAAACAGGACGTTTTTCGATGTACCCTTCCGACTGGTGACTACGAGAACACAACTACTCCATTACCATTAGCATTACCGCCTCGATTGCCACTACCGTTACCATTAGCAGTCGACGGTCCCTATACCTGAGATCGATGGCGCGAGCCGTTCCAAGTTCGAATCCTCGAACAAGATTTCAAAGAATGGAACACGTTGGCTGGCTGGATGTGGTTCTCGCGAGACAAGGATTGCGCGCGCATAAAATACACTGGTCGTTTCCATTCGCCGACGCAACGTAAACGCGGCATGATCGTTGCGCAAGACGTCAAAGGCGCGCATCGCGAATACGGGGATACACGGATACGCGAATATGCGATTTCGAAAGTAACCTCCTTCGTTCCATGCCGACCTATCGACGTTCAGTCCCGGCCGTCAACGACTAGATTGGAATCCCCGTCGCCGTCGCGAGCATCGACCATGCTCTTTTATCGCGACGATCGCGGAATAAAATCGCGAGCACGCCGCGAACCAAAACGATGGACGCGCGCGCGTCCTTGACGCTTCCCGCGACTCGGCGAACACGTACGAATCGATCGGTACGTGCTCTCCAAACGCTTTCAGAAATTTCCCGGAACGACTTCGGAACGATGCAGCTCGAGAAACGACGTTCGCCTTAACCGAAACATCGATAACAAACGCGCAAAGTCGACCTTCACGGTTCGTGGTCCGCGGTTCGCGCTCGACGTTCGCCGACCGATGGGGAAATATTTGAGAAGCGCGAGTCCGTTCGGTACCGAAACGACTATTCCGTAACTGCGATAAATCACGATCGATCGAAACACGCTAATGACTGCGCGTGCTCTCGCGTCCTCGTTCCCCGTCCCTTTTACGTCCCCCGTGCCCCGTACCCATTTCTCCGCGCACGCACTACGATCCACGACCCGTAGCTCGAACGATCTATACCAGGTGCAACCACCTCCCTCGTAGGCCATTAACTTTACCGCGGAAGAAACGGTACCCGGAAACGGTAGCACGCGCTGTACGTCCTGCTACGTCCACCTCATTATTGCAAGCGTTGTCGAGCGGTCTGACGCCGGCATCGTTTCGACGAATAATTTTCGTAAACCTCTCCAAATGCATAAACTATAAACGGTGACGCGATTCGACGTCCGACGTAGCCGAGAGAGTGTATGGTCGATCGGTATATAAACAGATCCATTGTATGTGTTCGAGCAACCGAACGACCAAAGGGTTTCGTCTTGCTTCCAAGAACCTTTTCGAGATATTCTCGATCGTCCTAGCTAACGGTCGCTCATAATCTCGATCACGAGAACTCTACTACCTTATTTCTTTCTTCCAACTGCTCCATTATTACTAGACTTCGGCTCTATATGCGAAACGAAAATATTCTGCATCAACTGCGGGAAGCTTTTTACGTTGACGACATAACAGTATTCTTAGATTTTGTACATTTTTCACTGTTTTATATTTCACCCGGTTAATTTCTTTGCAAATGCATACAAATACGGTCTACTTGTTACTTTCGACTCGACGTGACGCGGTCTAAACAATTTCAGGCTACCGTCGTCGATACGAGAAGAAATAAAAGGAGGAAATACGTTTGAATTTTTAACGATCGTAAATTGTTGTTTATGCACAAATGATTTCGGCGCTACCGGTTCGATCAAGGAATACAGAAATTAGCAATTTTGCAGAATTGCTAATTTCTGTATTCCTTGATCGAACCGGTAGCGCCGAAATCATTTGTGCATAAAAGGAGGAAAGAAAAAGAAATTGGGATGCGAACGGTAGACGTAATAGCGTTAGCGACGACGGACAGCAGCGAAAGAAGAAGAAAGAAGAAAAAGATGAGGGGTCGCTACGTTTGGCGAAGTATGCAGATTTCGCGAAATACAATCCGAAACGTCGGTGTTGCCGAGGTTATAGGCCCCGCTACCGGACCGCCGTACGCCATCCGAATCTCCCGAGCCGATAAGCCGCTTCTCACGATAGGTGCGGAACAACTCGAGATCCGTGAACCGGTGCAATCGAATCCGCGTCGACTGTAGATCGCGCAGAACTATCGAAACCTGAGCAGCTATCGGTTCTCGTCTATGCGAGGGCGCGAAAAGTTCAAATTAATTCTTCAAAGTTCAAAGAAATTCTTATAATAAACTTTTGCGCGTTAGTTTATCTTCGGCCATACCTCCGCGACAAAACAATCACCGCACAGCTCTCTCCGCTACGCTCACCTCGCCGCTATAATCTCGTACTTAGAGACCGACAACTCATTTATTTGCCATCCTCGTTTCCCGCGAACGCTACCGTTTTTATCGAAATGTCGCGTTTTTTTTTTCTTGAGACAGATCGAGTCGCGAGAAAGGAGCAACATCGAAACATGGGAAGATAATAAATGGAGTACATCAAAGTTGGTCGAAATATCAGCGGCCATGAGACGGCTCGTTTTCACAATCGCATTATTAGATGCGCTAATCGAGACAATCTCGGATAAACTGTATGCAACGGAAAGTATTCCACGCCGACCACGTTGCTCGGAAAAGAGATTAACAGAGAACACTCACTACATGCTGTCGCCTGTGACAATCCGAACAGAACCATGAATTCGTCGTCCAGTTCGGTTATCCGTGCGTCGCGTCGCGTTCCGTCGCGTCGGGTCGCGCCGCGTTGATCTTCCGTTTCCTTCGGGCGCGTCGCACTTGTATCTTGACGCGTTATTTTCCACGGTTACGCGAACGAGCCGAAGCGCTACGAAATTCGAAAATGGAAAACTCTGAGGTATCGAGAACCGAAAGGAATTGCCAAAGGGTGGAGACGATCTCGAGGCGCGCGCGAGTCCGGCGCAACTGTCACCGAACAGACGCGAACTGAGTGGAATATAATCTGGCAGTGTGCACGAAACGTCCGAGCGAACGCGATCGTAGGACCTCGAACGTGCTCAGGATTTCCCCTACCGCGAATCTCTCTCCCTTCCTTCGTTTCTTTTCTTTGCTGGTTCGTGTCCCCTCTCGTCCACCGCATCTTTTCCACCTCCCACCTTTCCGATCGTCATCCATCCGCGCGTACGAATATCTCTATGGAAGTGCAATACATTTTTCTCGCGTATGCGCTCGCCAGTAATCGTTCGTTCCTCTCTTCCGATTCTTCCAATCAGAAATGCAAAACGGAAATAGCGATTCGACTAATTTTTCTGTCTTGTTCCACCGTGTTCGTACTCTCCTTACGGGGCGAAGGGGGTTCTCGCGCGCAGCCGCCAATGGTCAGGTCGTGACGTCACACACTTTAACCAATAATTCAGCGAGAACCGAAAGTGCAAGTGGAATGACCCAATCGGACGGCTTCCTGCCGCATTCCTTTCGAATTCCTGCCAGGAGACTTCTCGTGAGGCATGGAGAGTGCGGCTACCTGTTCGTCTCTCGTTCACCTATTCTCGCGCGTGTCGTCCGTTTGGCCATTAAGGGGGTAAACTCGTTTCCAGGATTGCAAGGGTGCGATTTGCATTATATCGGGAGCGTAAAGCTGCGCATGTAGCTATTTTCATAATGCTGCGACAGCTACATGCTGCCGAATAATGCAAATTACCCCTCGTAGACGTAAAAATAGGAATCTTGAGGCCGATCGCGGCCTAGATTGATCTTTTATCTAGCGCTTTTGACTACTGAAAACCCCCATCTTTGCATTACCGATTAATAAGAAGACGCCTCCCGCGCACTTGCAATCCTGGAAACGAGAGTCTACCCCCTTAATCCTTTGTGTCGAAGCAATTTGAATTCCAAGATGAAGATATTTGTTTCAATCCAGATCTTTTTTGTTCTATGTAATCTTTTTTACATTGTGCACATCAAATTGAACCTGTTTTCTTATACAACAGTTGGGCTCTTTACGATGTCTAGAATACAGACAAATTTAATAATGTTAACCCTTAGCACTCGAGTGGTGAGTCAAAGTCACCACCAGAAATTGCGATACCATTATTCAAAATATTGTTTAGAGTATTAAATATCTTGGTGGCTAATCAATTAATAAACATTTAAGTATTGTATGTCGTGTTATATCAATTTCATATCCATAAAATGAAAAAAATTATACAGATTGGAATTATTCTGGGTCGAAAGATATGTTTCATTTTCGAGTTAGAATAGCTCCGAGTGCAAAGGGTTAAAACTGTTTCGAATAATGGTATAGCAATTTTTAGTGGCGCCTCAGTCTCGCCATTCGAGTGCAAAGGGTTAATTGTCCTCTGTAATCGTTTAGGTCGGGCAAGTTGTCGGTTTAGGTGTCCAGTCGCCTGTCGACAGGTCGCGGTCGCCGGCCAAGGTACGCTCCGTTTTCTCTTTTCTATTCGAAAACAGCAACAATTTTAAATAATCGTCGATGCCAATGATGGAGTGAACCGACAGTCGTTGATGGCTTTCGGTTTGGCAGGTTAGCTGCTCGCACCGTGACGTCACGCGATACCGAGAGCTTTCTTGGAACGCGATGGGTATATACGACCATTCCGGACTGTAAACCCTGGGATGATTCATAACAAAGTTCTCGTTAAAGAGCAGCGATTACGGTTTACCCTCCTCAATTTTCTTTCTCCTTCTCTTTCCCTACCACTATCGACCATTTTCGTTCTAGGCAAACATAAATGTGAAAGGATCGATGAACACGCAATATCGTCGGAAAAAAGTCGAAATCGAAAAAGTACGATCGACGCAGCCGTACGAACTAAAAAGAGGACGCAACGTAGGTAAAAAGAAAAAGGTTGAAGGATATTCGGCAAAGTGGAAAACCGAAACGATTACGAAAATAACCGGGAAGGCACGATTATCGCGCGAAGAGGTTACGCGACGGTCGTTGATCGACGACGATGTTTTGCGTCACAGAATCGTTCCTGCCTAATCGCCGTTCGTCGAGATAAACAACGCTGCGAAAAAAAAGACACGAAAACTGTATCCTCCTCTGCACCCGAACGTCGGATATCGAAATTCGGAGGTCGTGGCCCGTGCGTTCAAGTCCACGTCGACGTCCGCGTCCGATCGTCTTATTACGTCCGCGAGACTCGCGCATACGTATATGTATCGCTTCGTTTTCTCACAGTTGGTAGGATAACGCGAACAAAAAATCATCTCTATCGGTCAATACACTCTTATCGCGTTCTTGTCGCTCGGTCGCGTACCAACGAATCGTTCCGAACCGCGAACCGATTGACCAATTTTTTTCGTAAGCCGTGGTTCGCGATCGATCGATCAGTTACCGAAAAACAGTGGACGGTTCGAGAGAGAAAGAGCCAGGTTAAGAGACACAGGGCACGGAGGAGGGGAAGACGACCCTACAGCCGCAAGCCGCAAGTTCGATAGCGAAAATCCAAATGGGGCGAGACTCGTGTCCAGGATGAATCGGTAAACAGAAAAGGTGTTCGTTTTCACGAAACTGTTAGCATAGGGCCGAAGAGGCGTCGCACTGTTTTCCGTCGTCGGTTTGGTTTTATTTTCGGTTTTGTATCGCCTACGCACACAAGCTTTGGAAGCGGAGAGGCGCGGAGCATCCCCCGAGCGCTAACGTGTAAATATATTCGCGTATCGTAAATCGTAAACCGTAAACCGTTTAACCGTTACGATCGTATCGTGACGATGCGTGAGAACGCAATCCGGATTCTCGCAATTCGTGTTTTCGCGCTCGACGATCGACGGAACTTTTAAAACAGGATACCATCGAGAATTTATTAACCAACTAACCTGGATAGCGGTCCGCTCGGCGAATGCGGCGTCGGTGGTCCTTGATCGTGTTCTTGATGGTGATGAGACGCGGCGGTTTGATGGGCGTAAATCGTCTCCATGTAAAGTTGATCGGAGACTCGATCGGCTTCCTGAACCAAACCGTGATTAGCTTGAACGGAAGACGGTGGCTGCATGACTGTCAAATGAGGGTAGGATTGCCTGGCTTGCTCGTTCGGACTGTATCCACCATCCGCGTGTCCTTGATGATGCGGCGACGAGAGTCCTTGATCGTCGTGCGGACTCCGACTGGAACTTGGCGAGCTACCGGTACGCAAAGTGGGCGATCCGCTACCTCCTCCTCCTCCTTCTCCTCCGCCTCCTCCGCCACCTCTGCCGACGCCGATACCGATGCCAACATCACCGCCGTTACTACCACTGCCTCCGTTTCCACTGCCGCCACTGCCTCCTCCTCCTCCTGTTGTTGTTCCACTACCACTTCCTCCTCCTCCTCCTCCTCCTCCTCGTATCTGATGTTGAAGGTATCCATCGTCGGTTAAAACTTCTTCCAAGTGATGATGATGATGGTGTTGCGTTTGTGGTTGATGATGATGGTGTTGATGTTGTTGTTGCGCCTGTTGGTGATGATGGTGGTGATGATTATGATGATCCGACGCTCCAATTTCGTTGCTCGCGTTGGCACCGCTCGACGTGTTCAAAGGGAACATCACTCCCAAAGTAAAATCACCCCGGTCGCCTCGCATGGCTGCTGCGATTCCGCCAACCCTTTCCACGTCCTCCTGATCTATATCGTGACGGTGTTGTTGTTGTTGTTGTTGCGACTGCGGTTGTGCCTTCGCTTGAGGGGGTTGCGATTGCGATTGCGATTGCGTATGCGACGGTGACTGCGGCTCTTGCTCGTCCGAGCGACGATGACTCGACGAAGAAAGCCCAGTATGTTGGGACGTGTCCGTCTGCGAATGATGATGGTGCTGATGGTGGTGGCGGTGATGGTGGTGGTGGTGATGGTGGGGGTGGTGGTGGTCGGTCGCGGTTGGCGAGAGCGTTTCGGTACCGTAACGATTCATCGTCGAGCGAGGCGCGTGACTGTCGTGCCGATTTCCCTGCCGCAGCGCAGAGCCTTCGCCGCTTTGCCGGTTATCCCCTCCCTCTCGAACCTTTACTTCTCTCGCCCCTGGCTCGGCGAATTGCAGCCTCGGCTGCTGCTCTTCGTGGTAGTAGCGGCGGCGGTGGTGGTGGTGGTGGTGGAAGAGGGACTCTTGGCGATGATGGTAGTAGTGGTGGTGGCGTCGCTGCTGTTGCTGCCGAAGCTGCTCCTGTTGATCGTGGTCGTGGTCGTGGTCGTGATCGGGATCGTGGTTGCGATCGTGGTGAGGCCCAAAAATATGTTGCTCTACTCGTAACTGTTCAACCCTCGACGAATCGCAGGCCTTGTCGCACTTTGAAACCTGCACCAGATAACCCCTTCGCGACCGATCGCATAATTCGTTAAAATTAAAACCTTGTCCGTGTGTAGTCTATTGTTCGCGACAAATATATTCTTGTCGGGTTTGTTCGATTTATTGGGGCGCGAATCTACTCGACTACTCGATGTTACGGGAGGTCAAGATCAAACGCTCCGAGTCTCGGCTGGATCGTAAAACGATATCGTACGATTGTATGCTCATTATTCTCACCTTTCTGGAGGGTCAGGCGGATCGAACAGTTCGTAGCTGGTCGAAAGTAGATCGTAAGGAATGCTCGTATCGCTGTCGTGATCGACGGAAGCGGTGGAAACTACAGAAGAGGCAATAGCTACCGCTTCTGCGTCGCTCGCCTCTACGATCGCGCCATTTTCAATATCCTGCTGTCCCGCCTCCAGCACGCCCCCATTGTCCCCGCCTTCTTCGGTTCCATGCTTTTCGTACGCTAGCTGCCGTCGCGGTGGTTGCTGCTGTTCGAACTCGAACAGCCGTTCTCGTCGAGCGACAACAACCTTGGGCTCGGAATCCGTCGCGTTCCGGGATAATATCGCCGAGTCCACTCCTTCGTCCTTCTTCCCTTCGACCGCTCCGATCCTCTCGATCGTCTCGGATGGGCCGATCGCATCGGTGTCCGCCCCGCTTGCGTTCGTCGACTCCTTCGCTCCGTACACGTATTCCCATGAATTTGCTAAACAGCGAATCGTTGGTTCTGTTCATTTACGTATGATCGAGCAAACGATAACGAACGACGAGGCGCCTCGCATGTTCGGAACGTACCCGAGGGTGGCATTCTTTTCCCACGGGAATCTGGACAAGGTAAACGGTTTTAACCTCCTCTCTGTGTACTGCTATTCTAATGTTAACCGGGAGGTAATTTAACCTCACACAGTTTTGCAGCAAAATGAAAGAAAAAATTTGTCTGCATAAGTAATTGTGAAATTTTATTGATTTTTAAGAGATAAGTATACGATACTATAAAAACTGGAAACATATCACTAGACTCCGGATGTTTATGCAATTTGTGTACACGAATTTTGAGAAACTCGAATATCGAATAGAATCTTATTTTCTGTGGTAGTAGCCCTTTTAGATCTGAAATAAATTGAAATGCTGCTAAATTCGGACGTATTTTATATCCTAGCAGTTTTTGAAAATTATCGAAAGCGATAATTGCATAAAGATCCGCAGTCTGCATATCCCAGATAGCATTCCTAGGTAATTTTTCGAAATTTTCCATTCGACAACATTTTATTTCCATTTTCGTCAGCCTGGGGCGCATTTGCACCCCGTGCCCCATCCACAGAGAGAAAGTTAATCGCTGTGCGATCGACTACTTTTAATATGCATAGGAAAACGCGCGCAGCCAAGTGCTATAGGTAGGTATGTCATGAAAATATTTATTATTCGTTGCAACGGGCATCGAGCAGTTATTATTATTTGCCTCGATATTTTCGTGGACATCTAGCGTGGACGATCGAAGAAGCACTGTTGCCAGCCGGTACGTTACGAAAATAACTGGTCGCCGTTATCTGTTGCTCGTTGCCAGTCGCGCGCGTTCGCGGATTTTGCTTGTGGCGATTGCGTGTTCGTTCGTCGGTGTCTCGTCTCGTTTCGTCTCGTCTCTTCCCGCCTCGTCTCGTTTCGTCTCGTCCCGTCCCATTCCTTTCCGTTTCGCCGGGACGGGCTTCGTGTTTGCCGCCTGGATCTCAATTCGGTCGAACATGTCGTGTTACGCTCGAATGGCGATCCCCAAGACAAAGATCAAGGATGGAAGAAAGATGGAAAGAGAAAGGAAGAACCGTTTCGCGAACCATGCTCCTGTTGGATGATAAAAAATATTATTTTTAATCGTCGAGGGTCAACCGATGACAGCAACACCGACCATAGGTCACCCGACTAACCTATAGCACACAGATTTCGATTACGCCCATTCTCCACGATTCGCTTTTTTTTTTCTTCGACTTATTTGCCGGCCGTTCTCGACTCCGATCGGTCGAGTCTACGCGATCGGTTCGCCACGGATTCGCAGCGATCGACCATCGCGAAAGAGTCGTATCGCTAACGGGGTATAGTGGTGAACGACGCGGCAAAATCAAACCGATGTAATTAAATGCGACTGTATACATACAGTGAAGCGGCGACGAGAGAATAACGGTGCACATAGAAACAAAAATCACCGCACAGCTCTCTTCCACGATACGCTCACCTCGCCGCTCCGCTATAATCTCGTACTGAGATGGCGAACATAGGTGAAACCATTAAAAATCAAATGTATAGCACAACAGAAGGTCGCGCATAGAGGTTCGATTTAGTTCGAGCCGATTCGGTGCGATTCGAAACGGCTCCCGTAGCTGCGTAAAACTTCGCGCTGTCGGCAGCGGTCGCAAACTCGCATCGGGAAGAGTCTGAAACGAGTCAACGATATCTTCCCCCAAAGACCGTGTATTGTATCGACCGTTTAACATTCAGCCGACCTTATTGACGTTGCTTAATCGAATTGGAGACGTCAGGCCCGTCGGATTATCTGACGGTTCGTTCCAGGGCGAGATCTATGAAAAAAAAAACATATTTTTCGGGAAAGGTCCGAGTAAGAATCCTGTCGGAGCGAGAAACGATGAATAGGTGCATATATGTACATGTATAATATGTATATGTATATGTTTCAGCATTCCTGCTGCTCGAATAATGTCGTGGAAACGACTACCGATCATCGAAGAGAAAACTCGATCGTTGCGCGCTGCTCGAACATTTCGTTTCGGTGATGAGACGCGAAGAGCGCTCAGCACGGAGACGCAGTGCCGCGACCCCAATTAATCATTCGGAGCGAGAATATACGTTGTACGTAGCTCGGTTAGCAGCGGCAGGCAGCGGTCGCGCGGACAATCTCCTGTTTTGTGTCGCGAAACTGGAATTGTTCGGATATATTGCTAAGGCTTTTACCCCATCGCTCCCTCTGCGAACGAACGAATTTGCTTGGCTCGGCCGACGATTCATAATCTGAACGCGCGGTCGCGTCTTCCACGGTATCGACGACCGAACGACAGAGGGTTTATATCGTAGGAACAGTAGCGGCAGATTCCGACTCGCTGACCGAGCGGAAGACGTTTAGTACATCGGGGGCAAAGGTGACTCTCTTATCTCCTTGGTCCCATAAAAACACTCTCTGTTATCCGCAACGCGAGCGACCAGACGACGCGTATCGATGCGGTTTACGACGAGATTTTCAAAGATTGAATAGCTTCTTTATCTCGACCTCTTTGATCCCCTCTCTTCCTCTGCCTCACCCTGTCCCTCACGCTTCGTCCTTCTAGGCTGCAAGTTCCACTCCGTTCTGTCTCGTGTCGTCCTTGCTTTGCTTTGCCTTGTCGTAGTTTCTCATTACCCTTTTCTCCGTTTTCACTTGCTTTCGATTACTCTTTCGATCCTACAATGCGGTGATCTCCAGACTGCGGATGTTTATGCAATTTTCAATTTTTATAGTTAAATTTTAAGAAAGTGGCGTGAAATAAAGTACTATTTTTAAAAATGTAGGATGAAAAATATGTTTCGTCTGAATATTCACAAGTCTCCGTCTGAGATTTACAAAAACGCTTACTCTGTCAACCGTCACGTTCAAAATAAAATCAATCGACATCTGAAAACCCAAAATCAATAACTGAATACTGTTCTTAATATTTGCATACAGCAGAGTTCCCAATTACATCACCACCCTACAATAGGAACAGCCTTTGTAGATCCATAACAAATAGAAATCGTACTAAGTTCTGTCGAATTTTATGTTCTAGCATTTTTTGAAAGTTTTCACAAGCCATAAATACATAAAGATCCGCAGTCTAATGATCGCGAATCACGGCTAGTCCCCATCGACCATTATTTAACCCTTAGCACTCGAATTTTCTTCACTTATTCACTTATTCACAATATTGTTTACATTATTAACCTTTAGCAGTCGACTCAGAGCCACCACTAAAAATTACTATACCATTATTTACAATATTGTTTATTAGGTTGGAGGGAATGTACTGTCGTATTTCAAATAAACAGGTAGTTTTGCTTGTAAATCATAATTAAACACATGTTGCCAGTGATGAGTCATTGGGAAACGACTATTGACAGGTTATCTGAAAGAGGGCAACAAGTTGTTACAAATAATGGAAATCATTATTAAATATCTTGGTATCTAATCAATATTATTAGTGTTATAACATTTCGATATCAAACTCTGGTATCAAATCTGATAACAAATGATAAAAATTATATACAATGAAATTATTCTTGGTCGGAAGAAATGTTTAATTTTCGAATTAAAATAAGCCCGACTGCAAAGGGTTAAGCATTTCGTGTGTTCGGTTCGCTACCCGAGGATTGCGCTTGCACTCGTACAAAACGATCGGTAATAGTACGGTCGAAGTTCGGGTTTTTCTTACGACCACCGAGATACTGCTCGAGATCGCCGCTCGGACCCCTAAATCATTCTTCGTCGTCGACTTAATGGGCTTGTAAAAAGAGCTCGTCTCCCGTTGCTTCGGTCCTCGGCATCGAACCGCAACGACGCTCGTTTCACGTCCAACGACCTACGGATTAACTTGTCTTACGGGGTGTGTTCGATGAAATGATCTTCCATCGTTGGTTCGTCTACTCGTCGATCGAATCAGACATTACCAATCTCTTCGCGAATACCTAGCATCGGAATCAAAGTCGATCTAGCAGTTCATGAATATTTTAGCACTATTTTGAAAGAACCCCGCACTAATTATATGGAAAATCTACCCTGGTAAAATCAGTTGGATTTTTCATATGTTGCCAGTCAAACATGACAAATTCGAGCTGCCGAATACTCAAATCAGGGACCACCACAACAGAATCCAAATGAGTAATACATAATCAGATCATTTTTTTATTAATCCACGCACACACGCACGCAAACGCACACAAACACACGCACTACGGGAAAAAATACTACGGGAGTAATGAACCGAGGGGTCCTTATCTCCGCTGTGACACGCAAAGATTTTTGTGAAAGATTTCTGTTCACAGACCTTTTCAAGACCATTCAAAATTCAAAAATAATGACACCACGTAACAGATTTTGTGGAACCCTACTATTTTTGTTTCAAACATTTTTCCAAAAAGTTAATACTTCCCGAGATTTGAGTATTCGCCAGCTCGAATTTGTCATGTTTGACTGATTATAACTCGATAATTGTCCATTATTGAGCTTTGTGCCCATTACATCTTTTGTTCAGTAGATCATAAGCTACAACATATGAAAAATCCAATTGATTTTACCGGGATAGATTTTCCATATGATTGCTGTGGGGTTCTTTAAGAGTATCACAATTAGGGATGGGATCAAGTACCTCGCAAACACGTTCGAACTTTGATTGATTGAATTCGAACTCTATATACAGTGGGTGTACAAAGTATTCGTACACCTTTTAAAAACTAATAACTTTTTTATAATTGTACCAAACGACCTGATTTTTTATAATCAATTAGAAGCATTAGTTTACAAACTGACATGCAAAAAAGATTTTCCAAAAATTACAATTTACAAGGTTGCAGGTAAAAATAAAAAAGGCATTTTTTAAAACTTTTTTATTTGGGCCCTCAATGAAAATTTAAAACATATGTTTTCTAGATCCATGTTCTTTATACACATGTTGGACATTTCATCGAAATCGATTGACGCAGGAAAAAACAACAGGCGTCGAAAGATGGACGATTCTGTGGATTTTACGCAGAAACTGATCAAAAGTCGTGGAAAACTACGATTTTCACCATTCTTAACCGCTTGCAGCTCGTGTGTATGTTAATCGATTTCAATGAAATTTTAAACATGTGTATGACTAACATAGATCTACAAAACGTAACTTTTAAATTTTCGTTAAGGACCCAAATAAAAAAGTTTTAAAAAAATGCCTTTTTTATTTTTGCATTTAATCTTGTACATTATAATTTTTGGAAAATCTTTTTTGTATATCATTTCGTAAACCAATGCTTCTAATTGATTATAAAAAATCAGGTTGTTTGGTACAATTATAAAAATGTTATTAGTTTTTAAAAAGTGTACGAATACTTTGTAAACCCACTGTAAGTACTTCAAAAAACAGAAATAGTACTCCTAAGGATACTCGAACCTATGCCAGACAGTTTCGAACTTTTTACAAGTACTTTGGTAAACGGAAATAATACTTGCAAGTATATTCGAATCTTGGTCGAACAGATTCGAAACTTTCATGAATATCGTACCGGAAATTCTCTGATTTTTCTAATCAGTATTTTTTTAATCTTTAGAATAAATTATGTTGTCCTCTAATGCATAATTTAATTCAACATGTATAACTGTAATTTCATAATCTATCGGAAATATTATTCTTAAATAGTTATGAATTTAATAAAGAAAGTGCTTAAAACCTATTATGCAGTTCTGATTTCCAAGATTCGAGTGGTACTTGTGAAAGATTCGATTCCTTTCAACATCGAAGTACTTGTAAGTATCTTTTCGAAACTTGTAAGTACTCACCCCGAGGTTCGATATCAGTTTGTGTAAAATGAATACTTTTCAAATAAATCATTGAAACATTATTGTTTTTAAGTAGTAATCGAAACCCATGAAATGAAACTCGGTTATTGAAATTGACTCGGACTCGTAGGGTACATATTGAACTTCAAACCATCCATAATAACAATATAGGTCTGTGGATTCGTTTTGACATCAGATACAATATTATGAAGTGAGAAATATACAGGGTGTCCCAAAATTACTTCAACAGCCGGAAATGGGAGGTTCCTGAGATCATTTGAAGCAACATTTTCCTTTGCAAAAATGTTATCCGCGGCTTTGTTTAGAAGTTATTAACGAAAAATACGGACCAATCAGAGTGCGACCTAGGAACGACTTGGCATAGTCGGCCAATAAACAGTTGGCGCGCCGGGCCGACTATACCAACTCGTGTCTAGGTCGCACTCTGATTGGTGCGTGTTTTTCGTTAATAACTCCTAAACAAAGCTGCGGATAACATTTTTGCAAAGGTAAATGTCGCTTCAAATGACGTCAGGAACCTCCCATTTCCGGCTGTTGAAGGAATTTTGGGACACCATGTATATCTTTAACACAAAACCTACCACTGCCGGTCGAATGACCGGTTCTATATTTTTAATTTCACAATTATTGAAATTATTAAGTTGCTTACTTGGAAATTGTTTCAATCGATTTCTTTATCCCAGCACATATTTTAATAAAAATGGCAAAAAAAACCTAAATAAACAAAATCATGCCATTTTTATAAGCTAAAACATTTTCATCGCTTTTAGTGCTCGGTAGGTTTAGTATTAAAAATTAAAGGTGACCTTGATTTTTTACAGAATAAACATATTTAAAAAAATTTGTTGTATTGAAATTTGTAGACCGTTAAATGTTGATTAACTTTTGTTCCAAACATATTTTTGTCTCATTATCGGAAATGCCTGAAAAATCATGGTCGAATTTCAAATATACAATAATCTATAATGGTATTCATAAAATGTTGATTTTGAAATTCTTGTTCTAACTCTAGATGCATAAAATACCAATATGAGACATTTTTTACCAAATGAATTGCTAGATCGGTCGCCCGGATCGGAATCGATAACGAAGGTACAAGATGATCGAGAACATGCGCGAAACGAGAGGGTTGTGAGGCGACCGGTAAAGGCGGGGTAACCCCCATTTATCACTATCACTCTCTTGGATGCGACCTTTGTGGGGATAAGTATGAATGCTTAAAACATTTAACAAGAGAATGCAGGGTAATGGGAGAGAAGATCAGGATCGAGGATGTAGTGAGCGGGAGGAAAGATAGAAATGTCGAAGAGTGGTTAGAGAAGTTGAGGAGAAAGAGAGAAAAGAGAGCATAAATATACCAAAAATATACCAAACTAAAAACAAATGTTAGGGAATAGGAAAGAATGCAATAATTAGGTTAGTAATAATTAGGATACAAGCAGAGTAGGTCAGCGTAGGAATGAGTGAGACAAAGAAAAAGAGTGAGAGAAGGTATGGACCGAATGTGCGAAATAAGATAGATCTGTAAAGTTAGGTTAATGTAAACCAAGTCACATTTCTTAGCTGTAAGGCTGAAATAAAGCAAATACATACACTGTCACTCAAAAGTATGTGGACACTTACCATGTTCATGAAATTTGTGATATATAATGTATATTTTTATTATCAAACAATATTTGTTGCTAAAGTCTATTATGAATATGTATGTAATGTATTCTAATAGTACCAAAATAAACAATTTAGTTATTGAATTTTTTTAAATAAATAAAAGAAAAACTATGGGATCACATAGATAGATAAGTCCGAAAACGATGTCCCAAGTCTGGAAAACATTTGTGGGAAATATTAGAATCTGAGTGGAACCTTATTGAAAGCGAAGTAATGAAAAAGTTAATAGCCAGAATGGCACGACTAGTAAACGCGGTCATAAAAGCACGCGATGGATATGTAGACGAAAAGAAAATATAATTATTTTTTATCATTACCGGTGAGATATTTAATAAATTATTATTAAAATATGTTCTCCAATACTGTACGAACTGAAATACATACAAGATAATCAAATTTACCAAAGATATCATAACTTTTTTCAGGTAGTTATAAGAATTAAGGAAGTGTCCACATACTTCTGAGCGGCACTACCACTCTCTTCTCCTGTATCTTGGACATTGCTCCGAATTTGAGAACCGTGAATTCGTAGATTCCTCGCGAACCACCGAACTCCCTGCTCTCGACAATCGCGTACTTTATTGGCCTTTATTATATTGGACTTTATTCGCCTCATTTACTGCATTTCTTTCAAAAACTTATTAAAATGTTCCTCTAAAAATGTTACAAAATTTCTCTGAATGTCCATTCTTTGCTCACTAATATATTGATCTACAGTCCTAAAATGAGAATTTGTGTAAATGTGTTAAATACAGACGGTTTTAACCTTCTCCCTGTGTAGTGCAAATAATGAAAGAGAAAAATTTGTCTGCACAAGTATTCGTGAAATTAGATTGATTTTCAAAGTATTGTATACTTATCTTTTCTCACAGATATCATTCCTAGAAAATTTTTAAAAATTTTCCATTCGTTAACTTTTATTTCCGTGTTTGTCAGCTTGCGGTGCATTTGCATCCCAGAGAAGGTTAAATAATCTACACATTTTGGTTGGCTACATAAGGTTTGAATTTCGCGGGAACCTTGAGTGGGACAGGCAGGAGCGTTTCACTTCGGATACTTGCGACGACACAAACAAGAAAAGAAGGAGAAAAGGAAAATATTAAAGCGGTCTGCACGCACAGAGGGAGAAGGACAGAGGGGAAGGAGGATTTATGAGAAGAGTGGAGGGACAGAAAGAAAACAGAACCCTCGGTGAATCATGCGACAAAGCCCGAGGTGGAAACAATGTCCTACGGTTAGATGTTTCGTTCGAAGGCCGGAAGGTTAGGAGAAGGACACACTATGAGGACCCACAAGTCGAGAATCTTTTTGAGAATGCTTAAAAAATGTTGCCAGAATGTATCGAGTATGCATCGAGAATGCTTTGAAACTGTACCCGAAGTTTCTCTGGTTCGAGCTGAGCGTCTGCCTTTCGAGGGGACTTGGTCGTTTTGGAGCAATCGCGGGTACCACGACTCGCACGAACCAGTCCAATCTATTCCTCTGGTATTCTGGCAACCACGAGAATGTGTATCGGGTTTCTGTCTTTTTTTTTGTTACCAACGACGGTCGAGTATCGTTCATCCTCGGCCCCGTATTCGTTTGGCCCCATTAACTCCTCCACCGCACCGGAGCTCGGGGTTCCGAAAAAAAAGAAAATGGCCCATGAATCTCGAGCACTGTCAATTATCGAGGAGACCCTTTCCCAAAACCACTCCGCGCCCAGTCACCTGTTGCCTTTCGTTTTTGGCGCAAGAAAATTCACGCGAGAAAGGTGGTCGCATTCGAATAAACTAACACCACCGAGCAGGAGTTTAGTTTTCTTTTTGTAGAAAAATGAGCGGCGCGCAAATCTTCATCAACATTAACGTTATTGAGCCGAGCGGCCGACTGTGTTTGCGCGCGGCATGCGGTGCGCGATGGACGGAACAGTAAACAGGTTCGTTTTCTAAGACCCTCGAGAAGAATGCCTGGGGCATTATGAGCTGCGAAACAACGAAACGCAGACTGCGTGGCGTAACGGGAGAAGAAAACTAATCGTGCTACGTGACACATTTTTTTCTCTGTTTTTCGTTCGGCTCGTCCCTCGTTTATCCTCTCACCCTCAGACAGCACACGCTCGTCGCTCGTCGCCCGTCGCTCGTCCCAGAACCTCTACTTCTCGAATTCCAAATACGGTTAAGCGCCACCCCAATGCGACGCGTCTGCGAGAATCGCCGTTCGAAACCATTAGTTTTTATGAGAGTCCGTTGCTTGTGATCTCCACGATCGTAAAAGACATAGAAAGGCGTCGGGAAACTGAATGTCGCACAGTTTTGCTTTGATAGTCGTAGAGTAGGTGCCAATTGCATATCTATCGCGACCTTTCTTCCCGTTAAGGATATTCTGGAGGTACAATGGGAGACAAAAGTACAAGAAATTCGAAATCCATCAATATATTGGCAATGAAAGCCATTCATGAGTATATTTTTGTTTTTGAGTGTATTTTTTTTGGATCTTCCAGTTGCGTTTTTTCAAGGTTTAACTAGGGTTTGAAGTTTGAAGTGGAATTTTATGAATTCTCTATAAGAAGACCTGTTAAAATGTGCAAACTTTAAGTTGCTATAATTCTTAAACGGTGCAGTGAATCGAACCCAAACTGTGGTAATTGTATTAATTTAGTAAGAATTATATCTTGTGAAATTTTAAAAAATTTGGTTGCGCTTTTATATACCTCCAAAACATCCTTAAGGGGGTAGACTTGTTTCGAGGAGTGCAAGGGTGCTTTTCAGTAGACGAAAGCGCTAGGTAAAAGATCAAGCTAGACCGACGTCGCTCTCAAAAGTTCTATTTTTACGTTTGCGAGGCGTAATTTGCATTATTCGGCAGCAAATAGCTACACGCGCAGCTTTATGCTTCGGAATAATGCAAATTACGCCTCGTAAACGTAATAAATATTACGATTCCGAATTTCGAAGAATTAATATTTTACTTTTCAAAATACTGAAATAACGTACGGCGAAGAAAATCGAATATTTTTTGTTCTATCATTATTTGAGGCAAACGTTATACGCAGATATTTTTATGCAAGCTAATTGATGCATGCAAGAAAAAGAACTGATGCAATCGAGATGAAAAATTATGATGACAATGAGCATATTCGCTCTAGATTAAAAAATCACGTTTAGTGATTTTGTACGCCATCAGTAGTCGTAACCCAATAACCGAAACCAGGAACAGGAGTTGAATCAAACTCAAACTTTGGTAATTGCATTAATTTAGTAAGAATTATATCTTGTGAAATTTTAAAAAATTTTGTTGCGTTTTTATATACCTCCAGAACATCCGGGGTAGACTTGTTTCGAGGAGTGCAAGGGTGCTTTTCAGTAGACGAAAGCGCTAGGTAAAAGATCAAGCTAGACCGACGTCGCTTTCAAAAGTTCTATTTTTACGTTTGCGAGACGTAATTTGCATTATTCGGCAGCAAATAGCTACACGCGCAGCTTTATGCTTCGGAATAATGCAAATTACGCCTCGTAAACGTAATAAATATTACGATTCCGAATTTCGAAGAATTAATATTTTACTTTTCAAAATACTGAAATAACGTACGGCGAAGAAAATCGAATATTTTTGTTCTATCATTATTTGAAGCAAACGTTCTACGCAGATATTTTTATGCAAGCTAATTGATGCATGCAAGAAAAAGAACTGATGCAATCGAGATGAAAAATTATGATGACAATGAGCATATTCGCTCTAGATTAAAAAATCACGTTTATTATTAAACGATGAATCACGTTTAGTGATTTTGTACGCCATCAGTAGTCGTAACCCGATAACCGAAACCAGGAACAGGAGTTGAATCAAACCCAAACTTTGGTAATTGCATTAATTTAGTAAGAATTATATCTTGTGAAATTTTCAAAAATTTTGTTGCGTTTTTATATACCTCCAGAACATCCTGAAGGGGGTAGACTTGTTTCGAGGAGTGCAAGGGTGCTTTTCAGTAGACGAAAGCGCTAGGTAAAAGATCAAGCTAGACCGACGTCGCTCTCAAAAGTTCTATTTTTACGTTTGCGAGGCGTAATTTGCATTATTCGACAGCAACTAGCTACACGCGCAGCTTTATGCTTCGGAATAATGCAAATTACGCCTCGTAAACGTAATAAATATTACGATTCCGAATTTCGAAGAATTAATATTTTACTTTTCAAAATACTGAAATAACGTACGGCGAAGAAAATCGAATATTTTTTGTTCTGTCATTATTTGAGGCAAACGTTCTACGCAGATATTTTTATGCAAGAAAAAAGAACTGATGCAATCGAGATGAAAAATTATGATGACAGTGAGCAAATTCGCTGTAGATTAAAAAATCACGGTTATTATTAAACGATGAATAACGTTTAGTGATTTTGTACGCCATCAGTAGTCGTAACCCAATAGCCGAAACCAGGAACAGGAGTTGAAAATTCGCGCGACAAAATGATTATGTGAATCTAGATAAATGCTAGATAATGATAAGAACATTACCCAAGTTATCCTATTTCTAAGATCCACAAATATTTACCAAATATTTACCACACTGTAATTATGGTAGCAACAACTGTGAACTGATTTCCTCATCGTGTACTCATAACTATGTCTATTAATAAGGATTCGACTTTGTATACATAACATATGTATAAATTCTAGTGGTCTCTGATGACCTAGATGTTGATGCGGCCTGTATAAATAAATAAATTCAAAAATCAAACTTATTATGGCTACGCGTATCATAGAAATGGCTACGCGTATCTACCTATTAGTGCATACACGTGTACTACGGATCGTTGGGTTGAATTGACTAAACGAATAGTCTGCGGTGATCCAGCCGTAACTTGGCTGGCTCGTTGGTCTAAGAGCAGGTTTGCTAGCTGGAAAGAAGCGAGAGCGAGAGAGAGAGAAAGAGAGACAGTGTGTGTGTGTGAGAGAGAGAGAGAAGGCGCAAAGCAGAGGAAAGTGGGGAACGGCAATAAATCAGTCGTCGAGGGGTCGGAGGTCGTCAGCGGTGCCCCACTATATTCACATCGAGGGCGTAATGGGGTATTAAGCTTGGAGGACTTTCGAGTTAATTTTCTGGTCTCTCGAGTCGCAGCTGCGAACGAGAGTCGATTATTAGTTTCGAACGATACACTGATTTTTCTCCCCTTTTTCCACGGAGCTTCTAAGTCGTATTTTTCGTCGTCACGCCGCGACTACGACAAAAAAAATCATGCGATTTATCATGCCAGCCCGCCAGTCAGCCGGTCGGTCGATCAACCATATTGCGAAATCGTATTATCGGAAAGATCGAGTCTCAACCGCGATATCTCCTGGTAAACGTCTGATACGCCGGACGGTTCGGCAATTCGTCGAGCATCGCAATATTTACCGAGAACAAGTTTCGTATTCAGGATTTTCTCTGGACGATCGACGACCACGACAAACTCGTCGCTCACGGACACGGACACAAACAACCCGCTAAACCAAACAAATAAGCGGTTTTCACGCGACTAGGATCGGATCGGCTCTTTACGATTCGGAAAGTCAAGAAATAAGAGCAACCAGGAAAATCCGTTCCGCAGCCCTCTGGTCACCCGTCACCCCTTTGTTTTTCTACAACCGAGAGTTTGTGTTTACAACGTGGTTGAGGGATTAACACTGAACCCGCTGATCCACAAAACTAACTGGTACATGTTCCCTTATAAAAATAACCAGATTCATTTTATTCGAACTTTGTTCTTCAATCATTTCTTATGAAATCGTTTTTATTATTTGAATAATTGTAAAATCAAGAATCGAGACCCAGTGATTTTGATCGGTGGTGGTAGGTTTAGTGAAAGCGGGATGCGCTTTCTCATTTCTCGATAATGCAAAGAAGGGGTTTTTCAGTAGTGCGAAACGCTAGATAAAGCATCAATCAGACCTAAATCATGTTATATGGCAATGCCCAGACTATGAAAACGAACGTAATACATTAGAAACAAAGCTCCTCAAAGGCAACTACTGTTTCCCTCTTTGTATTAGTTCCTTCCTATGTAAACCTGATTTAAAAGGTCTGAAAATAATTTATAATTTCCTCAATGTTCCGTTAGAATTTAGAAACAATGTAAACCTATTTAATTTAAGCCAAATGTAATAATATTGTACTTGCTGTATGAACCACTTGGTTTAAAGTAATAAATAAATAATTAATTAAAACATCAATCTAGGCCACAATCGATCTCAAAAGCCTCTGCGTTGCGTAATTTGCATTATTCGGCACCATGCAGCCTCTTTATAAAAATAGCTACATACATGCGCAGCTTTATGCTTCCGAATAATGCAAATTACGCTTCGTAAACATAAAAAGATAGGGCTTTTGGGGGCGATTGCGGCGTAGATTGATCTGTTATCCAGCGCTTTTGACAACTGAAACACCCCATCTTTGCATTATCGAGAAATGAGAAGGCGCATCTCGCATCTCAGCAATCCCGAAAAAACGAATCTACCCTCTTAGTGCGTTCGGCCACCGATTTGTGTGCCGAAACTGTACGAATTCAACGAATAAATCCGTATTATATCGTAAAGCTGAGAAGAAAATCCGAGCTTGCGCCGATCTCCTGCACGAGCTCGGAAGCACACGCCTTGCGTCAGGGAAAAGGAAGAGAAAAAAGGAAAGAACAAGCACGGAGGGGTGAGATTAGGGGGAATAGAGAGAAAATGGAAATTGTTTGCGGTGCAGGCAAGCGAGCGGGCAGGCAAAAGCAAGCGAACGAGCAAGCAAGCAAGCGGTCGAGACGGGCGGGCAGGGCAAGCAGGCAGGCAAGCAGGCAGGCAGGCAAGCAAGCAAGCGAACAGGCAAGCTATGGCAAGCGGGTGGGCAGGTTTACGGTACTCGCTGGCCTGCCGGCGAACAGCAGTTCTGACGTCACATCCTGCGCGGGCGGACATCCGGTTTCGTTGCCGGACTCCTGTCCCGAAGCGATAACAAAATCTACGTTTGTTAAGAGAGGAGAAAGAAACCGCGCGAAAAAGAGAGAATCGCTGCAGTTATTCTTCCCTGTTTCGAAAATTGCTCGAACCGTTCGTCGATCGGATTTTTTCATGCTCGTTTCCTTTCGCGAAACGAATCTAGGCAAGGCAAAGGGAGACAACGCGGAACGCGAGACCCAAATCGGCCGTTGGGAATTCCATCGGGATTAACCTTCTGACCGGACTACGGTGCGCCTTTGCTTTTCCCACCCGCGCCCCTGAGCCGCCGTACACCGTACGTGTACCCTCGTAGAACGAAATCGTCGTTACCGCTTGGTTTTCCTCCTCGGCAAGGCTGCGCAACAAACAAGGCCAACTGGAAATACGCGTGTCGCACACCTAACCCGGGCTCAGCAACAACAGTCCCATGGGACGGTCATTTGCAAATATTTGCCTCGTTATTAGTTTATGGGGATGTTTGGTTGCCCTGCATCGACCGTTTACGATCCGTGGTGCCTAGTTATCCCGAGGACCGCAAAAAAAATTCCCGCTACGAGCTGTACCCCTGTAGTGAACTCGTTTGCTTCCAACGGATTCCATCGGACCGGATTACGCAACGCGTTTTGCGCGGTCATGATGCTATAGCAAGCCGGCCGATCCGATCCGATCGACGATTTATCGGTCGACCATGCAATTCTGTGGTTGTCAGGAAGAAAGCCGAGATTCATTTTCGAGATATTGGCGTTTGAAGTTTTCATCACTAGAGTGTAATGCTTGATTCAGGACACCGGTTAAATTGCTTTATTTTTTGAAGCCGTCCGTTATCATGATTTTTTTCTGGTAAATACGTAAATCCTATACTAAGATGAGTATGGCATGAGATATGGGTGGAGGGGTGAAAGAATTAATGGATGGAGGGATGGCTGACATAGGAGAACTGTAAACCAAGTCCAATTTCTTGACCGCGAGGCCGAAATAAATACTACTACTGCTACGTAAATGCTATACTATAAAGCTCAATTGGCATTTGACAAGGGATTGCAGGATAATGGGGGAAATGATCAAGCTCGAGGATGTAGTGAGCGGGAAAAAAGATAGAAAGGTTGAAGAGTGGTTGGAGAAGTTGAGGAAAAGAAGAGAAAAGAATGCACAAATAAACTAAAAAGAATAAACCAAAAATGAAAAAGTTAGGGAATGGGGAGGGAAGCAATAAGTAAGGAATTAAGTGGGTTAATGATAATTAGGATACTAAAAGAGTAGGACAGGGTACACTGAGAAAAAAAAGTAGTTACTTCAATAACACGCGTGTTATTGTAATTTTTTACTTCGATGAATATCAATGTATTCTTTTCAATAGTATGAAAAGAAGCAAATCGTGATGTATTTGAATTGTCTATCATGAAATGATTGAAAATATTAATTGATTCAATACCGTATTATTATTCGTAATATTTCTTTTTTTCCTTCAATCAGATATGTTGTTAAAAAAATTTGGGATTTGGTTTGAGGCCATATCTTATTTTTTTGAAAACATTGATGGTCAAGCTATTGACTTATATGATTCGCGGAAATGAGTTTTGCTATTGAAATTCAATAGTATTAAATATTAAAATAAGTTCATATGATATTGGCACTATTCAATAGTACATCTTATTGAATCAACATATATTTTTTTTGTTTCGACAGGATTTTTTTCTCAGTGTAGGAATGTGTGAGACATAGTAATGAATGAGAGAAGGTATGGACCGAATGTGTGAAATAAGATAGTTATGTACAGATAGGTTATTGTAAACCAAGTCACATTTCTTAGCTGTAAGGCTGAAATAAAGCAAATTATTATTATTATTATTATTATTACTATAAAGCTCAACTAATGCCTAAACTCGAATTTTTTGAGATTGTGACATGCGGCGTTTTTCCTTGCATCCACAGAATTTACATCCGAGAAAACCATCTACAGTCCCTGCTCACTTTATTAGATTCACCTGTATAATTATGATATTTCGAGTTTTACCATGAATAATGGGTATAGTAGCCTTATGCAAATATCACTTAATGATGACCAATGAATTTTCCATATATTTATTTTACAAAAAGAATGGATACAAACCACAAATAGATCAATATAATTCTTGAAACACTAATATTTTTTTAATCCGCCCTTAGCTGCTCTTAAAGCCGCAACTCTTCTGGGCATGCTATCTATGCAAGTTTGTGCAATTTCTTTTAATATAACGTTATGATGCCAGTGATAGATTATTCTCTCTATCAACTTGGTCTTTGTTGTTATATTTTCTTTGGCCAGTTCTCTTTTCAGGCACTCCCAGACATTTTCAATCGGATTCATGTCTGGTGAATTGCCGGGCCATGGTAAAAGGGGGATTTTTTGCTCTTGCAAGAAAATTTTACACTTGGATAGACAACCCATAAGGCAACCTTGTAGTACGATATCATTACCCCATAGGTTGAAAACAGCGTTGAATTCCTTATAGGATTTCAAAAAGCATCAATTCTTCAGGTTAGTCTAATAAAGTGAGCAGGGACTGTATACGCAGACGTTGAAGCGCGTGACATGACACGGGAGCAACTCTTTGAATGAAAATCAACCAGCTAGGATCCACGATCGTGATTACGATGGATCTCGACGGATCGTTCGAACCGCAAGTCACAGATGGCATTAGCTCGCGGAATTTTGACGATGCCGCGCAAGAACAAACAGCAGGGACGATTGCGATTTATTTACGGCATCCGACCTCCGATCTTTGACTCGCTACTCGAAGTATGTCCGTCGCAAATTGGAACTGTCGAGAGGAAAACTGGTTGGAGGGATGGGATCGCGGGAGGATGTCCGCCCAGCGGATATTTTGACAGACGCGGCCGAACCAAGCAGTCGCGTCCATCGCGTCTGGTACTCGCAGATAAGAGCCGGCGTGCGCGCGTGCTCGTCGGGGGCGTTTTAGGGGCGGTTTTCGATCCTATGGGACTATGGGACTTGACTCGACTCGACTTGGCTCGGCTCGCGGGTCCGTCGCAGCATCGCGTCGCTAGCTAGCTAACTAGCGAACGACTTCCCTCGGGAAAACGTTGCGCTCATCAACCACGCCGAGGTACGCCGTTATTACTGACAAACAATACGTACGAGGCTCGTGTCGCTCGCTGGTTGACTCGTCGACGAAAGGAGCTGTCTCTTCGACCGATAACGACCCGCATAAGTATACACGCATATACGCTCGTACCTACACGCGGACCGTTCGAAACGCCACCGACGTTGTCGCGTTCCGACTTTGGCCTCAACTTAGTTTCCGTTCTCGGACGCGTATGGGAAAATAACCGGCTTTTTTTCTTATCACCGACCCCGGTTCCAACAATTCCGTGTGTCGACTACGAACATTGTTACACAGCTTACCGGCGCGGAGCGGCGCACGGTCGCTTATTGCCGCGCGCGGATTGTTCAGCTGCCTTGGCGAGGCGACAGAAAAAAAGAACGACGTTTGTAAAGGACACGTTGCGAGCACCTCCGTAAACGTAGCGCAGGTGGCGGTACCACGTTCCAAACCGTATCATCGAACAAGAAAACTTTACACGTTCTCCGACCGGGTTCACCCCCGTGTCAACTTGTATTGCGAGGACGCGGAATACAGGGCACGAGACACGAAACACAAACTGCGAAACACGAAATACGGGATGTATCGCGGCGCTCCAAGGAATCGTCGGTGCATCGTTGCGTTGTGTACCGGAGCCTCGAACTTCGCGGTCCTCCGGAACAACGAGCCGCGGGCATCTGCTTGATATGCACTCGGATATTCGATAGAGTATACCGTGGCTAGCGCAAAATGCCACGACAGACCAAGGAGTATTAACATCGTTATGGTTTATCTGCGCGTCCTTGGCTAATCTCTGTCCGCGAAAGATTACCGTATCGCAGGAGTTACGTTACGTTACGCCTCTGCCGCCTTAATACTATACCAGTACGTGGGCGTTTCTATCGCTCCCATCGCTCCCATCGCTCCCATCGCTCCCTACGCTTCCGTCGATCGGCGTTTCTCGGAAGATATACAATACATAGAAGTATTAGATATCCCCGTACAGTTCCTCCCGGTATTCTTCTGATCATCTCTTTCGTTCTCTCTTCGTGCGCGCCACAGTGCATCGAGCTTTCTTTTCTTACGGTACATCTTTATTTATTCATCCGGCGAACATGATCATTAACGGCTTACGAATGTACCACCGTTCATCGTTACTTGGAAACGAAACGACCGAATCGAACGTTCGACACATCGCATGTAGAAGGTATAATCCCATAAAGTTTGCGAATCAAACTTGAAATTAACTAGAATCGAATATGCGTTGCTGTTGCAGTTGAAGTTGCGAGGTAGAAAAGGACAAAGTAGGAGCACAGAGGGATTACCGTGAACGAGGAGAGCCAGGGAGAGCCAAGGAGGTCCGAGGAGGTCTCTGGAGGTCCGAGGAGGGTTGAGGAGAGCCGAGGAGGAACGAGCAAGGCGAAGCGGAACGATGCGTTACGTTCGGTCATGCTGCGTAGCGTTATCGCGGGTCCGGTCGCCAGCCGATACCTTATCTAGAGTAGTTGCACAGTTCTACTAACAGTGGTTCCCAACTCGAGCACACTGTGATCTCCTTTTAGATCGGCGAATCGTTCGTCCGGTCGCGCGTTGCGTCACGTCGTCGTCGGTACAGAAATCGAGCGAAACGAACAAGTACGAGAACAAGGCTGGCGAGAAACAAACGAGATGGAAAACACTTGTCAAAATCCGAAGCAGGATTGAAAACTTTCGCGATACGCAGCAATCCCGACGGACAACGAACAACGGAAAGATTCGTCGAATTCGCGCGACGCGACGTTAACAACGAATACGAATCTAGACGGAAGAAGAGCAGTATCGTTGACGGTAACGATGGCGGCCACCGAGCCTCGGGAACCACGAAACGCGTCCAACTAGAATTCTGCTCTATACTAAACCGGAGGAAGACTGCTGGTAGGAAGGAGTTAAAAAGTTTCTTCGCCGAGCGCCGGTGTATCGCAAGATAACTCGTATCGCGGTGGCTGGTACACCGGCCGATAGAACGCCACCCACCATTTCGCGTTGCACGCGTCTAAGATAGAACTCGTCGTTGTCGCCGTCATCGTCACCGTTACCGTTACCGTCACTGTCACCGTCACAGTCGTCGTCGTCGCCATCACCACCGCGTATGTCGGATATCGTATCAACTCGGTTAGCATGCATCATATCATTTAGTATTTCGTGAAATCAGTCGCCGCGAGAATCGCCACGAATTCGGTCACCCTCGGTGCTGTTCCATCCACGTCTCTCTACCTACTCCAATGCTACCAGATCTCGTTGCTCCTTTTCGTCTATTCTCGCCATTTTCGTCAATGCTCGCGCGACTATACCCACCTACTATAGTTCTCTTTCGTTTCCGTTTCCGTTTCCGGTACCGTTACCGTTCCCGTTACCAATACCATTTCCGCGACCGTATTCTTGTGCGTTTATGAAAACGGCCCATGCAAAACCGCAGGCAAATCGACGAACGCTATGCCGAGAAACCAATTATATTACACGAGCGAACTTCGGTCCGACGCGCGACGTTTAGAAAATCACGCGCGACCATCGTGAGTAAGTAACAGTTTCCAGTCCCTTTGCATGTGGGTTACAAAGCCTATATGCACCACGGTACTCGTGCACCTCCAGAAACGCGAAAACAATGGGTACTATACGCGCGAATATAATCGGCACAACGGTACGCGACAGCCGCGACGGTCAGCGACGAGGTTCGATGGGGTTCGAGGTGTTCGACAAGGTAATACGAAATCCCGTTCGCGCAATTTTCCAAACCTACCGGATACCGAACAATCGAACGACAGACAAACGAAAACAACCATGAAAAGACGTTCCACGTCGAGGCGAACTCTTTATTCGATGCGTTCCTTTTTAAAAACAACGCGTGTAGAGGTGCATACTGGGACTGTTACTTTCCTTTGGAGATTTCAGAAATTTCGAAGGTGACGAGAATCGAATTTCCGAAACTTCGAAATTCGGACCTCCGTAGTAAATTATTAGAGGACTAAAAGAAACGGAGTTTCGTTATAGTTGATACTAAAGATTAATTAAGTTACAACTTCATACGATTCGAAGACTTGGAAGTTCCCTTCGTTCCTTCGAATCCTTCGAATTTTCGAAGAGTGGACGCTTCGGAAAAGTAACAGCCCTGGTACATACTCGCTGTTCGCGATTCTCGACAACCACCGTTGGCGCGTAGGGTTGGTCGAGCAAATTTAACCGCAAAGGCGGAGCGACCGCGAGGAGAAAGGGATTCTTTTCGTCGCGACGAGCCACTCGCGTTTCTGTGCCGTATATTCGCGTAGCAGCCATTTTTAGGCATCCATGATGCGGCGCATCCTCCTCCTTTCCCTCCTTCTCGCCATGATTCTCTTCTCTCTTCTATCTAGGAGTCTACCTGCAGGAATCGGACATAGGGCATCAAGCATCAACAGCGTCGACGGTTCGCTCACTCGCGAAGTTTGAAACATCCAATAAGACATTTCGTAAGCAATGCCAACGTTGTTCCATTGTTGCGTACATTGACCCTCGACGGTGGAAGATCACCGATGCTAGAAAAATTCTGATAACGAATGGACTTGGACCTTACCGTACAGTCGGTCGATCGTAGACGCGCGCTCTCGATGGCTCTCTTTCGATCGAGAATGTCTTACGGAAATCATTGCGGCGCGCTCAGTTACTTTGCTGTCTGATTTCGTGCAATGCTATAAACTACAAACTATAAACTGTAAAATATAAAGAATCGATGTACGACGAACGAATAAGTATACGAAAACATGTTCGACGAGAATCGATCGCCGAGCGAACGAAAAGGAAGAGGAGTCGACGAAGATGTTGACGAAAGCAAATACGACAAGGGGAGGAAAAGGAATGTAGGTATACGGATCAACGAACAGTCACGGATCGAAATTATGACGCAAACAACCGGCCGTTCGTACGCGACCCCGTGATTCATAACGCGTACCTTACCGAGTACAATTCATCGAGTTTATTTATACCAGAGCCTTTCTTCCTCTCGATAGCTTCCCCGACACGCGACCAGAGCATCGGTGCTTCGGACACTCCAATACTCCAGTTCGAAGAGAAACTACCAATCCAATTTGAGGCTCGAAATTACGTAAACGATATCGTATGTACCTACATACCATAATATCGCATAAAATAGTACAGTGTAATGTAACGTAACATATAATAACATGTATTGTGATATAACGAGAAAGAACCCTTACGCGGGACGCTCCCAGCTTCCGGCAACATATTTTTTGAGCAGTGAGAACTATTAGTTTACTACATGACGTGAAAAAGAAATCTTTGAGAAAATTACGATTGGTTGGAATTACAGGGAAAATACTAAAAGTATATTGAATCAGTTTTTCGATCGACAAAGGTTTTAAATAGACTAATGATATCGGCGCTTAGGTTCGATCAATTTTAAACATTAAAGAAATTCCATTTTTATAACAAGTTTGCAAATTGAAACCTCGACGTTTCGATCCTGGTGAGAATCATTTTCAAGAGATTTTTGCGTCTGTAACAAAATTTAACATTGCAAAAGAAAACCATAGATAGAAAACTAATAGAATTTTTTAAATTGGAAAAATGAAATAATTTTTTCTTACATGTTATATGGAACAATTTTGAATTTTAAACTTTAATAACCACGTGTTGCTTCCATGCTGGTAGATAATGGACTGACACCTTGTTGAAGGTTAAGATGTAAACAGTGAATACAAACGGACAAAATTTGGAATTTGACCAATTAGAAAACATGATCCATGTTTGCTGAATCTATAATAGGCGGCAAATTCAAAAACTCAATATCAATCATCCTAAACAACCACACAGTATACTACCACTTTTAATTGTGATGATATAAGAAAGGTTCAACACTACAAATTGAGAAAATTGCAGTTTTATCAGAATCAGAATTCTAGTGCTATTCAAGCATTGATTGGAAACTTCATCATAAAGAAACATTACTGGTTCAGTAATGCAGCGTAATGATCATGAATCTTTGGTGATTCGTACCTAAGATTAACGCTTTGCAGTTTAATCATATGAAAAGTTTCCACTAATAGTCTACGGTGTAAATTTGATTCTTTATCTAAAACTTTAGCATTTTTATAGTCAAATGTGTGATCAAATTCCATTGAGTGTTTCGTCAGAGCTGTGTGTTGCGAAGGAGATTGAAACGTCGAGGTTTCAATTTGCAAACTTGTTATAAAAATGGAATTTCTTTAATGTTTAAAATTGATCGAACCTAAGCGCCGATATCATTAGTCTATTTAATACTAAAAGTTGTTGTTTACAATTTTTTATGTGAGCCTATATTAAACATTTTAAAAGTACATTTTATAATAAAAAATTTTCATCGAAATCGGTTGATGCGGTATAAAAGTAAAATACCTGCAGGCATAAAAAGACGAAGAAGAATCCGTAAAAATCGTGAATCTTTCAGCATCGTGAAAAACTGCGATTTTCTCCATCTTTAAACGTTTGTCGCTCATTGAAACGTTGACCGATGTTAATGAAAATTTCAGGATATGTATAATGGTTCCACAAACAACATATAAAAAACAACTGTTAGTATTTCCTCTGTAATTCCAACCAATTCTAATTGTTTTAAAGATTTCTCATTATCGTCGTGTAGTAAACTAATTGTTCTAACTCCTCAAAGAAAATCCCAGTGATATGATCAAATATTAAAAAAGCTATCATCTTCTTACGAGTGTCCGGTTATTAATAAGAGTCACTGTAGCGTGGTTGTCCGTTCCATCGTTAGCTGTTCGATTGCAGTTGTTCGATAGTTGAACTATTTACGCGTGGAGGTCGCAAACCCTCGATCCCGTAAAACCATCGAGCAAAACTACTTACCGCATTCGCGTGGACGACGTTTGTTTATCTGCCGACGAATCTGAACATTCCTCCTTCTCTTCATCATCGCAAGCTCGATTCCTTTCCGCGTTCGTCTTTGAATCTATCGATTGATGCCAGACCGGACCTATCCTACCGATGATCGCGATGGTTTCGTTCACCGTCACGACGATCGCACGTTACTCCGAAAAAAATAAACGTATTCAATCTCGATTTCGATGTGAAACGCCTTGCTTTTCACTTACAATATTTATACAATAACAAGCAAATACAAGCAACAAAAGTCTATATTGATCATTTACTAGTTCGATGAAAGTACGCGGTGACGATGTATTATGCACATAACGAAGAACCAGCGGCAAAGTGAAACTACTGCAGTCTGCTCGACATAAAAAAAGTGAGAGAAAGAGAGAAAGAGAGACAGAGAGCGTGAGTACGAGAATATGAGAGGGAGCGCGCGCGAAGGAGAGAGAGAACAATAACTTCTCTTTGAATCGTCAAACAACCGAGTGCAATGTAGATTATTCGACCCTTAATTTGACCGAGAAAATTCTGTACAAACCCGCTTTCGAATCAATAAGAAAACCAAAATAAATGTAAATACATTTACTGAAAGCGTTCAACTGGTCAGGGATACGGCTACAGCGCAGCGTATTGGTTTGATGGAGGATCTCGGTGGCCCTGTATGCAACGTGCAACGTGCAACGTGGAATGTGGTGGGAGTATCGCGAATAGTACCGAGGAAAACTATGCGTTCCGTCGACGTAGATCGTTGCAGCCCAAGGTACTTACCTCCGTTCGCACGTATGCGCCAATTCCATCGGTTTCTGTTTATCGTCAAACGCGCATGCGTCCCTTTTATCGTTTACCAGCGAAACGCGTTTCTGTTATCAGTTAAACAGAATATATATTAAATATACCCATGTACATATGTATACATATAGGTTCGTGTACACGTGCATTCATGCATATGTATACAATACATGTACGATACATTCTGCTCGACCAGTCCCCTCCCGAATGTTTTCTTGTTCCACTGTGCGGCGTCACTAATCTTCCCCGCTTCGTTACATCCCCTTTCGAAATCCAACTTTTTTTCTGTTCTTTTCCATTTGGTTTTTGTGATTAATCCGTCGACGCCACCACTGTCGATTCGCCTCTTTTCGACGTGCATTAAAAGCGATTCGAATGTTTCAGCTTACGAAAATGACGAGGCTCTATATTTATTTAGATTTTGTGGAATTTTTATTACAATATGTGCTTGGATAAAGAAACTTATCGAATCGATTTCCATGTTGGTAATTTCATAATTTCAATAATTGTTGAACTGCTAAAATTAGTTGGGTGAAATATAAAACTATAATATAAAAATATAAAACAGTTTTGTTTTATATTTGTTGTTTTTAACGTAGTAAAGTCGTTAAGGGATGATATTAATTCTTATCTTGTGCCTGCTTCCCGCAATCAATGCAGAATATTTTTATTTCGCATAAAGATCCGCAGTCTAATAATTGTAAAATGATAAGTATAAAACCGGCCGCGCGATATATACTGCATCTCTTACTTGCAAGAATACAATAGTTGAAATACGCACGTATCCTTTCCCGTTTTCTTTCTGCAACGAATTTATCGCAAGAAAAATATAATTGCAACGCAACGTAGCGCAAGTCGGTAGATAGGTAGAGCTGTTTATTTACCCTTCCTGGATCGCGAGCCCTATTCGTACTCGAGAGCGCGATACGACAGAGAAGAGAAGGTGCGGAGGTCGAATTGAAAAATGAAGGCGCGTCATCGCATCGGTGCGCCGCTTGACCTTTTCAAAATTTGTTCTCGCAATGACTCACCGGCAGGCACTTCGTTTTCTTCCAAACGATGAGCCAGCGTTAAACGAAAACAAATTACCTGCGCCTGCGACCAAGAAAGTACGGTCAACACGATCTACAAAGCACCGGTGACAAGGTTCAAATGCGGCTAACAAAAGGTATACGGTTGGCATTCGGAATCTGGCAAAACAGGCCGCATCTTAGCATGAATCATCGCGCAGATCCATGCTACCGTTACAACCAGCTAATATTCCGCTACCAACTAGGATAATGCGCGACAACAATAGCGTAAAATAACGACTAATCAACAAATTTTCTGGTTCACTGGTATCAGGTAATTGGATCGATTTAGCCGAACAAATCGATATCGATCAATCTAGATCGGTCAAGGGTACATACCGAGTTACTGTAAACAAATCCGTATCCACGGCTAAGTTTATTCGTTCGTTTGTCTTTCATAAGCTCGGCCGATCGATCGATCCGATTCACGTGTCCATTACTATTCATTCATCCAATTTACCGCGTGTTTCGCGTATATCGTATTTCGCATTTCGGCTCGCCGCTACGTGTCACAAATAAAGTCAACGCTTCCTCGTTCGAATACCGGTTCAGGTGGCAAAATAATTAAGCTACTGTTATTTACAACTCTGTCAAAAAGATTTCCCATTGATGATAAGTGAACTGCTACCGCGCAATAGTACCTTCAACTTCAACGAACAACAAAAACAACTTATTGAATTGTATTGCTAGCAAAACGAACCAGCAAATTGTCGTTATCGCTTTCGGTTAATTACCCACGCGAAACTATGCCGGTATCCCCTCCAAGGTGAAGACAACTCGACACGAAACTAAGTATACATATACATACGACAAAAATGGAGGATTGGACAACCGGCCAAAGGTCAATTCGACTTTGCCGCCGACGAGCAAGCAACCTTATTCTTAGACCAACTCTACGAGTCGCATGTCGTCATGTACCGATAACTGCCGTAAAAATGTATACTCTAGTATCACGGTATGACCTACATCGATCTTCCATGGACTATGCCTATCGTGCATGTCTTTTTCGCTTTCTCTTAGAATTTTGATTTTAGTCGAATTTCATCTGTTAATAATTTTGAAAACCAGACGATACCCCGTTCCGCGAAACGCATTCGAAAGAACAGTGAGAAACAGAGGATAAAAAAGTGCTTCGTTCAAACACGTTTCTTAAAGTCAACTTTATTCTATTTTCCCTTGAACGTATTCGATTCTGGCCAGATTAATTATCGCATCTACATATATGTATAACTGATCGTGTTCCCACTCACAATTTCGGTACAGTTCTGGGAAAACAATGTTCAAAATTCATTTGTACCCTGTGCAGTGTACAGTTCTACGTTGTGACCTACAAAAATGCTCGCGTAGAACACGTACAGTTTTCTTTTTTTTCAGAGGAAGGAAATTGGAGGAATAACGTACTCTGAAAAATTGCATGTTCGCGTCCGACTCGGGCGCCTTCTATCTATCCTATATCCTATATCCTGTGTACTGTATACTGTGTCGCGTATCGTAAGAACATTAATCGATTTTTATTTGTTACATTCTTCGCAGAAAACGTGGGTAGCACTGGTATTAGGTACAATGTAATTCGTTTTGCATCTTCTACGAAATAGTACCCTCCGTTCAACGTACTCTCTGATTTAAATGCACGAGCACGTGTACGCAAGAAAAGATTTACATGTATCTAGTTGCCATTGTATTTCGGATAGTTGTAAAATAAATGCATTCTATGAACGCGGTTAAAATGTACAATTCCATGCTATGATTTCACACCTTTAGTACGAACAAGACAATGGACGGGCGCATGCCACAGAATCAAGGAACGTACATATAGCACTTTCATCAAAGAATTCTTTAATCAAAGATAAACCAACAAAACAAACGTATAAACACGGTGGTGAATCGATGAGGTAATCAACAAAGAGAAAGGAAGTGATTGGGTATTATTGGCGCAAATTGCAACGTTCTCGTTGGAAGAGTGCACAGTAATCGAAATACTCTGATCGCTTCCCGTTTCCAACTCCAACCGATCGGCTAGATCGGGTACGCAATTGGTATCCAACTAGAAGACTATCCTTAACCGATTATTAGGCCACAGCCCAATCTAAAGTGTTGTTTGCTATGATTCATCATGCCGCTTAACGCGAACGAAAATGGCAGTGGTTGTAATTTCTTTTCCAAGACAGCACCTACCGTCCAATTCGTGTCGACGCTTCCTACAAAAAGAAATCCCCAATTATTTTAAGCTTCCTTTTCGAAAATTTCGCTGCATCCGATCGAAAACGAACACTATACCTCTAAACACTAAATCGGCCTTGGGTAAATCCACTTGATAAGCAATAGTTCCTGTAGCTTCCTGTATCCGACTATTAATTTCTAACTCTGCACCAACTTGCAACTGTTGACTGGCTCTTTGATGAAAGCAAAGATGACAACCAGATAATCCTAATGGAAAAACAGGCATATTAAGATCGAGACACGTTTCCAACAATGTTAGAATTTCAAGTTGAAATAGAATTAAAATAACGCACCGAGACTACCACTGATGGTGGAATCTCCATTCGTATATCTTCCGGCAAGCGAAACAACAGCTACTTGACCACCTGGTACAGCGGGTCCCCGTTGATAAGCTAGTTCTCCGCCGAGTGCAACAGACGGTGTTACACTGTGAAGGTAGTGCATCACAAAAACACCTGAAAACAATTTATCCCTCTACGTACGCTGTAATATTACATTCGTGATTCCACTATTCTATATCTCGCGTGCTTACCAGAAGCGTCGACTATATCTGGATTAGCTACTGTCAAAGAGGCTGTATAGGCGGCACCACGATAATCCGTTGTCATCTGCACAGCGGTAAATTTATTTTTCTGTACTTGGGTCGCTAGCTTTCCTCTTAATCTCTGTCCGAACTGATGAATCACATTGGCATTAAGATTTCCGCTTGGATCGATGTCACCTAGCAATACCGGATAACCTTCCGTAGGTACTGGTTGTTTCGTACCAACGTACGTTGCTCCGAATCTGTATCCAGACGGACTGCAGGAACTCAAGTTTATCGTATGAGAAATTTGGAAGTGATTACTGAGTCCCTTACTGACCATCAACTTTGCTCCTTCGAAATTTACAGGAAACACATCTGTCATAACATTGATGTACATTAATAAAACTCGTTACATTAGTAGAACTTATTACATTAGTAGTACTCGTCGCGTTTAATAGCATTAGTAGAATGGATGAAATCGATGGAGATACCTTTGCATTTCTTATGGAGGTCTTCGATCGTGCCCGGATTTTCCATACGTTCCGCGACATCGGTGGACGCGAATAATCCCGTGGATGAATCTTGCTTTCCCACATTGGGCAGTACACTTGTACCTGGAGGTGGTGGCGGCGGAGGTGGTGGCGGTGGAGCTGCAGCGGCTAGTACGTTTCCCATTTTTCCTCGATTGTATGGTTAACAACGATTTCGCGAATTCTGATTTTTCCGATACGAATGCCGGTACACTGAAAATATTTCAGCAAACGTGTACCTGTACGTTGTAAACGTACGTCTAATACTTGTTTCTATGAAATTCGTTAGCGAAAAATCCTCGCGGTTAAACGAGTCGGCGTGCTTCTCCGGGAGTCGCCATTTGTAAGAAATAACCACTGGTACTGTAGTTACAAGATACGCAAGGGTATACGTAAGTACTTACGTGTATATAGCTACTTTTACCTACTTACATGCACAAACTATGTTACATGTATGTAGAATTGTCTGTGTGTTTCTTGGGTGAATACGCAACGTAATCGCTTTACACATTTTTATTCACGTTTATTGAATAACAAGTAGAAAACAAAACATTTTAATGAATGTGTGTACATCAATCGGGAAACATTCAGTGATACGTAGCATTTGAGATTATCTCACAAGATGCATAAGATAATAATAGAGAGTACACTTGATTGGCTCCCGTGATTCCGGTCTGGCTTATCGACTTTTACGTCTTCACTGGTCTTCACGACCACTGATTATGTAATATATCAGTGGTTGGAAGCCTGAACGTCACACCGTAGATGGCGACACACATTCTTTCAATTGTTGTACTGTGTACTTCGATTGACTTCGATGCTCCAATTCCATACATTGCCGTACCGGCCGTACATTTATTTATACAGCATGTAAACTGCACACTTTAAATTCTGTACCTGAAGACTTATACATCTTGTAATCTAAAATCGCGTTTTTTCAATAAAAAAAACCCTTACATTGACTCCTTAATTTTCGAATATTCTTTTATAGCATTCTCTAGCTTATACAAGAAATACAGTGACTAAATAGGTCATTAGGCTTAAACATATAGGCGAGATCTTTTAATAACATATACAAACGAATAAAGCGATACAATAACGTTATGAATTGTTCTACAGAAACGAATGGCTTAAACAAATTTTGTGGCAATAGCTAGTAATTTGGTATAATCGGCTCCCTTACTGTGCGTCTTTTCTTTCATAATTGTTCGTAAAATATGTGGAATCGGTACATGAATTCTGGTTCCCACAGGTGTTCCACTATCGTCTATCAGAACTAAGTTGTTACTGTCAAATTTTGGAACTTTTGGATTCTGAGTCTGTTTTAAGCCAACCAATATACCTTTCTTCTTCTCCCCTTTTATTGCAACCAACACTCTGTCTCCTATATCGTTTAAAGGAAACCATGAGAGAGAACCAATCATTGAATCTACCGTCGATAGGCTCACCTATATATCCGACTCCTTTTTTATTGTAAACATGTATGCATCGCGGTGGTTTTCCTTCCATCATAGCTTGCTTTCCTATTTCGCTATTATCCACAACCCTTAATCGCGTTAATTTGATTATTTGGCTAGACGTTGTCGATGTGGAAATACTTCTAGAAAACAATTTAAATAACGCACCGCCTGTAGACATTTCTGCAAAGTTATCTGAAAAATTCAATATACATGTCATTTTGCATGAAACAGATTATGTAAATTGTGTACAATAACTTATATTACACACGGCTCTTTACTTAATTAAAAGTACCTTATGGTTTTTCTTAATAATATTTAATCTCAAAAGGTGTAAGAAGCTCAACACATATAAACTCGATAATTAACGATTCATTTCAGCAAAGGTTTAACATTGTACGATTTACATATTATACATAATATACATAAATAGTAACATTTAAACCCAATGATTTTTCACTTCGTTTTCATGGAATATTAACCGTATAATTTACTTGAATATTTAACGAAAATTACCTTACAATCGTGATAAGTTTGTTTGTCAATATTAATTTTATTTTCAGTAGCCAATTGAATACATGTATTTACGTGGAAACTACCAGAGGTAAAGAGAAGGCGAATGGTTGAACATAACCTATACACGAAATAGTATCAGCAAAACGCATGCTTTTCATATGGGAACATGGAGGGAATACTGTGCTGCAGAAGAATGATAAGACAGTTACATATAATTCATAAACTCCGGGCGAATTCACTGCTCGTACGAAAATGTAGTACAGAGAAAAGTTCCAACGAAGGTGTAAATGATACGGAAGAACAAAATGTTGATATTACAAAATTACAGCCAAGTGGATTCGCTCAAGCTTACAAGAAATTCGCGACCCTCGAAAGTACCAATGATGTTTCAAAACAATCACAGCCTCGTCCGTTCGCTACGATGCTTCGACATTCCAAATTAATAGACGTAAATGTTCCATATTCTATATTATTGTAATCGATCTGCTTTCAACATTTTTCTTATAGAATCCGTTTGCATTTTAGCTTGGAGATCCCGAAGGAAAGATTGTAGTTGGAAAAGTTTTTAACGTGGTTGGGAATGATTTGTATATTGACTTTGGATGGAAATTTCATTGCGTGTGTCCAAAACCTAAGAAGAACTCGGGGTAAGTCATAAAAATATTACTGTCATAACGAAACCTTATTTGTCCTGTTGTTTTCCAGTAAATACGTTAAAGGATCAAAAGTCAATATCAGAATAAAAGATTTGGAACTGTCTACGAGATTCTTAGGTTCGACTACCGATTTAACGATTTTAGAAGCAGATTGTGTTCTTTTAAATTTAATATCCTCTCCATTGCAGGATCACGAAATTTAAAACAACAATTACATTGTACAGTATAATAAATAATCATCATAGCATATATATATAGTGGTTTTTCTTTATTTCTTACAGTAATAATATAATAAACCGTGACGCATCTACGGTCTACGGTCTTAGTGGGGGGAGTAATATTACTTATAGAAATTTCATATAGAATTTAATATTATTTTAAATAGCGATAAATTAATATGAGTGGGGGACGTTGGGAGTGTCGCATGGTGCTAGAATGGGATAGTGGAAGGGGAAAAGGAGGAGAGTACATGATATCCGTTTGGATATCATCTGTATCTGTCACTGGCAGCACTGTTTCCCTTTGGTTCTGTTATTTACCATAACGTTGCATGATGCAAGTGTATTGCAAGACATTCAAATAATCTGTTGAAACTGTCCAAGATTTCTTTGAAAACGCAAATACTATACTTTTCAGTTTGATATAAAATGGTAAGTGAGATTTGCACTCTTCGTAATATAACCAAAACTTTATCGAGCATAACCTTGATGTAATCTTTTTCTTCGTTTGCATGTTTAGCAAAGCGTTTGTTGTGGATGCTTCAAATCGATTCCAGTTGATGAACGGAAAAACATATTTGATGAAAATTTATGGATTTCTGTACACTCTAAAAATTCTGAAGAAGAAGTAATCAGATTAAGCGACAGCATCGAATTAATCACTGGCCTGAAGGTATAAATATTATATGTTTCTTTGGAATAATTTATTTTTAAATTATTTAGCATATATAACTACAATACACAATTATCGTTTCACAGATCACAGAAACAAACCAGCAGTTGGTTAATTTGTGTCTAAGATGCTTTCAAAATGTACAGTCGTATATAAATCTGCGCACTCAATTACTGATTTCGCTCTGTTCTTCAAACAACACCTCTGTCTCAAACGCAAATGTCAAAAATACGAACATAGTTCAGAATAAGAAGTCTATTTGTTCATTAGAGAATGCGAATACGATTGATAATAAACTGATAAAAGACGAAACTGTGCTCGAACACGCAGTCAATGATACTGATGAAACCAATATACCTTTATACAACATAATCGATGATAATATTACCGAAAGTGAGCAGGAGGATAATACCTCAAACAGTATGCAAAACTCTACAGTCGACTATAGTTCTTCTATATATAGGGTGATAGATTTCAAAAATCAAGATAATGATATAGAGTCAGAGATAGATGTATGTTCTGGCGAGGATGAGGAAGTATTGGAACTAGATGAACAGAGAAGAACCGTTAACATCATTGAAATCGATACAACATCAGAATCAGATATAGAGGTGTGCGATTACGAACCGTGTAGGAAAAGATTAAAAATTTTTTAAAATTGAAAAAATGGTTATTCACCTGCTTCAGTTTCTTTTTCTTTTTAAATTGATAACTTTAAACTACATACTTGCAGGATATGTAGTCTGTATCGTTTCGGGCTAGGGAAAGAAAACATGTATTTATCTGTATAAAACCGAACTTGTTGTAATATTTATATCTAAAAGTATCGAATGAACTTGAAATGAATTTTGTAAATTTATTCAACATAGTGATTGCACTTTATTTTTACCACGTTTTTATTAACTCGCTTTCTTGTCTGTCTGTTTGTTTGTTTGTCTGATTTCCCCTTACCTGGCATCACTGTTTACATCTTATTTACAAGTATTTTCATAGCTATTAAAAATTCACAATCACAAATTTTCAGGACTATCTGTATGGGGTTAGGAACCTGTACGAGGCTAGGAAAAATTATTTTATGCTTTTTAGTCCGTTTTAAAAACTATATTGGTTATATTCGTCTCTTCCATGTGAACAACATACACAGCCTGTGCAGCACAGGCCCATTAGCTCAGTTGGTTAGAGCGTCGTGCTAATAACGCGAAGGTCGCGGGTTCGATCCCCTCATGGGCCAAATTTTTTTCCAAGTTTTAAAGGAAAGTTACATAAACATTCGTAGCATCGTATTACATACTAACAATAAGTATGCGATGATACCGTGTAACGAATTTACACGAAAATTATTAATTTACACTAGCGATGTAATCATCTGTGGAGCCGTATAAAAAATTGTGTTCATGTTTATGGAATTATCTTATCTACTGCTGCGCAACAAAATGCTCGTTTAACCTTTCGATAACAATTAACAGTTGCTCAGTTTATGCCTATTCATTTCTTCGTGGCAGGAGTAATAAATAAACAAATTGGTAATTTCTGGACTTAAATAGTTCTTCAGAACATTGGAACAGTTAATTTTAAAAAATGAATGTTTTTTCTGTACGGTAAGTAAACTTTAACAAACCGGTGCTGCTATAGATAAATTATTAATTTTATAAGACATTATATTATAGCAAGTTGATTGAAAATGTTCGAAACATGCACATCTCAAGAATTTCAACAACCAGGTTCGAGAAAGTAAGATTAAAAATTTTAAGTAACATCTTGGAAAATAAGTTTTTCTTATTATATTGTTTGTCGATTATAGATCCTGATTGCAAACAGAGGAGAAATAGCATGTCGTATTGCAAAAACTGCCAAGAGGCTAGGAATTCAAACTGTTGCTGTGTATAGCGAGGCTGATCGTAATGCTATGCACGTGGAGCAAGCAGACGAAGCGTACTGTATTGGTCCAGCACCTTCCAGTCAAAGCTATTTGCATCAGGATAAACTTGTATCTATAGCAAAAAAATCAAAGTGTCAAGCAATACATCCTGGTTATGGATTCCTTTCGGAAAATGCAGAATTTGCAGAACTTTGCAAAGAAGAGAACATTACATTTATTGGGCCACCGACAAATGCAATTAGAGATATGGGAATAAAGAATACCTCGAAAGCCATAATGGTGGCAGCTGGAGTTCCCGTTATAGCTGGTACAAAGATTTAGTATAAAGATGGAACTTTATACTAAAAGAAATGTCAAGTAGTAATATCTCTTCCATGATCAGTAGACAGTGGATTTCATGCATTCATGACAAAAATGAGTAGGTCTAATTTAAAACATTAAAAACATTAGACGAATTTGAAAATACTTGTATATCACTTTCAAACCTATTGAACATATTAACAGAGAAAATAAATGTCTATGTCACTCCGGTTTGTTAGAATTGAGGTGGAAAATTTTTATTTTGCATCAAGATCTGCTGTCTAGTGATCAGGAATAGTCTAACAAAAGTGAGCATAGTAAATGAAAGACAGCATATAATAATACGTTTACATCGATATATTCGAAAAAATTTGTGAACGACCATTGCAGGGTATCACGGAGATGAACAGTCTAATGAAAGTTTGCTACTGCAAGCAAAAAGAATAGGTTTTCCATTAATGATTAAAGCTGTACGTGGTGGAGGAGGAAAGGGAATGAGAATCGCTTTCGATGAGTCACAGTTTGTGGAAGCTTTAGAGGCTGCCAGAACCGAAGCTGAGAAAGCATTTGGTGATGGAGCTGTTTTGCTAGAGCATTACATCCCCGAATCTAGACACATCGAAGTGCAAGTCTTTGCAGACAAGCATGGAAATGTTGTGCACATGTTTGAAAGAGACTGCTCCGTTCAGAGGAGACATCAGAAGATCATCGAAGAAGCTCCTGCGGTATGAATCAATTGAAAACAAATTACGCGATAGAAGCATAACGTGTACATGATATATTGTAGCCTGGCATCTCAGCAGACGTAAGATCCAACCTTGGTATGACAGCAGTTCAGGCTGCCAAAGCAGTAGGTTACGTCGGCGCGGGCACAGTGGAATTTATAATGGATCGTAACACGAATAATTTTCATTTTATGGAAATGAATACTCGGCTTCAAGTGGAGCATCCTATTACTGAAGCGATTACTGGGTTGGATTTAGTGGAATGGCAATTACGAGTTGCGGCAGGAGAAAAACTTCCACTGAAACAGGAAGAAATAAGACTCTCTGGACACGCATTCGAAGCAAGAATTTACGCCGAGGTAGCTAATTTTTCATCCAGAAAATTCTATATTCGACTCTTTGTTTCGCTTTAGAGATCTTTGTAGGTGGTCGATTGGTTCTTTGGTTTCTTCTTGTACTCTTGTATCGTTTAGTTGCCTCTTCTGTTTCTTTCGTTTTTCCTGTTAAATTAAACCATAGAATCCAAGGGATGGTTTCCTACCAGGAGCTGGGCAGCTGTTATACTTGAGAACACCGAAGATTCTGCCAAAGATGATTAGGATTGATACAGGAGTTCGCGAGAAAGATGAAGTCTCTGTACATTACGATCCTATGATTGCGAAATTAATTGTCTGGGGAAACGACAGAGGAGAAGCTTTGGCCATACTCAGATCGAAGTTGAGCGAATACAACGTAAGTATGGATACAGTAACATAATGTATGTAATCTATGCAACCGTATACGCATCATCATAAAGTTCTCCCATATAATTTTCAGATAGCCGGACTGGACACCAATATAGAATTCATCAAGGATTTATGTTCTCATCCTAGTTTTCGACAAGGCGAAGTACACACAGGATTCATAAAGGAACATCACCAAAAACTGTTTCCCAAGTTACGTGTTCCACACTCGGTCGCGATACAAGCGGTTCTCGCTTCGATATTCTACGAAGACCTTCTGTCGTTGCAATCTTCGTTTGCTACTACCGACCCTTCCAGCCCTTTTGCTACAGAAATTGGATCTAGATTAAATCATACTCTAACGAAAGCTTTTCGATTTAATGTTTGCAACAGCGATATCGATATCGAAGTAAAATATATCGAGCCCGAAGTTTATTCTGTCAGAATAGATAAAATCGGTCCGTGGAGAAGGGTAACAGGCACATTAAAAAAGAAAGACAGCTCAACATTAGAATTGTGTACTGAAATCGATGGGCAAATCACCAGAGCGTCGGTGATCATGATTCATAACAAGATACATTTATTTACGAAAGTTAGTATACTTTCTTTGTTAATATAACACTTTAAAGTGTCCAGTTTCGTTAATCTCTGGGTATTTGTAGGATCGAGAGTGGCAATTTGTTGAACCCTCTATGAAATTTCGTTCCAATATTACAAACAACGATTTCGAGGTAGATCCATGCAAAGCGCTAAGTCCTATGCCTGGTCTAGTAGAAAAACTATTCGTTGCAAAAGGAAGCTCTGTAAAAGCCGGCGATGCTTTGCTCGTTATTACTGCCATGAAGATGGAGGTGGGTTTTTTCATCTTTTGCAAATATTATTAATGAGTAGACTCGTTTCTAGGATTGCAAGGGTGCGGGATGCGTCTTCTGATTTCTCGATAATGCAAAGATGGGGTTTTTCAATAGTCAAAAGTGCTAGATAAAAAATAATTTAGGTAATTTGCAGCTTCATGCTTACAAATCATGCAAATTATGCTGTCGAATAATGCAAATTGCGCCTCGTAAACGTAAAAGTAAGACTTTTGAGGGCGATTGCGGCCTAAAAAAACGCCATCGCATGCATTATCGAGAAATGAGAAGAGTCTACCTTGTTAAATCATTATCCAATTGTTAATTGAAAATTTATTTGATTTGTCCACAGCATATCATTAGAGCGACAATGAACGGAACAGTTGAAGATATTTTGTGTTCGATAGGCGATAACGTGGCAAAGAATAAGATTCTTGTTAAATTAACTAAATCATCTGCATCTTGAAATACAAAAATCAAACATGTTAAAATTGTTTATTCTTCGTTATCATCCGCTTCTCCCAGTTGCAACTAAAATATATAACTTCTATCCTACCATGCGAGTCATTGTATTCGAATGAAATCTAAATTTATAAGCGTTGCGTACCCACCAATAGAAATTTAAATAGACTCGGTCGGCGGTCGTCCATTGGCTTTTTCGAACATTTCGAACGTATCCGAAGCACCCGAGGTAGCGCTAGCACAGCGCGCGAACCGTATAAATTCGTTTCAGCGTAGCGCTCGACGAAGGCACATTTTACGAAGTTACTATTTTTGTTATTTTTTTTGTTTAGTAAACGGGTATTAAAACTGTTTAGGAAAGTAGTTTTAGGATATATCGATAAAAGATGAGCAGTTTTCGTTCTCCTATGCGATGTATTTCTCCAAATGCAAGGTAAGCTAGCTAACTCAAAAGATTTGGTTTCAAGAAAGGTTAGAGTGTCGACTTGTCGAATTTGAAACAATTACTAAATAATAATACGCTTTTAGAGTTTTAACCGCTAAACCTCAAGTAGAGCAGACACTCGATGTCAGACAAGCTCAAAATAAAGCCAGAAACAGCATCACGTGGTTTTTCGTCAACAGCTCTTTGCTTGGAATTATCGTATTTGACATGTAAGATACTGAAACGGTTAAAGTATTTGGAATGAACCAACGATCAACATGATCAAGACTGCGGATCTTGATGCAAAATAAAAACGTTCTGCATTGATAGTGGCCAGCAGGAATAACATTAAACCTGATTTCATCCCTTAACAACTTTGATGCATTAAAAACAACATCACAATACTTTTAAATTTTCCTAATCTTTTACTGTTTTATGCTTCACCCAACAAATTTTTTCATAAATGCATAAAGATCCGCAGTCTAATAATCAGCATTAAAGATCAAAGCTTATACTATTTTCTCAATTGTTTTGCAGATTGTACGGAGGCGCCGCATATAAACCATTTTGTTGGGTCGAATGGTGTCTAGCCTCTATATTCGCATTGAATGCTCTTTATCACATAGTACGATACACTTGGGCAACTTTCACTTTAAAGCCAGTTATCCTAAGTCCTAGACAAAGACGATTGTTAGGAGTATCAGAGGACGATCCTATTTTCAAAAATGAAATTCCCTCGCCTCAAAAGTCATCGGAGCCGATATTCCCTTTGAATTTGTCTTGCATTAGTCTCAACAGACGTTTGACGTCTCTGGGTTCTCCAGGATTGAACGAATCCAGTACGAAACGTATTTGTTTTTTTGGTATTCTAATTTTGAATGTATAAATACATATATTGTATTTAGTAACATTTTCTTTTTTCCTTTCCTCAAGAGAATTTTACATCAACCAGTCCGTTTTGCAAGTATGGCAGTCCATCGTCTCAGAAATCCACGTCAAGCCCCAATGGCTCGTTCAATAAATCTCTTAATACTTCGACGAATGGGAATTTAACTGGCGAGGATTTAATTCAAAGCGAGAAAGAACTACAAAATTATTTGGAAGAAACTCGACAAAGGAAGCACATACTGTCCACCGATATCGATCAACCCTCCAACTTGCTTAGCTCGTTTTGGTCGCATCCTGCAATTAGAAGTCCAGGGGAGGTTTCGCCGTTATTGAGAAGATGCGCGTATCAGTTAGCGCCCATTATTGGTAATGTTGTAGAGTAACATATTTGTAAGATAGTCAAGCTTGAACCATGTTATCGATACGCATATGTATTCCATCTTTGTAGATAAGTCGAAGTCTGCTAGCCCTGGCACAGAAGAAGGACATTCACCCAGAGGTATGCTCGGAGTATCAGATGTTTGGAGAAAATATAGAATCGATCCTAACAAAGTGAACGAGTGGACGGCTAATCTACGCATGGTAAGTCAAACTAATGATTAGACTCCGGATTTTATGCATTTATAACAAAAATGAACAAGTGCAATTTAAAACAGTCAAAATATTAAAATATATTATTTTATTAATAAATAAATTTATTATAGTATTAATATATTATTATCATCACATTATAAAATTATTAAAGAAGAATACGCACAAACTTTTTATTTTGCATGGACATCCAGAGTCTACTAATTTTATTCAAAGTAAATGCTTTGAGTGCTACGTGCTGAGCACGAGTTAATCATGAAACCGTTCTGTACTCTGTATTTTAGTGGATCAGTAAGACGGTTGTCGAACGTGTAGCTATGGAAATTGATAACGTTTGCTCCGCTCTAGTTCGTCACGGATTGAGCGATTCCCAACCAGGACACGTGGGATTGGATAGACTGCGAAAACTTGCTCAAGCACCGTTTTTAGTTACCGCAATTCCCACATTACCGACTTTAGTACCTTTTTTGGAGCTTTCCAATAATCAGGAATATTTAATAAATAGGATCAAAATACTCGCGAAAGGAGGCTCTATGAGCGAATTCAAATGGAACGGCGGCGGTTGTCACGGTGGCAAAGAATGGGATTCTAGCCTACCGACAGATTCGGCGGTAATTTACCAAGTCTCGTGTGCCGTCAATTGTGTAGAATGTAGGAAATGTACTTAGAATGACCTGTTTAATGCGCACATCTGAAACTTGTGCAGATAATCATGCATTTGGTGTCTACATACATGGACACACAATTGGAAGCGCCATTAGATCAACCCGACGCACGACCCTTTACCTCCAGGTACATGGCTAGATCTGGAATGTCGTTACCACGTAGCAAAGGACCCATTATAGTGTGCCAATCCATAAACCCACCTTATTACAGTTTAACGCACAGCGGTGATTCGTTGCCCAACGACTATGAAGAAATACAGCGGGTGAATATATTTATTAAATTTCGGATCGGGGCAGTTGGCATTCACGATCGACATTTAAAAACTTAATCGTCTTTTTTCATTCGTTTCCAGGGTAGAAACAACTTATTTCATATATTACTGTTGTTCCTATATATCGTTAAGACAAGAGATAACGGCATGTTGGGTCGTGTAAATTTAGGTACTTCAGGTATAAATGTCTTGTGGGTGATCGACGGATAAACGTCTGCGCAGTCATGGAGATTTAAGGACATAAACAATGAAACGTATGCTAAAAAACCTAATAAAATATGAATCGAACAAATCGCATTTCATCGAGACCGTTCCATCTTTTCATCTGACAGTGAATAACTAACTTATACTATCGTCGAATTCGTACAGAGAAGCGTGATATGAAATACTTTTTTACCACTACAAATGCTTTATTCACAGTATTTACGTTTATGTACAAATAAATCACAAAATACGATCCATGTTTAATGAACGTAAACTTTCAATTATTCGACATGTTGCAGTAAAAGGGTACTACCGACAGTTGCAACGGTTTCTCTACCATCCTCGATCGTGGTTTTTTGCCAATTCGTCAATATACCTACTTGGTATTGCATAGTTAGATGTATGCCCATAAATAAGATAAGAATAACAATAACAATAGAACAAAAGAACGTTCGGAAACTGTAAGGTTTTTGAAGAATGGAACGAATCGATCGAATAAATGCGTACGAAAGATATCGTATACTAGGTATATTGGATAGCGAATACGTTTGCATCTATCGATCGAAATTTTTCAACACGTTATTACAGGGAGTACATTCGTTTTTCCGGCGTTATTATCGACGCAATAAATTTTGTATACAATTTTATATCGCGTTTTTATTGTAATCTAACGACCGAAAGTCATATTTCGTAAAAAATTATGTTACACTCGTCGTGTAATTTATGATACAATCTTTGGATAATGGTTCTTCTTAAAAATCAATCGGTATGTACATCAAAGTTTAGCGTCATAATAAAATAAAATGAACTATTCAACTGAAAAAACAACAACGTATTGCTTCGCTAGCGAATGTCCAACCTTTCCGAGAGATGTTTGTGCGCGCAACGCTTCCATCGAAAGTTAACTAAGTCTAGAGGAAAAAAAACATAAAGTAAAAAGAAGATGCATTCTCAGAAGAGAATTTCTACAACGAATTGCTGTTATAGCAATAAGCATACGTATATACACGTATGTGGATGTGTGTGTACTCGTATTTCTTTAACTGTTTTACGTTACTTACGTATTCAAACACGTAACACGTATTCCTATGCAACGTGAATTGTTTTAGCCGGAAACTAAATGAACCATTCAAAATGAAGAACGGTTCAGAAATAATGAGAATATGTTTAAAAATAGCATATTTGATGTGAATAATAAATCTTGTATTCGTCGAAAACAAGAGAAAGCGCAGTTCCTATCCTCCCTCATTGTTTGTTACACTTTCGAGACTGTGTCATTTCATATCCCCACATATTGTACGGCTTTCGTAATTTGTTTCGATATAAACAGAGATATACAACGTATAGTACAAAATTAAAAAGATTATCTCAGATGGTTCGCAATTTCGATACTTGTTTCACCCTCTCTGTTCCTTTTTTTTAATTTATTGATATATATATCTGTCCCTCCCTACTTCCCCTTCTTAATTACCACGGAGGAGACGTGTTCGACGTTATAAAAAAACTCGCGAATGATCAACGATCAAAGAGAGAAAGAGAGAAGAAATCGACTGGTGTGGCCGATCCATCTACCACTAGGCTTCAGCCTTGTCCGATGTATGTAGATGTAGATGGATAGGCGACAATTATTTTAAAAAAACGCCGATAAACTTTTGCAGCTTAAGTGGTCGTAAACAATTTGGTTCCTTCCGGTAATATAACTTCTTCGCTGATATCGGCGACTGTGACGGTTAAAGGAAAGATCAGAGGCATTATTATTTCTTGATGCTGCCCGACGTGTTGAGCAGCAACGGCATCTGGTTGTCTAGTGATCGTAATAGTTTTAATGTTCTGCGCTTTCAATAGTTGCGTCTGTCCAAGAGTGGTTTGCTGATGCAATATTCTTTGCTGATTCTGGGAAGATTGTACTTGCGTCAACGTTTGGCCACGATTCTGATTTTGAACAAAATTTTGTTTACATCTCTTACTATGGGCGTAGCGACTTCCGTTGTTATTGAAACGGCGATCGCAAGTCGGGCAAGCGTACGGCCTTTGACCCGTGTGAATGAAAACGTGCTCCTTCAGGGATTTCAGGCGACGGAAGTTTTTCGGACAGTACTTGCAGTGATACTTAGCCTCGCCGGTGTGCGATGTCAAATGATTGGCGAGCGTGTCGGCTCTAGCGAAAGCACGCGAACAGTACTGACAAATGTACGGCCGTTCTTGGGTGTGCGTTCGCATGTGCATCTTTAGATAGGCGTTTGTAGTGAACGGTCGAGAACAGACTTCGCAAACGTACGGTTTAATGCCGTTGTGAGCCCTGAGATGCGCGATCAACGTCGTCGATTGGGTGAAACTTTTCGAGCAAATCTCGCAAAGAAATCTTTTCGAGCTATCAGTTTCTTTGTTCTTCTTAAATGTTCGATCGTGTTTCGACAAATGATTGGTCAGTTGTTCTTCTTTGATGAAACGTTTCGTACAGCGCGTACACTTGTACGGTTTGATCATGTTGTGCTTGGCCACGTGTATCTTCAAATGTTCTCTTCTGTAGAACTTTTTCGGGCATATGTCGCAAAGGTACTTCTTCCCTTCGTGGACCTGAATGTGACGCAGTAGCCCTTTCCTAGAGGTGTACTGTTTGTTGCATTCGGTACACTCCAATCCCACTATATCGGTCCTTCTTTTCCTACCGATCTTCTCTCCTGGCTTCTTCTCTTCTGGCCGCGGCTCGATATCCCTCAGATCCTCCTCGGTGAGAATGCCTTCTGTCACGTGTTTCGATCTATGCTCTCGCAATATCTCATTATTTTCGAAACTGTCCCCGCAGATGTTGCATTTTCTCACCTGGTCAGGGTTCTTTTCCGAGCACTTGTCGTAGTGAGCTTTCAACTTGTCTTTACGATAGAATTTCACGTTGCAAATGTCGCATTCGAAGTTCGGTTCCTCGTGCAAAAGTTGATGGCGCAGTAACGATTTCTTCGTGCTGTATCGTTTCTTGCACTTTACGCATTCGTGATTGTCCATCGGCCAATCCAACCCGCTTTCGAAATCTGAATCGTAGTCATCGTCCTTGTTGACCTCGCTTGATTCAACCGCGTCGTTCGCGCAGCTCCTCTGTCGTTCTCTCTTGTCGCCAAAGGTGCCCTGCCTTTGTCTTTGTCTTTCTCTATCCCTCTCCCTTTCTCGATCCTTCTCTTTTTCTCTCTCCCTGTCTCTCTCCAACTTGACAGTTTTCTCCTCCTTCACGTGTTGTTCCATGTGTTTCGCTAGCGACTGTTTCGAGCTACACTTTTTGTTACAGGTCGTGCATTCCAGCTCCTTTTTCGAGCAATTGTGTTTCTTCGGTGACAAAATCTCACGCTTGTTCCTTCCGTAATTTCCGTCTGTGGATTTACGCTCGGCTATCTTCTCCTCCCGTTCATCCTCGTCCTCGTAATCTTCCAGGCCGTCTTCCGTCTTAATTTTATCAATTATTTTCTGAGCTGCTCTTGCAGCCACTCGTTTAATCCGTTTGTTTGGATCGTACTCCTGTCCTCGTACAAAAGTTTTGTGATTCGTAGCTATAAGATGATTTCGTAAAGTCAGTTCATTACCGAACGTTTTATTGCATTCTGTACATTTGTAATTTTTAACACGCTCGTGTTGCTCCATATGCCTTTGCAACAAATCCATTCTCGTGTATCGCTGACGGCATACCTTACAACTGAACTCGACCTCCGAATGCATCTCCGTGTTTCTAAACAAAACAACATCATTGTCAGCATTTACGATTACTGAACGTGCAGTATACGAGTATACAAGTGCAGTATGACAAATTTTACATGCTACCTACCTTGCGCTTCTCTTCAACACGTTCTCCGACAATTGTGTCTGGACTTCTCCTTCTCCTTCTCGTTCCCCCTCCTTTTCTTTTCGCCTTCTTCCTTCGTGAGGTCTTTGTACCTGTTCTTCTTCTTTCCGCTTCTCCCCGACAACCCGGCAGCCATCTTCATCCCTATCAAGCGGAAACTCCGTACCCGTTTCCAGATCTTGTTCGGACAATACACCTTCAACGACATGTTTTGCCCGATGGTTTCTCAGCTTCTCCAACGAGTCGAACTCTTCTTCGCACACACTACATCTGAGAACAGCATGCGAAATCGAGTGTTTCCGCAAACCTCGTCTAGTAGAGAATTTTTCTAGACACTTGTCACACGCGAAAGACGATTCTACGTGTGCTTCGCGTTTCTTTCGTTCCCCATTTTCGTTTCGATTACAGATCCTTTCTTTACCCTCGCTGCTCGTCTCTTTCTCTTTCCGTTTCGCTTTCTCCTCATGTCCGGTTCCCTCGGACTCCTCCTTTTCTTCGTCTGCGGCTTCTTCCACCTCTTCCTGTTGCTCTTCCTCTGTCTGCTCTACCATTGGTTCCTCTTTCTCCGATTTTGTTACAGCCACGCCTTCTCTTTTCCTGACTCTTTTTCGGTACTCCGAATTCATGTTATCTTTATCCGTAAAATCCTCGAAATCCAAACTGTGCTCGTCTTCGTGAAATGAAATTTCTAACGGTAACGACTCCTCTTTTGCCTCTTCTTTCTCTTTCTCGTGCTTCTTCAAATGTTTGCTGAACGATATTATATATATATATTGTTTACCGCAGTAGGGGCATTTGTTTGATCTTTTACCAGATGGAGGTGATTTCGTGAGATTATTGCATCTTTCGGCATCTTTCTCTGGTTTTTCCACAGATTTTCGCAACGACAATACCTCTCGGACTTCCTCGTGAGAATGCATATGCTCCCGCAAAACGTTTTTCGATAAAAACTCTTTGTCGCAAAGGTAACACATGAAAAAGATTCTTTCCGATTTATCGGAGTCCTCGGCTTTCTTCAGTCGCGAACTTAGATTTAAGTTTTCAAAATAATTCTCCTCGTCGGAATCTCGCATAGGGTTGATGCTACTTTGAACTAACTTACGTTTGCTTCTTCTCGTCTCGCTTTGACACTGAGAATCTTCTTCCAGCTTTGCATTTGTTCTCGAACCCTCTTCATCGGGCTGCTCGATTTCGCTCGGATCTTCATCTTCTCTGCCTTCTCTATGAGTCACATCAGCTGCTTTCACCAACATATTTACATACTGTACACAATCGTCGCGCGAAAACGATTCTTCCGATATCAACTGCTGCTCTTCTCGTTCTTCCACTTGTTCCCCTGTTCCTTCCTTTCGTTGACTATCGTTTTCCAGTATGCAGTCTCGTTGCAATATGTAATCGTGCTCTACCGTCGATATATTCTCGTGTTTTAGGATTATTTCGTCCTTGGTTACAATGTCCACAGCCTTACCATTATCTTCCTCTCTGTTAGAACACTCATCCAGCATCTGTTCTGACACGATCCCTTCTTCCATCACCGTACTATCGTGCTGTTCTAAACGCGAAAAGACTTTTAATAGAATGTAAATGTAAAGCTTTTTTAATTCTATAAAGGAAAACCTTTTATCTACCAGTTATCGTCTGTTCCTGTTCAGCCAACTTCCCCACTTGCAACAAAGCCAACTGATCCTTCAAAAGGGATGACTTTTCATCTCCGGACATTGTCTCCAATGTTTCTACCGTGTTTTGATAATGATTCTCTATGTGCATCCGTTCTATGTCCTCGTTTCTTTCTCCTACCTCCAGGTGTACTTCGACTTCGTTAAAAAATAATTCCTCCTTCATGTTCATCGTGACAAACTTCTCCCTTAGAACCGTGTCAGCTTGTTCCACCTGTAGCTTGAATTCGTACGCGGATTCAAGTTTATCCGCGCATATGCAACATACCCGCGTTGGCAATCCATCGCCGGGTAACATCTAAAACAATCGAACAACACCGTTAATCAAGCTTCTATTTACATATGTAGTTAATCGTTCGATAATATCGTTGAATTCCTTTACTGTGTTTGCAAAAGTTTGGATAACAGAAAAAAATCTCGCGCGATCAACTACCAAACGTACAAGTGTAGATCTGTCTAGTAATGTAACGTAGAACATGCTATTAATCAAAGGCACTTTCATCTTTCTAGTTAGACGAGTGTACATTCGATCTTGCTACGTTTTCTATAAAATGTAACCTCTAAATGGCAGGTCTAACCTTAACGTTTGTAAAACTCATCGCTTTCGCCGATAGAGAAGAAACCTCGTTCTCTAGAAACAAGTCCCGCATCACTAGATTACCCAGAAGACAAACACGACATATTTCCACCGTCGACACGATGCTTTCCTCCTCATTTTGCGCCGAATCGGACGTATTTATTCCTACGGCGTCCATATTTTGTTTGGTGGACTAGGTAACCCGTGTCTGTATCTGCACTCGCTTCACTGCTTCCCACAGTCCACCACAGTCCACAGTCCGCAGCTCGTAGTCTGCAGACCACAGTTTCAAACTTTTCGTTCCCTCCAGACTGATATACAGTATGTACCTAATGTTTGTATGTACCAACTGCCAACTATCAACCACAGACCTAAAGGACTGTGCATGATCCTGCGGGGGTGAGCGTGAGCCCTACAGTCACTCTCCTCGGTCAGCCTTGTAATAATTCATACTGCAACAATCTGCCAAACGTAATGTCACACACTGTTCTTACTAATTAATCATCTATTGTCGAACTCGTTTTCTATAACGCTCTTAAATACCTTCACCGATAATATTATTGCTAGCGTGTAAATTCAACACTTCTCTTTCGTTTTATACGATTTTATCTCGTTTGTACTTGTATGTATTTATATTTAGATACGTGTGTGTATGAGTAAGTTGGAGTAAGTACACGCTCTGTGGTCAGTCTATGATCGTCATATATGGCTCACAATCTCATATACATTTCACTTCACGCCACTCTACGGTCCCTTTCCATCGTTACCTGAAAGTTCAAGTCACGTCTCGAATCATTTCACGGCGAATTGATAGCGTATAAGTATATAAGGCAGAATTTTTGCCAGCAGAATGCCATACATCTGCCATCTGCGCAACAATAAGTATCGGCAGGGTCTGCTGTCCAAAATTGAGCAGATTCCGAGCATCCTCTGCTTTGAGCAGCATTCCGACAGCATAATGCTCGCCATTTGCTGGTATCATACGATTACAGGTTGTGCTCGATATCTGCTCGAAGCCGGCCTGACTGACTGGGTAAATATATTATCAAAAAAGGAATTCTATCACTGTTGTATTACTCAGAGTAAATTGTATAGGGATTCTGTCGTAAAACTTGTATGAACCCGCTACGTATATGTATTGCATTATTTATAATCTTGTGTAACCCTAATCATCTGCTGATGAAACTCAAAGCAGGGTCACCAGACAAAATTTTAAATTATGTCGGTGTGTGCTTCGTTCGAAACCTGGAATAAGGTTTTTCATTTCAAAGTGAATAATCAATTTTCGAGGCGAGCGACAATTTTGAATTATCTTGTGACGTGACTTGTGGGCATCAGATACTCCGTTATCTTGGAACACTTCGTCCTATATAAATATATACATATTCACATATTCTATACCTATGCCGGGTCTATAAGTACATATATGGTCTAAGGCTGAAATATTGACCACAGACTTTGTCTGTGATGAGAATAGAGATATGAGCATCTCCTCAGTGGTCTTCTGCACCGACGAGATGCCGTCGGTGGCCTTCTGTTTCTTACTCCGGCCACAATATATCGTAGAGGGCGTAAGAAAACGGCAAAAGTTTTAGGAATCATGAATCTTTAATAGTATCTTGTCGGTGGCAGTAGTACAGCGCATCACTATTACTGTCCATCGGATCGTTTTCTTCCTACTCGTTGGAACTGTCGTGCTGAACTACTCTTAGTCAAATATATAAATTTTGACAAACAGTTTCGATCAACATTGAAAAATACAATTTTGCACAATTTGTATTACATGTTGAACATTTACGTATCCATCTAAAGGCACGACACGTTTAATCATTTATGAAGAATCAAGAATTTCTATCACATAGTATCGGTAAGTTGTCTATAAATAGAAAACTTTTCGGGAATATGAATGACGAGATTATATTGCGTTACATTATCAACGTATTCGTAATATCCATAATTTAAGTTCGAATACTGAAATGTATATAGTTTTCTGGTGAATGTTTCGAATGGTGTTTTATTTACCTTGTGATTCAACTACTTCGATCGAATGTGAGAATTATCTTTATGTGTTGTGCGATTGTTTCGCGATTGTTTCGCGATTTCAACGAAATTAGTTCAGCTGTATACGTACACAATAGGTGAATTAGTATACACATATATATACATATACGAAGAGAGTAATAAAAACACGTAATTTCGCATTGTGTGCGGTGTACATGTATAGTATCGGTTTACACGACGCGTTAAATCTCAAGCTGCCGCGTTACGGGGGTTTGCTCAAAAAAATGTTGGAGTCAATGAGAGTGAAAGGGACGAAAAGAAAAAGCATGCCTGAAATAGAAACCAACAGGGAAGGACTTTGTACGGATATCTTTCAGTTGGGAGGGATTATAAGTATTTTTAGCTGACAGAGTAGGCATGCAATAAGATGTTACAGTCTCTAAAATCATCTCGAGCCGATGCCCTTTAAGTATAAGTTTGGTTTATATGTATTTTCTCGAGATATAACTTATTATTTTTATTTTGTTAGCGTTATGGAGAACGAACAACAATATTATGAATTACGAAGCGGAAGGAGATCTCGTTCTGAAGTTCCCTTGCTTCCAAGCCTTGCCTTAGCGGAATCAGAGATCCTGGATCGCCATTACAATTTGAGAAGTCGAAGCAGAGACAGATCCGGTACGCCTGGAGAAAGTATAAATGGCAAAAGGTCTGCATTCAGAACTTTGTAAGCACAAAATATATTGAACGTGATTTTAATTTTAAAACTACAACTATTTTTGCTAATTAGATCCAGTACTGGTAGCAAGATGCACGATCAAAGCATGGAAACGATAACTGAAAGAAAGGAAGAAATTATGAACTTGGACGCATTCAATAATCATAGTAAAAGGCCAGAATGGCCGAATGGTCAGAACGAGAAGAAAGACAGCTCGTATGATGAACAATATGAGAAGAAAAGCAAAGATATTACTGCGCACACGATGGTAACTAGCGATTATTCTTCGGAGGAGGGTGAAAAAGAAGATTTATCTGACAGATATGAAACAATCTCCCTGAATTCTTTGGTAAGTACAGTATATATGTAAATCAAATTGTTCTAAGATGTATTTCAGAGTTATCGATACCTTTCTTGCTCAACACAGAATGTCAGTGAGCACAGAAAGTCCAAAATCGATTACACAAAGACATATGTAGTGGAACAACACTTCTGCAACAAACAAACGATCTATACCGATTCTAGAGGATTAACGAATGCTCGTTCAAGGTATGAAGAAAAAAGATATTGACAAATTATGCGGACTATTGCTTTTGTAGAAAAGTACAACTTGCTCCTTTCTGTTTGTCCTAGACAATTACTGGTTTCCGATTCGCCGTTACGGCGCGTCGACCCTTACAAGTTGAATTTCACAGCCCCTATTGACTCAAATACAAAATTGGAGAAAGCGGTAACAATGTCGAGCAGATCGAATGAACAATGGACAATAATGAAACGTTTCATACAATTTACATCGATCGTTACTTTGTGGTTCAACAGGTTCTTTGAGTTTATAAAGCTCAAGACAGTCAGAAGAAGACACTATCACGATTCTTACGAATACTCGAGACACGGTATTGTTGAATCAGTAATTCCAGCAAATTATATAATACAGAAAATCGATTGATATAATTGTGAATTTCTTTCGATTACAGAATCTAAATTGTACAAAGCGTGGCAATACGTTGACCGTTGTCTGCAGTATGTTTATGTCTTTATGGTTAAAGCATTTTTCTTCGATTCGTGGCTACTGAGCAGAGTTTCGAATATTCGAAAATGGATGCAGCAAAGAAGTCCTAAGGTCCTTTGGGTCACTCTACTACCATTGCTTATTCTAATGGGTAATTGCTGACAAATGTCAAATCACTTTAATTTAACAGATTTACCGCGAAAGAGATTCGTTACGACCGTATCAAGATTTTCTTAAATGTTCACCGGCAACGTAAAATGAAATAAACTGAAGGAATTGACGTGGCGTCCTCGAGCAGATCGATAAAATATCAGCTATTCTGGCGTTTCTTTTCTTTTTGTTTCAGTCGTTTACATCGTGAAAAAACAGAACGTTATCAGTCTGGATTTGCTGCACGATATTCCCTATGATATCACCGAGACGTGCAGTCGCATCTATTACGACTTTGTTAATATAACATCTTTCGAAAGTGATTTTCTCGTCGGATATTTAATGAAACTAAAAAATTTCCCAGCATATATTCTACCCAGTGTGAACGTGTCTTTGCCCGAGATGCCGAACATTGGTTGGAATTTAGACTGGTGATTGTGATCGCGATATAGACTCTTTCTCCGTGAGATTTTTCACGGTAAACTTTCGGTTAAGCACTACGCTAGGACAGTCCTTTTATCATCCTGTTTCAAACTTGTATTTCGTCGTAATCTCGGATGTTTTATTTTCCGCAATGCTTACTAACATTTTGCTTTCTTTGATACATAGGCATTTGTATGTATACGTTGGAAGTGTCACAGTGGCAGAATTTTTTATTCTTGTTGCCTGTTTTATTAATCGATCGTTTCATTTACTATATATAATGAATTCGCGTGTCTGCATTTACTAACGTAGAATTATGAATACTATTGTAGCGTGCGTGGTGACGTACTGTCGCGTTACGTATGTTGCGAGAATGATAAAGAGCATTCGCAACAGCTATTTGAGCAGCTATTCTCACATCATTTCGAAAAGCATTTTTACTTATACCGAATACGAATATGAATACGAGTGACTGTTCCATCAACTGTAAGAACAAAGTCGCGAACGATGTTAAAAAGTGTGTTCGTACGTTGTTGAACGCATTCGTTGGCTAAAATTGTTTCTATTCTATTCATATGTTACTTTTTACAATATCTCCGCGTCACGCGTGTAACACTACATTTGATTTGATTCGAGTATTTAAACAAATCTGGGTTAGGCAAATAGATAAGTTAAAAGACGGGAGAAGGATAGAGGGAGTAGGATTGCTTGACTGGCGATGTAAAATTGGAGTATTCGCGCTTCACGGGGAATGTGGACACGATCGATATCTTGATGTCATCGGAGTGGTGAGTCCCCTTCGTCTATCCTTCTCGCGATACCTGTATCGAATATGGAAATCAACAAAGTTTTAACAAAAGTTGCATTTGATTTTTTCAGGTAGTTGGTGTTTACTGTACATTTCGACGTCGTTACTTTCTATCGACGCTATCATTGGACAACTTCGAGGCGAGCACCGGACAATGACGGAACTCTTTCTGGCCGATAAAGAATCATCTTTTAAAGCAGAACGTTGTGGAGATGGAGAAGACTTCAAGACAATCGTCGAAAAGTTGCACAGTAGAATCAGTCGATTAGAGGATCAAACTATGAAACAAGCGGTAAGAATGTCGGTTGTTTACAATAAATATTCGTTCATTTAAGCATCCAATCGAATTGAAATTCCGTTTTGTTATTATTACGCGTGCCGTCGATGCAAAATCGTTTTTTAAATATGAACGAAACGATCGAGAAATTGAGGGAGAACGATTTCGTTTGGTCGAGGCTCGATGTAAGTACCAGGAACGTACGCAAGTATGGTTCGGAGAGATTCTATTTGATTCAAAGCGATATAATAACATAAGATAGATTACGTTTATCGTTGGAGAAAAGTATGGAATATCGTGATATAGTCGATACGTATGACGAGGAAATTAGAGTAATGAAAGTACAGTTTAACGCTTTGAAGAAATTGTATTCAGAATTAAAGTTATGTTGTAATACTCGTTTCGATCAGATCAGTGAGAATGATTTGGAGAAACTCGTCGAAATAATCTTGGCCGAGTATTTTGGAGTATCAGTGTCGAAAAAAGATTTGTTGAAAGCAGTTCAAAGTGCGATACTTGCGGCCGAAGGACATGAATCGGGCGTGGGTGCGAATAGGAATATGAATATGAATGTGGATACCAGTGCCTGTACCGATACGGATACGAATACTGGTGAGTTAGTTTTTCTTTGGTTTGTTTGCTTTTTAAAATATTATCGATTACACGGTAACACCATAAAGAGAAATTAACATATTTACAGGGAGGGTAGAATCTTCATGTGTCGCGAACGATGAACGAGTTCGCAAAATAGTCAGAGATGCCTTGCGGATATACGACGCGGATAAAACGGGCCGCCCAGATTACGCATTGGAATCGGCAGGTATAGGATAAGTTTCTAATGTTATTTTTTTTATAGAAGAGTTATTTCACGAATGGAGGTGGGTTGTGTGACCTATTTTATGGAAAAAGGAGACACAACCACACGTGAACACAACTCTACTCTTAATGAGGAAGAGTAGTTAGTCTAATGTTATTAGACAGCGGATTTTATGCATTTATGACAAAAATGTAGGTAGTAGGTGTAATTTCAAACAGTAAAAACAAAGTAGAAGAATCATTAGAATCTATTAAAGATATTAAGACAGAAAATAAATCTATATTTCATTCCAGTTTGTTACAATTCGAGTAGAAAATTTTTATTTTGTATAAAGATCCGCTGTCTAGTTATTATTATTGTTATTGTGTTGCTATCTCGAGAATTACCGTCATTGCGTTTCGTAGGAGGTCAAATTATTAGCACGCGTTGTACAGAAAGATACGATATAAACACGAGAGCTTTCAAATTGCTGGTGTTTACGTTTTATTATGAAAATAACAATCCTCGAACGGTAATACAAGGAAATCCAATTCAACCTGGTGCTTGCTGGGCATTTCAAGGATTTCCAGGATATTTATTAATTAAATTACGTAGTTTCATTTACGTTACTGGATTTACGGTCGAGCACGCGCCTAAATTAATATTACCGAATGGAGAGATGGAAAGTGCTCCGAAAAAGTTCAACGTTTGGGTAAGTGATTACGCTTAATCTTAATCGATAACGACGCGCATTCGTTAAACTCGTTGTTCGTACAGGGGTTTGTCGATGAAAACGATCCCATTCCGGTGATGTTTGGAGACTACGAATTTGCTGCCACCGATGACAATTTACAATATTTTCCCGTTCAAGTAAGGTCGCTTCAATATCGTAAGATTCCCCGGTTTCGAAAGTTGTTTAAACGTTTACTATTTTTATTCTTAGAACACAACCATCAACACTCCGTACAAGTTTGTGGAATTAAGAGTGAATAGCAATCACGGACATCTCGAATACACGTGTTTGTATAGATTTCGCGTTCATGGGAGACCAGTATGAATTGGTGTAGATCGATTGTGCAAGAGTACAGTACATTATAATTGAGATTCATGATGCGGTGGCAACAGCGGCAGCAGCAGCAGCAATAACAATAACAACAGTAGCAACGAGCATGACTATTTTCTACGCGAAACTCGCGTCTCGATCGAGAAGAAACTCTTATGTCTGGATACGTGCCTTCAATTATCATCGTTGATGAAACGACTGACGTCGTCGTAGTCGTAAGAGACCAATCTTGAAACGCGCTCTGTATGGTGCGAAAACGAACAAGATGAACACGAGTTACCAATTTCGTCACCAGTAGATTATAGAACGCCTAGTGTCGAGTGTCGAGTGTCGAGTGTCGAGTGTCGAGAGCACCGAGTCGGAATTGGAATCGATCGCTTCAACAACTAACTCCACTTTTTTCTGGTCATTTGCGTGCTTATTCGTGATCTTTTTCTCTAATTTTGATAATAAAGCACAAGAAATATGATAAGCGGTCTTAGGTATATTAGGTATATTAGAATAGAAACAAAGCGAATCGCGCGCTACAAATTTCTACGGAAAGTAAGCGCTGTGTTCCAAATATTATCCAAAGCTGAGTATCTCTACAGTTGTAAAGTTAATGCGACAGTACAAATTATAAGAAGGGAAATGAAAAATCTGATCGTTATTTAACAATTGCGCTTGGAGTGTTTTTTTTTTCTACGATCATCGAATATGTGATACATAATGTCTCTTTTTTTTTCTTTTTTATATGTTTTGTTATCCTAGAATTTTAATACATTTTGTTCGTAATATATGTGATTCATGCCGTATAAACATACGAGAATACACATGTGTATGTACACATTATTGGTATGTGCGAAGAATTAAAGAACACTATTTTGCAATGATGCATCTTGGAATTTTACACCTGCCCACCAAAGACGTATCGTTTTAATGGCGTGGTCGTATTTCTCCTTTTCCCCATTTTATGCATTTATAACAAAAAAGAGTAGGTGTAATTTAGAATTGTAAACAAATTAGAAGAATGTAAATATACTTTTACTAGCTGCTCGCGGCCCTCCGGGCGGGTTGCACCCAATCACTGACGGTACATCTGACGGTATACCTTGTTATAGCAGACAAAAAACGCGTACGGATCAGCTCCGAACCGGCCGATTATTTACATTCACCGCGCTCCGACAACTTCAACCCCGACAGATGGACAACGTGCGACAGACCTACCGAATCAGATCGATGCGATCATACATACCGGGTGTTTATTTGAAACTTTCCAGCCGAACATCTCGAAAAGTATGAAAGATATTAAAAAAGTGTAAAACATGTGTCTAAGGATTTCGAAGGGGAAAGAGTGGAGCAGTATCAGTTTTTTATTTGGGTGTCGTTTTCAAGGTTATTTGAAGGTCAACTTTGTTTTTTCAAATGGAAACCTATAATTTTTATTATGGGATTATATTGTACGTAAAAAGTACGTAAAAATTCGCGCACTATAAAAAATATAGGTTTCCATTTGAAAAAACAAAGTTGATCTTCAAATGACACTTTTTTTAATATCTTTCATACTTTTCGAGATATTCGGCTGGAAAGTTTTCAAATGAACACCCTGTATATTTGTAAGTACATACACACATACTTTTCTATTATATATATTATTTTCAACCTATTAACATATTAAGAGAATCATTATGCAATATAAAAAGTTCGTACCCGAATTGCAGCAATCTGGAGTGAAATAGAAATGTACTTTTTCTCTTAATATGTTTATTAATTAGAAGAATGTAAATATAGTGTTATATTATTTTCAACCTATTTAACATATTAAGAGAAAAAGTAAATTTCTATTTCACTCCAGATTGTTGCAATTCAGGTAGAAATTTTTTATTTTGCATAAAGATTCTCTTAATATGTTAAATAGGTTGAAAATAATATAACAGTATATTTGCATTTTTCTAATTAATAAACATATTAAGAGAAAAAGTACATTTCTATTTCACACCAGATTGTTTTAATTCGGGTAGACAATTTTTATTTTGCATAAAGATCCGCTGTCTAATTATGCGTAAAAATCGGAAATTTATAGCTCGCTGATTTTGTACCTTTATCCAAATAGCGTTCGTGTCGCGTGGTCGTTCTCGTCGTCCTCTTATCACGAAACTCTGAAAATGGTAATGTTCGGCTATTCCTTTGAAAAACGTGGATACGTTTGATCGCACGATTTTCATCGATACGTGTTACCTCGATTGCTCCCAAGACTTGATTAATTGATTGATTGATCGATCGATCGATACGTATATATAGATACGTGTATAGATCTTACGACTTTGTACTTATTGATATACCTGTTTGTATATTCCGTTGTGCGAAAGACATACCACGGTGAAATCTAGTGCGGTGAAAATATCGAGAGATATTTACGTGCAAGAGTGACGTAGCGCACGTAAATATATATAATATACATACATACGCGCAGTCGAGACTTGGTTATTTTGTACGTTTACGAGGTAAGCAATTCTACAATAATATCTAATGAACACGCAAACCTTATTTATATATCCACTGGATTTCTGTTTTCCCGTTGCTGTGTTCACCAAAGACGATATTTCCTCTCTGCTATAAGTGACCGATTATTTGCCATGGACATTTTTTTTTAAGCTTTTTCATGATGAGATCGAATAACGAGAGTATAGCGCCATCTACGATCAATTTTTTTACCGTGTACATACCATGTTCGAAATTGCAAAAATGAAAGTCGATCGTATCGATATCGAAAAGCGATCACACGATAAGGAGGTAGACTCGTTTCTAAGGATTGCGGGATGCATCTCCTCATTTTTCGATAATGCAAAGATAGGGTTTTTCAATAGTCAAAAGAGTTAGATAAAAGATCAATCTCAATAATGCAAATTGCGCTTCGTTAACGTAAAAATAGGATTTTTGAGGGCGATTGTGGACTAGATTAATCTTCTATCTAGCACTTATCAATACTGAAAAACCCCGTATTTGCGTTATCGAGAAATGAAAAGGCGCATTCCGCACCCTTGCGATTCTGGAAACAAGAGTCTACCTTCCTAATGAGATGAACGGCTCGAAGAAAGTTGTAGAACGAAATCATTTAGACGGTGATTCTTGAATCGTCTGTTTATTCACGCGCAACAAGAATAGACTTGGAGTAGCTGTGTCAGTAATTGTTTGCGTACACACACATACACACACTCGCACACAGGGAGTACACATCGCTTAAACGTATACGAACGAAGCGAGTGTATACATTTTTATACGCGCATCGACGCGACCTTATGCATTATGCTTATGAGGTGTATGCGTTGCTGGGTGTGCACGCATATGTACATTTATGCGCGCGCGTCTTACTATACATGTGACAACCACGCGTTTGCTAATTGTAACATATACTTTTATTTATATTATTTATATTTATATATATATTTTTGTATGTATATATAAAGTATCTAATATATATACGTACACGTATATATATATACATATATGTGTGTATATATATATCAGATATTACATGCGGTATAATGTAATATACATTATATATAAAATTTTACACGAATCGAATTGAATAGAATAGAATACGCATTCTTAGCCGTTTCTTGTTTCGTTTCTACCTGCGCGTGTTAAACAGAAGCAACGATTGTGCCGAACCGTTCCTGCATCGTAAACCATAGGATAGCCGATATGAAGACACGTGGATAGCGAGACGATTATGAGTAGACTGCGGGTGTTTATGCATTTTCTAATTTTTCTAGAAAAATTTTAAGAAAGTGGAATGAAATGAAATCCTATTTTTAATGGTAACAGCATTTGCGGATCGAGAACAAATAAAAATTGTACAAAAGTCTATCGAGTTTTATATTCTAGCCTTTTTTGAAAATTTTCATAAGCCGTAAATGCATAAAGATTCGCAGTCTAATGATGGGATTGTACCTATATCGAGACAATACATAAAAAAACGAAGACTGACTTTTCGTTTGCGCACCTGTGTGCACGCGCGCGCGCGCGATTAATTATGAACGAGTTTCAATGGGCTTACGCGACAAACAGATTGAAAATGTTGTTGCGGCGCAAGAGAAACGAAATAAATTCATGTCTCGGCAAAGATTTCGGAACGATAGCGAAGTCGGAATAGCTTCAATACTGATCTTGGAATGGTTCGTTGTTCCCTCGAATGGGAATGCGTCGCAGCATTAAATAATATTCGATAATGTCGAAGGAATTTCATTAGCGTGTAATCGCTAATAAGTCCTATGCGAGAGTAAAAATCAGAGATCATCTATTGGAGCGTAATTATACACGGAAACGTGGGCATCCCGGTTGGTTTCTTATAGTTTCCTATTTGATAAGCATTATGGAAGAACGTTGACGTACACATAAGTTTTCTGACCGCTTTACGATCGTCTTCCTCCGAATTCGAGAACGCGAACAAATAAATAAATACTATGTGTCTACTACATATGGATAACTCCCGTCCGCCACTCAACAGCGTCGTAAAGCTTTTCATTCGCGTTTCATTCTTTCGAAAACTTTCGACGGTGGCCTGGGAGTATTCGCAGCACTGCCATACCAATCATAACAACAATAAGTATGCTATAAACTAACGAGACAATAGCAATAATAAGTTAATAATAGTTGTAATAATAATAATAATAAGGATAATAATAATAATAGTAATAGTAATAATGGCGATAATGACGACGACGAAGACGGTGATGATGATGATAACGACAACAGTAATGATAATGATAATGGTAATGGTAATAGTAATAGTGGCGATAGCAATGATGGTAGTAGAAATGTTAGCGATATCGACGAATGAAACAACAGTGGTAACGATCCTTGTTGTAATTAAATTCCTGGCAATGGTGACGAAAATATTGTTAGAAAGACTGAGAGTGAAGTGGTACACAGTAGCAATAGCTGCAATAAGATCGGTAGCATCGGCAGTAGTAGGAATCGCGACATTTTTGTTGTTGTTGTTGATCCTGTTGTTAATACCGACATCATCGTCGACGAGAGTGGTCGATGTATACAAAAATAAAAAGCGTTTGCCACTGGAACAGCTTTACAACTGAATTATTGCGCGGGTATTACTTCTGTGCTCGGGGCTTTCCTTGTTTTGTGTTTCGTTCGTTGTTCGTGTACGTATTATTTCTATGGTACGACCGAGCGAGATTTTCCAACGAAATTTCGACAAATCGATAAAAACTCTATCTATTCGTCTATCTATCTATCCACTTATTGAAGGCATACACTGTATAAGTAACCGCGTACTCGATAGTTGATTTCTGCTAAAAAATAATATTATAATATATAAGAAAATAAAAAATAATAATCGTCGCTAGAACGACAATGCTCAACATAAATAATTAATAATTATTAACTGGATAAAAATATGGCGCGATACGTGAGCGCAAATATTCTGTCGACTAGATTCGTATGGATTAATCGCTCGCGCGCGCACACATGCACAATTCGCTCATACCGCTTCGTTTGTCTAGGTCGGTGTACTTTTCGTAACATTTCGTAAAATTTCGTATCTTTTCGCAAGAACGAACACGACGAAATCGGTGGCGACGACGCATTAGATTTACCGAGATTTTCGAAGTTTCTAGTTTTTCACTTTGACCATATAAATGAAACTGTTTTCAAGTTCGTCTGCGAGCTCGCCTGTAAAATTTCGCGGCCATTCGAATAGCATATCAAGCATTGTTCTACAGTTTTATGGATGCGTCGTCGGTTCCGCCTTTGTCGCGTTCGACTTCGACTTGTTCGCAAAATAAAAGAGGAGGTATGGCTGTTGTGTCGCATGCTACTTATTCTCGACATGATCAGCAGTGTTTTCCATCTCTCGAAAATCACGAACGATTCAATGTAAACGAATATCAGGATTTGTAGCGTACTGCAGTGTATCGTGGTGCATCGGAGAATCGCAATCTGTTGATTGGTTGTGGTCTGTTGTCGGTTCGGGCGGTCCTCCTTGTGTTTTTGGTCGATCCGACGAGAATCGTTCATCGCGAATGTCGGAAACGAGAACGAATTGCTCGCGGTGAGCCGCCTGTTTTGGTGATCCTTTCCTCTTTATTTCTTGCGTCCTAGGTAATCTGCCATTTCCTCGAACTTTTCCTTCTCGTCCTCGAGCAGCAACGCTTGAATACAGCTTGTAAAGTATTGTGTACCGAAGCAACTTTGCCTAGAAAAATCAAGAAGGCGCGCGATACGCCACGCAGCGAATTAAAAACATGCATTTCTATTCTCAGCTGTGTCGACGTTCGATCGAGTCGATCTTACCGATAAACCAATTAGGATCCGTTCGTTTTGCTACTCTTCTGTATGGAAGAAATATACATATGTAAATATAATATATAGACTGCGGATCTTTATGCAAAATAAAAATCGTCTGCATCTATTGCAAGAAATAGAAACTAAATTGAACGTCATTTCTCCCCTTAATGATTTTAATAGAGAAGAAATCGTATATTGATATCTTTAATTTAAAAAATTTTCCAACAACTTTGTATTTCATCTGTTCAATTTCGCTATAAATGCATACAGATCCACAGTCTAATAATATAAGTACCTCGTAGCTGTTCGATTGCTGTTAGAAATTTTTTTAGGAAGTATATTCCTGAGCAATAGAAACAAACGAATCCGAGTAGGTAATTCAAAAGAACCGGGTTCGACTACTACCGAGTACTTTTATCATCGAAAAAGGACGGCACACCGAAAAATATGTACATATGTACATGTATTGTTAGTTAGTATTCAGGTATCGAGTAAAAATGCAAAAATTGCCTTGGTCTCCGATAAAATCCTGTAAAAATATTCGATCGCTGCAAAAACATGTTACAACGCTTTGATGTCCTGCATCCGTTGGTCCTCTGAAAAATGGTAGCTCAAAACTCAGCTTCGTGTTTCATCGTCGAGTCGTGATATCAAAATATTATCCGAAAAAATAACTGACGTAGGATTTCCAACGAGAGCGGGAAACACACACATTCGAAAAAGTTTTACCGTGTTATACGCGAGATTGCGAAATCGTGGAATTGAAACTGTAGCGACTCTTGCAATGATTCTTTTACTTCATTATCTATTTTCCGAACTGAACGAACAATTACCTAAACGCATGCACAGCACGAGCGAATTTCACTTGTCATCGATGATCGTCGAGTGGCTGTTGTTTGTACGTTCTTGTAAGGATGCGAAGACTCGTTTATGCGAGTCGAGAATACGTAGAATCCGACTATATGTGTTAGTAAGTTGATTGGACATGCGGATGCGAAGAAATTCAGAAATTCACAGGTGGAGTGTTGAAGGAATGGACAAATACAGAAGTACAGAAACGCAGAAATGTATCAGCGATTAGAGTTTATCGACGACGAGCAACCAAAAGATTAAGTATACAGATCGGAAAAGAAAAGAACCAGGATAGCGGAAAGCTCAAGGTACGCAAAGGCAGCTAAACTTTGGAGAAACAAACAAAGTGTTAGTTCAAAGGAAGAGATCAATTTAAAAGAAAAAAGATGGCAGACTAGTAAACGAATAAATGTGGGGAACAACGAAAATGAGAAACGCGCAGAAAGAAATCATAAACATAAAATAAAAAGCTACCTAAACCCCAGGTTCCGCTCCATGAAGTTGCTTGATCCACGTTTGGATTTTCTCCACTTCATCCTGCAGCAATAGCACGTCTAAGCATCCTTTGAAGTAATCTGACGTGAAGCAGTTTTTCCTGAAAAAATGTTAAAATACGATCGATAAGATCACACTGATAAGATAAAGTGGACCCGATAGATCTGCTCGTTGGAACTAAAAGAAGAAAACGACAAAATCATTGAAATTTATTGGAGCGGGTGATTTCAGTTTTCGTTAGATTTGCAACTGACACGTACCGAACGAACACGCGCCTCAGACTACATACTGGGCGTTAACCCTTTGCACTCGGAGCTAACTCGAAAATTAAGCATTTCTTCCGACCTGGAATCATTTCATTCTATATGATTTTTTTTTCATGTTATGGATATGAAATTGATATAATACCTCCTAAAATACTCAAGCGTTTGGTAATTAATTAAATACCAACTTATTTAACACGCTGCGTGCCGAGCCGTTTTTGCTCAATTATCATTAAATTTGTTATAATACCTCATTCTTTTGGTGGGAATATATTCTACAGGCTTAAACTTGTTATAAAATATATTTCGTAGCTCATTAAATTAATATGTATTAATAAATGTATATATTTAATATTTTGAATAATGGTATAGCAATTTTTAGAGGTGCCTCCTGAGTCACCACCCGAGTGCTACGGGTTAATTAATATTTCGCGATTTCGGCAACGCCGGAAACGTCCGAGAAAAACCGAAGCAACTAAAAAATAGTTGCTGTCGACGCTGTTCGATCGTACGTTCAGTGTCGAGGGACATTTTGCCACTTCGAATGGATCGAGATCGCTCGATTTCGAGTGTTTTATCCTCGTTAGAACTCCCGAAAATGTACAGGAATATATTCGTGTAATAGATACGTGCATACATACATACATAATGTATATGTATATGTACAGGGAAAAAGTACATATAGGAAAGAACGGCAACGGGCGATTACCTGCATAGCTGATGTAACTGCGGTTCACGAAACAAGTTGTAGCAATCCTCGCAAATACGGTCCAACCGGGCGAAGATGCTCTTGTCGTATATACCCTTGCATTGAATGTCGATGAAGGATCGTTTACCCAAAGGATGCCCGTTCAAGATTCCAGCGTCCGTTAAACCGATGCACGACGTAACGAGGAGTAACGTCATCGACCAAGCCAGAACAGAGACGAGTCTCGGGCAAGGTACCGGTAGCGGTATCGTGAACGACGAAGACGGCGGCGGCGAGGATAACGCCGCCGACGACGACGACGACGTCAAGATCGACGACTCTTTCGATAGCAGAGCTAAGCTCGAACAGGATGTTTGCTGCACATTCCAGACAAACGGTGACAATTTCGACGTTGACCACGTCGATGATGTCGGCAGAGCGATAGATGACGTCGGGCCGGTAGTGGATGCGATTGATCTTGGCGTTGGTGTTAAGGCCGACGTCGACGTCGACGTCGACGTCGACGCTGGCGACAGTAGCACGCTCGTCGCAGATGGCCGAGACGGTGAGACACGCGGCAAGGATTGCAACGAAGGAGACGACGATGGCGATCGAAGCCTCTGTTGTCGATGCATAGTCTACAAAAACACAAAGAAAATCCCTGTACCAAAAACATTATAATGCATGTACATGTACATATTACGCAATCGTCGATAGATAACGACCAATTCGAGCGAACCAAGACGCTCGACAGAATTTCGAGGAAGATCGCGGAGGATCGGGTGGACGTTTTCAACGTGTTAAAACTGGAAGACGAATCCTGAATTCTGCATCATTTGGATATTTGTCTGCTCTCTTTGATAAATGAGAGGAGAAGCCACTCCTCCGATTATAGTTCACGCGGTTATATCTATGAGAAAAAATGCCAGAAATGACAATAACAACAACGACGACGACGAGGAGGAAGACGAGGTAACGATCACGTTTGAAAAATCAGAAAATAAAGTCAAAGTACGCCGATGACGTTTCGACGGCGACGTTGTTACCGTCGATACCGTTCGAACTGAGAACGCAAGAGGATCTTGCGTATCCGAAGCAATGCGAAAGGTAAAAGTAAAGATGTAAAGCACTCCTAACCAGTTCCGCGGCAGTCGCTGTGAATGGACCACACGCAAGTAGGCCCCACCTGTAAACGTCCTGAACCGACAGCTTCATTAAGCGGAGCTGAATCGCGGAGCGGTGCGGCACGGCAGGACGCGGTACAGTAGAGCGCAGCACGCCACAGGCCACAGAATAACGCAGTATAGCATAACATAACACGACGTGGCACGACACTGCACAACACGGCACAACACCGAGACAGCATAGCACAGTACGGTACAGCGTGGTACAGCACGACACGACACGACATAGGCTTACGATAGCGCTACACAGCTCCGCGCAGTACAGCACGATACAACACAACACAGCGCAGCGCTATATTGCACAGTATTGCACTGCGCTCTTGCATTGTATCGTACTACAAATGACAGCATAACACCGCTAGACACCAAGGGGTCTTCTTATGCGTGTCGATGCGGGGCAATGCGAGATTCTCGAACACACCACGACTTTCCATTCTTCGTTTTTTCTCCGTCTGATCGGCGGCACCTGCACACGCCGAGGAGAGCGTTTCGCCCAGTTCTCTTTTTTCGGAACATAATCACCGCTCCCGGGTGGGATCTTATTTTTAGCCACGACCGATTCTCGGAACTCTCGTACCGCTCCACTCTATATCGGACCCTCACCTGGTAATTGCCCGCAGGCCGATAATTTTCCTCTAAAGTCGCTCGTCGGTGTTGATCGTTAAAGATTGCCTACGGATTTCCAGACACGATCACGCTCATCGTTAATCAACATCTTTCGTCTCTCGCCTCTCGTCTCTTATCTATTGTCTTAACCATGTGCAGCAATTAAAATTCAAAACCGTACACAAGGTTCATCACGCTCTTATAGTGGAAAAAAAAAGAAACCGGACGAACTGTTCGGAATTTGTAACAGAAATATTTCGGGGAGGGAAAACGAAGCGCGAAGGGTAAACAGTAGAAGACTAAGGGTAAAGAGCGGAATAGTAGCGAGTGGCGAACGGCGAGTCGAGAGTCGAGAGTCGAGAATAAAGAGCGAACCGAGTGTTCTTAAACGAAGAAAAAGTCAATGGAGACCGGTTGCTCAACAGGTGAGGTCTTTCCTCGACCAAGCTACGCACAGGTGTGCAATCTGCAAATCCTCTTCAGCAAAAAACCATACGCTCTTCGGCACCGTTTCACGGTTGTGTCTCCCGATGCATCGAACGCGCCGCCAAACCTTTACAACGCGCGTGCACGTGTGCGTCCACATTCTACGTACATATACGAGAAACACATAGAAAGTCGCTACCTACTATTTCTCCTTAACGCGATCATCGGGTTCTCAAATGGCGCACGATCGAAACAAATTCCCTTAAGGATTAATTTTGTTTCATTTCATCTCCGCGTTATTTTTAACGAGACCAGCTATAATTCAGCGACGTTCTCGCAACTCCACTTCGGTTATTCGAGATATTCGAGATGAATGTCGGACGAAAAAAAAGTGATCGAATGTGAACTTGGTGGAAACGAAGCAGAAATAATAAGTAAGCGTAGAAAGAAAAGGGGAATGAAACGAAGAAGAAGTCGGAGGAGCATGGGGAGGAGGAGATGATGGAGGAGGGGCGAGGAGGAGGAAGAAGAGACAGAAAACAAGTGTAGGGAGGAGTCGAGTCACGTTGAACCGAATCGAGGCCGGTCGCCGCGCCGCACCGCACCGCACCGCATCGCGCCGGGGGATAAGGAGGAAGGAGCCACGAGGGCGAAACGATCTATATCGTTAGATACATCGTTGGCTCTCCTCACCAGGTGGTCCTCTTCCCGTGCCGGATGACTCAATCGTGAGGAGGAGTTGCTCGACGGGCTTGGAAGAGGCATCGCTACATCGCTAGGACCGCGTGCACTTTGCGTCTCTGCTCTCTACGTTTCCCCACGCTTATCCGTGTTCGACTATACGCGCGCGAGTACACACGCGACTCTCCGCAAACTTTTCAACCTCCTCGATTCTTCCGCGATAGAAGGCTACGATTACGATATTCTTGCAACTCCGCGAACGCAGCGTGCGCACACTTGCACACCGGTTTCGTAAAGCGACCGTCCGATCTTGTTCAATACGATTTTCTTTCTCGTCGAGAGATGTCGAGAGATGCCGAAAAGAAGACGAGAGAATACATACTGCAACTCTCCGGAAACTTTTCAACCTCGTTGGTTCTTTCCGCGATACATAGAAGGCTATGATTACGATATTCTTGCAACTCTGCGAACGCTGCGTGTGCACATTCGTACACCGATTGCGTAAAGCGACCGTTCGATCTTGTTAAATACGGTTTTCTTTACATCGACGTCGAGAGATGCCGAAGAGAAAACGAGAGGAGGAGCGGTCGCTTCGAAATACCGATGAAAATGAGAGCGGAGTGACGAGAGTAACAAAAACGAATGGTGAATTGAAAAAAAAATGAAGAAGCGTTACAACGCAAGAGCCGGACACGGTGAAAGCACGAAAGTTTTTTTCGACGAATAATAGCAACGATGCTAATGTAATCGATAAAATATAAAAGTCAGTCAGAAAATGGTACTTTAAAGAGAAATCGTAGTTGTTGATCGTCGGCACTGTGCATCGAACAAAATCTGGTGAGAAAGAATGTTATTGAAAAGCGAACGGTTAAACGATGAAAGGGTATCCGTAGTGGAACAAGGTTCGAGAACTTTCTGGTAGGCTCACTGGTACGTAGCTAGAGGTACTTTGAAAGTGCCGCGAAAGTGCTGGTTATCTGGTCATGATCGAAGATCAAAGTGGTGGGATAAGAACAGGTGGGAAAGAGACGATAGAAAATGAGAGAGCGAGGGTTGTCGACGAGACGGGACGGAGCGGGGCGGGGCGGGGCGGGAAGGGACAGAGAGCGAGAACAAGGGCGAGAACGAGAGCGAGAGCGAGTACGAGTGCGAGTGCGAGAGAGAAAGAGAAGGAGGGAGCGGGGCGAGGAGCATGACGCGGAGAAGCCGAACAACTCGAGGAGAAGGAGAGATAGGCGGGTTGAACGGACGGCGGAGGATCGAGGCGTCCGGCGTCCTCGATCGCGGGATCTTGGAGCAAAACTAACGATCTCCCGCTCGCTTGTAAGATCAACACGATGATAATTTAATACACGAGATCACCACCCAGGTGTGCTCTGACGTGTACAGATGCTGTGTGTAACCTCGACGAGAAGGGAACGGCTGAGTCGACAGAAGCGGGAGTCTGTATGCGATTCCAAACGCGAACTCGAGCTCTTCTCCTTCTCCTTCTCATTTTCATTCTCATTCTCATTCTCATCCTCCTCCACCACCTCCTCCTCCTTCTCTTTCAACGCCACCACCACCATCACTGCCAACACACCACCACAATCTCCTCCACCTTCTTTTCTCTGTATACCCCCCTGCCGTTCGTCCGTCTGTCCATCCATCCATCTATCCTCCCACCCGCTATCTTCCTTCTCTTTTGCACCAAGAAAAAAGCGGCACTTTCAGATGTTTTCAATCCTTTTCGTATCATAGAAGCGAACGATCTCACCGCGCTCAAATTTCTCGTTAGTTCTTATTGGGCGGAATTGATGCTGTGAAACTACCCACCAAAATGCGACCGTGACGTTTTCGATCGAGATAAGGCTACGATCCGATACCGTACACTGTACACCGATCCGTATTAGCGAATCCAAACGCGAAACGAGAACCAGCACGAATACGAACACGAACACTGAACACAAGGATAAGAACGAGGATAAGGATGAGAGGGTACTTGTACTCGCATTATACATACACGTACTTGTACGTTTCTGGCGTCATTCGCGTTCGTGGAAACAAGCCGATTCGACGAATAAACCAGCGACATGAAAAAAACTGAAATGCGTTCAACGCGATTCCTCGGTACTCGAACCATACATAAATAGAAGATCCAATGACGTCAATCGTTCGCGTTAATTACATAAGAACAGTCCTATTAACCTACGCCGCAGGCGAACGTCAATTTAACATTAATCGATTCCAACAAACGCGTTAGGGCTTCTCGTGCGGTCGGCCGAAGTTACTAAAATTTTACTTATTTCTTCGTCGGTACGCGGAATGTTCAGCCGCGAATTTTGGAGACGTGATATTTCAACGATCAAGATGACTCGAATCGGCGAGTGGGGCGAGTCGTGCAAAACCACCGATACGATTCGATCGAATGCAGGAAAGGTGTACCGGTTAACGTAACGTAATTGGCATTGCGGTTACGAACACGGAACGGCCAACGCGGTCGGTCGACGGTAAGTTTAGCGACGATCGACCCTGAGCTGTTTACAACAATAGAATTTCACGAACCAAGAAGCAAATCGAAAGATACCCCTCGTCGTGGGAACCGCGGTAACAGTGTTGATGACGATGACAAATCGACACAACACGACACGATTGTATTTTCCTCCGTGCTGCTGTTACGATGTCTGCACTACACCGGTGCTGCTTTTATTATAACCATTGCCCGTTATTTCTGCACGTCATACTTCCCCGGAATTCGTGGAATAGAGTTTCGCGATTCAAAGCGGACAATTAAAAAAAAAAGAAACAATCGATTTAACCGATCTCTGCAAGGTTTGTGCAACGAACAAGATTTCTCCCGACGAGTTTGTATACAAGGCAAGCCGAACGAGCCGCAAGACACGTCGACATGAAACTTCGTATGCAATGCACGTAGTCGACGCACGGGTATTTGCAAAGGAATGTTCAACAGGTGTGTCGTTTCGATTGAGCTTTATACGCGCGAACACGCCTTTCCTTTCGTCCTCCTTTCTTCGTTCGTTCGTTTGTCCGTTCGTTCTCTCTCTCTTTCTCTCTCTCTTTTGAATAGCATCTTTTTCCGCGCAACGCTCATTCTTTTTTCCGGTCGATTACGGTGCAAATACGTACGCTACATGCGCAACAAGTATCGGTTTACCGACGAATCATTAGAATATTAAAAGAAGAAAGCTCGATATATTTGGAACTCGAACCTCGTGCATTCGGTGGGCTTTGTCCTTTTCCCCCTTTCCCTTTTTCCTATCGGTTTTTGCGGAGCTCGAGCAACGGCACGCGCGATCGGGAGTAGAAGGTACTCGAATCGTGGCCGATCCAGCGAGTATGATATCGTATATTCGGATATTCGGATCGAGCGAAAAGATGGCAGAGTCGACGGATCGGAATCGCCGACAACAACGTATAAGAATACGCGCGAGCGTCGACACAGAGACTGCTGTTTCTGCAGACCTTGCCGTGGTGGTGGCATGTCTCTCTTCTCTTCTCGGTATGCCTGGAATGGTTCTCCAACTTGGAGGTTAAGAGGAAGCTGCGAGGGGAGAATCACACGATTTATTTACGCGATCCGGCTGGTCAGGCTGCCAGACTCGAGAGAAGTGCAACACCGTACACGCTATCTCGCATATGTAGGACAAAGCCTGCTCTGTGATGCCCACTTCTAACGCGGTCCTGGGCATCGTTTCGATCTTACTCTCTAGCGATAATCTCGAATGCAGCATTCGTGCACGCTAGATGCTTGCGCTATCGGTTTCATCCTTGGCGTCGCACGGTAATCAGAATGATCGAAACGGCCATTGTAACGGCTACTTTTAATCACTGTGTACCTTGTCGGAAACCTCAAAGGACCATGTCGAACAACGACGTCGTAAATGCAAATAAAGATATATATATCGAGGTAATAAGAAGAGCAACAAGAACAGGAACAGGAATAGCAGAAACAAACGCAGAACCAGAAATAAGAGTAGCAGAAGTAGTTACTACTGCCAACATCGTCGCGATTGGACATTAGCGACGAGCACTGTTGGTGGGGCAAAAGCAGCGTTCCGGCAGACAGCTTGGCGTCCTATGGTTCGCATTACGACAAGCTGCTGCCGCTGCAGTTGCCTTTCTCCATCTTTCGATTCTCCCGTTTCGCTTCACAGCGTTCTGCACTGCACCTTTACTTTACTTTATTTTCCATCGGCTCGGGAATCTACCGATCTATCTTCCTTTCCCCTTTCTCTACATTTTCAAATTTTCAATGTACTTCTCTCCACGGTCCACCGTTCGAAACGATACTTTCGGCAGCTACTTTCGGAGTAAACAGACAAACGAACGAATAAATGACTGCGCGAAGCAAAGATGACGACACTCTGTGAAGTGTCATCGGTCATCCGTGAAACAGACGTCTTTACCCTTTGTTCGACCAAGGTGGAGCACCTTACGCTATCTTCAAAAAGAGGACCCAGCGATCTAGCACGATTAATCGTTGTTCGTAATATAATATTCAGCAACGTAACAAACATTCGTCTAACAAAGAATTTTGATTACGGCTGCGTTAAATACCGCCAAAGATAGATTTACACTCGATTTTCGAAAATGAAAACTCGTTGAGGATCTTTGGCGAGGCGTGCGTTCGTTTATCGAGAAAATCTTTGCGAAAGATAGAAAGAGAGAGAAAGAGAGAACGTAAAAGCTTCCGAATGGAGCGCGGGTGGTGGGGGCCGAAACTCGACAACTAATTGCGAGATAAGGAAAACGGGTGTGCAGCAGGTAAGCGTGCACGTACCAAAGTACGCACGCGCGCGCACGCTCGCTGAGCGAGTTTCTCAAGAGGCGTGTCGCTGCGAGCTACAGGTGGCAGCTGCTAGTTCCTCCTACTCATTCGCCGCATCTTCTTCCGTTGCCGTTTCTTGTCTTTACGAATCGCTTCATCGCTTTCTTTCATTTTCTCTATCCCTATTCTATTCTCGTTTTATCCCCATTCTACCTTCATTCGATCCCCATTCTAACTCCATTCTAACCCCAGACTATAAGCAACAACATACCCAAAGCATTCTTTTGGTTCAGCGGTCCGCGTTCTCGATACTTTTGAATAATATCTAATGAATATTACGATTTCATCATGTGTCGATCATTTCTGCATTGTCAGTTTGATTTTCGCTTGTGCTCCATTGGATAGAAAATAATGTGTATGCGATCGACTATGAAAAAAAAAGAAAGTTTCAATATTCGATACGTCGATCTTCGAAAGAGCAGCTCGTAAAGATTTCCTCTTTCCATCTTGATTCTCGTGCACCTCTTTGTAGGATGATGTTTCGGGCATGAGTCAACTCGTGTTTGGACCTCGGTCGTCGCGGCCCTGAGTAAAAGATTCTCTGAATGAACTCTAAAGATAGAGATCTCCTGTATCTTTTTATTCTCTTTCTTCCTTTCTCTTTCTGGCTTATTTCTTGTACAACTGTCCCTTTCTTTATCTCTCTTTTCTCAGTTCTTCCGTCTCTCGCTTGCTCTCGTCAACCTTCTGGACGGCGCGGCGGACGGCCGATGGTCGAATTCAAGCGTAACTACGTTCGATCTCGCCTCGAGTTGTCACCAATATCCTTGTCACGACGGCATACACGTTTACCGATGTAACCGATGCAACCGCTGCATCTGCGCGCACGAGACAGGCTCTCAGAGACGCGAAATTCGACATGACATTCGTCGAGAATTTTAAGTAAAAGAAGAAACGCGGATCAGAAGGAATCGCAGCGGCAATGCTCAGAACAATGCAACAAGAATCTCGAGAAAATTTCGCTCGCTTCGAGTCAAAGTTGCTCGACATTTTCGAAGGTCTCGTAAAAACTGGGTAGTCGAACGAACAAATCGATATTCGAACTGCCGAGAGTCGAGAACTATCGATCGATCGATATTACAAATACTGAAACGATGGAATAACAATAAACTTACATTTAATGCTCCTCTTGTCTCGTCTCTTCACGGTTTTCTGTACACCGCCTCTTTCGAACCGTCCTCAACGGCTTCGATTTTTTATTCTTTTTATTCTGTTTTGCTTTTCTCGTAAGTTAATCTTCTCTCACCTTCTGTCTACGCTCGAAATAAGTACGCGGCGCGATTCACATGTCTTCCCTCGGTCCACGATCGCTCGAACGTTCTTTTCGCGGAAACTTCCTCGGCAGCAGCAGTTTTACGCTCGTTTCTCTGAATTTCTTCCTCCTTTTCTCCTTTCCTTTCTATCGGTGCTCTCCCTTGGTTCCTGGCTGCTGGCACCCTACCGCGCGGTCGCCCTCCCCGCCCTCCTTCCCTCCCACCCTTCCTCCTTCCCTGCCTTCCTTCCTTCCTTCTCTTCTACCCCTTTCTCTCCCTCTCTCGATCCCTCTCGTTCGTTCGTTCGTTCGTTCTTTCTCCCCTCGTCGGTGCTTCCTCCGTGTCGCTTCTTTGGTTTTGCCGCGGTGGTTTTCCCTCCAACTTGCTAATAGATATCGAGCCGACGAAAGATTTGTTTGCAACTCGACGGAGTCTTACCTCTTACGTCTTACGCGTCTTACGTCGATCGACTCCCTTTACACCGAACCTCGGCAAAAACGTTCGACGGTCGATGATGTCACGAACAAGTATTCACAATTTCTCGCGGAACACGGTATATCCCGTTGATATCGTTTCATAGACGTCTCAAGCGGCGAACATTTTTCGATAGCCTCGCGTTCTCATCGAGTACACGCACGGTTTCGCATCTGTCCCCTGTTTCGCAGGAGTAGCTCAAACGTCGCGGAAGGAAACACGCGAGACAAGTACCACCGCGGAACTGTGGTATCGCGATCTCGAGAAAGCCGCGCGCGCGCGGCAGAATGCCCGCCCGCCTCCTCGACCACCCACCCCCTTACAGTTCCAACACCGTCGGGAGATCGTCGAGACCGTTGCGTCGCGTCGTCTCGCGTCGCGTCCCGTCCCGTCCCGGCCCGTCCCATCGCGTCCCTATCCCTGTCCCTGTGCCCTCGGGATCCAACTATACCAAACAAGATATATCGAAGGGCAACGGTTCTCCGCGCACACACAAGTGGCCTGTGCGCGACAATTCGAACAACCGAACTGATCGGTCTTTAAATCGACGCCAAACATTTCTTTCTTTCCAGTCTTCTGTCTATTCTCTCCACAACTTTCTTCGCGTCGGCACAGCTCTTAATCTGCTGTTAGTTCGTCTACGAATTTCTCGTCTTCGTCGTTTGTTTCGTTCGACTCTTCCAAAAGCTGTTCGTTCTCCACAACTTTCCTAGCATCGGTTCAGCTTGTAATCTGCTGTTACAACGTCTACGATTTTCTCGTCTCTTTCAAAAGCTGTTCGTACCCCATCGGTTTGCGCGTATGCGACAAGCACGAGTATGCACCAGCCAGTGCCGGTGCATCTACACCGAGACAAACATCTTATCTTCCATCAAACTTTCATAATCTCTTCTTACATAGCTCGGCCGCTCTCTCTTTCGCAGGCTCTATTCATCCTTCCCCACTTTTTCCAAGAACGCGTTTCTACTCGCGCTCGGCAGTATAGTTGCAAATAGATGCGGCACTCGCGAGCGTTCGGATTCGCGTTAACTATATCGCATAGTCCGTATTCGCTCGTAATATGGCCGAGTCGCTGGCCAATCAGAATCCCGCGTTCTTGTAAACTCCCCCAGCGTTTTCCGCCACCTCCGCCATTGCCACCTCCACGTTCGCTGCACTTTCGTTCCTTCGACATCCGTCTCGGATATTTAACACCGCCACCTCCTTATTCTAACCCGATTTACTATCGTTCGAGTATTCCTCCACCTATCTTTGTCCTTGTTCGTAATCGTACTCGTACTCCTACTCCGACTCCCACTCCAACTTCTATATTCCTATCCTTATTTTTATGTCGTTCCTCTTGAGCGATTTATACCGATAGTATAAATCGCTGTGTTTAAGAAATACATACCTCGCGACCAATTACCCTAAAATTATTGATTTTCCAACTTTTCCCGAATACTGGCAAGCTCAACGCCGAAACCAGTTCACGGAACACCAAGCTGCTCTAATTGTAACAAGTGTCCCGCGGCAGTACGCGTAAACTCGCATCACAATTGCATCAACCAGCGGCGCAGCTGCGTCGATTGCGACATTGAACCTCTCACTCGAACTTGGTTCAAAACTATCTTTCCTTTCCATTCGTTTTCTTTTGTTTCCTTTCTTTCTTTTTCTTGGTAAAATACTTTTAACCTACAGAACGATTGAATTACAGCTCATCTTGTACGTTGAGCAGATTCGGCGAACATAGAAAAAGAAAATATAGGAAAATCCACAATGATGCACCAATGTTTTTCCAGCGAATGGCGTTTTTTTTGTTGTTTGATTTTCTTTTTATCTACCAATGATTCGCTACGCGAAGAAGAATGGAAACAGTCAAGTATTTCGCGGTACAAGCCGAATAGGTGAACACTAAGCTTACCGAGCTCTAAAACTGGCTGGCATGTGTTGCCTTGTAAAAATAACATCAGAGAATTTATATAGATTTTCTATGATTTCTATCGTAATATGTGCTTGGATATAAAAATGTGTATAAAAATTTCCAGTGAAAGATGATGATGGTAGGATTAGTATTAAAACTCCGCCGATGGAACTGTTTCAAACGCGAGAAATCGATCGAATTAATTCAATGACCGCTCGATCTTCATGCTTCGATGCTTTTTGTATTTTCCATTCTATAGCGAAGGCGAAGAAACCAACCGACAAACATTTCGAAAGACATTCATTATTGGAAAAATGAAGAAAAGCTATCGGTAACGTCGATCTATCGGATTGAATCGGAACGGAACGAATCGGATCAGATTGCATTAGATCGAGTGAAGCGTATTATACATATATAATATTGTAGAATATCGATCGAGGTGGTTAAGCGAGTTAGATAGAGCTTGCTTTGGTACGTTTCTTGCGTTTTTCCACGGAAAGTAGAAGTCGGTCGGTTTGTTGGTTGGGTTGGGTCAGATTCCCGCGTGCATTCACTCTCGAAACTCACGTAGCGAATCGCAAAGTTGACACGACTTCTCGTAACGCGACGACGGTCGTTGTCCCCCATGGTGGATCGTATGCGCCGACGGCAGCTTCATCTCCCTCGACGAACACCGTGTCGGAACCAAGTCAATCCCACCGATTTCGATGGTGCTCCGAATCTCAAGATAACGTCATCTTCGTAAAGATCATCGAGATACAGTAGCAGCATATGGTTAATAGTAAGAACGTCACTTTTCTCTGTCGCGATACGATTTACGATACACTTGGCACACCGACAGCTTTGTTTCTATAATATTGTACTACAGTACGCGCAACTCGATCCCGTTGCCAGCTTCCTTTAGTTCCGTCTAGCCCCCGTCTGCTCGCGTCATAGAAATTACTCTTCCGTCGAAACTCTATTCTTTTCGCCGCTTATCCTATCGCTTCTAACTTCTATCGTTTCGCAACCATTGTATATTTCTTTACCGAATTTTGCCAGCATTTCGATTGCATAACAGCAAACTTTGATACGATCCCGGGCTGTCAACAGCGAACAGAGCTGATAGGTTTAATGTCTGTATCCGTGCCAGTCACTGCATACGCTCCAACTAATTTTCTCACGCGCTCAAGCTGAACATCGGTTGGTCGGATATCCTCCTACCAGCAGAATCGTCGAATTTCTCGAATACATGTAGTATTTCACTGCCCTCCGCTCTTCTCTCTTTCCTTCCCTCTCCTTCTCTTAGTTTTCTCTCGCGTGAGCTTCTTTAACAACGTTCGTCCTCTTATCGACTCGTTTTAGGATTTCATTTGAAGCTTGCCCTCTACGGTCAGCATCGATGTCTCACTCTGCTCTTTCGTACGTTTAGATATTCTTCAACCCGTTTGCATTCTAATTTTTCTAGACGTCGTCGTCGTTGTTTGTATGTTTACCAAACTTTCTTACGAATCTTACAGAGGTATATCGTATTTCACAAGCGAATACAGTTTAGCACACGCGTTCAACGGTTTCACTCTACGTTGGCTGTTCTCGATTTGATCGGATGGCCGAACACTAGTACCCGTCCTTGGTATCGAACATGGTCTACCACATTGTCCGTCGTTTTCGTAGAACGAGTCAAAGAAAACGGTCCAATTCAAGGACGTGTAAGACAGGAAGGAAGAGAAAGGGAAAAAGATAGGCAAAGGTAGGACAGAAAGTAAGATAAAAGAAAGATACGAAACCACAAGTCGGTTACGATAAGAATGAAGTACTCGAGCAAGAGTGAAGTAGCGGATTGTAGCGGAAACACACGACAACACTCGTTTCAATTTGTTTGGACAGACGTAGCAAAGCATCGACAACAGAGTAGACAATCGCGACGAATACTGACTCGAACTGGTCAGTGTAGGGCTGTAAAGCACGCACACGGTTCGCCATCCTTTTCTGTTACGGTCGAGCCCCTCCGTAGGTACGACTGCCACTTAACGCGAATGGACGGTTAAAAGACCCTCCTGTACGAGTCAAGCGGCCACTCGAAACGACTACGATCAGCCTAGGTTCCTCTTGCGCGCAACCGTTCATTGCTACACCCTCCCCCCTACCCGATACCTACATCTCTCCCACCCTCCCTCATCACCCTTTCCGATGTACCGATGTACCGATGTACCGATGTACCGATGTACCGATATACCGATGCAACGATATGCACCTCCGCACGCGCGTGTTTTCTCGTGCGTTAAATCATATGCCCGTTGAGTAACAACCGAAAGCACGTCTTACCTTCTATTTATGGATCTATTCGTTTTGACCACTGATCCGATTCGACAGGGACAAGTCACGACTCTCAAAAGGACAAAGGATGAATTTTAAATTCACGATTTCTGACCGACCGCCGACTGAAGAGCACGAAGAGGAGGAGAAGGAGGAGGCAAGAATAAGGAAGAGGAAGCGAGGCACCACACGAAGGAGATTTAATAAGAGAAAAGAGAAAATGTCCTTTTCCGACGAACGTATCACAGTAGTATGCTATAAATAACTCGGCAACTTCTCTGAAAGCGGAAAGTAGTTCGCCTTCGAGTTCCGTAGTAAATTCCCAGAATAGCTTTCTGGATCGGCGTTCGGTCGGTCGGTCGGTCGGTCGGTCGGACAGTCGGTTGGTCAGTGAATCGATAGATCATTGGATCGGTAAGTGGATTGTTTTCTTCAGCCGTGATTATCTTGCGAGAAGCTTTGGCAACGACGCATTCAATTCAAATTTTTCAATCTTCAACGGTGCCGTCCTCGTTCGTGCTTTCGCAAGAAGCGGTAGCAACAGCAACAGAAACACTTCTCGCGGCTGGAAGAGACGCGGCCGACTGCCTAGTATCGCGTCCCGATGCTTTTATCTCGTATCCGTCCTATCTATCTTTTCGTTTCCCGATAGTTTCCCTTTTCTCTTAATCGCCTAATCTTTTCGGGTCCCTCCATTGAGCATGTGTACGCGTATCCAACCGACACTCGATAGAATTACGCGCCGCCCTCGTGATTATCATTGTTAACGGCGCGACCTTCGTCATTGGGTCAAGATCGAAAATACGCTCCATGTTCTTCTGCTTTGCGGAAAACGGAAGACACGAGCGGTCGATCGATACCCTTCCAATGATATTTTTGCACGACCGTGCAATTCGGAGCAACGTTTGAAGAAATCGAATCGTTATACCTTTTACTCGACCGATGTTTGTATCGTACACCAGATACACGCGAGTATGCGTATGCAAACTTGTTGATTCGCTTCTGCTCGACGACCGTAGTCGGCAACTTGTTTATGCGTCGACGCGGTTACTTTCAATTTACTTAGAACGCGGTCATAAACATTCGTACGGTCGAATTCACTCTAGCCGGAGAAGAACTTGGAACGCGGTGGAACCGAGAAGGAAACTCTCAACAATCGACGGAACATTTGCTTGATTTGCAGAATGAATATTTGTAAGATGCGTGCGAGACGTTTCGATGCTCGTGATCGATTTGAGAATTTGAGCGTGCCACGTGCACGTAGACACGCTGCGCTGGTAGACCGACAAGCTCTCTCCCTCTTTCCTTGTCCCCCTCTTGCGTGAGAGTGGTTCGCACGGGTGGCTGTGGATGCAAATGCGAAAGAGCAAGTCCCAGGAGGAACCTTTCAAATGGATACTAATCCAGAGCAAAATGAGAAGCTTCGATGTGGGAGAGAGGTTTTGGCAAAAGCGGAACGACGAAATCGGAATGAATCTACGCGTTTCCCCGCTCCAGTTGATTCGGTATCCCCGCGCTTGATTCTCTAGTCACGCACGCGACACGCGACACGCGACACTCGACCCTCGGACGCACGACACTCGACACTCGACACACTCGACACTCGACACTGAACACCGAGGACGAATCCGGACCTCAAAGACAATGATGGGCGACGGCGATTCTACGGTGAAAATCTTTTCGAAACGAACAAACTTTCAGGCTAATCGAGATCAGAGAATCTACGAGAGATCCTAGAAGGCTATCGGGTATTTCGTAAAGCATACCTTGATATTATTCTCTTCCTTGAATGGCAGCAACGATACCACGAACAGAATCCTTCTGATCCAGGCGTCGCGGCGTTCCGCGTCTAATATACACGTCTCGGCGGGTGTTCCGTGCGCGCGTCCTTCTCTTTCAGGGAGAACCCCTTTCTGCACTACCCCTTCGAGTTGCCCAGAGAATCGCCGTGTTATCGCTGCCCCCCCGGTTTCTCTCTGTCTCTCTTCCCTGCTTCGAGTCGCCTTTACCTTTCTCGCACGGTGCCATCAGCTTCCCACCTAATTGCGAACGCACAGAAATAGAGCTGGCAATCTTCTTCTTTGCGGATAACTACTGACTGACGTACCGTTCACCGTCAACTTTTTCTCCCCTTTCCCTGTCACTTATTCCTTCCTTTCTTCCCCCTCTCTCTCTTTCTTTTCCTTCCTTACTCTTCTTCTTTTTCAATCTCGATCTGCCCATCTCCTTTTCCTTCATCCTCATCTCTTATTCCTGTTTACCCTTTCGTTTCCACCTTGATTTTGATTCCGCTTCGATTCGCTCCTCTTTCCAATTTTCCAATTTTCGATCCTTTCATTCGTTTCGCCGCAATATAGGCGATCGTGCGAGGTATAATATCGCATTGAGAACCGACGACCGAGGGGAGCAATAGAAATGTGGGCGTCAAATGAAAAAGAAAGTATGGTTGATGAACGATAATTTTAAGATACACGTGTAATACAGAAAATTTCCCTCGAATACACGTGTCGTCGCATTTTCTTCAAATTAGAGGGGCGATTGTGAGGCCGAACAACGCCGCCGTATGCACATAAACGATCTACGTCGCACCGTCGTCGTGTGCAAGCGATGAGGATCGAGTACTCTGAAGAAAAGAGTTCAGAATACTTTTTATTATCCTTCTTCGCTTTGCGTTTTCGATACTCGTTCGTATAATCTCTTGAAATTTCGTCGAATTTCGAGTTTGCTGGTGCAACGACTACCGGCACAGTTCGGTACAGTGTTAAATATTCTGAATCTGGTGCCCACCGTGGTCGCTCGTTTGATTACATTCATTCTTTTTCAGGTACTTTCAGGAAATCTAACGGATCGGTACTTGCGCTCGCGATGAATGCGCCAGGCAACGTCTTCATATCGTATCCGGGTACGATGATGGAGGCAACAGTTCCCTCGCAGGGCTATTCGGGTATTTCGATTGCAAACCATTGGGTACTTGCTCACGGTTCCATATTGTCGGACAAAGCGCAACGATCTCGTAAACTTCTCGACTTTGTCAACGCATTGAATCCTGGAGAGGTAATACTGCTCGAACCGCACGTGCACGGAAAACTTTTCGACGACGTAGCATTTCTGATACACCGTAATCCTGGCTCGTCGATAGAGTCAGGAAAACCGCTAGCTATTTGGAAATGTCCGCTTTTAAGCGATACCATGGAGAACTTATCGAGAAATTGGAATTTTCAAAACAACCAAAGATTCGATCGCATTTTCTTACCGGTCTTGTTACTAATCGCATGCGACACAGTGAAGTCAACCGGAAGGGCGGCTAATCAACAATTGGAATCCGAGTTAACGGGACGCGGACAAAACGGAGAGATTAGACTGGAATCATTGGGAAATGGAGGAAAAGTCCGAGATATTTTAATCGAGCTAGCGAAGCAATCTGCAATGGGAAGACCAACGAAAGGATCCACAGTTGAAATCTTCTCGACGCCTTTCGGTAATCCATTTTTTTCCGATACAATGGCTCGCGGAATCGTCGGTAATTTATTAGGAACCAAAGAGTGCCTGATGGTGATAGACGCGGCTGTTTTCCCAGGATGCCAAGGTGCTCCTGTATACTTGGCCGATAATCGGTAAGCACATCCTAGTCTTCTGTCTCTTATTTCCCCTTCCGTTTTACATTATACAGTACTATTATAGAGTAATATTCTACTGCGTGAAAATAAGTCGAAATCTGACGCCTTGTATTTGAGAAAATCGAGCTTGAAAATTCGGCGAACACGCGGGCATTGAATAGGAATCGTCTGACGTGTCTGATCACGACCCACTGATTCTACTTCTTGCAAATACTAGACACGCAAACTTGACGGATCTCTAAAATCGATTTTCTCGAAAACAACGAAGACTCTTTCTCGACTTATTTTCTCGTGTAGAATCACCCCCTCCACAGCTGTACAATATAACATAATAGTACCGCCTATGCCACGTATAATGCGATACAGCTGTAGGTTAATCATTTTGTTCGTTTTTCTGACGATATTCAACCGTATTCCAATCAAGTGCTCGTAAAACTGTCTGCGGTATGGTGATCGCATCGTCGTGTTGGTTGCACGGAGAACGGATAGACTACACGTTCGCGATAAATTTGCTACCGTCGCTGAACCAAGTCCTTCAAACTCGGGTCAGACGAAACGAATCTCTCTGCTTGACCTCTCTTATTCTTCCTTTCACTCAACGAAGGCACCGTAACGACAAAATCGGTACGTAAATGCTCTTCCGCGTTTCTTTACTTTTTTCACTCGTCGATCATGAACGATCGGGTGACACGTAACGATATGGTTACGATTACAATTACGGTTACGGTTACGGTTACGATTACGGTTACGGTTACGGTTCGGGTTATGGTTACGGTTACAGTTACGGTTACGGTACGACACACACGGAACGGTTGCCAATATTTTGTTTCTTAAAATAATCGATTGTTTTCCTTCTGTCCGTTAGGTATCCTCGAACGAAGCGTCGCGATTGTAAGGTGCGGGCCGAATTGGGGTACTGGCATTTTACTGGACGCTCAAACGGGAACATTTATCACGTGCGCGCATGTTGTCGCAACAGTATGCATTTATTCCACTTTCCACTTGTTTTTCTTAGTATATTTTCGCGTGTAATATACAGATATCGCCAGTTTTCAGAAAAACAAGTGTTTTCATTGGCTTCTCTACCCCTAGAATGGGGAAGTTGTGTAGCAACAAGTTTCTTTTCTTTTTTCTGCGTTTTCAGGCACCGGAAAGGAAGATTGAGCTGGTATCGTATATCGCATCGCGAACCGATAAATCCGAATGGACAGCTCCAGCGAAGTTGATCTACAAAACACCGGGCAATAAACCCTATGATATCGCTGTGTTGAAGATAGATCTCAAGTGCACGGAGACTTCGATGAAAGCGATCAAACTAGCGGACAGACCGGCCGTGAACGGTGAGAGAGAAAGAGAGAGAGAGAGAGAGAGAGAGAGAGAGAGAGAGAGAGAGAGAGAGAACACAAGAAGATCAGAGAAAGAAAAGAAAAGGGACACGCGGCAACAATCTCATTCTCGTCGCTGTTCATCCGCGTTGGTTCCTCTCGTTTCTTTCGCTTATTTTTAATGATGGAGCAGGTTAAGACGATCGACCCGGACAAGATATTTTCGTGACACAATGGAAAAAAACGAGTCACTCGGCCTATCGTGATAATCATTCGAATTAACGGTTATCCGTTCGGTTCTATAGAAAGACAGGACCTCCTGATCCTCTTTTGTAACGCACCTACACTGCTGGAGGTTATTCCGGTTGGTTAACGGTAACGACAATAAGAATTAAGAGCATAGGGAGATCAACGCGCGCGAGGCGACTCCGAGGCGCCAAGCGTTGCAAGGGACAGCACTGACCTTCTTTCGTCGACAGTAGGAAAAATAACTATGTCTAAATTGGGCCAATTGATCGTCGGGGGTGGAATCGACGTTTCGTCAGCGTTGAATGTCGCGAACGGATGACACGACCTCCATCATCCCCTACAGCCATCCTTCCTTTCTCTCTCTCCCTCTCCCCCTCTCATCTTTCAGACCCTTCCAGCTCGCGCTTCTTCGCTCGTCTTTCGGACTATTTTCAATAGAGTCCCTAATCAGCCCCTATTGTACACGACTATAAATTAGAAAGGAGAATGCTATCCGAATCAACGGGATTCTATTGCACGCTTCGAACAAGCAAACAGATGCTTGTCGGGAATAGAACGTCGAAAACCATAGATTCGATCTCCTTTCTACGGTCTAAAATACCCCAACGAATTTCACTTTTCCACGCTTCTCCTCTCTTTCTTCGTTTACCCCTACTATTATAGTATCATGCTCATACGTGCTATTACGTATACATGCACGTACTTTACGTCTGCACGTGTATCGCGTTTATTTTCGCACACTTTACTATAATATTTACCTATGGTCTATAGAAATCAGAAGAAATTCTTTGTTACAGGGGAGCCAATATTTTCAATAGGATTTCCAATTTGTTTGGCGGGTAGGGCCACTATCAGCAACGGAATTATATCGAAATCATCGGAGTGCATGCTGCAAACGAATTGCTGTGCCCAAAGCGGAGTCAGTGGAGGACCTATTGTTCGACCATCCAGTCTCGAAATGCTGGGAATGATTGTTTGTAATACCGTTTCCACGAATGATGCGACTACATATCCTCGACTATGCATGGCTATACCAACCGGTGTTTTCAAAGAACCTTTGGACAATTACTTACAAACCACTGGTACGATCTTATTGTCGCTATCGATCCTATCGTTATACGTTACACCGTGTCCAGTTGGTCATTCGCATCATACAAACTCAAACTGACACAAACTGAATTTCTTGGCCATTAATTATTTCTTTTTCAGATCCAAAAATGTTGGAAAATCTAACGCAACACGACCAAATTATCGAAGGTACATGGAACCTTCGATCTCCGCTTCTTCGCTCGAATATATGATATATCATTGTAAAACAAATTTCTGTACGTTCAAAAACAAAACTGTACCTCTATTGAACGGTCCGATCAAATTTCCCAGAACTGTTACTACATCCGCATTCTTGTTTCTTTTTTACACACAAAGGGGTAGATGTATCGCCAGCTATTCTCTACAAATGCAATACACTTTATTTTGTATTCTATCATGTACAAAAGAAAAACAAAACGAAATGGGAAACAAACATCTTAATTCGTTATCCGAACAATGATTTCAAGAATCCTGTCCTGTCCATCGTCGTATCATTCTCTTTTCTACTTCTGATTTCAGCATCCGTGTCTCTTTGTTTTATCGTAGGCGGTATAAACGTGCTATTTTCGCCTTGTTGCTGTTTCCGCCGCAGCTTTTTGCTTCTGTCAACATTCTGAGAGAAGAAGTTAGCTTCTCGTTTGGCCTGTGCAATCTCAGTTCGTAATCTTTGTTTTCGTACTGCTCGTTCGTAAGCCAAACGTTCGCTCAAGTGAATCCATTTGAACCTAATAAACAAAATGCGCTGGAATGCTTTGTGCCGCCAAACCAAATGTATTTCGTGTAATTCATTACCTTGGCAGATATTTTATATTCCAAATGACGTCATAAAATTTACTCTTTTTTCTAGTGGAGATTTGCTTGTTATTCAACACCGACGCAACATACTTGGCAACACTTTTTCTTTTAAATTCAACCCAACCTTCGGTGAAAGATTTTGCACAAACTTTCTTACGCTTCTTTACTTTACTGTTTCGTTCTAACTCTGTAATGAAAAAGTTACACTCTTTGTATTCCAGGTACACAATTTATGCTCTGTAACAACTAAACATATCTATTAAGAGACAATAATAAATCAATATAGAACAAATGTAGGATTTTTTACGAACTCAAATGCGTTTTAGAGCATCACATTTGATGAAAATGACTAACCGTTCTCTGCTAATTGTAAGTATACCCTTCCAATTTCACCATACACCGAAAGCAATTCTCGAAGTTTTGTAATATTCATGTACTTTGGTATGCTAGATAAATATACGATCCCTCTTTTCGGAATTTTCGGCTTTGTTGCATTTTCACTTTCTGTAACTACTAAGTCTTCAAGGTTTTCCATTTGTGCCCAACTTGTATCAGCTATTTTTCTTATTCTTTTCAAAACATTTTCCGTCCGTTTTGCCTTCGAAATAGTACTCGTGTCGGAAATCATAAATCCTAACCATGCTTTCGCTCTGCTATATGCTTTGTAAAATATATAAATTGTAGCCGGTATGTTCGATTTCGTTTTGATTCTTCAGAAAATCGATTTTCTCGCCGAAAATATCGATCTTTCGAATCGATTCTCCAGACCTCGATCTTTTTGGAGGATCGAACATCCCTAGTAAATAACCAGACAACCAAAAATCCAAATTTGGACGACTTCCTGCCGGCGCATATGCCGTGCCTGTGCCGGCCGTAGGACCAGGTATTTGGACATGGGCAGAACGAAGGCACAATGCCGGCCGCTGGACCCTGAATCTGCCTTTGTTTAAGAGGGCAGCACGGTCGCACTGATGTGGCGAATGCCGAATGGCAGCACCGTTGCACTGATGTGGCTGGCGAATGTCGTTTTACAGGGCAGCACCAGGCAGCACCGCCGGTGAGGGAAGGTGAGGGTAAATGAAGGTAGCGAAGGTAAGTCCAGGTAAGTCGCACTAATGTGGCAGATGTCGGCGAAGTAAACTTTTATTGTACCAAATATACGGCACTCGTTCTTTTTACTGACAATTCGAAGTACCGATTTTTGAATACAGAATTATATTTTGTGCACATGAAAGGAGAAACAACGAGGGAAACAGGATCCGCCACGTTAGTGCGACCGTGCTGCCCTCTTAAACAAAGGCAGATTCGAGGTCCAGCGGCCGGCATTATGCCTTCGTTCTGCCCATGTCCAAATACCTGGTCTTACGGTCGGCACAGGCGCGGCATATGCGCTGGCAGGAGGTCGTCCAAAATTGAGCCAATCCGGCCTTGAGCAGCTCCGAGCGTAGCGTGGACAATATTCTGCTCGTTTCTGCCCTAGGCAGACTTGGCTCAAGGCAGCTCAAGGCGCGCCTGGTTGTCTGAGTACTGCTGAGTACATATAGGAACATTGCGCACGATGTATCGCGCATCGCGCGGTATCTGATCTATGTAGGTATTTAGCATCAAAGAGGATATCCTCTCTGGTACCGTCTATATATGTACGTAATTATTGCGCGCTTACATTCGTTATTCTGTTCTTCACAAATATTGCTCCCAATTGATACACGATACCCAACACAATGTTATAAATAGACTGCGGATTTTATGTATTTATGACAAGAATGGGTAAGCACAATTTAAGGCAGTGGACATATTAAAAAGATTTAAAGACATCAACATAGATAATTAAAAGGAGAAAGAAATTTTTATTTCACTCCTGTGTCTTTCAATCAATGCAAACATATTTTATTTTGCATAAAGATCCGCAGTCTAGTTCTAAATATTAGTAAATATTCTAAATATTATATTAGTATGATCGAGACGCGATCAGTTCTGTAGATTCGCATACACAGTTTGTAAACACATGTATATATGCACGTACCCAGACAGCACACCGGTTCGATTTGGGCCTGGTTTTTATGCGCGCAATGGCCCGGAAATAGCCAGGCATGGGCTCGAGCACAGGGCCTGCCGGCCGTGCCAGATTTCAGCCAAATTTCAGCCCATTTACAAGATTGCAAGGGTGCGGCATTTGCGTTCTCATTTCGTGATAATACAAACATGGGTTTTTTCAGTAGTCAGAAACGCCAGATAAAGATCAATCTAGGCAGCAAACGCCCTCAAAAGTCTTATTTAAGACAGATTTAATAACAGTAAAGTGGGTTCTGTTTCCTGCTAAAGATGGTGTAGGTTCTGTTCCATGCTAAAGATGATGTAGGGGCTGTTCCAGGCTAAACATGATGTGGAGAGAGAAGATGTCGCGAGAAAAGTTGGGCTCAATCGAAGCACTGATTGGCCACATTAGTGTGACCGTGCTGCCCTCTTAAACTCTGGCTGAAATCTGGCACGGCCGGCATGCCCTGGGCTCGAGCCCATGCCTGGCTATTTCCGGGCCATTGCGCGCATAAAAACCAGGCACGAATCAACCGGAATCAGCCTCGAGCCGATCCAAGCATTGTGTTAGATAGTAACCTGTAGGTCAGGGGCCTGGGGAGGTTTGGTCCGGTGGTGGGCTCGGGCAGACTGTGCTATCTGGGCCCAGATAGCCAAAATGCTCGATTCTGGCCAGGGCAGTTATGACCGTGTGGGCTCGTAACGTTCCCTCGGCACAAGCTGCTCTCGGCCCGTCGGTCCTGATTTCTGCCAAATTTTACGACATTCGCCACTCGGACCTACTTAAAATTTGGCAGAAATCAGGACCGACGTGCCGAGGGGAAGCTTCCCAGATAGCCAAGCGATCCTCGCGCACAGATCGAGCCCGGCGTGTCGGGGTCAGGTAGACGGGCCGAACGTCGCTTCAATGGGCAAAAGGCACACGATGGCTATAATCTGAGGAGGGCACTTATGACCGTGAGGGCTCGTAACGTTCCCTCGGCGCAAACCCGGCACAAGCTTCCCCTCGGCCCGTCGGTCCTGATTTCTGCCAAATTTTAAGTAGGTCCGAGATTGTAAGAGGGCAGCACGGTCGCATTAATGTGGCGAATTTCGTAAAATTTGGCAGAAATCAGGACCGGCGGGCCGAGAGCAGCTTGTGCCGAGGGAACGTTACGAGCCCACACGGTCATAACTGCCCTGGCCAGAATCGAGCATTTTGGCTATCTGGGTTGTGCCGGGTTTGCGCCGAGGGAACGTTACGAGCCCTCACGGTCATAAATGCCCTCCTCAGATTATAGCCATCGTGTGCCTTTTGCCCATTGAAGCGACGTTCGGCCCGTCTACCTGACCCCGACACGCCGGGCTCGATCTGTGCGCGAGGATCGCTTGGCTATCTGGGATAATTCTCTATAACGATTATTGCCGTACCGGTTTCAATTTACAACTGGGCACGACACAATCCAAATAGAGTAGGATACTATTAATAAACTATTGAGGAAAATATTGAAATGATTATCAATAATATTAATATACGAATGTTACATTACACTTATTGTTAGAGTATGTACATGATACATACAATAAAATATCGATAAGGATCGAATGCAATTTCCCATAATTTACAATAATTCTCTATAACGCTTATCGCCGTGCCGGTTACAATTTACAACTGGGCACGACACAACACAACACACAGACACAACATTCTACATTCAGTGGTTTAGCGCGTTGTAGCGCCTATCGCCTATCGCTTTGCTGGTTCTTCTTGCTGTTGCGCAACGAGTTCGCGCAGCGTCTCAGTGTGTGCACAAAGGAGCAAGTGCATTCGTTACATGATGCATCCTTAAAGAAAATTTACCTCTTTCGCGATATATGTCGTTTTCATGAAGATTCCGCGGAACAAGTTTTATAAAAATACAGTTCCGTACGAGTAGCTTTCTAACAACGGAAACAACGACGGGTGAGCGAAAACTTTCGGGAAACATTACTTGGCTGAGTCAAACAAAATGGCGACTTTTCTCTTCTTGGCGGTACTGTTTACTTGACCGTGATCGTTATGTTTCTCATAAAGTGTGCTACGCGAGAAGTGTTGTGTACTTAATCATCTTACTATCGACCAATCGACCGACATTAATGTAACCATGCATCTTTAACAACTCGCATAGTGTTTACGATCGTTAACGTCTTCACGATCCTATACCTACACAATAGGTAATACTGCGATAAACGTGAACTACACAATTGGATGCAACACGTTTTTGCGTTTCGTTGTTCTATCACGCTTCTAGTTTTTCTGAAAACTACTTGGAGCAAAACTTGATGCGTACAGTTCTATTTAGTTGCTTTTTATTGTACTATAACCATATTTTTCACATAACTATATGTTTTGTTAATTACTTAGAGTATTTACCATTTGCCTATACTCGTATGGGATTATCATGTCCATGAGAAATGATTTTCTATCTCTCGGGGAATTTATAGCATTTTCTCCTTGCAGACATAATTGTTTTTGGGATTTAGGTATGGATACTTATTCTTCTTTCTACCTTCTCGTTTGAAAACTTGTACTATTATATTTGTTTAGCTTAAGAAAAATGTCCAGTTCGTACGTTATTGAGCCACAGGAAAGTGGATCGGACAAAAAAGATGACACTTTGATCATAGTTGTCAATGACGATGGTACAATATCTGTTGATCAAGAAACATTGCAAAGTTTAATTGGTAAGTTTCATTTCCTGTTTCATTTATATTTTCAAAGATCCCAAGCATTACACAGGCGCATGTATTTACAGCGAATCAATCTAATGCTAACGTTAGCGTGGTTAGACTTGGACAAGCCGAGACCGACACAGAAAACGGCGATATAACTTTAACCGTAGATCCTCCAACTTTTACTACCACTAACGTAAATTCTGGTGGTGTTACTACCGATGCGACTAACTTGGTCGACCCTTTCATGGAGATGGATTCCGAACAACTAGAAAGATTAGAGACAGCTCTACAGAGCGAAGAAGCAAAACAAATTCTTGGAGAGAATGTCACAGCGATGCTCGGTAAGCATTACTCTTGTGTGTCTATATAATTGGTCATATTAGTATGTACCTCATATAATAAACTTGTATTTTATAGATATGCTAACAGTAGAAGAGCAACAAAACTCTATACGGTATAGCGTTGAACTGGATCATTGCTATACAAGTAGATTATCGCCTTCCGATCCAAAACCACGAGATCCTTTACCTACTACTGAATCGCCAACGCCTGGCGATAATTTACAATACGAGCATCAACTTTCTCCTAGTCAGGGAACATCAAATGCAATGTCATCCATTGTCGACAGAGAAGGGGCAGTGACAACCACAGCGACAGCGACAGCAACAACGAAGGCAAAGGGTATTGTGAAAACTGTGAGTATCCTATAAAACATAAGATATGAGTGGAAGCGTTTTTTCTCACCGGTAACATGATGTTCGATCGGTACCTCTTTCAGAGTAAACCTGTAGGTCGTCCACGGAAGAATATTCAACCGACTTCTGTTACGACGTGCAACAACGCAAGACCGTCTCCGAGTATAACAAGTACACCGAAGTCTATTGGACATTCGTCGACTAGAAATTTAACAGGGGCATTGCATCAAGGAATAGGAAGACGTAATTATGCGATCTGTTTACCAGCAATATTTCAAATCGAAAACGCGTTGTACATTCGATGTCAATCGATGACCGATCATTTTGTTTGCTTTATCAGAGCAGGGGAGGTCGAACGACGAGGAGGAGGAGGAACCCACGTCGTCGTCCATTGAATCGTCCGACTCGGAACCTCCATCGGACAACGACTCTGATTTTGGACCCCGTGGTCCCAGAAGAGGCGGCATCAGAGCTAGGGGAGGTAGAAAAGGTCTTACTACCAGAGGTGGTAGTATGGCGGCTACTCGTAGGAGAGGCTCGAATAAACAAATGGATATAGAGCAAGTCCGTAGATTGGACATGGAAATGGCTGCAGCGGTAAATGCTATGAAGAGCCCGGAGAAAGACGAAAGATCTGGTAAGATAACAGCACAATAATAATACAATTTAAGAATTCCTTCCGTACATCGAGACTCTTTTTTTCTGTTTGTTAGGATTTCCTCTTGTTAGAGGTAAAAGACAGTTCAAAACTACAATTGGTAGGAAAAAAGAAGAATCGCCACGCGTCGAATCATCTACAGTTACTGCGAACGAGAACACCTCGTTACCATTCGAAAAGCCATTACAAACTACGAATCAAGTGAAAGCCAATTTGATCAGTGCCAATATGATTAAAGGCGATATGATTCTTACAAAACCAGGTCAAGGAAAGAACAATCAAAAAGTGACTTTTGTGCAGAAACAAGTACTCGTCAAGTCGAACGACCTGAAGAGTATAGATCCGAAGAAACAATTAGTATTTCCCAAGGGAAAATTTGTGGGCCAAACGGGAACCAAAATTTTTGCAACTAAAGATGGAAAATTGGTTCAAGTGCCCATAACCACTAAAACTATAACTTCGAGCGTACCGGTCAGTCAAATCAAGGGTACAGTGCCGCAGGTTTCTTCTACACAGCAACTGATATTGAGTCAGAGTCAAACGTCGCATACACAGCAGCAACCACAACAACTGCAGTCGCCGCCACAACAACAACAACCACCACAACAGGCGGTAAAAGTGTCTACGCCTGTTAATATCTCGAAAGCAAAGTCATGCGACGTGAAAAAGGAGAAAAGGAAGTCCGATAGTTTCGAGATGATCGGAAAAACTGAGATTGAATCTGGAAAAGCTGTAGAGTCCAAAATTTTGGACGGTTAGTTGATAAGACCGTGTAGTATACTAGCTGCTTCAAGTCTATATACTTCAGTATTTTCGATTAAAGATTTCGTTCCAGGTTCGAAAAAACATCCAAAGAAAGAAAGTCGGAAGTCACCGGCATATATGGTGGACAGTCTAGGCCCTGCGCTTTTCTCGACGCCCGATATTATTCGTCGAGTCGGTACGAACGGCGATGCAAAAATTCAGGAGAACGTAGTAACGTCATTAATTTCTGTAACGCCAGTCACAAACACTACCACCACAGGAATTGCTAATTCATTTACATCAGCAACTCCGGCATCAGTTCCGGCAACTGCGTCGTCGTCGTCGTCATCGTCGTCGTCATCCTCATCCCCCACATCCAATCGTACAGGTTTGCTTTATCTTTTCGCACCCAGATACTATATACATATTCTTGCGACGATTCTATAGATCGTTTAATCGTTCACTCAATGTCGTGTCAAAAGGTCTCGTCGTTTCTACGCCAGTCGAGCGAATAACGCATTCAGAATCTCATCCGCCCTTGGAAAAACAGGAAAATCGTGATTCTCTGATAGAAAGCAACGAGAACGAATCGAAATCGGAGTTGAAGACTAATGGGTCAGAAGAGTTGCAGACTCCTTTAGATTCAGGTAGATTTGGAAACAGAATTCTTGAAAACTAGCCATTCTCTATGCGCATCGATTTATCAACATTTTACAGGTAGCATAGCAGGTGGGGAACATTTACTGGCTACATTAGAAATGGAAGCCAGTCAACACGAAGAGGACTTACTTGCAGAAGCATTGATGTTGCAAGAAGAACTTGGAGTCGATTTGGGCGAACATGTACTTGAATATTTCAATTTTTCGAAACATTGTATTAATTTTGACTGTTTTCCAGTTGAAAAGTTTTAATTTCGATCTCTTTCTCTTTTCTTCTTGATAACAATACTGTAGGGTGGTGCGCTCGTCGAACAAGGAGGAGGCGTAACGTCCGAATCGTTACCATCGAATAGTACGCTTGTACCGTCGTTGCTCGCATCCGATCAAGAAACAGTGAAACCTTTAGATACTCTGACGACAGCGGCGGTGACAAGCACAGCAGCTACTGCACCCATGGTAACTACAACAATGGCTAGCGCGACTCGAGAATCGGTAAAGAAATCAACAAAAGACGAAAAGGAGCCAATTCAAATAATTCGTGGAGGCCGAGTAATCACATTACCTCCTATCGAGGCGCCAGCCACTAGAAGCAAACGGTTGCAAGCTAAAGTCGAACCTGCTCAAAAGCTGTTAGAATCAGTGAAATCGACAGAAAAGTTTAGGTAAGTGTCCGACCGAGCTAACCAATTACATGGGCAACTATCGTACGCGTGGAATGTTTAGTATAGATGAATCGATTAAAAATGTTCCGTCCGACGTGTATACACGCATGTATATACACATATATATATATACTACACATACATATATATATCTATATATACATATACGTTTGCAATATTTACAGTTTGCAAACGGTACCGCAAAGATCATTGCAAATTCTGAAAAACGAAACACCCACGAACATTATAGATCAAGATGAAGAGATTGTAAACGAAGATCTAATGGAAGAAGACGACGAAGTTGATGAGGAAGAAATGGATCAGATTGCCGGTGATGAAGAGGAAGAGGAGGATGAGTTACAAAAACAAATTGGAACAGTTGAGGAAGACGAAGAAGAGGCAGAGGAAGAACAGGAGGACGAAGAAGAGGAGGAGGAGGAAGAGGATAATTCGGATTCGGAAGACGATCCTGACAGGCTCTGGTGTATATGCAAACGACCGCATAACAATCGTTTCATGATTTGTTGCGACGTGTGTGAAGATTGGTTCCATGGAAAGTGCGTGCACGTTAGTAAAGCTATGGGTAAGGTTGAAAAGTAAACAATACAGTTTGCAACTTTCAGCACACGTTTAGCAAAATTATTTATATTTATTTCCTGCTAGGTCAACAAATGGAAGAGAAAGGAATAGAATGGGTTTGTCCAAATTGTTCGAAGAAAAAGGAGGAAGAGTTGAAAACAAAAACGAACACGAATACGCCAAGTTTAATTGGAAAGCAACGCGTTCTATCGGGTGCTACGACAGACAACACTATCTCTCTAAAGAATCTTTCAGCCGTTAATCAGGCATCGGTTGTTAGAGAAATCGCAACCCCAGTCCCTTCTAGTTCCGATTATAGTGACGTCCAATATTCCGGAAACGGTAATGGTACTGGCAATGACAACAGCAGTAGCAGCAGCAGCATGCAATGCGTTGTTTGTAAAAAAGAAGCAAGGAATTCTAGCATTTATTGCTCCGACACTTGTATACTCGCACACGCACAAGAAACTCTCACCAAAGACAAGCCAGCATCGACAGGATCAACAGCAAGCCCAAAGGGAACAAGGCCGCTACCGTTGGACGTTTCTGCCAAGGCGAAATCTGAAAATAGGGTGATCGTTTTCGAAAGAAAAACAGGAAAAGTGTTGAGCGGTGAGTGAACAACGTTCAGAAAATGAGCAACACGTAAAATAATACAAATTATACAATAATTTACACAATCCTTTCTATTGTATACTAATCATCGTTTCCATCGTTTCTCGCATTCAATACAAATTGTGAATATTTCAGGTGTCGACGCACCAACAAGATCAAACTTGCGTACATGGTTAAAAGAGAATCCTACATTCGAGGTAGTAGGGTCGAATAATGTCGGTCCGTTGCAAATAGGAAAACCAATTGCAACGATTCATACGCAACAAATGCCTGGTAAAACAGTACGTATTCAAATTATTATATTATATAGTATACTATATTATAATTTACTATAAAATTCATTGACCTTTGGTCATTGATGATACGCTAAAGTAACTTGTTGACAAAATAACATAATCAAAAAATATCGTTTAAGGGGAAATCTACGCTGTTAACTGCTGGAAAGGGAGCAAATCTTCCGAAGATGACGTATACCAAAATACCAGGTTCGAAGCAAATGATAATAACGACGGGAAATAAAAAATTTACGGTAATTTCTGCAGGGCAACAGCAACAACAAATTCAAACGACAAACACAAAACCGGTACAATTGAAGCAAACGGTTCTCGCCCAATCGAACAAAAGCCCTTTCGTGTTGAAAACGACAACTATCAAATCCAGCACCCCGGTGCAGGTGAAACAGCAAAGCGTAACGACGCCCAAACAGACACCACCTGTGAAAAGACAAGAGGTGAAGCAACTGGCCGTCCAATCGAAATTACAGGTAAAACCGAGTCCACCGAGAAAGCCTGAACCCGAACCAATTAGGCTGAACATAAGAAAAACATTGACAGAGTTATTGTCGAGTCGTATAAAAGAAACGGAGGATTTGAAGCTAAGCGATGACGAGATTGGCGATCTAGCTTTCAACATCGAGTTGGAGATGTACAAATATTTCAAAGATACCGGAGCAAAGTACAAAGCCAAATACAGAAGTCTCGTGTTTAATATAAAAGACACGAAAAACTTAACGTTGTTCCGAAAAATAGCCGACAGATCGTTAACTCCTGACGCGGTGGTAAGACTAAGTCCTGATGAAATGGCCAGTCAAGAGTTGGCCGAATGGCGAGAGAAGGAGACGAAGCACCAGTTGGAGATGATTAAAAAGAACGAGTTGGATTTGATGGCACAAGCAAAGTCTATCGTCGTGAAAACACACAAAGGCGAACAAATAATTGAGAACGACGGCGGCATCGATCATGTCGATCCGAAAACACCGGTGCAAGATATTGTTACGGCATTGAATAGCGCGGACAGTATAACATCAACGGTGGACGACTCTGAGAAAGAGATCGAAAGAATGAACGATGAGGAGCGGTCAAGGGCGAAGGAAGATGCTAAAAAGTCGAAGAGTTTCGACGAGAAAAGACGGAAGGAGAAGGAGAAAGAGAGGAGTCGGGAGAAGGACAAGGTGAAAGATAAGGAAGAGAGACGGGGGCGAGAGAGAGATGGCAGTCGTTCGAAAGGAGTCGGCAAACGCGACAGAAGTACGAGCAGAGGCAGACACAAACACGGTAAGGACGACAGAGAACGTAGCAAGACCAGGGAGAAAAGCAAGGAAAGAAAGTCACGAGAGAAGGAGAGCAAACGTGAGAAAGAGAGGGATCGCGACAAGGAGAAAGATCGTGATCGATCGAGGACTAGAGATCGCGACAAGACAAAGGTTCGGGAGAAAGGAAGCAAGGAGAAAAGCAAACTAAAGGATAAAGATAAGGAGAGGGAAAGGGGAGAACGACATAGAAGCAGCGTCGGTGGTGGTGGCGGTAGCGGCCTTGGCAGCTGCGATAATAATCTAAAGACTCGCAGCGGTACCAGTGGATTCGTATACTGCGAATCGAAGGAGCTCGATAAACGAGAGGACGAGAAGAAGAGAGACACGGAGAAGAAAGAGGATTCGATCGGATTGGCCGGTGGATCTTCGACCGAAAAATCGATTGAAGATCGCCTGTGGCGTCACATAGAGGACGAGGCCACCACTAATACGATCGATGGGAATGACTCCGACGTATCGGACAGAGAACCAACCTCAACCGTCACGATCAAGACCCCGGACATCAACGACGATCTGGACAGGGACAGAGAACAAGAATCCCTTTCGAGCACCGCCGATAGGGACGCGTCGAAAGGGGGTTGGCAAACGGTATGGAGAGGTTTCGTCAATATGGTGGACGTAGCTAAATTTTTCATTACCGCGCAAGAGGTTAGTGGTCACGCGAAAGATTTGATGGACGACTTGCCGGATACGGTGGACGTTGTTGGTAGAATCAGTCATGAAACCGTTTGGGATTATATCTCGAAAATGAAAAAGACCGGTTCGAAAGAAATCCTTGTGATCCGTCTTACCGCCGCCAACGACGAAGAAAAGATTCCCTACATAACGTTGTACAGTTATCTGAACAGCAGAAGTCGACTTGGAGTAGTTGGCAATGTCTCGAAGAACATCAAGGATTTCTACATAATGCCGTTTTCGAGTCAAAGCACGATACCCCAGGTTTTGTTGCCCTTGAACGGCCCCGGTTTCGAAGAGCATAGACCACACCTTTTGTTAGGAATTATTGTTCGTAACAAGAGGAAGCGGTTCGTCGGCGTCACCTCGTCATCCGTGCCGCTCAAGATACCGAAAAAAGATTCGGACCGAAGCTATACTCCGCCGTTGGTTGGCATTTCGAAAGACAAAGTATGCAGTTCGAACGTGAGCACGGCGATTGCAGGTACGGTCGCGATTACGGCAACGGCAACGTCGACGATTGCCGCCTCGTCCTCTTCTCCCATTGCAGTAACGGTAGGTAGCATCTATCAGAAGAGCACTATCGCCACCGCAAAGGAGAAGCAACCGCAGCAACAGCAACATACCGTCACCCAAACCACTCTCGACTCTCTAAACAAAGCGCATATAGGGATGCCGAGAAGCACGATACTCGACACTGCGGCTATATGCAAAATCGTTCCAGAACTCTCATCCAAGATAGACCTTACCTCCTCGCCTGGTAAAGCGCCGATCGACGACGACGGCGACGAGCCTTACAGCCCCGGCCAGATGGACGAAGAGCAATCCGATCGTGATTTGCGAACCGCTTCGACCACTTGCGCAACCGCCTCTGCTTTGCCATCGATAGCGATTGGAATCGATGGGTCGACGATCGATAACGGTATTATTTCTTCCAGTAAAAATTCAAACGAACTTCAACGAAAAATGGAGGAGCTAAATCGACAAATCGAAGAACAGAAGCAACAAATACAAAGCATTAGCTCGTCGTTTCTCGGTGAATCAACGTCTACTTTGCCGGTGAGAATTTTAACAAGATTTATTTTTTACGAAATCGATTGTTATTGTTTTTCCTATTGCCCTGTTGTAAATAAAATTGATTTCGATTTACCTATGGTATCCAGTTCCTATCCTCGAGCTGCTTTAGATTCTTGCTTCGAAACTTGTTACGAAACAACAGTTTCCTTTTTCTCTTCTCTGTCTAACAAATATAACAAATCGTATTTCTTTAATGTATCACGTTATCGCATTGCTTACTGTACGCGGAAACATTTTCGTTTTCATCAAATAAGCGTGAAACATTCTTATCGAAACGTGAGCTCGTGCAAAACCAGACAAGAAGTAAAAATCTGTTGGTAGCTCCATTCCTTCCCTGTCTCGAGGATTCTCTTTTTCTTTGGGTGTACCGATTAGCTCGGTCGAGTTGAATCACGATGGTAGGACTATACATGTCATCACAGCAGTTCTGTCTTTGCGGTAAGGTAAAAGAATTGCGTATCCCAAACCATTCGGGCAGCCGTTGTGTTTCATTGATTACGGAAAATGGCCGATACTTGCACTCTCGCTGTTCTTCAATCCTCACAAACGCGTCTATTTACAAATATTTTACTCTTTCCCTTTACTCCCCTTCCCCCTCTCACTATTTAAGTGTATATACACATATGTAGATACATGTATATATACGTGCACATATGTTTTTAGAAGCAAATAATAAGACTATTTGTACGGCGCGTACGCGCACAAGCATATTATTCATTTTTGTATGTGTGTGCCAAGGTACGTTTCTATATACATGCGTATATATAAACACAAAAAATGACTTAAAGGGAAAAGCGTTTCAGTCATAAGCGTATGGGTTGCAATCATGTTACTGTCGTTTATTATTAGACTCGTATTCAACTCGGGAATTGCGAACCATGATCAGATAATAATAATAATGTTTATTATTTTTTGTTCGTTTCAGGGCTTAGGGCTAGATCCACCGATTAGCGACGAATGCGATGAAGCTTACAGCCCTCCGGATACAAGATCGTTCACACCACCGCCGCCTGGTATATCAAAATTCGCACAACCGATTCTCGACAAAGTATCAAATATAACGATACCACCAAATTTACAAGAAATTCTAGCGAACGTGAAGCGGCAAGAAAACTCTAAAGTAGATCCGTATCTACCATCGAAACCAAGCGCCACATTTTTAACTGCCGTCAACTCGTCCATATATCAAAACTCAGAAAAATATTCCTCGGCATCGCCCGCAAAAATCACGGTCGGTGGATCGAACAAATCCAGTTCGGACAAGTCTTCGCTCGAAACGACTAACCATAAAGAATCCGTTTCGAAAGAGAAAGAAAGCAAGAGCACCCTAAGTTCCTTGAGCGACTTGGATTTAATTAAGAAAGCGGAGGAGGAATTAGCCGCTGTCGCAGCCGCTGCAAGTGCAACCGCGACCACAAATTCAATGGTTTCTGGAAATCAGAAAACCGAACATACCACGCAACCAGTTTTATCCACAACTCCAACTCTTCCAAGTATAATAGGACCTCCTGCACCGACGATGATGCCAATGTCTTCGGTTAGTTTAACCGCGAGCGGAGACCCTACTCGCGAACCAACCGCGTACAAGAGCTCTTACCCGGAACCTTTCAAACGCAATTTGGCTCCTGAACAGCCGAAACCTCCTGGCCTCGAAGATGAGGATTTCCCACCATTTCCATCCACGCCACCGAACGTAGACACTAACCCTGCAAGAATGACACCATCATCCCGCTCTAAATTCGTTCCGAAAAGTGGTATCGTGCTGAGCATAAAAAGAAAATTGAGCGAAGAGAGTGTCGCTGCTTCTTGCCCTTCGAGTAAAGCATCCAGAATGAAGTCACGCTGGGGTCAAGGCCCTTCCGATTCGGTCGATTAGTTCCACTAGTGGATGCGCGAGAACTTTCCTTCAGCATAAAAAAGAACTCGAAAACTTGTACAATATCATCAACAGCAGCAGCGCCATACACGAAGATGGATTGCAAAATCAACCATCGACTTGATTGCATAGACGTTTTTCATCGATCGCCGGAATCGGAGTTCGATCGACAGCGGTATCGTTCCAAAATACTTCCTACTAAGCAATGAAAAGCAAACTTTGTATTTTGCGTATGCTGTTATACCGATATACAAAAATCGGGTTGGTGCATCGTAAGAGGAAAGCTCTATCGACGACTCGAGAAACGTCACTTGTAAATACCAAAGCGGCGCAAACGAACGCTTTTAATATCATACGTCGAGCCTACCGCGCTACGTGTACATAGCCTCCTCATAAAATCTGTAATATATTGTTCAAATTAAATCGAAAGGCTAACAAAGAAGATTATGTAAGACGGTGGCGCATGCATCTCACGCGTTCATGTCGTCAGTGTATATATATAAATTAGATGTAAGGATCCGAGAACAACCAGTTTCAACCGAACGCTCGTTTTTTCATTTGTTGGTCAACCATATGAAAATAGATTTTCAGCGACGAGAACTTCCACAATGCGCTGCAATTACTGTTTAGCGACACGCGAGCAAACACCCGAACGATTCCCCGAGTTGACCGCAATCAACCACACTATTTGTCCACATACGAAAAAAAATTGTTTTCAACATTTATGCAAAGGACGCGTAGAATCTTCGAGTCCTCGACGCGCAAGTCGCTGCCACTGCAAGTATGACGACAATACGAACAATGTTTATTTCTTTAGCTTAAACGGAATTTCTGATCGACGAAAGACCAAACAATAAATTTCGATTCTTGTTTCGTATTCGCTTCTGATGTTTGTATACGTACGTCCTGATCATTTACACTGCGCTTCGTGGTTAACGCACGATTTTGTATGTATCTATAGATACATATATGTATGTATGTATGTATGTATGTATGTATATACATGTACATATATATATACAATATATAGGTATATATACATAAGACGTACACCACACTAATGTCGCATCGTTCACGTCGATTTTACGCTATCCTCTCCTCCGATGAGCCCCGATGTCCTCCTGATTTTCCTTCCGAATTAAACCGTTCGAGCTTTATCAACGATAAGGCAACCACTGTTCGCCTGCTTCCTTGTACACGCATACGTAAGATATAGTGAGCCTCGAGATACATGATCCGAAATGTTGCGACGAATAATTATCGACCATCGTCGATCGACAGTCTACCTTTGTATCACGGAGTCCTGCTATGAAAAATGCAACTCGAATGTAATACATTCGTACGAGCACGTGGAAGTTTAATAAGGGACGCATATTTCTGAGGAGGGCGTTTGAAGGAATAGAACCATCCCCTTATCGATTCATATTTCATTATATGTATTTTCAAAAAACCAAGTCTTTATTCAATTACCGCCGAAACACTCTATTTGTATACATATATATATATATGTATGTATGTGTAGGCGTACACGGTGTTAAAACTCATTTTATACGAATGAAAAGTCATTAAATTTCATTTTTGTACAAGTTTCCGAATAATGAGCGATATGCGTACATTATATACATATAATTAGCAATTCACTGTATACGCGTAATCGTATCATTATCAGCGTTATCCGTGTTGTTTTCATTAATTATCATTATTAGTACAATACATTATTTTCTTTATCGTTACTGTTAGCGCCTACCGCGTTAACAATGCCTTTATATCGTCGCACGAGTGTATCGACCGTTGCCTTTATAACCGAACGTCACTTAACAGTTACATTATCAATATTAACACATATTTTCAATTGTTAGAACCCGTAATATAGTACACTCGATTCGTTGTGTCGATCTCTACATTGCGTTCGACAACCTCAAATGTTAATTTCAATGTACACGCATATGTAGGTCACTTTAATACGAATTATATGTTTCAGTATGATATTTTGAAATACAGATCTTATGTAGGAAGACTAACATTCCAAAGGCTGTAAAAAATTTCATTAACAAAGTATATATGGAGTATTCTGTAACACTACCTACATTAATTTTACGTATATGCTTCTCCGTTGATTGCCAATAGAATAGATATTTCAAAGAATCCAAATTTCAGAAACCGATCCCTCCTTTCCTTGTCTTTGACTCCTCCTTATATCTTTGAGTTCACGTTACATAAGCTAGTGTGATTTCTTCTTCTTATAGTACGTGATTCGTATCCTTTTACGGAATTACATATGCGTATTTATACGTAGCGAAGATAGTAACCGTTAGATAAACACAGAAATCCAGAACACGTTGCCATACCTTCTCCATCCTTTGCTACAGTGTGCTATGGTATCTTACATACCATTTCTAATTGAAGACAATCATTCAGTTTCCAGTGATTGTGCAAACTTCAAACTGTACTGATCTGAATACCTAACAACTATCAATTAACCTATATAGACTTATTGTGTACGCATATAGTATACACAAAGTGTTACACGTATTTATTTATGTCCCCGTATAAAAATATCCGTATATACAATCCAGACAAATATGGTATTTCTAATGAAGAATAACTAACAACAATAACACGTTGCACCGAACAACTAAAATATTATTTTACAGAACAATAGGGATGACACACCATGACTGACCATGACACACTCTGCTCTGCAACAATAAGTATAACATCCAATGTGATTGAATGTGTCCAATGATACCAAATGATACACAAATTCTTGGGTTTCCGACCGTTTTCGACTCCGACCAATGATTACCAATGATACACAAATTCTGTTTCATGTAGAATCAATGTAGACCATAGAATATATCAGACACGAAACCAGAGAGGTATCTTTGATGAAACTCTTGCACTCTTGTCGAAATGGTTAGATGCACTCATGTGAAATGGTATAATACTTGCGCATGCTCCGTATATGGGTATATATCACTGCCAACCACTTCCGCATCCGGGATGAAGAACAGTTCATTTTTTAGTACACGCGCAGTGAGAAAAGAGCCATTTTGATCGGAGCAGCAACGTGGCAGCCGGCATACGCGGCTTTCCAACTACCATGAATATTCGTAAGTATCAATCGGTTACGTTTTCTTCCGATATTTTTAGTTCCGAACGTGTACAGAAGTAAATATTTATACATTTCCTTGCCTAGTTGTGCTACCATGTATTTTCTTTTCGATCTCGATTCGGTTTTCTTAGCGCCTGTTTCGGTCGATTCATTCCATGGTCGAAACGATACGCCTTGCAATTCACGCCTTTTTTGACTTCGACGCGTCAAAAATTTTGTATTTAATAAAAACTCTGGATGTAAGTTTGAAAATTAATATTTGTTCGGCATGCTCTACATAGAAAGTACCGATTCATACACGTTTCTATCCTCTGTTGTACCTTGCAACAATTCGTAAATAGGAAACGTTTCGATGTTTCTTCAGGTTATTGAACTGTGTTCAATATAATCAATATAATCATTCAGTATAGTTTATAATCAAAATTCTATGTTGTTGCAGGTTTACTGCTGTTAATAGCAGTTACCCATATAACAGTATGTTTGTCAGCCAACGGAGCATTGCCATCGACAACTGCTTATTTAACAACGGCTGATAAAAGTCGTTTGAAAAAAATCCTGGAATCAGGCTTAATTTCTGACGATGTAGCTACTCTGTATTATAGTGGCGTTGGTTTCCAATTTCTTGGGGAAACTTTGCCAAATCAACAAGTAAGAAGGTTTATCAGTTTCTGAAGTAATTATTAGATTTAACTCTTAGCACTCCAAGAAGCACCACTAAAAACTGCTGTACCATTATTCAAAATATTAATATGTATAATGGAAACATTCTACGTCAGAAGAAATGTTTAATTGTCGACTTAAAATAGCTCCGAGTGCAAAGAGTTAATAGTTTGTTTGATCGTTGAAAAATAGCTAAATCTGATGAAAAATTCAAATAATTGATGAGTCGTGATACTTTGATTAGTCTTTCTGATTGAAAAGCATATCCATAAGTGATTTAATAGATTTCGTATCGTCGTCTTAACATTTTGCTTGTCTATTTTTAGAAGTTCTCCGAACGTTTAATAAAATTGTTGAAGACCAAGGACAATGCTACGATAGAAGAGGCCTATTATGGTTTATACGTCGCGAAAGTTGGTGGATTCTATGACCAACTTCCTGCACCTCTACTAGCAAAGGTATAGATACAAACCTATCAATATCAATGAATATGTCGATTGATCATCTTGTATACATTATAATGATGTTTCTAAACTTTCGTTCTACTGTACTTTTCTAATGAAGAAAATTATGTTCGCTGAATTAAAATTTTCATATAGAAAATACTGGAATAAGATCCAGATCATAAGTTAAGAAAAAGTTCTTCAGTTTAAACAGATGTTCTCGAGTGCAATAGAGAAGGATGGTTCTACTATGATGGAATTATATTCTGCTGTATCCGGATTGAATGCGATGTCTGAGAAATTATCGCGTGACGACGTGGACAAGGTTGCAAAAGCGGTACAAAGTATGTTGCGCAAGGATGACAATTTGTTGAAGTACGATCAATTTCCTTAATATTTTAACATCGTAGCACCGTATAACCTTCGTTATCGCAAAGTTGCATACTTTCATTGCAATTGGGCAAATGACACGTTCAAGATCTAATGCTCGTTTATTGGACGTTTCACGAAAACAGCTTAGGTTGTGCTTTCCACATCGCGCCGCATCTCGGAGCAAATGGTGCATTCGCTTTCGATCATATCGAAGATGCTATCGTTCAAGCCGACGAGGTAGATGGAAAATATTTGCAGTTCGAAGGCGGCGTTTATGGTACCGGTGAGTAACAGATTAAACGCGTTACAAATCACAGTAATGTCCGACTGTAAGTCTTGCTCACGGTGTATTATAGAGGTGTTCGGACTTCTCTAGGAAAGGTGTGATAGATAGAGGTTCTCTGGTCGCCGCCAGATGGAATACTAGTCATCATCACGGATTTCATGTACGTGTGAGAATGAGATTATGTGTACCGTACATACTTATGTACCGTAAAAAAACTTTCATCGTTCATTACACAAGTAAATGTAATTGGACTTATATCATATTTAGCATCATTTTCATTAGAAAAATGCCACGAATATGTTGGTCAAAATCCCATCAAAATACAATGAAAAATAAAGAAGTTTTGTTATTGGATTAGTTATGTTTACACTTCTCGGCGACCGAGGCCTCCCGAGCTTCGCTGTCCTTTTCTAGCCGATCGGCACGGTCCTTGAAGCCACAAAAAAACAGTGTCCTGGTCTTATCTAGGTCACAACACAGAACCGAGAAATGACTTACAGTCGGACGTTACCAGACTGCGGGTCTTTATGCAAAATAGAAATTCTCTTGGTCAATTACAAGACGTTGAAACCATATAGAAATGTCTTTGTATTTTTAATAATTTTACTAAATTGAAAATAACATATGGACGTTCTTAAATTGTCTCAGTATTTTCACTGTTTTAAATTGCACGCACCCATTTTTGTCATAAATTCATAAAATCCGCAATCTAGGCATTACTGTATAGCATTACGGTAAGAAGAAACATCGCGTATTTCTTATGTGCCCTTCAGGTTTCCTGGTGAACGGTATTTTCAAACTTTCCAATACGCTGAAGAAAAAGCCACCGTTAAAGTCTCAGCAAATTGTTAAACTGGCCAATTACCTTTTGTCCCGTCGGTCCGTACAGACACCGAAGGGTTCGATGGCTCTACTGTCGGCGCTGACAATTTTGGCAGAAAACGATTTCGACAAACCAATCTGTGTAACGTTGGCCAGCGAAGGCGTCAGTATCTCTGCTCAACAACCTATGGTCACAGTGAAAGTTTGCGACATTCTAGGTAACCCGGTTAATGGAATGTCCAAAGTGATAGCAAATACAGTGACACGAATCGGAGACGATGCCGCAGTTCTGAGTAACCAGAATTTACAACCTTCGCCAACGGACAAGTGAGCATTAACTAGCATTTATTCATTTTTCCCCATAACTTTACCGCCTTGGTCTGTTTTATGTTTGTCAAGGTCGGCTATACTTTGGGGTAGAATAATTGTCGCGATTCTATTGTCTTTCTCGAATCACAGTCTCGAGAAACACTCAGACAACCGACGGACAACGTTCATATTATAGTTTCGAATACATTCAAATACATTGGTATTTACTATATGTTTACGATTCTCAGAACATTATTCGCGATGAATCTCATGGAAGCTAAACCGGAACGAGGGTTCTACAAAATATCCATCACAGCGGGACCAGTGACAAATACCGTTACCGTGAAAGTTCTTTGCGAAGTGGTGGTCGATCATTTGGAGATTGGCACCGGAGACGCCGATCAGACGACTCAGCCAAAGCTTACACGGTAATGTAACGGTAAATCTAGTCGACGGTCGTGTTTTTCGGTGAGAACGTCAAACTCCACCCGATACGCGCAATACGCACTGCATTGTAGACATATAGTGTTATCTTCATGACAATTGCAGAGTAGTTTATCCGGAAAAGCTAAAACCAAGAATAGAAGCTGACTCCCAGCAAAAGTTGGTTATGCGATTTTTGCTAAAAGATGGTATTAATAAGAAACCTATGCGTGCGCATCAAGCGTTTGTAAGGCTCTCCTCGGCGATCGACTCAAAGGATGGTGGCAAAGTGGGTCGTGAAATCATCTTTGTCGCCGAACCAGATACATCACACCTTTACAAATTTGATATGGTATTACACTTTTGCTTACTCACTTCTACTTGCTCCTGCCATTCAGTATTTTCTATACATTTATGATTTCACTAGTTGAAACTGATCGATCGATTAAAACTGTTTTAGCCCGTCGGATCTGCAGGCGCGAACTTCGATCATCAAAGCGGGGATTATAACGTAGAATTGATAGTCGGAGACGCCATACTAACAAATCCATTTCAGTGGACCGTGGCAACAGTTAACTTGAAGTTTCCTGACCCGACTTCATCCGTGTCGTCGAGTTCGAGCTCGAGCTCTAGCTCAACGTCGGCCTCGTCCTCGGCTTCGACCTCAAGCGTGGATAAAACTGTTTCGTACAAGCGTAAATCGAACATCTACGCGACCAAACCAGAAATACAGGTAATATAACGTTTCTCTGATTCTTTAAATTTTGTTACGTGGTCGACGATGTCGCGCTACGAAAGGCGAGACGAAAGTATTGCATCGTTTAATAAAAAGGAACTTCTCGAAAGAAACACGCGAACCAATGCTCGTTAGTGATATCAATCCCCTCGAGATTCTATCACCTCTATAACATTGGAAAATAATATCGTCGAAACTACATTTGTCCGATTTTTGAAGAAACTTCCGAAATCGAATGTTATCGTTCGACGAACAGCAAACAATCGCTAAAAGCAACGTTCTGTAGAATTCGGGTTTTCAGGCACACACGACCTGTAAAATAATCGGTATGTATCTTTATTCGTGTTAATAGAGCGTCGGTATCTCGGTTGTTTCAGCACATGTTCCGCGAACCCGAGAAAAGACCACCCGCTTTTGTGTCCAATCTATTCACCGGCTTGTGTTTGGCACCGGTCCTCTTGCTTTTCATCCTGTGGGCCAAACTCGGAGTGAACATATCAAATTTCCCGCTTTCTTTGAGCGCGGTAACATTCCACCTTGGCTTGGGAAGTGAGTATACATCGTTTTATCTTGACACGTACGTAAGAGTCGTTACACACTGTCTACCCGGTCGTTGGCGACTACTGGGTTGTAGAAAACATTGTATATGAGTCCTCGGCAACAGGCTGTAGCCTCTGTGTCAATCGAGGAATATATTTAATCAAGCGAGCCTTCACACAATAAGTAACTTTTTGGCAGATCAAACGTTAAACCTATGCGTACCTTACACTGCGTATATGCATTGTATTGTACATAGAATGTGAATGAGCTTTCGACATAGAAATAGTATATTTGGATTGTTTTGCGTGACTGATTCTCGAAAGGCAATTTTGGATTTATCATGTAACGATCATGCCAATCAGGAAATCAAAAAATCCGAATGAGAGGAGATCGTAAATATATGTTCAACCGAAGGATTTTCAGAAAAAGAAAGATAAGGTTTAGGTAAACGAATCAAATAAAATATTGTATTCATCATATTCATCATTGGACTTGATCGTCGACTAAGTCGCCAAATCGATTGGGAGAACAATGCGTAAGGCTCTAAACATACATGCTTCGTAACCATCATGCCCGTTATATTCGGCAAATTAGAACTTTTCCGTTTCATTTGCCTTTCTCTCGGGCATAGAGAAAACTGTGGAATTTTCGCAAATACGATAATTTATATCGTGTTTGTAGCCCAATGTTCACGACAGTTTGATACAATGTATCAATGTATTGGAATATCTGTCCGATTCGAAATATCGTTAACTTATTCTTCTCCATTTCTTTTCAGGTATCTTCTTACTTTTCGGAGTATTTTGGTTGCAACTGAACATGTTTGTCACTCTTCGATACCTACTTGGTCTTGGTGTCGTAACATTCCTCGCCGGCAATAAAATGCTGTCGCGTATAGCGCATAAACACAAATTACGTTAAGAAGAGGCAGTTGCAGCATCGAATAAATTTACGCTAGATCGATAAAACGATTCACTCGTTGAAACAGAAAACCAGAAGCGAACCGAAGTTGAAACGAACACAAACAAGACTGATGTTGCTTGATTGAATAACTATTAGAGAAAGTGTTCGGTTTTTTGTTCGATCGAATTTTCACTGTTTCAATTTTAAGATCTTGTCGAGATTCGTTGCATACGAACGAATATATGATGATATGATATATGCAAGTTCGTCACACGAATACGTTCAGAAGATATGATTGTTGTCATTTTCTCCGTCGAGTATCGCAAGAGAAAAGCATTCTTTATGCGGATACAATTATCGGAAATGATGTTGATACAGCGAACAAACATTTGAAGCTACAATCTATTTTGTCGCGGAACTCCGATAGAGTAACAAAAGCAGGAAACGCATATTTACCAGCGATGCGCGATACGCGATCTGGTAAACTATTGGTTTGCTTCAAAGTAATAAAAATATACATCAAGTATTCCTCTTGAAAACATTTTGTAATATTTTGCTCTTTTTCCTTCTTCCATCATCCTTCTCCTATGATGTGCCACTATTTCCGTAATCCGTGTATCTGTTTACGATGTACGGTATGATTTAACAAAATGAAGATTTTACAAAAAGACGAATGTCTACGGAACGCATAGTTCTCCGATTCGAGTCGTTTTCGTCCACTGTATTTGACGATGAGTAGACGGCGTCGAATAGGATGTCTCTGTTAAAAAGAGCTTTATATTCTTTCGTAACTCCATAGCTTTCATCGCCAACAGATTTCGTTTCTTGTTCAATTCAGTAGCGATTAACTGAGCGTGCCCGAAGCGTTGCCAAAAGCGAACCAGAGTTTCAAAGTCTTCCACGACCTGGAAGAAAATGTTGCGAACGAATGATTTCAGAACGAAGAAAGAAAAAAGTATCTGTGTACTAAAATAGTCTAGTAAAATTTTCAACCAAGTCGAGCAGTAATACATCGTCCTGTGGTATCAATTTTTCCGGGGTCGAGCCATGGACAACGATCGGTGGAAGTATCTTTTCTTCCTGAGTTTCGTACTTTCGACAAATTTTTATGTACGTGAGAATACGCTCGGCTTTCCTTGTCAAGCCTTTCAACCGTTTCACGCTACCATTGTATTCATTAGACATAGTCATTGCTCTTTGTTTATCCTGTTTTCGACCTGGTAAACCGACACGTTACAAATGGCCGATATATTTGTAATTATTATTATTTGTAAATATATATTATTATGCTATATAAACCAAACATGCTTCAATCAATAAATAAATGACCGCTCCGACAATCTATTATACATATATACAATTAACAAGTCGAATAGGAAATTTACCAAATATGAAGCAAATGTTTGCCTGTCGATAGACGTTGCGAAAGAAACGAGACTCCTGCAGAGCGTCTTGCAATTCGCTCGCAACATTCTTCTTGTAGAAATGAATCTTTCCACGATATTTGGCAATGTCTTCGAGTAGACACGCGATTCTTAAACCTTGTTCGATTATCGCTTGTCGATCAGACTTGTCCTTCCTTTGAATAATCTCGTACGATCTGCGTCGCTCATCCGTACCTGTTTGATCGCCAAAGTGTTGCTCGTATGTGACGTGTAGATATATAAGTATAAACAAGGTATAAGATGTAGGGACAGACTTGTATAATAATCGGAGAATATGCTTCGAAGTGTATCCCAAAGATCTTCTAGCTGTTTTTGAAGTTGTGCCGTAATCAATCTTCTCTCGTTTTTCCCATCCTCCACGAAAGCGTCCACTTTACCTTTGGAACAATGTTATGTGTTGTATACATATATACGCAGAAATATACCTGTGCATATTGTATAATACAATGTGTATTGATACAGGGTACAATATTATATTATGTATATGTACTCCCTACGTACTACGTACAGTAGCGGACACAAGTTTCGGACCGCTCTAAAGAAGACGATAACTTTTTTAATATTGTACTATACGATTTGAACTTTTTTAGGAAGCTAGAGCAATTAGTTTATTAAAGGATGTGAAAAGAAATTTTTTCAAAAATTGCAATTGATCGGAATTGTTGAAAAAATACTAGAAGTTGAATTTTTAACTTTTTTATGTGGGCCTATATTGAAAATTAAAAAAATACGTTTTGTAGATCTGTGTCAATTAAACATACTCTGAAAATTTCGTCAAAATCGGTCGACGTTGCAAGGAGCTACAAACGTTTAAAGATGGTAAAAGTTGCAGATTTTCACGATTTATTGCCGAAAAACACATCCTTTAGTAAACTAATTGCTCTAGCTTCCTAAAAAAGTTCAAATCGTACAGTACAATATTAAAAAAGTTATTATCTTTAGAGCGGTCTTAAACTTTTGTCCGCTACTGTATATACAGTGAACCACAGTAATAGTCGGACACTTTTAAAAGGGCGATCACTGTTCTATTATTGGACCATACGACTTGGATTTTTTTGACAAGTTAGAACAATTAGTTCACTACATGATGTGAAAAAGAAATTTTGAAAAAATTGCAATTGGTTGGAATTACAAGGAAAATAAAAATTGTTATTTACAACTTTGTTATGTGATTTTCAGAATATGTATAATTGACACAGATCTACAAAATGTATTTTCTAAATTTTCGATATAGGCCGCTATAAAATAGTTGTAAACAACCATTTCTAGTGTATTCTCTGTAAATCCGACCAATTGCAATTTTTTCATAATTTTGTTTCACGTCTTGTAGTAAACCAGTTGCTCTGACTTCTCAAAAAAATCCAAGTCGTATGATCTGATATTAAAAAAGCTATTGTCCTTTTAAAAGTGTTCGAATATTGTCGTGGTTCACTGTATGTAGGGAGTATTTACATAGTACATATACAATATGATACATGCATGCGTAAGTATTGTATCTTACTGATCGCAGTGCTTTTTGCAGCGTTCAGTTTATTCTCGATTTGATGATTTGCGAGGACATTGATTTTCCGTAAATCCGCTTCATCCTTGTTATGGTTCCATCGCGCCTCGTCAAATTCATGCGTTCTATCGACAGACAGTGTTTCAACGCGTCGACGGAAAAACGCGTCGGCGGCCTTTAAGCGTGCTTCGTGCGTATCAAACGATCGATCGATCACATCCGCATGAACACCGTTGGCTTTACGTCGTTGATCTTCTGCCTCTTGCAACGCATCCAACAATAAGCTGATACTGTACGGTATGGAACTTATGTTTATACATATATATGTATATTACAGTAAAGTCTCGATCTAGCTCCCTGAGGGTCAGTGGCGTGTTACCCTACGGACAACTTGGGCAATTGCCCGGGGCCCCGAACACAAACCGAGATCCAAGATCGAAATTCTACGTTTTTCCCCGGGGACCCCGAAATTCTACTTTGCCCAAGGCCCCAACTAGTTATAACGCGCTACTGCTGAGGATCTCCACGATCACTGTACCTTCGCCTACCCCTTCCACTTGGGGGCATCCCCGCGAGAGGCCAAGCACCTTTCCTACGTTCGGCATGCTTTGTACAATATTTTCGGAGCGGTCAAAAAATAGTTTCTCTACACGATCTCTGTCCCTGCTCGGAACAGGCGGTGGGAGCTAGATCGCGACTTTACTGTATACGGAGATCGCATAGCATCAGGGCCAATCTAGGAGACGCAAGCAGTGCAATTGCCCAGAGCGGCAAGATCGGTAGAAACTATAAATATATTTTATTTTATATTATGGGTGTCTGGAAGAAGGGCCTATGTCAGGTTTTTTAAATTTTGTAGGAGTGCAATTAGGAAGTTAAAAACTGTTTCTATGACATTTTCAGCTAGCTTTTACGTTTGAAACCTGACATAGGCCCTTCTTCCAGACACCCATTCATATACAGGGGTGTGGCCGGACGGGTGGTACAACCGAGCAGGGAGTGATACTACATGTAAAGATAAGTCGAAAAAAGGAATAACATTTTTTCGTTTGACGCTTCGTTTTCGAGAAAATCGAGTTTAAAATTCCGCCAGGTTCGCGTGCTTTAGTATACGCAGAAAGTAGAATTGGTTGATCATGGTCAGACGCGTCAGACGATTCCTATGCAATAGCACGTGTATTCGCTGCATTTTCAAACTCGATTTTCTCGAGAACGAAGCGTAAAAAAAATGTTATTCCTTTTTTTCAAACTTATCTTTACATGTAGTATCATCCCCTGCTCGGTTGTACCACCTGTCCGGCCACACCCTGTATATATTTTATTTCGATACTGTCTTTTCTGGGTATTAAATTTTTTGCAAAACAAAAGGATTTTATTATTTTGCACAAGATCTCATGATTAAATGTAAAGGGTTGCAAAAATCATTTTTGTCCGAGCGCCGGAAGAGATAGGTCCCTGCATAGCGTCGCGTCGTACATCGTACCTATAGTCCTGAAAATCGAAAGCATGCTCCAAACACGACCAAACTATCTCGATCTTCCTCCGGATGTCAGGCATTTCCATTCGCGTAAACGTTTCTCGCCAAAACGATCGATGCCGTTCCGCGTTCGCAGCAGCGATTTTCATTTCCCGCGCCAATGCTTGCTGTTTCAAATCTCGTGCACTTGCGGGCTTAACCCGTCGCTCTTTCCGTTTTCTTTTGGGAGGCATTCCGTGTTTCGAAATTCCCGATTCGGAAGAGAAATAATATTATGCTGTTTCAGTTGGTTACCCGCGTAGATGTATCTGGCACACGTACGCGGATAGACGCGCGTTACAACATTATACATATTCATGTCTCGACGATTCAAATTTGTTTCGATCTTTGTCGGTTTCAGTTTCACATGTTTCCAGTTTGTCGCCTCTTCACGTCCGGCGTTTGCGGTTAATGTCCTTGCGGATCCGGTCTTTTCCTATTCATTTATTATTAGTACCGTTTCGTAAACATTCACGTGTATAACGCGCACGGACGAAGGGCATCCGTTCCTATACATTCTTTCCAGTCTAGACAAATATAAAAAATAGTTGTAGTTTGCCGGTTCTACGCTGATTAACGCCGCTGCTTATGCGCGTGTAACCTAAGGTCGCGCGCCTTGAAACTCGTGACGGCTTCAAGGTCGTTCCAAGAACCATTCGGTGAAAGTTCATGGATGTGAACAAGCGCTAAACTGTTGCTCTCCTCTTCTTCCACTTCTGTTTCCGTTAGCCGGTAAAGTATACGTACAACGCATACCGTCGGCCTCGTATGAAAACTGCCTAAGCGTCCATTTTTTATGCAAATTAGATTTTCAGCTTCGTGTGATGTTAATTTTTTTGTTAACTGCGTTAATTAGTGTCTAGATATAAACATAGTTTGAACAAATCTTCATGTGAAGCAAAATAGTTTCGCTTTGAATCGTTTTTCTCGCCTCCTGTACAATTTACTTTTTTGGACTTGGGCAATTTTCATATGAGGACGTCGGATATGTACAATGCCGTTCTTGATATTTTCTTCAACCGCCTTTCATCGACAAACCGAATACCGATGGGAAACACAAGGACAAGTACATTTACAAGAACTAGTTTACCGAATGAAAAAATCGAAGGTGGAGCAACTATAACTGCGATGCGATGCTATGCTTCACTATGCGATGGGACGGAACGAGTCTCGAAGATCGACCTCGAGAGGCTGCGCAGAAGAAGATCCGCGAATTCCGGTTTTCGTCTCAGAAGCAGACGTATCATGGAAGGGATGTACTCTGGACTTTCCGTATACATATAAAAGTCTTTCGCTTTGAAGCGTTCGAACGGTGTGCGTTCGTTAGAGGCATCGCTACTGTCAACGTAAGTCTGTTCTTCTCTTGGTTTCACGTTAGTACTCTCTGTTTTTTCGACTGTGTTATTGTATAACAATATATTATGGTATAATAATAATAATAATAATAATACTTTGTCAGTTGCCTCCAGAAAGATGAAATCGGCATATTTCCTGGTACTCGTTATCGCGGTCTTGTCGGTGGTCTACAGCCACGCGGCACCTTTGACTTCGCCCGAGGATGACCTCGTGGTTCCACAATTCCGGAACGTCGATCTCGAAGGGCAACTTGTTCGGAACAAGAGGTCTCCATTGGGAAAACTGGCTCTACTCGGAGGAGCTGCCCTTGTAGGAAAGAAGGCGCTTTTACTGGGCGGTGCAGCGGTTGGAGCTAAAGCTTTGATCGGAGCCGGTGTCGTCGGCGCGGGCTTGTACAAGGCGAAACAGTTAGTATACATATTTATGCATATAATACTAAATACAGGCTGAGGCGCCAGAAACAGGCCACCTGAAAGCTGGGCTGCTATTGGTGTTAGGAACAAATGCATCAGATGGAACTTGCTCGGTTTCGAGGGAGCATTAGGGTCGTCGCTCACTAGAACGCACCGGCGCCCACCCGGCACCGCGCGGCCTCAGCTGTTTTGGATTTCTTCTATGTATTTTAAATGGGTGTGCGCACATCTATTTAAAATACATAGAAGAAATCCAAAACAGCTGAGGCCGCGCGGTGCCGGGTGGGCGTCGGTGCGTTCTAGTGAGCGACGACCTTTAATCTGATGTTAGTAGCTTTTTTGTAGGTGGACGCGCGAAGGACATATGAAGGTGAACTTCATTTTTTTTAATGGATAGAGTTATTTTTTAATACATCAATCGATGCAGCTGGACATTCGTTATAAAAAAGTACTAACCTATGTATGTCGAAAAATTAGTAGTTCAGGAGATATTTCAATTTAACCCTTTGCACTCCGCTGTCCCCTCTGAGGCACCACTAGAAATTGATGTATCATTATTCAAAATATTGTTTACATTATTAAATATATCGGTATCTAATCAATTACTAAACATTTAGGTATTGTATGAGGTATTCTACCAATTTCATATCCATACAATTTCAAAAATCATAGGGAATGGAAGTATTCTAGATCGGAAGAAATGTTTAATTTTCTAGTTAAAATAGCTCGGAGTGCAAAGGGTTAAATAACTCTAAAATACCATTACTGTCATACTAAGACGTTACACTAGTAAGTAAACGCTAACATCTTAGTACGACAGTAATGGTATTTTAGAGTTATTTAAATTGAAATATCTCCTGAACTATTAACTTTTCGACATACATAGGTTAGTACTTTTTTATAACAGATGTCCAGCTGCATCGATTGATGTATTAAAAAATACCACATTCCATTAAAAAAAATGAAATTGACCTTCATATGTACCTTACGCGTCCACCTACAAATAACCTACTAACATCTGATTAATGCCCCCTCGAAACCAAGCAAGTTTCATCTGATGCATTTCTTCCTAACACCAATAGCAGCCGAGTTATTCAGGTGGTCTGTTTCTAGTGCCTCACCCTGTATATAGTTATTATACAGGGTGGTTCTGGGAACTGGGACTCGGGAAAGGGATCGATTAGTTCTACAGAAACATTGGGTTGCATTAAAGATTAAAGTGCAATTGCACCTGGTGGGTGTATCGGTGCATCCACATAAAAAATAAGGTCATAGGAAGTTGGAACGTATTATGACATATAATTTCTTCCTCTATCGTTTTTTTCTGTTTTCACTTAAAAAAAGAGCAGTACCTTGTCCCAGTTCCCAGAATCACGATTTATCGATTTATTTATGTCACGATACGTCTGGCTGTACAATATTTCTACAATTTACTTCTATCGGAGTCTTATCAATCATTTTCCGATTATCCAGTTTACTTTAGATAGAATATTGTTAATATTTTTCTTCTGGTATAAACGTGGTGGCTGAGTGATACTTAGGATGAAACCTTCCGTATATATATATATATATATATATATATATATATATATATATATATATATATATATTACTATATTAACATTAAAACTGAATAGAATACATTTCTATTTAACAATGTATAAATGAACTAAATATCTTTCACTTTGTGTTACTAACAATATAACCAATAATTTGGCTGTACAATGCATTTCAACATACGTCCGTTCATCTCGGAGATTCCCACAGAACAAGACCGCAACCAACTCCGCTGAGTTACCACATAAGGATAGAAAACGTTGCCAACTTTATAAAACTTAACATATATTTTCAACTCTTCTTTTTCAGCTACGGTGGTGGTTACGGCGGTGGTTACGGAGGTGGTTACGGAGGTGGTTATGGAGGTAATTACGGAGGTGGTTACGGAGGTGGTTACTCGGCCGGATTTGTAAGCCACAACTACGGGTAAGTTGTTTATACGTGTTGATATGTGAAAATTAAATACAATTCGAAAAGAATGAAGCTAGGTTTGATTCCACTTCTTCGCAGATGGCGTCGATGATCAACAGAATCGAATACCGGTCGAAGAAACGGTGATAGAAGATTTATTTTATTGAACTCGCAGATAACTCTATTTAATAAAATCGACAATTTTTAAAAATATTTGGAAGACTCACTTTGAATTATCACTAGACTGCGGATCTTCATGCACTTATGAAGAAATTGATTGGGCGAAATATAAAACAGTAAGAGATTAAACAAATTGAAGGATATTGTGATGTTGCTTTTAATGTAACAAAGTCGTTAAGGGATGAAATCAATTTTTATGTTATTTCTGCTTCCCACAATCAATGCAAAACATTTTTATTTTGCATCAAGATCCGCAGTCTAAAGTCATCCTTTTCTTCGAGTAAGAACCCGATGTTAAGTTTCCAATAGAAATCGGCCAGGCCAGTCTTCCGTCGTTTAAATAGGATTTGTAAACTACGAATTTCACCGATGACGCATGACGAGCGAGGTGATCAGTTTCAACAAGGGACCCGGGGTTCGGTAAAAATTCCGTTCGAATAAGTCCGACACCGCGACAGGTATTGGGCAATTCGATCGTTGAAAGGTAAGGCACACAGTCAAAAATATTGCGAGACGGATTTCTGCCGGTGAATACGGAATGACCCGAAACAGATTATAATTGGTTGGCACTATGGAAGCTTCCTCGTTCGCCGTTTCGTAAACTATCGGATCTTATTTTTCTACGATCGATTTACCTATGAACAATAATGTACATAATCGTACGCAATACGTATGAGCATAGTCGACTCGTGATCGCTCCGTGGGTGAAGGTACACTCCCGTCCATAAGTCACCGGACACTTATTCAAAGGATACAGACGATTTTCTGTTGTAGACGAATTTTAAGAAAGTGCAATAAAATAGAATCTTATTTCCAGTGGTAGTAACCTTTGCAGATCTGAAATCAATAAAAATTGTTTTAAATTCTGTCGAATTCTATATTCTACCCCTTTCTGAAAATTTTCAAAAGATACAAATTCATAAAGATCTGCAGTCTATATATTAAGGAAATAAAAATGGTACTTACTAATTTTTTCGAATGTAGAGAAATATTCTATATTTCCTAATTTTAATTATTATTCTTATATTTTCGAATTTTTCAAATTTAAGTGCGGTAATTATTTCCCAATTTCAAATTAGTTGTGTATATATTTAATTTGGCATTGAATTATGATCGTGTAACAGCTACGTCTAATCAAAATAAAAGAATAAAATCAAGCTGAAAGCTTGTATTCTTTAATTACCATTTCATTGAAGATAAGTAAGTGTCCGGTGATTTATGGACGGGAGTGTATGTGTATTGACATCGAAGGTTCGGTAGTCTTTGCAGTTCGATGTTTACTTAACATACATTCGTGTATGTTCAATATACGACATATGCGCACCTATACTATCTACGTACCTGTGAAGTGCACGCATCCGTTCGTTTCCAGACATGGCCAGACGGTTGCATAGCACATCGAACGTCATTCATTTGGAACGTGGATCATCGATCTCGTTTTCGTTGTTTCACTGGGATTTCATTCATATTCACGACATGACGCGGCACGGACGACACGACGCGACGCGGCGCGAAGCGAGGCCAACCGCTGCGATTCGATTTCATCATTAGCCATTGATTACGTTGTCACTGTTTTAATAATAAGCCGGACTCCTGTGTAATTTTCAAGATTTTTCAATTTCGTATAATCTCTAATTCATACCGATATTGTTCATCCATATTGTCTTGATTTCCATTGTGCTTACGAGACAACGGATTTTATGTATTTATGACAATAAAACTGAGCAGGTAATTTAAAACAGTAACAACAGAAGAATTTGAAACTACTTTTGTATTATTTTCAACCTATTAAACATATTAGAAAATAAAATTAATTTCTATTCCGCTCCAGTTTGTTGCAATTTCGGTAGAAAATTTTCATTCCGCATAAAGATCCGCTGTCTAGTACAGTGAACCACAGTAATATAATCGGACACTTCTTAAAGGACCATAACTTTTTTAATATCACATCATACGACTTGGATATTTCTTGAGAAGTTAGAGCGATTAGTTTACTACGAGACGTGAAATACATTTTTTTAGAAAATTCCAATTGGTCGGAATTATATAGAGCAAATACTGTAAGTAGTTGTTTATAATTTTTTATGGGGGCCATAATTAACACAGATTTACAAAACTGATTATTTAAATTTTCAACACAGGCCCACATAAAAAAGTTGTAAACAACAACTTTTATTATTTTCTTCGCAATTCCGACCAATTGCAATGTTTTCAAAATTTCTTTTTCGCGTCACGTAGTAAATTAATTGTTCTAGCTTCTCGAAAAATCCAAGTATATGATCTTAAAAATTATCGTCCTTTGAAAAGTGTCCGAATATTACTGCGGTTCACTAACCCCCGAAGAATGTTCCATCGACATCTCTGTAACAAAACCGAGTAGAAAAATTCCCGAAACCCAATAAATCATAAAAATATGATTTCCAATGATATTTCGTACCCTATCCATCATATGCTTCCGTGTCCTACGCTTTCGAACGATTTCGAAGGTAACGTAGCGCACGCGGACGTTGCACGCGCTTCGAAACATTTCGAAAAGTGAACTACTTTCTTCGATGACTGTAACAGCGGTTCAATGGCAATTGTGTCCGAATCGTGTAAATTTGTCACGAGCGGTTCATCGCTAAAGACAGCCGTTCGACCAGGAATACGAAGGAAGGAACCCGAATACGATCGGCCGGGGAAGGTGGTGGTAGGGTAGTGCTGCAATTCAAAGGTAGGCGACTTTGTATAAAATCAAACGGATCCGTTGAAAAGTCGTCACACCAAGAACCAACATTCACCGTACCTCAAAGTCGCTCGACAACAGACATAAGGGCAAGGTAATTATTACGGAGCAACTGGATCGTCCAACATACAACGAATAACACGATCATCCGACAAGTTAGCGGAATCGGCAACGTACGCTCCATATCGCGCATGCACGTGCAGTTACATCGTATATATACTTTTTTATGATTTTACGCGAACGTGATAATTCGACAGCGGATCTTCACGCAAAATAAAAATGTCCTGCTCGAATTACAAGAAGCTGGCGTGAAATAGAAATTTATTTTCTTTATATCTTATATATTACTAGATATATATATATATATATATATTATTCTTGTCATTCTTCTAATGTTTTTTACTGTTTCAAATTACTCCTACTTATTTTTTGTCAAAATGCATAGAATGCATTAGTATTATAAATGCATAAAATGCATTATTAAGCCTTAGCAATCGAGCGGAGGCTCAGAGTCAACACTAAAAATTGCTGTACCATTATTCACAATATATTGTTTACATGACAAAATATACTGGTATCTAATCAATTACTACACATTTAAGTATTGCATGAGGTATTATATCAATTTCATATCCATAAAATAAAACAAATCATTATACAATGCAATTATTCTAGATCGGAAGAAATGTTTCATATTCGAGTTAAAATAGCTCCGAATGCAATGGGTTAATATAAATGCATTATTAATACATTAAAACGCATCATTAATGCATTATCAATACATTAAAATACATCATAAATGCATTAAAATGCATCATTAATGCACTAAAATGCATAAAATCCGCTGTCCAGTAATAATACTGCGAACGTTTGTCTCGAAAGATGCGTTCAACCACCGTTGCGATCATCGCCATTGCATGCTGTTGCCTGGTATCGTTCGCTGTTTCCGCGGATGCTTCGTCGGCCGAGCAACACGACTCATCCTTGTCACCCCTGAACAACCCCGATGAGCAACAATACGAAGACGGAAGCGGGGGAGTGCTCCTGAATAGACAGAAAAGGACGCTTTTACTGAAGAAGAAACTTCTCGGTGCAGGACTCTTGGGTTTCGGTTTGGGAATCGCGAAAGGGTGAGTCTGTGTTTTCGTAAATTCGTGGACGCTTTCGTCTCTGTCACCAGTACAAAACCAGGAACATAAAAGAGTACACCGCTTTTCAGGTACAAAGCTGGTTATTATACCGCACCGACTGTTCGTCACGTGTACTTGTCGCCACCACCTTCCGCCGTAAAATACGTCGAATACGTTGAGAAGCCGATTTTCGTCGAAAGGATAATCGAAAGACCCGCACCAGCTGTATTCAAGGATCCTTCTCCTTCGTACGGGTAACGTATCATTGCAGCACAGTTTATTTGTCTCGACGCGAAATTCCATATTATACATGTATGTATATCGTTTTAACGATACAAAACAATTCTTTCGATCGTAGCGCCTGGTAGAGCCTGCCAGCGACCGAACCAGAGACAGAGAGATCTATTCTCAGACCTAATCCAGAACTACCAGCACTACCATCAGACGGCCAACAATGAAGCGAGCATCCGTCGAAAGCATCCACTTGGAACGTGCGAAAACTGTAAATAATGCAAACGCGAACCAAATAACAAATAAAAACAAACTGAAACATTATCACCAGAGTTTTTCTATGCGTTGCCAGTGAGTATATCTTCGAAATGTTTTCCTGTTTGCGGCAATGGAGCGACAATGAAGATGCTCAAAAAAGTCGGGCTACGAAAACATATCGAATTTTAGATACATATCGTATATATCTATTCCTATATGTCTTTTCGATGATAAGTACCCTCGACAAATACATATACATACACATACACATAAGGTTACTTGTACGTCACATTTTATTATCGATTACACGATGTCTTCCTTACGATCACGATTCGTTTGATACGCGTGTCAGACTATTCGCCGCTCGCGCGTTGGCTATACTTTCGGAACTCTCTCGCGCCCGCTAATTTCGACAGATACAAAAAGATAAACTCTGAAAATTGTTTTCAACCTGCTAGCAGGCGACTAGACTCTCTTCTCACCGATCGAGATATTGTCCATTTCACCATCTTTAATCCTATGTACACTTACCTACACATGTAACACACATATATTATTGCGATTGCGTATTCGCGTAAAACATTCCCACGTACATTTCTGAAATCCATTTATCATTCGTATAGAGACGTTACAGATATACGAAAAAATCGTATAGTTGGTATAATAATACTGACACGACAAACAAACGGACAATCTACGTTTCTACGCTTTAAAATTTCGAGTTATTGTCCACGATTCGGAAGCGATAGCGAAGAGTTGCTAACGTCTGGAACGAACAAAGTTTTGCAATATACCAAAAGAAAAGTGCCACAAGTTTTGTCATGCAGTTACCATGCAGTTAGAGTGCCGCCATCCGTGTAGTGGCTATCTGAATTTAGGGTTGGGCACGAACAACGAGAGAAAAACAAATATTGAAACGACCCGTGTCCACGAGTAATGGCGTTGAATTCGTTGGAACCTTTCCTAAAACGTGTACGCGATCTCACGTGTAATAACTAGACAGCGGATCTTTATGCATGTGTGGGAAAAATCAGTATTATGAAAATATAAAGATTCCGTTACATTATTGAACATAAATTCAGAAAGGAAATAAATCTCTAGTTCACTCTAATTTGTTGTGGTTCACATAAAAAATTTTTATTTTGCACAAAGATTCGCTGTCCAGTAATAACGATTCGCGAGCTTTCAGTGTCGCGCCATAAATTCAACAGACATTTTACACCATTTTTCCTCTTTACACCGCGAAGCTACTCGCTATCTCCAGAGATTGTATGCTATGTTGATAGCAAACATTTTGAACATTCGTGTAACGTTGGAAACAAATAGGAATTCCGTATGTGTCGATTTGTACGTAATAGAGATTGTCAGTCGCGATAACGAGGGTATGTATGAATATGTGCTTCCCGAGTGCGCGTTCGAGTTCGCGTCTGTGTAAGTGGTCTTTTTGTTATGTAGTAGTAGTAGTTGGCGCGAGTCCTTCCGCATATCTACGCTACATTCGTATTGTTACATGTTTCATTACTAGACTGCGGATTTTCATGCAAAATAACAAATGTTTGCATTGATTGCAGGAGACAGGAGCCAAATAAAAATTGTATTCTTCTTTCAATTATCCTACTAAGCTGAAACTAATACATTGATGCCCTTAAATATTTTTAACATGTCCACGTTTTTGTCATAAATGCATCAAATCCGCAGTCTAGTTATTACGATTCATTGTTGCCGATCAACGACAACACAATTCAGTGCAAAACGGACTCGCGCAAATAGAAACGGTACATTATTTTCACATCGATCGAACATCATTTTTTCTTTGTAGTGTTTTCTTAATGAATAGTTACAGACACGAGATAGGAGTGTTCGTACATAAACATATACATGTACGCAGTCGTATACATGTACACGTGCACGTACGTACATATACGTGTTCTGGTTCCATGACACATGACACATGACACGATTGTCCGATCTGTGGCAACTTTCAAGGAACCACGATATTTGTTGCTTGACCAATCGAAGAACGCGAGCGCAATGTATTCAACGAAGCGTCAGAGACTCCACGGAGAGTGAAACCGACGCTGATTGCCTGTAATGTTGAAGAAGAGGAGTCGGTGTCGAGGGCACTTCCTCGATACGTTCCAAATCGTTTGCCGCACCCGCGCTGTTTTGCTTGTAAAGTCGGGGCGCAGCTTTTAAATTTTGTTGCTGCAATTGCTGTTGTTGCAGTTGCAGTTGCAGTTGCTGATTAGACTGTTCAGCAAAGGCAATGCAAATGGTATCGTCGGGTCGATCCAAGCTAAATTGTCTTTTGAGGAAACGGCTGCCCGCAGTTCTTCCTAAAATCAAAAGGAGGGGTGAAAGCGCGACAGGAAAGAGAAAGTGTGAGAAAGGGTGAAAGAGAATTACCACTGTGTTCGTTCGGAGAAAGACACCTGTAATGATTGTACGGCGTGCTCAAATCATTTTCGTCGATGTAGCCGGCTATTTTGCGATGTCTGACGGGTCCGGGTCTATAGGAACTCGCGGCTGAGCTAGGAAGTGATGTAAGGGAGCTGGTCGACGCCCCTAGGAAAGCCGTTTCACCGGAATATACGGTAGATGCTCCGAGAGATATTCGACCCTCTCCAGAGACATTTTTCGTTACCCCAACCACATCCGTCCGTTCGTTTTCTCTGTCGCTGATCATTTGTCGCGGCGACAAAATGTTCGTAAAATCTGTCGGTTGCGGAGAAGACTTTGCACCGTTGATTTTTTCATTGTTTATGGACACAGTGATTCCAGATACTATGTTATCCTCGTCGCGCGGTTGCGTCGCGGTAATCTTGGCAACGTCGATGTTGCCATCTGCGGCTCGATTATCTTCCGCTTTTCTATCTTTCGCATCTTCAGCCAAAGAGAAGTTTCTGCACGAGAACTTGTCGATCGATGGCGCAACCTCTGATGTAGTCGTCGTCATCGTCACCGATGCCGATGCCGTCGTAGCCGCTATCGTTATCACTGTTGTCGCCACCGCCGTCGTCGTCGTTACGATTTCCATTTCCTGTTTTTCCTCAGTTACATGTTCCGGGATTGTATTCTCGTTCAATCTTAAATGAGTGAGAGAATTGGAACGCGTGAAAATTTCTAAATTTCAATCGAAGCGTGACACGAGCCAAAAAAGATAAGTTCTTCTTTGATAGTTGTGACGCACATGCTGTACATGTATGTATTATGTATAAAGACTCAAAGGGTTCATTTCGACATTGGAAATATCGCTTTTGCAAGTATTATCGTGCTATGGACAACTTACCCATGGTTTTCCCTGAAGGTGGCGGCAGTATGGCAACAGATAAAAGCATTAAAAATCTGAAAAGCAAACACCTTGAATGAAGATCTACTATAAAAACAAAATATATACGCGCAGATGCGACAACTGTTGCTGCCGTTATATCTCTGTTTTCTGTGCCCGATTCTTGCTTACGAAGGACCAAAAGATTGGATACGCGTGAAATTGAACCAAGAGTGAACGGGTAGATGGTGTTGGAACTTTTTGTTCGGCGACAAGTGTCGGATACCACTTACTTGCATTTATCAACGACAAATGCAGCGAATGCGAACAAAAATTCAGTCTTCCGATTTTCGTTTGGTATTTTACGGTGTTCAGAATATTTGACGGGTAGAGATGAATGAGTAAGTCGGACGAGTCGTGCAACGGCTTACCCAAGCGAAGGCGGAGTCGGGAGTTCCTTGTCGAAACCTTGTTTTCCTAGCAGCCAGTAAGTAGGCATTTTTCCTTTGCCTTTAACCTCCGTCGGTCCACGATATTCGATGTCGTATCCACCGACCTGAGACAGTCTGTCTTTCGTTTCTTGACTCAAGTGTATGCGCCACGGTGCTCCAGTCGATTCCATTCTCGACGCAGTGTTCACCGTATCGCCGAAAAGACAGTACCTCGGCATCGTCAGGCCAACAACGCCAGCGCAACACGGACCTACGTGCATACGTATGTTTAGTTCATGTTTAATTTCCAATCGAACGAAGCGTATCGGAAAACAAAAACAAGACTGCGTCGCGCTATACTAACCGGTATGCAGGCCGATACGAAGTTTCAGTTGAGTTTTCGGCAAGTGTCTCAACTTGAACTTTCCGCTTTGATGCAGCAAATCGAGGGCCATCGTAGCTATTTGAGAGGCATGATCGGGTATCCTCACGGGACAACCACCCACGACCATGTACGCGTCTCCTATGGTTTCTACCTACAACGAATTGTATAGTCTATATTGTATAGTGTATAGCATAGCGAGTATTATCGGTCATCACCTTGTACACGGTGTACGCGTTGATCGTTGCGTCGAAACAGGTGTACAAGTCGTTCAAGAGGTCGACTACTTGAAATGGAGTCGAATGCGCGGAAATGCTTGTGAAACCAACAATGTCCGAAAAGTAGATGGTCACCTCGCGAAATTCCTCGGGATCGACTGGCATTCCCAATTTCAGTTTCTCCGCGACCGAACTGAAAGGATTAAAGTCAATTAAAGTGCGAGTATGCGTACAAGTACTGCTATGTTTTTCCATTTCCGCCGTTTATCTACAGTTTTCAAGGCGTAATATAGTTATATACCTTGGTAACATTCGGTTCAACAATTGCTCGGTCTTTTTCTTTTCCATATCCAACTGTTCCGTGCGTTCTCGTATCAGCTCCTCCAGATTATTCGAATATTTCTCCAACATTTGAAACATCGTGTCTACGAAATTGACCTTCCTGAGAATGAAAGAAAACAAGCGCATAATATCGAGTGTACATAGCCAAATGTTATACCGTATGACAGAATAATAGATTAATTTGTCGCGCGTTACCGTCCATGGTTGAGGGTCTTGAAACGATCGTGAACATCATTAAAGTCGGGTCTCATGTCTGCGGTTTCTGCCCAACATTGGCGCATGATGTTTATCGCTTCGGGCGGCGCAGCCCCTTTGCTCACAGACGGTCTGATCAATGGCGGTGGCTTTTTCAATTTCTCCATGATGTCTGCAACGGGATACGACATACATTCTATGTATACTACAACACACTGTACATTCCTTGAGTGCTGGCAGTGGCAGCAGGTTGGTAATACTAACGATTAATGATAGCGCATCGTCGTTCGATCCGAAATTCGTAAGTCGGAACAACAATTTTGATTTGGCTTACCTTCCGGTGACAACGCAAGCATGCAATACGGTTCTCCGCGAACCACCACTTCTTGCATAATAATTCCGAAACTGTATACATCTCCTGGTTGCGTTCCTTTTTTCCGTAGATTCGGATGTCTCAGCAATTCCGGTGCCGTCCACAACAGATCTACATTGCGAGAGCGTAGGAAAATGTGAAACGTGAAATGCCGGCAACTTCGGCAACATCTCTGACGACTGGATGGATGATTTTCACTATACCTCGAGCCGTTTTTGCCGGGCACTCGATATTCTGGGCCTCGTAAAACGCGGGTAGCCCGTAATCGGTCACCTTTAGTACCCAGCGTGCGTCTATCACGCAGTTGCGCGAAGTAAGATAACCATGTACTCGTACCGGTGTACCGTGGAGGTATCTCATACCCTTTACAGGAAAAATAATTTTATATTTTGTTTGCACTTGTAGGAAGAAACTTTCTGCACCCCATCTATGTACATACACTACCGCTCAAAGTATCCGGACACTTGCGGTGTGTGTAATAGCAACGCATAAAAGTTACTTATGCATCTACAATAAAATCGATCTTTATTACTTTCTATGGAATATCGAACGTTTTACGTTAATAACTACCTATGTGGAAACTTACCAATATTAGAGTAACAATAAAATTAAATACGAGATTCGTCGACGTATCCACCGCGATTAGATACGGCTTGCACTATTCGCGACAATCTTTCTATTAGTATTTAATTATTAGTATATTTGTATCGAAAAATTCTCTGAATTCGCTCTGCACCTTAGAAATTAAACAAAAGTGAAACTTGAAAAATCCTTTCAAACACCGAGACCGTTCCACTAGATTTCGTATTTGTGGATAGAAATTATATTATTGCATTTTCATTATATAATTTGTACATAAAAATAAATTCTATGGTGCTATGATACAATACACATAATAATAATAATTACAAGTGACAAAATTGTTCTAAATATTTTTCCTACTAACATAAACTACGTTTTTTAGAGAAAAGGAAAGTGTCCGGATACTTTTGAACAGTAGTGAATGTACATACATACAATGTGTTCGAGTACGAGTGAGAGAAAATTTAAGGGGCGGTTCTCCGTGACAATATGAAACGAAAATGAGGAATGAATAAAGATCCGCCTGAAATGCTACAACCCGACCGGCAGTGATGTACGTAACCTGTCATTGATACACGGCTGTGGCGGGCGTCTATAGCTGTGACGTGCGCAATGTGTACACTGTACACCTCTGCTGGTCGAATTGCCGCGTTTCAGGGGTATTTTTAATTGTTAATAGCTAGAAAATGAAACCGAAATCGCAATTTGTTCATTCTTCATTTTCGTCTTATATTGTCATGGACAACACACTGTATATGTATGTATATGTACTGGGGTCTCATCGAATCGATTCGCTAAGGCTACGGTTCATCGTTACAAGCAACACGTTACTCACCCGTACAAGGTCGGTGAGCAAAGACAATCTAAACGACCAGTCAAGTTTGATTTCATCTTGTACCAACACGTCCTCCAACGACCCTCTTGAGCAGTACTCGTAAACGAGGCAGGGTCTTGTTGGCTCGTTTAAACATCCGATCAGAGGATTCAAATTTTCGTGACGTAACCCGTGCATCTGTGCATGGTCGAGTCACAAGGTGGGTATACGGTATTAAGCTTAAATGATTCTATAATATAATATATTCAACGGTCCAACGGTTTTCTTCTTAAAGTAGCAAAATATCGTGACGTGAGAACGTTCTTACCATGACCAGAACGTCCATTGCCTTGCTCTTTAACTCGAACGTGCCATCTTCTGCAGGTAACTCTTTCAACTGCACCAAGTCGCCCTAACGACAATAACAGAAATAACGAAAGCTTCTTGTCAGAATGTACCAAAGTATACCGGTGTTTACAAGAATGTACCAGAATATACCAGAAGATACAAGAAATCGCTCTTTATCGCATAAACATCGAATACAAGAAACGCTCGCAAACGCCAAGTATACGATACTCACGTTGTACTGAGCACGTGGAACTTTGAAGAAACCTTGTCGCGCCAGGTTCCCCGTGCTTGTCCGTAGATACGGTCGTAAGGACGTCACGCTGCCGAGTTGAAGAAGATCCGGTTTCTCCACCTCGGGACCACCAAATTCTTGCAATTGTTGCAACCAACAGGATAACATTGTCTCGATACCCTCGTCAACCTGCCGTACAGTATGCCGCGCGGCCGTTAATTCGAACTCGATACGAGTACGCGATCTCTATGCATTTATCCTTTCGGAAACTCGATAGTTCCATAGTCTACTATTCTACTCACCCTTCTAAAATCTACACGAGGCACTTGCGGAAACACAAAATCCGACGTAGTCAGAATGATCTTGTACTGACCTTTTGATATTCTCTTCTTAAGAAGTTTTCTTCTACGTTCGTGGCAAAGGATCGAGCGATTAAACAAACAAGTTGGATATTATAACAACGAACACCCTCCGTCTCGCGAGGATACACCGTGTGTCAAGGACGAACAGATACATAAATGGATTAGCTGTTACCTGATCAATATGCCGGTTAATATTGCGAATGTGGTCAATAACAGCGATCCCAGAATTACAGTTATGATACGCGCGATGCGAAACGCTGTTTCGTCGGAGGAGTTCTCTGAAAAAGAGAGAAACGGTCTCGATGTGGACGACTATTTTCGCCAGTCGACGAAAATCTGACAACATTCAAGATACATTTATTCGATGAAATTCGAAACGCGAAACATGAAATACGAAACTAGAGTAAAGTAGGTAATCTTTCTTTGCTGGTCACCTGTACAATCGATACCGAATTCCACGTCGACCTCCGCGTTGCATTTTAAAATGTCAATGTTCGCGCCGAGGAAGACCGGAGCGTTCGCAGACAATTTCCGAACGAGAAGCTTCTTTCGTTGTTCTATGCTGATCATTATCGGTTTCCAGGCATCGACGTCCAGACGCCAGTCCAATAATACGTACGCGTACATTTTGTTGTTGAACGAGTTAATGGTAGAGTTATCGTGCATTAATACGGTAAAAGTTTCATTCAAACGATCGAATAACGATGGTCGGGCGTACGTTTCAGTACCGTCGTACACCTTCTCCGCATCGTATCTGCGACAGATGAACGAAAATCGTTTCAGTTATTTTCAGTTTAGTTTCAGTTATTAGTAGACTGCGGATGTTTATGCAATTTCCAATTCTTACAGACAAATCTTAAGAAAATGGAATATGTAGAATAAAATACTATTTTTATTGGGAACAGCCTTTGTAGACCTACAACCAATAAAAATCGTAATAAATTAAAATTTTCATAAATGCATAAACATCAGCAATCTAGTTATTAGAATACTTTCTGCCCGTTACGAGCTCGTCACGTTGTATGTGTACCTATGATCGAGAGGCGTTATTATCAGAAGTTTTTCCAAAAAGTCCGAACTCAGGTTTCGCGGTGGAAAATATCGATATCTCCTTTTCCGTTCTTTTTCTTCTGCTTCTGTTTTTATCTCTGTTCCTAATCCTTCCGTTTCTTCTAGCGTTTCCTCTTCTTCTTCTTCTCTTTCTTCGTCGCTCGTTTGTTTCGCATAAGCATCGTGCAACCCAGGAGAAAGATAATCGCGGGATTCGTTGAACGAAGACATGTTGGAAGACGTGAAATTTTCGGGCGAAATAGATACCGTGGTAACGAAGCGGGAAACCGAAGAATACGTTTTCGTTTTTGTCTCTGGTAAAAAAGAATCATCATCCTGTGTGTGAACGATCACGGTGGTCGAGGTTCCCACGGTCCTCGATGGTTTGCGAGCGCCGTCCAACTCGGCAAGAACCCGTGACGTTATGTCATTATCATCCGACGTCGGTAGACACAACAGGGTAACTGCAAACAATCGAGTCGAAATGTGTCAAACAAATACGCGCAACTCTTGGCCATTGCGCCATTGACATGGTTGCGTGAATCCTCGAGTGTACACGTAGGTACATAGACACACATACGTAACATATTGCAATATAGCAATATACGGATACGATATCTAGCTCAACAGTCGGTAAGCGAACAAGTTAAACGGACAATAAACTAAGTGAGCTAGGTTGACTCACCTCTCCGAGAAATGTTGTGCATTGGACGAAGGAGCTTTCGGATCTCTTCGAGGGAAGCATGATACGGCAATATCACGTGATATCGTAATATAGCTCCGATGCCTCGAAGAGCATTTAGTAGTGCTCTATCGAGACTCGACCACGGTTCACGATCTGCAATACGAAAAGTTTATTGACTGTGAAGTACAGCGTTTTGCGATTATGTTTACGATTGCCCTAGTAGCATTTATAGGTACTCGTATTATAATGACGTTGGCCCTTCGATGGCCAAAGGGCGACATTTCTAACCAATATTGCAACCAAGACCCCAAAAAATGCAAACCATAAATGCTACTAGGGTGCTGTTGCGTTGAAATTTCTATTTGCAATCGGTATTACCAGTTCCTATCATAGACACGGCTTTCCATTTCAAGTTCATCAGGATCTCTGTTAGAGCCTTTGCTATCGCCGGTAAAGACGGCGATAGTCTGACGATCGATGAAAATTCTCTGGTGTCCGTATCGTCTTTCTGAAATCATCAATATCGCCGATAGGAACGCAACGTCGACGGTTCCTACAAACTCAAATGAAGTTTCTCACCAAAGGACACGTCCATGTGAATAGGGATACGTTCCAAAGCCGTGCGAGTCTATCTGTAACTTCGCACATGGGTGTATCGACAGCAGCTACGACGACTTTCGTTTTCCTCTCGCCAAGTATGCGCAACAAGGTGTCAAGACCTCGTGTCTTTCTTTCACATGATACTGATGATCAGAAGAAAACGGACAATAATTTTGCTGTCGATCGATGCGATCAATAGCAAATGGTACCATTATATAGTAACAAATGGTAGACGCGATACTTACGAGCCGTTGGAATTACAGCGATTCGTACATCGAAGTTAGATCGATCGAAGAATTCTTGTATATCTTCCACGTTCGTTTCACTGCTGCAATCCTCCCGCAGAAAAACTGTTACTTCCGTTTGCTCATAGACGTCTTCGGTTACGTTCGACGTGTACGAAACGCATGGAGCTTGATCATCGGTGTTCGATAAAATGAAATGACTGGAAAGGATCACGATCGGGATCCACGACCAGAACCGATGGAAAGAATTCCCGGCCATGGGCCTCTGACGACCCTTTTGGCTCGGTGGTGCTCGGTGCTCGGTGTTTAACTCGTTCGGTAGTCCGTCTTCTCACCTGGTAGCTGATTTATTGGCCCGTATCTATTCGATTCTGGGTTCCCTTCCTTCCAATGTATACACTATGCAACCAATCAGAAGCAATACATGCTTCTAATACCACTTGTAATCGGTTTTCGATCAGACATCGACACCGGATCGCGATTCTTCTAATCTCGTAATCTTGTAATTTCGTAATCCTGCAATCCCGTCCGTTTAACGCGTCAAGCCGATTAATCAAATTTTCTTGTTGCTTGCTGTGTAGGGGAGATTTTATTTATGGCAAATACCTGTGACACGCGCGGAAGTATGGGACGATAAACGATCAAGAGCGGTAGTAATTAGAGCGTGTACAATCTTTTCGTACAAAAAAAGGTGCCGTACAACTTAATCACGCTAGACTAAAGCGCCGTAAACATTTTCCACCACATTTAGTATTTACCGATGCTAAAAATATCGAAATATTTTCGAAGAATCTTCCGCGATTGATATTTTAATAAACCAATTACCCATTACGTCCGTTTATTAATTAAGTCCACCGGACATATCGTTTATCACGTTTTTCTTGTTCTGTAATTCTAGCGTTTTTCCTCGACTGGTTTTACAATTACCTATTGCATTTTATAGAATCTTACTGCGCTTCTACGACCACGATCTTTTGTTCCACGATGGAATGCTTAAATCAACATTGCGAACTGTATCGAAATCATTTTCCGTTTCGACGAGGAAACCTATTTGTGCCGGAGAAGTAGGAAAGAATAGTCACGTTGTGTCAACGTAATGCGATGCACAAGTATAATCTTCGTTGGCTTATTTTTTTTAGTGCTTTATTGTTCCGTCATTTTCTTTCATACGTCCAAGTCGATTTGAAAATTTCTTGTTCTCATTGTTAAACGCGACTAAATCCAAGAATCGCCAACTATTTTCAGCGATCCGTTCGCTTTAAGTCCTGATACACTGCGTGTTTGTACTATAGTATTAAGATACGGTAGCTGTATTTGACAAACAATTTGAAAATGCATGTCCGATTAATTTTGTATGAATGTACGGTAGAACGTGGATACAACGCATAGTTTGGTCGGTCCTTTTTATCTCTCGACATAACAAACGATACCGGGAAAGGTAAAGGAGTCTGTGACAACGGATTCGTTAAAAGTCCGTTCGTTCTTACCGTTTTTCTCCTCCCGAGGAACGACTGCGATACAGTTGTTCCCTCCTTTTTTGTTTGCCTATACACCAGAAAGGGTTGCGTGTTTTCGACGAGATTTTAAAAACACGCATATCGTGAATCACTGAAGACAAATATTTGGGTTTGTTTTCCTTGTCTACTTGGTTGTAACTTGTATTATTTTTCGACGCGAATCAAACAAAGCACGCACGCAATCAAACAGGAGCCGCAAAACACGAAAATCAACTGAAAAATTACAAACGTTCCTGGACGGCCCGAACGCCTCGGCGTCCGATATCGAACTAACTTGCCTACCTCCCTTCTACACATGCTCGGGAGCTGACGTTATCACGAGGGAGGTTTGTCCCTTGTCCCGGGAGCAAGACGAGCAGAGCGACCAGCATGCAGTCCCGCACCGTGCTCGCTGCTCAGTATCATTTTCGCTTCGATTCGTGAATCATCTGTTTCTGTTCCGTCCTATCCTGTCGTGTTCCATTCTCCTTCAACGTCATTGTTGAATTAATCAACATTATTATTCCAGACTCTATGTTCATATACATGTATTTATACACATGAAACAGAGTTGCAGGCTACCTCTAAATAGGGGCACACCTATTTTTACATCTTTTGGTCTGTTGAATGCCAATAGATTTTTTAAAGTATTTAACAATTTTCTATAGATATTCGCTTCAATAGTGCTTGCAATGTATAAAACAAGAAGAATCGATTATGTACCAAGAATAAAATATATATATATATATATATACACGACGCGCACAAACGAACAAAAAAATTATTGATAAATTGACGATAAAATAAATAGTATTCATAGGACATAGAAATGTTCAGGCGAGTCCTCTGTACTGATATTATGTAAAATAATTTCTTTTTTTGGTGAGGACACGTCGCGTCGGACATCGGTTCTGGACGGAGTTGGGCTTTGGGATTGGGCTGCAACAGGCTGCAACTTGCAGCCTGCAAGCATTGTACGCGCCACGTCACCTTCGAACCAGAGCCTTCTTGAGCCTTCTGCTCTGGTTCGCTCTTGTTTCTCTCTTTGAAAGAATCAGAGCCTTCTGCCTGATGGCCTGATTCGCCTTTGGTCTCCCGTGGATCGAAGACTTCTTCTCTGATTCACATTCTTTGCTCCGTGTAACAAAAAGTTGTTGTAAGTCGTTGTAAGAAAGGGAGCCAGAAGCAATATTGCATTTTCGTTGTATATTCAAGCTGGTTCTACACATATGTACATAGTACATAGACTGGTTCGAAACCCCTTGCTGACAGTATCTCGTCGGTGCCCATATGTTAATTGGTCTATTCCTATACCTCGTCTGTGCTAACAGAAATTTATCCACAACACTTTTGAAGCGCCTTATTAATTGTTTGAACTTGAAAATTAGTTGAAATAAAATCTCCAGTTTATCTATATGGCCAGATCAGGCCAGATTCAAATGCATGTCTGATCGATACAGCAGGAACTGTACTTGGAATCAGTGAGAGACTGCGATCTAAAGAAGAATTGTCACACACATAGATCAAAGTCTTTTTTGTAATGTCTTGTGTATTGTATGGTTTGTGCAATGATATTCGTGGTTGATGTCTTATGATTTAGGTTAGCTGTTTAATCGAGATACTCAATACCCAGCGAACTTTATCAGAAACATTAAAAAATGACGTCTTGTTTGGAAAATTTTCGGCCATCGTCATGCGTATGGTTCGAATTAGACGTTAAACGCAATATACTTGTGTCTATGCTGGCCGGATCATTGGTAAACACCAAAGTTTACATAGCATTGGATCTAACAATAACGCTACATTACTTTCCTTTGTTTTATTTAATTGCACATACAATTGTCATCGATTTGCAACAATTTTATTGTAATGTCACTTTTATTTAGGATGTATTGCTTGCTTTCCTTTCTACTCGCAACAGTAAATAGTTAGAATTAAGTCGTAGGTTTTTATGTACACACTTGCGTTTGCAATAGGTGTTGGAACAGTATATCTCTTTTATTGAAAGTACTTTTGTCTTTTACACTTTACAAACGTTTCTTCTTTTACAATTTCAGTTCTTCGTCGGATGGTGGTTCATCATCGATGCACACGCCAAGTATCCAAGCGAAATGAAAAACACATATCATTTGCTAGGAGTGTTTGGAACTCTTTCGTTTGTCATGTAAACAGATAATACTATTGCTCATACATTTTAAGCCTTCATTATAATCATTTGTTTTATAATTTAGGGTCAATTCTGTGACAAACGCACAGATAAGAGGGGATGTATACAATGGAGATAATAGGGTTGCAAGAGGATTTCTTTTCATTGGGTTTGTAATGGGATTTGCTACGGTAATTTCAGCCAGTTGGATTTTATTTGCAGATTTCATTGCCGCAGGTTCGATATATTAGTTCTAAATTGATGTTAACAACTGTAACTATTGAATACTATTAATCACATTATTTCAGACGTTAAACATCACTGGCCCGGCGTAGGCTTGTTCTTACAAAACATATTCATCTTTGTTGGTTCCCTTACATATAAATTTGGAATAATCGAAGAACCATGAAGATACTCATCATCTGAGCATTGCAAATGTTCTTACTTTTTGCACACAATTTCCTGGTTTTAATAGACTTCCCTGGAAGATACTTAAAACTATGGAGGAAATAATTATAAGCGCTGCATTGCATATGAACAAATTTCGTTCATAACGTCCTCTGTTTTAATTTATACAAGGTGTCCCAGTATTGGCGACAAACTAAGCAAAAAATGTATAATGAAATCCAATAACGCCCTTTTCACATTCGTTTTTCCTTGAAAACAAAGCTTTCTATGGACAAATTTCCTGAGAATTGCCCTGTTCTCAATTGTAACGCGAATACTAAAGTGTAGTTATTGAAATGCTTATATTATCTATAAAGAATAATTTAACGTCTAACTAACCATATTGTATAATAAAACACAAACGTTGTAGTGTCCACACGGGAATAGATCACAGAATAACGAAATTCATGGATCGTGTGATCATTTCTTGTTGATATAAAAACGCATCAATAATCGAACAAAAATTTTACGAAAGCGTATATATCTTTGAAAGGAACACTGCATAAGTATATAATCAATTTTGTATTTATTGGTACGTCCATGTGACTGAAAACAGTTGTATTCCAATTTTTTAAATAAATTTCGATATCTTTTATTTTCCTCAGTGTTTTTCTCTTTTTTTCATTTCACAAAGTCGCTCGGAAATGAAGAACTCAGGGAAACAAACGGTCAACTCGATTTAGACATGTCTGTCCACTTATTTAGTTAAATTTTCTAATCGATCGGAGCAACAAACAGAGCGACTGTAAACATTTGGGACAACAAACGGTCACCTATAAGGTATTTCATCTCGTTCGGGACAATAAATAGTCGCAAACATCTCATGATATGATTGTTGCACCGACGTATTGAAAAAATTTTTTTTCGAGATGAAAGGATCTTGTCGGCGACTTCGGAACATTTTGAAATGCCACTTGTGCGGCGGTGGGGGTAAAATATAACGGGTCATCGGTTTTGATTTGCCAACGCGGACCAATATGAACGTTTTCTTCCATTTTATTTTACCAATCGCGTTGTGCCACACAAACATATGGCCCGTGTTCGGTTTGACGAAACGTTTGCATCGTGGGAGCGCATCGTGTTTTTTCTTACGTTGGAAAAAGATTGAAACGAGCGTGTATTCATGCTCGATGGTTTTAGACAAGTCGTAGCTCTTTTATCCGGTCGCTTTGTTTCGAACATACAGAAAAAGTGAGTGCCGCTGAAAGGTATTTGACACCGTTATTCGCGATTTCGTTCCCTCGGATTGCCCCGGCTACTATAACCAAGTTTGACAAGTCCTATGTGAATAGCCACGCAATCGAAATATCATTCACCGTGTGTTTACGCACTGTTCATGCCGGTGAAAAACGTTTCACGGTCGTTTATTCTTTCTACCATCTACAAATCGTCAATTACACTTGTATCTTTTATTCATCGCGCCGTCAGATTTACAAGTTCCATCGAGTGCTCGCCGCAAAATGCTTTTCTTTCTATGATGTATTTTTTCTATATTTATACGTAAAATCTCAATGATATTTTCCACAGTTGTTCCAATTTACAAGAGGTTCTCGAAGTTTTGACTAACCGTTCGCAAAAAGTACGATAAAGAATATATAGTACCTGTTTGTGTGGATAGTTTCCTTTTAAGATAATAGTTTTATATTATCGATTTCGTAATGTCAATATTTATATTATATTATACCATGTTATATATCTTTATGATAATCGATTGTTGTTGTTAAATGTAGGAAAGAAGTATAGTTCTATATGTGTACAAAGAAGTTTGAAATTCTTGCTATATGTTTCTTCTTAATTTTAGATGAATCTAAACGAAGTAAGGATGTCCGTCGCATGGCTATTATTGATTACTGTTGCAATTTTTATCGATACCACCAATGGGGTGGCTGTCATGAGTATTGATATCGGTAGCGAATCAATGAAAGTTGCCATCGTATCTGTAAGCAACCTATTTAATACCGGACCGATAAATTTTTGTAGTTTCTAATTTGATTGCTAATACACTGCATGATATTGATTACAGCCTGGTGTTCCTATGGAAATAGCTCTTAATAAGGAATCAAAGAGGAAAACACCTGTTACGATCGCTTTTCGAAATGGGGAAAGAACTTTCGGGGAAGATGCTCAAGTAGTAGCAATTAGGTCACCTCAAAGTAGCTTTTCATACATATTAGACCTTATAGGAAAGTCGATTGATAATCCGATGGTCGAGCTTTACATGAAAAGATTTCCTTACTACGATATAATTACCAATGAAGAGCAAAACACAATCGCGTTTAAACTGAATGAGAACACCACTTACACGCCGGAGGAGTTGCTTGCACAAATTTTACACAAGGGCAAAGAGTTGGCAGAGAATTCTGCCGGTCAGAAGATCAGTGAAGCGGTGATAACTGTTCCAGGATTTTTCAATCAGGTCGAAAGAAGGGCGCTTATGCAAGCTGCGGAACTCGCAGAGATCAAAGTGTTGCAGCTAATTAACGATTATACCGCTGTCGCATTGAACTACGGGATATTCCGAAGCAAGGAGATAACCAACAATGCTCACTACATGATATTCTACGACATGGGAGCGAGTAGTACGACCGCGACACTCGTCAGCTATCAAAATGTAAAGACAAAGGAGAAGGGATTTGCTGAGACTAATTCTCACGTTAGTGTCTTGGGTGTCGGTTACGATCGTACTTTGGGAGGACTAGAAGTACAACTTAGATTACGAGACTACCTAGCCAAAGAATTTGATGCTTTAAATAAAACATCGAATTCGGTGTTTAGTAATCCGAGAGCTATGGTGAAACTTTTTAAAGAGGCTGGTCGCGTCAAGAACGTGCTCAGCGCGAATACAGACCACTATGCCCAGATCGAAGGTCTTGTAGACGAGATTGACTTCAAAGTGCAAGTGACCAGGGAAAAATTGGAGCTAATTTGCTCCGATTTGTTCGAGCGAGTCGCGGAACCTGTTAAGATGGCCTTGAAAACGTCAGGTATTTCGAAGCTGTGATTCAGTTTCTGCTTGCTGATGGTTATAAGTTCATTCTGAACTCACGCATGTGTGTTTTGTGTTCTTTTTTTTAGAATTGACGATGAATGACGTATCACAAGTAGTGTTAGTTGGAGCAGGTACTAGAATGCCAAAGATACAGGAACAATTGAGTCAGTATTTAACAGTAGAATTATCGAAAAACATCAACACCGACGAGGCAGCTGTAATGGGAGCAGTGTACAAAGCTGCGGATCTTAGTAAAGGCTTCAAAGTAAAGAAGTTTGTTACCAAAGATGCAGTACTGTTCCCTATACAAGTAGTGTTTGATAGAACCGTCGATAACAAAGTCAAGCAAGTAAGCAATGTTCCAGCAATGTTCCCGACTTCACGAAAAATCTGTTCGGATTGTTATGAACGCATTTCTTACAGATTAAAAAGTCGTTATTCGGCAAAATGAATCCTTACCCACAAAAGAAAATAATTACGTTCAACAAATTTACGGACAACTTCCAGTTTCATATTAATTATGCTGAACTGGAGTATTTACCCCCCCACGAAGTAGCGTGAGTACTTTCGTTCTTCGCTAGTAAGTACATCGAATTTACATGTATTCTTAATACACTGTTATCATTCCAGTGTTATCGGCAACCTACATCCATCTACTATAACGTTATCTGGCGTTACCGAAGCTTTAGACAAACACGCGAAGGAAGGAGCAGAAAGCAAAGGAATCAAAGCTCACTTTGCTATGGACGATAGTGGGATTCTTAATTTGGTGAATGTAGAACTAGTATCCGAAAAAGCAGGTCCAGCTCCCAATGAAGAAGAGGGTACTTTCTCAATACTTGTCTCAACTATTAGTAAACTTTTTGCAGGTTTGTGCTGAATGCTTTGCAAAAAATGATGCTCTAATTTCATTACCATGATACTATTAAAAAATTCGTTATATTAAGTAATTACCGTTTCGTTATGTTTCGTACAACGATTCATATTTTCTGTTCTGAGAATGAGTCGTGAAGAGAAACTAAAACGTATAAAATCTAGAACCATTTCTTGCAAGCATTTCTATATACAATAATACTACTTCACTGTTCTCTTGCCGTTGAATTGCATGTTGAACAAGTATGAAACGAGTAACGTGAACGTAACTCGTACGTTTCAGGTACAGAGGAGACTGATAAGGATAAAGACAAAGATAAAGATAAGGATAAAGAAAAAGAAACGAAGCCAGAGGAACCATTGAAGGAAGACATAAAACCCGTTCACGAGGAGCCGGAACTCCCGGAAGCACAGAAAGAGGCGGAGGATAAAATGAAGAAGAAGAACGAATCCACGGCCACGGAGGAGAAAACTGCGAATAAAACTGAGAAGACAGAGAAAGAGAAAAAGTCAACCATTATAACAATCAAAGAGCCCATCAAGGCCGTGGAAAACAAATTGGGACCGCAGATCCTTTCTGGGGATAAACTGGCCGAGTCGCGTGAAAAGTAAATTAATCTAAGCAATTTAAGACATGAATTTTCTGCGCGCTAGTTATTATATCGTGAACTTTACGCACTTTCAGATTACGTCGTTTAGATGAATACGACTTCGAGAAAACGAGACGCGAGACAGCTTTGAATAACTTGGAAACGTTCATAATCGATGCACAGCAGAAATTAGAGTCCGAAGAGTATACGGTCGCCTCTACTCCTCAGGAAATAGAAAACATATTGAAAGCGTGTTCAGAAATATCTGACTGGTTGTACGATGACGGATTCACCGCGTCCGCGGAAGTGTTTGAAGAAAAACTAACTGAACTTCAAAAGCTGACCAAGGATATGTACGAGCGTGTCTACGAGCACAGAGAACGGCCAGAAGTATTGAAACGCATGACTTCTATGTTGAGCGCTAGCGTGGCGTTCCTAAACAAAACGCGTAACTTGAGCGAAACCAGCGATATCTTTACTGACGTCGAGATCGAAACGTTAGATAAAGTGATAAATGAGACTCAGGTAAACTACTCGCGTTAAGGCATTACGGTGGTTATCACTAAATCTATTTTATTTCTTTTGAAATTGATTCAATAGATTTCTTTATTCAAGCATATTATATTGTCATGAGACAATAGACTAGCTCAGTGGTGAGCAACCCGCGGCGATTGTGGGCCAAAAGTGGAAACATAAGACTACGCGCGGGCCGCACCCGGCAACGAACGCAATATTAAATACTTTGTTGCGTCGCGTCGCGCCTGATTCCGGCGGGCCGCAGGCAGTTTGCTAGCGGACGAAATGTGGCCCGCGGGCCTGCGGGTTACTCATCACTGGACTAGCTAATTTTACTGCTCAGTAGATTTAGTGTTAATTGTAACATGTCCACTTTTATATGGAATGTTATTTTGTAGGATTATTTTGACAACGTTGTGAAATTTTATGACGAGACGGCCCCGCACGAACCCTTGAAGTACAAAGTCCGCGACATCGCGAACAAAATGGCAGTGCTCGACAGGGAAGTGAAGTATCTGCTCAACAAAGCGAAGATATGGAGACCGAAAGAGTCAGCGACGAATCAGACGGAAAGCGTGAACACGAACACCACAGAGACGAAAGAGGAACCGACAATAGAGACGGAGACGTCGGAGGACACGATTCCGGAAGAAAAAGAGGCTACGTCGAGTCACGAAAGTGCCCAGGAAGGGGTACACCAAGAACTATAAGAGAAGAAATTTATTTAAAAAATGTGTGACTTTTTATTATTAACCGATTCTGCTTCGGTTAATAAGTTAGGCAATTTATTATGTTGTAGGGCAGGTTTACGAGATGCATTTAAAGGACTCTAAATCAAATTTCACGGAAATGTATTATCGACGCTGGATGAATTATTACGTCGCGAATGTGAACGTCGAGGCGTTACTCTATTTAATTAAACACGTTTGTACAAGGTTCTAAGAAGCCGGTTCATTCATTCATTCATTCGTACGGAAAAAAGTATTGGAATCGATATCTCGCGGCGTCACAGATAAAAAAATGATAAAAAACGAAAACCGACCACATTGTTTATAATGGATTTTGTTGTTTTAAGGGCCAGTCAATTACAGGCCAATCCGTATTATCCATTTTGGATAATTATGTCGCAATTAAACTGTAATGTAGTTCACATCAAGAAAAATTTCTTATTCAAGTCATTATTTACAAATGACGAAAAGTATTCTACTCGGTCAGGTTTCATTTATTGCGGAAACGATATTTAATTGTGATACTTCTTGATACTATATTCTTAGACATACTGTACGCTATAGCTTAAAATGATTTTTTACCAACATCTAGGATCGAACATAATAATTACATGCATACATACGAGGCGATGTCATTGTCAATAACAATATAACGTTTTATTCTATATTGTTTTTTTACATTCCTGTTCGATTTAATCCTCGCTGCAAGACGCCTAACTTTTATGAATCGTACGTACGCTTCATTGTACCGAAAATGCAATTCACTTCAGAGTATGATGATTGTATTTCGAATTTTGTAACTGTTTAAATGTATACTATTTACTGTACGATACTAAGCGAGGTAAAATTAATTTTTGCATAGTGTTTTTTCAAGAATTCGACAGTTTCGATTCGAACCATTCCAATGGATACACATTGTAATTGAAAGTCCTCGATTATGTTATTTATTAAACTTTGGGTGAATAAAGCAGTGTGTAAAATATTGATGAAGTAAATACTAACATAAATCAATGTTTTTGGATTATGCAATTGCAAGGAACTCGTAACACACACACACACACACACACACACACACACCTTATCTTACGCAAGTCTTCCTACAATTAGACACAATTTTCAATCTGATCAAAGAAATTCATTTCTAAACGCTTCTTTATCTTACAAGATTATTTAAGGCAGTATTATTATTAATTATGTACAAATCGTATATATATATTATTAAGGAGATAGATATGTATATATTTGTACACGTTACTGAGATATTCTAATTTCAGCAAATATTTGTATTCGAATTATTAGTAGATATCGGTATTGATCAAGTTAAAAAAAGAGTTTGAAGTTGAACAAAACTTTGATATCACCTTCAATTTAATAAACAATAATTGTACTATATATTTCGTATTTGCAACTATAATAAATTTATAAAACACATTTCTTCTAAGTTCTCAATATTTTCTTGGCCACGTAAAGGTTCCGGTATTTTTAAAAAATTGTCTTTTGAAACATACAATTCAAATGTGTCGAAGTATTTCAGTGTTTCTCTACCAGATGGCTCTAGTTGGAGTCTAGCAAGAAAAGCACATCGTACCTTTGGTAAACAAACAATTCGATTGCAACAATTGAATTTTTTTAGAAAGATTTCCAATTCTAACAGGCATATAATTGCTGGTGTGTGTTGGGTTTTACTTGAATCGCGTAAGTGACTCTATGTACAAGGCAAATAACTCTGCTTCATTCACAAAATTAAATCATGGTATTGCGCCAAATTGTTCGAATATTGTTGAAAAGAGCTGCACCGGCGATGGTAAATGTTTTTTTATTCAAACATATACGCGAATGCGACTTTTTAAATTAACAATACTATCATTGCGCAGTATGCTGCTAGTTTTCTATTCGAGAATCAATCGGAAAGTAAAAGGCCGACTGTAAATGATAAATTAAATCTCGAACCTCCGGATATTAAAAAATTAACTGTCGAGTATATGATAGAGCATTCGATTGTAGGCTCTATAAACAATGCAACTGAAACATTAAATATTGCTTATATGGCAATAATGAGAATAAGTAACGAATATAAGTTAGTATTTTATTTATACAGTCAAAGTGTAACATTCACAACATTGATCAAAGTTATTTTTCAGGAGTTCGTTAAACACATTGATTACTTTATTGAATGAAACTCTCGAGTATCACGTTGACGACAAACACTGGGATTTGATAGTTGAAATGAGATCTGAAGTACAAAGTAAAAAGGAGAAATTAAATGTAATAGCAAACAGACTGACAAGGGAAGATCCCCAAGACTTTTAACACATTCAATCCCCAAAATTTTAATTAAAACATTTTTCTATCTCATAATAAATTTATAACTGTCTGAATTTCCTAGTTGGGCATCTTCTCTTGTAAGTTTCTAGTTACACATTTTAATCTTAGCATTAATATTATATCGTAATTCATCTTTAGAAATTAACAGGGTACATTCAATATGTACAAAGGCTGGTAGTAGCAGCTTCGGATCTAAGTTATCTTTCTGATATGGACAATCTGTCCTGCTCTCTTTCTATGCAAGCTGGGAACATTGAAGAAAGTATACAAAAGGAAATGACAAACATTGCAGTACTCGAACGAGAGTACAGTGATATACAAGAGAAGTGTATCAGGCATTGTAAGTAAAATACCATTATTGTTTCATACAAAATCACTGAGATACTATTTTCATTTTTCTAGCAAATAAGGAGGATAGCGACAAGCCTGCCGATTAGTATGACATAAGTTTTCCCATTTGCTCAATGTTTAGAACATAGAATTTACATGTTATTACTATAATAAAATTACTTAAAATAAAAGATATCAGAATTGAGAGGGTCACATAGTCGAGGAAGAGAAAGAACATCGAATTATATACAGATCGTTTAAAAGGCTTCAGTTGTTCAGGCATCAAGGTGTATCGATACAATATGTCTACCAGGTATCATCGCCAGACCAAGAGTTCTCGCTTCCGTATGATCCTCAGATAGGAATTCAGAACAAGATCCTAATATCACATTGGCGTCGCGATCAGTACATAAGAACACTCCTATTAAGACTCGACCATCTGTCATTTTTATCCGTAAATTCCTATTGAGCCATCCATGTAGTTTCTGCCTTGCCAGAGAATACTTTGTACTAATAGCCTAGCACAATTGTATAAACGTTATGCCAATTTTGTTTTTAACATTAATGCTATTGATAAATATATGATTGTTTGAGAGTTAATTCTTTTGTTCATATTCTTTAACACTAAACCTACCGAGCCTCAAAGGTAACTGGTACATGTTCCCTTATAAAAATTACAAGATTAATTTTATTTAGACTTTGTGCAGCTCCTATTGTAATATGTGCTCCACTAATGATATCTGTACAATCATTTCTTATGAAATTATTTTTATTACATCAATAATCGTAAAATAAAAAATCTGTAACTGGTCATTTTGACCGGTGATGGTAGGTTTAGTGTTAAATACAATATGTTACGATATATTAAATATCTTGTAGTTAAAAAATTAAGAGAATATGCTCATGATATACTACTTTCACGATAGTTATTTAATAATAAGAAATATAAAATTATATAAAATTACCTCTCCATTTTCGTGGACGCAATCGTCATTAGTTACGTTGGAAATATTGTGTCCTTCTTTCATGATTATCGACGACTGGATAGAAATAATTTATATAAATAGTCTATCCATCGATACACGTTGCGAGAAAAATTATCAAACGATTTCAATCGTTTCTTGTATTGCTTACTCTTATGTTGACACACAAAAATAAGATTTTTCAGAAGGCAGCTTCTCTCGAGGAAATTACTTGAGATAGTCGAACCAATGATTTCAGACGATTACACAAACGAGTCACCAAAAGCGTTTTTTTGCTACAAAATTCTATTAGAAAATCTTGTAGGACAATAATAGTTCACTTTGTTTACAGTTGATTTAAACCTTAGACTATATATACTTATAGATCCGGCTTCAAATAACATGCCTTGTTCCAAGATTACTTCATCTATCAGATGACGGATATGGGCAAAGTGCTATATATATATATATATTTTTTGTGATTTTATATATATTTTTCGATGAAATCGGGTAGCTTAAGCACCCCGCAGACTTTTAAAAAAGACTTTTAAACGTATTAACAATACTTACCTCGTTCCGCGTCACGTCTCTCGTCCATCAGTCGTCCCGCCAATAACACTGGTACATTCCCGCCAGAATAACTACCTCAAGGCGGCAGGGCCCTGGCCGCTCTGCTTCGTCATTGTAGATACGCTACTGCCCTGGCCGCGCATGCGCGAGAAAATGTACCCACAATCGGAACACTGGTTTGGTTTGGTGTTTCTGGCGCACTGATATATATACTATGGATACGAGATGCTGTGAAACATATTGAAGTGGCTTTACATGCCAGCGCTGCGAAGAGGACACCGCTGTACTATATTCCCCCGTACTCCTCTTCACCCCGTAGTGCTCTACACTTTGCCATTCTTCAGGTGGCGTTGTTCGCAATGTAGTTGCGCGTTGGGGAGAACGACCATTTTTAACCATTTTGGTTTACAGCGTGGTTTGGAGCAGGCGTGTATTTTACTGTTTATCGTGTTTTGTCGTGCATATTTAGTGAAAATAAAAAAAAATAAAATGTTAAAACATTAAACATTAAATGTTTAATGTTTAGAAACATTTTTAAAATTACTATTCACTTTCTGCGAATTCCAATAATCATTACTCCTGTTTCTTTTATATTATATTTATATATAAATATATTTATTTCACTATTTCCATGAATATTATTTTTTGCAACCAGTTTTTTAAATTTTAACCTTCATACAAGCAGTTCGTATTATTGTGCTATATTAATACGCGTCCCTTGTAAATTCAATCTTTCAAACTTCGCGCTAGTTCCGTTAGTACAGTGGTGTCCTCTTCGCAGCGCTTGCATCTAAAGTCACTCTTCAATATGTTTCAACTGCTGTACGGCTGGCTTATGGGAATCTCGTATCCATAGTATATATATCAGTGTTCTGGCGACACTGGTCCGCCAGTCCGCCACGTGCTTTAACAAAGTAGCATTCCTCTGTTGTGTTGTTGCAGTGTGATATGTCAAAGGCCACAAAGGCGAAAAATTTCGTTTGTAAGAAATAAAATGAATGAATTTATTTGATAATGCCGGTAGATTTAGGATTCGTGCAGAAATGTGACGGGTGGAGATTGGAAAGTCGATTTTTTCCAAGTAAAGTTGGCGGTAAGCCAGCGTGGCTGAATTTGAAAGACATTCCTGGAGAGAAGAATCTTCGATGCGAATATTGTCAGGAGCCTTGTATATTTTTATGCCAAATTTACGCTCCTTACGAGGACAATGAAATCGCGTTTCATAGAACTATATACGTTTTTGTATGTAAAAAATCGGAGTGCTGTAAACCAAACGAAAGCGGGAACTTGAAAGTTTTCAGATCTCAATTGCCAAGAATAAATGAATTTTATTCACCTGAACCACCTGTGGAGGAACCTGACTGGAGGATCGATGTCAGTACGTATTTATTTCAATAATTTTGTACGGAGATTGAATAATTTCGGATCATTCTGTATATATCAAATGTGATGCTGTTAGATACAACCAAATGGGTAAAAACATGCCAGTTGTGCGGTATATACGCGCCTAATCATTGTTCGAAATGTAAACAAGTTCATTATTGTTGTCGTGCTCATCAACTTTTGGATTGGAAATCTGGTCACAAGGAATCTTGCTGTACAAATCGGAGTGCGACAACCAACAGCAAACTTTTGTTCCCTGAATATGAAATATTAATAGAAGTAGAAGATGAGAAAGAAGACAACAATGAAATTCATTTAGAGAAGGAAAAGGAAGAAATAACAAAATATGAAAACATGTTAGAAAAAGGAGAAGCTGGTACTTTTCAAAATGAAGACGTACAAAGCGAATTATTAAGTATGGCTAATCAAACAGAAGATGAAACATTTGCTGAGTTTCGTACGACTATTGATAAGTATCCAGATCAAATTCTGAGGTAAACTGCCTTTAAAAACAGAGAAAACCAATCAACAACTGTCTATAAAAAAGTGTGATTACAATGTTACAAATTACAGATATGACAGAGGAGGAGAGGTTTTGTACATTTCTGGAGAAAATAAAATTGATGAAATACCAAAATGTTTGGAATGTCATCAACAGAGGCAATTTGAATTTCAGGTAACACAATGATGTAATAATACTTTATTCCATTTCTTTGACACGCTGTACATAAATTCGTAGTAATCATGTTTAGATTCGTAGCGTGGACCTAAACATGATTAAATGAATACTCATAGTATATTAGTAATTAAAGCGACGTTTCCAAAGTCATTTTCCAACACAGTCAAGTCGATGAAAGTAAAATCTGCGTACAATGTTGTAAGAAAACTATAACTAACGGGCAATAATTCTTTTCAGATTATGCCTCAATTATTAAATTTTCTTAACTTAGAGGATACACTTAAATGTATTGATTGGGGCATTTTAGCAATATTTACATGTACAAATTCATGCACCCCCACAAGTGGATACAGTACAGAATATGCATGGAAACAAGATATCGTAGAAACTAATTTGGATTAAAATAAATAACTAGGAACTGAGTTTTTTAAACAAGGAAATAAATATTTATCTATTAATATAAACTCTTTTGATTGTTCTAATAAAAATATATAAACACTCCAACTATTATAGTTTCATTTCTGTTTAAAACTTAACATATACAGACTCAATAAAGTTTTGCTAAATCACTAATGCGCAATAACTGACTTAAAATACAAACACGAAACATCAATATTAAAAATAATTCGTCGTTTCTTAAAACAAAATATTAATTAATAAAACTTTCAAATTACTGAATCGAATTTATAAAATAACGTTAGTCGAATTTATAAAATAAAGTGAGTCGAATTTATAAAATGAAATTTCGTTGAATATATGTATGTTTTAAGTCTTTGATATTTTAAGAAATGATAAGAATTGTGGTAGCAAAACGTTTGTATCAAAATAGAAATCTTCTTAAAAGACTAATGATAATTGGTAGCACTGTACTTATATGGTACATAAATTTCTCTCATAGTTACATAAAATTACTATCCAAAATATGCTTAATGCGTATAAAGTCACAGATTCTGAATAATTTTTTAAATATATCAGTAGTTTTTATCTATAAAATACGCGTAGTTTGATTAATCTTAATTGAATTAAAATAATGATTTTTTCTTAGAGGTAGATTACATAAAACTCGTTTTCCAAGTACTTCCTATAAATTAATTCACTTTCAACTTCAGTATTGCTGCACATTCCTTGCAATACTGCCTAAAGTATTTTAAAGTAATACTGGACACAGCTGCAGTTGCATTATGAGATAGCACAAGCGGATCCTGCACGCACAACGGTGAATCAATCCGAAAAAATTCAGGTTTTGAATTTGTTTTCAAATGCTTGATATAAGCATCCATTGCTTCAGGTAATTTGTTTAATTCTGTAAAGTCTGTTTTAGCTATTAAACTGCCCATAAGTGGACATACAATGTAACTTTGATAGTCAAAGTTTCCATAAAACTCGAAAAATCCCTGTAACAGTACTGTTACAGAATCTTCATGATTGTTTTTACATTTAACCGATGCGAATCCAATTTGCCAATCTGAAATCAGATTTTATCAGAAAATTTGCGTGACCAATAGGTAATTCTTACAGATTTAATGTATAAAAAAAATTAAATATTTTAAAAACTGTGGGAGACAGGAACTAAAAATCAAACGCATGTAAATCTATAAGAATCGTTCATTACTAGGAAGTGTGCGAGGATCCGAAAATATTAGGTACCGGAACAGATCGGAAAGGCAATTAAAATTCTCAACCCAACATTTTTGGGTTCTCGCACACCTCTATTTATTACCTATCGAAGCGCAAAAAGAAATATAAACATTTGTTGGACAGCGTAATACATATACATAGTAATAACGAAAACAGTTTGTTTTGTATACAACTTACCACCTATAAATTCAGAGCTACCGTTTCCTTTTATTAATTCAGCAACGCTTGGTAAATGTTCTTTTTCTTGTAGATAATATATAACAAGCCAATAAAGAGCGTAATTACTAAAACCATGACCTCCTCGAAAATTGATAAAAGACAACCATTTTTTAATAAATAACGTCAACTTTTTGCAGGGTAGACACGCGTTGTTAAATGACCTGAAAGTTATAATTTGCAAACACAGAGTTGAAGAAATTATCATATTTGCCCATTGATACAATTCGTTAAAGTAAAACCAGGTATAGTACCGTAAAAGCTTTGACTTTTCTACAGAAAGACCATTCACAAATGAAATATCACAGTCTAAATTTCTTGGTTTATATATTAATTTGATTATAGGCACTCGACATTCTAATAACATTTCTTTTATTTCCCAAGCATCTTCATCTATGCTTATAGCTTCTTGGATACGTAAAAGTTCTTTGTTTACTTCATTGTTATTTGTAGAATATTTGTTTCCTATAAAAATTTGTAATATTGCAATAAGTGTTGTTCGAAAGTTCGTAAATTTATGGCTATTTTAAAGGATATATTTACCCGTATCAATATATATATCTATATCACAGTTTGTAAATCCAAGCCCAATGTACCGAGAGCCAAATAGAAATGCTTTAGCCTGTGAATAGCATAGTTTCGCTTTCATTTCTAAAGATTTTCTCACTTCCTCTTGAACACGATCCTCTGTTACACGTTTTGTTTCTTTCAATAATAATTGCATCATTCCATCAACTTGTTTTAACATGTTTATAATACGTTTAGGAACTTCCTCGACCATAAAATCGTTACTTTTTAATAAATATTTATGTACTATGTCATTACAGTGGCCTGCATACGAATCGAATTTACTGAACCATAAGGTGGCACATGGAATACAAAAGTCAAACATATAATTCTTTTTTTGTAGAATGTTTTTGTGACTCTGATAGATATGTTCTAGGAATTCCATCTTGTATGGAAATTTGATGCTGCATTCAACACATGTAAATCTTTGTATACTATAATATAAATCACTGAAATTTTTCAGTACAGAATCGACTGTGAAATTGACAAAGTCATCATTTTTTTCATGATTCTGTTTATGTACTAAGCGTTTAATATGACGCATAATAGTAGCAACATCTTTTATGGGAACCTTACAAACTTGGCATGTTACTACTGTTTCTGCTGCTTTCTTGCTGCTTTGTTGCGTGCTTTGTTGCGTGCTTTCTTTTTCATCTTTTGGCATATCTATTTTTATATATTGCTCTATAAAAGTATTGTTTTCAATTTCAATTTTAACATTTGCTCTGTGCAATAACAAACGCGTATGTTCATATAACAAATATAAGTTCTTCGAAACTTTTGTTTTACAGACCGTACAGTAGATGTGTTTATCATATAGAATAAAAAATTTAAAATACAGTTTGATCTCATCAATTTTCTTCTTTGTTAAGGTATACATTTCTTTCTCAAGCTGAAAATACTTCATATAATATGGTTTGTTTAAACGATCTATGAGCCGTTTTTCTTTAGGCTTTATTATATGACGTTTACTTTTAGTTCCAGGATGGGAAATAAGTGGTGATTCCTTAATTTTCTCCATAATCTGCTTGTATACAGCATTCGACATAGTTAAGTCTGTGTCAGATGCATCTGAACTTTGAATTTTTTTATTGCTATCAATTATAGATAATTCATAAAAGCAATTTAGTAGTGACCATACTGCACTATCATTGTTGTTTTCAACTTTTCCACCAGAAAATAATTGTTCAATATTCAGCTGATGCATTTTCGTTTCACAATGAAGAATTACTGATTGAGTATCAGACAATTTTTCCCTGCAAATTATACATGAATAATGAACTTTATCAAAGCTTATAATGCATTTTTCCTCGAAATGTGCAGACGTATTTTTTACTTTTGGTGACAGTATAGTGAACACAAATGAATTGTTCTCTTCAGATGCGTTCTGACCTTTGTTTGTGGCATGGGTTTCAATGTTTCCTGCTTCAGTATGTTTAAAAAAATTTCTGAAATTGTGTAAATGTGTCTTTTTCTTTATATGACAAATAAATAAAGTATTTCCATCTATTATTGATTTACAACAAACACATTTGTACAAAATTTTTGCAGTATTAAGAGATTGATCATCCCTATGGGTATTAATATGCGCAAACAGATCATTTATTTTCATTCTCTCATTGCATAATTCACAGTCATACATATTGCTCTGAACTTCTTTGTGATCGTGTTTACTTTTATCTTTCAATTCTTTGATTAGTTTTTTCAATTGAGTCATGTGACGTTTTCCTGTGACATGTTGTGAGTAATTAAACATCGAATCGATCTGTTTTTCACATACCTTACAATAAACTACATCGTTTTTTAAAACAGTGTCATGATTCGATAATGTTTGTTTATCCTTTTCCGAGCAAGTTGTGTTTTCCGACAATTTCAAATTATTCTCATGTTGCTTTCCTTCTATATGCGTCGATATGTGATCTATAGATGGCAGATCACATTTGCAAACTTTACATTTAATTTTACCATTATTGAGTATTCTAATATTACTGTCTAAAACAGTCTGATATTTCTCATGAACTTTTTCATCTGTATTTTCTGGTGGCTCAATTAGGCTTGGTTGATTCAAATTATTGTTGTGTTGTTTTCCTTCTATATGTGTCGATATATGATTTATAGATGGCAGGTCACATTTGCAAACTTTACATTTAATTTTACCATCATTGAGTATTCTAATATTACTGTCTAAAACAGTCTGATATTTCTTATGAACTTTTTTACCTGTATTCTCTGGTGGCTCAATGATTACACCTACATCTTCAACTTCTGTTACAGATGAATTCGACTGCATAGTATTATTATTTGAACAACAAGAGTAATGACGAAATAAACTTGCAACGCAACTCCTAATATACATTCAGTTGACAGAACTTAGGAACCGTATCAACAAATTTTTTTTTAGTTTGCAGTACCGTTTTTATTACGTTTTAATTTCGACACTCTGCTCTTCGATAACGTGTTATATCAACATTAATTTTCGAATAATATCTGATTCTGGAATAAATTGATAATATTTTTAACAAAATTTGTTCTTTCTGTGTAACGCATGCAATGTTCAAACATCTTATCTTTCAAGTAGAATCAAATTGACGATAAAATTAAATGAAAAACTTACGGGCTGACGAGCTAAATTGTGTTCATTACATGGTGGAGAAGTAAATACATAAAGAAGCATTGTGAATCATTGCATTTATATCATTCCAATCACAACGTTCGGGGAATTACATACTGATTCATTTTGATAAAGTTTTATAAGAGACCAAGACCACATTGTTGCTCATATATTTATTGTAGATGGGTGGTGGCATTGGTTGTATCATTAGGCAGGCTTGGCTACTCTGCTCGTATATATATAGAAGATTGCAGTTAGGGCAAAGTCAGGCAAAGTATGCTGCAAAGGCTGTAAACTTTATTTAAGAGTTTATAGTTTATATTTAATATTATATATAATTATATTTATATAATATTATATATCTCCTCTTGCGGTATGCGTTACCACAGCCCACCACAGCCTACTTTATGTAGTAGAGTAGGCTGTGGCGTTACTACTAATTGAACGATGCGCGGGAAGTTTTAAATATTTGATATGTATATATCATGTGTTCAATTCAAGCATATTCATCTTATAAAATAATCATTGAATATTATCGGTTTGGGGAGTATGATCGATCGAGCTAGTAGACTGCGGATCTTTATGCATTTATAGTAAAATTGAGTATATAGATGAAATTCAAAATTGTTGAAATATTTTGAAAACTGTCTGATATTATTGGATATTATGATAAATTACAATTTTCTCTGATATTATGTGGATATTATTGGATATTATCAGCAGAGAGGATTATCCTCTCTGTTATCAGATATTATGATAAAATTTTTCTCCTACTTCTGTTGGCATCACTGTATGAATTGCTTTTCGTACCAGTTTAGGCAACCATTCAAGATTACTTTTTCACACTTTTTCAATTCATCCAATGAAATTTCCTTTTCCGGTAAAATTCTACTGATTGGATTACATTATTTTGTTTCAATGATGAATCATGAAAATCATTTTTCACGAATCAATAGTTTTTAGTACATGCAATTTCATGAGATATTTTTGAAGCGAAAGGACTGGATGAGACTGGAAAGGACGGAATGGACTTTACTTTATTGGAATTTATATACAATTGTTTATTATGGGGGATCTATACCCTCGGATTTTGGGCTATTTATCAATGTTATCAACCTCTGTGCAGAAAAAAAGTTTGGTAACATTGATAAACACGCAACTGCATAATGAACACGAGATGGAGTTGCTTGCTATTTCCATATTCTATTCATCTCGTCGCGAATGCCGTTATACAGGGCAGGTCGCACTAATATTAGTGCCACCGATGAGAATATGTACCTCGTCTGTGTCAGTTTTGCTATGATTCCACATTGACAGCAGTGAAATGTTGCACAATATCGCAGCACTGATTGACAGTCCTTCTGACTAGGCACCATCTCGTGTAAACTAACTGAAATGAAATTGGCTCTAGATTGGCTCTACATCAGAGATAACCTCTGTCTTCATGAACGTAATATGGGGAAATCTCTGCTAATGTGAATGAAATCACGCGCGGCGATTTTTTGTCCTTATACGAGCATATTTTGAGCTACACAAAGGCTCATTTGATAGAGGAAGGTTCATCACGGCGCGCTCTGCTCATCATATCAGTCAGAAAAATCTCTTTGAGACAGGAAAATACATTGAAATCTGCGGTTATTTTTCTAGATTTTTTCTCTACTTTGGGCACTCATATTATTAGATATAAACATAATCTCGTTAAATCAATAGCAGAGCGCGCCGGATTTAACCTTCCTCTATAGAATGAGTCCTCACCCAGTCCAAAATCCGCTCAAATAAGGACAAAAAATCGCCGCGCGTAAACCCATGTTTCGACCCAAAATCTAGTAAGATTCTAGTTCCTTTCTAGTTACTTCATTGGGTATAGATCCCCCTTATGTTGGTAAAAAAAAGAGTCAGTGAAATTTATCGTGAATGATCGCGAACCAATCGTGAACCAACGTTTTTCTAGTGGATTTTATTGAAAGAAACTCTCGCGAAGATTTCACAGCCTGGTTCTCGTTTCGCGCATAGCAGATTACTTCAAGCAACTAATACGATTGCGAGTTCGATACGTATGATATACAGTTTAACGTCGATTCAGTTTTTGTTATCACACTTTAAATTAAATGTTGTTTCTCCCGGTTGCTGTGTATCGAATCAAGTCTTCGGTATAGAATAGCGCATCAATTATAAGTAAGTATATGTGATGATTAATACAAATTCACGAAAAACATTTCTAGGTTAGATGGAACGGATCTTGTTTAATAAAGGGCATAGTTGGTTATAAATATTCAGAAGTTCGTGGCAAATTTATCAGGACTGTTGGAAGAATTTTGACGGAAAATATCTATCCTGCGACAGGTGCTACTAATTTATTACACGCTTCGAATATCACATTTTTCTGACTTTTCAATGTATCCATGACGCTCACTCGGATAAATCGTAAAATCAACTGTACACTAATCAGAGCTACGTAAGCAAAAATCGAAAAAAGACAGCGATCCTTTGATGATCGAACGAGACTTATCAAGAGACATTGTGTAACGATTATATAAAAATTTTTATGGTTACGAAGTATGCAGAATTAAAGGTATCCAAACTTTTATTACACAAAAACATTGCTTGTATCGTTGATATTTTGAAATCGAACTAGAATAATGGAGAAGTTCATAGGAGTTCACCAGCTAAAAGGGATACTAAAACATTTTCCAAGGAATATTAAGTTTTCTTTTGCATATGGATCAGGTGCGTTTCAGCAGTTGAACAATCAGACCAATAACATGTTGGATCTTATTTTTGTCGTTCGTAACATAAATCAATGGCACGCTGAAAATTTAGAACTTAATCCGAAACACTATGCTCAACCTTTAAAGTTGTTCGGACACAGGGCAATCGCCAATGTGCAAGAAAATTGGGGAGCCAAACTGTATTATAATACATTAGTTAAGATGGCAGGAGGATATACTATCAAATATGGAGTAATCTCTGAAGTTTCGCTGATAGAAGATTTATTAGATTGGAACGACTTGTATTTAGCAGGAAGATTACACAAACCAGTCAAAGTATTGGTGGAACCGAATGGACAGACTCAACTACCTACAGCTTTAGTACAAAACTTACATTCGGCCGTGCACGCTGCGCTTTTATTGTTACCGCAGCATTTCACAGAAATTGATTTTTACAAGACTATAGCCAGTTTATCTTACATTGGCGATTTTCGAATGACCTTTGGCGAGAACAAAGACAAAATTAACAATATCGTATTGCCGCAGCTAGCGCAGTTTAGAGAACTGTACAACCCAATTTTACAGCATTTTGAAAACTATGTGGATATTCCAAAGTTAGATCAAATGGCTGTTACCTGTCACCAAGATACAAGTCCGACTACAAAGATACACCATTTGAATCAGTTGCCTAGAACGCCGCAAATTAAACTTGTTAGAGCATGGTCGCAGGGTCCACGATCAAAGGATACGGAAGACTGTTTGCGCACGATCGCGTACGATCCCGAATGCAGCGAAATATTAGAGGAATGTTTAAAGCAAATAGTCTGGAGGTCCAGCGTCACTCAAAGTCTGAAGGGGATCATTACCGCTGGATTTGTGAAATCCGTTAGATACAGCGGAACAAAGATAATGAAGATGTTACAGTCGGGTCCTCCGGCTAATTTGCTTCCTAAAGCAGAGATGGGTCAGAGTAAATTCGATAAGATAGAGACACTGAAGAACCAGGCACTGCCGAAGGCAACAGACAAGCGCATAGAGTAGTAATTACATCCCTTTTAGTTATACTTTAATTCTGACATATGTACTACTGTTCACACAGCTATGTTTTTCAATAAACTAGTCCAGTTAAATTGCGACTACTTTTTTTTTTTAGGTATTGTTTAATGTCCCGGCGATTTTAAAATACTGTTACCGAAATGGTCTGCGATGTACTTGAGTTTGTTGCTTTTTCTGGCTAGTATAAATGTTAGCGGGCGAGAATCACCTCTACTGTCTGTCTGCATCCATTGATCTTATAAAGTATTATATAATGCGCAGGCCGCAAATGTTACCTCTGTTGAAAAATTAAATTTCTGGTACTTTCAGTGTCTGATTAAATCTCGAGAATAATGGATTCTGATTCCGAGAGTCAAGACAGCGACGAGGGCCGGCGATTTCGTTTCGAAGCTACCCGGAAAGATAACGTGCGACCAGAGCCGAAGCTTGGGAAACGGACGAGATCGAAGCCAGAGTACAAATCCGACCACGACGACGCCGAATACAAAGACAGGAAAGAAAAGTCGAAGCACGAGAGCAGCAGAAGAGAACGAAGATCCTCGAAGGAGCAAGAGACCGACGACAAGGATTTCAGACACGCCTCGAAGTATTCGAAGCATAACGTTCACGAGGTAAAAAGCTCGAGACGCGAGAGCAGCAAAGAAGGGAAGGACTACAAAAGCGCGAGGGATGTCAGCACGGACTCCAGAACGTTTGCTTTGTCTTCCAAGCAGAAGATCAGGGACGCGAAGCAGCACAGGAATCGGGACCGGAGCGAGCACCGGAAACACAGGTCTCAAGATCGGTCACACAGCAGAAACGAGGACGACAGGTCGCAGAACGACAAGTACAGGAACAAGTCGCACGAGAAGTACAGGCACCGGTCCCGCGACAGAAGCTACCAGTCGCATAGGCAGAGGTCGTCGGACCACGGCAGATCGCGGGGTGAATTCGAGAAACACAACTCGCATAAGAGAGCTTTAACGAAACCGGAAACCGAGCAGCAACGGCTGCAGGAGGTCTCCTCGCCCAAGAACGCGGAGCAGAACCGTACCGACAACGAACTGCCACCGGCGAGAGATTTGTCGGCTGAAAGCCACGAATACAAAGAGCTGGATCTGTCAGAGTTTGATGTCCTATCGGAGACGGACGAGAACCTGTCCGAAGACTCGGACGCGAAAGACAGTTGCACGTTGTCGCGGTACCATAAGACCAAAACGAAAAAGAGAAACTCGAACGACGGACATGAGAACTCGAGGAAGAGACAGGCGACAGAGAACGAACACTCGGACAGCTCTCCTAAGGTAAATGCGAGGAAGGACGACCCGTCCTATGGTTCCGGCAATAATAATCCTGGTGCCATTTCAGATTCCGCGTTTGGTGCCGCGTCGCCTATATTAACGGGATCAATCATGGAAGATCACGACAAACGCTCCAAACCCGATGCAACAGAAAAGACGACCGAACCGAACAGTAAAGAAGACAAGTTGACCTCCGGAGAGACAACTTCGTTGCGCCTTGGCCACCGCGATTCTCTAGAGTCCGCGAAAGCATCGTCTTCCGATGAGGACACAGCTTATGGTCCAACTTTACCACCGCAATTGATCACCGATGACCATGCGAACGACGACGCGGGATCAGTCAAAAATCTGAGCTTCATTGGACCTTGCTTGCCGGAGAGTTATGTGCGAGACGAGACCGAGAGTCTCGAAGCTGACGCGATGGATCATGATGATAACGATTCCGATACCGAGATGATATTCGGTCCAGCGTTGCCGCCGCATTTGCTAGAACAGAAGCAGAGCAATGGAACAGAAACGAAGGTTATAGGTCCTACTCTACCGAGCGCAATTCAACCCTCCCACGATGAACAGATAGAACAAGCAGACTCCGAGAATGAAGATGCGATCGGCCCTTTACCGATCGATCATCCAGCGTTGAGAAGTAGTTACGTTTATAGACAATTGGAGCACAGGGCACAACGAATTAAGAATGAACAAATGAACGAGGTAAGCGTTGTGATTCGCACAACAGAATAAAAAAAGACGTGTAACGTTCGCATTGTTGATCGTTTTAGGATAATAGTACTGCGAGTCAACGAGAAGAATGGATGACGGAATTACCACCGGCGCAAATCGGCAATTTGCAACTGGGTCCACGGAAGTTCCGTGTTAGGGCTGGTCCAGACATGTCTGATAGATCATGCTGGACGGACACTCCGGCTAAGAAAGCTGAGAAACAGAAACAAAAAGTTAGTGGACCATCGTTTGTTTATTCCTTTAGCTTACCGAGGAAAATCGTCAGCCCGGAAATTCAGAAAGTTATGAAACCTGCCCCTGTTTAACATTAGCTTTTCAGAGTCTATCTAAATTTTTATAATAAACGAATGAATGAATTTCCGGGTAGGGCGTCTTCCTTTGTCAGACTTATTTTGTATGTCAGTGGTAACATAACTGCTTTATTGTTTTTAGGAAGAGAAAGAGTTCTGCGATTATCAAAGGTCCTCCACGAAATTACCCGAGAGAAGTCCCGAAAGCGAAGCCGGAAAAAGCAAGAAACGCGAGAAATCGCTTTTGGAGTTGCATCAGAGCAAGCTTCAAAAGAAAAAGAAGGTATTGGATTTTTTTTACAGAGATAGGAAATTTCCTTGACATGCGAATGGAATTGTAAACTGTTGCTTTCAGAAAGAAGAGAAGGAAGCAAAATTGGCTGGCCAACAGACTGTCAGAAGACCATTCGACAGGAACGTAGACTTGGAGGTGAATAGATTCGATCAGGCTCAAAAGAGTGCCATCATAAACAAAGCACGATGTCTCGACGATAGGTTCTCTCGTGGGAAAATTTAAGAAATTTCTAGGAAGTTTAGAAGTCTTTACAAAATTTATTAAGTTCCGCGAAGCATACACTTGTAATCTGGCTCACTGTAAGCGATATTGCTAATGAGTGCCTTCAACTATAAATAGTACCAATCGACTTTAATTTACGATTGTTTCGGATTTAATTTTTCTTCTCTTTCTCGCTTTTTAAACGGTTTACATTGTTCAATTTGTTCGCTGCTCAATCATTTTAGCGATTGTTAATTGTTAAGAATACGACTCTGAAAAAAGCTTACATTCTCGCATCGCGTATACATTTCGATGTATATTCAATCAACGACTCGGGATATGTATAAACGAATGAACTATACATAACATCGTTTTTATTGATTTTACTGACATTTATTGCAACTTGGATCTGTCTTCTGTATATACATTATACAATAGAACTGTATCCCATGTAAATGACTGTTCTTCATTACATCAGATGTATATATACGTGTAACATTTATCTATTGTATTATAAAAACATTGTAATTCACGGAAACTATACATGTTAAGCAAAAATACGGAACCATACACAACGTACATACTGTGTACAAACATTGAAGACAACATACGCTTCTCTTTTTTGTTCATGTGTCACAGACTCGATTTTTTATCTGTGATAGTTGGAAAAAACTATGTCAATGTACTGTGTTTATCGTCTAATGTAACAGTTACGGTTGCACCATGTGTACTTTAAATATACTTTTTAAGAAAATCATTATGTACATTTCATTTGTTTAACGAACCAAATAAACGATTTTTTACTGAAATTACAAAATCCGATTCTGTTCTTAAAACAAATTAAACCTTTGTCCCAGATACTTATTAAAATTTTTGACATATAAACCGTTCACTTATATCAGTTTGCGAATAATCAAAATTATATTTTGTATTCTATATGTATTACATATTTCATTGTTCAAAAAACTGGTTTGCGAGTTCGAAGTTAACAGCAAGTAGGGCAACGAAAAGGTAAGTGATAAAGGGTTCAATAAGAATATCGTACTCGGTGAAAACGACAAGCGACATATACAAGCTACGACGGAGCGTATTTTCAATATCTTACGCTTGAAATTCTTTATTTTCGTCGACGTGAAAATCGATGGGTCGGAGGCTGACATTTAATTGAATTTAAATTTAGCGCTTGCAGAGCGTGAGTGATTACGTCCGGCAAGGCTCTGTGAGTTTTGTGAGATAGCTACATAGTTTTCCTCGATCTTCTCCAATCTTCTCGAGGAAAACGTTCACATATATCTATGACATCCGCGTGACTTCACTGATCGTGTTGCGAAAAAAGTTCCTCGGAAATCGTATGTACTAGCCGAATAAATTATTCTCTTGATTTTATCGCACGAGTGCTCAGAATCAGTTTAGTTGTTGTCGTTATGAATGAAACCCAGTGGTGAATCTGACATTTCCCCGTGAACTTTACTCGGTGGATTTAATCAACGTCGCAGTCGATCTTGCGTCGTCGTGCGGTTTCTATGTACATATGTATGTATCATTCGCGAGAATTGGTAATATAAACGCCTCTTTGGTCCGCGCGAGTCGCTGCTCTGCAACATCGAGAAATAAAATATCGAGGAAGACGACGAAGACAAGGAAGAATAATACATGCAAATGACACGCAACGTATGAATGGTGTGTGCGTCGCGTTGCACGCTGCTGATACATCGATAAATTACGTCTGTTTGGAACCGTGCATGTGTACGCGTTTGCACACGACAGTACGCAGCGTTCTCGGCTGAATGAGAGACAAGAAAAGTGTAACAGCAGTACGTATTAAAAATCTATCTGCATGTTTGCGTCGATCGTTATCCACGGGCAAAAAGAATCTCGTCCAATCTCGTCGTCAGAGTTAAACGAAATTTGTTTCTCTCTCTCTCTTTTTGTGTGTATCATTATGCGTACCTGTTGTGTGTCCGTGTGCGCGCGTGCACACAGGGACACACACACGTACGCCCGCTTGTACACGCACGTCACTTTTATTCAAGCTGTTGATACACATTGAGAAACCCATTATTATTGTCTATTCGGTGTTGTATTCGATGCGTCAAACTTCATATACGTATCGACATGGCAACTTCTCGAAATAGTCGGGGGAACAGGTACGATTCTTGTAAACCCCCCTTCGTTGTTTACAATTGTTTATCTGGCAATTAAATGACGCAGCCGTTCTGCTAACGGTTTACGGCCAAACGTTAAATATGAAGTTTTAACTATGTCACTTCTCACGCTCCGCGTTCGAGCCGGATTCGAGCATTCGCTCGGACCGAATTGAAAATTTTCTGTACAGGTTACAAATAAGTTCTTTGTCACGCATCGGGTATAACCGGACGTATCTTCGTCTCGGAGATAATGAAATTCTACAAATAAGTTTCTAACAGTTTGAATATGGACACTCGGTGCGATTTTGTCTCGGTAATGTTTCTGGATCGTTGTCGACAATAAGTAAATACGCAACAAGGAAGTGTTCGAGTTTTTAAAATCATTCGACGATTTTTTTCACTGTTTAAGGAAGGTTCTTTTACGCGGTGTTCATTTTTAAGGAACTTTTTCACGTTTTTAGCGCGTACGAGATGGTGTAGAATGAAAATTTTTTATTTTTCCAGGTCATCGGTGGTATCCTGTCCCATGTAATGGAGATATTCTTGTCTATCATCTGAATGTTATGTATAATAAGTTTTCGCCCGAAGGAGTTTTCGGTGGAATATTAAAATTGACAGGACGGTGGATACTTGCAAATTTTAAAACATGAGACAGTGTTGCTTGAATCATCAACTTCAGCTATGGCTTATGTTTCTTATCTTTTGCGTGATGTGCAACAGAGCAGACATTCTAGTATTCTCTGCAGCCGCCAGGCATCAGATCGAAGAAGAATTCAGCGACATGCCAGCTAGATTTGGTGGTTTGATACCATCTGAGGGAATTAAGGTATTTATTGTTTGGTTTCAATGCATTGGTCGATCGGTTTAGTCAAATACTTTCAGAATGTATTAACGTGTTACCTGCCAAGTGTATTTTGTTGGTTTTGCCTCTAGCATCTGAGTAAAATTGCCTGTATTAGAGTCACATCATATATATATATTTGGGTTCATAAATCTAAAAATGAAAATATTGATATGTTCGCATGTACACTTATCATTTTAAAGTGCTATTTGAAGTTCACACATTTTTATTGAGTTTGATTGCGCCAGTCAGTTATAACTACCACAGCATCTTTGGAAAGTTCAGTGGCGGTCGTCGTGTTAAAAAACAATTTGACCTCTACTTTGAATTTCACCTAATTATCGATTACATCGTACACTGTAATTGAATAAGAGTTACACGAAATTCTGAATTGTATTAACTGTTATTAGGGCATGGTGGTATATACAGACCCACCTACAGCGTGTCATGATATACAGGGTCCTCCGAACACTACCAATTACAACGGTAATTGGATAGCTTTAATTGCTCGCTATAATTGTAGTTTTGAAATAAAAGTTCGAATGGCACAAAAAGCTGGATACGATGCTGCAATTATCCATAATACGAACAGCAATGAGTTAGGTAAATATGTTTGTTTGCAGTACATACTATACAATGAATTCAATGTTTGTTCAACCATAAATACGTAATGTGTTTTGTTGTAGAACCAATGTCAGCAAAAGATCCAGTAGGGATTGTGATACCATCTGTGTTTGTGAGCGAGATCACAGGATTAATTATCAAAGAAAATTATTTATACGACGAGTTGTATTTTGTACTAATTAACGATGACACACCATTTAATATTACACATTTACTTCTGCCTTTTGCTATTGTTGTTGGAATATGTTTTCTAGTCATGGTTATTTTTATGGTAAGACCACACGACAGCTCCTAATGTTATTCAGAGATGTAATTCGTTATGTTTTTAGAAAACGTGTCCAAGTATAAAGTGCTTATCTTTCAATTATAGATTGTTAGATGCATCAAGGATAGAAGACAGCAAAGAAGGCATAGGCTGCCGAATTCGAGCTTGAAGAAAATTCCTACGCACAAATATACCAAAGGTGACCCATACGAAACATGTGCTATCTGTTTAGATGATTACATAGAAGGAGAAAAATTAAGAGTATTACCCTGTGCTCATGGTTGGTATAATTGAAATCAAACCTTTTCCATCGAAAGAACAAATGTAACGACGATACAAAACAAACGCTTTCAGCTTATCACGCGAAATGTATCGACCCGTGGCTAACGAAGAATCGCAGGGTTTGTCCAGTTTGTAAACGAAAAGTTTTTGCCGCGAATGAGCAAGTTGTTACTGACGAAAGTGATTCGGATGCTGATGATTCGACACCTTTAATTCGTGACGGTCACCAAGGTAGTAGACGCTTAAAGTAGCTAAGAGCTACTGCTTCTCTTGCTGATCATTACATTGTCTAATCAATTTCAAATCAATATTTCTGCAGGCACCCAGGGTGGAACGTTTACGCGAAGTTACAGACGCTATTTGAGGGATAATTATTTCGCGCCTGCCCCGAGCTCGCCGACGCAGCAGCAGGATATGATTCATTCTAGTAGCAGCTCCGATTCTGATCACTTCTCCGAGGCATCCGAAGACGGGGCCAGCGCGAGTGCCGGGGAACCGTCGAGCAGAATCGTTTTCGTGAGTTCCGATGCTCACAGCATCAATGGTAAGCAACCTCCGTTTCTATCCGCAACCCTTTCACTGCGTCGCCATCGGCGATGATCTAGCGATTCATCCCGTGTAGATCAGCGTTCCTCAACCTTTCTGTCGCGCGATCCAATACATTTAGTGATATACACATATTACTCAAAATATATGTATGTACATATACGTATACGATCATAGTAATTATACATATCCAGTTAATCATTAACATTTTTTAAACCATCGAAGACTGTCTTTTCGAGATCTCTCACTCACTGGTTCAGATAATCGAAAGTTCGGATAATTGACGCTCTACTGTACTCACTTTTGCTAGATCTGTGAAACCAGTTGGACGATTGCGATCGGAAGCAGAGAAAGGGTTGCTAGCGGGTCGAAGGAAGCGAGGGCACGGTATACAAGCTTTATGATTTAATGTTAGGCGAGCTGTCGGAGCTGGAGTGTTCCGGGAGCAGCACCTAACCGTACACGGTGACATTGTACACGGACACAGAGGAGTTTTCCAATGGCCGGTCGTCCAGGAAACACCCATGCAAATCGAGATTGACCGCCGTGCCAAGAAAGAAACGTTGAACTCGAGCGCCACGGATTCGTTAAAGGAGAGAAATCACGTTTCCGCGTAAGACACAGCTGCTAGGTTCATCTTCTATTTACCCTCCGTGAGATCTCCAGTTGTCTTGAGCAAAGATCTTATACGTGCGACCACTGGAACGTATTAGAGTTTCTTTTTCTGTTTTATTTAGACCTGGCATTGAATGCCAGAGTCACACGATCGTGGAAACGGAAGAGCATTTTTCGAACAGTTTCGAGAGTCTCGGTGTGTTACCATTGTTTACAGAAGTATTACGGTTCATCGAGTGAGGGCGATAAACGGTTTTGTGAAAAACAGGACACCATTACGGAAGATTTATTGTAAATCTATCTTCCTTCGTAGCACGTTCGTAAGCTCTTCAAGCATTTCTTTTCACGTACTGTGTTTTATACGAGAGTAAATGGAATTCTTTTAATCGAGAACGATCTGCCATTATTTTATTCATATCAAGATTATTGTTACCCCCAATCAGCTTATCTTGATTAAAGGTCGCTTTGAACGCATGGAAATTGTTACTTTGATAGTTAAGACTGCTGATTACTTTTCTAGGCTGTCTCAACCGAGTGGGCCGACGTTTTTGTGTGGAAAGGACAGTGATCAAATAAACTGCGACTTTTCCCCCAAGGAATATCTTTGAAACGTTCCTCCACTCGGTACCCGGTATTTACAGCCATTTATGGCCTACGTATTTTATGTTTACACAGAATATTTGGTTCGCATACGTTTTTATCTTCTCCCTTGACCAAAGGGTACGTTTATGTCGGAGCTGCGACAGAAACTGTAAAAGCGTCGCGCTTGCTTGCTCCTATGCAAACACTTCTATCATAAAACAATGGAGTACGTCCACGCGTCATTCTGATCGTTTATCGCATCTTCAACATAAGCGTATTCTAATACAGTAACTCATGCGATCGACCAAGTACCTTTTAAAACAGAGAATAACTTTCTTCAAATTCACCCAAACGACTCGAACTATTTTGAGAAGTTAGAATGGTCAATTTACTAGATGATAAGTAAACAAAACTTTTGATCTAGTCTTGTAATGAAGATTTTAAATATACGTTTTGTAGATTCATGTTAGTTACGATGAAAAATCATGGAAACAACAATTTTGTAATCGTTTGCAGCTCGTTGCAAAATCGACCGATTTCGATGAAATTTTCAGCATATATACAGCTAACATGAATCTACAAAATGTATTGTTTACATTTTTGTTACAGACTCAGTTAAAGAAGTTGTGAATATCAACCCTCAAAATTTTGTTTATGGTCCAGTAAATTAATCCTTCCGGGTTTTGAAAAGCTCCCAAGTCGTTTGGAGGAATTTTGAAAAGAGGTGTTCGATTAGAAGACTGCTTGGTGATTGAAGTGAGTCGCTGTACGTACAGTTCTGTTCCGTTTACGCGTACTCTGTTAGACGTTAGCGAACGATCGAGCGCCAGCTCGGCTATTCCATGAACGCTGAACATTAAACGCGTGCCCTCGCGCGACACAGTCTGCGATGGATTTGTAAATATTATTTCCTGGTATATATATACATATATATATATATAACTTTTGGGAGGGTAAAACGTGGGAGCCTCCTTAGCGCAGAATCTGCAAGACTCTTTAACAGTAACCAAGGGAAGCTTTAATCAGAAATATTTCTAACGTTAGCCGTTGCGACGTTGACGAAGTTGAATCTGTAGAGTTAAGTACTCGCGAGGCATAGATGCCGACAAACGGTTTTGCCTGGAGACATGATGAAGTTTACGCTGCGATTATGAAATTTTACATTAATAAAAACGAAAAATCAGAAAAAAAGAATATATATTCAAGAACGTTTTCATACTTCGTAAACCGAGTTGTCAGTCTCTGCACGGACTCTGTACATTCGTATTGTATAGGTGAAATTAGTGTTCACTGTCATTTCTTAATCATATAAGGAGGGGAGGAACAAACTGTTCGGAAGAAGCAGTTGGCAAAGATAAATATCTGCAGATTAGAGGTACGATGACGTCCCGACATGTTGTTGCTTGGTCATTGTTAATATAGATCCCTCGGGAATAAAGAAGCGAAAGGCAGGTTGTATAAACTGTGTAAATAGTATGAGAGATGACGGTTGTGTGTGTATATATATATGTATGTATATTGTACAATATCGGAGATTTAATTTTTACTCGGTCACTACGACACGCCTGGCTCGAAAGAGGAGCAGGCCCGCTAATGTCTCATCGTTTAACGTTAGGTGTACTGTCCAAATAAAAATAAAAGATATTTATATTTTGTATTTTACATTATGCTGCTGATATCCTTGAGCGATACGGCGACGTTGCGCGTGTCTCAGCGAAAACCGAACGAGAACATTCGCGTTCATTATGTTATTCGAATTGATTTCGCACATCGGAGAAAATAAACGCAAAGATACGAGAATTTTTCGCGGACCTGTGTACGCGCTAGATTTACGGAATTAGATATTATTAGATTTTACGCATTTATGAGAAAATGGAGTAGGTGTAATTGGAAACAGTAAAGACATTAGAAGAATTTTGAGATCTTGTTAAATTATTTTCAGCCTATTGAACTCATTAAAAAAGAAACTAACATTCTATTGAGAAAATTTTTATTTCGCATTTAGATCCGCAGTCTACATTTTCTAATTGTTTCTAATTTTTCTCGTGCCACGAACGTTCCTATCTGATACAGTTTCGCGTATTTGTTTCGGTGATTCGGGTACGTAAATCTAGCGTCGAGTCAAATTGTTTTAGTAAAATCGCGACGAGAAGACCGATGTTTTTTCAGCGTTTATCGGCGATCGCGTCGAGTGTTTTTCCCGTGTTTCCACGTTTTATCAAGCGAAACAAAAGGACGCGCGGCATTTTTTTTCGCGACTATCTCGATCGCTGACGGAAAGAATAATAACTATTGCGGCGACCTCGGGCACTTCGTTTTGCAAAGAAGAGAAACCGAGCGTCGGTTTAAGATAAATGCGTTGACCTTCCATAGATCACGTTTTTCCCCTGGATCGAGGCAACGAACGTTGTCGATCGACGGAAGACACGCGTGTAATTACGCGTTTTAGTTTTAATACTAGAGATTGCTTTGATGGGACGCTGAATTTTGTACGCCAACCTCTTGCACTACGATTTTCATTTTATCCACAATTAGAATTAGTATTGATTGAATTTTAATATTTTTATCAGTGCTTACAATTAGAGAAGTAGAATTTCATTTCAATTTTACAGAAATAATAAAAATACTTCATAAAAACAGAACATATAAAATGAAACAGTTATATTCATATGTCCTTATCGTAATTGTAAGAAAGATTAGTTATCTAATAATAATGTTGGTAAAATACAAAATTTGGCGTGGTCATCAACCGGGAAAAATTCTGTCTCCCATTTTTTGGAGACGCGACACTCAAAGTGTTAACCCTGAGCAGTCGAGTCACTAAAAATTGCTGTACCATTATTCACAATACTGTTTACATGATTAAATATGTTGATATCTAATCAATTACTACACATTCAAGTATTGTACGAGATATTATATCAATTTCATATCCATAAAATGAAAAAATCGTATACAATGGAATTATTCTAGGTGGGAAGGAATCTATAATTTTCACGTTAAAATAGCTCCGACTGCAAAGGGTTAATAGGCTTTAGGTAGATTAAGCGTAAGGTCAGAAGATGTTGGGGATGTTGCGTTGTTAGGAGGCGATACCGAGTCCTAGAGGATCCACGAGGTCCATCGTCGATTCTCGGAACTGCCGATCCAGCGGGAAACGAGGGATCTATCGATCGCGGCGAGGGCAGGAGAGTCCGAAGAAGGTGGAGGCGGAGAAGAGGACAGGGAAGAAAAAGGGGGCAACGTGAGGAAGTTCTGTGGTTGCACAGAAGGGAAGAGGGTGTTCTAGCGGAGAGAGAGCGAGAGTGGCCGCGCGTGACGGCACAATGCCGTTTGAATTCGTCTCCTCGTCTCCTCGTGGCTCGGAAAAAATCGCTCGAAGACAGGCCGCGATTTCGAGGGAAGATCGTGCCTCGGTTCGACCACGGTTCGGCCTCTCCAGGCTCTCCGAACAGCCTCTCTCGTCCTCTCCACCTTCGCTATCGCAGCAACCCCGATTCTTTCCCACCGCCTCCGTTCGAGGATCTTTTTCGCCCATCCTCTCGATTTCTCCTCTCCTCTCCTCCTCCGCTCAGTGTCCTCTTACTCACACTACCGGATCGACATCCCTTTTTCCATTCTCTTTTGACGCCAGAACCGCCGGACCGGTTCGAATCACGGATCTTTAGGAATTTTTTCAGGAGAACTATTCAACTTTTTCTGCTAGAATTTTGCACACATTTTTATAGGTATTCGAAGTATATAAGTTACCTTTTTTAGGTAAACACAATGAAAATTGCTTGAGTTATAACCTTTTTTGACAAATTCCTCAACGGAATAGACCGCTTTGACTATTTGAAAGCGTCCTCCTTTCACATAATTTTCAAAGGATAATTAATGATAATTAATTTTTAGAACAAAATATTAAAAGAATGACAGAGTTGTTAGCGAATATTCGTCATTAGAACCGCGCATTAAGATCGTAAGCGTTGAAAAAAGGAATCATTGTTGCCGAACGAATGATTGTCTGCTCGCGAGCGAATTGATAGCAATTTGCGGTGACACAGAGGAAAGACGCGTCCGCCCCTCCCCGACAATAGAATCGAAGATGACTCATTTGTGGTGAGCAATCTCCTGTTCATAGCGTTATCGCGGTGAGCAAAGGAACAATCAACGTCCATTTAAATGGCACATACGTGATTATTTGAAGAAAAATTGGGTTGTAACAGAATTAAGTCGCGCGGAGAGAACGAGCGTTCATTATCTAGTTTGCGTACTCGCGCGATAACGTTTTGATAACGGGGAAGATGTTATGCAGTCGCCGCAATGTATACTGTGTACCGTCTGCAAAGGAGCTTCTTTTTCTCCGCGTTGATGCACGTGCGATAATTAACGCGGATCTCGTGTATGATGCCGAGTAGGTTTGCAGAAAACGTACACAGAGCTCTGGATCACGATCGACGCGCGTCGTCGATCTCGAATAATGAAGTTCCTCCGAGTGCGAGGCTATTAAAGTGACGAATTGCATACAAAACACTCTCGCGTGACCTAATTTTAAGATATCGCACGAGCAACGCTCCTTCTTTCACATTTTGCTTGCACGCGTCGCGAGCTTCCTCGCTGAAGAATATTATTATCTTCGCGATATAACTGTTATGGTTTTTGAAATTTTAGCGGAGATGTTGGAAGATGAGGATCATACGAGAAAGATGAGGAGGTTGTCGATGTCTTGGTTATTGAAGCAACTGTAACATGTGAGTATTATTGTGTGAAATTAGGGGATGGATTAATGAATGAATTTAATGATTGATAGATCCTGAGGAGCAGCCTGAAGGATCGTCAGAGGATGTGGAGTAAGTGGGAAATCATGGTGACCAGGTATGCATAATTACTTCGCACAGATTCATGCATTAGACAATGCATCCAAAAAGACAATGACGTGTGTTTCAGAATAAACGTCTGAATTTAATGAATTGCAGAAAAAGTTGTCAGAGTATATCAAGGCTGCTTCAATGATAATGAAGGTTCCTTTCAAACATTGAGCTATGCGAATGTACATTGAATGATGACCTAATGCATTAAGCTTGCTTCAGTGAAATGAAAGCTTTCTAATAAATGCACTGAGAGATGGCACAGTCTATTTCGATTCAGTGAGAATGAAAGTTGCTCTTAAGATGATCGTCGATGTACGTAATACCTATTAATTATTTTCGCAGCAGCATCCAATAGAATCCAGTAAGTTGAAGATCACAGGACACAGTACTCACCGGAGACTCATCTATCGGAGAAATTAGTTGATAAGCTGACGGTCAAGGTGACTTCGGAGGCAACTAGGTAGGGGGTCCATTTTGACGCAGAGTTTAGAATTTTATTCTAAAACGGGAAGATTGAAAATGTTTGCGAATTTATTTAATTTGATTTCTTCTATCGGTTTACATTATGCTAGTACAAATAAACATAGCGTTGCTGTTATTATTATTAAATAGCGGATTATAAACACCGTCACAACGCAACTATGCCAATGGAGTGCAAAACATTTAAACATGTAAAACAAATGAAATACATCAACGACTGCCATAAAATTGATAAGAATATTCTTACAAGGATTAAATCAAATGAACAATGTTCACATTAAGCACACTACGTTCGAAATCCTGACCACGAGTCTCCGATATTGCATGGCAAGGGGGTTGAACAGTTCGGTCATCGGACTAATTGCTAATAAGCGATCTATCTGGTAACGGAGACTATTTACGCGAGAAAACAGCAGACTTCGGTGACAAAGGGGCTGGCCCCGAGGCGAAGGATAGGAGGCAGATGGGTGAAAAAGATGACGAAGTATTAGCGGCGAGGGAGATTTAGGGGGTTAGCAGCGCGGCTTGACCGAGTAACAATCAAATAGGCTAGTCGTCCGCGTGACTAACCCGTTACCGCTGCTGCAACTGCTCGCGAATTATCGATTCGCGAAAATTTCCCTCCGCCGGTTGGGGACATGCGCGCGCTGCGAGCGGCAACGAGGTTCTCCCTCGACCCGAGAGATCATCGGAGGGAAAACCAGAGAACACGCAACGAGACGTCCTTGGCGTAGGATACGCCTTCGCGCGTATGCGTATATTCGTGCGCGAGGAACAAGCCCGCTCCGGACACCCTCTAACACAGGGGTACATGCGCCCTGCGTCTTCCCATTTCGCTCGCGAAAACAGAGGGAATTCCGTACGTCCTACAGCTTCCGCAACCATAATGGCCTAACCGGTGGTCGGACGCGGTAAACTACCCCTCTCGGTGCACGTTCAACTTGAATCGTATACTTTGACTTTGTAGACTTTGAGCTGCGCGATATTCGACGTTGTAGCTGGAAGTTTCAGGATGCTACACAGAATCGAATGGAAATCGCTGCACAACCGGACAGAGGGCGATTCTATATAAGAAAAATAAGAAAAAGAGTTGGTATAACATTTTTTCATTCGAAGCCTCCGTTCTCGGGAAAATCGGCTTTGACAAACAGCGAGTACGCGTGCTGTTAGATAGGAATCGTCTGACGCGTCTGATCATGACCAACCAATTCTACTTTCTGTAGGTACTGGAACACGCGACTCCATGAATCTTTCACATATCATTGTCTAAGCAGACTGAACGTTAGACCTGGTTACTACCAGGTACTTTATTCTTAAAATCGTTGTCCAGTTAGACAGGGCATAGGATCTGCTAGAATGAAATCTAGATCTGCTGGAATAAAATCTAGATCTGCTAAAATAAATGTCCGAGTAGACTTGCTGGAATAAAATCATCCAGGCAGACTGGCCAAAGATTTTACTAGAGCAAAGTGGATGCCAGTTGTACCATTTCAATTGTCCCCCGTTCTGCACACATTTTTAACAGCGCGGCGATGGTCTCTCGATCGGGTTGGTTCTTGGAGCGCCTACGAGAGAGGGTAGCGGATGGCAGGACACGGTCGGCCGATCGCGACAAGCAATTATAACTACTTTTCCACTCGAGATCTCGATGGTATTAGGTTGACGAAGGCGAGGCGAGGCGAGGCGCGAAAGTCGTGCCCGAGGGGTGGCTGGATCTCGTGGGTCTTTCTCAGCCTCTCGACCTCGCGGCCCGATCGAAGTCGACGGCGTGTAACGCGGTGATGTGTCGTGGCCAACGAAGTCAGCCTGGACCCAGACAGAGTCATTGGGAGCTGGGGAAATGGTGCAGGCTGCGATTAGTCCCAAATGTTGACCTTTCGCTGGCAACGTCTACAGAGGCGTTTGATGAAGGGTGCGAACGACGCCTGAGGGTGCGTTTATGTTCGACCTCCGATAAATCGAAGCCAAGGTGAAAGCAAGCGGTAGAAATGCTCTCTATTGTTTTGTAGTGGAAGCGTTCAAGATGCGAGCACACTAGCAAATAACTCGCGACATTTCTTCGGAGGCGTTTACATTTAGAGTTGTATTGACGATGGACGTGGAGAAATTAACAAGCGAATGAAACTGTCTACTGTGTTATCACAGTATTAGTATCTAGTGTAAACACAGTAAAGAAAGATATTTTTGGGACAGATCGATTTTACAGCTTTTATCACAGCTGCAATATAAACGTAGCCTACGGCATTCAGACCTCGTAACGTAAGTCTCAGATGTTTACTTTTTAACAAAACCTCGATGATACGCACTGCTTAAACTGTATAATATACCGTGTATCGAGTACCGTGTACCGTGTTCGAGTGTTCTGCAGTCGCAGGGTTGAGGACGACCATCAGGTACAGACGCATAGAGAGAAGTCAACCTTATTTTTCTTGGGGCTAATGGTCGCAAGCATTGCCCCCGAATGCAAAGACATCGCTTAAAGGCCTCAGGATTTTTCAGAGGCGGTTCATTTTGGTTATAAGACCATCTTCCATATTCTGTAATCCCTCTATGCTAATTCTCAAGCTTCTAAAAATTCAAAGACGCTACCCCCATTAACTAAACGGTCGCAAGCACCGATCGCCAGTTGGAAAGACAGTGGAACCGCCTCGGTACTTTCCAAGGCCGGGCAATTTGGGCCATGGGACTCCCACATTTTTGTATCGCCTCGGTGGTGCCACAGCTTGGCTTCCAACGATATTCGGGTCGTTCTCGTCGAGCGGTTCGGCCGTTTCGAATTCTCGGGGGCCGGTCGCGGGGATCCATACCCGCGGAGGCCGATTTTTTCCCTCGTCCCTCTATTCCCCATCCCCCCGTTTCGTCGAAAGAGGTAGCAGCAGCAGTAGCGGCAGGCGCGGCTAGAGTAGCGGAGAGAGTAGCGTCCGGAGACGGGAGGATGGCGGTGACGAAAGAGAGTCTACCGCGAGAGGATCGAGACGAGCACGGTGGGAATCGTTCGAGGGTGGACTCTCGGAGGGTATATCGGGGTGGGGTTTCGACGGCAGCGCGGAGAAACAGGGTGGGGAAACACGACAGAGTCGACGGTCGTCGCTGAAGGTGGTGGAGGAAGACGACCGGCAGCGTGTGTACCGTTGTTTTTAACGGCGTACGTAGGGAGAGAGAGAGAGAGAGAGAGAGAGAGAGATAGAGAGAAAGAGAGAGTGGGAGCCAGGGAAAGAGAGAGCTAGAGAATCACCCAGAGAGCCAGAGAAAAAGAGAAAGAGCGAGAGAAGGGGTGCGTCGAGGAACCGAAAAGCAAGCCAGGGGTAGCGACAGAGAGAGAGAGAGAGTCTAGCACAGAGAGAGAGGGTTGATGAGGAGAAGGGAGAGGTCGAAGGGAAAGACGAAGCAAGGAGTGTCGTAGCGGGTGGCAAGGGCACGAGAGTGAACCGTAGAGGGTAGGGGCGAGCCAAAGGGTAGTATCGAGACGACGAAGGGTAGCTAGGGTAGCTAGAGGGTAGGCCGGCAGAGGTGGCGAAGCTACCCGGACTGGGAAAAAGGAAGATGGCGGTCCTAGCGATACTTCGGCGTGGCCGCGTGGCCAAGTTCCAATGCGCACGAGTCACAGCATCCCTCTTCTCGTCCCTGTTCCACCCATCCCTCTCTTGTGCACCCGCTCGGTGAGATGTTCTGGCTCCTCTGTTCGCTTGCAGCAAAACCTTCTGCGATGGAGCGACTCGCGTTCCCCGCGGGGAGAAAAGAATCCGTGAAAAAGCGGGTCCACGGTGGTGGGAAAGGAGCGCGACCCTCGTGGAGGCTTTCTCTAGAGAGAAAGAGAGAGATACCGATGATTATGACCGTCGCGATTGCATGCACCGGAGAGGGATAGGCGTTCAGGGGAAGATGGATAGATAGAACGAGAGACAGAGATAGACGTTCGTGAGTTAGGGGAGGTGCGGCAGTAGGCAGGAAAGGGAGCGCAGGGGTACCAGAGCGGTAGGGGTGAGTGGAGCTCGAGGGGGTGGAAAAGTAACGCGACACACCGGGCGGCGGAGCGAGATGAAAAGAACGGGGATAATAGTAGGGGATGGCCGGTGAGCTAGGTGGGGGGTACGATCGGAAGGAGAATTTCGGGACGAGCTGGTGTGTGTGCTCGTGCATGTGGCGTGGCAAGGGAGAAAGAGAAAGAGAGAGAGAGAGAGAGAAAGCGCGCGCGCGGGCGAGAGAGAGAGTGAGATCCCCCGAGTTGGAAAGACAGAAAGGCCGAGGGAACGAAGGAGGCGCACCGAAGTTTCCGTCGTTCTCGCGAAGAGGGACTCTCGGTACGTTCGCTGCCGATCCGCGCGCAGTTGCTGGTGCGCGGTTACGGGGTCGGTGTTACCGTGTCACGCGCACGACCCCAAAAAGAGTGTGTATGTGCGTGCGTGCGTGGCTCTCGGCCGTTCGTACGCCGCGTCGCAGGACGTGATCCTGTTCGCGGCACGGTAAACGCGGAGAGAGATCGAGGGGGACGACAGAGACACATACACATACCGTGGCGTGGCGCCTCGCCTCTCTCGAGGCCTAAAAAACCGAGCATCGCCGATCGGGAAAGAGTGGCGCTGAGTTGCACACACACACATACACTTGCAGAGGGGACGGAAAGGGAGTTCGGGGAGAAAAGAAATTCGGCGGATAGCAGAGAAACCGAATCGAGTCCACGAGTGGTCGTCGCCTTTACCGCTCGGCTGCGAAAAGTGGATTCGTCGGGCACCCCCTTTCGAGCGTTCCAAACACCGCGCCCCGTCCTCGTCGTCGTCGTAATCGTTGTCGTCGTTGCTTCTGGCCGCCGTGGTAGTTCGCGGCGGTATTTTCTTCTCTCGGAGGACGCGCGAACATATCTCTCTCTCTCTCTCCCTCTATCGTTGTCCGTTGCAACGGGGACGCGTCGCGCCGCGCCGCGTACACGGGATGATTCCGACGAGAGGATGACGACGATGCTGCTGTGCGCTTAGCGATCGTCTGCGCGTTGAGAGAGAGAGACGCGCGCGCGTGCCGAACATCAACCCGTCGCGCCGTCGTTCGTCGCTGGGTTTCGTGGCCTCCTACACCGGAGGAAGGTTTCTCGAGAGACAGACAGACAGAGGGTGAGGAAGAGAGGAAGAGAGAGAAGGAAAGAGAGAGGGAGACAGAGTGACAGAGTGGAGTCGACGCAACGAAACGCGAACGGAACGCGGTCCGGAAGGTGCGCCACCGTCCTGAGAGAACGGTGTCACGAGGAGCAACGAGTTCGGGGACAGGACCAGCCCGTTCCTCGAGGCGACACGGCTCCGATCGTGACCGAGCGCGATCGTTAAACTTCGTTACTCTCGTCCTCGAGGAGCGTTCCGCCGTCGTCGACCCGATCGCTGGTTGTTCGTACAGTGTCGTTCGTCGGAGCCAGTCCGAGTGGAATCGTCGAGCCTCCTGGAAGGGAACGGTTGATCCGCAGCGACCGGAAAGTCTCGATCGATCTGCGGGGCAAAGGGTACGCGCGGATCGCTCGGTGCCGCGGTACGAGGAGGCTGGCCCTCGGGATAGAATCGCGGTGTCCGTCGACGGTCGAGATTCGGACAAGGAATTCGGTAGAAAGAGAGATTGGAACGGTCTTGCCACCGTCTACCGTTCGTGGAGTCGCCGTCACGGAGTAGAGGAGCCGTGCGCGCGCTCGGCCGCGCGCGCGCGCGCGTGCTCTCCCGCGCGGATCCTGGTGCGCGGTACCATCATCGCCGAGGGTGAAACGCTATAACCTCACTTTCCCTTGGAACGATCCTTCGAATTCCTATTCGGCTGGTCCCCGAGTAATTCCGACAAACACCCTGGGAACCAGACCCGGCCGACCGACCACCTAAAAGAAGCCAAACAACCCCAAACATTATCGAGAAGAAGACTACGCGAAGGTCGAAACCGAAAGAGGAACAGACAGAGCATCGTAGAGGTTGATAATCCGAGAGAGGGAAAACGCAAAAGTCGGTCTCCCCCTGGAGGATAGCATCGAGCAACGAGGTGATCCAGCGAGAAGTTCCCAAGCTCGGGTGGCGAACCCAGGGGCTTTGGGAAGCTGGGTACACGGTTACCCGTGGCCACTTATCGAGCGGGTGTGTCCATGAAGTCGACGCAATGGCAACGAACGAGCGAAAGGTTGCCGGTGGCCCGTAGACCATCAACGTCAACGTCAACGTCGTCCGCCTGGTCGTCGGCGTCGTCGTCTACGTGGTGGTTGGCACGGTGGGACGCGTTGCCGCGTGGCCGGCAAGCGTGATCATCGACGACGGCCGGAGGGTACGCAGGAATAGGCGTCTAGGATGCAGCATGAACCTCGGTGCCCTGTCGCTGGAGCTGGTGAGCTTCGGAAGGGGGATTACGGTGTCCAGGTGCTTTCGCCGGTCGAGAGGTCTCGGGTCTCCGTTATCCTCGGGACGGGCAGCGGCTTCGTCGCCGTCGCCGTCACCGTCAGCAGCGCTGCCGGCGCAGGGGCAGCGAGTGTCGTGGTGCTCGCGCTGGTCACCGTCCTGCTGGTCGTACGGCTCGAGAGCTGCCGTTGTCGGAGTGTACAAGGATCCGCGACGGTGCCGGAAGAAGCGGCGGCCACCTGGCAGCAGACCGCGCGAGATCGAGATCGAGACCGGGTGGATCGGTTGGGTCGGGATCAAGATCGGGATCAGGACGAGGAGCGGGAGGAGCGGTTTCATCGGGACGGAGACCGAGACCAGGACAGAAAAGAAGAAGGGGAGCGAGTCCCGGAGGTTCCGCGGAACAGGATCAGCGAAACCGGTTGTCCATCAGGAGGTATCGTCGAGGGAGGTGCACGACACGAGGTGCTGGTGGTGCAGGTGGCGCGGCCGCAGGAAGAGGAGAAAGCGGTGGATCATCGTCGGCGGAGGAGGCGGTGGCACGAGGGTCTCGAGTGCGTCGAGTGCGCGGTCACGCCGTTGTTGTTGCCGTTGCTGTCGCTGCCACGCGAGTTGGCCCACGGCCTCGGTTCCTTCGCGGCCTCCGTCGCGTTCGAGATCGCCGCGGCTCGCGGACCGGTGGTCACCAACGCGGACCCGCCGATCCTCCCTTATCGTTCGGACATCCGGGAAGAGGATCGGTCCCATCGTCGTCGGGGAGTACGAGCACGAGAAGGAGGAGGAGGAGAAGGCGGTCGCCTGCTCCAGGGGGACTTCTAAGGGCCCCGCCGACCCGGGCCGCTCGGACAGTTGTCACCTGGCTATCGGCTCCGGGATATCTACGAGCGGGGCTGACATCATTCACGAGCCGTCTCGAGAGGAAGATCGTCTCGACCGTCCGCGAGAGGAGCAACCCGACGGACCTGTCATCGTCGTCGACGGTTCGACTGCGTCGTTCTCGGTGGATCGGTCGTTGCACGGGGAACCAGTGGAACAAGTGGAGCAACAGATCGTTCCCACGATCCGTAGAGACTTCCGGCGGAGGATTCGCTATCGCGTGGCGTTATCGGGATCGGCGGTCCGGCCGTCGAATCGAGGCCCGTTGTTGTCGCCGTCGACGGCGCGTATCCGTCGCGAGGTCATCGCCCAGTCAGACCTCCTCGGCGGCGTCGGCGAAATCGTCGCCGAGACGCGGACACCGAGCTCGAGATCGCGATCGAGAACGGGAACGGGACCGAGAGGGATCGAGAGAAAGCAGCAGCAGACGCACGGGGCGGAAATCGGCCTCGACCTTCTCTGGCAGCGATGCGGGACCCCCTGCAACCGGACGACGACCAGCAGCAGGCACGCGATCGCAGCAGCCCACCACGGTCACGCGAGTCCAGCTTCGGCAGACCAGTTCGGGATCGGGATCGTCCTCAACTCCTCCGGCTGCGACTGCGACTCCGACGTCGCCATCGTCACAGACGGAAGAGCCGCGCGGCGAGAAGAACAGTGGCGATCATCGGTCCTGGATCTACGGCGTGGATCCGCAACGGGGACGATCATCACCGGGACGACGACCAACCGCCACGGGGGACGCTAGCGTTCCCGAGCTCGTGCCCATGCTACTCGATCCACCCGGTTTCACGGGACCACCCACGTCTAGCACCCACCCGTCTAGCAACCGATCGTCGTCGTCCGCGCGTCGTCGTTCGTCTTGTTCGAGCCCGCGCCCGGGTCGTCGCGACGGCGACCTTTTCATCTCGGAGAGATCGGAAACCGGAAACGCCACTGCCTTTAACGTTTCTTTCGATTCTGTTTCTATCAGCGTGGCGAGAAACGTCACGAACAACAACGCCACCGGGACTGACGAACGGGAGCGACGCTCCTCGGGATCTCGCGGAGCCCGTGGCAAAGATCACCACCACCGGTGGCCGGTTCATCGTCAACGAGAGGACGGCGACACCGAGGACAGCGACGTCCGTTTTTCGTCAACGTCGCGACGATCGAGGTCACGGTCCTCTCGCCCCGGCAAGAACACGACGCAGGAAGAAGATCGGGGAGCACGAACGGCTACCGTCGAAGATCAAGAAGAGAAAGAAGAAGTGTCAACAACCGTCTCCGTCGCGGACGTCACGAACGTTCCTTCCGTCGACGCGTCGTTCGCTTACACTGCCTACAACAACGCCAAGAACGAAGCCGGAAGCGGTCGCGACGTCTGCGCTTCTTCTAATTCTCGCCGCGAGATCGAACTTGTTCGCGATCAGGATCGCGGTGAGGAGGACTTTCGTGAGCCGCGGGGCACCGATCGGGAGGTTCGCGACGCGAAACACGGGGAAGGTGAGGGGAGTGAGGTGGTGTGGCTCGGTCGCGAGAACGAACGTTCCCCAGGTGGCCCTCGGGCCCGTTTCCGTCGGGATCGCTCCTGCGGGAGCGACTACACTGCCCGGTTCCAGGAGCCGACTACCAATGAGAGGCGTCCCAAGGACGAGGAGCTCGCGACCACCAGACCAACAACATCAACAACAACACCAACAACAACAACAACCACCAAGGTATCCGGCTCTCGTGGCAGGAGCTACGGGCTGCTGTTCGTCTTGTACCTGCTTGCCTGGCCGCTGGCGTGTTCGACCAATCCCTCCGGCCAGTTTGCATCGAGATTTGCGCGGAACCCGTCTCTCGGCCCAGTCGACGAGGTTCCGAGGCACAACGTCACGCAGATCTCGTCCCTGTTGTTGTCGTCGTCGTCTTCGTCGTCATCGTCATTGCCGTCGTCGTCGTCGAACGTCGTCTATCAACCGGCTACCGGTCGACAACAACACCTCGAGAGGGAACGATACGTCCAGGACACGGTGTACGGCGAGAACGAAAAGAAGAATAGCGGGAGCGGTGAGACCGTTGGACATCGTCGGCATGGGCGTCGCGAGGCTCAGCAAGGTCGTGGGAACGAGCAACGAGAGGCGGCCGAACAGGACTCGGTCGCATTGTATCAAAGCTATCAGTCGGCGGCAGACACCGAGAACTCCGGGACCGTGCATCCTTACAACGAATACAGCTGGGAGGTGAACCAGATCAATCCTTGGTTATCGGCCTGCGACCTGGCGGGTCCAGCGCCGGCCGATCTTCAGGGTAGCTGCGGTCCACCAGAAGTGCCCAAGAACTGTCCGGTCCCCTGCTCCACGACGATGAACGCGACCAACAACAACAACAATGGCCGAGCGTCGAAGGTGAACGGCGTCGACGCCGAGTTCTACCAGGTGATCGAGAAGGTCGGGGTTGCTGCCGGGAGACAGTCCAGGCCCGCCGCCGCCGCTGGTGGTGGACCCGGTGGTACTAGTGGTGGTGGTGGTGATGGTGTTGGTGTTGGTGGGAAGGGAGTCCATGGGAGGAACGAGGGAGGAACCGACGGTCAAGGGAGACCCGAGGGCGTCGTACGGATGGCTCCGGAACAGTGCCTTTTTTATCTCGAGGAGTCGCATAAGAGGGACGTCTGTCGGGATGATTTTGGCCGGAGCAGTACGCGAAGTTTTGTAACCCCGAGGGAGAATCGATATTGGTTCGTGAGCGGGTTGCGTCTGCGGCACTGCTGCGAGCACGCGGTGGTCAACGCCCTGGCACCCGGCAAGGGCGGACCGCTCGAAAACGTGCTAAACGGTGGCCAGAAGTGCGCCGATGCCCTGGACAAGCTGTTGATCGTCGACGCGTTAGCCGCGAGGCTACATTGTGAATTCGAGGAAGTGCTGGCGCGATACGACTGCGCCCAGCCCTATTCGGTCATCTTCAACTGCACCCATTGCAAGGTAAGGCGCAACGCACACTTTGACAAAACTAGCACGTCGACGAACACTCGACACTTATTCTACAGACTAACCCTCGTGCAATTTTTAACAAGATTTCAACAGATCCGAAAAGTTTCTCAAATCCAGGGATGTATGTTTGAACACGAGACTGCTTTTGTCATTTCTGAGATAAATCAGCCATTTTATATAGCATAGTTTTGATTATATGTTCGTCGAGGGGTTCATTGAGAAATTCTACAAAGGTGAGGTGATCTGTGGATGGTTTGCTAGTCGAAGACGCTGGTTCATCAATATTGAACTTGCAGAAGAGTTTGAAAATTCCTCGACGAATCAACCTGTTTAATCTAATCAAAAATGTGCACAAAAATTGGCTCGATTTGAATGTTCTAATTTTTTTGGTTGAAATGGTCCTGGAAGGTAGTGTACAATCATTAAACGATCATGCTAGAATAATTTTTAGCTAATAAGCACGCAGTGCAAATTAACGTCACCCCTGGCAGCTTGTGCTCGACACGGTCGAGCGATTCAGTTTTTCCCCCGTGAACGCCGAGTACCATGCAGTTTAATTTATAAGATATTAACGTAGCGTTTACCCGAACCATGCACAAGGGTCTGTCTCTATTGCGCCCAGGAACATCCTTGCACAAGACGTGTTCCCGTTATCTAAGATTTCTCGAAGGAGCCATGAGATTTTCACCGAAAGAGATTTTCGTTGCTCTTGAACCGGGGAAAAAGTGCCATTACTGTAAGGCGACCTAAAAGTTTTTGTTAAGCGGGACCGCCGCGTAATTACATAGTCTGCGCTGAAGTTTCTTTAACCCTTTGACTGCTGACCAACGGAAACGAGGCAGAAAGAGCCACCGTTCGCAAAGAGCTGGTTATCAATTCTAAATGAATCTTCCACTTAATATTATAGTTTCCATCGACGATAATACATTTGTAAAACGTTTATCGTGGAATCATTGGGAATCAGAGATACTGTTGTATAGTGCTGTAATAATTTATCAGTGCCTATTTCCGGACTCTTTAGCGACCTTTTTGCACGGTTATGTTCTCGGTAATGATCGCCTAAAGGGTATGCGCTCTTATAAAGCTACGAATCGATGGGATTCTTTTATGCGGTGCCTATCGACTTGCAAAGTCTGGGATTAACAGCTGGGAGTCTATCAATTAGGTAGACCAACACAGTATTTCAATTTTGTCTCTCAATTTCTGTCCGAAGGAAAAGTAACTTGTAAAAGCAGCTTGTAAAGCAATATTTACTATTTACGTCGCAGCTACTGCCAAATGTGATCAATTAATTCTTCTAATCATAAGTTCTTGGGACTTTAAAAAAAGTTACCATTTTGAAGGGCATGCGATGACATTTTTGACCAACAGCATATAGAAGCAAAAGTAATTTCCTTACGATTCTTTTTCACGATTCGTCACTATTTCGAAGACGGATATATTTTTGTCGGCTTCTGGTGGAAATAAAAATATAATTCTGCTGGTCCAGAATCGCACATCGAGCCACCGGGACTCGGAGGATCGCGAGACGTCGATCCATAGCAATTTCCTTCTCCTCTTGTCCATCCCGGCGGCTGTTCCGTCGTCGCGCGTCGGCGACGTTATTATTGTCGAGTTTGAATAGTTCTCGCGACTTGGAGATACGCTTATGCCGAGGAATTAACGTATCCCCGGTCGGTTCGAGTTTTCCGGGACGATTCTCGCGGGTCCCCGTCCGCTTTTCCGGTTTCGCGTGGCTACATCGGGCGCGTCGATTTCTCGACGGTAACCGCGTAAACGAGCCATTGTTTCGGCGAAGAGGATGAGCTCGTGCAAAGAATCCGCGACAAATTGCAGAGAAACGAGGTGGAGAGAACGATAGATAGATGAACTGAGAGATACAGGATGATTCAGCCAAGTATGTCACCTAAATTACTTGTTAACGATTTGGCATGTATGAAAAAATAATTCAAATGACTTACTATCTCGCTGAAAATGCAAAACGGAAATTAACGAATTACTACGCCGTATGCTACTCTTGAAACCATACAACATTCGTTTCAACTATTTTTTTCATATTCAGTAAAAATGGGACATTTCGTATGCAACAATCCAATAGACAGAGAGGTGGGGAAAGAGAGAGAGAAGGAAAGGTAGTTGAAATCGGAATCAAAGCTTTTGTTTCGAGAGACGAGGCGAGTCGTCGCCTCGCAGCGTTGCCAAGCTGCATCCTCCGCGACTTATGCGACGGATGCAACAGCTACCCCCGGCCCCCGTTGAACGACCTCTTCAGCAATCAACGCTAATCAGCGTTTCGGCTAGCGAATCCTGCAATTAGGAACGGATTCAACGTCCCCCTCCCTCCTCCCCCGCCTTCTTTACTTCTCTTATTCTCCACTTACGCTACCGTGTTCCTCCGACGAAGAGGCCTGCCAAGAAACTCTTTGTCCCGGGACACGCCGAGTGTCTCGACCTTGCTGAAATTCCTCGCACGTACCATCTCCACCCCCGCAATCCTCTCACACCCCTTCGGCAACGCCACCGACACTGAAATTTTCTTTCTTCTCAACGACGCGGCCGTCCACGAGACGACATCGCCAGACCGATGCACACTGATTCGATCATCTTGGTCTGCGGAATGCGGAGCTCGCTGTGCTGGATGGTTTTTAGGGTAGCCTTACAATTCGTAACGAGCTGACTATGGTGAACGAATTGGCCCGGGATAGCTTTAGAGATAATTGCTGAATGTCGGGTAGATTCTGCAGAGATCGTCGACGAATCTGCTTAGTGCTTTCGTGTGGGCAGTTTGTGGACGGTGTCCCGATTAGTGATGTTCGGACATTGTTAGCGAATTTTCTTTAGAGGGGGCTTAATCATTTTTCTTTCAGGTTCGATCTTTAGGATTAAATCCGCTACCACCGCACAGTAGACTGAACTCGCAAGAAGCTGGATAAATTCATTACCAATCGTAAATTATTAACACTAAACCTATCATCACCGTTCGAAACCAGCAGATTTTAATCTCTAATCTCCTTACTGGTTTAAACAGCATCAACTCGTTTTTACCATGAATACATAAAACCCACAGTCTACTGATTACTCTCTCGATGTTCATACATTTCACCGCACCACAAAAATTAATTTCCAAATACCTTGTACTCTTAAGCCACGTAGAAGTCGTTGAAAAAAAGCCAACAATCTTGCGCAATTCGAGCAATCGCTGAACCACGCAATGTAGAGCAATTACGACCGCGAGGATCTCTAAAGCAGGGACACATTAACGCGAGTAATCTGCTCGGTTATCTGACTTGCAGACGGTATTAATAATGCCAGAACTCGAAGCAGAAAATTAATTAAAGGATTAAACGGCAATTTTCGCGGAGGCTGGAGAGTGAGAGGGGGAAGGGAGGGGATAAGGTAAAGCGGGAGTGGTCTGGCCTAACGCGACCAAACTTCCGGCAACGGTACCTTGCGGGCGATACTCTCCATCGGTTATCGAACAGAGAGAAACCCGGTCTCGTTACTCGGCAATTTATCGGCAATCTCGATCGGCCGGCTCGAAACTTGTCGGCTCGACGATCGGACGGAAGAGGGGTGGGAGGCTGAAGGGCAGGAAAAAAATGAATTGTTAATTGTTTGACGGACGCGATTGTTCGCACGTAGCGAACTTTACGATGGGATTGCTCGTTACCCGCAAGATACTCGAACGATCGCGCGGCGGGCAAGTGCGCGATCGGATCATTTCCAGATCGCCGTATTATCGGCGCTCGCGAACCTCGAGCGTGAAGTGTTTTCGAGCGGATCGCGTGGACAGAAATTCGAGGAAGAAGTGCCCGCTAGACTGATGCCAACTCGAGCGGGATATCGATTTAAACAATTAGCGCACCGCCACCCTCGCGCGCCACATTCGTGGACGGAGCTCCTGCGGAATTTGGATCGCGCTTTATACTGGAACCCGCGATTACCATTCGCTTCTTCTTTTTCGTTTTCTCCTTTGGCTCGATCAATTTATGACGGTAATGTTAATCCTCAGCGTTCGGGCAGGGACTGTGTGGCGCCACTAAAAATTGCTTTATCATCGCTCAAAATATCTTTTACATTAAGTTTGTTCGTATACAACCTTTTGCACACGGAGCTATCTTAACTCCAATACATGTTTCCGGACTCGAATATTTCCATCCCATATGATCTTTTCTTTTTATGGTATACTTAAATTCTTAGTAATTTATTAAATACAACCAAATGTTTAATACAAGAGAGGAAAGACATGTTAACCCCTTGCCCTACGATTTATTTCACGGTTTCAGTGATTAGAGCTTTTTAAAAAGGAGAAAATGTATATTAACAAAACCAAAATAGAACTTTATTTCGGTTTAAAGGAAATTATTAACATACATTTTTATCAGAATCTCGTCACGAGTCAAACATGATATTGCAAGGCAAGGGGTTCACAACCATAGAAATTGCGAAAATAAAAGGAAGGGAGGCGAGCAATGCAAGTGAAAAACCTTGCAAACCACAGCTGCAACCTAAACAAAAATTTAAAGGACTCTTCACGAGAGCTTACTCGCGCAAGATTAAAAGTCGAGCTGAACGAATTAATAGTATTCAGCAAGAATAAACAGCGACGAGGAGCTCGCAACCCTAAAACGAGGTCCCATTCTGTGGTCCACATCCTCCAGAGAAAAATCGATTTCTTTATCGAAAATCGTTCGGGAACAACGAACAATCGGATCGACATCGGCATCGATTTCGCTCGGCCACACAGGCACAGTGTGCTTGCGATGTCGAGCGGACCAGCACGCACTGGAAGCGGATCCGACACATCCTCTTGGCTTTCGTCGAGCTTCCACTCGCTTCCACTCGCATTCCAAGCGGCAAGAATACGGCCGTTGATTGTTCGGATTACAAGTTTGCCGAGCAATTCATTTACCCCGTTCAAAGTAGGAAGAAGTTGCTGGCTCGTTTAACGAAGCGTCTCTTCTTCCGTCTCTCTGTGCTCCTCCTCTCCTCTCCTCTCGGACCCTTTGTCCCGCTTTGGCTAAAAAGAGACGGCAAAACCGAGTCGTTAACGAGACTTTTCGTTGGAATTCGATCAGGATCTCGAGGCTTGATCTCCCGTGAAAAACGCTTGCGCCTCGCGGTGAACAAATTCACGATTCAGTTTAACCTCGATTATCCGAACTGATAGATGAATTCTTCATTATTCGAATGCGTTTTGCATGTAAACAGTTTAATCGAAAGCGATCCGTAGACAACAGGATTCATTGTACGAATCACTCATGTTCTCAATCTTGGTTCGGACTGCAGAGGTTTTCACTGTATCGAGGATTAAACGAGTAAATACGATCCCAGCTGCGTCATGTTTGGAATCATTTTAATCCGAAAAATTTGAGGAATATGTTGGTGACAGTTTGACAAAGAAATAATTATCGTTTCGACCTGCCGACAATGCATTTTGATCACCATGCGCCGTCTTTCTAATCAGTATCACCACAGCGAAACTTCGGACGGTCTCCCTCGTTGATAATCGCCGTTTTCACCGTGCTGCAAGCTCCCGGCTACCGTTCCCGATCGATACCAAGCCCCGTTGCATAATAAATCGAATAAATTCTGTTAAAAGGTAACGCCCGAATGGCAAGCGCGCGCCCGAGTAAACGTTCTTACGTGATTCCGATTCCATTCGTCTTTTACGGTCGATTTTCCATTCGACGGACGCTTTTTTCGAAGTTAATGGCTCGATTGAAATTTCACGACTGACGAAAAACGCCGCCGAAGAGGGAGAAAGACACCGGTTATTGTCGCACCGGTTTATACTTTTCGGTAAAAAATGTTTAATCGACCTTCCTCCAACTCTTCTTCTATTCGGTTTTAAAATGCGCTTTTGTTTTTCGAGTGGAGAGGGTCTCTCCTATCTCGTTCGCGCTCTGAAATATGTAAATAGAAACGGAAGAATACATTTGAAAGTCAATTTCGCTTAAATGGAATACAAGATTACCGTTGATGTATCAACAAAGATCGTTTGGTTCACTGCGATTCCGCTAGGACTTGTTTGTTTTGCTGCGGATCTATTTTCGATGTTGCGGATAGTGGATGCTAGTTCGATTCGGTTCGATTTCACTGAAAGGTGTAGCGTCTGATTTATTCGCATTGAATTTTTCTTAAGCGAATTTGCAAATCGAAATTTTTTTATTAGATCTACAGACTGTAGATTACAGGTTTAATTTACAGTTACAATTATTTTATTATTGTCAATCTTGAAACTATAATTCGTTCATTAGAATGATGCTTCTAAAAAAATGGTGTCCGATCACACCCCGACTGACTTTATGACTGAACCGAGTGACTAAAAGTTGCTACATCAGATTAAAAAAATCCCACGGTATCCAATTAACATGGAAAAAATTTCCCCTCGGAGATCCGCATTGATCCGAAAGTTCCAGAGCGGAGTTCGCCTAAAATCGTGTTAACAATCATCGCCGTGCAGAACTTTGAAATAGAATCGCGAGAAAATTGCCGATGTTAACTACGGGAGTTTTTCTCGTCGGAGCGTCAGCGATTATTTGAGCAACGCATAATTTCAGGAATTATTCGGGTGGTTCACCCTGTATTCGCCGAGAGCGACGAAGGAATTCGATCCATTATGCGGTTAACCAAAATTCCCGGGGCCCCCCTTCAACCCCTCCCCCGCCTCGTTCTCTAGTTACCCTCTTATCCAACCCCCCCCTCGATATTCGCCGCTAATATTCCAGCCGTGGAGAACGACGCCGGATAAATCGCTGGATAAATCGCCGGAAAAATCGTTCCGCGACGAGACTGCATTTCCCCGGATAACGTCGAGGGAAAACGGCTCCGAAAATCCGACGTCGTCGTCGACGACGTCGCGAGCTCGCGACAAGAGACCCTCGACGAACGATAAGCTCGAGAATACGGTAATTCGAGATTAACCTGTTAAACAGACGGGACGAATAAACTCGTCACACGCTCCCCTACTCACCTGTGCTATTCTCAGAACGGTGTGCCTTTCCTACTCGAGCCCGGCAATGGTCTTAATCGTCCCGCGATTGTTAATCTTCTATTATATTATACTTGTTACATATTAGGGGATCTTTGTGATCTTTGTTCGTAGAGTTTGCGGATGAATTGTGGAAGGCTTAGGTGAGGTATTTACAACACAGATAGCGGATCTTTATGCAAAATCAAAATTTTCTGACTGAATTGCAACAAGCTTGAGTGAAATAGAATTTTATTTTCTTTCCTAACATGCTTAATAAGCTGGAAATTATACAAACGCGTGGATATGTCTGGTGAGAACGAGAAGGAAACATACTGAGCGAGAGGAAAAATGTATTCCATCCACTGCACTGCTCGGACAACAACAATATTTTAAAATTCTTCTAACGTTTTGTTTTGAATTATACTTAATAATTTTTTGTTATAACAACGACGTCTTTCTTCGGGAAAGCCATTCAGTGATTAAGAGAAGCAAGTGATTCGATGCCTGGAATATTTGACCCATTTAAATGATAATTGGCTCTCGCCGGATCGCAATCACTCTCCATTAATCGCGGCCATAAGGGATTCATGATCTAGGAATCGGTTGGCAGGTTAACGGTCCCAAGACGGGTCTCTCTTGTACTGGAGCACACGGACCCGCGGATGTACCCGATGTACCCTGTCCCCGCAGAGCGTGTCGCGTCGGTTCCGAACGGATAGAGCAATCAGTGCGTCCCCTGTAAACAATTGTCTGTCCCCCCTGTTCCCTGATTAGCTACGGAGATTAATGAACCTGCGCGCTTTGATCCGCTCGCCTTTGATTCCGCATTACCCAACCGTATTAGTGAACCAGCGCCGAGAACTTAAGGCCCAATTAGCGGGATGAACCGTGGAACTACTGGTGGTCGCGTTTTTTCGTTCGGTAATTAACGGGTTTTCTCTCGGAAGACCGTTAGACTACATCCAAAAACTGTGTCCAAAAACTGGCTTAGCTCAGAGAGTATCGCGTAACTTTTTTATTTGGAAATATTTGTTTCTTACAAAGTTGTAAATTATTTCCGAGGACGACCTCCCGATTTACCTTAAAATAGCATACTTGTTTTTGGTCAATAGAAAGAAACATGAAATAACTTCGTACTCAATCAATATTTTTAAATAAAAAAATTACGAGACATGCTCCAAACTACACCCTTCCGAATGCAACAACAATTTCTTAATTAGGCCGCACAGTTTTTCAGAAAAAAATTCCCAAATATCATCAATGTTTCGAGTTCCTGTCTGAACATACATTAATGTGTTAGGCAAAGTTTACTTGGTAAATCAGCATCACCTGCTTTACCTTGTAAACGAAGCTCACCTGTCGACTGGAGACGTCAACGCGTCCTTGCGTGATTACTATAGTGACTGTACATGGTCAGTATAGTCCTGGACACGCCCGGAAGCCCCGAATAGAGCTGCGTCAGGTAATCACGATTTACGAGCCGTAAAGCCACTATTGCGCCGTTTTCCGTTTTTTCCAGTGGACTCGGCTATCACGCGACTCTAAATGGCGAATGGGGGAGTGGAAGGAGGATGCGAATAGTGTTTCATGGATCTTTGATAGTCGCCGAGAACGATGGAAAATTGTTATCACTATCGCGCCGTTCAGAAAATAGCGACATTAATGTTTTACGTAGTAACAGGGTTAAATGATTTCTCTCTATCAAACATCGCGTAAAATGTTTCCGATTAATGGGGGTGTAGAAATCGCAGGGGTGTGCTGGTCCATTTGGTATGGTTGACGAGCTAACCGCGGATTTACGAGCGATTGCATTTGCCATGAAACCTCGCGACTCGTCCCATCTTCCGACTCGAAACGGGAAATTCGCACGCGCTCGATCATCGCGGATTCTGCGAACGTACCCGAGTCACCATTTCCTCGTAATTGTTTCCGCTGGATCGCATTTCGCAACTCGATGCTCTTAGCAAACTGTCTTTGCGGCGCTTAATCGAGTTCTATTATATTATACAGAGTGAACCACGAATCGTGACCACTAGAGATTACAGTGTTCCCGCGATTGATGTGACTTTCGAGTATGCGAATGATGTGACTGTTTTATCCCCACTACTAGGGGGTTCCCCTTTGGGCGGTCGATCGCGCTACAAAGAAATTAAGGTATTAGGGTGTTTAAATTGGCGTTCTATGATACTCGATTTATCATTCTCAGGTATGGAATAGCATTAGTACAATAAAACAATTTCCCGCTTAACACTTAGTTTACACTTGGTTATCCAAGAAATCTATGTTCGGCACACGTAAAAAAAAAGTAGTACCATTTCGTTCCCTGAGACTCGATACCCCCCAGGTTCTCACAACAATCGCGGGAACACTGTACTCTGTTATTAGCAATCCGATCGAAAATGTTTTTATCAGTACAGCAACTTTTTGCAATTTTTTATGTTATGATACTTACCGAATTCGACATGAAATCCTCTAACAAATAAGCGTTAAAAAATGATAGGTGTATTAGCAAAAAATTGAAGGTGACATTGAAAAATCATGAAAAAAAGAGTTGACGAAAAATTGAAACCATGCTTTACCCGATAAAAACATTTTCGATCGGTCTGCTAATAACAGAGTAATCCCTACGATTCGTGGTTCACCCATATACCAAAATTCCGCGTGATTGGCCAATTTTTCTCGACGTAGGATTATGTATTATTTATTATTAATATTATTTAAATAATTTTTACACAGTTCTCGCCTTCCGAATTCGAATTTCCTTGTGATCTGACTTTACACGAACGAGTTATTGCTTGGTACAACAGTAGGTCGGATAATAAGTAGGTTACATTAATTATGTGTAAATAAAATATTACGAAGACGCGGGAGCGCATCAAGGGAGAAAGTACATCGACTGGCAGGGACGGCGTTAATTCCGACTCGGTTAATACAATGATATTGTCCGTGAAGCGCACATAACCATTATTAATCAGCGCTAACGGGGCTCTCCTGCGCGCGATGTAGTTATTTATTTATTTATTCATTCATTTATTTACGAGCGAAGCCCAGCCGGATTACGGCAGATTAACGAAATGTGGGGATACCAACGAAATAATTGCAAACTGCCACGTGGTCAAAATTCTTCGCATTTTGGCCGTGGTACAAAGAGAGCCAATAACGGGATTTCGCTCGTACGGTTAATTTTATTTATGCACGGACCTCGGTACTTTTATTCTTGCTATGCTTGCAGGTTTACGTAGTCGAAGTAAATATGTCATACAATCTATATCCAAAAGAGCTTTTTATGAAGGAAGAGGATTTATGTAGAAACAAAATATCGAAACGAAAATCCTAAAAACCAATAAGTCAGAAATCACCTGCACGCCGCGCCGGTGCAATCCGACGTACAATCTATTCCGAACAATAAATTCGAGTTCGAAATAGTTCGAACTGTCAGAGTTGGAACTTCGCTTACAACCCTCTAGTGTACATCTACAAAACTTTGAAGCTATCTGAATGAACCTAACTGCCATCGAACTGAGTTTGTAATCAAGTCAAAAACATATCAGCCTGTGCCCAACGATGACAAACTGTTCGAGAAATCTTCACATGCATGTGAACCACACGGTAGTCGAAGTAATCGAGTCTGCCTTTTGCAAATTTTCCAATTTATTTATTTATTTAATAAAGATCATTATTATTGCTCTTGTTACTTTTACGCAATAAGATTTGTTGTCTTATGCAAATCCATGGACTATATCTGTGGTTGTCAGGAAGAACGTCGCATGTCACACACTTTCACTTTCGAGTACAGCCGTTTGAAGTTTTGATCAATAAATGCTTCGACATAGGATATCGGTTGAATTTGTTTTCATGACTTTTTTTCTGGTAAATACGTCAGTCCTATATTACGAAGCTCAATGAATCAGTGCTGGGGAAAATAGTATTTTAAATAGTAAATAATAAATGATCCTATTTATTTTAAAGTATGTGAACAACTTTGAAAATAAGATATTTTATTTGATGCAGTAATTTTCGAAAATAAAGTAATTTATATGAGGCAGTAATTTTTTTGAAAATAGTATTTTATTTGAAGAATATTGAAAATATTTGTGTTTTGCCTTTATCTTCAATTTCAATTTTAAATATCAATGCTGAAAATAATGGTTTGAATTCAATAGATTTATCAGTGTAAATCGTTTCTTAACGATAAGATAGACTGTATGTTTATGCGGTTTCTCAGAGTATTATAACAATGCAAAAAGTAAAATATTTTATTTCGTGTTTCAGATTGTTAAAATAGAAATATTTTATCTTGTGGATCAAATTGTTGAAATAGAAATACATTGGGCTGAATTTTAGAAAACCCCCCCCCCCTTCCTTTCGACATTTGACATACGTCATTCTATTCGTTTTGACATGCTGAACACAAAATGTACCTGTCATTTTTGGCTGAAATGAATAGTTTTCGAGATATTCGTGAAAAACTGCAGTTACTACACATTGAATTTTGTGTATACGTGCACGTCCATGCTGTGCGTGTTAGGTTAGGTTAGGTGGGGGGGGGGCGGAGAGGGCCGGCCGTCAGGCCGGCCCGACCACGCATACGGAAATTCAGGAGTAGTCTATCAAAATTGAAAGACCCTGGTTTCTCTCTAATGTTTAGAAGCAAAATGTAAACAAACGCCGCGCCGGGACTGGTTTACGTTGCCGCAGAGCGTGGAGGAATACGAAAAATTCAATACAGTATTAGCGATAGTTTTTTGCGAATATCTCGAAAACTATTCATTTCAGCCAAAAATGACAGGTACATTTTGTGTTCAGCATGTCAAAACGAATAGAATGACGTATGTCACATGTCGAAAGGAAGGGGGGGGGGGGTTTTATAAAGTCTTACCATACATTGATTTTGAGGTTCAGACTGTTCAAATAGAAATATTTTATTTTGATGTTCAGATTGTTCAAATAGAAATATTTTATTTTCGAAATTGTATATCTTATCTAAGATACTATTTTCTTTAAGCAAAATAAATTCGAAAATATTAAATAGTATTTGAAATATTTGTTTCGCCAAATAATGCCCACCTCTGCAATGAATGCATAAACTCAAATTTTTTGAAATTATGACATGCGGCGTTTTTCCTTGCAACCACAGATATTATTAACCCTCGTCCGTCCCTCGTGTCAATCTGACACAGTTTTCCCGAAATAAGTTATACTGTTCTGTTATTTGTAGGTAAATTTTCCCGAAACTTCGTGTGACTTTTATTTTTTTAATGCGAGACACATAACCGAAACTCCTAAGATGTACAGTGGGTGTACAAAGTACTCGTACACCTTTTAAAAACAAATAACTTCTTTATAATTGTACCAAACGACCTGATTTTTTATAATCAATTAGAAGCATTGGTTTACGAAATGATATGCAAAAAAGATTTTCCAAAAATTATAATTTACAAGGTTACATGCAGAAATAAAAAAGGCATTTTTAAAACTTTTTTGTTTGTGTCCTTGATGAAAATTTAAAATATATGTTTTGTAGATTTATGTCATTTATACACATGTTGAACATTTCATCGAAATTGATTGACGCAGGAAAAAACGACACGCATCGAAAGATGTACGATTCTGTGGATTTTAAGCAGTCGTGTAAAACTACGATTTTCACCATTTTTAACCTCTTGTAGCTCGTGTGTATGTTGATCGATTTCAATGAAATTTTCAGCATGTGTATAACTAACATAGATCTAGAAAACATATATTTTAAAGTTTCATTAAGGGCCCAAATAAAAATGTTTTAAAAAATGCCTTTTTTATTTTTGCATGTAACCTTGTAAATTATAATTTTTGGAAAATCTTTTTTGCATAGCATATCGTAAACCAATGCTTCTAATTGATGATAAAAAACTAGGTTGTTTGGTACAATTATAAAAAAAGTTATTAGTTTTTAAAAAGTGTACGAGTACTTTGTACACCCACTGTAAATGTTAACTCTTAGCACTCGAGCGGTGACTCAGAAACTCACCACTAAAAATCGCTGTACCATACTTCAAAATATAATTTACATGATTAAATATGTTGGTATCTAATCAATTGCTAAACATTTGAGGAATTACATAAATTTCATATCCACACGATTAAAAAAATCACATATAATGGAATTATTCCAGGTCGAAAGAAATTTCTAATTTTCGAGTTAAAATAGCTCTGAGCGCAAAGGGTCAACTCATCAATTTGACTAAAAAAACATTGAAAAATAACTGTTTGCCTGGTTATTTTGTCGATTTTTTATCACTGCGTCAATTTCACACCGAGGGACAGATTGAGCTCGTGAAATGAGGGACGGACGAGGGTTCAAATTTGGCAGGTCAAATTTGCAACGCGCTGTACATATCTGTCTCCGGAACCGCGCGCGCGCGAACACAGACTGGTCGGATAGGTGTATACATACACACGCACGCACACGTTGGAAGAGAGAAGCGATGACCGGCTGGCTGCGACAGGCTGCAACTGCAACTGAAACTGCGCCGGTCATCCCAGCCATCCGGTGCACCTGCACCGGATCTCGGACGAGCCACTACGTATACACACCGCCTCCTACGCCCACATAAGTTGATAATCGCGACGCGACGCCGCGCCGCCGGTTCGCAGCTCCATTTCCACGACGCGATTCACAATCCGCCGCGAAATTCTCGCCCTTCGACGGCTACCCCGATCCATCGATCTTCAAAGATCCGTCGGAAAGATGATACAGTAGTTTCTCTGTAACTGTTCCCTGATGGAGCGACAGTTCCAGTAGAGGAGCTACATTTCTTGTAGTGCGCCGAACGTAGAGGTCCGCCTCTTTTTTTTCATCGCTTGTTACACGAGTACTTATAATCGTAATGATACAGGGTGAACGACGAATCGTGACCAGTAGAGATTACTCTGTTATCAGCAGTCCGATCGAAAATGTTCTTATCAGATATAGCATGGTTCCAAGAGAGCTTTCACGTGATTGTAGCAAATTTTCAAAAAAAAATATTAGAAAAGCAATTTTCTTTTTTGTTATGTTATGATACTTACCGAATTCGTCTTAAAATCCTCTAACAGATAGGCGTAAAAGAATTATACAGTCGGTGTACAAAGTATTCGTACATCTTTCAAAAACGAATAAATTTTTCAAAATTCGGCTCAGCAGCTTGAGTTTTTTTGAGACATTAGAAGGGTTAGTTTACTAGCTAATGTATAAATCGTTTTTTTTGTAATTGTTATTGGTCGCAATTACGAAGGGAACAGTAAAGACCACGATTTTTAAATTTTTTATCTGTGCCCGTAATGAAAATTTAATACATGTATTTTGTAAATCTAAGTAAGTTATATATACAGTAGCGGACAAAAGTTTAAGACCGCTCTAAAGAAGACGATAACTTTTTAAATATTGTACTATACGATTTGAACTTTTTTGGGAAGCTAGAGCAATTAGTTTACTAAAGGATGTGAAAAGAAATTTTTTCAAAAATTGCAATTGATCGGAATTGTTGAAAAAATACTAAAAGTTGAATGTTTAACTTTTTTATGTGGGTCTATATTGAAAATTTAAAAAATATTCTGAAAATTTCGTCAAAATCGGTCGATGTTACAATGAGCTACAAACGTTTAAAGATGGTAAAAATTGCAGATTTTCACGAATTATTGCAGAAAATCGTGATCAACTTTTAGTATTTTTTCAACAATTCCGCTCAATTGCAATTTTTGAAAAAATTTCTTTTCACATCCTTTAGTAAACTAATTACTCTAGCTTCCCAAAAAAGTTAAAATCCTATAGTACAATATTTAAAAAGTTATCGTCTTCTTTAGAGCGGTCTTAAACTTTTGTCCGCTACTGTATGTACAAAGTTTCATTGAAATTGGCTGACGGTTAAAAAAGCTATGGGCATTGTAAGATGTAAAAATCTTTGAATTTACGGTTTGCGATTCATTTAAATCGCAGATTCCTACGATTTTGGCTATTTTCAATCAATTATATTTCGTAACATCCTTGATCGATTTCGATGGAACTTTGTACAAGTATATAACTGACTTAGACCTACCAGAGGCGCCTTCTAAATTTTCGTGACAGGTACAGATAAAAAATTTAAAAATCGTGACCTTTACTATTTCCTTCGCAATTGCGACCAATAACAATTTTTAAAAAAGTTATTTACACATTAGCTAGTAAACTAATCCTTCTAACGTCTGAAAAGAAACTCCAGCTGTTGGGTCCAATTTTGAAAAAGTAATTCGTTTTTTAATGTGTACGAATACTCTGTACACCGACTGTACGTGTATTAGGACAAAATTGAAGGTGACCTTGAAAAATCATGAAGAAAAAGAACTGACAAAAATTATATAGTGTTTGGTGTCATTTTAATTAGAAAAACGTGGCGTCTACGATGGGAAAAGGTTAATAAAAAGAAGCAGAAATTAGAAAAACTTCGATCTTGTGCTTCGTTTGCATTAATATGAGTCTCTAGGTGGTTTTCAAGGGAATCGCCCACTAGTGGGGATAAAATTTGAACAGTTATGGTAGAGACCTTTGCGACAGTAACGAAGATAATGCCGTATGAGGTTGTTCGGCATGTAATCTTGTTTGGCAAAAGGGTTGTGGGTGGTTCGACCCACCGAAAACCTGGTGAGAACCATTTGTTCGACGTCTCTCTCCTCTCGGAGTTTTGCTGTCCCGAAACTCTTACGCTCCGTTAAAAACGTTAACGAGAGAAACTCGACGTTTCGCTGTTGAACCCCCGGGTTCGAGCTGCGAACAGGAGAACCAGTTTGCAGTTCGTCAGGTGCGGAGAACACGAGAGTTTACGCGCGGCGGGCGGTTTAACGATTAAACGTCGGGGATAGTTAGGCTTCTAACTGGCAGCGAGCGGCTCGCTTTGCGTGCAACTCGCGAACCTTAGCTTTCGTATTGCTGGGGAGGGGAGGCACCACTGGGTAACCAAATTATTTGGCGAACTCTTTCTGCGAAATGTATTTTTGCTTGGCTAAATATTTCCTCGTGCTGATCAATTTTCAGGGCTCCGAATTCATCTGTACACCTAACATACGTTAATCTAATTACAATCATACAAACTTGTACAGTGTACAGATTTCGATCGAGAAGCAAACGTTGGCTTTTAATATTGCGTCTCGTCACAAACTTCTTTGTTCTTAATAGAATGTCAGCTTCGAACCAAGTTAATTTCGAGTATGTTAACACAAGAACTATCTGATCCTTTGGCTTTGACTCGGGATGTAATTCAGAGTAGGGTTGATCGAAGTACATTGACCTAATTCCATAAAACTTGAGAAGATTAAGCAAAGATTGGACTTCTCCAGACTTTCTTAAGAAATTTAAATTAAAAAAACAATTATAAAAATTATCTTTTTCATCTGAGAACGCTCTTGAACATCGCTCGGAAATCTAGCTGCCACTATTTTCGAGTAAACGCAACCATAGCCTTTTCCAGCAGCGCATAACACAAACATAAACCCGTTCACTCTATTCAATCGAGTGCCCGACACATATTCAAATTCGATTTCCCGTCACACTTCGTTCACCGGCGGGCGGCGGGGAAAAAATTTCATTTTGCAGTCCCCACTTACTTTTGCATGAGAAACCGTCCCGGTTTCCAGTCGGAATTGTCGATGGAGCTCGACGAAGGGCGGAGAGTAGAGGAGAGGAAGGATCGGGTCGAGCGAGGGAACGTTTCGTTTTCAAGAGGAGTGTCTCGTATTCCGAGTCGGGTCGAGAATTTCGTCGGGACGAGTCGAAAACGAGAAACTCCTATGCGAGAAAGAGTGAAAGAGAAAGAGGGAGGTAGAGAGAGAGACCGTGTAGGAAGCTCGAAGGAAAAACGTTTGTCGTTGCCGGTTGAAAGAGAAAGGCGGACGCGCGAGGAAAGCGAATAATTTAGACGAATATCCCCGAGGGTAGACTCGAAGCTGCGAAGAGGCTGGAAAAGGTAGAGCCGGTGTGTACGGCCCGTTAACATTATGCTCGCCCCGTTATCGAGAAAGTTTTCCTCGACGCAGCGGCCGCGTATTTTCCTTTTTTATTCCTTCGATAAACATTGAATCGCGCTCGGTGCTCGCGGGTTGCGGAAACCGGGTCGTCCGGCGAACTATCAAGTTGAAGACGCGGAAACGGGCTCTTAAACTCGCCGAGAAGCACGGTAAACGGCCGTTCTTACCTTCGCTCCGCGTTCAAACGAAAAATTCGTTTGTGGAAAGTCGAAGAGAGGCTGGAATATAAAGAGTGTTATGGCTGTTTAATCGAGGCGCAGGATGGTTACGAGAACCGCAGGAAACGGCCGCTCTTACCGCTGCGTTGAAACGAAAAATTCGTTTGCGCGGACGTCGCACAGTGGGGTATTTGGCCCGAAAAAGTGGAAAAAATTCAATTTCTAAATTTTTGCGTATGGCATAAAATTTTTGTTGTTCGTTGTAGTTAAAGGTCTGAAGAATAAGGCTGCAATATTATTTTTTCTATTTGTACACCCGTGAAGTAGTAAACTTCATCGAAAGTCGAGAGATTTTAAGGCGCGCTTGGCGTTCTTAAACAGTCTCTAAGACAGCGTCTGTTCATTGGCAATTTTCATGTGTTGGAAGGGAAATTCTGTAAATTCTTGTATTACAAAAGTTGTTCAGGTAGGTATACAGAGCACTTTCGCATAGATTTTATTTTGTTATCATTTAAATTAGTATAGTTATTAATATTTGAATATTACCAATCATTCTGTAAGCTTTTTAAAAATTACAAAACTTTATTGACAATTTTGTTACAGTATAAAGCCGTATTGAGTGCTCTTTTTGGTGTCATTACATTCGGTAAAGATTCGTGATTATAAGCCAACAAAGTTTGATTCCGGATATGTCCGGATTCAAATTTTATAGCTAATTTAGAATTAAGTGTTTAGCAGCGTTTCGCGTACGCGTACGTTCGGCTACGCTTGGCCTCAAATGAAGAAGAAACATTATCCGAGGAAGAAATTTCTTATGTATTTTCCGATGAAAATTAATGGTAATCATTTAAAAATATTCTTATAATATACCGGGTGAGCCATTTAACGTGAAACAGACGTATATCTGGGAAATGAAGCTATTTTAGAGAAAAATGTTTCAGACAAAAGTTGTATGATTTAGAGGGGGGCATAAAATGGTGTCATTCATTTGACCTTGGATAGTCGTTTGAAAATCACGTGAGGGTTATCTTCCATTTCTTAAATAGAACTCCCTATTTTTTGTTGCATATTCTTGTAGCTTGTTTTGACAGCTTTCCAAAACACTATGTTAAAATATTTTTTTCTTAAATATTTTACAAGTTATAATAGTGCAAATATTCCACTATCGCCTTGCTTTTTCAGGGGTTTTCGATAATCTGAGGAAAAAATGTTTCGAACAAAAGAGGAACAGTATACAGACGTCTACAAATTTCAATATATAAAAGTTAAAAAAAAATTTTTTTTCAAAAAATTGAGGTAAATTTGATTTTTCAAATACTAAAATGTATTTTGGATTCCATAATGTTGTAGCTGATCTTAAGGCGAATCCAACGATATATAATATTATAACCTTGAGCCTATAAATAACGCTACAATAGTTTTTTCCACTTTTTCAGGCCAAATACCCCACTCTGCGTCGTACGGCGCCTCGAGACACCTAGCGTTATGGGTGTTTAATCAGGGTGAGGGTGGATAACTTGTATGAAGCGAACCCCGCAATAGTATCCTGGGGACTCTACTAATTTTCGTATCAGCTTTGTGAAACAATCGTGAATATGAAATTTCTTTCACTTACGATTAAAGTTGAGCAGAATAGAAGTAGTGATTCATACTCGTTGGGAGCTTAGGGAAGTTGCTTGGAGCGAAGGTTGTAGTAGATATACCGAAAGTTAGCTTAGTTTAGTTGTGGCAGTCTTGTAGACAACTTGGGGTGTGGTTTGCTCAGTGATATTTCAAGTCAAACAACGGGTGACGCGGTGCCAACTAGACAGAGTTGACCACTGAGATTTTCTCGTTGAACAATTTCTCTATCTAAGGACAATATTCCAAGGTGAGAAGGCAGTCCGTCAACTTCTTCGAGAATGCAGTTATCATGCAAAGGGGGGTCTGGTGGGTCTCCCAATTCCTGAGGATCTCCCTTGGGGAAAGTACCAACATATTCCCACAGCCTTTGGGAATACAATGGGACAAGGACTGCTAAAAAGGGTCCTTGGAGAATGCAAAGATCCGCAATTCGGAGGACACAATTGCATATACAAAAGGGTCACAAAGAATGTAGAAGGCCCAAGAATCTTCAAAGTACAAACTGCGCAACAATTTCAAGGATCACAGAAACCACACTCCAAGCACTATCTAAACAGCACTTGAAGAATGCAAAAAGATCCGCAATTCGGAGGACATAATTACAAATATAAAAGAGTCACAAAGAATGTATAATAGACGGCCCAGGAATCTTCAAAGTACAAACTGCGCAACAATTTCAAGGATCACAGAAACCACATTCCAAGGACTATCTAAACAGCACTTGAAGAATGCAAAAAGATCCGCAATTCGGGGGACACAATTACAAATATAAAAGAGTGACCAACAATGTATAATAGACGGCCCAAGAATCTTCAAAGTACAAACTGCGCAACAATTTCAAGGATCACAGAAACCACATTCCAAGGACTATCTAAACAGCACTTGAAGAATGCAAAAAGATCCGCAATTCGGGGGGCACAATTACAAATATAAAAGAGTTACAAAGAATGTATAATAGACGGCCCAGGAATCTTCAAAGTACAAACTGCGCAACAATTTCAAGGATCACAGAAACCACATTCCAAGGACTATCTAAACAGCACTTGAAGAATGCAAAAAGATCCGCAATTCGGAGGACATAATTACAAATATAAAAGAGTGACAAAGAATGTATAATAGACGGCCCAGGAATCTTCAAAGTACAAACTGCGCAACAATTTCAAGGATCACAGAAACCACATTCCAAGGACTATCTAAACAGCACTTGAAGAATGCAAAAAGATCCGCAATTCGGGGGACACAATTACAAATATAAAAGAGTGACCAACAATGTATAATAGACGGCCCAAGAATCTTCAAAGTACAAACTGCGCAACAATTTCAAGGATCACAGAAACCACATTCCAAGGACTATCTAAACAGCACTTGAAGAATGCAAAAAGATCCGCAATTCGGGGGACACAATTACAAATATAAAAGAGTGACCAACAATGTATAATAGACGGCCCAAGAATCTTCAAAGTACAAACTGCGCAACAATTTCAAGGATCACAGAAACCACATTCCAAGGACTATCTAAACAGCACTTGAAGAATGCAAAAAGATCCGCAATTCGGGGGACACAATTACAAATATAAAAGAGTGACCAACAATGTATAATAGACGGCCCAGGAATCTTCAAAGTACAAACTGCGCAACAATTTCAAGGATCACAGAAACCACATTCCAAGGACTATCTAAACAGCAGAAGCGCCACCGTGCGAATTGCAACACATCCGATGACACAAATCCCAAGCGCGTCACAAGGCTGCAAAGTGCGACCGAAAAAGGTTTCAGTAGAGAGAAAGCGTTTCGACGCGAGCCTCTAGCAATAAACGCCTAGTGGAAGAAAAAAGCGAATCGAATCAGCGTTTCGGGCAACGATTATTACGAGTGCGCGACGTGTGTACGTAGTTGCGAGCTGTCCGATGCAGCACACGGCCACTCCTCTTCCACGTCCGGCACGGCGTGCCGTTGCATGTATTGCACCGATGCAACACACAGAGACACAGAATAGGTATACAGGTATACATATGTCGTTGCGTCCGCGAGCTGCGCGCAGATATTACCCGATGACACGGCTCCTCGTCTGGAACGCGACGTCGGTGGACACTTCGGATAATTGGCAACAAACTACGAGCAATGAATGCGACCCGTGCTCCCACCGCATTATCGCGATGAACTTCTCCGGCTGTTTCCGACAAGAGAAACCCAGGCTGGGCTCCCTCCGCTTTTGTCGACAGCTTTTCCTTTTTCCTTCGATTACGATTTTCCCTTCGCTCGGATTCAACGGCGACCGTGTCCCCGCAATTCCGTTAGGACAATCGATAGTCGAAACGAAACCCGGTGGCTTTTTGCTCGACTCAACTCGTCGTCGTCGTCGTCGTCGTCGTCGCACGTCCACACCGATCGATAGACTCTTCCTGTGAGTGAGATACCTTTCGCGAACGTTTCCCGTCGAATTCCCGGAGACGATTCAGCAACGTCCCGCAATCCCGCGCCGCAGAATCGGTCAATATTCAGACAAACAAACGGCGGTTTTTGCACAGCCGATCGATAGCCTTCCGATGATACCTTCCGCGAAACGGGTCGCACGGGAAACGCCTCACCCCATAAACTGTCAACCCCCTCCCTCCCCTTCCTCCCCGCCCCGCTCTTGCCAACCGACAATTTTTATCTAATTCTGCAGTTTTTGCGCCGGTTTTATAGCACGATCCCGCTCTCCCGATTGGCACACTTTTCTACCTTCGGCAACACACATTTTTATCCGGAGGCACGGGTCGCTTCCATCGGCAGCCGACGATCAAAGGTTTCATCGAAGTATCTTTGTAAACGTACCCAGGTGTTCAGTCTGTCGTGAATGGACTGCGGATGTTTATGGGTTTGTAGCGTCTGCTGATTTTTCAGACCACTACGTTCGGGATCTCGTTTGTGGGAGGTATCGACGGGCGGAGTGTGCTACGGTTATTTTTCGTATAATCCTGCTCGGTAAAATGGTGACTGCAACATCGAGAAATTGCGAGAGATATTAAAATGAAAGAAGGGTGGTCGCTTTGCAAACATTTTTGTGAAACGTGCAATTATTTTCCCTAAAAATTGTTGTATATTAACAAACATTTTTGGAAGACATGCAGTTATTTGCCCCAAAAATTATTGTATTGTAAGAAACATTTTTTTTGAAACATGCAATTATTTGCCCCGAAAATGGTTGTATTTTAAGAAATATTTTTGTGAAACGTGCAATTATTTTCCTTAAAAATTGTTGTATTTGAGGAAACATTTTTATGAAACGTGCATTTATTTGCTCTAAAAATTATTGTTTTTTAAGAAACATTTTTGTAACACATGCAATTATTTGCCCCAAATATGGTTGATTTTTAAGAAACATTTTTGTAACACATGCAATTATTTGCCCCAAAAATGGTTGTATTTTAAGAAACATTTTTGTGAAACGTGCAATTAGTTACGGCAAAAATTGTTGTATTTGGAGAAACATTTTTGTAAGACATGCAGTTATTTGCTCTAAAAATTATTGTTTTTTAAGAAACATTTTTGTGAAACGTGCAATTATTTTCCCTAAAAATTATTGTATCTTAAGAAACATTTTTGTGAAACGTGCAATTACACTGTCCAACACCAAATTTGTTCCCTAATTACTGTTGGGTCCTTCTTATAGAGTTTTTTGCGCTGATTCCAAATCTGTTCTTAATTTTTTTCCTATACGCAAAGTTTTTGAGAAACATGACTTTGAAAAAAAACATATTTTTCAATTTTAAACAAATATTGTGGTGTTATTATAAAAGATATTAAATTGTACTTTATAGCAAAAGATTCTGTAGACTTTCCTGAATACAGCGATATGCAATATTAATACATTATGATTGTTTAAACATGTTCAAACAATGATTAAAGACGGAGAGACACCACTTTTGCACCAATTTTTGATGATAGCTTACAATTTATCTCAAAAAATAAGGGTCCAGCGGAAAATCGAACTATACCATGCGATAGAGCAGACTTTTATCTTGAGAAACCCCTTTGAAGTTTGAAACGTCGACGTTTTTTTCGAACCAGAAAGCAAAATATCTTCGCCCGACATGAGTTGCCGCCAGTGGCGCTCACCACTACGACCGTCGTTCGCCGCCCTGTATCCCGTCGCTGCGCCATATCTCGTCTCGAGCGCCACTGGCGGCAACTCATGTCGGGCGAAGATATCTTGCTTTCTGGTTCGAAAAAAACGTCGACGATCCAAACTTGACAGGGTGGCTTCTCAAGATAAAAGTCTTCTCTATCGAGTGGTATAGTTCGATTTTCCGCTGGACCCTTATTTTTTGAGATAAATTGAAAAATATCCTCAAAAATTGGTGCAAAAGTGGTGTCTCTCCGTCTTTAATGATTTTTTAAACATGTTTAAACATTCATAATGTATTAATATTGGATATCGCTGTATTCGGGAAAATCTACAGAATCTTTTGCTGCAAAGAACAATTCAATATCTTTTATAATAACATCACAATGTTTGTTTAAATTTGAAAAATATGTTTTTTTTCAAAGCCATGTTCCTCAAAAACTGTGCGTATAGGAAAGAAATTAAAAACAGCTTCGAAATAAGCGCAAAATACTCTATAAGAAGGACCCAACAGTAATTAGGGAACATAAAAAAAATTGAAATTTGTTGGACAGTGTTATTTGCCGCAAAAATTGTTCTATTCGGAGAAACATTTTTGTAAGACATGCGGTTATTTGCTCTAAAAATGATTGTTTTTTAAAAAACATTTTTGTGACATGCAATTATTTTCCCTAAAAATTATTGTATTTCAAGAAACATTTTTGTGAGACGTGCAGTTATTTGCTCTAAAAATTATTGTTTTTTAAGAAACATTTTTGTGAAACGTGCAATTATTTGCCGCAAAAATTGTTGTATTTGAAGAAACATTTTTGTGAAACGTGCATTTATTTGCTCTAAAAATTATTGTTTTTTAAGAAACATTTTTGTGACATATGCAATTATTTGCCCCAAAAATGGTTGTATTTTAAGAAACATTTTTGCGAAGTTGCATACAAAAATTGCCTACATGTAGAACTATAAGGTTATTCGTGCAGGAAATTGGTTTCAGGTTGTGGTTTTTGAACAAATACGTTTTGTGATCGATTGTACGCATTGTTCAGTGAAAGAATGAAGTACAATATTGACTGTAGCATGGAGGAAACGTGAGAAATATTAAAATGAAATAGAGGGTAGCTGCGTTAAACGTTCTAAATGGCGGGTGTGGAAGTTGATAGGTTAATGTCTTTGTGGGGTCCCGAAAGCGATAAGGATAGCCCGGTAACGTCGTCACGGCGATACGTTCGATACGAGTGCCCATATCCGACGCAATTTCGTTCGATTCCATTACCTGTCCGCGATCCTCCCTAATTCCGATCCCGTTTCAGTAGCTCGGTGTCCGTCGCGAAGACGTTCCACCACCGGAAATACGAATCGAACGGCAGCCATAACGATTTCCTCGTTCCGACGACACGCGACCGCGTTATCAAACTTTCGGATAGGTTCGCGATACTCTGCTTCGTCTGCTCGCTAAACGATAATGGCGAACCTTGGAAGGAGCTAATAATTGAACCGATGGTCTATATGATTGGTCACTTCCGAGCCGAATGAAATCAATTTATAGAAATACAAGATTGGCTACTTTCAATAAAATTTTATGGGATTAAATCTTTTTATTGTTTCCACCGCAGCTTAATTTAATTGTTCCGCTAAAACCTGAGCAATTGAATGGCGCTTTTAATACTTTGATGGCTAATTGAAGTTATTGACTAGGTTTTGAAAATCGATTTCGAAGAATAATTTCGTGGTGCAACAAGAAACTGCAAACTCTAATAAAGGAATTGTTGAAATTCTCTCGCGCAACAATTTTACAAAAATCATCGCGTCTTGGGGGCAGATACAGAAACAATTCTCTCCCCTGACAAACAGTGTTCGGTGTTCGGGAACGAACGGTCGTGTAGGCAGATAATTTCGCCGGGTGCACATCCCAGTTGATACTCCTGTTTCCCGGGGAGGAACGTTTATCGGCGCAGTAAACCTCTAATTCCCGTTACCATCGATTTGCCCTAAAAAAGAAAAAAAACAACCGTGCACTCCCATAAAGATCCGCGGGGCCAGTAATGACCGAGGCGGCCGGTGCTCGATCTCTTTTGCATCGTTTTACGGATCCGTTGATCGTCGAGCGCGCGGTCTCGATTTACGAGCGACGAGCCGAGCGAAATTTACGGGACGTTGCGTCCGAAGAAAGTGAAGAAATCAAAGCAGCTCTCGCGGCTCTGTTTCATTTTATTTCCCTCGGAGTGTGTCGTGTCTTATTGGATACGCTTGGTCTGAAAGTCTCGTTTCCTCTGAACAGTTTCAGAGCAATTCCCGGAGCCTTTTCATACTCTGCGCCTCTCTCGCACAATCATCGCTGCTGTCGTTAAGAATTTCGCGTGGAGCGTTCGTTAACATCTTAAGCGCCGAATATCAATCTGAAGAAGTCTCGAGAAGTAATTCAATTAGTGGCCTAATTCTAAATTAGACATTTGATCCGTTTCTTGCGAGAAAAGAATTTCAAGAAATCGTTCTAATTACTATGTACTGTACATTTTTTGTTCAATCCTTTCAATCGTGAAGCACACGAAGTTTCAGATTGTTCAATTTAAATTCCTAATTAGTCTATTATTTTATTAAATCATGTTTCACCCGTTTTATTTATGGTTTGACAGTCTTGTAGCTTCAACTATAAGTTGTTCGGCGTCTCTAGGTTGTAACATTGCATCTCCGCGTTTCCTATAGAATTTCCTCGCTTATTACACGGCTCGTTTCCCGTGGAATCCTTCGGCGATTTACATCGCGCCACATTGCCGAACAATCGCGTGACGTTCCAGCGATTATGGAATTGACAAATTGCGCCCTAATTACCTCCGGATAGCATAGTGCGGGGGCGGGATATCCGCCGAAAATGCGTGGTCTTTTCCCGGAAATTCCTCCAGAGATCGAAATAACCTGTTATCTATTGTGTTTGAAAAAAGTTCATCATTTTTGTCGTGGACGTATAAAATTCTTCTTGCTCTATAATATAATAATTTTTTATGTCTCTGAATTCTCTTGATCTTTTTATTATTTCAAATTGTGTCTACCCATACTCGTTAGAAGTGTATGAGTCTGTTTACGATTCAAAACGATATTATTAATGATTTCGAGCACTGGTTCGATCAAGTATTAAGAATAAACACTGTTTGCGAATTTTCACAAACTCCCTATTTCAACGTTTCGATCTTTATTTAGATCATTATCAAGAAATCTTTGAAGAATTGTGTCTGTAAAATAATAATTGATGCAAGAAAACTTTTCAGTTTATGTAGATTTAAACTAATGTGAGAAAAAAGCTACTTACTTGCTTAGTGCAAAATAAAGTAATAATTCATATTGTAAAGTTTTAGAGAAACACGTGTTGTTGCTGTGGCAATGTTCTTGGTAATGATGTATACTTGAATCAATCGTTCAATCAATCGTTTTGAACAACAATATACGATCGAAAACATAAGGAAACAGTTATCTGTTTACGATGCTTTGGATGTGTGATTTCCGCGAATTTTTCGAGCCGTTGCTTCTGGTTGGAAATCGAGACGATCTCGTCTCGAGCCAGGATCCTCGTGGATGGCGAATTAATGAACGGAATTGACGTCACGGAGCCGAACGTCAACGCGTTCCTCGATATTCCGGTAAAAATAAGCGGCGTTATTTCGGCCGACGATTGGTGGGCAGGTCGCGGCCGGAAGAGCGATCCGGGTTGCTAGTGGAACGGACAAAAGACTGCAGAGCCAACCTGGAATCGAGTTCCAGTTCGATTCGAGCCTTGCACTCGTCCTGCGCGAATTTCGGGATGCATTTGCCAGCCTGCTACCGTCGTTTGTGCTCAAAAAATCACGGCAAACCGAGTTACCATCCCGAACACGATTTACCCCAGAAATTATTCAATTGATAGTCCAAAGGACGAATAATCCCTTTCACCAATTGCTCTTCGATTTTTTGGACATATCTGTGTACGACAATTTCCGAAAATTGTTTGTCTAGAAATCTGTTTAACTTTAAATCTTCTTTTTAGCCGCAATGTGAAAAATTTTACTTTTTTATTTTCTCTTTCACTTCATTATGTCATAGTGTTCATGTTGCATTTACGTTAATCGTGATCAAATTTTCATCTGAGTTCGACTTGTTTAATTACGTCTTTGGAACAGTTCATAATCGAAAGGTTATTCATTTAAAAGGTTAACTCGTAACTAGTGAATTCATTGATAACTTGTATCTAGTGAATTCAATGATAACTTGTATCTAATGAGTTCATTGTTAATTTGTATCTAGCGAATTCATTGTTAATTTGTATCTAAAGTAGGACACCTTCTGTTTTCAAGTTGCATAAATCCACGTACATTCGCAATAAAAATTTGAACTAAAATTGGGATAATATTATCGGCGCTACGGTTCGATCAAATTCTACACTAAATATAGCAATTTTGCAGTAAACTTTCTCGCAAGTTACTGAACTACCACCAATTAGTATATTAATAACGTTCCTCAAAAAGTCTTCTGACCCTCGTGTCTAAGGCAGGGCCCGCTAGGTAGCCTTACTTGATGAGTCCTCTAGCGGGTCTAGGACGAAACACCACCTTTCTTTACCACCTTTCTTCTCCACTAATAGAAAACATTTTCTATAGCAAACGTGGTCGTATGACGCATCAGATTCAAATCCGAATCGAAATGTTGGAGTTTACTGCAAAATTGCTATATTTAGTGTAGAATTTGATCGAACCGTAGCGCCGATATTATCCCAATTTTATTCATGTACGATCGAGAACAATTTATCAAAAATTTGAACTGTAAAGAATTAAGATCGGTATTGAATTGTTTTTCGTCTGACAGAGATATAATTCGCTGTACAATTGCAAATGTAATTTATTCGATGACAGGTCTCCAAGTCGTCAGAAAAGTAATTGAGTCGAAAATATTGGAAATGCAATATCACGAAAATAAAAAAAAAAACACCACACAGCAGCGGGAAAATAAAAAATCACATGGGAAATAAGAGTATGTAGCGAGAGGGCGTGCAGAGGCCATTAATATCGAAATATTGAAAATGCACAATTCCACTAGTGTAGAATTCTAAAAAAAGAAATGCGCACACATGCTTTGATATTGATTTCGTAGAATCGATTTTCTGTCACAGTGTTAAAATTGCGATCTAAAAACCAAGGTTACAAATATGACGATACATATGTAGACAAGTTGCATTTTTATTCCAAGGGAAATAGTCGATGAAAAAGTATTAAACAGACAAAATCTGACCACAACGAAAAACGAAAAATGTACCGGGATAAAAACAAGTATTAAAAACTGTTCCACTGTTAATTTTCAACAGTGGAACAGTCCGATTTTCGAGGGAAGTTGTCTCTGAAAATGTGTCGAATATATAGTCTGATCGCTGCTGACCCGTTCTACTTACCGTAATGACTAGACTGCAGATGTGCATCGAAATCCAGAAATTTCGAGAGCAATCTACGGAAAGTAACATCAGAGAGAAAGTCTTGAAATTAAATACAGAGAACAGCACGGTGGGAACGCGCCGCGTCAAAGATTTGTTATTTTTTTCCGGATCAAAAAAATGTAACCACCGCGGTGTACACGTGCTTGAAATACCTCTGGAAATATTCACGATAAAATTTCCACTTATATCTCGATGAACTTTCGACTTATCGTCATTTATATTTATAATAAAATCGATCGTTTATGCTCGCGACGACTTTAGCGAAAAATCGAGCCCCGCTGAATTTTTTTTAATTAAGTACCGTACGTTGAAATTAATTCGATATTCCGAGTTTGCATTACAATCGTGTTACAAACAAGCTTTCTCCCTTAATTGGACGTCACCTTCGTTCCAATTTAAATCACAAGGGCTAATGATTCCGCTAAGCATCACGCGCGTTCGCCAGCTAGGATCATCGATTTTACGGTGAACCGAGCCTCAGCCGTCGAAAAATGTTACCCTGCGCCTTCAATTTATTTTCGTACAAGGTATCGCTGCCTTCGTCATTACTATGCTGGGGATCCTCATGCATTTATAGCGAAACGCTGTACGCGTGGATTCGATCAAAACACCAATTTTAATCGGGCGGATAGGTTTGTCGCTGCTTTTCGCTGAACACCAGTTTCTTGGCTCTACAAAGTAACTCGTTTCCTCTATCTGCGAATTTGTCCACTTTTTAAAATGCAAATTTAAATGCATATCCACATTGCTGTATAACCATTGACAATTATCACCTATACAAAAATGTAATCTTATAAAGAATACATTCGTTATTAAAAATTATTACTAAAATGTACTACCCTCTATATACATACGGACTCTACCCAAATTTAATTTTCAATTTTCTCTACCAAATTACAAACGAGAAGGAAGTTCTTTTGATTATTACAATGCACTAGTTAATTACAATGCAATTAATACCACCGTACGATAAAAATCGAAAGAACTTGAACGTATACTATTCCATCAATTTCCTTCACTTTTCATTTTCTGGAGTTAATCGATTTGGCAAATGAGCGGCTGGGAATCTGTGTCGGCGAAGCCTGTGTCGGCGATTTCAATGTAACCCATTCTGTTCACGGTTTACGTTGTCGATCGGTGCGTTACGGAGCAGCGTGTATTCGGATAGGATAGCGTTCAGGATCTGGGAATTCGGTACGAGTGGAAAAAGAAGACTGGAGATACGGGTGGTTGTAGGAGAGACTGGTGTGAGAGAGCGAGAGAAAGAGAGAGAGAGAGTAGGCAAGAGAGAGGGGAGGAAAAGGGAGAGAGTGGGAAAACTGGGGGTGGACGAAAGGGATGGTCGAGGAGAGGGGACTCGGTCGGAGGGCAAAAGGGGTGGGAGGATGCAAGGTGCAATCAATAGCGAGATTGCCCTCGCTCGGTAGCTACTCAACGCCAATAGAGGAACGTTATAGAGACGAGCGTGTAGAGCTGTCACGATTGCAGATCCGTCAGTTCGGTCCGGACCGGGCCGGGCCGATTTCTGGCTTTAACATCCCCGACCAACCCCCTTTCAAATCCATATCCACGAGTTGTTACAACCCGCTTTGTAACCGAATCGAACGAAACCTCCATGGCCTGCTTTTCTTTGGTGCTTTTTGTTAGAGTTTGAAATAATCTTTTAGTTGAATTCAATAGTATTTAGGGTCTAAGGAATACGTTGAACAAAGAAAAAAAAATACAAATTCATGTAACCTCTGTTACTCGCAATTGAACACACAAATTTCTCTTATTCATAAAGATGGATTTCTCAAAAAATTATGCTGAATAGTTCGCGTGAATTCGCGTGAATAGCCCGAGCCATTTTGGTAGGTCGGTCTCGCCCCTTAAATTTGACTCCGGCACGATAAAAAAGGATACGTGTTCCTTGTTAGAACGCTTTTGAAAAGAGAGGTCCGGGGCCGAGCTACAATTTGGGAGACGTAGGGTGGGAGGGCAAAGTGTCGTAAGAATGATCGATTCGTTTAACCCGGCCGATCCCGGTGGAAGGAGAGCGTATTGGTCTATATCCGATAAACCGTAATTTCACTTTCGTGCCACGGCCTCTCTCTCTCTCTCTCTCTCTCTTTCTGGCTCGCCTGGCGAAGATGGCTCGATAAAGCCGGAAGCGAGCGGCCGAACACAAGAAAACCCGGTGGAACGCGCCGGGTTCGAAACGCGGATTACGACTGGCGAGTACGTGGAGACGGTCGCGCGTGAAATATGCGCGAAGAACTGACCGGGTAATCGAGTGCCAGATATTCTACCGAGATAGAGAAATGCTCAGGACAGCGTTATGGCTTCTGAGGGAGCCTGGCGCTTTCCTATTCGACGCACAAACTTTACAATGCCCTTCCTCCCTGTGCATTTTCGAATTCTGTTTGCTGGCTTTTTGGGTCGCGACGAGTCTCACTCGAAGTTAGTCGTGCTGCAAAGAGAATAGAAATTGAAATGGTTTCAAGTTTTAGACGCTGGAAGATGTTTACGATTTTTCGGCTGTGGTTTACAGGCCACTAAACATGACTATTTTACATTGCCTCATGGAACTAACAAGAACGTATCTATGCAAATTTTTAGCCGCTTCTTTTACAATATACACCCAAAAAAATTTTGTTGGGCCACTATTAACCTACAGTGGGTGTACAAAGTATTCGTACACTTTTTAAAAACTAATAACTTTTTTATAATTGTACCAAACGACCTGACTTTTTATAATCAATTAGAAGCATTGTTATACGAAATGATATGCAGAACAGATTTTCCAAAAATTATTATTTACAAAGTTACATGCAAAATTAAAAAAGGAATTTTTTGAAACTTTTTTATTTGGGCCCTTAATGAAAAGTTAGAATATATGTTTTGTAGGTCTATGTTAGTTATACACATACTGAAAATTTCATCGAAATCGTTTGACGCAGGAAAAAACGACACGAATCGAAAAATGTACGATTCTGTGGATTTAAAGCAGAAACTGATCAAAAGTCGTGTAAAACTACGATTTTCACAATTTTTAATCGCTTGTAGCTCGTGTATATGTTAATCGATTTCAATTAAATTTTCAGCATGTGTATAACTAACATCGATCGACTAAACACATATTTTAAATTTTCATTAAGGACCCAAATAAAAAAGTTTCAAAAAATTCCTTCTTTATTTTTGCATGTAACCCTGTAAATTATAATTTTTGGAAAGTCTTTCTTGCATATAATTTCGTAAACCATTACTTCTAATTGATTATAAAAAAATCAGGTCGTTTGGTACAATTATAAAAAAGTTATTAGTTTTTAAAAAGTGTACGAACACTTTGTACACTCACTGTATTTGCATTATTAGCGTATACTCGCTCTAATTCCTTGTTCAAAACAGTTTGATGTTGTGACTGTCAATAAGCGAATACACGTGGCAACATGTACAAATTACTGAAACTCAAACTGGTTGATTGTTTCGTAAAATTATTCCTTGTAATGTGAATTGGCATAATGTAACTATTTTCGAGTAACATACAAAGGAAGACAAAACGAGTGCATCAAGATTCTCATTTGCTAAATCGAAAGGGATGAACAATAAATTAAGCGAGCACTTTGAAAATCCTCAGAAGGATTAAATAATCATGATACAGAGGAAGGAAGAGATTACCAGGGGACACAGTGTTCAATTTCGTAATTTCTGGTTCGCCATACGTGCTACTGTATTTGAGGAGCGTCCGAGGGTCAACAAGACAAGGGCATCAGGTGTACGAAGCACGCCATCGATGACCGTGAACGTGCCTCGTGTGTTCTTGTAGCATCATCGTAGGGGGTTGCAGCGATTCAGAATTTCGATCGAGGAGCTAATTCGAGGGTGTGCAGGTGACAGGGGTAAAAATTCAGCGTGTCGCACGAGGGAAGCGAGGGCTGGCTCTCTCGAGGAGGGTTGTGAAAGAGAATCGAACGGTAACGGGGAACTAAAATCGTCTCCTCGGACTGGAAGAGAGAGTATCCAGGCTTAATCGGATTAGACGGTGCCGCCGGGAGAGAAGGAGGGTATTTCTGGCGTGTAGCCCGAAGTGGCCGGAGCCTGCGACGCGGAAAATCTCCGGTATAAAGTAGAATGTTAAAAATAAAGGCGATCGCGTCGAATAGGCGAGAAAGTAGACGTCGCAGTAGCCGAAGAGGAAGGAACCGGGAGAGAGAGAGAGGAGAGGAGAGTGACTCCTCTCCGGGGGTGTGGGGTTTTCGATCCCCGGACCTGGATATAGGTCAGGACGGTTGTTTTCTTCAGAATTTCGCCGTGCCACCCCCTCCCCTCCGACTCCACCCCCGTTCCCGTTTCTGTTGCAATCCAGTCGAATTATAAGAAGCCAACCTGAAACGTTCGACGTCTGTCTATTTTAGCCGCGAATGGCAGCTGCACCCCCAAGCTCCTGGGAGCTAACCCGCTCCTGTGAGGTACGTCCCTGCCCTCAGGACCCGGCTAATCAATTTATGTTTCTCTTGCCCCGCGGCCTCTATCTTTGGACCCGCTATCTCGTATTTTTACTTCGGTGGCCCACGAAATCTTTCGCCTCTCCTTTGTCTGAGACGTTGCTGGAGGCTATTGACCGTATCACTGTTGCTATTGTTCTCTAAATGGAATGTTAGGAGAAATCTGGTGAATTTATGAAAAATGCGTTTTAATTGATCTCTCTTAATGCTCTAACGCGTCAACGAAATCGATATGGATTGGTCGAAGCTCGCGAGTCTCCGACGAATCTCTTTCCCGGGGCATTTAGTTGACATGGGCGGGATAGCCGAGACGAATCACGACAAAAGGCGAACTGCTCGGCGATTCTAGAGGGGGGGTTGGTTAGAGGTTGCCAGGAGGGGAGGTGAACGTCGAGAGAACGTAATGAGAGAAAGGTGGAAAAGAGGGCTGAGTCATGGGAACGGGTGAAAATTCTGGTGGACTAGGCCTGTGTTTCGCTTAAGTTCCACAAAATCTTGACACGGAAAGGAGCTGTGCAGCACGATTCTCGAGCACTCGTAACGCTCAAGTGGAGGGTAGAATAATAGGTACTCGGGGGCCGACCACCAAGTGGCAGCTAAGCCTGATTTTACACGCGAACTCGACCGACGGTTTTTCGATGCGACGAGCCAACCTAACACGGTAAAAAGTTGCAAACACACACCGTCGTGCGCCCTGCCCCGTTTTAAGACTAACCAGTCCTAAAGAGAATCGTCTTTCTCAAGCACCGAACAGCTAAACCGCGAAGAAAATGAGCGAAAATCAACGAATCAGCTAGGATTTGTGGACCTAATATCTTTGCTAATCGCGAAAATGGATGATAAGAACATTGCAGATAGAACAAATTGGGAAATGGACCAGATCAGGAGTGGCTTATTGGGATCGCGGGCTCCCAGCTGTCGAATCGGATAGGATCGCCGATAATCTCGACCCGATACACACGCGAAAGTCGGATTCCGTGACGGAACGCGTGATATATGGAGTTCGCGAGTCGGCGCGAATGAATTCCTCGGCGCATTACAATTTCAAATGAACGGGAGCCGCGGTTAAACGCGAGCACGCCGAGCGAGAACGCCTCGGTGACGAATATCCGCGGCTCTTGCGAAAAAACCGGCCTCGACGGGAACGGAACGGTTCGCATTATCTCGGAGGGAAGCTTAAGCGGCCTGATAAACGACTGGAATCAGGGGAATTTAATCGTCGCCGGATCGGGTCGACGGCGAACCTCTTTCGTCCAATTTCCGTGAGTGACAATGTTGATTTTTCACGTATCGCGCATTTACGTCCAAACTGATTCTACTTGAAAAGCGCCATCTTTAAAGTATGAGAATATTGTGAAAACACTTCTTCACCGATCATGAACATCTTATTCATTTCTTTCTCTACTTCTGTTTTATATTAGGTTGTAAAGAAAGAAATACAGCATTTTTGTTCCTTTGTTTTAATTGAAATTTTATACCAATAAATATTTACCTTAATTTAATGAGTTATATGTCATTTTAAAGCTTGTTTTACGCTCTATTTAATTATGCTTTTGATATTCAATTTCATTCAAATTTTTATTAAATTATTTGGTTTTTATTTCAGGATGTCAAAACGCGATTTTCGCATTATTTTTGTCTATGAGTTCAAACTATTATCTCAGCCCCATACTTCGTTGAAATTCCGAGCCGCTCGAGGGGTAAGTCGGTCTTGTTTGAACTCATAGAAAAAAATAATGCAAAAATCGCGTTTTGACATCCTGAAATAAAAGCCAAATAATTTAATAAAAATTTGAATAAAATGAAATACCAAAAGCATAATTAAACAGAGCGTAAAACAAGCTTTAAAATGGCATACAACTCATTAAATTAAGGAAAATATTTATTGGTATGAAATTGCAATCAAAACGAAGGAACAAAAATCCTGCATTTCTTTCTTTACAACTTAATATATTTTTGAAATGAAAACTTCTTTAGGCGCTCCGCGTAAACAACTGAGATGAAATAGACAGGTGTGCAATCGCTATAGAATTTTCAGCTAGATTGTGCGGTCTTATGCGCACAGTATTGCTGTATTTCTTTTATCGAGAAAAGATCGAATTTTAATTCCATTACAATCTATGTATAACACACTTTACGCATTTATGGCGGAACTGAGTTGTTGAAACGCAAAATAGAAAAAAGAAATTGAATTGGAGACAGGTTGAAGCCGTAATTGAAGCAAACGACGTTGACGCGCAAGTTTCTGGGACAGTTTGCGGGGCGCAAAGGGTCGAGTAACAAAATACTTAATTAGCTTGATAGCGGCGCGTGGCGTTTACGCGTGCGCTCGGTTTCGAAAGGGAAACGACGAGAGGCGGTAGAGCGCGTTAAAGCTCATCTCTCTCTCTCTCTCTCTCGCTCTCTGTTGCTCTCTCGTCAGCATCCAACCCTCGAGAAGAAAAGAGTGTCTGTTCGCACGGGGTAAGGTCGTCGGTTTCCGTGTCGATCGATCGAGACATCGTTAACGAAACGATCGCGGACGGAAACGCGCCTTCCCGTGAAAAGAATTCCCCGCGTTTCCATAGAAACGCTTTCGAACGGGCACCGGCTGCGAACTTTACACCGACATGGGGACGAGCCTTTTCTTCGGGTCCTCGCGTCGTTAAGCACCTGCGTTGTGTCGCGGAACCGTCGTTGAATCTCGTTCCTCTTTCGTCTGGCATCGTCTCTCTCTTTTCTCCGGTCACGGTTCTCTTCCGTCTCGTTCCCGTTTCGTCCCGTTGCGTCTCGTCGCGTCGTTAGAAACGTCTATCCCCAAAGGCAGAGGAGATAGTTCCCGTGGAATCGTGCCAATCGCGAATCAAGGCTCCGGAAACGGAGGAAAAAAAGGATTGCTTTCCATCTCTCTATGTGTGCACCTCTATCTCTGTGTCGACGTCTTCCCCCCTCTCTCTCGCTCTCGCTTTATATCGTCCTGCTCCTTTATCTCTCCACGCATTCGAGTTCGATAGCACCGCTACTGAAACGATTCGTGCACCGTTGTGAACGCACCCGTCTCCTTCGATCCCGAAGAAAAGTGTCGTGTTCATGATAAGCAGACTGTGTGGATCTTCATGCATTCATGGTATCTGCAAATAAAATACTAGGAAACATCGACAGGAACCATTTTTCATTGTATATTTACAACGAGGACTCTTTTGGATGACGAGGACGATTTAATTAATCCGCATAAATAATCCAAATAAATGCATCAAATCCGCAGTCTGGTAATGATTGATGATTCACTTAGATTAGAAGGCAAGCTTGTTGTCTCGTACTTTTTTTTTTATTGAAAGCTTAATTGAAACTCCCCATAGGGGGTTATAAAGCTATACATTAGTAATATACATCTTACATTTAAACATTAGTAATGTAGGTACAGTAGAACACATTAAGTACATAACTTTAAATCTTTAAATTACATTGCTTGAAAAAATTGAAAAGAAAATAACATGCCTGAATATTCGGTTCATAAAGTAACGATCTGATATTTAAAGGTGGAAACAAATTAAGCTTCCTTAATTTTTTCATGAGATCAACTCTTTGTGACTCCAACAAGGTACATTGCCAAATGATATGGTTAAGATCTTGAACCTCATTGCCGCAGTTACATTTGGAATCATCTATTATATGTAGTCGTGAAAGAGATGCTGCAAGATGATAATGATCTGCTCTACAACGATTGAATGTTACAATAAATTCTCGTGATAAACCTTTGTCTTGTACTTGACCGGCCTCTTTCCCGAATTGCTCGTACGGTTTCCAATTGTTTTAGCTGATGTAATTCCATTAGGACTCTCGATGAATGATTAGCGAGGGAGCCTCTGAGTCACTGACCAGATTGCTCTCAGAAATAAAAAAAATTACTAAACGGTTCCTACGAGAAAAACGGCTGACACCCACGTATCTCACAGCCACAAACACGTTCTCCTAAATAGTTTGATGAATTCAGGTCAGAACGATTCCGCAACCTTACTACTTTTTCTAACTTTCATACCAATCAGTAGACATATGCCTAATAAAAATTTTCTACCCGAATTCCGACGAACGAAAATGAATTTGACCGGGCTGTTGACGTCACTTGTCTGTGACACTGTTACCGTGTTAAGGATGTACTGGAGGTACAATGGGTGACAAAAATACAAGAAATTCGAAATCCATCAATACATGGCAATGAAAGCCATTCATGAGTATATTTTGCATTAAACTTTTGCGAATACTGTACCCTCTGTAGCTATATTCAGTGGTCTACACTTGTCGCGTATCCATGCTACTGAGAGACAACACGATAAATTTAACGTTTTGTAACAGTTTATAATTTTTTTGCTCTGTAACTCTTTAGTGAATCCTAATAAATTTTGAACATAATTAATTACATCATTTTTACTACATATAAAAAAACTGGAGTTTCTAGTTGCGTTTTTTCAAGGTATAAATAGGGTTTGAAGTGGAATTTTATGAATTCTCCATAAGAAGACGTGTTAAAATGTGCAAACTTTAAGTTGCTATAATTCTTAAACGGTGCAGTGAATCGAACCCAAACTTTGGTAATTGCATCAATTTAGTAAGAATTATATCTTGTCAAATTTTCAAAAATTTTGTTGCGTTTTTATATACCTCCAGAACATCCTTAAATTGCACCTGATCATTTTTGTCATAGATGCATAAAATCGGCTGTGCGCTAATAGGACATTTGCAAAATTGTCTCGCACCGAAAATGTACAGCAACCAGAATTGCGATCAGCATATTGTTAATCACAGGATGAACAGGCAGCAGTAATAAATCACAATCTCGCGGATGCTAGACTAGATACCAGCGTAGCCAGACCTCGAATCTGTTCTTTCGTGTCGAATCGAAGGAGCCTAACCGTAGGATGCTTGAACGTCTACGATATTGATCCGTATTCCATCCCCATGGAACGGGTCCTCCTCCGCCGTTCCTCTTCGATCCCCTTCTGTCTCTTTTCCACCAGGTTCCCTGGTGTTTCGTGTCCGTTTTCGGCCCCCAGATTTCGCGTCTCTCTCTCTCTCTTTCCCACTCTCTTTTTCTCTTTCTATCATCTGTGTCAGTTCGTACACAGCTTTGAAGAGTCTCCTCGAAACGAACGAGAAGTCATCGTCCCGCGAATTCTTCTCTGTTCTCGGAGCAGAGGACCCCTTGTCCAAAGAAACGATTCTTCCGTCAGAGGATAGATTGGGAAGGGAGAGAGAGGATCGAACGGGATCGATCGTCGCGAATTGAAATCGGAACGCCATTCTCCGCGAACGAGGCGTTAGGATACTCTTCGGACACCGAGGAATTGTGCTCTGTGGGCCATTCGAGTCCTAAAAACGCTGGATATTCCAATAATCGAGCTTTTTACGGGAAGTTAACGGAACATTTAGCGGAGAATTCAGTATCAGGTTTTAAAAATATTGGTTACATCTTTACAAAAACGCTGGAAACTCGTGTCAAAATTGTTCCACAATTACTGTTGGGTGGTTCTTATAAAGTTTTTTGCACTGATTCCGAATCTGTCCTTAATTTTTCTCCTAGACGCACAGTTTTTGAGAAACATGACTTTGAAAGCAAACATATTTTTCAACTTTGAACAAATATTATGATATTATTATCAAAGATATTGAATTGTTCTTTACAGCAAAAGATTCTGTAGACTTTCCCGAATACAGTGATATCCAGTATTAATATATTATGATTGCTTAAAGATGTTTAAACGGATACGACGCGGCGAACGCCCATTCTAGTGGTGAGCGCCACTGGCGGCAACTCATGTCGGGCGAAGATATTTTGCTTTCCGGTTCGAAAAAAGCGTCGACCATGCAAACTTGGAATGGTGGTTTGTCAAGATGAAAGTCTGCTCTATCGTGTGGTATAGTTCGATTTTCCGCTGGACCCTTATTTTTTGAGATAAATTGAAAAATGTCGCCAAAAATTGGTGCAGAAGTGGTGTCTCTCCGTCTTTAATGATTGTTTAAACATGTTTCATAATGTATTAATATTGGATATCACTGTATTCGGAAAGTCTACAGAATCTTTTGCTGTAAAGAACAATTCAATATATTTTATAATAACGTCATAATATTTGTTTAAAGTTGAAAAATATGTTTTTTTTCAAAGTCATGTTTCTCAAAAATTGTGCGTCTAGGAGAAAAATGAAGGACATACTCCTTCTATCTATAAGATCTACTCAACAGTAATTACGAAACATAAAAAAAGTTGAAATTTGTTGGATAGTGTAATGGGACAACTTTTTACTGGGAGTTATCTGAACAATATTGTATAATTTTGAAGAATATTGGTTCGTTTTTAACTTAGGTGCATCGGGAAATTGCCCACCGTGGGCCATTGTGAAAACGTTGGAAACTCGTGTCAAAATATTCCGATAATGGAACAACTTTTTACTGGGTGTTATCTGAACGTTTATACTGTATAATATAGTATGATATTTAAAAATATTGGTTCATTAAAAATGCGGAAAAACTCCTGTCGAAAATTTCCAATAACTATCCGACTTCCGGCCGAAAGTTATCAACGTTTACTGTATAATATAGTACGGTTTTTCCGCATTCGTTCATCTCCAACGTATAGCCACACACTTCTGGAATAACCCACCCCGAAATTCCGGAACCCGGAGATTGTTATTTACGATTTGGTTGTTTGCTTAATTCATTTAATTTGTGACGGGATTAAGTATACCAGCCACGCATTTAAATTCTAATAAATTTCATTCTGCGGAGTCTGACATTTTTGGAATTACACCCTAATGAATGTATTACAGTTGCGAACTGTATTTCCAACAATTGTACGTATACGCTGTGTTGTTTTTTTTTCGTTTGAAGTTTACCGCAAACAGGGAACATTGCGGTTTGATGATTGTTGCTCGACGTAGATTGAAAAAACGCGCCAGGATGATGATTAAAATGCGCGTTTCATCCCCTAAAAGGCTCTCCATGTTTCACTGTACAATTAACGCATTTCCAGCGTGATACGGTGCTCGTAAAAAATTGTACCCGCGCCGCTTTTTGTGTTTGCTATCGCTAGTTGGGAATGCTGGAGGTGGCCACTGGAGTTGCGGTTCAAATGTTTAATTGGAATATGTACTATTCAATTACAATATTCAAAATTCCGGTCCTGTTGAGGTTTTCGATCGAGATGTATAATAAAGACAACTTTTTTCGATTTTCTAAGTTGTGTGACAATCTATAACAAACTGGAAACTTTAATAAAACCATGAATATATCGCTGCTCCGGAAGTATAATGACACAACTGCAAAAATTGAAGATTCGGTTTAATTCTTCTATGAGAGTAGTTTATAGACATTGTGGGTTATTATAAGTTATTTCAATTTATAAAATAATAAATACCAGTCTCGATTTACATTATGTCAATTTACAAACATCTAGTAAATGCATTTTTGAGCTCGCCAACACAATAAAGCCAATTTCACAAAATTTTACAGTTGCGTCATTATACTTCCGCAGCAGCGATATATCGAATTAAATATCGCGTAATTAAGTATCTAGAAAACCAATCGATCACTTTCCATCCCCCAACAGCAATATATCCACTTCCACCCCTCCGAAACAGATGATTCCAATAAAACTATGATCTCGATGATCTCCAAGAACGTTACGGAATCCAATTGTTGGGCTCGCATGCTAGCCTAGTCTCCCTTTTGATTAATAAACAGTGAAGGGAACAGATTCCGCTAGTTTTAATGAATAAGGGAGACGGATAGAGAGCTTTTCGTTTAGGCTAATGCCAGTAGATACTACCTAATGGCGCTACGAATCCGTTTCTAATAAGCAGATCCCAGTTATAACGATGGCCGTCGTGTTTGTTTCGCATGGCGGCTTTATCGAACAATCCGGAGAACTCTTATCCGATGATTTGTCTTGTGCCAGGATCGCGACTGTTTCCTACGAGTCGTCGATAAAAATCGTACGAGCGTAAGGGGGCTGCAATTTCGACGGGGGAAGATAAACGGGCCAGATAATATGGCCGGGTATGCGGAAACGAGGGTGGATATCGAAATAAGGATGAACCGTCCACGGTATCTCGACACCTACTGCTCAACCCGCACGCTCGTCCAGGTGGCAATCACGTTTAACAAACGAATTTGTCCGTCTTCTCTTCTTCTTTATGTACCCGAGTACTTTTCAAGGAAGTATGTAGGGGAAACTGTACAATGATCGGCACCCTAAGCCAAAATCGTTTTATCTTTTTCTGAAATGTTTAAGCGAGCTTAACTTGCTATTATTATAAGATAATACAGATTTTTCAGCAAAATCAAACAGTTTTACGAGCCATAAATCTTTTATTATACAATTTATTCAGTGAATAACAATCGTAAGACAAATAGTACAGTCATTGGCACAGTGAGAAGTAAACGTTAAATAGGCTATTTGTTTTATAATTAAACATATACGCAATTATTACATCTGTAGCACAGTCCAAAATTAAGTTACAAAGCGATAAAGTACACATACTCGTAAAGAAAATTTTAATGAAACACTATTTACACTGCACAGCGTTGCTAACAGTCATATGCAGAACTCTGTTATGAAAACTTACAACGTTGCTTTGAAATATAAATAAAAAGCAATATAAAATGGTTTTCTATACCAGGTAATTCTTAATATTTTCCGTTTAAATCAAAAGGACAGTTTACCCTACAACTATTTTAGGACAACGTGTATAATTGTACGATTTGCAGAATCATGAAGTGTCTCTGAAATGGTTAACCCAGATCCCCGAAAAATGTATTTTCGGCAAACTCCGACAATAAGAAAAATAGAGCGCCGTTTATCCACGAGTTGGGTGGTCTAAATGGAACGTATTAATTAAATTTTTGTGCGACCACTGGCGTTAATGTAACCCGTGGAATGCGGCGAGAGAGAGGAAGAGAAAAAAAGAAACCGTTCGTTGCCGAGTTTCTCGTCGGTGGTGAGAGATTCGCGAGATTCGCGAGTAAACAATATCGCGGCGTCCCATGCGACATGCCGCGGAATACTGCGTCGCGATCGATACAGCGAAATAAAGTAGAAAGAGGAAAAACTTTTAATACGATATACGAGCCGCGTTCTCTTTCGCCCCTTGCCTCCTTGCTGCTGTGTCCTCCTCCTCCTCCTCCTCTCGTTCGGTGTCGTCTGCGGATTCCTATCTTCGACGTCGCTCGTCTATCGTTGTCTCTCCTGTCCTTCGATAAAATCGTTCTCGGGATGAGAAACCCTGCCGTTCCGGACGAATTACGAATTTTGCGAGTCGTACACTCGAGGAACGTTTGTAAATAGCAAAATTAACTGTTTTGCTAGTTTATTTGAACATCGTTGAAACTTCTGCTTCCGTTTTATATGTTATTCGAGATCTTAGTCATTTGTAAATCATTTTTAAGAACTTCAATCATTTTTTTAATATCTTTAGATTTTAACAATTTCTGTACAAGTTCGAACATTTTATCCGTGTCTTTTTTTCTATATTTTGTTTACAAATTGTGCTGATCCTTCTGTTCGCTCATTTTTTCGTTGGTCCTACGTTTTGTTTCCGCTTGTACTGGTTCCTTGGCAATCTTTTAACCCTCGGGTCCGTGCTGTTTCTTAGATCGTGTAGTTCTACTGTCTTTTTACAATCAATGCAGACATTTTTCATCGTGCACGAAACTCCACAATTTAACACTCAAACAAACCCTCAAATTGATCAATCAACCACATCTCAACCGGTTAAGATTATTAAAAATATAGTTGAACATGATGTGGCCCAATAATCAACGCGGCCAGTATTCATTTTGAACAAAAATCCGCAATCCAACAGTGAAAGACCTATATTCTCCAAATAAAACCTCAAACTAAAACACTGGGGACAAAATAAAAATCACGAAACAGTTTAATTAGCAGTTTCGAAACTCCTCGATCCGGTACAGAAATGATGAAATATTTCCAGGGGAAGCTCGTTGTCCCCGAGATGGTGGAAAGAGGAGCCAGACGCTGGGAACGAGAAGTAGTGAAGGGTAGCGACACGATTTTCCCGGGACGCGTCCAAGGCAAGGGCGAGAGAAGAGGGTTGGGGGTGGTTTGAGGAGGGGTTGAAGACGGTCATAGCGGGTCGGAAGGATCGACGATACAAGAGGTGCCTGGGGAGTGCTGGACCATACGGCCTAGGCCGCGTTTTCCCTCTTGTCCTCCTAAAAATTAGAAACTTCTCCCCCTGGCCGTCTGAGCAGAGATCCACCCCCGCAACCCTAGTCGAGGCGGGGGTGAAATCTGCCGCGACAGTTGCTCCGATTTTGCTTGGCTAGAGAACGACGACGGAATCCGAACCCCTCATTTATTCCGTCTAATCCGCACCAACTTTTCTTATCACTCTTCTGACTCTGCGCCTCCCTCTGCTTCCTTTCTCTATTTTCCAACCCCTGTTCCACGCGCATCTGAATTTCAAGTATTCTCTTCTCGAAGACTCTTCGAACCGTGCGCCCCTGCTGGACACGACCCAATATTAACGTCAGAACTACCGGACGTTAAATCTACATTGTTTTATAATAATTAGACCGCGGATCGTTATGCAAAATAAAAACGGTGTACAAAGTTGTGTCTTTCATCACTTGTCTCGAAATTCGTTGTATGTACTACTTTAAATTGGATAAATTCATAAAACCCGCAATCTAATAATAACGTCGAGATTCAATTTATTCAGATTTTGTACGATTTTCATTGTTAATATAAGCATCAAACGTATCAAAAGGATAAATTCAAATAAAAATCGAGAGCATATTTTCGTGGAGCCAGCTCATTTATTGAAGTACTAAGCCACAGTTCCTTTTCTTCGGCTCTAGAATATGCTCCTCCGAACCGACCCAGCGGATTATTTGCTGGCCACGGTAAACTTTTATTTACGCCGCCGTCCTTTGGCCCACCGTTTTCGGCGTGTGTGTGTATGGTTTTATTGCGGCGGTAAACGCGGAGAACGCAAAAGGAGCACGAGGAGGCGAATGTAAATACGAAGGCGATGCGTGAAACCGCGGTTCTTTTTATGCGTTTACGGCGTTCGCGAATTTGTGGGACACGCGGACACGGCTGCTTTAACAAATATTAACGAGGTTGCCGCGCGTTATCCTCGCCGTAAGGAAGCTTTTAATTTACTGGGAGTTTTTCCGCGAAATTTTTCCTCGTTCCAGGATCCCTTATTTTCGAGAATAATCCTCGACAGTTTACATGAAGAAAGATCCACTGTCTCGTGTTAGACTGTATCGTGTGTACATTTTTTCTAAAGAATTTTTAACTTGGCAGCAAAAGAAATTAATTCTATGTCGCCCCTTGAATTTTTCAGTTTATAAAATAATCTCCGAAAAATTTTGTAAAGATTTCCACTCTTTAATTAATTCATGGAAATTCTAAATTTCTTATCATATAATCACGTACAAATTAACTTTTGCTATATGCTTCGGAACTGATGGAAATTATTTTAGAGAGGAGAACATAATTGAATTGTTTGCAAATCGTCTACGTATTCGCGTAGAACGGTCTACAAATTAAACGTGCATCCAACACTTTTATTACTGCTTTATTTTTATTTCACGGCGCCGTTCGTGAAACATGCAAAACGGTGTTACATGCAAGATGATATTGCAAAAAGCAAGTGGAGAATGTGGGAAATAAAATCTTCCTGAACAATGCGCCGGTTCAGAATTTATCGGATGGCGCCGTGGAAATTTTCGAACGAGACTATCCCAGGAACGAAGCATCGTATGAACGAAATTTATTCCACGTTTTCGACTTGTGTTTGCACAGAGAATAATCTCTGCCCTGTTCTACCGGCGCGGCGTGTACACCGACGCAACGGGAAATATTTGATCATTTGTTTGGTGAAATACGATCTTTGTTTCCCCACAGAAAAAGATACGTACGCCTCGGTTTTGATAGAGTTTCGGTTACCGGACATTACCGGGCACGAAAGGCAAACCAGAAATTATGAAACAAATAATACTGTGTTTGGAATCGTCTTGTTTCCTCTAATTAATTCTCTTAATTCGTTTCACATTGATTCCGATTAAATTGAAAATCAATTTAATTCAGCAAGATTACGAACGTGTTGTTAAACCAACGTTGACGCGAACAATAGAATTAATCTAATATATGATACATAAAATTAACAATTTTCTGGTTTTCACCCATTGGTAATTTTATTCTATGTTACATTTTAATCCAGCCAAGTGTGTTTTATTCGCAATGTTTTGGTGTAAACAAATACAGTGGGTGTACAAAGTATTCGTACACTTTTTAAAAACTAATAACATTTTTATAATTGTAGCAAACAAGCTAATTTTTTATAATCAATTAGAAGCTTTGGTTTACGAAATGATATACAAAAAAGATTTTCCAAAAATTATAATTTACAAGGTTAAATGCAAAAATAAAAAAGGCATTTTTTAAAACTTTTTTATTTGGGTCTTTAATGAAAATTTAAAACGTATGTTTTGTAGATCTATGTTAGTCACGCACATGCTGAAAATTTCATTGAAATCGATTAACATATACACGAGCTACAAGCGGTTAAAAATGGTGAAAATCGTAGTTTTCCACGACTTTTGATCCGTTTCTGCTTAACCCTCATCCGTCCCTCGTGTCTATTTGACACAGTTTTCGCGAATTAAGGGGTACTGTTCTGTTATTTGTCGGTAAATTTGCCCGAAAGTTTGTGACTTTTATTTTTTTAATGCGAAACACATATACCTAGCATTATTCATGGAAAATAATAATGTCAAAACTGCAAGTCGAATTTGTTACGAAAGAGTCCCTGTGTGTCAATATGACACATGTACTCTTACGTACTGTCGCGGAGTTTTTCAATCACCATTATTTCAATGAGAAATTTATACGGCATTCGGAAATTGAAGGAAAATTGATTTTTTCTAAATTAGAAGAAAACGTATTACTCATATAGTATGGAAATTTACACGGGACGCGATCGAAACTGCCACACAGAAGTAAAGCAGGGTCGTCAACGCGTAGTGCTACAATTAGTTGAAGGTTTGGGTGGACGCAATGTTATGTGTGACAATTTTTTTACTTCACACGAATTAGTAATTATATTACATAAACAAAAAATGACGCTTGTAGGGACCATACGAAAAAATAGAAAAGAAATTCCACAAATTTTACTCGATACGAAGAAGAAGCCACTTCATCATTCGGAGTTTGTTTTTGAACACATACTAAAAGGTACAATGGTGTCTTATGTGACAAAAAGAAGACGATTTGTTATTCTACTTAGTACATACCATACGTCAAAGCAAATGAGTAGTGAAGTAGATAAAAAATCCTGAAATAATAAAGTATTATAACGCTACGAAAGGAGGCGTCGCGTCGATGTCCTCGATGATATGGAGATGGTGGGCACATACAGATGTAAGCGCGAAACAAATAGATGACCAATGGCAATTGTTGCTAATATGTTAGATATATCAGCATGCAATGCTTTTATAATATTTCCTTCACTCAATGCAACGTGGAATAAAAATAAAAAATATCGTCGACGACTTTTTTTTATTGAAATTGGACATTCTTTGGTACATTCGTATATGTATTACGTTTCGCACACATCTACCGCGAGGATCTAATGCGACTGCACTTGTTGTACAAATAAAGGGTATACCAACAGTGATTGTACCGTCTTGTAGTAATCGTATAATGCATACTCCACCAACAAAAAAACGAGCCCGGTGTCACATATGTGAGAAATGACCGAATGCTAATATACATAGTGCCCGATGTGATTTGTCCAAACAAGCAATATGTCCCACACATCGCTTTATTTTATGCGAAAATTGTGCAAAAACTAAGATGCACATGTTAACGCATCCATTTGAATACAAAAATATCGAAAAATAACTTTCTATCTTGTTATTTCGTCGATATTTTACCACTGTGTCAATTTGACACCGAGGGACAGATTCAGTTCGCGAAATGAGGGACGGATGAGGGTTAAAATCCACAGAATCGTACATCTTTCGACGCCTGTTGTTTTATCCTGCGTCAATCGATTTCGATGAAATTTCCAACATGTGTATAAAGAACATGCATCTAGAAAACATATGTTTTAAATTTTCATTAAGGGCCCAAATAAAAAAGTTTAAAAAAATGCCTTTTTTATTTTTGCCTGCAACCTTGTAAATTGTAATTTTTGGAAAATCTTTTTTGCATATCAGTTTGTAAACTAATGCTTCTAATTGATTATAAAAAATCAGGTCGTTTGGTACAATTATAAAAAAGTTATTAGTTTTTAAAAGGTGTACGAATACTTTGTACACCCACTGTATATTAAATTGAAACCACAATGATACAGAAATTTTTCTAATGTCCACGACGAGAAACTTCGACGGATTTCAATAAACAGTCGACTTCATCAGAAGTCGAACAGAATTTCCAGAACGCAATAAAAATGTTCCCGGGATCAATACGCGAGGCGATTGTAATTTTTAACGTCCCAGATTATGAAGTCCTTCATAAGCCATAACTGTGCGAAGAGTAGTGATAAATAAAGTGATCGCGAATGAACGAATTGAACGCGTAGAGACGCGACATCTTGTCTGTCGCGCGGAATCTATAGCGTTGCCTGCGTTGCTGGACGAACGAGAAACGAGGGTCTGTGGAATGAAAAAGTTCGTTGTTCTTCCCGTGGTTACTATCGCGGTGGACCTGATCGATGGCAGCTTACGCTTCAACCGAGGGTGTTATTTTCCTCGGGTTAACATCGACGCCGCACCATAGATCTTCCCCGGATTGTCCACTTTTTCCGCGTCCTCTTCTTTTTCTCCTCTGCCTTCCTTCCAATATCCCCCCACCAGACTATATCATCGCGCAAATGAATTTCCCACCGTGATCCATACGATCCTCGACGAACCACTCTTCGATCCACCTCGTACGCGCGACCATCACTTTTTTCATCCGTGAACCCTCGCGACAGAATTGCATTTTCCGGGAAATTCTCTGTTTTCGAGAATTTTTTTTCAAGGGTCATTAACCAGTGGAAAATTCCGGGATTTTACAGTGATATTGACAAATCCCTTAACGTTAATCTCGATTCTTTCCGGATTAAAATATATCAAAATGGTAGAGCTATTCGATTCTTTTGAAATATCGAACTCTTATTAGCGCGTCGATAAATGGCTGATATCGATGTTACATTGAAACTGCTGAAATGAATAATTTTTTTGTCAAACTAGTAGGTATGTACTATCTGATATGTAGCGTGAAATTTTTAAGAAATTGTTGCAAATATTTTTCTTTTTTCGATGAAACAAATTTTGATTTGATACCTCGCAAGTGACGCAGCACATTTTGCATAAAGCTCCTAGTAATATGAGTCTTTGTATTTTTTCAGATATTTTAGAAACTCTAAAAAGTAAGGAACGAGACCAGAGAATGACAGAGTACCTGTAGGAAATTGATCTGCTTATAAATTATTAGATTATGTATTTAAATAAACCGCACTTTGAATAAATTAACTCAACAGAATTTATTCGATAACAAGAGAGAGAGAAAGAGAGGGCAAACCACGATTTGAATGTAACACGTCAAGTGGGGATCATTCGGGCTAGAAAATTGAACGATACTATGCACAAACAACCAACGGTTTTATAAACAAACTGGAATCAACTGAAATTGGATCGATCGTTCCCTGTGTGGAATAATAGATTAATTTTGTTCCTCAAAGTATATTTCAACATGGATAATTAAAAAGCGACTAGCAGGAGGCGAAAAAATGCATTTCGTTTCGAGGGGGAGGCTTTCCTGAAAATCGAATATAAATAGGACTGCGACCCCTTCCGTGGTGTTCCAATTGTATCGTACATTGTTTGCGCAATAAAGACGTATAAGATACGCCCCGTCGGTCGCGTATCGATTTTATTTAGCGACCGGTGGAAAAATGACGCGAGCACCAAGGTATTTTTGCCGGTGACCAGTACTGGAACGGAACGGAACCGAACGGAAATCCGCGAAAGTGCTCGGTTATATTTAGAGCCCGGGACACACGTCCGATTCGGTTTCGTTCCGCAGTGGTTCGTGCCATCCCCGCCTCGTCATTCTTCGTAAATATTCGAATACTTCGCAACGGAAATAACGGGGAGACAATCCAGACTCTCTCGACGTTCTATTTTCTGTGTGAACCTGAATTGTCTCGGTCGTCTTCAGGGAACTATGCTCCACATTTCGGACCTGTGTGTGTGGTACAGGTCCCGCCCAAAATAATAACGTAGTCCGTTACACAGGATTTCCAAGCAGGATTATTTTTTCCTGCCCCCTCTACCGCCAAAATAATCATAACAATGTTCATTACACAGGATAAATCCCTTAACATTTTTCTAACAGGATTATTTCTTCCTACCCCCTCTACCGCCAAAATCATCATAACAATGTTCATTACACGGGATAAATCCCTTGACGTTTTTTTAGTAGGATTATTTTTCCTTGCCCATTCCCCAAAATAATCGGAACAATGTTCATTACACAGGATAAATCCCTTAACGTTTTTTTAGTATTATTATTTTTTTCAACGCCCCCATCCTACCCCCAAATAATTATAAGAATATTCGTTATACAGGATAAATGCCTTGACGTTTTTCTGATAGGGTTAATTATCTATATTTTTATGGTGTTACATAAAGCTTCATTTAATCAAACATTTCAACACTGAAGGATTAGCAACGGAACCAACGCTTGCAACAATGATACCGATAAAACGCCACTGGCCAATGTCTAAAGATTAACATGATTACACGACGATGACGAAGCAACAATTAAATTAATTAGAAAATGGTGTTGAAATTGGCAAAGACGGCTCAGTACAAACAAACCCCAAAAGCTCCATCAGAGATCAAAGATACACGAAGCAATCTTGGAGTCCACAGCGTCGATTACCGAAAAAAGGCAGTACAGCAGTGAACAAGGGGTCGCCTTCTGTCCCGCATTAGACTCAAAAAGAAAGTAACCGCCGAGTTCAGCGATTCCGAGGAGTAGCCACTGGGCACAAAGGAAACAACTCGATTGAAAGTTCCCGGGGCCGGGGTGCAACTGCGAGTACACGTTGCACGGAATCCGAACGTGAAATTCGATCGGAAACTCGGACGGTGTAAGCGGTGTTTAATGGATTGGAAATGGGATATCTTGAACGAGCTGGAAGAGAGAAAGAGAGAGAAAGAGAGACTGTCGCGTAGCGGATCTGCGATCAATGCGCTCGAAGTAGGGGATGAAGAGCGAAAAAAAATGTATGCTTGGTTGTAGTAGTTGCGGTTGAACAAAAAGCCGAAAGTTGCAGTTTAAAAGTAGCAGACTTTTTTCTACCGACACTTTTCATTTAAAATATGCGATCCGAATGCTTCTAACAATTTTCGATCACGTTGAAATGAATTCGGAAAAAATTCATTAGGCTCCATAGAATCGTTAGAATCTTCGAAATGGCGTGAAAAGAGTCGTATATCAATTTCTGAGACGTCATTGTAAAGGGAAAAAAGAAGGGGAATTTTCATTGTAGGGGAAAGAAACTTCACTTTATAAGCTCACATAATTATTTAAGTTCCGCAGAATTTCGTTGGAATTTGCAAAATAGGGGAGGAAGAACGTAATTCGGATAAAATACAATAGCACAGCGCGAGAAAAAATCGTATATCAATTTCTGAGACGTCATTGTAAAGGGGAAACTTCACTTTATAAGCTCACATAATTTTTCAAGTTCCGCAGAATCTCGTTGGAATGTGCAAAATAGGGGATGAAGAATGTCTTTCGGATAAAATACAATAGCACAGCGCGAGAAAAAATCGTAGATCACTTTTTGTGACATCATTGTAAAGGGGACACTTCACTTTATAAGCTGGCCTTGAGACAAATTCGGAAAAAAATTATTTAAGCTCCGCAGAAACGCAGCAAAATAGAGGATGAAGAGCGAGGAGAAGGTAGAAGAAGGAGAGAAAGCAAGATGGAGGAAGGCGGCTTTGAAGACACAACTTTTCCTTTCTCACGAATGTCCTTTTGTTTCGCATTATCCTGAGCCGTTTCTCTGGCGTGCTGCCAGCCTTGGGAACGTTTTCGGCCGATTGCCGGCCATCGGAAACGTCAGATACGAACAGTGGCACACCGGCTGACCCCGTGATCACTATGATCGCCGGACCCGACGTTCCCCAGGGTAGTTTTTACGAGGAACTGCACCGAGAAGCCGAGAGTCCGGCCAGATAAGAGCGGGCCGGTGATCTATTAACCTTTTTACGGCCGATAGAAAATGTAACTACGACTCGTAAGGGCCGGATAAAAACGCCGGAACGACCCGGCCAAAGTCCCATTCCCTTCTATTCTTCGAAACGTCGGAAACTCCGGCCAGTTTGTTGCGCTGGAGAACCGATCTTACTGTCGCTTTTACCGAGAAACCCTGTCCGTGGACTTAGCTCGGTTCTCGGACAATGTTCCGAGTGTTCGGAGTTTTCTGTGATTTTCTGCTGATACGTGACACTGCTATTGCGCACGTGTCACTTTTGTCTGCTTCGTAGTTTCCGGTTGATTCGCTACATTGGGACTTTATTGCCACCGGTTGTTGTTATTTGATCTTTTTTCGGGAGGGGTCGATGCGATGGGATTTTGTGCATTTCGTGATTGATTCTTCGGTACTCGCAAGGGAAGAAACCCGAGTGTTCGACTTCGATGTTGATAATCTTTTGCGTGACGATGGTATATGGATCCCTAATGATTTCTGCAAAATATTAGGTGTAGTTGCTCCATAGTTTTAAAGATATACAGTGAGTCACAAAATTATTCGCTCACTCGCTAATGCGGCAAAGATATACGAAATAATCAGACAACGCAGGGTATTTTTCAATTTTTTATTTGGATATACATAGCTCAAAGTTTAATTCAACAGAATCGTAAAAGAAAATTGCGAAATTTTCATTTATTATTAGAGAAATATGAGTTTTAAGAAATCTTGGCCGTTTTTCACGCCACAAAATTATTCGCTCACGCCACGAAATCCACTGAAACAAATGCAATTTACAAACTCTGAGAGGCATTTGTTTGTGATAGTTGCTAAAGAGAGTCAGTATAACGTAAACATTCGCTCAGTAAGGATCTATTTTCATCTATTTCTTTGATTTTCAAGAATTCGTTACAATGGGTAGAAAAAGTAAAGAAACTAGTCTAGAGATTAGGGAAGTTATAATTTTTCATTGGGAAAGTGGAAAATCCATCAGAGAAATTGGAAATATCGTTTGTAGAAGTTATTCAACAGTACGTTATATTATAAAACGGTACGAAGAAGAAGGACGAATAATAAACAAAGCTGGCCGTGGTAGGAAAAAGATATTGAATACCTTGGAAGAGCGTTTTGTTGTGAGAGAAGTTAAAGGAAATCCGAAAATAAGTGCTCCCAAAATCAATACAAGTTTGAAAAATTTTAGTGAAAAAGAAGTTTCCGATGAAACAGTACGAAGAGTGTTGCGAAAGAACGGGTACAACGGCCGCGTAGCAAGAAGAAAGCCTTACGTAAGCGAAATTAATAGGAAGAAAAGGGTAGAATTCGCAAAAAAATACATCACAAAGCCCCCTGAATTTTGGAACAATTTGATATTTTGCGACGGGAGTAAATTTAATATTTGGGGCTCTGACGGTCATCAAAAAGTTTGGCGAAAATCAAACGCGGAGATGGATCCCAAAAACCTGTGTAGCACAGTCAAGCATGGAGGTGGTCATGTGATGGTTTGGGGTTGCATTAGTTATCACGATGTTGGAAAATTGCAGATGATTGAGGCTACCATGGAATAAAATAATGTACATGGATATCCTAAAAAAAAATGTTAAGCCAAGCGCGGAAGCAATGGGGATTTCAGAAGTGTTTCACTTCTACCAGGACAACGATCCCAAACATAAATCGAGATTGGTACAGGAATGGTTACTGTATAACTGTCCCAAAATAATGCAAACCCCGCCTCAATCTCCCGATTTGAATCCTATCGAGATGGTATGGAACATGCTGGACACAAAAATTCGTAAACATTCAATTACGAATAAAAAAGAGTTACAAAGCAGATTACAGGAGGAATGGCCAAAAATAGACAAAAAATATTTGGAAACATTAATAGAATCAATGCCCAAACGTCTCGCAGAAGTCATAAGACAAAAAGGATATCCCACCAAATATTAATATTGTTATAATAATAGTTAATCTAAAATGAGCGAATAATTTTGTGGCGTGAAAAACCGTCAAGATTTCTTTAAACTCATATTTCTCTAATATTAAATGAAAATTTCGCAATTTTGTTTTACGATTCTGCTGAATTAAATTTTGAACGATGTATATCCAAATAAAAAATTGAAAAATACCCTGCGTTGTCTGATTATTTCGTATATCTTTGCCGCATTATCGAGTGAGCGAATAATTTTGTGACTCACTGTAAATAATTGAACTTTCACCCAATTTGCTTACACGGCTAATAGAACTTCGAAAACTGCAACAAGGTATGAAAGTTTAATTGTTTATATCTTTAAAACTATTGAGTAACTACACCTAATATTTTTTTTTGAAGTTGCTTTATTTAAGGTCGCAACAACATCTCAGGTTATTAGCGACCACATTACAATGCGATATATGTATTACCTTACATTACATTATGTTACATTGTGTTACATTACATTATTTTCTGTTACATACTTTACTTTACATTATATTATGTTACATTATGTTGTTTTACATTGTAGGTACATATGTAGTTAGAGGTAGATTTATATTCTATTCGTTAGGTTTGAGTGGGATAAAAGGCGGATGACGTTATTGATATTATTTTCACTATTTAGTGCTTCGTTAAATTTCCTGGGATTTTAAATCTGTTACGTACTGTTTGTAAGGATGGGCATTCGATCAGGATGTGTTTGATTGAAATTGGGATGTTGCAGTGGGGGCATAGCTCAGGTTGTTCCTTCGTTATTAAGTGTTACACCTAATATTTTGCATGCATAATTATGGATCCATATATACCATCGTCTCACAAAAAATTATCAAAATCAAAGTCGGACACTTGGGGTCCTCCCCTTGTCAGGGTAAGGAGGGGTTTAACAAATTGATTGGTGTGTTCGGATAGTCAGATTAAGTGTCTGAAACTGTGATTTTAAAGAACAGTCGACTCCTATACTTGAAGTTTTCTCTTAGAATCAATGGCTGTCGAGATGAACGACCAAATGGGTTACCATCCCTAAATTCGATGGCGATTTTCACCCCCATGAAGGATGGTTGCAAAAAGAATTCCAGCCACATATTTTTTCGAATTCTATATTAGATGTAGAAAAATGAGGGGGCCATTTGGCGAGCATCCCTTGTCTGCGTCCCCGTGGGGTATTGCTAGGGGAATTGGTACGGTTAGTCGCTGGCTGTGTTCACAGATTTCACTATAGTCGTGTGCACCACTGCAGAAACAATATATAATTGGTTGCGGTACTCGCAGATAGAGAAAAAGTAGGAATTCACATTGACTCGTTCGAATTTGTACAATTACGGGAGAAAAATCTTTTTAAAAAAACGAAGTCCAAGGCCGTGAAAATAGAAACGTCGCTGCCTAAACTGAGGGGAAACTCCCCTTCATAAGCTGATATTGAAACGAATTTGAAAACCAATGTTTTAAGGATGTTTTGGAGGTATATCAAAACGCAACAAAATTTTTGAAAATTTCACAAGATATAATTCTTACTAAATTAATGCAATTACCAAAGTTTGGGTTCGATTCACTGCACCGTTTAAGAATTATAGCAACTTAAAGTTTGCACATTTTAACCCGTCTTCTTATGGAGAATTCATAAAATTCCACTTCAAACCCTATTTAAACCTTGAAAAAACGCAACTAGAAACTCCAGTTTTTTTTATATGTAGTAAAAATGATGTAATTAATTATGTTCAAAATTTATTAGGATTCACTAAAGAGTTACAGAGCAAAAAAATTATAAACTGTTACAAAACGTTAAATTTATCGTGTTGTCTCTCAGTAGCATGGATACGCGACAAGTGTAGACCACTGAATATAGCTACAGAGGGTACAGTATTCGCAGAAGTTTCATGCAAAATATACTCATGAATGGCTTTCATTGCCAATATATTGATGGTTTTCGAATTTCTTATACTTTTGTCTCCCATTGTACCTCCAGAACATCCTTAAGCTTTGCATGATCGTTTGAATCAGCAGAATTGCAAGAGGGGAAGGTGCAACTTCAGTTCTTCAGCGTGTTTTACAACAAAGAGCCTGGAGAAACGAAATTTAAGAGTGCGGAAGTAGAGACTGCACTCTCTTAAATGAAATGAAGTTTCCCTTCATAAGCTCGCATTGCAACGAATTCGAAAAAGAATTGTTGCAGCCCCGTAGGATCGTTCGCCTCTGCAAAATTTCAAGCGGGAAAACTGACTTCTCGTTTGTAACCTGGCAGGCTGTTTGAGGAAGCGTGGTTCAAGGATGCGAAAGTAGTACTTTCGTGCTTTAAAATGAGCCTAGGTAGAGCGTACTGAGATCTTGTAGTAAGAAGTTACGGGAGTTCTACCATTTTCTACAGCTCGAATTGGAGATGCTTTGATTCCACGTCTCGGACACGTGACAAAATACTTTCCATCGGTAATGTATGCGCGCCACGTGTGTCGCAGATGCGTGGCCCCTATTTAATAGGTGACAAGCGTGATCGGGCACGTATCGCCCAAAGGGGGTACCAATATTCTGATTGGTGGGACCCGCATCCCTTCCGGAGGCAGTCTCTCCCCAGAGGAAGAATTTCTTTGCACAGTCACCACCCCTGAATTCACGAGCTTCCGTTACAGTTAATAGTGAACTACTGTATCAGATTTCCACGTTCCCTTGACTTTCGTTCTTCGCGTAGAATGGGGCAGAGATCGTAATACAACGGTGCAGGGGGTGATCCTGCATAAAAAATGAGAGAACAATTTGGTATTGTATTTTTACGTTCGAAGCTTCTTTCTCGACCAAGCAATTCTACTTTCTGCGCTTAGGGTGTCCCAAAAATTTGAATTTCGAGCAACTTTTTCCTTTGCGAAAATGTCCTCGGCGGCTTTGTTAACGAGTTATTCACGAAAGACGCGGACCAATTAGGCCGCGATTACTGTGGACGGATTCCGGCTCGGCAAATGGCAAACGCCACGCTTAGCTGTAACCGCGTTCTGATTGGTTCATGTTTTTCGTGAATAACCCCTTAACGACGCTGCGGCCAAGGTTTTCACAAAGGAAAAAGTTACTTCGATGAACCTCAGGAATGACCCTTTTCAAGGAAGTACATTTTTGTCAAACGAAAAAATGCTATTTCTTTTCTTCCTGTATATTACAATACAGGAGATAAAGAAAGGTAATTTGTATAAACGTCCGCAATTTGGTGCAATACGCTCTTACAAATCCATGTTATACGACTAGCTGCTCCTAATTTTGACAAAAACGCGTGGCAGTTTATTGCGAGCGACAGACTACTTGAGGACGTGTTGCAGCAGCCAGAGCATCTCGAGAGGAATCTCGTGTCTCCGTTTTGTGGAATAAAAAGGGCACAAACCACCCTCGAGGCTGCAGCCACATAAATTACGGAGACGCCATGTAATCGGTTCGGTCTGCTAGGTGTTATGAAGATCTTGCTTGATCTTCACGCTGGAAAAAGATCGAGAAGCCTGCTGGAAAAGCTCTGCTCGATTATTACGTGAAATTTGTTGCTGTTTCTACGAAGAAAAACAGAAGAGGGAGTAGAAACATGAAAATATCAACACTGATTTATCGAAGCCTCTTACATTGTAAGAGTGGTATTAAATAAAGAAAATGTATACAACAGTAGTGTTCATAGTACAGATAAAAATTAAAGAACGTCAGAAATAGTTAACGGAAGTCAAATGTTACACAAAAATAAATGAGCATTAATCGTGGGCGACTATCGGCCGACTATTTTTGTATAGACTGCGGATTTTTGTGCATTTATAAAGAAATTGGCTGGGTGAAATATAAAACAGTAAAAGATTAGAAAAATCTAAGAATATCGTTATGATGTACTCAATGGAAAAAATCTACTAACTGATGAAACAAAATTTAACTCCTGCTGCCCAACCATCGCACAGTGTGTCGTCCAATGGAAAAAAGTCCGAAAATCAAAGTTTAACATCGGCAAATTTATGTATCCTAAAATGTTCGTAAAAAAACGTAGTTTCTAAAACGGCCTTAAATTTTAACTGAATAAATCAATTTGTTATTAAAATTGAGGCTGAAACTTTACTGTCAAATTCCGTGCATTTTTTAAACATGCGTCCCTCGCAAGCTATTTGGTTTTTTAATTTGATTTTTACAGGGTGTCTTTAGCATTATGAGACCTTCAATCTCCAAAAATTTTTTTTTAAATAATAGCAATTTGACCTAATTTTTTATGTTTAACATTTATCAACTTTGATTAGAGTTTTAAAAAAAGTACATCAAAGTACACCCGTGAATTTTTTTACAGTAATTGGTGGCATATTAAACTTTAATTTCGCGTTGGTTTAAATCTGCTCACATTTGGTCAAGTGGAGAAAATAATACAAAACCATATTAAGACGCACGCGCTCGGCGGCTTTCTGCGTAGTCTTTCGAAGTTTGTTGCAATTATTGATAAACGCATGCCATCTGATAAGTACTTACATACAGTAGCGGACAAAAGTTTAAGACTGCTCTAAAGAAGACGATAACTTTTTTAATATTGTACTATACGATTTGAACTTTTTTGGAAAGCTAGAGCAATTAGTTTACTAAAGGATGTGAAAAGAAATTTTTTCAAAAATTGCAATTGATCGGAATTGTTGAAGAAATACTAAAAGTTGAATTTTTAACTTTTTTATGTGGGCCTAAATTGAAAATTTAAAAAATACATTGTGTAGATATGTGTTAATTAAACATATTCTGAAAATTTCGTCAAAATCGGTCGACGTTGCAATGAGCTACACCGTTTAAAGATGGTAAAAATTGCAGATTTTCACGATTGCCGAAAACCTTGAAAATCTGCAATTTTTACCATCTTTAAACGTTTGCAGCTCATTGCAACGTCGACCGATTTTGACGAAATTTTCAGAATATGTTTAATTAACACATATCTACACAATGTATTTTTTAAATTTTCAATTTAGGACCACATAAAAAAGTTAAAAATTCAACTTTTAGTACTTTTTCAACAATTCCGATCAATTGCAATTTTTGAAAAAATTTCTTTTCGCATCCTTTAGTAAACTAATTGCTCTAGCTTCCCCAAAAAGTTCAAATCGTATAGTACAATATGAAAAAAGTTATCGTCTTCTTTAGAGCGGTGTTAAACATTTGTCCGCTACTGTATGTGTTCAATTTTATTCTTAAAAATTATATATTCAGTTTCAAAATTGTTTAAATATTTACAATCTTTCAATTCAGTATTAAAGAAAGTACCAAAAGGTTCCCTTGAGATTTTGTATTATATTAATTTAAAGCACAGTAGACTTGATATGACGGTCGACCTTAAGTGCATAAATATACGCAAATGTTAAAAATAGTAGAAATTTATGTTGACGTTGAGACGCGTGCGTTCGCCATCCACGCCTTTAACGTAGTCTATCGAGTTCCTACTTGAGTCCGCGCGAAACGATAAGATACTATATTGACTCATTATGTTATTCTAAACATACAGTCCCTTATTTTCAATTGTTTATACGATATCCGTCGTGGTCAGAAGTATCAGACGTGAAACTGAAGTCGAACATAGTCGATTGCAAACGCGTCCAAGTTATTAATAATCTGTAAATTCATTTCCTACAGTATTTATATTTATTCTACATATTATATTCAAATATTCTGTTATAGTATTTTTGTTATTGTGCGTATTTGTTATTTATATTTATTCTACATATTATATTCAAATATTCTGTAATAGTATTTTTGTTATTGTGCGTTGTATTATATGTATATCATTTAGTTTATGCGTATTATTTATTTAATATGTTCCGTCGTGGAACAATGACGACTTCAACAAGTCCATCGAAAATAACTCAATAAAAAAAAACATAAAAAACAAAGGTATCGGAATTGAAAAAAAAATTTTTTATATACCAATCGATTCGTTTTTGCATTTTATTTCAAAGAGTATTCAGGTACCTTATTCGAAAATTGCATAGTTTAAGAGTTATGACTTTTTTCCCGAATTCCCATATACTCGACACACTGTGCATCGGTGCAAAACATTCTTATTTTGCATAAAGATCCATCGTCTACGCATTGAATAATTAATTAATCTTACATCGAAGATTTCAAATAAAAGAATAGAGCAAAGGCATTCGATTAAAAGTGAATGATGGAATCTACATGCTCGGAAAATTCTGCAGGCTCGAAGAACGCGCTTTGGTCCTTCGCTCGCCTCAGAGGGCGCAGAGCAAAACCGCGAATCGACGCGTGCAGCAGACGTGTCGACAGATTCGCGAATGGAAAGACGGACGCCGCGCCTCGATAGGGCCACTACTCGTTACCGAGACAATTACTCGGAAGACAGCCGCTTTCCCGGCAAGTGTCGCTTCCCCGGGCTGCACAAAGGCTCGAATAACTTGAGACAAAGCGCGGTAAAGTGTGTCTCGAGAACACAATGTTCCCCTCGCTGTTCCATGCAGTCCGCGTCCCGTTACGTTCTAATTAACGAACGGTTATATCCCGCCGCGCCGACGGAATCGCTTAATCGTTCCGGCCCGGGGATTCCGGTTGAACGCGATTCGCGAAACGCGGTCTTCCGCTTCTCCTTTCCGCAAATGTCCCCGCTGACCCATGTCCCTTCAACCGGCTGCGTTTCTAATCGAATCTGCCATCGCGTTGCATTCTTCTCGAAGGAGTCGATATTCAACTGCTTTCAGTGGTTCAGTCAGTGGTTCGGTCAGCCTTCTGAGCGAGCGTGCCTGATTTCACACGAATTTTCCACTTCTATGGCAGCACTGGTTGCTTACTGGTTGCAACATGTATTTTTTTTATCGAGTTCATTAACACTAAACCGACCGAGCTGTAAAAATTGGCATGTGTTGCCTTATAAAAATCACATCATAGAACTAGTATAGATTTTCTGTGATTTTTATTATAATATGTGCTTGAATACAAAAATGTGTATAATCATTTCCAGTGAAAGCATCATTATAATTTCAATAATTGTAAAATAATCACGTTCTTATATTTATATAGATAATTGTATTATCACGTTCACCACCAGCACTTCCTACTAAATTGTTTTTCCTCAAAATTGCTCATTTACTGTTCAGCAAAAGGAATTTACGACAGTCGTGGATATATTGATATAATTAAGAGGAGAATTAAATATTTATGTATTTTTGTTCCTATTAATTCACACTAGAACTACCGAGAACTAAACACTTTACATATCGTACCAGTTTTGTTTAAATGCATTATTATATATAATTTTTTAAATTTTAAGTTTAAATACATTATTATATTTTTTTAATTTATATTAAATAAAACAATTTCTCAGAAATACATATCTATAATTATAATATTTCTAAAAGAGCAAATCAGGAACAAGTCATTTCGTCTCCTCCGGTAGTTCTAGTGTTAAGACGATTTTTACTTTGCATAAGTATCCGCAGTCTACTTATAACATTCTATTAAATTGCACACCCTTCTGTAAAATACTGAAAAGAATATTATTCGATTAAAATGTCAATCACATCAATGGGATCACTAGACTGCGGATCGTTAAAATGAATCGTGTGTCAATGACAAAATACGGAAAATCCGCAATCTCGATCACTCTAGTGGAACATCATCTGAAGTTTTGTTGTTTGAAAAGACAACGATACGATGAACGATATAAATACAAACTAGAGAATGCTCTTTACAGAATAAATACGATATTACAGCCAGCATTGAAGTTTTACAAGCACTTCCCACGGTGAAAAGCGCGATTATCCGCGGGCAGACAAACGGGGGGCGCAGCGGTGTCGGAAGTCACGCGCACGCGACAGCGGCCGTTAAAGGGCCAGCAGCGGGCACAAGGGGGCGGGGCAAAAACGCATCGAGGAAAAATGGCGCGACAAAACACGCGTTAACGCGAGTGAATCGGCCGCGTTTGATTTTATTCGAACCGGTACGGTGGTTGAACCGAGAACGCCAAACAACGAGCTACGAATGTATATGTACCGGGTGTATAAAAAGTAATGGTCATCCGTCCTAGGGGTGAATCCACACCACTGGATCGGTGGACATTTGTAAGAGAAACTTACCGTAAGATTGTTTATAACAATGAAAATTGTTGTTAAAGTTTGTTTTTACATCAATACCTTCTACTCATCCAAAAGAGAAAAAGTTTGAGAGGAAACACATGTTGCAAACAAATAGTTATTGAGCTACTCGAATTGATATTCGGACGCTCTAAAAAAGACGATAACTTTTTTAATATTGTACTATACAATTTTAACTTTTTTCGGAAGCTAGAGAAATTAGTTTACTACAGGATGTGAAACAAATTTTTTTCAAAAATAGCAATCGATCGGAATTGTAGAAAAAATACTAAAAGTTGCATTTTACAACTTTTTGATGTGGGTCTATATCGAAAATTTAAAAAATACTGTTTGTAGGTCTGTGTCAATTATATGCACTGTGAAAGTTTCTTTTAAATCGGTTGGCATTGAAAGATGTAAGAATTCTTAGATATAGGCCGAAAATCGTGAAAATCTGCAATTTTTACCATCTTCAAATGTTTGTGGCTCGTTACAACGTCCACCAATTTTGACGAAATTTTCAGAATATGTTTCATTCACACAGATCTACAAAACATATATTTTAAAAATTTTCGATGTAGCCCCACATAAAAAATGTGTAAAATGAAACTTTTAGTATCTTTTCTACAATTCCGATGAGTTGCAATATTTGAAAAAATTTCTTTTCACATCCTGTAGTAAACTAATTGTTCTAGTTTAATTTTTAGTTCAATTTTTACCATCTTTAAATGTTTGTGGCTCGTTACAACGTCCACCAATTTTGACGAAATTTTCAGAATATGTTTCATTCACACAGATCTACAAAACATATATTTTAAAAATTTTCGATATAGCCCCACATAAAAAATGTGTAAAATGAAACTTTTAGTATCTTTTCTACAATTCCGATGAGTTGCAACATTTGAAAAAATTTCTTTTCACATCCTGTAGTAAACTAATTGTTATAGTTTAATTTTTAGTTCAATTTTTACCATCTTTAAATGTTTGTGGCTCGTTACAACGTCCACCAATTTTGACGAAATTTTCAGAATATGTTTCATTCACACAGATCTACAAAACAAATATTTTTTAAATTTTCAATATAGCCCCATATAAAAAAATCTGTAAAATGAAACTTTTAGTATCTTTTCTACAATTCCGATGAGTTGCAATATTTGAAAAAATTTCTTTTCACATCCTGTAGTAAACTAATTGTTCTAGCTTCCCAAAAAAGTTCAAATCGTACAGTACAATATTAAAAAAGTTATCGTCTTTTTTACATTAATAAATCACGTCATGGACGACCGAAGACAATATCGAAAGAAATTTCTTTGACAGTTTCCCCACTTTTCAATCTAAAGTCCTTCCGACACACCCTCATCCAATTAACAGACGCTAAATTTCCTCACCTATATAAATCCATCCTTAACCATTCATGGAAAATACCTAGGTGACAACCGCAGAACTATTTTGATCGGGGTCGGAGTAACTTCTTCCCGTTCGCTGTCACGATTTTGTAAAGTGTGTTATGTAGAAGTGTGGTGTTTTGTGCTTCACTGTTAATAAGAAATATTCGCGTAAATTGTAGTGGCCTGTTGATCCGACGAAGGAACAGAAGATTCTGAAAAATTTCTTATGTATGTATAAAAATGAATGTAAGGTATCTTTCATACTTTGCAACTTTAAATTCATGATTCGAATGGACAGGGAGATGATTACTTGGTACGGGCCTAGCAACGAATTTCCCTTTAAATTTCGTTTGTCTCGAGGCACGCACACAATTATGTTCTGTCTCATCGACACGATCGAGTGGACTGTGGTAGTAGGCTTTTGTTTATAAGTATAATTGTACACAATCAAATTTTGCAAAGACTGTAACAGCTTATCGTCGCTAATGACCATAGCAGTTGATGCGACGTTAAATAAATAATGATGATGATGATGATGTAACAGCTTATATCTCAATAACTATTTGTTTGCGGCATGTGGCTTCTTTCAAACTTTTTCTCTTCTGTCTGAGTGGGAGGAGTTGATGTAAAAAACAACTTTACCATCAATTTTCTTTGTTGTAAACAATTTTGCAGCAAGTTTCTCTTACAAATGTCCACCGATCCAAAGGTGTAGATTCCACCCTAGGACGGATCACCATTACTTTTTATACACCCTGTACATGTACGTATGTATGTATACAGAGGGTGTTCCAAAATTCGTGAATTTCCCGAAAGGGGGTGGTTCCTGAGACCATTTCAAGCGACATTTTCCTTTACAAAAATGTTATTCGCGGATTTGATAAGGAGTTATTAACGTAAAACACGGACCAATCAGAGCGCGACCTAAACGCGAGTTGCCACAGTCGGCCAATAGACAGTTGGCGCGCCGGGCCGACTGTGTCAACTCGTGTCTAGGTCGCGCTCTGATTGGGCCGTGTTTTTACCACGTTTTTATTAGCTCGCTTTCTTGTTTGTCTGTTTGTCTGTTTGTTCGGTGGCAAATTTTGCAATTGATTTTAAACTAACTTCCTGATGAGCTGGAGACTTGAAATCGGTTACATGGCTCAGAACTGGATGACAATGCATTATTCAAAAAAAAAATTGTTAAAAAGTCTATCCGTTTCGGAGATATAACAATTAAATATTTACCTTTTCACCCCCCCGCGAAACCTACGTCACCGCGTTCAACGGTCGCCACGCCGCGCGACAGCGCTCCCTACTCCACTACCCGTTCCCTCTCTCACTCATCCCCATTCCACTGACCCGATTCGCACCAAAGGAGCTCAGTGTGCGTCAGTGTGCGTTTGAGCTTCGTGCGGTGTTTATAAAGTTACTACGTATTATTATATTATAATGTTTGTTTACCAATCGAAGGGACAGTTACACCGAGATTTTCGGTCGAACCTTTATCTTTGACATTTTACCACGGCGTTTCGATATGATGCGGTCCCAATACCGTCTGAAATTTACTACATGTCTCTGTTATAATCTCGAAATAATGTCTACAAAAGAAGGAGCAGTTCGTTAATGATGATTTTCACAGAGAAGTCGCCAAATCACCAGGTATGCCATTAAATATTTTACCACATTTTTATTATGTCGCTTTCTTGTATGTCTGTTTGTCTGTTCGGTACAAATTTTACAACTGATTTTAAACTAACTTCTCGATGAGCTAGAGACTTGAAATTTTAAACATAGCTCAGTACTATATGACAATGCAGTATTTAAAAAAAATTTTTTTTAATTTACAACAGCCTACGCGTTTAGGAGATATAAACTATTAAAAATTTAACCGTTACACGTCCCCGCGCGACGACCGGTAGTGCCCACTCGGTTCCCACTCCACTGACCTGCTTCGCACCGAAGCAGCTCAGTGTGCGTTCGAGCTCCGTGCGGTGTTTACAAAGTTACTACGTATTAGTATACTATAATGTTTGTTTACCAAGCGAAAGAACAGTTACACCGAAATTCTCCTTCGAACCTTTATCTTTGACATTTTACCACGGCGTTCGTTTTCGATATGACGCGTCGCAATACCGTCTGAAATTTACTACATGTCTCTGTTATAATCTCATCAAAATGTTCAAAATCGATTATAAAATTTCACACATGCAAGACTAAAAAGCAGAAAATAATTATTTAAATAAAAATAAATTTTTTAAAAATACCACGTTTTTAAAACGGACTAAAAAGTATAAAATAAAATTTTTAAAAACGCCACGTTTACAAAACGGACTAAAAAGTATAAAATAATTTTTTCTAGCCCCATACAGATTCCTAACCCCTGAAAATTTGTGATTGTGAATTTTTAATAGCTAAGAAAATACTTGTAAGATTTAAAACGAAAAACGTGGGGCGCAAGATAATACATAGTAAGGAGTGTAGAGAGTAGCTGCCGCTGAGAAATCTCGTACAACACTTCATATCATTTGCAGTGCAATAAAGTTGTTAGTGATTTAGTGTTCATTCATCAATTATCTATTGCATGCGCCCCACGTTTTTCGTTTTAAATCTTACAAGTATTTTCTTAGCTATTAAAAATTCACAATCACAAATTTTCAGGGGTTAGGAATCTGTATGGGGCTAGAAAAAATTATTTTATACTTTTTAGTCCGTTTTGTAAACGTGGCGTTTTTAAAAATTTTATTTTATACTTTTTAGTCCGTTTTAAAAACGTGGTATTTTTAAAAAATTTATTTTTATTTAAATATTCGTTAATAACTCCTAAACAAAGCCGCGGATAACATTTTTGCAAAGGAAAATATCGCTTGAAATGGTCTCAGGAACCACCCCCTTTCGGGAAGTTCACGAATTTTGGGACACCCTGTATACAGGCAGCAAACGCATCCGCTTATTAAACTTCCGTATTACGCTGTAAATACGAGCCGCAATGAATTTCACCGGGCGACAAAGAGACTCGAGAATCTCCGATATCCTGACCCGCGGCTGAAAATGAAAAGTTCCGCGCTGCTCGTTCGCTCGGTCACCTGTTAACAGGCCAAGACGAGTTAATTCGTCGCTTCACTTCGTTCCTTCATGATTTTCCATTTTCTCCTGGCTGGCTGTCCCGCCATTATCGCGTCAGAATTTTTCCGACAATGCACGGTGCAGGTAATTCGCTTTTCGACATCGTTTTTCCCATAACGAACCTTTGTGGTGTCGCAAATTGTATTCTGCGAAGGTTTCGTTCATCCTTTCCCTATTTACTCGATCAATTATTACACCGCGTTGTGGAGATGTAGCAGCAGCGGTGTATAAATTCTATTTGCGGCAGAAAAATTGTCATCGAGTATGTTAACATTGAAAACGTGCACTCGTTCGGCTTGCTCGCAGCGTATAAATTAATTGATGGCACTTCATTCATTTCTCGTTCATTCAGATATCTTCGAATGATTTCAGAGTTTGTCGAACTAGAAGAGAAATTGCTGTTGCTTTCAAACAATTTATAATAACTTCTCGGGTGTCGATGTTGATGTACATTCGCAAAGAGTTCCCGTCAAACAGTGAACATTATTTGCATGAATAAAAATTCCTCTTCGCAGATCAACTCCGGAACATTGCCCAGCTACAACGATCTCGATCCCACATAAAAAGTCAAGGATCTTCGAGCAGAGATCAGATGCCAATAAAAAATCGATCAGCCGCGACGCGTATTATACGCTGATGGTCCGCCGCTATCGACGTTAAACGCTCGGACGTGGTTTCCGGTGAAATTTTTATCGGCCGATATCATTTATCTTCGTTAACCGCGTCGCTATTCATTATCTGCCCGCGTTTGCCTGCGTTTTCGACGACGCGGAGCGGAGAGCAGAGCAGAATGCGTCGACGCGACGAAAAGTAGTCGTTAATGTACCGACGAACGACCGCGCCGGGGAATATTCGCCCGGAAAATCCCCGTCCCGGCCGCTTTCATTTTCTGGAGCGAAACTAATTGGACCAGGGTTCACGGCGGCCAACGATATCGAAAACTTTGATGTTTGAACTGCGGCGCGACCGACCCGTCCCGTTAACGAAATCCGTGTCGCTCTGCGGGTCGCCATCGCGCCGATCCGAGCGCAAATAAATCGATCGTCTTCTTGACTCCGGAATTCGCGATTGGGAACGCTACTTTCGGTTCAAATGAATTTGCACATCCCTCCTCGGGGGGTACCGACAATTTTCGAGCTCGCGCAGCAATGTCGTAGAAGCGTTTTACAGATTCTCCTCGGATCTTGAGAACAAGGAGTGAACAGTCTTTGGAAGTTTCACGATGTACCGAATTCAATCGTTTATTTCGTTTTTGGGAAACTTTCTGAAACTTTATGGAGCTCTGGGAAGCAGTTGAGATGTCTCTGGATATGTCTGAAGCTCTGCGAAGTTGTCTGGAGCGGTCTGAATATCTCTGAAGCTTTGTGAAGCTCTGTCAATCTTTGCGGAAGTCTGAGAAGCTGAGTGGAGCTCTCTGTAACTGTGTGAAGCTCGGCGAAGCTCTACGGAGCCTTCTAAATCTCTGTCAATCGTTGTGAAGCTCTATGAAGCCCTATAAAGCTCTCTGAAGCTCTGCGAAGCTGTCTGAAGTTCTCTGAAGCTTTGCGCAGCTTTGCGAAGCTGTCTGAAGCTCTCCAGTCTGGATCCAGAGTCCAGGCGATTGTTATAAACGTTCGAGCGTCCCTCCGGGACTCGAATTCTCGCGAGGACGCGTACGTTGACGAAATTTCCTCTCGTGCGTGCATGATCGATGAGATGGTTTACGGTTGATGTTTCATGGGAAGCGAACGATTTTGCTTCCCCGTGAATTCGTGGGGAACGGATATTACCCTGAGAAGGGAGTAAACGAGGACAGGAAATAAGGGGTGGGACCCCGGGAAGTGTGCAAAGAATACAACACTCTCCCTCCCTCCCTGTCTTTCTCGGTGCGCGCAAATAACGTTGCCGCAGTTACTCGAATATTTATCGTCCCCGCTTGTTCGTGCCTCGCGAACGATACTTGGCTGGTCGAAGGGTTAATAAGACAATAAATAAGAAGATGAAGCACCATGGCACGCATAGGCGAGCTGTACTGAACAAGCGCTGTTATTAACCCTTTCTGCTCGAATGGCGTCTACACGGCGCCGGTTCTGTCTGTGTGCTCTCAGAATCGTGTTCAGACCCGAGAGAAACGAATGTTTAACACATATTCCTGCTTTTTGTTTATTCGAACGTTTCTATTATATCTTTACTTGCATCTAATCATCAGTTTGATATTGAGACAATTTTTACTGATGATTAAAAAATGGTCAGAGGACGAAGGATTCGATCATGTCTAGCAAATAGGGTTAGAAGACCGTGTGAAGGGGTGAAAAAGAAAAATCTGGTCGATGGGCTACAAACTGAAAGCTCATAAATTCGTGTCAATCTTCCATACTTTCGATCATCATTTCGCCCCACCAGCGATCGCTGTACTAAAAGAAAACTCGAAGAACGAAGGACTCGATCGCAACTAGAAAGCAGGATTAGTAGACCGTCGAGGGGGTGAGAGGAATTTAGTCAACGCGCTACAAACCGAAAAAAAAAATCGTAAAACCTCAACAATCTTCCACGGGTTCGATCACCATTTCGCCCACCAGCGATCACTGTACTAAAAAATCCCGAAGGCCAAAGGGTTCGATCGCGGCTGGAGGGCAGGATTAGGAGATCGTGAGGGGGTGGTAAAGAAGATCGCGAAACGAGGGAGGAAGAAGCGGTTCCGCGACTAGGCCGGCGAAGTAAGGCGTGCAGAGGTGCTCCGGAGGCTGGATTCAGGAGGAGTAGGATTTGGGGTAGCGCCGTTAGGGGGGGTTGGAACGGATATGGGCCAGGTAACCGGGTCACCGTGACCGAGGGCATTGCTTTTGCAACCGCGAACCACCGCCACCACCGACAGCGCCACCCCTGACTCCCTCCAAGCTCTCTTCGGCCCTCCACCCCCGCGAGAACCCTCTGTCCCCTTACGCCCCTGACTCCCCGCTCGCTCTTCTCATTCCATACAGCCCCACTATCGCGAATACTCTCCTCCATCGGCACTCCGCCACTCGATACGACGCGCGAACAACAGTTCCACCTCCCCGAGCTTCCAATAGGCATCCACTACTTTGTTCCTCGGTGTTCCGTCGACGCGTCACTCTCTTTTCATCCACTACCCTCTCTCTCTCTTTTCTCTCTTTTCTACGCTTTTCTTTTCATTCGCCTCGCGCGAGTACTTTCCGTTGCTCTTTCCACCTCGACGACGAGCTGTACTTCCCTTGATTCCGATCGCTGAATCGGCCACGATGCGAGCACCTCGTACAACGGATAGGGGTGGTTTCGGGAGGATAACGGTGGTCCAGGAATTCAAAACCGTCGGGAACTGGACGGTCCTTGAATATGACTTAACGAAGCCATTCGAGGAACCGGGTCCCGCACCGTGGCTAAATGCTCCGGTTTTTCAAGCTGACGGTTTCGAGAGATGGTTCGGTAAATTGTTGTTTCAGGGGCGAGACTAGACAGTTAGACAGTCGTGATTTTTCGACTTTCCACCTCGACTTGTATGTGTTCATTCTCTTTTTCGGGAATTAAAAATTAAAAAATGCTGGCATCTTGTACTATTTAAATGATTCAATTTGTTGTTTGTATATGGCGATATTCTTCCACAGAAAGTTGGAAATATGTGTAACAGCATTTACTCATATTTTCAATGTTAAATAAAGAACTCACTGAGTTGTACGATAAATGTGTGGACACGACCCAAACGTTTCTAAGGAAGCTTTTCATTGGAATCTTTCCACCCTTATAAGATTTTTTATGCAGTCGAAATTGCATTGATTTTAATTTTTAGAAGTGGATATGGCAATTTGATAAGTTAAAATTGTTTCGAATTACGCTGTCGTATAGTTGGTATGCGCTATTTGAAACGCTGTGTGCCACGGCTCTACCCTCGGGAACGCCGCTCTCGAATGGAACGGTCCACTTGACCGCGTCTACCACCCCCGCCACGAAAAGTAGTCGATCGAGGGGACTAAGTGTCCGTGAAAGGTAATAGAATTCGCCTGGCAAAATATTCATTTCGGAGTGAACGCCTCTATTTATTTGGGAAATACTTGCCGTCTCATTAGGTGCGGTGTTTCATTGGTTTCTGTCGGATGGAAACATTTTCGGAGACCCTACACCACTGTCCTGGTTACGTAGCTTATTTTCTCTGATAGCCATCACGTACATTGTTTCTATATGGTCTTGTTGCATTGTTCTTTATCGAGTCTCCCGTTGCTATCTGTTTTCTTGAATTTATTGTGGGAGTGCTAGTACTGTATTTACAAGCCATAGTATTTATCTTACACACACTTGCATGGTTTTTTTATAATCTGCAAATTCCAGTAAGGGCATATTGTGAATGAACTTCTTAAGTCTTCTGTTGCTATCTGTTTTCTTGAATTTACTGTGGGAATTCCAATAAGGTGGAGTGGGGTAAGTGCGCCCTAGTTTTTGCAAAGTTGGACTTTAAACTGATGTATTTTCAGTCTGGTATGTAAAAACTTAACGTTCTTGGTATCAAACTCTTGCCACAGTTATTACTGATGAATTAGTATTATGTAGGATTCTAATTTTGCTTGAAAATTATCATTTTGATAGGATATTGTACAAAGTGTCAACTAGGACGCACTTGCCCCGAAAATGGGGCAAGTCCGTCTCTGAGAGTTAAAAATGCTTTCGAACCTTGTTTCAAGTGCTACGGAGCAAGGAAAGAACGATTAACAAGCCTGCTATAAAATGCTTCTTATTGCATTAAATTATATTGTTTATAGTTATCCATTTTCAAACAAACATTTACTTTTATGCTGAAATATGAAAGGGGATATAGTGATATTAAAACAAAGTTTAAAAATGCTTTCGAACCTTGAAAAAAAGAATTATTATGAAGCCTGCTACAAAATGCTTTTTGTTGCATTAAATATATTGGTTAGTTTTATAGTTACTCATACAGTACGGACTTACCCCACCGTGATAGTACGGACTTGCCCCGTGTAGTAATATTTACGGGATAAGATCATCTTAGTGTCTTTCTCAAGAAATTTTAAAAAATACAATAAAAACGGTTTATTTAATGTAAACCTACATCAATATTTGTTGTACTTATCTAAAATAACAACACAGAATATATTAATAACTTGTAAAGTATTGCACGTTCAGGGTAACCTCAAAGTTGTACGTGTACCTCGCACGTGACTGTTTGGCATTGGTTGATTTAAGCGAGGAAAGCACCTTTATTCTTGGGCGACATCTATGTAGAATAGTTCATACTAACTTATACTACATTAATAAATACAAGCTAGAGAAATTTCGTTCATATTATAATAAAAATAACCAATTAACGGACTTGCCCCGTAGACGGACTTACCTCACTTCACCTTACTGTATTTACAATTTTTAGTATTTATAACTTGCATGGTTCTTTTACAATCTTCAAATTCTCCAGAAAGGACATATAGTGAATGAACTTATTGGATTGGCAAATAAGTTCGTTCGGTTTTTGTGATTTATTCCGCTGTAAAAAACCGAATGAACTTATTTGTCAACCCAATATAATAAAATGGTGGAAGTTGTTTTGTGGAAAACCTCGGGTTGGAAATGTCCCCAGTTGGCGATGCTAGGGTCTACATTGACCCCCATTTCAATGATGTCGTTGCACTTCTCAAGTTCAGTGTGCACTTTACAGTAGATTTTGTCTAGACAAACATTCCAATTAGAAAAATTCTCGGAGAATTTGCGATGTAGTACAACAACGTAGTTGTTGATGAAGTAACAAAGTAAATAGTACATAGAGCGACTGGAATGAAAACGGGGAAAGGTCGAAACGTTCAGGCTACGTTCCGAAGCGATTCTCTATTTTTACCGAGAATGCAAATACTTCCCCGATGATCGCGTTAACAATTTTGGTTGAGCAGTTTCTTGGATGGGGTAGTGGATAGCGTATGCGTGAATAGGCGAGGGCTGGCGGAAAAAGAAAAGAAGAAGAGAGCCTGGGGGAAAGCGGAACCGGAGAACGTGCTCGCTCGCGATCTCTCGAGTAAAGAGCTCGCGAGGGAAGCGAGTATTAATAAGAACCACCTACTCGTTTCCACGCGGTATTGTGAAAACCGCGTTCTTTTCTCCTGCTAATGCGCGCACGTGCGTCTCCCTTTCTCTCTCCCTATCCTCCCCTTTTCCCTTTCTCTTTCTCTCTCTTTCCCTCCCTTTATCCCTCCTTCTTGTCTCTGTCTCTCTTCTCCTCTCTTCCTCCCTTACGCCTTTTCCTGTCTCCGTCCGGGTCTCGACAAACGTGTCGAGACACACACCGATCGTTCCGAAACGAATAGGCGTAGAAAGAGAGTGGTTCGGACATTAATGGGCGCCGCTGTTCTCTTTCGCAATTAACGATCGTTCCTCGTTGACCCGTATTTTGGTAACACGACTCCACCTCTATTTTCGTTAGAGCAATTTTCGATGAATATCGAATTCCGCACGCGTACAGAATCTCTCCCCGACACGAGTGCGTCGATCGCTTCTGCCCACGTGCTCCAGGACGGTACTCGGTCGATTGATCAACCCTTTGCACACCTTCAGGGCCGGGTTAGGGATTCCACGGGCCCTCGGCACCCTTCCGATCCTTTGTGTTAGTGTAGCTTTGTGTGCGCCTGAGATCGCACGTTTTCGAGAATTGAAATGTAAATTGATGAATGAGAATTGTGTGTGAAATGTCTTAATGGCTACTTGCACAACAGTAATGTATATGTAATATAATTTCTTTGTCGAAGCAATTTATTTAATGAAACGAGAACTGGTTATTTATGATTTCTGCTGGAAATTCTGCAACTTTATCGAGTCTGTCAATCTCTCCATTCTTTTGCATGTCGTCGATTGTAAGAAAATTTATTCATGTCCAATCTGCCAGCACGGAAATGAATTGTTGTTATTGGATGACTCGGTAAATGTGTTAAAAGGTGGAATAATTGCAAGAGTCTCTTATAGATCAGTTCATCGATTGCAGAAAATGAAAGTGAATATGGAATAGTAATGCTCTCGATTATTTTCTGTATGTATTTCATTTAATTCTGATATCTTTCGTGATATTAGCGATGCGATCAAATTGCACATGATATCGGCAATCAACGGTGGTAATCTGGTATAATGATCTCCAAAATGAAGATTTAGTTACCGATACTTTTAACTACTACTGGTGCATCAATTCCCAATGCGGCTTTTCATTCGGTCAAATCTTTAAAATGGTTACCATTTCTCTCTCCACGTTCATCATAGTAGAAATATTGATACAGTTCTCTTTACCCATGATTTACTTCTTTCATTATTCTCTTTATATGTACCTCTTTCGGTGTAATCTTTTTATACTTTCAAGCGATTGTTTGCTTCGTTATTGAACAACCTTTTATCCAATTAACAATCGTTGAATTTAGACGGGCTTGTACAGCGAATTGAAACATCGTGTAATTTGAACAGTATGAAATGGTTACGGCATTGTTAATTGTACTAGATCCCTATATAAATTGTAAATGAGATTGCTGCACCTGTATCTGCATCGTTACTAACAGTATTAATTCAGTCTAGTCACGTACCTTGAAAAAAAAGAAATATCTGCAATATTGTTACCTTTTTTCACTGCGCTTTTGATCGTTCTCTGACGAACATTTTTGCGAGTCGCTGTAGCTTCGGGTTTAAAAAAATACAATTTCATGGGGATGCGCCGGTAACATTTGAAAAGTATTTTTTCAAAATTACTCACTCCCATAGCATAAAAAATCTATAAGAGAACACCAACTTTCAATTGAACGTTTCATACTGTTATTTACGTCGCGTAAGCTACGTAAGCTAAATTTTCATGTTTCTAAACTGCCCCTACAGGTTTCCTAAATATTTAGAATTCAATATAATCCTCAAGAGGGTGGTCTCACCTCTAGGACCATTTCTGAACGAGAAAAAATGATTCTTCGGTGACCAGCGTCGTGTAAGCTACATTTCCGCAAGATTTCAAACTTGCTTGACTTTTGGCGTCGCCTAACCGCGTTTCTGGATCATCTAAACTACCCTTACAAGTTTTCTAAATATTTAGGATTCAATATAATCCTCAAGAGGGTGGCCTCACTCCAAGAACCATTTCTGAACGAGAAAAAATGATTCTTCGTTAAACTCGCTTGACTTTTGGCGACGCCTAACCGCGTGTCTGGATCTTCTATACTACCCTTACAAGTTTTCTAAATATTTAGGATTCAATATAATCTTCAAGAGGGTGTTATCACCCCTAGGACCATTTCTGAACGAGAAAAAATGATTCTTCGTTAAACTCGCTTGACTTTTGGCGTCGCCTAACCGCGTTTCTGGATCTTCTATACTACCCTTACAAGTTTTCTAAATATTTAGGATTCAATATAATCTTCAAGAGGGTGTTATCACCCCTAGGACCATTTCTGAACGAGAAAAAATGATTCTTCGTTAAACTCGCTTGACTTTTGGCGACGCCTAACCGCGTGTCTGGATCTTCTATACTACCCTTACAAGTTTTCTAAATATTTAGGATTCAATATAATCTTCAAGAGGGTGTTATCACCCCTAGGACCATTTCTGAACGAGAAAAAATGATTCTTCGTTAAACTCGCTTGACTTTTGGCGTCGCCTAACCGCGTTTCTGGATCTTCTAAACTACCCTTACAAGTTTTCTAAATATTTAGGATTCAATATAATCCTCAAGAGGGTGGCCTCACCCCAAGAACCATTTCTGAACGAGAAAAAATGATTCTTCGTTAAACTCGCTTGACTTTTGGCGACGCCTAACCGCGTTTCTGGATCTTCTAAACTACCCTTACAAGTTTTCTAAATATTTAGGATTCAATATAATCCTCAAGAGGGTGGTCTCACCTCTAGGACCATTTCTGATCGAGAAAAAACGATTCTTCGGTGACCAGTGTCGTGCAAGCAACATTTTCGCAAGGTGTCAAACTTGCTTGGCTTTTGGCGTCGCCTAACCGCGTTTCTAAGCCGGAACCGATGGACTGTTGTCATCAGTGAGTCGCACCGCGATACAAAGACGCCGCCTCGGAATCCGAGAAATTAGTCTCGTGTACGTGCCAATTTCCCCGGTGGGAATTTTCAAATGGTGCTCACGGAGCCGGAAACCGCAGCCTCTCTCGGTCCCGGCGCGCTTCTCGTTTACGTCGCCCTCCGGTCATAAACGCGCTTTCGAGGCCACCAGTGCCATACTTGGCGCGCGCGCTAGATTAATTACCTGCGACTGGGGAGGACTGGGAATAAGGAGAGAGAGAGAAGGAGAGACGGCGACTGAGAGAGCGAGAGAGTGCAAGGGTGGCGGCTCCGAGGGCAGAGTTCGCGTGCAGTTTTGCCTGCAACGTCCGCGGTGAACCGAAACTTTTAGGCCGGCTGCAGGCGAGCGAGTTTTCTCGTTGCATCTCGACAGCACTGCCAATTAAACCGGGAAACGCAGAACGCTGCATGTGCAAATTACCTGACGCATTATGCGAACGTTTAACACTCGGGTGATGCCGTTCGTTTCCACCCTGCTGCGCTCAGGCGTCGTCTAGCGCGATCTAACGTCGCGCGTCGTCTAGCGTCGTCATTTAGGTTCTGCTGATCAATTTTTATTAATAAATTTTCGTTTAGGTAGAGGTTCTTTAAAAATGGATTTTAGAAAACTGATGAACCGCTGGCTAAATGGAGTTAGATATTGAATATCAATTGCAGAGTTAGATTAATTGCCTACCTTTGAGAATATGTTTATATGAAAATTGATAAATGACTGTCTACATGACGCTAAACATAATTAGACTTATGACAAAAAGAAACTAGACAGAAAAAACAGAATCATGTTAGAACACTGTCTCATTAATTACAAGTGCAGCCTATAATGGACGAAATAAATTTCTATTCTACCGGGTGATAATTGTTCCCAATGCACGGCATATATAGGAATAATTTTCAACGCACATAAATTTCATCTGCACGAGAGAACTTCCTTGTTTTATTAACAATCAAACCGTGGATCTTTATGCAATCATTCCTCCCGAAACATTACATTTCATTACAGAATATAAAACAACGTTCCAACATATTAACTTTGATCGGTCCGCGGTATCGAATTTGAACGTGCTTTGCAATTCACATTTCGTAGATTACACAAAGGGGATTGTACTGAAAAATGCACGGCCCAATAATAATTTTCCCGAATAAATGTACAAAAAGAAACTTTCCACTGAAATCGAACACCATGATTTCGATGGTTATATCCAACGAGAGAAAAAAGAAGATGATACTGCTGATTAATTTAATGGCGGCCTCTCTTGATGCAAACGACGCATTACGGGCAATTGCCGCTGACGAGTTCGGTATAATCCATTTAGTTAAGAAACGGCTAGGAGAAAAAATTCTCCTCTGCGGGCAGAGGAGAGAGGGAGACCTGAAGTATCTTAGTCGAATGAAGTGATTCAAAGGCGACGGCGCAATTTATCCAGCTCGTCCACCTTTGGTACTGCTTTCGTCCTACTTGCCTCTTCTCTTCGAATTACAAGCTAATCGGCTCCACGAGTGGCTCCGCCGCTCTGAATTCCACTAAATGATACAAATGATGCGTGAGACGCGATAAAAGCGCGGCCAGCACTCGTGCAAAATTAAAGCGACCCTCTAGAAGAACCTGCTCCGCAAAAACTGGATGCAGAATCAACTCTCATGCCAATTCCCGAGCACATTTAAAATTGTCTATATTCTATATGTATATTCTATATGTTCTATATATTCTATATATTCTATATATTCTATATATTCTATATATTCTATATTTTCTATGTACTCTATATAGAAAATTTTCTATACATTCTTGTTGACAAATAAACTCACCTCTCTTGGATGATTATAAATTAAGTTAATTTTTGAGACATAAAAGTGTCTGCCGAAGTTATGAAGTTTGACCCACAAGTTTATATTGACGTACGTACAGTTTCTAATGAATAATCGACACTTTAAAGTACCATTCTATTTCAGCACACACAGGATCTGTGAACTTTAAACCCTTTGACAGAATTTAATCCCGACGAACCGACTAGAGAAAAGTTCTTCTACTGTGCAGCGAGTCCTAGCGAGTTTTAAGCATTATTAAATGCCTTTTTAAATATTTTTTAAAGTGTAGCAGGAGATCGAATTAATTTGCTTATCTCGACACTATTAAATGCGTCTCCTCTTTCAAATATTTTTTAAAGTGTAGCAGGAGGCCGAATTAATTTTCTTAACCCAACGCTATTAGATGTGTCTCTGCTGTTTTAAATATTTGTAAACAGGGCAGCAGGAGATCGAATCGATTTTCTTAACCCAACACTATTAAATGCGTCTACTTCCTCAAATATTTGACAAATTGTAGCGGGAGATCGAATTGATCTTCTGGAGCAGTTATGAGAAGCTTAGTGTCTAGCATTTTTTCTCAGGCCGTTGGCAGTGTGCCTAAAGTGTCCATTGAATACGACGATCTTGTTTGTACCTCCACCTCGGTCATTATCTTCGTCAATTTAGGGGATGAGCACCGAAGTTTTCAGTAAAATTGCATGTTTAACCCTCAGGACAATATTCATAATTTTATACAGTGTCCAAATATACGAAACATTTGAAAGACGAATTGCGAGTAGATAACTCTGTATCCAGGTATGACATCAGTTTACTCCGGATTTTATGCGTTTATGACAAAAATGAGCACGTGCTATTTCGAACAGTGAAAACATTAAAAGACTTTAAAAGTATTCATATTTTATTTTTACTATATTAAAATTATGAACTGTTTCCTTATGTCGATCGTATATTGTTGTTAAAAACGATATTATTAAATGTTTTCAGCGCACTGGTTCGATCAAGTATTATACAAGAACACTATTTGCAAATTTTCACAAAATCTTTATTTCGACGTTTCGATCTACTTTTAGATCATTCTCAAGAAATTTTCAAAAATTGTGTCTGTAAAATAGTAATCGATGTTATATTTCAGAAATTATGTGAATTTAAAACAAGAGGAACAGAAGCTACTTATTTGCTTAGTGCAATATAAAACAATATTTCATAATATGAATTTTAATGAGACACGTGTTGGTGCTAAGGCAATGTACTTGGTAATGACCTACCGTGAAGACAACATAGAAACGAATCTAGCCTCATATCGATCGCTGCGTTGATGATCGATATTTGGCGCTAGATTCAAAACAAACACAACCAATATATCCCTCTTTTCACTGCTCTCTTACCATAATGGATTATGGTATTTGTTAATTAACATTCAATTTAATTATATTATACACAACAATTGTGTGTATGTGTAACTTGAAGCACAATTATGAAGCTGTATAAGGAAAATTATTAGTAATAAATATGAATTTATATTTAGCTCCTGTGTCTTGCAATTGATGCTGAAACTTTTTATTTTGCATAAAGATCCGGAGTCTAGACATCAGTGTTAAAAGAGATGAATAACATTTGTATTTAGTAAACTGTACTTTAAATTTCCATTAGGAATCTGCCTGGACATTATATGTCATGGAGTTGTACGCCAATAATTAGTTTATTGTCCGAGGAGCATACACAAAGTCGTCAGAAAACATCACAACTTCCGCAACGATCTAACAATTAGGGGAGGGTTACACCCCTCGGATATATTCCACGGTACAATTCAACCGCTGAAAACATTCGCAGCTGTAACTCAGCAACGAGCAAAGTAGTCTAACTTACTATCCCCGTTACGATCTTGGCTGATGAGACTTTGGGGGTTGCGTTGTCCTCGAGTCTCGGACCGGCGACAGCTTAGGGTTGTCCCCACCCTACGATGGAAACTGCGCGATGCTGAAGACGCAGAGCCATGACAGGCTCGTATCTGCGTCGTCAAGGAAGTATTACACAGTTTCTCAGTATTTGTGCGTGTACGTGTATGCGCCAGTGACAACGCATGATGACGAGGTAGCACAGTGTTGGTTGGGGTAGCAGCAGGAGCCGTATAGCTGGCCAGCAACGTTGCTTTAGGGTGAAAGCCTCGCCCTATTCCCGAAGAAATATCTCGTCGTGTGTGTCAAATGCCACGCTGATAATTATCTCTGATGCCAGCTGCACCATTTCCAGATATTTCTTCTCAAAGGACACCTGAACCCTCCATGGACGACGCTCGACTATCTCTTTGATTATTTTCTACGATTACGGGCGCAATTTTTGTTGTAGTTCTCGTCCGTCGGCGTACACAATGTCTAAAAATATTTGTTGTTTAGGATCAACTATTTTACTAGATTGCAAACGCAATTTTTATTGTAATTTTCATCCCTTGGAGTAGACAATCTCTAAAAATATTTGTTGTTAGGTTCAACTATTTGCAGGATCACCAATTTTTATTGTAATTTCCATCCCTTGGTGTACACAATGCCTAAAAATATTTGTTGTTTAGGTTCGACTATTTACTAGACTGCAAACGCAATTTATATCGTAATTTTCATCCCTTCTAAAAATATTTGTTGTTAGGTTCGATTATTTCCTACATCACCAATTGTTATTGTAATTTTCATCCCTTAGTATACACAATGTCTAAAAATATTTGTTGTTTATGTTCGACTATTTACTAGACTGCAAACGCAATTTATATTGTAATTTTCATCCCTTCTAAGAATATTTGTTGTTAGGTTCGACTATTTACTAAATCACCAATTTTTATTGTAATTTCCATCTCTTGGTGTACACTACTGTACATAATGTCTAAAAATATTTTTTGTTTAGGTTCGACTATTTACTAGACTGCAAACGCAATTTATATTGTAATTTTCATCCCTTCTAAAAATATTTGTTGTTAGGTTCGATTATTTCCTAGATCACCAATTTTTATTGTAATTTTCATCCCTTAGTATACACAATGTCTAAAAATATTTGTTTTTAGGTTCGACTATTTACTAGACTGCAAACGCAATTTATATTGTAATTTTCATCCCTTCTAAAAATATTTGTTGTTAGGTTTGACTATTTACTAGACTACAAACGCAATTTATATATTGTAAGTTTCATCCCTTCTAAAAATATTTGTTGTTAGGTTCGATTATTTCCTAGATCACCAATTTTTATTGTAATTTTCATCCCTTAGTATACACAATGTCTAAAAATATTTGTTTTTAGGTTCGACTATTTACTAGACTGCAAACGCAATTTATATTGTAATTTTCATCCCTTCTAAAAATATTTGTTGTTAGGTTCGACTATTTACTAGACTACAAACGCAATTTATATATTGTAATTTTCATCCCTTATAAAAATATTTGTTGTTAGGTTCGACTACTTACCAGATCACCAATTATTATTGTTCTCCATATGTAATACGATAAAAAGATCAATGGGTCTACTCCTCGCTCAAGGAAAGATGTCTCAGATTTTGACAGTGGAGTGGAGGAGAATCAGCGAGACCCCACTTTTGACCCTAGGCTACGGATCCCACTCTTGCGCTTAGGTTCTGACGGGAACGGTCGACATAGGAGTTCGGCGTCACCATTGGACAAGAATATGAGTGGAGCTAGCTCGCATAATAAACCAGACGGGAGAAATACGAAAAGCGGGGCCCCGTCTGGCCCTCCGGCGAGTCAGAAGTTGAGGGAGGAAAGGGCATAAGTCCTGGACGTGTGGTTTTTTTAGTGGGTATTGGGGAAATCGAAGACCTGTTTCCCCCGAATCCTACACTGTCCCCCTTCGTGGGGGGAGGGGATGTACGAAAATGTATTATTTCCACACGTCCTTAAATTAAAAAATATAAAAAAGCTCGTTTGCTGTCATTGTCAAACGATTCAGTCAATCGTGGAGGACATGTAGCGCGGAGTAGGGATATCACGTGGTACCTACAAATTTCTCTGTGCCATCTTTCGTTGGACGAGAAGTACATAAAGTACCAATCAAAACAAATTCCGAGAAATTAAAGAACTGTTTAAACAACGATACAAGCACTTCCATATCCGGTACACTCGTCAGAGTCGTCTGTCTCCGCGAGTCAAACGTTGCAGAACTCTTTCATCCTGCAAGGCTGAAAATTCGATGCTCGTTAATGTTTTCGGTTTTTCTAGCACAGCGTCGCGGGAATGACAATAACAAGATTCTCCAGGCGGAGCAGTCGGCCCGTTTCCGCTCGGCGACGAGGCGCGTTTCATCCCGGTGATGGACCGCGTTAATTTCTTTTCACCGGGACTAATGCGTATCGGCTTCGAAATTCTTTTCTTCTCGCTCCACTTTCCTCTCCGCGGGACTCTCTCTCTCTCTCTCTCTGCTCGCCCCGTTGTGCATCGGTGCCACCGTGTTTTTCGCGTTTAGTCGGCGCGCGGCCGTGTGCATACAGGGTGGGACCAATAATTTTCACCACTCTGAACATTTCCACTATTTCCAACACAGTTTTCTTTACAAGACGACGACGTTCCTTTCCAACAAGAACTTCCTTTGAACTTTGCGGGCCCTTTATGGGAGGTATGGGGGTGCAAATATTGTGACGTGAATGTTTCTCATTTCAAGGTCATCCTGAATTATTTAACACGTTCCGTGTCACGTGTACCACCGATGGTACACACTGGTACTTACATACTGTGTAACGGCACACACTGACATATTGATTTAATGCACTAAAAAAATATATTTTATAACAAGTTTAAGACTGTAGGATATTATCAAAACTGCAATACGGAACAAAGCAAATGGACCTGAATGAAAAATCGAACAAAAACGGGTCGGCGCGGAACATGTTAAACAAAGTAACGTACCTTTTGCAAATTCTGCACGAAAATCTATTGACCCTCAAATGTAGAAAACTATTTCGATAATATCTCGTTAACTATTAGATTTGGGGCATATGAAGGTCAATACAGTTTTATGTAGAATTTGATACTCTACCAATTCGCTGATATAAAAACATTTACATTATTTCCCTCTCTATACCATGCAAGTTTTGTATGTATCACTTTTTCATATTATCTCTACATCTCTATCACTATCTCTATCTCTTCTCTATCTCTATCTCTATCTCTATTTCTATATACAGAGTGAGTCACGTAACGTTGCCACCTCAACTATATTTGTTGTTTTTAAAGCCTAAGTATGAAGTTTACAATTTGAAAATTATGAGCTTTGAAAATTAGTGAGTGATTAACAAGTAGACTGCGAATTTTTAATGATTAATGCAAAATAATAATGTTCTGAGTCTGTTATATGGACTAGAAGCTACTTAGAAAGTTTATACGTGCATGGCTAATTATAGTCACTGAATTCCTAATGAAAGGGGCTATCATTGTAGGTGTTTAAAAAAGGGTGCTTCCATTAAAAAAAATGAAGGTGACCTTGATATCTCTAAAAAAAATCACATAAAAACAAAAATTTTTTGTTATCATGTGAGCCCCACTGAACCATTCAACTTTGTCCTTCAGACATTTGACGTATCTTTAAAAACAACAAAGATATTTGAGGTGGCAACGTTAGGTGACTCACCCTGTATAATAAAATCGTGTCTGTCCGTCTGTTTGTGACGGCATCAACTGAGAACGGCTGAACGTAGAAAGCTGGGGTTTGAGCCATTAAACGCAGCGTTTCTTCGGGAAGGTTCAGGAGACATCCGCATTCGAACAAGTCCATGCGTTCAAAAGTTGTGACGTCATTAGTGACCAAAGACGGCGTTTTCGCCCTCTTAGGGCACGTTTCTGCTTATAACTTTTGGATTTGTTATTGCACGTGGACAAAGTCGCCGGTACAGCTAGTTGGAAATAATATTGAAAGTTATTGGCCCACCCTGTATACACACATATACGGAAAGAAAAAGAAATAGAGAGATAGAGAGGGGAACACCCGCGTCCATGCAACCGCTCGTAATTCGGCCCGTCATTGTTCGCTCCGGATTCGTGACATTAATTTATCCCTCTTTCAGAATATGCGCCTGAATAATCCTTTGTCCGAGTCGGGTCGTCGAGATCAAAGACGACGACAGGGAGGCAGCCTCGAAAATTAGCAATGCTCTTTGCGCGAGCGATTCTTTTGTAACGGCCGCGCAACCTCGCACTCGCGAGTTCTCGCGAGTTCTCGCGATGCGTTTAATTCGGCGACGAGTGTTTGCTGCACAAGACTCGGCGGTTTTTAACCGTCGACCCCCACTGTCAAGCGGAAAACCGATCTACGCAAGCCTATCCACGAGAGAGCGTCACCGTGTCGTTTAACCGAGCATGAGGAATTCCGATGATCATTCCTGACGGTCGGCGAAACGCTCGCTTTGCTGGTCCAAGTCATTTTATTCTTGGCAACTCGGGAATCTGTTCGCCATTTATTCGAACGAATTGTTCACCACTCTGTATGCAGATTGTATGTGTAGTTTCTCCACCGGAGAAATTATTCCGAGATTCTTTAGGGCAAGACATACATTGTGTAAGTCAATTGTAAAGGACAAATGTTAAATGAAAATGTACAATATCTCCTTCTTTAATCCTTTCCTAGCTAGATTAAGTCCATTGTATATGATTTTTTCTCATTTTATGGATATGAAATTGATATAATACCTCATGCAATACTTAAATGTGTAGTAATTGATTAGATACCAATATACATATTTAACTCGTTGCACTCGGGGCTATTTTAACTTGAAAATTAAACATTTCTTATTCCGATCTAGAATAATTCCATTGTATATAATTTTTTCATTTTATGGATATGAAATTGATATAATGCATTATGCAATACTTAAATGTGTAGTAATTGATTAGATACCAATATATTTAACCCGTTGCACTCGGGGCTATTTTAACTTGAAAATTAAACATTTCTTATTCCGATCTAGAATAATTCCATTGTACATAATTTTTTCATTTTATGGATATGAAATTGATGTAATGCCTCATGCATTACTGAAGTGTGTAGTAATTGATTAGATACCGACATATTTGATAATATAAACAATACTGGGAATAATGCTAACGGTAAATAATTTTAATGGATGGAGAATATAGTACAATAATATTCGTACTTAAGCAGTTTCTTTGCTTCTCGACTGTTCGAAATAAATTAGCAAAAAGTACATACGTAACTGAACTGCATTGTAGCATATTCTGAACCAAAAATTATTCGTGAACCCTTGAATGCTACCCTTACAAGCTGAGAAAAGCCCAATCAAATTTTGTGACAAAATTCGCAGCCGCTGGTCCCATCGAAAACCCATTGGCGTCGGTAGCAAGGGGTTGTCGATCCTGCAGGGGGTTAACGACGAGTGCCGAGACTCGAGAATTACAGGAGGAAATCGGGAAATGACGTATCGTTTGAGAACAGCCCGGCTCTCCATTATAGCGATCCAAGAGTAAAAGAATGGAGGGGTTGGGAACGAGGGGGTTGGAGGACCAGTAGGAGGAGTATGATGGGGAGGTTGCACGAGGAGGAGGAGGAGGAGGAGTAAGGGCAAAATAGGGGTTGAGGGGAGCTGGAAGAAGGATCGCGGGGACGCGTGCACTGGTTTGTGGAACGGGCCACGCGGGGGTTGAAGGGGTTCGAAGGGGGTTGAAAGGGGATGGGAAACCCGGGGGTTGGACCGAGGAGGCTGTGCGGGGGTGGCGAGAGGGTGCCGCATCTGCCTAGCTCGAACGCGGATACTCGGTGGAGGCTGGAGAGAATTGGGTCAGCCAACTTGGAGTGTACTTCAGGTGTAGCTACCTATCTACCTATCTGCCAACCTACTACCAGCCACCCACCCTTTCTCGCGTCCTTACCAAAGAATCCGTTCCCTTTCTTTCCTCGTTAGCTGCTCGGCCATCCCTCTCCTTCACTCTCTCTCCCTCTCCCTCACCTTTCCTGCCTGAACGGCGTGTACCATCGGCCCGGATCAGGGGACGAAAGGGGCCAGAGGATCCATCGAACCGAAACTTTTTCACGGCTCGATTCGTGCTCTATCTTCGAACTTGTACCCCTAGTCGTGCGGGGGCGGACGAGCCGTGCCTCGCGAGACCGAAATGGGGCGGCGGTAATCGATACCCAAGCAACACTAACAGGTAAAATTCAATGTCGCGCCGGTGGATGCGTCCGTTTTTCACCTGGCTGTCGGTCGAGCTAACTCGATAGCAATTGTTCGCGAGAGACCGACGTTATTTTTACGGGGTGGGACCTAAGTGAGGGCAAGCTGATAGAAGTTGCCTGGTCCTCGTCTGGAAATCAATGATAAGGATTTTTATTTTGTGTAGCGAGGATAATATTGTTACTATTGGGCTGTGCACTTCACGCTCCTACAGTGGACATCATTTCTTGACCCTTTGCAAAAATATTATATTTCGTCCTAAAACCTTACTGATTATATAGTGTTCCTTCATTAGAGTGATCGAAGTTGGCTGGTCCCCGTCTGGAAATCAATAAGGATTTTTATTTTGTGTAGCAAGGATGATGTTGTTACTATTGGACTGTGCACTCATGCTCCTATAGTGGACATCATTTCTTGACCCTTTGCAAAAATATTATATTTCGTCCTAAAACCTTACTGATTATATAGTGTTCCTTCATTAGAGTGATCGAAGTTGGCTGGTCCCCGTCTGGAAATCAATAAGGATTTTTATTTTGTGTAGCAAGGATGATGTTACTATCGGATTGTGTACTTCATGCTCCTATATAGTGGTCATCATTTCTTGAACCTTTGCAAAAATATTATACTTCGTTCGAAAACCTTACGGATTATATAGCGTTCCTTCATTAGAGTAACTGAAGTTGTCTGGTCCTCATCTGGAAATCAATAAGGATTTTTATTTCGTGTAACGAGGATGATGTTGTTACTATTGGACTGTGCACTTCATGCTCCTATAGTGGACATCATTTCTTGACCTTTGCAAAAATATTATACTTCGTCCTAAAACCTTACGGATTATATAGCGTTCCTTCATTAGAATAATTGAAGTTGTCTGGTCCTCGTTGGAAATCAATAAGGATTTTTATTTTGTGTAGCAAGGATGATGTTGTTACTATCGGATTGTATACTTCATGCTGCTATATAGTGGACATCATTTCTTGACCCTTTGCAAAAATATTATACTTCGTCCTAAAACCTTACGGATTATACAGGGTGTCCCAAAATTCGAGAACTTCCCGGAAGGGGGTGGTTCCTGAGATCATTTCAAGCGATATTTTCCTTTGCAAAAATGTTATCCGCGGCTTTGTTTAGGAGTTATTAACGAAAAATACGGGCCAATCAGAGCGCGACCGAGACGCGAGTTGCCACAGTCAGCCAATAGACAGTTTGCGCGCCGGGCCGACTGATTCAACTCGCGTCTAGGTCGCGCTCTGATTGGTCCCTGTTTTTGGTTAATAACTCCTAAACAAAGCCGCGGATAACATTTTTGCAAAGGAAAATGTCGCTTGAAATGGTCTTAGAAACCTCTCATTTCCGGGAAGTTCACGAATTTTGGGACACCCTGTATAGCGTTCCTTCATTAGAGTGATCGAAGTTGGCTGGTCCCCGTCTGGAAATCAATAAGGATTTTTATTTTGTGTAGCAAGGATGATGTTGTTACTATCGGATTGTGTACTCTATGCTCGTATAGTGGACATCATTTTTGACCCTTTGCAAAAATATTACACTTCGCCCTAAAACCTTATGCATTAAATAGCGTTCCTTCATTAGAGTAATTGAAGTTGTCTGGTCCTCGTCTGGAAATCAATAAGGATTTTTATTTTGCGTAGCAAGGATGATGTTGTTACTATCGGATTGTATACTTCATGCTCCTACAGTGGACATCATTTCTTGACCTTTGCAAAAATATTATACTTCGTCCTAAAACCTTACGGATTATATAGCGTTCGTTCATTGGAATAATTGAAGTTGTCTGGTCCTCGTCTGGAAATCAATAAGGATTTTTATTTTGCGTAGCAAGGATGATGTTGTTACTATCGGATTGTATACTTCATGCTCCTACAGTGGACATCATTTCTTGATCCTTTGCAAAAATATTATACTTCGTCCTAAAAGCTTACGGATTATATAGCGTTCCTTCATTAGAGTGATCGAAGTTGCCTGGTCCTCGTCTGGAAATCAATAAGGATTTTTATTTTGCGTAGCAAGGATGATGTTGTTACTATCGGATTGTATACTTCATGCTCCTACAGTGGACATCATTTCTTGATCCTTTGCAAAAATATTATACTTTGTCCTAAAACCTTATAGATTATATAGCGTTCCTTCATTAGAGTGATCGAAGTTGCCTGGTCCTCGTCTGGAAATTAATAAGGATTTTTATTTTGTGTAGCAAGGATGATGTTGTTACTATCGGATTGTATACTTCATGCTCTTATAGTGGACATCGATTGTTGACTCTTTGCAAAAATATTATACGTCGTCCTTAGACGTAATGCATTATATAGCATTCCTTCATTAGAGCTAGCAAATGGTGTAACGCTTGCACTAAACAATCCGGAATATATTTCATAAAAAGACGTAGAACTTCAACAAGTACCTTCGCGCCAAGGTCTCCAATAAATTGCCTGTCTACAAAGTCGCATCCAGAGATGGTTCAAGACTTCCAAGAAAGAACACAGTGCCATCGCTCCGGAAGTGACTTAAAAATCATAAAACTTGCTTAAAACTCTCAAAAGTCAAGAGTCTGAAACTTTTAACTCTGACGTAATGACATTATATTATTGAACGTGAAAATGTTCAGCGAAATTTGCACTTTGTACCTCTTAAACTTGAAGCTATTTTGTCTCCATTTCGTCGCGACGACGCTGGCAGCTACGAAAATTCAATGTCGCCCGCGAACACACTCGTAAAATTATGTCTTTGTCTCGCTCTCTCTCTTCCTCGCTCTGTGTTTCTACAGAGTTGTTCAAGAAGCTTTGCCAGTAAAACAGAGCTTCCAGTTTTATCTGCCGTCGTCTGAAGACGCGCGCCGTCGTCTACCGCCATCTGTGTCGAACACACCGGGATCCCTGTGTTTTATTGCCGCCCCTGGGCTTTATTAGCGGCGCCGAGTGGAGGCATTACGCAGGGTAGCTTGGTGTGTTCCCAGGGTAGCTTGTAACCTGTTATACAAGCCTAACACCTGAAATTGAAGGACTACAGGAATTTCAGTGACGCCTCTCGTCGTCTGAAAGCAACTTTATTATTTCAGGGGTAACTCGTTTGGAGATGGCAAGTTCGTTTTTTCTAAATGGAACGTGGAGAAAATTTTTATGCATTCATGCAATGTATACAAAACTGCGCAACTTTTTCTCGAAGCGTTTTTCGATATCTTGCACCTGTCGGAAGTTAGGGAGGTTCGACTGTACGGGCTCGCCTGATGCGCCTACGCAATTGGCTTCAGCTGCAATGTACTTAAAATTGCTATAACTTTTCAGTGGTAGGAGGTTTTTCAAATGTTTTAAATTAAATGTCGCACACATGTGTATGAACTTTACGACTGTACAAACATGTTTGTTCATTTTGTTTAAATTCGTTCAAATAAAATGTTTTTGGTCGTGATACTAATGAAAGCGAGTTGATACGATAAAGTCTAACCTTTGTGTAGTCAATAAAAATGTGTCGATTATTTAAAACCTTTCCGTATTTAACATGTTTCCACAAATTCTCATTATTAGACTGCGGATTTTATGCATTTATGACAGAAATGGACACGTACAATTAAAAGAAGTGGACATGTTAAAAATATTTAAGAACATCAACGTATTAGTTTCAACTTAATAGGATAATTAAAAGAAGAATACAAATTTTATTTGGCTCCTGTGTCCTGCAATCAATGCAAACATTTTTTATTTTGCATAAAGATCCGCAGTCTACTCATTAGGAGACGATAAATTAATATATTAGCGAGTAAAGAATAGACATTTAGAGAAATTTTGTAATATTTTTTCGAAGAACATTAATAAATTGATGAAAGAAATACAGTAAATGGGTACCCGGGTACGCGGTTGACTACACAAAGGTTAAAAGAAGAATCATCTCGACTGAAGCGCTCAGAAACCGGCTCCGCTGACGAGATAAAACGAAGTTTGCTCCAGAATCTCCGAAGCACCCGGTAGATCACGTACAACAGGCTCGTAAACGATAGTTCCTAACTGCCGGGTCTCTAACGACCATGAAATCGCGCTAGTTCGCTCAAGTTTGCCTGGATCGAGGCGCGAGGGATGGAAAGAAAAGGCTCGGTTGTCCGCAAAGATCCGCGTGGCTCAGCGAATCTCTAAGGTGCCGTTCCAGAAGAAGTGTCTGGTGTCCTCGAGGAGAGAGCATCAGCCTCGCGGATCCAGCTGGCAACGGTGCAAAGTGTGCTCCATCTCGCATCAAATGAAGAAAGAAAAAAGGAGAAAAGCATCTCGCGGGTCTCGATCGGGTTGAGGAGAACGACGCGACGTTACGGGAGGGTGGGGGGTGTTCTGGTATTCGATTACGAGGGAACGTTTAACGGAGCAGTTTCGCGTGCCAGCATTCACGGCGGATTCGCGGTGAATGGGCTGCGGGGACGGTGATTCGATTCACGAGACCTCTTCTCGTGGTCCTCCGGTGAAACTTACCCCTGTCGTTTTCTATTTAGCTCGACTATCGCCTGGATAATCGTCGCGCGCCGGACGTCTAACCGCGACGAGATTATCGTCGCGAGGAATTGATCGCGATCGTTCGTCGATCACGCCGGCTGGAAATCCAAAATTTTATTATTTGCATTCGGAGATTTCTCTTCGATGGTCTATCAATTTGTAAATGTAAATCAATTTATAAAACTGTCCAACAAATTTCAACTTTTTTTATGTTCCCTATTTACTGTTGGGTCCTTCTTATAGAGTTTTTTGCGCTGATTCCGAATCTGTTTTTAATTTTTTTCCTATACACACAGTTTTTGAGGAACATGGCTTTGAAAAAAAATACATATTTTTCAACTTTAAACAAATATTGTGAGGTTATTATAAAAGATATTGAATTGTTCTTTAGAGCAAAAGATTCTGTAGACTTTCCCGAATACAGCGATATCAAATATTAATACATTATGATCGTTTAAACATGTTTGAATAATCACTAAAGGCGGAGAGACACCACTTTTGCACCATTTTTGAGGATATTTTTCAATTTATCTCAAAAAATAAGGGTCTAGCGGAAAATCGAACTATACCACTCGATAGAGCAGCCTTTTATCTTGAGAAGCCACCCTATCAAGTTTGGATCGTCGATGTTTTTTTCGAATCGGAAAGCAAAATATCTTCTCCCGACATGAGTTGCCGGCAGTGGTGTTCGGGACGAGATACGGCGCAGCGACGGGATACGGAGCGGCGAACGACCGTTGCAATGGTGAGCGCCACTGGCGCAACTCATGTCGGGCGAAGATATTTTGCTTTCTGGTTCGAAAGAAACGTCGACGTTTCAAACTTCAAAGCGGGGTTTCTCAAGATAAAAGTCTGCTCTATCGCATGGTATAGTTCGATTTTCCGCTGGACCCTTATTTTTTGAGATAAGTTGAAAAATATCCTCAAAAAATGGTGCAAAAGTAGTGTCTCTCCGCCTTTAGTGATTATTTAAACATGTTTAAACAATCATAATATATTACTATTTGATATCGCTGTATTCGGGAAAGTCTACAGAATCTGTTTCTATAAAGAACAATTCAATATCTTTTATAATAACACTGCAATATTTGTTTAAAGTTGAAAAATATGTTTTTTTTTCAAAGTCATGTTTCTCAAAAACTGTGCGTATAGTAAGAAAATGAAAAACAGATTCGGAATCAGCGCAAAAAACTCTATACGAAGGACCCAACAGTAATTAGGTAACAAATTTGGTGTTGGACAGTGTAATCATTCAAGAAAATAGATATATCTGTAGCAATTTTGCCATTTCGAAACGAGATCGATTCAATGGAATTTTGACATAAATAAAAGAAAAAGAGAATAATAAAAGTTGCAGATTTAGTCGCGAGGAATTGATCGCGATCGTTCGCCTGCTCGTCGATCACGGTGGCTGGAAATACAAGAAAAATACGGAGATTTTTCTTCAATGGTCTATCAACATTTTGTAAATGTAAATCAATTTACAATAATTCAGGAAAATAGATATATCTGTAGCTATTCTGCTATTTCGAAACGAGAACGGTTCAATGGAATTTTGACATAAATAAAAGAAAAAGAGAATAATAAAAGTTGTAGATTTAGTCGCGAGGAATTGATCGCGATCGTTCGCCTGTTCGTCGATCACGCCGGCTGGAAATCCAAGACGAATCCGGAGATTTTTCTTCAATGGTCTATCAACATTTTGTAAATGTAAATCAATTCACAATAATTCAGGAAAATAGATATATCTGTAGCAATTCTGCTATTTGGAAACAAGAACGGTTCAATGGAATTTGACATAAATAAAAGAAAAAGAGAATAATAAAAATTGTAGATTTAGTCGCGAGGAATTGATCGCGATCGTTCGCCTGTTCGTCGATCACGCCGGCTGGAAATCCAAGACGAATCCGGAGATTTTTCTTCAATGGTCTATCAACATTTTGTAAATGTAAATCAATTTACAATAATTCAGGAAAATAGATATATCTGTAGCTATTCTGCTATTTCGAAACGAGAACGGTTCAATGGAATTTTGACATAAATAAAAGAAAAAGAGAATAATAAAAGTTGTAGATTTAGTCGCGAGGAATTGATCGCGATCGTTCGCCTGTTCGTCGATCACGCCGGCTGGAAATCCAAGACGAATCCGGAGATTTTTCTTCAATGGTCTATCAACATTTTGTAAATGTAAATCAATTCACAATAATTCAGGAAAATAGATATATCTGTAGCAATTCTGCTATTTGGAAACAAGAACGGTTCAATGGAATTTGACATAAATAAAAGAAAAAGAGAATAATAAAAATTGTAGATTTAGTCGCGAGGAATTGATCGCGATCGTTCGCCTGTTCGTCGATCACGCCGGCTGGAAATCCAAGACGAATCCGGAGATTTTTCTTCAATGGTCTATCAACATTTTGTAAATGTAAATCAATTTACAATAATTCAGGAAAATAGATATATCTGTAGCTATTCTGCTATTTCGAAACGAGAACGGTTCAATGGAATTTTGACATAAATAAAAGAAAAAGAGAATAATAAAAGTTGTAGATTTAGTCGCGAGGAATTGATCGCGATCGTTCGCCTGTTCGTCGATCACGCCGGCTGGAAATCCAAGACGAATCCGGAGATTTTTCTTCAATGGTCTATCAACATTTTGTAAATGTAAATCAATTCACAATAATTCAGGAAAATAGATATATCTGTAGCAATTCTGCTATTTGGAAACAAGAACGGTTCAATGGAATTTGACATAAATAAAAGAAAAAGAGAATAATAAAAATTGTAGATTTAGTCGCGAGGAATTGATCGCGATCGTTCGCCTGTTCGTCGATCACGCCGGCTGGAAATCCAAGACGAATCCGGAGATTTTTCTTCAATGGTCTATCAACATTTTGTAAATGTAAATCAATTTACAATAATTCAGGAAAATAGATATATCTGTAGCTATTCTGCTATTTCGAAACGAGAACGGTTCAATGGAATTTTGACATAAATAAAAGAAAAAGAGAATAATAAAAGTTGTAGATTTAGTCGCGAGGAATTGATCGCGATCGTTCGCCTGTTCGTCGATCACGCCGGCTGGAAATACAAGAGAAATACGGAGATTTTTCTTCAATGGTCTATCAACATTTTGTAAATGTAAATCAATTCACAATAATTCAGGAAAATAGATATATCTGTAGCAATTCTGCCATTTGGAAACGAGAACGGTTCAATGGAATTTGACAAGAATCCCTGTTTTGGCGTGTTAGTACAGATAAAAAAAGGAAATAATAAAAGTGGTAGATTTGATCGAATCAATTGAGTTACACAAATTCCGCACTGTTTTATTCCATTTCGTTTCGCTCGACGATAATTGAGAGTGATTGTTCACACGGTAGTACTGTATAAAAATATTGAAAAGGTCCCATTCGTTGCTCCCGCCCAATTTTTTGTTTCAATAAATGTCAAAAACGCAGATATTTTATCCAGACAGATTCTGGGGGTGTTCACAGGGCTGAAAGTTAAGTATTCCAGCGGCCTAACTTAGGGGATGTTCGCACAGCTGAGCGAAGAACTTTTCAGCAGGCTGAGTTAGGGAATGTTCGCGCAGCTGAAAGTTCAATTTTCCTATGACCGAACTTAGGGAACGTCCACACAGCTGAGAGTTGAAACTTGCTGTGGACTATTTTAGGGTATGCTCGCCCAGTTGAGAGTTGAAAGTTCCTGTGGGTTATCTTAAGGGATGTTCGTGAAGTTGAGACTTCAATTTTCCTGTGGCCTAACTTACAGGATATTCGCGCATCTGAGAATTGAATGTTCATGTACCCTGACGTGAGGGTTGTTCCCACAGCTGAGAATTGAATTTTCCTGTATCTTAAGGGTTGTTCGCGCAGCTCCGCGTGGAACTTCTTTGCGAGCTAAGTTAGAGAATCTTTATACAGTTTGCAGTTAAATCGTGCTATAACTTAACTTAAGTCCTCACAGCTGAGAGTTGAAAGTTTCTAGGGGATGATTGCGCAGCTGAGATTTGAATTTTCCTGTGGCCTAACTTTCGAAATATTCGCACAGCTAACTGTAGGACTTTCTTACAAGCTGAGTTAGGGGATGCTCCCACAGCTGGGGATTGAAGTTTCCTACACGCTGACTTAAGGGATGTTCGCACTGCTGACTATTGAATTTTCCCATGGCCTAACTTGGAGAACATTAGCGTAGCTAAGTAAAATTTGAATTTTTCTGGGAACAAAGTTAATGTTCCCAATATCGACAGTTGATGAATCTCCTGATGGCTTAACTTGAGGGACGTTCACACAACTGAGAGTAGAATATTTTCTCATGACTTAAGTTCGGGGACGTGGACACAGTTGGTAATTAAATTTTCGTTCGCCTCAATTTAGAAGATGCCCACCCTGCTGTGAAATTCTTTCCGTGCCCTAACTTACAGAATATTCTCGCAGCCGAGATTTGAATTTTTCTCCAAGCGAAATTAGGGGACGTAGCCAGTACCGAGAGTTAAATTTTCCTACGGCCTAACTTAAGGGATGCTCGCGCAGCATAGAGCCTTCCTGCATCTCTTCAGGAAGCGTCTTCTTTTCGCCTCCCGGTTGTGCGCGGAAAATTGAATAACGCCCGTCTAAAAAGGAGGAGAGAGAGAGGAGGTGCTGGAGGATAACTCGGCTCGGTGGATAAAACGTCCCTCCTACAACCGGAGCGTAATTATAACGCGGTCCTGGAGGTTGCGCGCGGTTGCGGGCAAGGTAACATTTATAGGATATGTAGGTCAGCTACTGACACGCCTTATTGCCTCCTCCGACCCGATCACCCCAAATAGACCTCCGAAAACGAAGTAAGGACGAAACGGCCGTGATCGCGACTCTCTCCCTCTCTCTCTCCCCTCTCTCTCTCTCTCTCTCTTCCTCTTCCTCTTTCGATCGCGGTTTCCAGACGCCACCGCGAGTCAAACGCCGATTACGCGGTGTTAGATTACTCGCCCCTAAGTCTACGATCTCGCGCTAACTTCTGATCGGCAATTTAACTAACCGTGACCAACCTACATAGTATTAACACATTAGGAAAACTACTAGAATCTTCTTCACTCAATGTGTTAACTACCGAAGCTGTACAAAAGAGAATGTTATTTCTTGGCCTGATGATCTGAACTACTTGGCTAATAAATTTAGGTTGATGATGAAATTATACACTAAAAATCTTGTAGAGATTTTACAAACGTACGATTCGGATTTGAATCTGAGAAACGTTTGCTCTCGATTGTTTTGCATACGAGAAAAAGAAGAAAGAAGGTGGTGTGTTTCGTCCTAGACCCATTTATCATAATTGGCGATTAACTACAAAAAGTTCGAGAAGGCCTAGTTTCGACACCGTCCACAAGATGGACAAATCGTTGAACGACTTTCTCGCAAGTTACTAAAATGTCATCAACTAGTATATTAACATCCCTCCTTCCGATACTTGTGTCTAAGGCAGGACCCGCTAGATAGCCTTATTGATGAGTCCTCCAGCGGGTCTAGGGCGAAACACACCACTTTCTTTCTTCTTTTTCTCGTATACAAAACAATCGAGAGCAAACGTGTCTCAGATTCAAATCCGAATCGTACGTTTGTAAAATCTCTACAAGATTGCTATTTAGTGTATAATTTGATCGAATCCGTTGCACCGAGAACATCACCCTAAATTTATTAAAAATTTACGATCGATAATAATTTCTCATTTACTTGGCTAATAATGATGATTGAAATCTGATTTTCGGCTGAACGAATGTCTGAGACATGTTTTTTACAAACATGTTTTTTCATTTTGTTTAAATTCGTTCAAATAAAATGTTGTTGGTCGTGATACTAATGAAAGCGAATTGATACGATGAAGTCTAACCCTTGTGTAGTCAATAAAAATGTGTCGATTATTTAAAACCTTTGCGTATATAACATGTTTCTACAAATTCTCATTACTAGACTGCGGATTTCATGCATTTATGACTACTAAAACTATTAGAATCTTCTTCACTCAATGTGTTAACTGCCGAAGCTGTACAAAAGAGAATGTTATTTCTTGGCCTGATGATCTGAACTACTTGGCCAATAATGATGACTGAAATCTGATTTTCGGCTGAACGAATGTCTGAGACATGTTTTTTACAAACATGTTTTTTCATTTTGTTTAAATTCGTTCAAATAAAATGTTGTTGGTCGTGATACTAATGAAAGCGAATTGATACGATGAAGTCTAACCCTTGTGTAGTCAATAAAAATGTGTCGATTATTTAAAACCTTTGCGTATTTAACATGTATCCACAAATTCTCATTACTAGACTGCGGATTTTATGCATTTATGACTACTAAAACTACTAGAACCTTCTTCACTCAATGTGTTAACTACCGAAGCTGTACAAAAGAGAATGTTATTTCTTGGCCTGATGATCTGAACTACTTGGCTAATAACGATGATTGAAATCTGATTTTCGGCTGAACGAATGTCTGAGATTTTATAAGACTTATAAAGTCATGAATAGACGGCGGATCTTTATGCAAAATAAAAATGTTCTATCTGCATTGTAACAAAGTGGAGCGAATTAGAAATTTATTTTCTTTTAAAATATGTTTAAATAAAATAAGTTGAGAACAATATAACACCGTTTTTAAAATCTTCTAATGTTATTACTATTTTAATTTACACCTACTCGTTCTTGCCATAACTGCATAAAATCCGCTGTCTAGTTATGAATGTTGTAGATGATGAAGTGCCTGTCAAGTCTAAGCAATCGGTTAATCTGTTTCCAGGAGGCGTATAGAAAATGGGTGTGCAGCTCCCTGGTGCCTTACTTTGCTCATGGGGGACCGCAGGACTCGGACACCTCGGGAACGAGCTGGACCGGAAACAGACTCAGGCCCTGCCGGTCCTTCTGCCAAACTGTGGAGCAACGTTGTCCTTACTTGCTTCCCGGTGATCGTGCCCCCGCGTACCCCACGCAATACGCCGGCGAACCCACCTTTCTTTGCAGAGGTAAACCATTAAATCAATCGTAACACTCCTTGCAAACATCCGGCGGGTCCATTCCATAGAAAGCAACTCCATCTTTATACAATTGCACTTATCAAGGTGCACATACTTTAGAATTAAGCAATTTTTAACATCTGGACTTGCCTGGTTTTTGCACAGAGGTCTTCAACCCTTCACCATACATCAGAAACCATAAACCAAGGGGAAGAAAATGTTTTACCAGGGTTGTTGCTGTCAATTCGAAATTCAATCGAAACAAACTTTTGTTTATATTTTTTCTAATGAACTTGGATTTCTTTAGATATAAGATTGTTGTCTTATTGTAAAATAACTGCGAGAGAAACTTCATTTTGGAGATAATGTAGGGATGATGTAGACTCAACCTATGCACTGGAGGGTTGATGGACGAGGGTAGAAACATTCTTTGGCACCCTCTCGAGTAACCTCCTAAATCGAGAAATCTATAAATCATTGTTACGATAAAAATGAATTTTAAGATGTTGTCATATCATTTCGTATCCAGTTTGTGTAATTTAAGTATCACGAAGTGTCGAGAATCATTAAGGTCTTTAAAAATCCAGTGACCAATTCCTGATGGATAGCATATTTTAGCGTATTTTATAAATACAGGGTCAATCACCTAACGTTGCCACCTCAAATATCTTTGTTGTTTTTAAAGATGCGTCAAATGTCTTTGGTATCATACGATACCAAAAGAATTTTTGTTTTTATGTAATTTTTTTTAGATATCAAGGTCACCTTCATTTCTTTTTAAATGGAAGCACCCTTTTTTAAACAGCTACAATGATAGTCCCTTTCATTACGAATTCAATGACTATAATTACTCAAGGTCATTCAAGGTCACGGACAGAAAAAACGTAAAGAACTAAAATATGTGGAAGCAGAATACGTTTATCACCAGTGAGACTTGTATTGGGTTGGCAAATAAGTTCGTTCGGTTTTTGTAATTTATTCCACTGTAAAAAACCGAACGAACTTATTTACCAACCCAATAGTAAACATGCTAAGGTCCTTCAATGCTATGGATTGTTTTCAAACATCCTCTAGCAGATTACACTACGATTTACTTACTACCAGTATGTCTCCAAAAGCGATTCCGCTATGGCTTATCCAGTGATTGAAAGGTGTAACATGATAACGCTTTACTGTGAATGTAGACGAAATGCAATGGAGGCCCGATTGCTTTATGAAGAAAGGTACCCTGAGCGAAACACTCCCTCTAGGCGGACTTTTATTAATATCTACAAATTGTTTAGAAGTACTGGTAGTGTAGATGGAAGAAAGCGTAAACGAAAGAATCATGTGACTACTGAAGACAATGAAATTAATATTTTAGCAGCTATAGCTGTCAATCCACATGTGAGTACTTGAGAAATTGCTGGAGAAGCAGGCCTGAGTCAAAGAAGCACGAGTTCTGGCCCGACAGAAATTTCATCGGTTTTTTATACGATTTGTATGCGATTTTTTCTGTCCGTGACCTTGAATGACCTTGAATAATTATACTCACTCAATTCCTAATGAAAGGGACTATCATTGTACGTATTTAAAAAAGGTGCTTCCATTTAAAAAAATGAAGATGACCTCGATATCTCTAAAAAAAGTGACATAAATTTTTTTGATATCGTTGAGCCCCATTTTACCATTCAACTTTGTCCTTCAGACATTTGACGTATCTTTAAAAACAACAAAGATATTTGAGGTGGCAACGTTAGGTGACTCGCCCTGTATATTCGAGAACGTTTAATATCAAAGGAGAACTGTAATATGTGTTATATCGGGAGAGAACTGTACTCTAAATCGTGGAGCAGGTCGCCAAAGGGCAACAGACATTATCAGCCCGCGAAACGGTAGACAAGAGAGGAGCTCGTTGGCAAACGCAATCGTTTCAGATCCGAACATCCCGGAGACCGGCGAGCAAGCGGCGCGAGCGTTGCACAACAGTGGCGAGGACGAGTGCTGTTTCCGCGTGTGCTCCGACGAGAAGCCAGGATCGGGAATCTGCACGAACTGCTCGGATCGGGAGCCACGGGAACGCGGCCGAGCCCACGATCCTCCGACGGCGCCCTACTGCGAGATTAATCCTATTCAGCCAGCCTCCACGGGTACGTGTCTTATCCGGGGACCTAGCAGAGTCTAACGCTCCTACGCCAGCGCTCCGCAAGAATGCTAATCAAGAGCCGCCCTCAATGCCGATTCGTTAGCGTATCATCCCCACTCTCCAAGCTTAGGAATTACGATGCATCCCGCTCGACAGCGGGAAACACGCGCTTGCCGACTGCTAAACGGTATCTATCCTAGCCTAGGGCTTCTCCGAGATATACCCTATCGTAGTTCCTTGACTAGGTTGTCTCCTGGGCTATGTAGGTCATTGCTGGGTTGTGACCCCTAGCCTGGATCCTTGATGGATTGTACCGTAGATTGTGTAGGTCTTTGATAAATGGGAGACTAAGAGCCTAGATCTAATCTATGTAGGGTTTTGCTAGAATGAGTCCTAGCCATGTAGATTTTTGCTAGGTTGTGCCCTAGCCCACGTAGTTCTTAGCAAAGTTATATTCTATCCTATGTAGATCTTTACTGGGTTGTGATTCCTACCCTAAGTGTACCCTACGTTACGTACGTCTTTGTTAAGTGGACACCACGAGCCCAGTCTAAGTGTAGTCTATGTAGAGATTTGCTAGAATATGCCCTAGCCATGCAAATGTTTGCTAGGTTATGCCCTAGTCCACGTAGTTCTTTGCAATCTTACATTCTAGCCTATTTGGGTGCTTTCAAAGTTGTCCCTCAGCCATCTTCAGCAAGTTTCCTGCACTCCGTTCTCCCTTTACCTTCTCCCCTTGCTTCCTGTAGCCCGGCAGGATCTCGAGGGTGTCCTGATCCCACCTACCAACCTAAAACCATCTACTCCTACAGATAATGCCAGCCGGCTTCGTTGAATAGAACGCCGAAGGAGCTAAGCAAGATCCCCAAGTCTCTTGCTGCCGGTAATTTATAAGTGACTCGCTACAGCCTTAACGAAATCCATCCAGAAGCCTCTCGCGATTGTCTTCTTCTTAAATCTGGCTCTTCAAGTGTCGTGCTAGTACTTTACCTATCGAAAGCCTATTAATAGGATTTTCAATAATTGTCCTGTACCGAAAGAAAACATGGAAATTTTCTTTTACATTACAATTTTAGATAAAAGTATATTAGATAACGTTATTGAGGGTGACTTGTTAGTTCACAATGAAAATTGCTGTAACTGTTGAAGGTTCCGTTGGGAAGTATTTAGCCGTGAACCATAGATTTTTCAAAATTATGCAATAATCACCGGTCGGTAATGTACTAGGCTTGACGTCGTTATTGAACTGCGAATTTTATGCTTGCATAGTTTGCACAATTTTTTGTTTGGAAAATTTTTGATGAACTTTCAGTCAGCGGGCTCTCTATACTCCAGCTCTGGGTTCCGTTAACTCGCGGTGGTCGCATAAATTTTCTACCGTCCTACCAAACGGTCTGGACGGACGTTTCGACGTCGGAATCGATGAAAACGATTAAATCTCCTATCGCGCGCTAGCAACCGGTGCTCCGGTGCCCCTGTGAACGAAGCTATAGAGTCGAAAGCTTAGTCGAGCGGCTACAAGGAATTTTATCTTAGACGTTTCCGCTTCGTCACCCACTGAACAATGAATTTTTCAATTAACCCTGCCTGTGAGAGATATCGACGGCTCTTGGACCGTCGAACTCAGATAGCCTAGATGCTTAGAAAAAGAACTTGCTAACCCCTCAGACTCCTTAAGCCTTACTTCATAATGTAAAGTACGGTGTGAACCTTTGCTTTATGTTCTGCTTCGAAGTTCAAGATTTCCCTTTCAGACGTTCCCTTTCGAGATTCATTATCTAGAGAACTACACGCGACAATTAACACGTTCATTGCCGTTCGATGCACATGAACGATGAATTCACTAGATACATATTAATAGATTAATAAAAATGCCAATACAACATTCGATTTGGCTTCTATTTCTTGCCATCGATGCAGACGATTTTTATTTTGCATAAAGATCCGCAGTCTACATATTAGCAATGTTGTTCATACTCCATAATAAATCCTCTACACACGAATCAACGATGAATTCAGCTCCAAAAAACAGAATTGAATTTCCTCTGATATTCGAACACACAAAGGGAACACACCAGATAAAGCTATACAAATCAACGATGAATTCAGATCCAAAAAACAGAATTGAATTTCCTCTGATATTCGAACACACAAAGGGAACACACCAGACGAAGCTCCTTCTCTGTGACCTTGTAGCTAAACGTGAAATTAGACTCAGAAGTGTTGATACATCAGTGCATGTCATCGAAGTTAGGATTTAGAGTTTAGAGGATGCAGGCTGTAGAGACTAGAGGTTAAACTACACGGCAGCGTTTACGAATGCGTTGAGCACCTTTCCTCGTCTTCTCCCAAGAACCTTTCTTTTTTGCTTTTTTGTTTAAGGGCGGTGAGGAAATGCATTTTACGCCCCCCCCCCCTCCCCCCGTCCAAATGACGGTCGGTTGGGTAGTGTGGGGCTCACCTTGCTTGATAAAAATAAGAGGCGAAGGCATACCCACTAAAACCCTTGTCCCTTGTCCTCCAGTACTCCAGCCGGAGACTACAGGGTGAGTCCGAAGAAACAGAACACCTAAATATCTCCGTTACCTTTCGTTGTACAAAAAAACTTCTTAGGACGAAGTTACACTGTTTGAAGGGTCACATGTAACGGTGTAAAGGTAAAATTTTCAAGGTCATTTTTTTAATGAGATTTCAAGGTCATCGATATTTTTTTAAATGGAATCAGGTATTTTTTAATACATCAATCGATGCAATTGGACATCCGTTATAAAAAAGTACTAACCTATGTATGTCGAAAAGTTAGTAGTTCAGGAGATATTTCAATTTAAATAACTCTAAAACACCATTACTGTCGTACTAAGACGTTACACAGGTAAGTAAATGCTAACATTAATTTCAATTTCAATATCAATTTTTCAATTTCAATTCGTCAATTTCAGCCCGTCAATTTCAATTTCAACATCAATTTTTCCATTTCGACTTTAATTTCGATATCAACTTTTCAACTTTATTTTCAATTTCAATTTTTCCATTTCAACCTTAATTTCAACTTCAATTTTAACTCTCCCATTTCAACTTTTCCATTTCAACTTCAATTTCTACTCTTTCATTTCAACTTCAATTTTTCAATTTCAACATCAAATTTTCCATTTCAACTTCAACTTCAATTTTAACCCTTCAACTTCAATTTTTCAACTTTAACTCTTCAATTTCAATTTTTCATTTTCAACGTCAATTTTTCAATTTCAACATCAATTTTTCAATTTCAATTCGTTAGTTTCAGCTCTTCAATTTCAACATCAATTTTTCAATTTCAATTCGTTAGTTTCAGCTCTTCAATTTCAACATCAATTTTTCCATTTCGATTTTAATTGCGATATCAACTCTTCAACTTCATTTTCAATTTCAATTTTTCCATTTCAACTTTAATTTCAACTTGAATTTTAACTCTCCCATTTCAACTCTTCCATTTCAACTTCAATTTCTAATCTTTCATTTCGACTTCAATTTTTCAATTTCAACATCAAATTTTCCATTTCAACTTCAACTTCAATTTTTCAACTTCAACTCTTCAATTTCAATTTTTCATTTTCAACGTCAATTTTTCAATTTCAACTTCCATTTTTCAATTTCAATTCGTTAATTTCAGCTCTTCAATTTCAATTTCAACATAAAGTTTTTCATTTCGACTTTAATTTCGATATCAACTCTTCAACTTCATTTTCAATTTCAATTTTTCCATTTCGACTTTAATTTCGATATCAACTCTTCAACTTCATTTTCAATTTCAATTTTTCCATTTCTACTTTAATTTCAACTTCAATTTCTACTCTTTCATTTCAACTTCAATTTTTCAATTTCATTTCGTTAATTTCAATTTCAACATCAAAATTTCTATTTCAACTTCAATTTCAATTTCAACCCTTCAACTTCAATTTTTCAATTTCAATTTTTCAATTTCAACGTCAATTTTTCAATTTCAACTTCAATTTTTCAATTTCAATTCGTTAATTTCAGCTCTTCAATTTCAATTTCAACATCAATTTTTCCATTTCTACTTTAATTTCGATATCAACGCTTCAACTTCATTTTCAATTTCAATTTTTCCATTTCAACTTTAATTTCAACTTCAATTTCTACTCTTTCATTTCAACTTCAATTTTTCAATTTCATTTCGTTAATTTCAATTTCAACATCAATTTTTCCATTTCGATTTTAATTGCGATATCAACTCTTCAACTTCATTTTCAATTTCAATTTTTCCATTTTAACTTTAATTTCGACTTGAATTTTAGCTCTCCCATTTCAACTCTTCCATTTCAACTTCAATTTCTACTCTTTCATTTCGACTTCAATTTTTCAATTTCATATCGTTAATTTCAATTTCAACATCAAATTTTCCATTTCTACTTCAATTTCAATATCAACCCGTCAACTTCAATTTTTCAACTTCAACTCTTCAATTTCAAATCTTCAATTTCATTTTCAACGTCAATTTTTCAATTTCAACTTCAACTCTTCAATTTAAATTTTTCAATTTCAAATCTTCAATTTCATTTTCAACGTCAATTTTTCAATTTCAATTTCAACTCTTCAATTTACACTAGCAAGTAAACGCTAACGTCTTAGTACGACAATAATGGTGTTTTAGAGTTATTTAAATTGAAGTATCTCCTGAACTACTAACTTTTCGACATACATGGGTTAGTGCTTTTTTATAACAATAATTGATGTATTAAAAAATACCTCATTCCATTTAAAAAAATATCAATGACCTTGAAATCTTGTAAAAAAATGAGCTTGAAATTTTTTTCCTTACACCGTTACGTGTGGCCCTTCAAACAGTGTAACTTTGTCCCAAGAAGTTTTTTAGTACAACAAAAAGTAACGGAAATATTTAGGTGTTCTGTTTCTTCGGACACACCCTGTATAAGCTATCGTTGGCCCGCTATTCGCAATTCTCCCCGAAAGTCTGTCCTCCGGCTCCAGAGCCACGCCTGTTCTTGGCTCTTCCTCTCCCAAGAACCTAACCATCCAAACCTTGCATGAAAACCCCGCAGCTAGCGCCCAGACCAAACAAACTAACCTGTTTGCCCGGTTGTGTGAAACAGATAAGAAGACCGCGAGTGATATGGAGAGCAGCAGCGTAGACGGTATCGAAGAGGAGTCATCATCACCGACATCCGTGGTGCAGCAATCGCAACCGCAAGCAGTTGGCTCTTTATGCCTGCCGGGTGGCGTGGGTTCGATTCCAAGCGTCTCGTCATCGGATCGTCCGTCAGCATCGATGATACCGCAGGCGTTGTGGGTGTGCTCGATGGCTAGGGTGCTGTTGAGCCTTGCGACGTGGATCCGTGGTGTTGGTTCGCGGCTCTTCAGGATGCTGGCGACGGTTGTGATCGACGTTTGGAGAACGGGCCGGTTGGGAGACCTTGTCGCTTGGCTGCACGGTAGCTCCTCCGCTAACGGCAGAGTAAGTTGCGTCAGCGCGCGTCATGGTGCGAAGTGGCTGCTCGAAAAGTGGGTGATGGTCGAACGCCGGTGCCGGGTCGGTTGGTGGAGGTGGTGGTGGCGAAGGTTGCGGAAGAGGGTGAGGGTGAGGTTGAGGGGTTGTTGCGAGTCCGGAGGGTGTGCTGACCGAGGAGCGGTGGTGAGACCCGCGCGACCCGCCCGACCCTGCGGCGGGTGCTCCTCGCCGCGAGTCCGCCCCTGGACGAGGAACTTTGGCCCTTTCGCGACGCAGTGTCGGTGGCGATGGTGGTGGTGGTGGAGGTGGCGGTGGTGGTGGTTGTACCGATGGTGGAAGTCACGGTGGAAGTGGCGGCGAGTAGGGGCCGGTAGCGACCCGGCCGTCGGGTACACTGCCGACGGCGACGGAAAGAAGCAACGTCCTCCGGTGAAACACAGAAGACGATCCAGGAGAACCAACGGCGGTGAACGAGCGTGGTCGGGTGGGGATGGTTACCGGCGGACTCCGGCGGTTAGGCGACGCTACCCGCTACCCTCTAGGAAGGATCCGCCATAGGGTCGGCCCCTCGGAACGCGGACGGACGCGTGACACTGCAGGTATTTTCTATCGACGAACCGAAGCGCCGCGAGCGTAACCGCTATAGGACGCTTCGGGTACATACAACCTTCCAGGATTACCGCGACCCGGCGCGGCGGGTCAACCGGACCCGAGCGGGTCGCGCGGACACCGGACACGCCAGTCGGACACAGCGCGCGGCCCATGGTCGATTATGGTCCAAGCGGAACGAGCGAGATGAATTCAACCCGGAGACAGAGGGGAAAGAAAAGCGTTCCTCTCGACGGAGGAACACGATGGCAACACACTGAGAACACGACTGTCCCCGATGGATGACGACGCGGAGAAACGCGCGGATGGGAGTTGTTCTTTTGTTTCGGTTTTCTTTTTGGTAATACTGAGAGCGAGAGAGCGAGAGAACGAGAGCGAGAGGGAGAGAGTGTGAGAGAGAGAGAGGAATGATTTTTTGGGATTGCGCGTCGACGGCTCGGCCTCTCCAGCGGAAGGCCGAGGAGAACGAGACGAGGCGTGTACACGATGCGAAAGGAGAACCGTAACGTCTGTAGCGAATAATAATGGATAACAATAATACAATAATAATTAATAAATTATAAATATTAACGATGATAACGATGATTACAATGATAATGAGGAAGATGATAATGATGATGATGATGAAGCGGGCGCAGGGGCGGGTTCAGGATTCTAAGGATCACCAGCTGTTGGGATCTACACGGGAGGTCTCGCGAGGCGGGTGATGACGATTGGTTTTAGCATGCCGGTAAATAATGAATAAATAATAATAGTTAACGAATAATAATAATGATTAATGAAATAAATAATAACGATTAAATAATGGAGTAACGATGATGATAAACGATAAAGTAACGTTAACGTAACGCAAAACAAAAAAAAACGATAGAACGACTACGATACAACTTACTTATTCTATACACAGAGAAGCGCGCGGCACTAGCGCGCGGGACACGTATTATGTATGAGACACAGGCACACAGCAGACAGTGAGTACACACGGTTACACTCTTACACGGACGGAGGGGGGACATGTAAACATGCACGAACACACACACATATATACATACACACACACGCGCGCGCGTATTAACGCAGAATTATTAATTACTACGAAAGAAATTAGCGGTGCGGATGAGCGAGTGCGATGAGCGAATGCGTCGCGAACACGAGGAGCGAGAAAGAGAGAGAGAGAAAGAGTTGAGGAGAGAATGGGAGAACGAGCGAGTGTGGTAAAAACGATCTACGCAAAAAGCAAGCACCCGTTCGCGTATAAGGCATTAACGATTAAACAGAGGCAACACTAACGAGTGAAAAAAAAGCGAGACAACTCTACACTCCGACACACGCGCGCACACGAACACAGAGAGACACACAACAGAAGATGATAAAAGTTGTAGGTAAATAGTCTTTTGGTCGTGACAACGTGAGAGACGGACGGCTTAGAGCGCGCGCGAGAGAGAGAGCGAGAGAGAGAGAGAGAGCGGGATGATAATTTGCAAGGTTGAACGCGAGAATAAAGATTAAAAAAAACACGACATTATCGAGGTATAATATGTGTTCGTATAGACATTACAATAAATAAATAACTATTATATTAACATAGACATGTAACGGTACGAACTAAACGAGAGAATATGTGAAAGAGAGAACGAGAGACTGCGCGAAGCAAGATTGAGGAAGAGAGACCGGAGAGAATGATGAGAACAATGTGTGAAAGTGAACAAACGAGTAGAAGAGGATAAATCGTAGCGAGCTGACCGATTTTTTTATAGGGAAATATTCCAGCGAAGCATCGCGGATCTAGCGAAACTGATTCTTTTTTCCGACACTCTTCTCCACACGGTTCGCGTGGCTTCGAGCTCGAGGTTTCTCGCGTCGAAACGGAGAATTGAGAGATTTCGATAGGGAACCGGTCCTGGACACGTTTCTCACGCAATAATTATACCTCGGAAGACGGACAGTGAGACGCGGGCTCCTCGGGACGTAATTACTATGCTGATTTTGGACTAGCTAGGAATTGTACAGGGCGTTTCAGAATTTCTCAAAGAACTCGGTACTTGAAAATATCTGAGATACGAGCTTTTCATGCGATCTTCTTCATGATATTATTGAAATACATTCGTGTTATTATGCGAATGCGCAACAACTGTCTTTTTATCCAAGCTTCTGCATGAGAATTATTAAGTCGTGCTGTACGTACATAATTTTCGTTCTAGGATATTGACCTTATTTATGAATGAAAAGGTTCAATCAATTAGAAACGATATATTATGTTTTTATCAATCACTGTTGATATCTTCTACGAACGTAGAAGAGTGTCTATTTCTGAAACGATGTGCAAAGAGAGAGAGTTAAACAGAACGTTTCTGTTAATAAACAATGTAGAAAGGATGATTAAACGTTCTCTGATCGAAACACCCTGTAAAAGCCACGAAAGCCGATGTAGCAAACCCATCGTCCTCGCTCCGATCCCGCCAGCCATCTTCCGAGCAGCGCGCACAGTGTCTTGTCAAGGTAGAGAGTTCGAAACAAAGCGGCCACCTGCGTTTATTCGTAATCGACTAATCAAGTTGACGGTTCAGAGCTTAACACACACGGGACTAGAATCTGGCCGAGGCTGCGCACCTGACCCTCGCACGAGTTCTCCTTTTCGCTCGATAGCCGACAGGACCTAATTTCCGCGCAACGATACACCGGAAGTGGACGCTTTTCTTCTCGTTCTCGAGCGGTCGCCGCGAAACAGAGTCGCTCGAATGGAACTAGCGAACCAGTCGCGATTTACATCTGTCTTTCGGGATGACGAAGACTTCTGCTCGAGTCTGACGACGATCTTTTTTTACATCGAAGCTGACCTTCGTTCTTTTCGTTTCATGTTGACAACGAATTTTTTATTCGAGGATCACCATGATTTTTTAATTTGAAGATGACGATTTTTTTTAATCGGAGTTTACCATGATCTCTTCCCATTCGTTCATACTTGTTCCTTAAACGAATACGATGCACCTCGAAAAATGTTTGAAATTTCCACTTCGAACAGGAAGGCTACCCCGTCCTCGCAGTTTCGAACGAAAGATAAAATCGAGTGACTCGCTCAAGGCCATCTGACAAGAGACAAAAGTGAATTCGGCGGTCACGGATAATTTTGCAGTCGGATAAATCGGATAAATCGTTCTTGCACGGCTCTGGATCGCGAGGATCGAATCGAGGGGGTGCGAGGGTGTGAGAAACGAAGCCACGAAGACACTGAGGCGGAGAACGAGGCGAAAAAGGGAGAGAATATCGCGAGAGAGAGAAAAGTGGGAGAGAGAGAGAGAGTCGTCGTCGTCGTTGTTGTCGTCGTAATTGCGGGAAATCGTGCACGAGATGCAGGGCGTGTCCCGATACAGCCGCATAAGTATATAGCGACTCACAGGTAACACGTGCACGCGCACACGCACCACGTACACACACAGAGAGAAAGAGAGAGAACATTTTGAAGAGAGAATGAGAGAGATTAAGAGAGAACGAGAGAAAGTGAGAGAGAAAGAGAGAGAGAGAGAGCACGCGCGCGCGCGCGGATCAGACCGCCGCGTGTGCGTTTAATTACGTTGTTATACATTGTCCAATGCATAATTGTTACCGATTTACATTTATAAGACGAATGAGAGACACGGGGTGGAAACGGGGGTGGTAAACGGGAGGTGGAAGAGCGCGTGGGTGGTATAGCTGATGCGAGGACGCACCAGAGTAAATGACTGCGCGAGTGTTTGCGTGAGAGAGTGACCATACAGAGAGAACTGGACGCGGGAATTTACGGGGGGATACGGGAAAGATGTGCCACTGGTTCAGGGAACCAGGAATAATTATTATTAATAGACTGCGGATCTTTATGCATTTGTAGCATAATTGAGAAGATGAAATTCAAAATTACCGAAACATTTTAAAAAGTAAAGACGTCAATGTATTATTCTCCTCTATTGAAATCATTAAGGCAATAAATAACCTTCAATTTAATGTCTATTTCTTGCAATCGATGCAGACAATTTTGTATATCAATTGAACATTAATTTGGACTTGCAAAGTAATTTCAGTTTCCTTTACTATGCTGTGCTTACAAATAGTCGCCGTAACTCTAAAATCCACAGTCTAATTGTTATAAATATACCGGGTGGGGCATCGAAATAGAGAGACCTAAATATTTTCAATATCTTTGAAGTGGTGAAAATGTTCAAGATGAAGTTAGACATCTGTATTTGATGACGAAAAAGGAATTGTTTTTCAATGTTGTTTTTCATCAAAGACCGTCAATGTTTTTTTTGCAAATGGAACTCTATATACACTTTTAAAGGAATGATTAGGAGTTGAGATATGGAGCAGGTTCAGGAAGACACGTCAGCGCGATTATATATGTAAATATACACGTATTTATATATATGTGTACGCGCACACACCTAAACGTACATATAGCCAGCCGCGTATGGACCTGCGTTCGGAGAGAAGAATGCGTTGTGTGAGTGGAAAAAGAGAGAGAGAGAGAATGAGAGGAAGAATTATATAGATCCACGGGGATCAATTTTCCTGGGATTTTACCGATCGAGTGAAGTTCAATGATGCACGTAGGGGTTGAAAAAAGAAAATAGATCGGTGCTTGTGTCTTGTGAACATGAAAGGATCGAGAGAATGGGAGAAACTGGGGAAGAATGAAGTGGAATTGAGAAAAAAGAAGAAAAATGTTTCGTAGAATCTGAGAGGAAAAAACGCTAGCTTCTCGTTACCCTTTCTGCGATCATGCTCGTTTCTTGCTTCCCTGCGAAAAACTGCTGCTGCGCGAGAACGTTGCCAAGAAAATCATAAGAAAGATAATATAGAAGATATTAGATATGTGTCGGGTCTCTCGACACGGATTGGCTGCTTTGCAATTTCTGCCTTTGAGACGTGTGTAAGGTAAAGTTTTGACAAACTACCCTTATTTCTCATGATTAAATGATGAATACTTTCGCTCCCCTGCCATTCATAGGGGTGAACGAGTGAAAGGGCAGATATTATCTTGAAAAATTGATGCAGAGTGCTTAACGAAATCTCTTCTAATGAGATCCGAACAGGCCACGAGTGTCCCTTTAGCGGTAACGGTCTTCCTAATCGCTCGAAATATTTAATAGCAACCTCTTTACCCTCGTTACAGCAACTTTCACCGTCTTCCCCAGCACACTCTAAAATTCTGTTCGCAATCTTCGCAAGCGCAGCAGCACACGCGAATTCCCTCGCAGATTGTCGCCCGATCGTTCACCTCTCCTTCGCCCTCGCTGGCTCGCGAATCTCCACCCACCCCAATTTTTTTTTCTTCCGGCCGCAATCCATCCGTTCGACTAATCGATAGCTCGACTTTCCTGCTGGGCCCCCGAGGCGCGGAATTCTCAATCGCGAATCAATAACGCGGCCGCCCCGTTGCGAAATTATCCTCCGACTGCCGCGGGACATGGCGCATTCAAAAAGTTAGCACACTGACGCCAGAAATAAAGTCGACGGTCGTTCAGAAATCAGATTTGACCATTCAAGATTCAATGTGCCTCCTTCTTCTCTTGATGCAGGTCCCGGAACCTCCGGCACACATAGAAATACTCCATTTTCAAAATCTCCTCGAGGCTGCCACACTGACGCGAAAATAAAATCGGGGTTCTTTCAGAGATCAAATTTGACTATTCAGGATTCAAAATACGTTCTTCCTCTCTTGATACAAGCCACGGAACGTTCGTGCAACCTCCGGGACACGTAAAAATGTTCCCCATTCAAAATCTCCTCATCCTCTTTTAAAATCGCTGTCACTTCAGTCTAGATTGATTCGACACCATCAAACAAATCACCCCTCGTAGCTACCCTTATTCCTGGGGATTGAAGGCAGCTATCAAACGCTATAGACCTCATTATCCGCCAATTATATCCGAAGAAATATCCAATACCTTTTTCACAGAAATTTACAAAATAACACTTTACCCTAAGCAAACTAATGCATGGAACTCGATAAAATTTATGTGTAAAATAAAGATCGCTTGCTGCTATTCCAGATAAAAATGCAGAAATTTGAAAACGTATCTGGCTGATCGTAGGGTGACCTGTCCAGTGAATGTACACTTGTCGATTGCAATATCGATCCTTTCCGAGGAGGAACGATCACTGTCCAACGGATCGCGAGCCTAACCGGGTTTCTCCCCCGTGAAATCTCATTTCTCGCGCGGAAAGGTCGCGAGGTCAGGCTCCTCGCCGATATTATTCTCGAGTAGAAAATCAAATAATAAGGTCGGGACGGGTTAAAGCGCGCGATAATATCGCCGAGGGCGGCCGGAGCCAACCTGTTTCTTTGATCTCACGACTTTTTACGATCGTCGCTGAAAATTAATCTCGCTCCGCGTTCTGTTCGCTGGCGACCCTTCGTTCTCCACCCCCCTCCACCCATCACGGCCTATCTCCCGACGTTTTCCAACCCCCGATCTTCTACGCCCCTGGAACGATCCGACGGGAACGTTGGTCCCAGGAAAATCCGTGGCTGCGACTCCGGCACGTCCCTCGTAAAAGAGAATTAAAGAATCTCGACGTGCCTGCGTCCACTGTTGACCTTTTTCGACCACTTTCTTCGAGATCTCTTCTTCTTCCTCTTCTTCTTTCTTCGTTCCCTACTGTCGCATTAATCACGTGGACGTCGGGTATTCCACACGAGTTGTTTAACCCTTATATATACGATCCTCTGGGTAAAAATTCACCCATTTACTATTTTCACATACTGTAAAATCATTGATACCCTTTACGTCTACGTTGCGAGATATATTTCTTTAAAATGTGACGTTACAACTGGAACATAATTTGTTGATTTCACGTGTAGAGCAAACATGGGTGAATTATTATCCTAGTCTCTTTTATATTCTATTCTTGAGGAGCGTATGAGGGTTGATGCAAAAGCAAATCAATTGCAGAGTTTATGCATTCATGACAAAAGTGCTACAATTTGAAACAGTAAAGAGATTCAATTTTCAAGTTTCTAGCGAATGGAGAATTTTTATTTTACACGAAGATCCACAGTCTAGCGATAAGCCTGTTGGATCAGTGGGGTCATCAGGTCGTCGAGGCGGCTCCTGGAAGTCCCTAGGTGTTTTTCTATTTTCCTCGCGGAATATCGCGATCCATGGAGCCCGGAAAGCCCGAAGAATCCGAGGAGTCCACGAATTGTTCGACGTCCCTTGAAATAATAACGCTGACGCGGATAAGTTTCACGGGGGGCTTGTGGGAGAGAGGGCTCGGCGGTGGTAAAAGAAAGAGAGACAGAGAGAGAGAGAGGGTTTCGACAGTAGGAAAATGATGGTCGGGGATGGAAAAAAAGAGACGGACGGCAGCAGGCTGTCGGCCAAAGGGGAAGTTTCGAGGAGACGAGTTTGAAGCGTTGCTTGGGTTTCGGCTGAGGCAGCCACCAAGAGGGTGCAGAGGGGGTATGTGGAGAGAGGGATGAAGAGAGAGAGAGAGAGTAAGAGAGAAAGTACGATCTAGAGACAGAGAACGAATCCTGAGAGGAGCGAGGGAGGGAGAGAGAACCGCAGAGTATATGCGTGTACGCGAACGGGAGAGAGACGTCCAGACGGGTATATATATTATATATTTTATATATAATGTATATATACATGTATATATATCGGTATAGAGAGAGTGAGAGAGAGAGCGTGAGAGAGAGAGAGAGGAGGGAGCGGGGGAGAACGAAAGAGAGGCGAGAGGACTAGACTGCGTATTGATCTCGCAAGTTTCCCGACGTACAAAGTCCGCATAAAACAGGCCAGCGTCGGCGACGTCGACGTCGACGTCGACCCCGTCGCTGACGGCGTGTGCTCCACACAGTCCTCCGAGGTTTTCGATCAAATTGGGGGTCGTCCTGCGCAGGATCGCGCTCGAAATCGGCTGGGAACGATGCCAAAGCCCTCCCACAGCGTCAGTGGCCCTTTGGGGATCCTCACTGGCCCCTGGGAACTCCCAGAACGCCGACTCTTGAGATTTCTTGTGCGACTGCAGTCCGTTTATACACGATTTTGTTCTTCGGTCGATGTGGGATTGGTTTGGAAAATTGAGGGCACGATAATAGCGAAGCACAGGATCTTTACATGCGGAGGATGTTCTACTCGTTTTGTGCATTTTCTTCTGCTCCCTTCCGTTCGTTCTCTTTCCGTTTCTGCCGTTTTGGCACAGTGTTCTTGTAGATCTGTTGTTCAGTTAGAACTGGATCGACTCGATCGTCATTCTCTTCTGGAACACGCTGGAAAATTCTGTGGTTGCTAGGAAAAACGTCACGATCTCAAAACATGAGTTTGAGTTCACGCGTTAATTGAACTTTATAGCATAGGCTTTACGTCTTTACCAGAAAAAAGGCCATGAAAATACATTTGAGAGGCTGAAAAAGATAATGCAATTTAACCGACGTCCTATGTCATGTCTACATGTACGGCAATGCGTCGAAAGTGAAAATATGTGACATGTGGAGTTCTTCCTGACAGCTACAGAATTGGGGAATGGGACAAGATAATAACGAAACATATCCTGTTTTTGCTTCGTTCTTCTGGTGCCCGCATGAAAATCCTCGATCGATCGTGTCTTCTTGATCTTCATCCCGTTCGGACGTATTTACAAAAAATCGAAGAAGGACAGCACAACGATGATAAAGCATACACAAATCGCAATTTCCGCAGGGAAAGGATGTTATCGTTATTTTCTTCCTTCCCTTCCCGCTTCCTGCGTCCTTCTCGCGCTCAGGAAGACTTTCTCGATCGATCGCGTCGTCTCGATCCTCATCCCCCCACCCCCCGGAAGATCCGTCGGGGAATCGTTCGAGGTCGACCGGAAGTCCGTCGCGATTCTCGGAATAGCAAATAGGGAATTGTGTAATACGGGGCGGATACGTGAGTGCGTGGGTGTGATTGTGCCGCATGAGTGGTGAGAAATAGCGATAGCGAGAATGTGTGCGTGTGTGTGACACAGAAAGAGAGAGAGAAAGCGAGAGTATGTATGTGTGTGCCAGAGCGGGAGAGAAAGATTTAAAAGAGCCACTGCCTTAGCGACAGCAGGATCCGTGCTAGAAACAAGGCCTTAGAAAGTAACAAACCAGAAACATAATTAGAGTTAAGTAAGTCTGTTGTTGTTAAACGAAAAAAAAAGCAAAGAAAAAGAGAATAAAACGGTACTTAGAGGAATCAGGAGGTGACAAAATGATGTTGACGTATTGTAAAACTACTTAGCCGTTGTACGATATTTAAGCGCGTAACGTAAAAATCTAACGATATAAAGAAACAAACAAACAAACCAAACAAAACAAAAAAAAAGAAAATAAAATACTTAACCCCTCGTGCCCGCAATTCAAGTAGGCGCGTGTGCAAAAAACCACAGAGAACACGCGCGTAGGAAACAACAAAAACAACAAAAAAACATTAAACGTAGGAATTTATTAAACGTCGTCGCTTGTCGCAAAAACCGAGAACGGAAACGAGATAATTGAGGAGGGGGAGGGGGCTAGGGGGAGGGGAGGGGAGGAAGAGAAATCGAGATAAAGAGTATGCGAACGAGATGTAAACCGCGAGAAAAATCTGTGAAGCAAACGTTCAGCGAGAAAAGACTCGCAGGGAGAGAATAAAATCGTGAATAGAGAACCAGAGTGAGAAAGAGTGAGAGAGAGAGAGTGAGTAACAAATGCGAGAAAACTGTAAAGACAACAACACGAAAGAACGCGTCCGCCAGAGAGAAAGAGAGATTTGTTCATCTTTGCCCTCGACTTTGTTTTCTGCTCTTGCCTTACGAGACTGTCGCGCGAAACCGAGGAACACGTGTCGGGAAGGGAAAAACGGAAACCGAGGAGAAACGTGAAACGATTAAAACGGAGAAAAACATTAGGCGTCGCCGATCCCGTGGTCGTCGAGGACGAGCGACGAGAAAGATGAGAGAAAGAAAGAAAGACGCGCGCGAGATCAAACAGCAACGACGCGTTCGATCGAGCAAAATTACGGAGGGGTCTTCGATGGCGCGTCGAACCACACACACACACACACACGCGCATACACACATACATTTGAAATCTACAGAGTCCGCACAGAGAGACACGCAACAGACGTACACGTATACGTGATTTACAAGGAGAAAAACGGAGGAGGCGAGAAAAAAAACACACTTTGAATCCGATGTTAGAGCGTAGAGCGTACGTACCCGTAAGCTGTCGACATTTATACTATGAACTATGAGTAAACTTGTAGCGATCATTGTGGACATAGTTAATAGTATAGATTAGTTAACCGCACTAATTGTACCGAACAAATGGAGAGTACATTTTAATTATCATGGGTGAATTCGTCGATGGGGTATATCTCGTTCGGCGTATAGGCGCGTGTGCGTTTCGCCGAGGGAAATCGACGGGGAACCATGTGAAAAGGGAAAAGAGAGACGAGGGGGAGGGGAAACCCCGATCGAAAAACGGAGTTTCTCTCCGGTTCGATTTTCTGCCGCGCGAGTATCGATCGCAAGAGGGAATCGACGAAATGCTGCGGGACGGATCGACGAAATTACAGAGCGTTCGGGTAGAAAAGATCTGGACGATCCCACGATCGAGCGATCCTCCCAGAAATTTGGCGAACGACGCGAGTGGCTGTAATAATTGCGAATCGGCACAATAATTGTCGTGGGAGGACGAAGATCCTCCTTGGAATTTGCAGCTACCCTTGAGGTTGAAAACCCTTTAAAATCAGCTCTTTTGGCAGAGAAGATTGTAAATCTGGTATCAATTGTTTGAGGTGGAGTTTAAATTTGTACACTGAGAAAAAAAGGAGTTACTTCAATAACACGCGTGTTATTGTAATTTTTTACTTCGATGAATATCAATGTATTCTTTTCAATAGTATGAAATTTAGAAGCAAATCGTGATGTATTTGAATTGTCTATCATGAAATGATTGAAAATATTATTTGATTCAATACCGTATATTATTATTCGTAATATTTCTCTTTTCCTTGAATCAGATATGTTGTTAAAAAAATTTGGGAATTGGTTTGAGGCCATATCTTATTTTTTTGAAAACATTGATGGTCAAGCTATTGGCTTATATGATTCGCGGAAATGAGTTTTGCTATTGAAATTCAATAGTATTAAATATTAAAATAAGTTCATATGATATTGGCACTATTCAATAGTACATCTTATTGAATCAACATATATTTTTTTTGTTTCGACAGGATTTTTTTCTCAGTGTACTGTCGTTTGCAGCTTCTTCTTCTCTTCCTGTTTCTTCTTCTACCTGTTCGTCCATCTGGAATCCCTTCAGAGTCGAAAACAAACCCTCTAATCCTCGAATGGCAGGACGTGGATTTATTTAGAAATTAATATTTCTAAATTCGAATTTTCTAGTTTACTAGTTTAAATTACTAACTACTTGTATTGAGTTAAACATAGCTGTAACAGAACTTGAATTAAGTTTCGGTGAAGAGAATTATAAGTGAATTTGCTGCCATGTAATTGTGTGAAAAATAATTGTCCAATGAGTGGATTTGATTGAATTTACTGTGATTTAATTGCGTAAGGTCGAATTTAGTGTACAGAGGTCCTAATTGGACCTCGTTGATTCAATTTACCCCTTCCATCACCGCTCTGGCAAATTCCATTTAAAAAGCTCGAGTTTTGCTAAAAGCATGTGTGCATAGACTGTGGGATTAGTGGATTTATGAGCCGTATAAATTTTTGTGCATTACAATTACACCGCGATTATTTATGCTAATTCCCTGTTTTATGCAGTATTTGTTTTATCAAATTGCCTCGAATTACATACGATTTAGTATCTTCTGTAATCTCGTGCGACCTGTAAACCCATAAAGTATAATTATAACATTGGATCATGTTTAACGCGATTTTTACACGATTTTAAACTCCACAAAATATTTAATTCGCAAATTGATTTCTGTCTGATAAAAAGTGAATAAATACCCGCGATCTACGTATAAATTGAACTCTCACGCGCTAGTCGAGTGAAAATTTATGAATTTTGAGATACCGTGAGATATTCAATATTTCTCTCTCTCTGTTGCATTTTTATACGCTCGTATGGAATATTGAATCTGGAATAAACAAAGCAAAACAAAAATGTGTAAATTATGATCAAAGGGTCTTCCCGCGTAATTAATTCTGACAAACTAGTACACAACGGGTAATTTAATTCCCAGCAGTTTACGTATACAGCAATCAGAGATACAGACAAGATGTTTCTCTTAATTGGACGTCAACCTTGATCCAATTTAATTCGCATAATAACGATAATGAAACAATTCCCTGAACGGTGCAGTCCTGGACGGGCCTATCCATAAATTACCAATGTATTAATTGTGTATAAAACCGTTCACATCCCTGTCTAGCATAATGGAGCACCGTAATTACGGGGTTACTTTATCGAATACGAACTGTTCGCATTGTAAAATCGTGCGTTATTTATATTCACAATTTAATTGAATTTCTCGATTCAATTCGCGGAAAAATAATGTTCGAGAACTCTAAACCACAAATTATACAGGGTGGTCCTTTCAAGTAAGGCCACCTAAATATCTCTTCAGGTTATTGTGATGCAAAAAATATTTGTTACGTACTGTGTACCGTGTCAATTGACCAATATACGTTCCAATGCAAAATTGCAAAATCTTTCCATCCCCCAATTATCTATATGCATTATTCCAATTCAATTCGCAAAAAGAATAATACAGCAACATTCTAGAAAACCTAAATCCCAGATTACCGAACCATCGCCAAAGCAAAAATGCAAAAATTTGTCCATCCCAATTGTCCATAAGCATCATTTCAATTCGATTCGCGAAAAGAATAATAAAAAACATTTCAGAGATCCAAAACACCAAAAAATTACCAAAATATCGCCAAAGCAAAAATGCAAAAATTTGTCCATCCCAATTGTCCATCAGCATTATCTCAATTCGAGTCGCAAAAACAATAATAAAAACCATTTCAGAGATCCAAAACACCAAAAAATTACCAAAGCATCGCCAAAGCAAAAATGCAAAAATTCGTCCATCCCAATTGTCCATCAGCATTATCTCAATTCGAGTCGCAAAAACAATAATAAAAACCATTTCAGAGATCCAAAACACCAAAAAATTACCAAAATATCGCCAAAGCAAAAATGCAAAAATTTGTCCATCCCAATTGTCCATCAGCATTATCTCAATTCGAGTCGCAAAAACAATAATAAAAACCATTTCAGAGATCCAAAACACCAAAAAATTACCAAAGCATCGCCAAAGCAAAAATGCAAAAATTTGTCCATCCCAATTGTCTATCAGCATTATCCCAATTCGATTCGCGAAAAGAATAACAAAAAACATTCCAGAGATCCAAAACACCAAACAATTACCAAAGCATCGCCAAAGCAAAAATGCAAAAATTCGTCCATCCCAATTGTCCATCAGCATTATCTCAATTCGATTCGCGAAAAGAATACTAAAAAACATTCCAGAGATCCAAAACACCAAACAATTACCAAAGCATCGCCAAAGCAAAAATGCAAAAATTTGTCCATCCCAATTGTCCATCAGCATTATCTCAATTCGAGTCGCAAAAACAATAATAAAAACCATTTCAGAGATCCAAAACACCAAAAAATTACCAAAGCATCGCCAAAGCAAAAATGCAAAAATTCGTCCATCCCAATTGTCCATCAGCATTATCTCAATTCGAGTCGCAAAAACAATAATAAAAACCATTTCAGAGATCCAAAACACCAAAAAATTACCAAAATATCGCCAAAGCAAAAATGCAAAAATTTGTCCATCCCAATTGTCCATCAGCATTATCTCAATTCGAGTCGCAAAAACAATAATAAAAACCATTTCAGAGATCCAAAACACCAAAAAATTACCAAAGCATCGCCAAAGCAAAAATGCAAAAATTTGTCCATCCCAATTGTCTATCAGCATTATCCCAATTCGATTCGCGAAAAGAATAACAAAAAACATTCCAGAGATCCAAAACACCAAACAATTACCAAAGCATCGCCAAAGCAAAAATGCAAAAATTCGTCCATCCCAATTGTCCATCAGCATTATCTCAATTCGATTCGCGAAAAGAATACTAAAAAACATTCCAGAGATCCAAAACACCAAACAATTACCAAAGCATCGCCAAAGCAAAAATGCAAAAATTTGTCCATCCCAATTGTCCATCAGCATTATCTCAATTCGAGTCGCAAAAACAATAATAAAAACCATTTCAGAGATCCAAAACACCAAAAAATTACCAAAGCATCGCCAAAGCAAAAATGCAAAAATTCGTCCATCCCAATTGTCCATCAGCATTATCTCAATTCGAGTCGCAAAAACAATAATAAAAACCATTTCAGAGATCCAAAACACCAAAAAATTACCAAAATATCGCCAAAGCAAAAATGCAAAAATTTGTCCATCCCAATTGTCCATCAGCATTATCTCAATTCGAGTCGCAAAAACAATAATAAAAACCATTTCAGAGATCCAAAACACCAAAAAATTACCAAAGCATCGCCAAAGCAAAAATGCAAAAATTTGTCCATCCCAATTGTCTATCAGCATTATCCCAATTCGATTCGCGAAAAGAATAACAAAAAACATTCCAGAGATCCAAAACACCAAACAATTACCAAAGCATCGCCAAAGCAAAAATGCAAAAATTCGTCCATCCCAATTGTCCATCAGCATTATCTCAATTCGATTCGCGAAAAGAATACTAAAAAACATTCCAGAGATCCAAAACACCAAACAATTACCAAAGCATCGCCAAAGCAAAAATGCAAAAATTTGTCCATCCCAATTGTCCATCAGCATTATCTCAATTCGATTCGCGAAAAGAATACTAAAAAACATTCCAGAGATCCAAAACACCAAAAAATTACCAAAGCATCGCCAAAGCAAAAATGCAAAAATTTGTCCATCCCAATTGTCTATCAGCATTATCCCACCAATTCGATTCGCGAAAAGAATAACAAAAAACATTCCAGAGATCCAAAACACCAAACAATTACCAAAGCATCGCCAAAGCAAAAATGCAAAAATTCGTCCATCCCAATTGTCCATCAGTATTATCCCAATTCGAGTCGCGAAAAGAATAACAAAAAACATTCCAGAGATCCAAAACACCAAAAAATTACCAAAACATCGCCAAAGCAAAAATGCAAAAATTCGTCCATCCCAATTGTCCATCAGTATTATCCCAATTCGAGTCGCGAAAACAATAATAAAGCAACGACTCAAAGATCCAAAGTCGCAAAATACCGAAGCCCTGAGGACTGGAACAGTGCACAAGGTTAAACTGTGATTCCCCTCGCGAATTTCCCCGCAATTCATCGGTCTCCGTGTCCTCGAAATTCGGCAAACGTTTGCGGAAGCGGCGTTCCTCTGTCCTAACGATCCGGGACACGTTTTACTAACGGGTCGTACGTGCAGCGCCGTGTTCGGGACGCCACACCGCACCGGTAGGAAAAGAAAGGCGCGTCGAAGATCCAGCGTCGCGTCGCTTCGACGAGGAACGGGGTATAATTGATTGGCCAATTAAATCACGTTCACGTGCACGTGACCGGCGCGGATTCGATATCGAGGCCGTAGTCGCGTCGCCAACCCCCTGCCACCCCATGCCGCCCCCGTTTTCTCTCTCGGCAACTTGTGTCACACGACGACGACGACGATGTTCGACTCTGCTCGGAGCTACTTTGCCCGGCTGCAGACTCGATCGTTACTCTCGCGCAAAATCGGCTGTTCTGTGCCAGCTGAGATTTCACTTCTATAGTTGCCTCTTCATGATTATTCTCTTCAGATATACAGGGTGGTCCAATACGTATTAGCACACTTTATCTTAATAAAGTATCTTAATAAATATCTTAATATGAAGAAACTTTCTTGATCAAAGTTCTCGAGTACAAAGAGGACCACAATATGGCAATAGTAGTTTTTTCAAGGTCACCTTCACCTCTTTAAATAGAAACATATATTTTTCTGTATACAATTCGTTGCTGCTCGTCATTCTTTATAGAAAGGTACGAACCTACGCGTGTCAAAAAATGATTAATTTAAGCGGTATTTCAACTTCTGCTGAATTCCGTAAATCTTGTTTCACGTTTATTGATAAACACGAATTCAGCTGCATAGAAAAATATATGGTTCTATTTGAAAAAATGAAGTTGACCTTGAAATCTCTGAAACTGTTTCGTTACAAAAAAACTCTTATTGTCATATCGTATTCCTCTTTATACTCGAAAACAGTGGGATCATGATGTGCTAACGTGATCCATCCATCCTTTGATATTGTTTTTGAAGTAACAAATTGATTTAACGTTTGTGGGAGACTTTAGACTAATTGATGAAGAGGTTGTTCATGGTTGTTCAAGGTAACCAGTTTCGAGAGGCACATTTTTTAGTGCGCTTTTAATCGATTATTGTTGGTAAAGAGTCTGTGAAGGTCCTTTGAGATAAAGACCCTTAGGGGACGAGCGCAAGTTCGAAACTTTGGCAGAACTTTCGAGGTGGCATGTCTTTCTCGCATTGTTCCTGGAAATTATTAACTAAATGGGTACTTACTACGAACTTTCAGTGGAACTGTGGCTTCGAAATGTTGCTCACGTTGGTCCACGTCAGAAGGTCACTTCTGGGTACTGTTCTTATCGTTTATTCTAGCTAAAGAGTCTGTAAACATGCTCTGGATGTAGACTCTTGGGGGAGTGGAAGCTAGAAACGAATGATTAGATTGATTTAGTCGTTACTGACGGTCGACTAGTTGTTAATTAATTAGGTTATCGATCCGATCCGGTTGCATCGAACCGGTCCGAGGTTCTCTCGCTGTTTCTAGAAAGCTGCAATAGTCCTCGGTCGTCCGCGGTTCGTCTGTGCACGTGATCCGATGCAAGCGTGATCACACGCGTGCCTCCGCGCGGACACGTGCCGCGCTTTCATCCCGCGGATGTTCGATCCACTTTCTCTACCCTTATGGCAGGAGCCTTTTCCTTCCACGATCCGCAATCCCCATCGGCTAATCCGTAACGATTATTCGCGAGCATTCCCCTCCCTTTCTCCGCTGTGCGGGAAACGTGCCATTGGAATCGTTCGAACGATATCCGAAAAGAGTTATTCGCACAAAGACAGTCCGTCGCGTCTAAAATAAGATAGAAAATGCAAAAGATTTTCAAGAAGTGATTTAATATTGTTGTACACACTTAACGAAGCGTAACACTCGCTGGAATGATGAACTTTTCAATTTTTGTAGACGAATTTTAAGAAAATGGAATGAAATGGAGTCTCATTTTCCGCCTTTTTAATTCCGAAATAAATTAAAATCGTACTAAATTCTGTCATTTTATATCCTAGCATTCTTTGAACATTTTCAAAAGCCATAATTACATAAAGATCCGCAGTCTACTTATTTTCATTCAATTTCATTACAATCCGCAACCAGTCGTAAAGAGAATAATTTATTTCCAGACAATATTTCTTCTCCGTAAATAATCTACAAACGAATTCGTATAAGGAACAATTTCCAGTAATATCCGATAGCATCAAGTAATTTTCAATAATTTCCAGCGATATCCAACAAAAGCAAGTTCCACTAATAATCGCCGCGTAACACAGCCGCAAAACTTTCCGACCAAGCATCGCGAACCGGCAATATTATTTTTGCGAAAAGGAACCGGCGCGTCGCGGTTCTTTTCAAACAGGTTCCGTCGACGGGAAGAAAGGAATCGGATCCGCGGAACGCGGCTCAAACTTTCGAATTGGATGAGATTCACCGGAAAATTAAAGCTCTCCTCTCCTCGAGAAGCTCGCGAGCAGAGCAACCGACTTCGCGATCGCTTTCTCCTTCCTCCCTCCACCATCTCTGTCGCACTTTTAGTTCCTCCGTTTTTTTTTTATCTAGAATCGAGCAGCCAGCTACGAATCCACCGAATCTCGTCCCTCTTCTTCCTCCCTCTTCTCACGACCCTATTCCCGACGATCCCTTTCGTTGCCTCGTTAACAAACTCGATCAAACTCGCGGCGCTCGAGCACCGCGTAGATACGTGCTCGGACCTACAATCGGATAATAATCGGGCAACGAGTTGTACAAAATGGTGGGCCCGACACTCGCGAAATTAGAGGCTGCCTACGGTCTGACAAGTTTCCCTTTTTATTGGCGAAAAGCACTTTTCCCTGCGCAAAATGCTCGATTGAAAACGTGGATGTGATTGCTGTCTGTATAAATCAAATCCGCTGTCTACTGACAAACAATATTATCTATTAATAATATTGAACCAACAAAGCCTCGAGCTTCGTGTTCGTCTAATTTCAGTCTTGTCCAGTCTCGAATGATCTTCCTATCTCTTCAACAATTTACCCTTAATTTCTTAATTTCAGCCAGACAAAGAACCCTCTTTCCTTTCTAAAGCGCCTCAGGGGAAACTGCAAACCAACAAAAATCGACAATTCAGTGGTGAAGCCTCAAGCTTGATATTTTGTCGATTTTCGTGGTTACTTTGTTGGTCGTCGAAGGATCTTCTTCTTCTTCCAGTTTTTCGCAGTTCGCCGAGAGAAAATTGGCTGGTACTTGGCTCGTAAACGTCCGATACGTCCCGGACGTGTTCGGGACCGATGTCAAATCCGACTGCCAACATTGTCGAGGAATGCCCGTCACGCATTTCGCAGATTCGTCCACAAACCTCGCGAACATTTGGCGATGTTCGCGTCGCGAGGCACGCGAGCGTTTATATAGGACACGCACAGTCGCACTGACACAAGAATACACACACAGAGACACACATATACATACAGATACAAACACAGAGAGAGAGAGCGATAGCGAGAAAGAGAGAGTGAGAGAGAAAGAAAGAGAGACACGTGTACACAGAAGAGACGCGAGAGAGAGGAAAATAATAAGTTAAATAAATTTCTAGTTTAAGAGCGCGCGCGCGAACGAGACAGGGCGAGAGAAAGCGTCGTTGCGAGAGAGTGTGTGCGAGAGAGTGAACGAGTGAGATAAAGAATGAGAGATACAAGAGTGATTTATGCACGGTATGCGTGGTCATGTGCGTGTGCGTGTGCGTGTGCGAACGAGCAAATGCGCCAGAACCGAGGAGAACACAATCGAGCGAGAGATAAACGCGAGAAAGAGAGCACGAGAGAGAGAGAGAGAGAGAGAAAGGGAGAGCGAGAGAGAGAATTGTAGCTTGCAAAAGAGAATTATTAGGGTTCCGTCTTTGAGTGTTGGAGAATGTTCATTTGTAATTGTTTAAATCTAACGAGAAATGTACTGTAAAACTATAAGTACTATAGGCACTAAAAATATATCATTTGTTGACATGAAAAAATAAAAAAACCTGAGTGACGTCACGTTTCATTCGATCACGCCCACCACAACATTTGCGTAACCCTTCTCCCATTTTTGCATCTTCTAATGATTTTTTTAAAGTAATTCTACGATGAATAATACTAAAATAACACTTTTTAACCCTTTGCACTCGGTTGTCCCCTCTGAGGCACCACTAAAAATTGCTGTACCATTATTCAAAATATTGTTTACATTATTAAATATATCGGTGTCTAATCAATTACTAAACATTTAGGTATTGTATGAGGTGTTATACCAATTTCATATCCATCAAATTTCAAAAATCATAAGGAATGGAAATATTCTAGATCGAAAGAAATGTTTAATTTTCCAGTTAAAATAGCTCCGAGTGCAAAGGGTTAATATTTGATTTACTAAAGTGACTATTTTATTTGCTCATATTTTTAGTAAATTTCAGCACCGTGTGTTCCAAAAAATAGATTTGATGAACAAATATAATTTCACAATCTCCATAATAGTACGCCAAAAATGACCTTTATATGACCTCATAATACACCAAAAAGAAATAGATCTAGTGTTGACTTACCTTTGGTAAAGTAGTTAAACATTCGCGAATAATATTTTGCTAAACGCAGTATTTACACGCATTATATATCGAAAGGAATAAACCAGTTTTTTTAACAATATCACCTGATCAATCGACATACAATGAATTTTAAGCTGAGCCGCAAGTGTTGCTCTAGAGCTCGACGCTCCAAGGTCGCAATTTAACGTTGCGCCAACCTAATATTAGGTATCAATTTCGACCATGACTCCGGGGAAGCACGGAGTTTCGCGGAGCATAGTTTGAGGACTGCTCTATGCGATGCTAACGAGAAGACGAAAGGGGAATTCGATTGACGGAAGCACGGGGGCAATTGATCGAGGCCTACGATGGTCGAGAGTCGTTGAGGATCCCCTTACCTTTGTCAGAGGTAGGTAAATAATGTATCCTGTCCAGGTAAATATAGCCTGTCGGCCCCGGAAGAATAAGGGGGGAAGAGAATCCGGCCGCGGCACGTCCATTAGGAATAAATAAATCGTCAGACAGGTTTGCATGAAAAATTTATTCGTGACGCACGCGTTTTTATGTACAGCGATAAGAATATAGAGCGCGCGCGTCATCGCCACGAGATGCCATCCATCCGAAAATAGACGACGCGATTCTTGGCCGAGCCAGGGGTGTCCGACACCCCTAATCGCGCGATCATCGGTACTTACCAGTCGTCCAATTGCGACAGTACTCTCTTGCTCGGAAATGATTCTGTGAAATATGTCTGCGAGCAGACCGAGTGGGACATTTCGAGATCCTGACACCTGTTAACCGGACGGTGATGAGTCAACTCGTCGACTATGCTCGGTGTCATGTCACTCTTGTGCACTTGATTTTTAGACGAGCTTGAGAGTGTAGAGATTAAGAAATGGGAGACTTGAATGCTGCCGATGGAACTGAGAAGAAGGAAAACGAGGAAATACAATGGTGCGAGCTGTGCTTTTAACTTTGGTCTTGCTTCCAAGGTCATTTCAAGGTTGTTGATGTCTCCTGTAATTTTTAAGTTAGAAAGGAATAACCCAGGTCAAGAAGGAAATATCGATGACCTTCGAGTAACCTTGGAAACAACGTCAAACAAAAGACAACGTTCGTATCATCGTATCCGGTCCCTCAAACAATTCAGAAACGATCCTACGTTTGCGGATGGATAAGAAAATTGTTGCTGGTGTGCGTGTTCCTCTTTTCTCGACATGATTTCGAGTGCAAGGCTCGAGCTACAGGGTTAATTGCGCTTGCACGAGCACCGAGGAAAAAGTTGCCCGTTTAACAGGTCAACAGGTCGATCCCGTTGATAAGTATCAAAGAAATCACGACCGAGGTGATTCGTATGAATAACCAAGCGGATGAGGGTGAGTTGAGTGGTGGGGCAGCTCGTGTAACCGTTCAAAAAAAAATGGAGTTTCTCTTTAGCCGAACGAAAAACACAGTACATTTATAAAAAAGAAAATTGCAATGGTTTTTAGCGAGTTACGCGAGCTGCCCTCTTTAAGGGCTCGCAACGGCGTCGTGCCGGTAAACGTTAATAAATACTTCCTTATAGATAGAAGGGAAACCGGAAACCGGCGGGATAATCGCGTCGACAACGTTTCGCCGGAACTTCGCTGCAATTGTCGCTATTGTAGCGAATGTTGTTGTTGCTGTTGTTGTTGCTGCTGCTGTTTCTGCGAAGCTTTCCCGAGTGGTTCCATGCTCGGTTGACTTTCCGGGGACGGTGATGGCTGCTTCTTCGACTCTTCTTCGCCCTCCTTCACCGACGAGGGTGGCAACGCGTTCAACAACCCTTGTAAAGAGCCAAAACACTTGTTACATTACTGCGGAGAGATTCGAAGTTTTAGAGGAAAATGGTTACTCACCGACGGTTTCTCCTTTAAGGGACGCACCTGCAACGATAAAAGGAAGCTACAGTTTACCCGTGCAACCCTTAGTACATGCGTCCACCATTTTTTAGCAGTCACCGTTCATTTTGTCCACATGAAATCGTACTCATTTTTGTTATAAATGCACACAATCCTCAGTCTAATAATAAGTGAAATTGTTTTTCTAATAGCCTCAACTGCAAGAACTTTTAACTAAATTGACTGTGTAACGAAATTTTAATGATATTATTTATTGATACGCCAATCTACGTGGCTAGAAGAAAATTGTAAAATTCTGATCTGTGTGAGAACAAATCCGACTTCTAAAAACGCATTAAAAAAATCCACTAAAAAGTATGAAATAATTTCCATTTAATTTATGTGAATACACACGAACTTAAATACAATACGATCTTTTCGGAGGCGGCGCGAAATTGACAATTTTCGACACTGAAAATTATGAAAATCCTTAAATTTTTCTTCATGCTTTCACATATTAATGTATCTCCTCTTCCCAACTACTGATTTCCAAGTTCACCATATTCCAATGAAATCAGAATCAGCAACATTTTTCAATTTTGCGCCGCCTCCGAAAAGATTGTATTGTATTCAAGTTCGTGTGTATTCACATAAATTATTTTCATACTTTCTAGTGGATTTTTTGAGTGCGTTTTTTCGAATTTTTTTTTTTATAAAATTTTATAAAATTTTTTCTTTTTATTTCACACTTTTTAGTGGAACGAGCAGAATTTGTAGAACCCCGTAGGGTGGTTTTTCGGTCTTATTGGTTGTTTGCAATAAAAACCGCAAAGAATGAAAAAAAACAAAATTTGTATTGAAGGGACCAATCGGTAGATATAACCTACAAAATGCAAAAGGTTCGTTCCGATTGGTTCATCCATCTCAGAGTAATCGGTGAACATACATAGGAAAAGAAGGCACATACAGATCGAATTAAGTAACCTCCTCCTTTTTCGAAGTCGGTTAAAAATTAAACGATGGCAGCCAAACATACTTTTCATACTGTTCCGAGTCATACTGTATCGCATGCAAACTTAACCACTACTCTACCACCACTATAGTCGACGTACCGTTGCCGCGATACTTGTTCAACTGCTGATAAACCTGCTTCATCCTCTCAATGTTGATCCTAGAGCTCTTGCTATGATTGACCATCGGCAATGAATAGTCCTGGCCGATGATGCACTTTGCAGTTCGTTGCACGCTCAGTGGAGCGTTCCAAGGTTCGTGGATGTATCTCGTAGGAATATTCTTCAACACTGGCAGATAGCGCCTAGCACCAAAGTCCAATTTAATCAATCATTAACTGAAAATACCTTAAAGCCTGCCGGCAAAGATGTGCAACCCCTAGAAGGGGTTGCAAGTTACCTGATATAATCGCCATTGGGATCAGCCTTTCTGCCGAACCTCACCGGGCAATAGCAATGAAAGAATTGCTGGAAGAACGAGCTGCATGACAGCCACATCCACATGCCAGCGTTAACGGACCAGTCGGCGTCCAGTAGAAGCTCGTCGAACACCTTAAGGAACGTTCATCGTATCGTTTACCGTCTTTTTCCCGAGAGAAGGTACCTGAAGTAGTAGCTGTCTACTCCAGTCCTATTACTTTATATTAGGTTGTCCCAAAAGTTTCTTTGTCAAAAGTCCGTTTCCTGTCCGTTTTATTACCAGGTAATGAAGAGTTAATAATCAGATGATCACGTTGTTTGTATACAGGGTGTCCCAAAATCCCTTCAACAGCCGGAAATGGGAGGTTCCTGAGATCATTTGAAGCAACATTTTCCTTTGCAAAAATGTCATCCGCGGCTTTGTTTAGGAGTTATTAACGAAAAACACGAACCAATCAGAGCGCGACCTAGACGCCAGTTGGCATAGTCGGCCAATAGACAGTTGGCGCGCCGCACAGTGGGCCAGATCGACGCGCTAGCTGTTCATGAGCTAAAAAATCGAAGTCCTCATATCGATTTTTAACGAATGTACAATGTTTCTTAAATGTCCATTACATTCAAAAACGACAATATTAATTAAAGTTATTAAAAACGCTCGTTACAATAAGCGTTCAAAGATTAAACTTTTTCAGATACGATTTATCACCGAAAAAATTTCTTTTCTTCATAACGATGTCCTGAAAAACCTACTAAAGATTAAGTGCCCAATTTTTTTTTGTATGAAGAATGTATATCTATGTTGAGAACGCACCAGGAACTAAACATTAATGTTCATAATTTGTTATAAAAAAAAATACTTAGTCAACTAAGGAATACCGTCAAAATATGTCACATTTGACAAGGGATAAGTTAAAAGTGTTATATAGTGTCGTGCTCTAACAAAGTGGAACATTTTCAGCAACGTCTCCTCTAAAAGATCCTACAAATTTCACACCCAAATCGATCCAAGCTGGGAAATTATGATGGTTTAAACCGTCGCGTGTCATGCAATTCCGCGGCGAATCGCGTTGCGCGAGACGCATTGACGACCACTCAGCAGCTCTTAAGAGTGTAAAGACCTAACCCAGACCTATCTTATGAATTTTTTAGATTATACGACAATTGATAAGCATTCGAACTTATTACTAGCTCACAGTTGAATCATTTGTATTTGAGAGATTATAGTAACAGCATCGTAGTATAGCATCAGAGCAGTTTTTCCATATTAAAGACCTGTATTTTACCTTTGTTAAGAGGAATTATAGTATAGATTTTTGTTTATTCATACATAAACAGAGTTATAAGCAGAAAATCCGTATGATCAATCGAATATAGTCAATAACTTTGTAAAATGTAATACTTAATCTTGTTTGAATTTTTGTAATTTTTTAAATAAGACAGTAATAACACATTTTTGTTATTTCATTAAATATAATAAACTTCATTCATTCAATAATTATGAATTACTCTTGTTTGAATGCCTGAATAGCCAGTATTCAAATATTATTCATTACTCACACGAGTTTACAGACATTTCCGGTGGTGTAACAAAAAAATGTTTCCTACAAAAAGTAATCAGTACTCAGTCTTCTACAAATCTCAATACAAAAAATTTCAATAATTTCTTTTTTTTAATAAAAAATTGTGTTTACCTTCATTATTTATTTATAACTATATATTTTTTATTCAATAATATTATAGATGATGCCGAGACGAATCCGACGATATATTTAATGTGGTCTTTATGTTTTGAAATAATGGTGAAGTACGCGTCAACAGCTAGCGCGCCGATCTGGCCCACTGTACGCCGGGCCGACAGATCCCATCATCACTGGGCCGACTGTGCTAACTCGCGTCTAGGTCGCGCTCTGATTGGTCCGTGTTTTTCGTTAATAACTCCTAAACAAAGCCGCGGATAACATTTTCGCAAAGGAAAATGTTGCTTCAAATGATCTCAGGAACCTCCTATTTCCGGCTGTTCAAGGAATTTTGGGACACCCTGTATAATATTAAATGTACGCATTGCGAAAGAAACTTTTCGGACAACCTAATGCTTGTACTGTAGTGTCTTCTTTCAAAACGATTGTAACTAAGGCCCTCCACACACGGGTCGATCGGCGATTCGGTCGACGCGATTCCAGTCGCATGCGATTCCTCCCTCCACGTGACTTCCAATGCAAATGAATGGAGAGCCACACACGGGTCGATTCGTGGTCGACTGAAATCGCCGCGGTTGTAATCGCGTGCGATCGGAAGCGAAGTTGGAAAATCGCGTGGATCGTACGATTCGCGCGACTCCACAGGAGACGATTTTTTCACTCTCTTAAATCGCATTTCTGAGGTAAAAAAATTGCTTAATTCGATGTAGTATCACTAATTAGAGCTTAATATACCCCCACGGTAAAACCTGCAAGTCTAGCTTTCCTTCTAGCAGCAAAAACGTCGAAGCAGTTTGGTTTTTATTGTTTTTGACAATGATCTCCCACAACAAAAAATCTGAAAAAAATCGAGGACACCGCTTTTGATGGTAGCTTATTCGGGCACTATTAATAGCATGTTTTCATATTTTTGAGTGAAAATGTGAAAACGCAATTCTTGATGTTTGAAAAACACAAATTGACTACAATCGACCCGTGTGCAAATGGCAATCGCGTCCGTCACATGAATCGTATATGACGATCAAGACGTACGAACTTCACGACGCGATTACAATCGACTCGTGTGTGGACGACATTCGCGTCTGTTGCATGAATCGTACGACGATCAAGACGTAAAAACTGCACGACGCGATTACAATCGACCCGTGTGTGGACGGCAATCGCGTCCGTCGCATGAATCGTATTTGACGAGCAAGACGTACGAACTTCACGACGCGATTTCAATCGACCCGTGTGTGGAGGGCCTAATAGACATAAATTTATTTTCAGAATGACGAAACCTGAGAGAATATAAAAAAAACAAATGTCTACTTCTTAAATTTGTAACGTCAATTGATACGCAAATGATCAGCTCAAATCATCGTGTCTAAAACATGAGTTCGTGATTTGAATGCAACCGAAGTGGTAACAGCATCGCATAAATAGATGGTAGCATGAACAACGAATCGAAACACAGTCGATCTCGGTCACCGTCGAAATGCCAGCGCGAGGCGACATTTTACCTTCATTCCTTCTTCCCAGGAGAGCCAAAGGTCGCCTCTGGTGAGGAAGCAGGCCACAGCATGTCTAGCCAGGTGATGGATCCAGCCCTCTTCCCTAAGCTGCGTCATGATCGCGTCGATCCACGGAAATCCCGTTTGACCCTGTCCAGAAAAAGAGGAGACCTTTCGCATTGAATTCAACCGTTCCCTATTGAGCTGTAACACGGAGGATTTTTGAAATCCATTCGATTCACTCACGTTTGCCCATTTTGCCAGAGCCTCGACGTTCTTGTCCCACGGAATCTGCACGCAAATCGGGTTTCCTTGCATGCGATCGAAGTTAGGGTTCTTGGTAGCCGCGCAGTAAAAGAATTCGCGCCACAGTAATTGTCCGTGTAGGGATAATGGTGGCACCGCTTTCTTTATCTGCAATGGAACGTGGAGGCTTTTGTCTCAATGAAAATTTCGTGATCTCTATATTATGGGATTGAACTATTTCGGTATGAAGCATTGATGCTTGAAAACTGCAAATGTACATTTGACAGCATTGTATAATTGGATTTTTCTAATAATTTCTTCATTCACTGTGCTTTTGTTCAATCATCCCCTTAATGAACCTAACATAAATAAATAATTGAAACTGGCTAATAAAAAATTAGAATTTATATACGACTTAGTTTCTAATAAATAATTAAAAGTTGTAGCTGATCGATCAATTACAAAGAGAAGCATACGATGTCCAGAAGGTAAAGCATTATAAAACGATCTTCAGATATCTAGGACAAGCAAGTGGAAATGAGACGATCAGGTTTTCAGCCACATCTACGAAGTTGCTACTTTCAGCTGTGCCGATTGCCTTATTAAAGCTAGTACACAAGTAACCGACAACCGAAACTAGGTGGTAGCAGCTTAGAAATTAAAGGAAGCCTTTGAAATCCGCCCGACCGAGGGTTAGCTGATCAGCTGTGCAACGGGAACCGCATGGCTGCGAGTGGTGAAAGCCCTAAATCCTTAAGAAGATCACAAAAGTAGAACATCCCAGGTTCGCAAACACAATATACCTTCTTATAGAGATCGGTGAGCTGGTAGTAAAAGAGCCTGGTGCTCAGGCAGCCGAATCTTAAATAGGGCGAGAGGCCTGTTTGACTGGGCAACAACGATTGCGGAGTCATCTTCGGTCTGCCGAAACTAGCCACCCACGCCTTCCGTTCAAGGTGTCGGCCAAGTCTCGCCAAAGCTTCGCTCTCGCCACCTACCCAGACAGGTGGTCGAAGCCCTTCCGTGTCGAACCCTGACAACAATTCGAAATATTCCCTTTCATTCGTCATGAAAGAATTTGCCTCCAAAGTTTCGACTTCTTCATTTTTTCCTGCCTTAACTACACCGTCTCTAAAAATGAACCTTACTTAGAATGATTCTGTAGACTCGCCTGAATACAACGGTATATTTTTTTGTAACATTAAAAAACTTTTAGGAATGTTTAAAGAATATTTAAAGAGAAAGAGGCATCTCTAATATCTAACATAGGTGTGCATGTTTAGACATTCTTCAATCAATTGATAGATCAAGATGAAGATGCTACTTGAAGTTCAAAATTCCAATCCCTCGCGCGATCGGCATAATAAATTAATCAATATGTTCCACATGTACATACAGTGTATGATCAAGTTATTAGAGCTGTGCTACGAAAAATATATTTATCGTGTACCAATACTCCATAAAAAACTCCGAATACACTATAGATGGGTCATCATATATAAATTGATATACTTTAAAGTCGCCAACAAGCGCAAGTGATTCTAACGATTTGATCATCCACTATAAATATAAATACTGAGTTGCAATTCAATATTTTGAACGGAGCTGAAGAACAAAATCCTGAAGAAGTAAAAGCTTCGTGTCAGAGAATGGTTGTCATAGATTTACCAAGCTCCTCTAGGGTAGGCACGCCGTAATGATCGTCGTGGTCCTCCTTCAATGGCGTGTAGGCCGAACCGACACAGACGGAAGTGACGGTCTGCACCGGTGGTTCCGGCGGGTCCATACTGGCCACGACATTTTGAAATTGATGATACGTCAACGGCGGCTTGCCCCCGTTCTTCTCGATGATCCTGAAACGAGAATCGGGTGAAGCAGCTGCTATTGCTGCGACACGACGATCGACAAACTCGGAAAAGAGATGTATACTCACTCGTCCAACTTGTAGAGGGTGTGGGAGACCCTTTGGACTACTGAGATGCCCAATTCGTTGCATAGCGCCGAGATATTATGGTCCCGGACGCGACCGAATGGTTCTGGGTCCTCTTCGAAGGTTAGGTTCGTCGTGCCCCATTCCTTGAACAGTTTTGGCAAGGCGTCTGCAGGCTGGCCTCGTATCACGAAGAGTCTCGAGTTCAGTTTCCTTAGGGAACAGTCGAGGTCCTCCAGGCATTGCAGAAGGAACCTGTCATGGGTAGAAATAAGAAATTTTGTTAGGTCTTTCAAACTTTTTAATTCTGCAAAATTAACACTCCAGAATGAACCCTCTTATAACCCTTTAACCCTCCCATTAAACCATTACTTTCTATGACTTTTGTGCCGGAGTACAAATAACTTGAGTTTGTATTCAGGCTCGTAGCTGCTTGTAATACAAAGAGGCGTTGTTGCCTATATTAGGGGCGCAGCCCAGATAGCACGCAACCCTCCTTGCAGTCGAGTAGTGGTCTAGCAAGCGATTGCCAATGTACAGGGGCAGAGAAGTTACAATACTAGCCTGAAACCTGAAACTGATGGGCCATAGAGTCTCGGAAGGACTCTTAGGGCTTCCATGTGAAAAAGAAGATGGAAAAAGCAACGTGGCTGTTCTAAATACTGAGTTAACTTGTTAGTAGGGTCGGACTCACCTCCACTTATTAATGCCGACGTTGGTACTTCCGGCAAACCAGGGGTCCAAGACGAAGACACACCGGAAGGTGACCGCTCCTGCTAGCCCCTCTCTCAGCGAGGGGTTGTCGTGCAGCCTGAGACCCCTACGGAACCAGTGAACCGTGTGCTTCTGTCCCTGGATCCCCACGTCCGGATTTATTTCCCTGCTCCGGCTGCCCGTCATCTTCCCCTCCTTCTCCTCGTCCTCCTCCTCCTCCCCCTCCGCCACCCTTGTTTCCGTCACCTTGCTCCTCCTTGCAGCCTCGGAACCGTCTTTCGAGTTTGTCAATCGCCCCTGATCCGCTTCCTTCTTTCGCCAAAATCGCGCTCGTCAGTAGAACGAACGTATCCTCCTCATCTTTGCGTAGCGTTCTCTTCGAATCACGAGTCCCCTTCTCTGTTTTCTCGTTGGCAGTTCTCTGAGACGTGAAACTGTATCTTTGGGACTGTCTCCGTCTCAAGGAAGAGATGATCCGATGCGATGAATATGTTCTCTTCGCGACCTTGGACGAAACAGCACCCTCAGCCTCCGAGCACCGTCATCCTCGCGAATCGATTCTGCCGAGAGCGGTCGGTTTTTAGGTCATCAAGGTCGCCACCGAGCTCGATCGATCTCACTGTTCCGTCGATTGAATCTGTTCGCTGTTTATGGAAAAGAGAATGATGAGTATGTCTCGCGAGGATCCACTGGTGAAGCGATCATGAGCATCGGTTACTCCCTGGTCGAGGATTTGTTTGGTGGCTACCACAGAGTTAAGGGCGTAGACTCGTTTTTCCAGGATTGTAAGGGTGCGGGATTCACCTTCTCATTTCTCGATAATGGAAAAATGGGGTCTGCTTTTATGTTTACAAGGCGTAACTTGCACTATTCGGAAGCATAAAGCTGCGCATGTAGCTATTTTCATAAATCTGCGACAGCTACGTGCTGCCGAATGATGCAAATTAAGCCGCGATTGATCTTTCATCTAGCGCTTTTGTCTACTGAAAAATCCCATTAGCGTTGTTCTTGCAATCCCGGAAGAACGGGCCTACCCCCTTAACTCTTCAGGACGATTCACTTCGAGTGAATCACACAATGTCTTTCACAGCGTATAAAATTGATCTATCTCGCTTTTTTAACAATTCAATGTAATTGCGGTCAGATTCTCAATTATCGAATACTGTTGGTTAACGATTCCACTCGAGGCAGGCGCAACGCGTAAAATTGTTGTTGAGGGATCAATGGAGTTAAACGGAGCGATTTTCGTCTTTGTGTAGGAACACTCAAAAATCGAGTATCATTGCTTCGAGCAGGAAATCGATCTACAGTTCGAGAGCGCGAAACTCGGTCGGCGAAACCGGAGAATTGACTGGGACGAAGAGATCGATGCGCGAAAGAGGATCGTCGAGATTCTACACCGCTCTGCGGCCCGAGTGAATCCGCATAGAAATTCTACAAATCTGTGGTGTAGCTCGCCCGAGCGACACCAATTCAATTTGCAAGATTGTCCTTTATCTTTCGAATCATCCGAGCTGCCCCTAGACAAAGAAAGAATCCCCTGATATCGATCGGAACGAATCCTGCGAGGACAACGAGCCGGCTTTGTTTGAAGCTCGAACTTGCGACACGTTTGAAATGATAATTCGAGTTGCTCCGACTAATCTATTACTTTTATTTTTCGGAAGAATGTACGGGAAACGACTTTGCTTTGTGCGAAGTTGAAACAATTTATAGTTCGAGCGAATTTCATCACTGAGAGAAAACAAGCGGTCTGATTTAAATAATAAATACATATTCTCATTTCGATACGTTTTCCTATACTTTGTCACAAAGGATTTTTTTTAACATTTATCATATAACGTATATATAATAATAAATAAAAAGCAAAAACTTTAAACTTCATTTTTTTAATGAAAACTGTCGTTAGAAATAATATAGAAATTGCTTCAGGAAATTTAATAAAATAAAAACTGTTTCAATCGAAATTATGAATTATTTCATTCTTCGGTAAATAAACGCGACAGTTTCGGAAATGCATACAGCGTGGAGCATTTAAATCAGGTCACCTGAATATCTCCCTTGCAATTCACGATGGCAAAAATCGAACTACACGAAACTTGTTTGCTTCCGAGGAGCCTATAATTTAGAGTAATTAATTTTTTTACTAGTGGGGGCATAGAGGAGATATAAAAATCAATCCGGCTTTTTTAATGTAATGATATGTTGTGGTGTTTATACTCTGATCGGGCGTTTCGAGGGGAGTGCAGTGACCTATATCATGAAGATCGTTCAAGATCATTCGATGAAGATAAGGCGATGCTCATCGCGCATCGAAGGCGACCCACTGCTGGCGATTCTACTGCGCGTGACCCGGTCTCCGGTGATTCGACGTCTGACTATGCACCGATCATTCTACTGCGCTCACCAAAATGGATTATTTCTGTTTGATTCTTATTGTTAGTTTCTCATCAATTTCTCTGTGCAAATCTATCCCTCTCTTCACCGACCATATTCGTGGCTGTAAAACAACAGATAAGAATTAGCATTTTCTTTTAAGTAACACCTTTTAGATAGTCTCTTTATGACATCTAGCGAATCAGCTACTTTCAATAAATCGTTGAACATTAGGTCGTTAGATAACAATTTTGATACTACGGGTCACCACAGACCCAACTAGGAGTTCATTAACCGTAAACACCACTGATTTTTGCAAGGGAACGTTTTTCGGACCCGGCTGTTCACGGGTCCAGGAATAACCGCGAAACGCCGGGAAATAGAACGCGTCGTCTGCAGCACGGAAAGCAAACAATACGGTTCCGGATACGTTTTTTTATTTTCGTCCAACTTCGTTAGCTGCAGATTAATTCCAGGTCGATTCACGTAACTATATACCGTTCACCCCCTATCCTGCCTGAATATAGCCGCGTGTTATATAATTATATGTATAATTATAATACCGTCGTTTCAAGAGACATCAAGGCCAACGATTCGGCTCTTCCGAAGTCGATCGAGCGCGTTCGAATCGATTGGAAATCGTTCAATCGTTCCGTTCGAGCGCGATACGAATGAACGGCGATTTAAATTTCGCGCCCATTTCAAATCACGCGCGTCCCAGTTTCTGGTATGGCTTTTAAGATCCTTCTTCAACTTTGTTTATTGTCAACACGCGTATCGTTCGGGGGGTATGTTTATAATTATCGATAAAATTTATTAACGTCAGTGATGGACAAGATGATCGATAATATCGATAGATTATCGATAATATTTCTTTAGCGGAAGAACAGAACCAAATATATATTGTTGATCTGTTTACCGATATAAGCGAAAAGTTTAAACACAGTGGTTAATTAATACAAATTTATGCAAAATTTCATTGATTTCGCGTTTTTTTTTCACGTTTTCATATGTTTGCGGTCACGTGTTTTAGATTGTCTCCCACGTGACAGCCCATTTATTTGGTAAAAGCAGTGTTGTCAGGACAAGATTCTTCTACGACGCCCTTCCTCTCGCTTTCGTGTCACGTGACGCGTACTGGCAGAGAGAGGGTAACTCTTTCCCCTCAATTCGTGCTCCCTCCTCTCATCTGGCGACACTGAGTAATAACTCATCGAGCATAGCTAACGGATTATTAGTTTCACAAAAGAGTTATCTATAGGTAATCGATATTGCCAATAGATCGAACATTATTCATTATTATCGATAGAAACTCTCCTATTTCGTAGAACGCGGGTTTCGAATTTTACGTCGTTCAGATCTCGCCGGTTGTTTACTTAACCTAGTGTGCACATGTGACGGACCCACGCCTCGAAGATAATTCGCGACGACGTCTTCCGCTGGTCAAGTTTCTAATTATCTACAGTCTACAGAATAACACGATCGGACTAACTGCAGCTCCGTGGAAATGGTCGGAAAAAGGATAGCCGACGACTTTTTCAATATGAGACTGAGTACGGGTACGTACACATTAGTTGAAACTTACGAAATGGTGGTGGAAAAGTGGCTGGCGTTGTTTTTCGCGTCGCAAATCCACGTGACAATTCATCATTCATTTTGAATACACTGTATTTACTAGGTTTACGTACAGGGTACTTGCGTAATCGTAGTACAACCGGGCAGGGTAAGTTGAAAAAAAGGAATAACATTTTTTTTTGTTTGGCAGCTCGTTTTCGAGAACATCGAGTTTGGAAATGTAGCGAATACACGTGCTATTGCATCGGAATCGTCTGACGCGTCTGACCATGATTAACCAATTCTACTTTGTGCATATTCGCGAACCTGGCGAAACTATAAACTCGATTTTCTAAAAAAAAACGTGAAAATGTTATTCCTTTTTTTCGACGTATTTTTGCACGTAGAATCACATCCTGCCCGGTTGTACTACGATTTCGCAAACATCCTGTATACCGTCATGTCGACCGTGTCGCTACGAGAAAAACACTTCTGTTTTTGTCCTTTCTAACCTTTCTGAGAATTCCCATTAATGAAATTCTATTTTACTGTAGTCAATATTTAGCTATTGGAGAAACGTAGTCGCACAGTAAATATCAATATTTACTTTACTACTTATCAGTAATTATCAATCTAGACCAGTATTTCCCAACCTTTTTCGTGCCAGGCCCCGCCTATGCCTCCCTAAAATTCTTATGCCCCCTATATAACATACAGATTGTCCCAAAATTCGTGAACTTCCCGAAAGAGGGTGGTTCCTAAGACCATTTCAAGCGACATTTTCCTTTGCAAAAATGTTATCCGCGGCTTTGTTTAGGAGTTATTAACGAAAAACACGGACCAATCAGAGCGCGACCTAGACGCAAGTTGCCACCGTCGGCCAATAGACAGTTGGCGCGCCGGACCGACTGTGCCAACTCGCGTCTAGGTCGCGTTCTGATTGGTCCGTGTTTTTCGTTAATAACTCCTAAACAAAGCCGCGGGTAACATTTTTGCAAAGGAAAATGTCGCTTGAAATGGTCTCAGGAACCACCCCCTTTCGGGAAGTTCACGAATTTTGGGACACCCTGTATACATAATTTTTAATATTCAAAAGTTAAATTGTTCACTGAAGAAACTTAAGTGATAGGTTTTAGGAAGAAATAACTAGGAAACACTGCTCTAGACCATTCGGCGTTTAACATAGCCTATAATAATATTAATGGCTTTTATGGTTTTAAATTATTAAATTATTATTATATTATATTATATTATTATATTAATGGTTACTATGGTTTTCAACGATTCTGCGTCCGCCGAAGCAGCAATAAGAGAAAAACAAATATCTAACAAGTTCACTTTGCAAAAAATTGTGAGGAGTATAATCAATTTCTTGTTTATCTAAATGCTTCGAAAAGAAGACATCCCGTCTCTATCAATTAAGAAGGACTGAAACTACTAATTATCATGGCGCGATAGACTTTCGATAACAAATGTCTTTATTTGGTACGGACCTGCAGATGCACTTGAAGATCAGCCACAAGACCAAACAAAACAGAATTGTTGTCCTCAGCTCTGATACCTGGTAAAACGATCTACCCGTTTGTTTACCAATAAACAATTCCCCCGACAGAGAATTTAGAGGGAAAGACAGGTTCGAATCAAGTGAAATTCTTAGTAAACCGAAACAGTAACGATCGTCGTAATATAGTAATATCGATAGTAATAAATATCGTACACGGAAATTCTTTTAGACCAAGCTCGAGGCGGATATACGTCATGCAAACTGAATCGCGACCGACAAGAAATGAATCATCGAGTGTACCGTGATTCTACTACGCCGCGCCGTCTACATTTTTCGAATCTGGCCAATGATGTGCCGAGACTTTTTTAATAGGGAATGACTATGTAGATTCGTTGCATCTCGTGAAAAATGGCGACCGAATGCTCGGCTACATTCTAGAGGAAAACATGTGACATGATACGCATTTTAAGCGATGTGTATATAGCTGTGATGTGAATGGTCGATGTTGGGTCATCTCGAACCCATGTTGATGTTTTCCTTTTGGTATTGTGACCTATTCTTCATGGATGCCTGGAATTCGCTCGTAAACATAATAGCTGTCGAGACGGTCATTACGGTTATTAGTAGACTGCACATCTTTATGCAAAATAATAATTCTGTATTCATCGCAGGACTGAGACAGAAGACTCTTCCCCTCTTTTCTAGTTTTATTAAGTAGTCAAACGTGTGTTGATGCAATAGACTCAAAACACTGTTTAAAAAGGCTGTACGCTTATTACCATAGAAAGTACACATATACAGTCTTTAATTCTTTTAATCTTTTTACCGTTTCAAATCACACTGAATTTTTTGATAAATTCGTAAAGATCCGCAGTCTGAGCGTGTTTCAGGATCTTTTTTTCTTGGAAAAAAGGTCACGAAAAATATCGAAAGGACGGCGAACGGATTTGGAATTGTTTAGAATTTTAAATTTAGATAGTTTGAAAAGAAGCATTCTTTTTTGATTACTTGGGAGCTGATCAGATGTGATTTTGTATTGTTTAACGATGCCACGTCGCAAGCAGAAAAATCGGCAGTGTCAATGGACCCCATGATCGATAAATATTACCGGCAAACGCCATGCGATTCTTCGACCGTCAATCGGCTGCACTGGGTCGCACGATCAACATGTTGTTCACCGGTGTCCGACGGTACCGAACGCTACCGAATTGCGATTTATTGCGCACCGCTTAACGTGTCAGCCACAAAAACGAACAGAAACGACGTGCTTGACACGCTGACATAATCGCTTTTCTTCTAATAGATCATATGACGCAACTATTACGACACCGCGTCTCGTCTCGATCGTTGCGCTACGTCGGTAAAACAGATCCTGGAATGTGTCTCGATCTCGATCGATTACGACGATCCGTCGAATTCCAAGGATACTTCGGCGATCGGAAACATAGTTAACTGTAACTTTAACGAATTTTGCTATCGTCTGATTGACTTCGTATTTTATATTTTGTAACTACTGGCGTTACAAAGATGCTTCCATGAAACACTATTAAATGAATTCATTCAAGCACGTGTTATAAAAATTTCGAGAAATCTAAATAAATTCTTCATTAATATTAAATGCGAATTTGGGTGTTCTTAAGCTTATCAGAAACTTATTATAGTCGGCGTTCGAAGAGCCATTGCTCTTTGTAGTGATTGTTCGATGCCCTTATCGTGGCAGTAGCATTATCGTGTTCATTTTATTTCTAAGCCATAAAACAACAAAGAGAATTCTTTACATGAAATATTGACCACCTAGCTTTTATCAGTCGATTGTCGCTAGTCATTCAATTGTTACAATGAGGCGTTGTAAGATCCAGGACCCGTTATCCAAGAACTAAGCTGTTCGCTCCAATTCAACGGTAAACTAATCGAATCTTCAATTTGTAAGTGCGATTCTCTAGATACTCTATTCATTTGCACTAAATTACATATAGTTTTACGATTCCCCTGACTGTCCCGTAAGGTCACAAGCGGTCAAGGTTATTTAGGACGAACAAGGACACAGAAAATCGAATGAGCAGTCCGCGACATCACACTACAGTCCCATTCATGAAACATCAGAGACGCGTGCATTTCGGACCTCGCGATTGTTGGCAACAAGAATAACGAACAAGTTTCGAACGAATTTGACAAGTTTAGAGAAACGGCCTTCCAACTTTGCTTACAATTTTCCTTATCCCTCGATTCATTGTCAGTTCGAGCTGCGAGAACCCTAGGGTGGGCCAACCCATTTCAACCCCGTTATTTTAACTCGGAAACTCAACACTATTTCTACCAAAGGTGTCAAAAGACATCTTTTAAAGTTTTCAATAAAAATTTATTAAAAGATGCATACACAGGATGATCAATAATTGATGGGACATCCGAAAAGGGGGATGATTCTGCATAAAAAATTAAACCGACTTCGAAAAAACGCATTAAAAAAATCCACTAAAAAGTATGAAATAATTTCCATCGAATTTATGTGAATACACACGAACATGAATACAATACAGTCTTTTCGGAGGCGGCGCGAAATTGAAAATTTTCGACACTGGAAATTACGAAAATCCTTAAATTCTTCTACATGCTTTCACATAAATATTAATGTATCTTCTCTTCCCACCTACTGATTTCCAAGTTCACCCAAGTTCATAATCAGCAACATTTTTCAATTTTGCGCCGCCTCCGAAAAGATTGTATTGTATTCAAGTTCGTGTGTATTCACATAAATTCTTTTCATACTTTCTAGTGGATTTTTTGAGTGCGTTTTTTCGAATTTTTTGTTTATAAAATTCTTTTTATTTCACACTTTTTAGTGAAACGAGCAGAATTTGTAGAACACCGTAGGATGGTTTTTCAGTCTTATTGGTTGTTTGCAATAAAAACCGCAAGGAATGAAAAAATGCGAAATTTGTTTTCAAGGGACCAATCGGTAGATATAGCCTACAAAATGCAAAAGGTTTCGTTCCGATTGGTCCATCCGTCTCGGCATAATCGGTGAGCATACATAGAAAAAAAATCGGAAAAAAAGAAAAAAAAAGGCACATACAGATCGAATTGAGTAACCTCCTCCTTTTTCGAAGTCGGTTAACCCTTAGCATTCGAGTGGTGAGTCAGAGTCACCACCAGAAATTGCGATACCATTATTCAAAATATTGTTCAGAGTATTAAATATCTTGGTGACTAATCACTTACTAAACATTTAAGTATTGTATGACGTGCTATATCAATTTCATGTCCATAAAATGAAAAAAAATTATATAGATTGGAATTATTCTGGGTCGGAAGATATGTTTCATTTTCGAGTTAGAATAGCTCCGAGTGCAAAGGGTTAAAAATACGTCGAAATAGGTGTGCATAAAACCGCGGTATGAGTATTATCAAAATATAAATTTACACAGCACTACAGACGGTGAACTGGAACAAGCCGAGGATTCGATTAAAAGAAAAGCGGGTCATTGGCGGGTGGTTGGCGGGTAGTTGCCACTCCAATCCCCGGCAATCCACCAAGCAGGGTACCAGCCTATCCGCGCGGGTACGATGCATACATACTTACGTTCAGAGCATTCATCCAACGCGCGATGCAATTCTCGATCTGCAGTAATCTGCACAGAATTCTTCGACGCAGCAGCAGCGGCCAGTTGCTTATCGCGGCTCGCGAAAGTAATCACTCACACAGTGCTATAGATATTCCCACACAGAGAAACACGCACGCAGGGACGAGCGCGGTTGCGCTCGCGCGCATGGAATCATACGCAGCAGGAATTAGGCAAGCGCAGGTGCGGGAACTCGCACACAGAGTCACAAAACAGTAGTGCATTCGTTCGTCGAACCATCCGCGTACGTGCACAGTGAGTCACAACGTCACAAAAGCCACTCGGGTACCGCGGGTACACAGGGTAAAACAGAGTACACAGATCCGCTCGCTCACAGGGACCAGCTTGGAATACCGACTCTCGAAGGCTGAGTACTGCGAATACTGGATCACGGTGGTCTTGGGTACCCGCGCGATCCGCCGCCACTTCAAACGACTGTCCAATCACTGTCTAAGTCTAATCAGGTCCTCGGAACCTGTTCAAGACGCGGCTACTACTTTTAAGATGATTTTAACACGAGCAAACGGAATTCGCAAAAACGCGGCGCGCTGAAGGAACGTTTGCTCGCATATGCGAACAAGCGACATGAAAGCGAGCTTATGGGGGAGGAGAGGCGCAGCTAGTAAGAGCAAGGGGGAACCCGAGCCACGCCGAGTGCAACGTGACCATACTGCCGCGTACCTTCCAATTGGCCTACTCGATCACGTGGTCCGCTGGTCACGTTGCAACCGCCGTGGTTCTCGTCTTACTCGGCTCATTCTCTCTCTCTCTCTCTCTCCCTTTCTGCCTCCATCTCACTCTGTGACTCCCTTTCTCTAGATACCGTGCATACTTGACACTTTCTTCCTAATTATTGGTCGCAGATTTTTTTGTTTTGGTCATAGGATTCAAGTTATCCTTGACGATGGTCTCCTCCCTATAGGGGTGGTGATGAGAGGCTTTCGGAATGCGTAGGAGTTGACATTGACCCGTAATGAGGAACGGTATAATTGGCATTTGTTAGATTTACAGATGTTTTCTGTTTCTGGGAAGAAATGAAAGGTGATTTTTAATTTTTTTTTTTGTCGAACGTTTGAAAATGGAAATGAGAAGTTGATCGAAGGTCGGGAGGATCATCATTAGGAAGGATGGCCAATAATAATGATCCATCAATGATTGAAAGTAAATAGTATTTTGACACGACTTGTGGGATGACCTAATATTATTCATTATGTGTGACTCGACGTAATAGCTTCTAGTGCTTTCTTCAAGAGAGACTAGCATTACATGCATGTGGTATTGTCGTGTTATCGGTAGACTGCGGATCTGTATGTATTTATGGCACGTGCTGTGTTATGAAACAAGAAAACACGTAAATTAACCGAGATTAATCATGTTTGTACTTCACTCTGAACACGAGAAACCTTCCGAACCTAGCGTACTCGAATTTTCACAGAATAGTATATCAAAATGCAAATTTACCGTTTAAATACAGATTCATAGTTTTCGATTTTAGAAGAGTTTGATTGGTTATTGTGCGACAGGTATCTTTCGAGAAGCGGGCAGCCATTTAATTTTATAAGTGAGGACAGGTCCCAGACCCGAGCATCTAATACGCGTTCGATGAGCCGAGTTAATAGCTGAAAACGTACGTATGCGGTAATCACCGTTGTTGAATCACTTAGGTAGTCGATTAGTCCGGCAGAGCTGCAACCTTGCATCTATCACGTGTCTGACACGCTGCAACTTTGTACATGTGACTCAACTCTACACCTTCAGTAAGTGTCTCTGCACCGAATGATCCAATAAAGTATCCTGGCCTAGCTTAGAGGATATTGTCCTCTAATACCCTAAATATGCATAGTTAATCACATTTGGAATTACTTCAAAATAGATTTTACACTCTAACAAATGCAACAAAATTAACTCCTACACATTCAAAACATACATTACCAAAAACATGTCTGGTTGAAATCCATTGTGAAGCTACATAATTGAGAAATTAGATAATGCATGCTAGTTTTGGTTACATCTAATTTTATTTCATTCGGGTGTCAAGAAGTTAAATAAATTTTTACTTTATTCAATGTCCCTAGGAAACCGAGTCTCGGATTAAGGCACATTAAGATTAAAATCGAAATACTTCCGCGAAGAGTTAACCCTCCACAACTCGATCTTTTCAGAAACTACACCATCACTTGATAATCTGCAAAATTACAACGAAGGAATTTTTGTTCATTAATAAGGCTTTCGAACCGGAATATTTCGTTCACTTTGCAATTAGAAAATCACCTTCCGTCTTTCATTTATTAGGCTCGTTTCTCATAAAGTGAAATCCGCAGCATAAGGCGCACACAGCAACCTAATCTTTCCCAGTTAGACGGTAATTCATAATCGGAGTAAACCTCAAGCATCCCATTCGGCGGAGCCTTTCGCCCTGATATGGGAGATTGTGGGATCTCTATCCAATTTTCACAGATGGTGGAACGTTAATTCGCGACATCAGACCGCTTTTCCATCGGAGCGATGAAAACGCCGGTGGAAAACGGGTCGCCGCGGCTCGAAACGTTTAATTTCGACGGTTAGAAAGGTAGTAAGTGTTACAGGGAAAGTGGCGTACACGCGTCGTCCTATTATTTCGCCATTCCCCCTCGTCTCGGTGCAACGGGTTGCTCGAAAGCATGTTGCAATTACTCTCGCCTCGAGATCCTGCGCCGTTGCAACGGGTCGTTTTATTCAGAGTTCGAAATTAATCTACGCGTCTCCCATATCGACTGCCGCGAGTTCTGTTCTCACGAATTAGAAGTTTCCATTTCATTAAAACTATTCTTACAATTCGACTTCGCGAAATTCGATTTCTGGTTAGCTCTCCGTTTTTCGACGGGGAACTCTGTTTGAAATTATTCTTTTTGAGGAAATTGATTGATCTATAGAAAATTCAATTGTTTACGAATCTGTCAAATTTCAAGTATTTATTAATTCATAACCGGTGTCGTTCAAGATTTGTTACGTAAACGGTGTTATGGCGTCTCAGAGACGCCCCAAAAATAATTCGATATCATCAAGGCTTTTGTTTCTTACACAGGATGTCCCAAAATCTTGTGCTTCCTTTGAAAAGGCGATTCTTGATGTGGTTTGAGGTAACTTTTTCCTTTGCAAAAATGTCCTCCGCGGCTTCGTTAAGGGGTTATTAACGAAAAACACAGCAAAGGGAAAAGTTACTTCAAATCACTTCAGGGAATCACCCCTTTCAGGGAAGTACAACATTTTTGGGACACCCATAAATTGGCTTTGGCAGTCAATTAGAGCGCACAGACACGTTTGCCAGCTAGACACCTTGCCGATTGTGCATGCGTCGAATCGGTTTCGAATTTTTGCCGCATTCTTCGCCGTGATTTCGTCGCCAGGAAACAGATCCGACGGGACCGCGTTACATTATGTAAGAACGTTACACCAGGATATTTACCTATGCGGTACCCTTGACCGAATTCTGGTGGTGCGCGATCGCGCGAGTGCAGTTGCAGTTGCAGTTGCAGTCGTCGCACGCGCATTACATATAGTTCTTTCAGCAACGCGGTCCGATTCTCAATGATGCAACGCGATGAAGCTGAGCGAGCGCTGACACGAACGATCATCGAGCAGAACTCTGCGATCGAACGATGCTCTTCCCCCAGCATTTACGCTTCTTCATTCACTCTTCAGGAACAAGACAAAATTGTCTGTTTAGAAACACAGAAATGCAATTTTACGTTGAAACAGGTTTTCGTTGAAAAAAAACTAAAACCTTTCGTTCGTTAATCAGATAAAATCGTGTGTTGAGATGTTAATGAAACGCAGGGACGAATAGTTACAGTTATTTATTAGTTTCTTTCACATATAAAACATACCAGAAAAAGAGCCACGTCTTTCCCGATACATTCCTTCGTATTGCAAACCGTGTGCAACGTATATAAAAAATGACTTCTTTCCTAAATTTCGTGTTACGCGAATTCGTTATTTCATTGTTCATCAACCCCCTCCGTCCCTTGAACTCGCTCTTTCATGTTCTCGAGCTTAGACCCTAAGTATTGTTACTTACTACCCCCCTCCCTTCCCCCCCCAGTCGCACCTCGATAATACAATTGTTAATCGACGCTGTCTTATATACTCAATCTATACGTAAATATCTTCTCTATACACATTCGTACAACTTGCAAATTCAATTCAACGATTAGTCACTCGTTTTCTCTCTGATCACTGTGATCATTGCTTAACACAGGGCTGTTTCGCCTAACTTCGGCACCTTAAATATATTAATCCTTGCTACTAATAGAAAACAATATCAGAAGAAAAACTAATCAAGTTCCAAGAAGATAAATATTTTGCTGCAGAACAATATTTTCTCAAGGCCAGATTTTTCGAAATTTCAAGGTGATCGATATACATTTTAAAAAGAAAACTAGGACTGTATGTTATCTATTAGCTAAGTTCACGACGAATCATAATATAAAAGATCTATAACATCATGACCTTCAAGCAACCTTGAGTACCAAGAAATATATGGCATGTACTTATGAAATTATGATAGAAAAATCAGTGAAGGAAATTTATTTCAACATATGCTCCAAATTGTGTCCATTATTTTATATACATTATTATAAAATGAGTTTTCTATCGTGTACTATTTCTTAATTACAAGATCATGATATTGTAGGTATAATAGGGTTTGTCTTGATCTTCACAATTGCACGATAACAGTAAAAATATATGTACAGTCCCATTTACAAAAATATCCAAGACTTTAAAGTCTGAGCAAATATGTCCTTGAGAAAATTTCACTGCTTACTATAATGTTTTTGTTCTTCAAACAGGATCACCGTTTCCGCCGATATACATATGTTTCTATTATCAACAATGATTAAAATGTTTAAAGTAATCAATTTGAATGAAACTGCCAGTACATTGAAACGAATTTCCCGAATTTCATAAATTCCTCCGCGAAACATGTTTATACTCCCCGAAATATTACAAATATACGTTTCCTCGCATCGAACGTACGGTACGCTATTCGATCAACTATTATTATACGTTATCTATAATCATTCTATCTCGTATAAAGTAAAAAAAGAAACAAAGACTATTGCTATTGGCGGGGCAAGGTTCGAGGAGCTCTATAGATCATCCCTCGATTATCCCCGAGGCTCGACGACGAGCCCGCATTCCGTCAACCGTCTAGCAATTCGTTCACCGCTATAACATATGATCTATATTTAAATAACAATCGGTAGACTCCACACGCTCGAACAAAATAGTGTTTTATGGCTGCGATGGCGCGTGATCGGTTTCCGTGTTTGCGAACGTAAGCTCGGCGATGAACTGCGATCGAGATTCATACCTCGGAACTACGTATGATTTTTCGATAATGGCTGGGAAAAACAGGAGAAACTGGTATTTTTAAAAACTTAATAAAACATGAAAGACAGGCCTCTGTTCCACGTGTGTGTAAAACCTCGGATAATCTTACACCATGAATTATATCTTTTCCAAGTGTCACAATTCACTTGTCACAATTCTCTTTGTTTGCAAGATAAAAATATTTTTCTTGTCAAGCAGAAATTCAATCTTATTCAGGTTTCTACTTAACGTTGTCACTTTCAAGAATACCTACTAATAACGTTATTAACATACAAGGTTTGATGATTTTGCATTAGAATAATCAATTTTTTCAATGAAAGTATAGCTACAGTGAATTCTTATCTCTTTTGTATGAAACATTGATGTTTGATATTAATAATTTGATGACGTACTGTGATTTCTACTTTCAATTTCAGACATACTTGAATTCGTTGAATCGTAGAAGACGCTAACAGGATGAGCACCTGCAGAGTGTCTTCGAAAATACTTTTTTTACATAATTATTTTACAAAAGATGAACCTGCTATTGTCATTAAAAATGATTTCAAGAAAACCTTGGCAGTGAATTACAAATTTTTAACTATGGATCAAAATTTAGGAACTTGGATAAATATTTCGTACCTAAACAACAAATTTAAAACAAACGGATAACAGAATGACCATCTTATACTAAAACTATTCACGAGAACAGAGACCATGAATTAAAAGGGGGACGGTTGTGCATGTGAAATTGCGATCCTGCTGAGGACGCAGGGTTTTTAATTCCTTAGAGCCATGATCGCCAGATGCCAGGGATTCCAGGATTTCATAGTGATCGTGCCGCGTTTCTGACTTCGAAAGCGTTAAGAAGGGCGCACTTAGAAACAACACGAAGCAAAATTCTTGTGTTGCGCGAATTTTCTTTCACTCATCGTGAGAAACAGCGAGTCCTGAATCGCCCGAAGACACATACATATAAGTGTCTTCGAACCTCTAACACGTTCTCCTTTCTTTACTTATTTTTTTTTGTTTTTTGTCTGTTTCTAGTTTAATCTGTTTCACTTAGTTTTCTTTCACGCACTTAACGCTAACATTATACGAAAACGACTGGAAGCGTCATAAATCCGTCATGCGAGGCGACTCTCTGTAAAAAAATATAGCTGTCTATACGGCGTTCGATCCGGGGATCGAAAACAGTACGCACACGCTTCTAAGTATTAAATGGAAAACAAGCATGTGTCGGCGAACGTCGATTATTATTCCGTGTGCATGCTTATGCGGTCACCGTGAGGTTCGCTCGCTCCCCTAATTTTTTGTCGGGCCAGGTCATAACTAACTTCCGCTTCTTTTTTTCCCTTTCAGTAATTAGTGGTTTCTTTCGGTGATCGCCGGGAAATGTTGTAGCCAAATATGCAGTGTAAATATCCCGCATGTAACACTAAAGAACTATGTTCAAATTGCAGAGATTATTTTGTCAACATTGTGGAGATGTCAAATGAAAATGATATTTTTAGACCCCGGAAAATTAGGTCCTTTAGTTTGATAATCATCTTTGAAAAATATAGAGATGTTACTTATATTTTTGTACATCTCCATAAGCCATATTTACGTGTAGACTCCCGTGCAATGCAATGAAAAACTTATTGTTTAAAATTAGAAGAACGCCGCATGTCGCACACTTTCACTTTCGAGACATTGCCGTTTAAAGTTTTCATCGCAATGTTTCGACATAGGAATTCGGTTAAATTGCACTATTTTTTGGAGTCTTTCGAATTTGTTTTCATGACTTTTTTCTGGTAAATACGTCAATCCCATACTACGAAACTCAATGAACGCATAAACTCAATTTTTTTGAAATGGTGACATGCGGTGTTTTTCCTTGCAACCACAGCTATGTCTTCTGCGGCAGTAAATGTACAGTCATTTTACGCAATGTTTTGTATATGTACTGTGCAATTACTACACCATACAATACATATATACAATCTTTTTAAACAAATTTCTGGTCGCGTTATACGAGAGTCTACTGTATTCAAATCCTTATGTATACCACTCTTTTCCTCATTTTTAAACATATATTGAGGAAATTAATGTTAATCCTCTTATTGGATAGCTAACAATTTTAACCGGCTGATGGAAGATTGAAATTAACATGGAAAGACTCAAAATGGATCCAAGACTTGCCATTCAAGGGTTAATGTGTGAACAACTTGTAAAAATGAAGCGTCTTTTGTGCAATTATTTCTGAGTAGTATGATACTTTAATATTTGGACATGTATAAACATTGTAAATGGCAATTTTATAATTCCTCTTCGAATGTCTTCTTATTACTATAGTGTCTGGATAATAGTAAAGGCTAAAACAATTTCCTTCTTTGTTTTCTACAAAAATATTATATCTAATGCCAACATTAATTGTTACAGCTCTTTTTTTTGTTCTTAAAAGTACAAGATTGCTCGTAAATTAACTGCAAATAGAGGATAGCCAAGTACAGTGCGGATTTTATGTATTTCTGGCAAAAATGAGTAGCTCCAATTAAAAACAGTAAAAATATTCCAAGAATGGAAAAATACTGCTGTGCCATTTTCAACGCATTAAAATGATTAAAACAGGGAATAAATGTCTACGTAGTTTCTACGTAGCTACTCTTACATTTGCCACAATTTTTATTGTACATAAAAATCCGGAGTATTCCCATAATTGTCTAAGAATAATAATTGAAAAGCGATGTGGTACTCCATATTTGGCCACTTTCCCAGTTTCTATTCACCGAACAAAGTATCTCCGAAGATCGGTAACACGACATGTGTTTCCTATTGGTTTGGTTAGTGTCGATGGCCACGGTGGAACTTGTCTAGTCCCCAACCCGACGATAGTACGTTAAATTTATTCGATCGTAGCACGATGACGAAGGCCGCTACAAAAATGACCCTACGCGCGTCGAAGTACCGTCATGGGCGGTTTCTCGCTGTCGTTTAGTCTCTCGAGAAAAAGCAAAGAGAATGAGATGAGAAAAACAAAACAAGGGGTCTCACGCGGTGACTGACCGCTATGAGGGACGAAATGGTGTAAAATACTGTAACCTTTCGTTAAAGCTATGATTTTAATCTCGAGAAAATTTATTCTATGTATTGCGATGGTCTCCCATTGTTTACTGTCTCGTTCGAAAAACATTTAAACGAAAAAAGAAACAAAGAAGAAGAAGAAGAAGAAGTAGAAGAATTAGAAGAAAAATGATTCACAGGAGAGACTCTCCCGAAAGAATGATCTAATCGTCTCAAGTAAGACTTCGGTAAATAATAGCCGCGCGTCCTTTCCTTTTCTTTGTCTTCTTTCTCCACGGTCGCAGTAACACATCCAGGTACGTATTTGATGCCACGCAAATAATTCGATTAAACATACGATTAAAAGTATTGTACAAGAAGGAAATCCAAACCTCGGCATTCTCTCGTCTCTCTTTCTTTTCTTTTTACAATTTATAGGAACATCCGTTTGGAGGGTTCGCAAGTCAGATGCAACGACGAATAGTGGACGCTCTCTCTCTCTCTCTCTCCCTATCTTTCTGTCTGTGTGTGTGTGTTTATTTCACCCGTTTTGAGGGCCTCCCCCGTTTCTTCGCCTCCGTGCTCACGGTGAGGTTCAGGCTGGTCGATGATTTGGCAGTATGTGGCTCGATCTTGTACAGATCCAGGTGCACCGACTCATCCTCGATCGCTCTTCTGGATCGTCTGGTCCGACCGGCTATTCTCTCCATCTCGTCGAATTTCGCCTGCAGTCTCTGCGCCAGCTCGAAGTCCTCTCTCTCCTGTATGACCAGCCGTTCCATTCGCTCCTGCTCTTTGACGATCTCCTCATCGGAGAGGACGTTTCTCTCCGTACTCATCTCCACCTCAGTGGTAGTGTTGTTATTCTCAGGGACGGTCTCCGGCAGCTCGCTGCACGACTCTGACGAATTATAGTTCGCGTCGTCTGCATTCTCGTACATCGGATCCTGCACACTGTTCCCGGATGAGCTGACCGCGTGCCTCGGATTTCTGGTAGCTTTCCTGCGACCGAAATTGGCCAGGTTGAACCCGGAACTGACCGAAGCGTCGCTTTTCTCCGAGCTTTCCGTGCTGGATTGCTTCGACCGACACGCCCGCCGCTGTTTCGACTTTGAGAACGTGCCCCGGACAAACTTGGTTCGACTCCTCTTCTGCACCATCGCCGGGTCGTCCTCGTTGGTCTTGTACTCGATGTCCTCCTTCCGGCACAGCCTCTTCCTCGTGCTCCTCTTCACAATCCCGGCCTCCGAATCCAAGCTCAACGAGGACAGCCCATTCTCCTTCTTGTCCACATTCGTCCGCCTCCTCTTTATCCGCTCCGCTATGTTCTCCATCGTGACGTGGTCGTCCCCCTGCACCTCGAAGTCCTCGTCGCAAGGCGAGCTAAGCTTTACGGACGCCGACGACGATGTCGAGTGTCGCGCCTCGATATCCTCCGTGTACTTGCCGGCGGCCGCGTTTCTCGTCTCCTTCTTCGACCACAGGTTCTTCTGCCGCTTCGACTTGCACGCCATCCCGTTCCCCACATGCGACTTCCACGCCTTCTGAATCTTCTCCATGTCCAACTGGTCTTCCAGCGTCAACTTCTTGCCGATTCTCGCGCCATTCACCATCCGACTCGACGACTTCGCGTAATTCTTGTTCGAATCGAACGACATCTCTGCGACCAGGTCGGGCTGCTTGTGACCAGTGTCCTGCAATTGAGCCTTCGTTGTTTTCTTCAGGACGATTTGAGACTGACTGTTGTAGGACGTCGAAGGCTTCGGCTCGATTACCTCCGCGTCCTCCTTTGGCGCTTCCTTCTCCTTGAAACTCTGCTTGCTTTTACCTGCGACCGATAAAGCATGTAAATTGAGCGGTTCGTGTTTTGCTTAACGCGTCGATTGCCGAATCAGCCCCACAAATCTTACAAAATCGTGGATTTTATGTAATCTAGGTGGTCAAAAGTAACCATGAATACAATTAACGTTATTTGAAATGAAGACCTTATGAGGGTTAATTATTATTCAAATTCTCTAAATATTTTTGCTTTCTTACATATAATCTACTCATTTTTGCCATAAACGCATAAAATTCACAGTCTAATGATCACTTACCATGCAAACAGGGTCTACGTTACTTATAGTTCAACATTTATTAATATTTATTTCCTTTGGTATATATTATAAAAAAATGGCTAAAAATTTGGATAGTCACATCGTTGTTATTTTAATAAAGTAATGTACAATAGTCACATTTAGTGTTCCGTGAACCTAGTGTAAAGAGGGGCTGAATAAGAGAGTAGAGGTCAAGTAAGAACCAGAGTTAGTAAGATAAGTTTTCACGCTGTTATGGAATGAACATACCTCGAAATGCGCTCCAGGAACAACCAATGATTCGTTTCAAGTGTGCCTGAGCAGGAGGTTTCGGTATCACATTCGATATTCTTTTCAAGACAGGAACAACTCGAATTAATTTTGGATCTATTGGTCTCCCATCTAAAATAGAATAACAATAGAATTGATGAATAGTCAGAAGGGGAGGAGGACAAAGAGAAGAATAATATTCCAACCTGTGGACATTTTCAATGGCGTCCGCGGCATTGCCCTGATGGGTTTGAAATGATGAATTTCTTGATTGATGCTGTCGTGACTGCCCGCGCTCTCCGCGCTGCCAGTTCTTTCGTCGTCCTCGGCCAAGGTCATGCATACCTCCACCCCTAAACTTTTCTTCTTGCTATTTACAACGTCGTTCGGTACATGTAGCTCCTCTTTGCTCCGGGAACCATAGATTTTCAGAGATGCCTTTGCAGTCTCTGCGGGACAATCCGAGGTACAGGGTTCTATCATTTTTGTTACTGCTTGATGCTTCAGTGTCCTGGCAACGGTATTATATATAGGGATTTGTTTCTGACAACAAAACTTCACCATGCCATCATTGCATTCGGCCGACAGATCCTTATTCTTTGTACTAGAAGCGTGCCTATCTATGTGTATCTTAGATATCATCGCAATGTTCTGTCTTCTTAACCCCGAGCTGTCCTGATATTCTAAAGGGATCTCCTTCTCGCACTCGGTACTATGAAATTGCAATCTATACGGATTCACTTCAGTCATAGCAACTGCATTGAACTTCGATGTTTCCAGGGAAGAAGTAGTGGAGGTGCTGGGACGATCATTATAACATTTAGCAATGTCTTTATGCTTTTCGACGATTTGCTTTTTTGCCAATGTTTTGGCAAGCAATTGATCCTGCGCCAATTGATTCAGCTGTTGCCGTTCCTCCTCCTGAATCTTGCGAATCAAAGCCTCGCTGGCTATCTGTTCAGCTTTCCTTTGACATTGCATCTCCTCTTCGACCATTTGAAGTTGCACCTCATACTCCTTACGGATTTCGCCAGCTTCGCTGAGTATTCTATTAGCAGCAACAAATTCTACAAAGATAGAAATGATCTGTATTCCCACGCGCATGTACCCAGTCGGATAAACTACAAACAACACATTTCTGAAACCGACTGGAACGACAGATTTTCCTTACTCTATGACAACTAAAATGAAACTGTGAATTTTCATAGAGAATCAAAAGGAATTATTCTAACTACTTAAGACAAACGTGAGGCTACACAGGTTGTCACTGATTCGTGTATGGGCACACACGCACACACGTACGTATATGTGCTACGCTACTGACAGAGGTTATGTTACGTTTGTTTATCTTCTTCAATAAGAAACTCACCAGCATCCAGCTCGATATCTTTGTCGTCACCGTTGTACTTGTCCTGGACCTCTTTCGGGAACTTCGTCCGGATTAGTTCCCAGAGACCGTTGTTAACTAATGTTTCAGTCTTGGTCGCCGTACGTAGCCAGGAACCAACTCGTACTCGACAGAGAGGACAGCTCAAGCTATTGTGTTCGAATGTACCTCTGAGGCATCTTAAGCATAAACTGTGTGTGCACGGTAACGTTACTGGCTCGATCAGGATGCCACGGCACACCGGACATATCAGATCACGAAGACTAATGTCCACCGACGGTCGTGACAAAGAAATATCAAACAATTTTGACGTTCGCTTCAAATACGTCGCCATCTTCCCATCATTCCCCGAAGAAGCATAACAGCTACTGCCACCATAGCGGCACAGACCAGCTATAGCCTATAGGAGTAGAGTAGACCAATCGCCATATGGGGTTCCGTGTCACCGTGCGCCGTAGCGAAACTAGCGCCATTATCAGCGGCTATCGGCGGAGAGGTGAACTACGAACAAAGAGAGAGGGAGATATGTTTCTCGCAGGAGAGACACTGACAGAGAATACGAAACAGTTTGTTTTTTCGATGAGCCCACTACAGCTGCATTTAGCAAAGAGGCAATATTTTTTTATATCTTTATCTAATATCTTTGTGTTGAAATATTCTCTGCATTATTGACAGAGCCCTTTTTTGCAATTTAGCTCTTGGAACTTTATAAACAATAATAGTGTCCGTTTTTATAGAAGGAATTTTTTTCTGTACACTTTTTCCAAATGCTCTTTGTGTTGAAATATTATCTGTATTATTGCGGGGTAACATACAGAGCCCTTTTTTGGAAAAAGTGTACAGAAAAAGACTTCTTCTATAAAAACGTACATTATTATTATTTATAAAGTTCCAAGAGCCAAATTGCAAAAAAGGGATCTCTACAGGACCCCGCAATAATGCAGAGAATATTTCAACACAAAGAGCATAAAAAACTATTGCTTCTTCGCTAAATGCAGCTGTAGTAGGCTCATCGAAAAAACAAACTGTCTCGTATTCTCTGTCAGTGTCTCTCCTGCGAGAAACATCTCTCTCTCTCTCTGTGTGTGTTCGTAATAGTACTACTCCGGCTTTAGACCATATCGGAGAGGCCTTCGATGGCGCACAATACGATGGCGCACGCTAAATTGGACACAGTTCTTTTGCGCACACGGCTGTTTGGCGCACAGCGTGATTGCACACCACAGAATACGAATTGCGCACATGTAGAATTGGACACAAAATGGATTGCGCACGGAACGAGAATTCAGCTGTAGTTTACCATCGTGAGTTGTGCTGGGTGATTAGTTTATGGTTATATTTACTAGTTATATTTTCTATATATGCATAATATGTCTATATTGCTCTATCCATACCTCAGGCCCGTACCGCATGAACTACATACGCCAGGCATGGGCAAAAATAGCACGCGAGCTAGGGAATTCAAGGAATACCCGTGGAATACCCCCACTTCTCCCGGCCGCGCGTCTCGCTCCCCGTGGCTGCCTTAGTGCTCGGTGCAACTATGGCTGCCAAGGGAATTGAGACGCGCGGCCGGGAAAAGTGGGGGTATTCCTTGAAGTCCCTAGCTCGCGTGCTACTTTTGCCCATGCCTGACATACGCGCGTCGCATTAGGGCGAATATCCCAGATAGCCAAGCGATCCTCGCGCACAGATCGAGCCCGGCGTGTCGGGGTCAGGTAGACGGGCCGAACGTCGCTTGAATGGGCAAAAGGCACACGATGGCTATAATCTGAGGAGGGCATTTATGACCGTGAGGCTCGTAACGTTCCCTCGGCGCAAACCCGGCACAAGCTTCCCCTCGGCCCGTCGGTCCTGATTTCTGCCAAATTTTAAGTAGGTCCGAGTGGCGAATGTCGTAAAATTTGGCAGAAATCAGGACCGACGGGCCGAGAGCAGCTTGTGCCGAGGGAACGTTACGAGCCCACACGGTCATAACTGCCCTGGCCAGAATCGAGCATTTTGGCTATCTGGGTATATATATAATGTAATTTTCTTTTCTGATCGTTTGAATAAATATATAATAAAAATACTCGGTTATTGTGTCATTATTGGTCATTATGTAAATACATACTAATACATATATAGAGTAAAACGAATTGTTTCTGCGTATGATTTGGTTATAGTAATCAGTAGTAATCCATGGTAATCCAGCAGTAAGAATTATCAGCAATTATCAGCGACGTACAGGTTACCAATCTGCTACCAATCAGAAGTCGGAACGTCGGAACCAGGGTAGTGTCACTCAATGTACTTTTCTGTTAGCACGGAAATCCAGCGCCATCTGAATTTTGTGTTACACAACTAACGGGTAAAACGCGGGGATTCAAAATCCATACTACCCATTCCTTGCTAATTTATAATTTTTATTTAAAAAAAAAACAAATTAAAACATTTTAATACATTTTAAACATAGTTTATTGAACATTAAAACAATTACAAACAGTATATGTACAACTTTCTACTTATTAATAAATTGAAACCATATTATCAAGCGCGATAACACTGTTTCATTACAAATATCGCAAGTTACACATTATTTACAAATTTTTTCATAATAAGACTACATCAAATGCATATCACAGCAATTAACAATGACCAGGCTCAAAGAAAAGCGCAAAACAATGTATAACACACATCGAGATCGTATAATACACATCCACACACATCGTACATCTCGTAACACACACCGTAGATCTTGTAACACACATCGAGATCTTATAACACACATCCACAAAAATCGTACATTTCGAAACACACACCGTAGATCTCGTAACACACATCCACACACATCGTACATTTCGTAACACTTACCGTAGATCTCGTAACACACATCGTACATTTCCTAACACACACCGTAGATCTCGTAACACACATCGAGATCGTATAACACACATCGTACATTTGGTAACACACACCGTAGATCTCGTAACACATATCGAGATCGTATAACACACATCGTACATTTGGTAACACACACCGTAGATCTCGTAACACACATTGAGATCGTATAACACACATCGTACATTTCTTTAATAATAAATTCGAAATGTGCGATGTGTGTTATACGATCTTGATGTGTGTTACGAGATCTACGGTGTGTGTTACAAAATGTACGATGTGTGTTACGAGATATACGGTGTGTGTTACGAGATCTACGGTGTGTGTTAAGAGATCTACGGTGTGTGTTACGAGATCTACGGTGTGTGTTACGAAATGTAGGATGTGTGTTACTAGATATACGGTGTGTGTTACGAGATATACGATGTGTGTTGTATGATCTCGATGTGTGTAACACACACCGTAGACCTCGTAACACACATCGAGATCGTATAACACACATCGCACATTTCGTAACACACATTGTATATCTCGTAACACACATCGAGATCGTATAACACACATCTACATACACCGTATATATTGTAACATACATCGAGATCGTATAATACACATCCACACACATCGTATATCTCATAACACACATCGAGATCGTACAATACACATCGCATATCGCATAACACACATCGTATATCTCATTAGACACATCGAGATCGTATAAGAGACATCGTATATCTCATCACACACATCGTATATCTCGTAACACACATCGGGATCGTACAACACACCTCGTATATCTCATAACACACATCAAATATCGCAGAACATACATCTACATCGTATAACGCACATCATATATCTCATAACCAGAGTAGGGCAATAATCATCTAATATTTAAAAATTACTAATAGTTTTTTTGAATGTCAGTTATAGCAAAATAGTCATTAGTCAAAACTTTTTGATTAGTTAGTGACAGTTAGTCACAGCTCTAAGTAATCGTTAGCTATAGCTTATTAGTGAATTAGCAGTTGATGATCAGTCATCTTTAGTCATCAGTCACTATTATGCGATTAACATACATTAATATTATTAATTTTTTATCACTAATTAATCAGAAAGTTTTGATGACCATTAGTTATTTTTAAATATTAGTTGATTATTGCCCTACTCTGCTCATAACACACATCAACATCGTATAATATTCATTGCATATCGCATAACATACATCGCATATTGCAGAACATACATCGAGATCATACAACACACATCGCATATCGCATAACACATCACATATCGTAGAACGTGAGGGTCATCTGCCCTTCCTTTGCGCAATCAACGATCGGCTCAAAACACTTACCAAAGCCAAAGTTGCACCAAAAGGAGGTCATGGTGATAATTTGGTGGTCTGTGGTCAGTTTGATTTACCATAGCTTCCTGAATCCTGGTGCATCCATTAAAGCTGAAAAGTACCGCCACCAAATCGATGAGATGCATGAAAAACTTCTAGGTGTGTGCCCAGCACTGGTCAGCAGAAATGGTCCTATCCTTCTTCACGACAACGCCCAGCCACACGTCGCCCGACCGACCCTTCAAAAGTTGAACAAATTAGGCTAGAAAACTCTAAATACCTCATCCACCATACTCACCAGATCTCTCGCCCACCGATAGTCTACCCGATGGTTACAACTAGAAAATCAGTGTGAACAACCTGTATGCAAAAAAAGAGTTTGGTGACACTGAGAAACACGCACTGCCTGATGAACACGAGATGGCGTTGCTTGCTATTCCCATATTATATAAAATGATTTCGAGTTATATTTGTTTGTTATTAAAAAAATAAATGTATAAAATTTAACATTAGCCAATTATTCTTCCCCTTTTACATTCCACGCCCTTGCAATTAAGGAAACGCGAAGTTATAATTAAACTGCGGATCTTTACGCATTGGTCCTCCTGACTAGGCGCCATCTCGTCAAAACTGGCTGAACTAAATTTGGCTCTAGCTTGCTCTGCACTCTATCATCATGAGTGTAATATGGGGGAAATTCTGCTAATGTGAATGCAATTACGGAAAAACAAATGCTGACCTTATTTCAGCAAATTGTAGGCTGGGTGAGGGCTCATTCTAAAGAGGAAGGTTTGACGATAGTCGCTCTGGTCATTAGGGCAGTCAAAAAGTCTTTCAGAGACAGAAAAATGCATTGAAACCTGCGGGTTTTTTTCCAAGATTTTTTCTCTACTTTGGGCCTTCATATTATTAGATATAAACATAATCTCGTTAGCCTAATGACCAGAGCGACTATCGTCAAACCTTCCTCTTTAGAATGAGCCCTCAACCAGCCCACAATTTGCTGAAATAAGGACAGCATTTGTTTTTCCGCAAACCCATGTTTTCTAGTAAGATTCTAGTAAGATTCTAGTTGTAACTAGCGCATAGGACAACTTCTTGCGTGTGAAATGCTTTAAATCCCAGAGAGATGCTGAAACGGCATTCAACGAGTTTGTTGCCTCCAGGACTCCAGAATTAAATTCAACCGGAATAACAAAACTTTCCAACCTATTTCATTGAAATCGTATATTTTTGTTTACAACATGCACCAAAATGTTGTCATCAATTCCATCTGGCGGACACTTTGAGAATTACTCTTGCAAGTAGTGACATCTTTATTTTGTGTTACGGTACTAAACTTTTGCTAACAGTTCTCCTATTAGAGTGACACTACCCTGGTCGGAACTACCTGTCTAGATATTTTTAATCCGAAAGTTCGAGAAATTGGAATCAATATAACTGAATACTGAATACAACAGTATTGGGTATATATATATAGAAAAAATTCGTTCGGGGAATTTTGTATTTCGTGCATGAGATCAATGAGATGACTAATACCAGGTCTGATACCACCTAATACGTACCAGACTTTCGTGCTGAAGAAGAGTGATATAAGATACAACGTATTATACGTGATTATACGAATTGCGCTTTTATAGAACAGTGGAGAATATTACGAACCTACTAAATAGAATTTCGAATTGGTTTCACTTTGTACAGTTAGTGGATAATTAAACACCATGGGAAAGAAAGGTATGACCCCGTAATACTTTCGAAAACCGTTAGCATGTATTTACTTCAAATAGATTCTTTGTAACGTATTTTTTCGCATCTATTATTGCCAATACTAGCTATTTTTTGAGTTAATGTCCGTAATACTTCTTTGTGCTACTTGCAATATTTCGTGACGTTTTCTGTTATTTTCGTATGATGATTTCCAAGAATTTTGAATTTTTTCTAAACGTATTTAACGTAGCTCCATATGATCATGTTGATATTTCTAAATATCAATTTATGATTGTTACAGGATAACTATTATTTGTATAGTGCTTTATGAAGCATGTATAGATTTTCGACAATATGGTTGAATAATAACACATGTTGATTGATTCAATATTTCGATTTATGTTTGGTAGAACGTGTCTTTCATGTAACGAACATTGAGTATGACTGTTTGTATTCCTGTTGATCTAACCTATCTGTGCTGCTATTGTTAAATCAGTGTGACATTCAGGATGATCATTAATAATTTCAAAATGAAGACGAAAACAATTTTTTCCCTATATGTTGTCAAACATTACAACACCATTATTTAAAATTATTTGCGGTATCTAGGGAAGGGAAAGAAGAAAGCACAGTCAGAACAAGGACCTTCGCAACAACAGCAGCAACAGCAAGGTCCATCTGGGGCACAGGAAAAGAAAACAGGTGGACCCCAACAGCAACAAAGAGGTCCTTCTGAAGCACAGCAGCAACAGCAAGGGGCATCTGGTGCACGGCAACAGAAACCAGGTGGACCCCAGCACCAACAACAGCAACAAAGAGGTCCACCTGAGCCGCAGCAGCAACAGCAAGGGCCACCTAGTGCATGGCAACAGAAACCAGGCAGACCCCAGCACCACCAACAAAAACAACAGCAACAAACAGGTCCACCTGAGCCACAGCAGCAACAGCAAGGGCCACCTAGTGCATGGCAACAGAAATCAGGTGGACCCCAGCACCAACAACAACAACAGCAACAAAGAGGTCCACCTGAGCCACAGCAGCAACAGCAAGGGCCACCTAGTGCATGGCAACAGAGAGCACCTGTGCCCCAGCAGGCACAACAGAGACCGCCTACTCCCCAACAGCAACAACAAGGACCACCTGGTGCATGGCAACAGAGAGCACCTGTGCCCCAGCAGGCACAACAGAGACCACCTACTCCCCAACAGCAACAACAAGGACCACCTGGTGCATGGCAACAGAGAGCACCTGTGCCCCAGCAGGCACAACAGAGACCGCCTACTCTCCAACAGCAACAGCAAGGGCCACCTAGTGCATGGCAACAGAGAGCACCTGTGCCCCAGCAGGCACAACAGAGACCGCCTACTCCCCAACAGCAACAACAAGGACCACCTGGTGCATGGCAACAGAGAGCACCTGTGCCCCAGCAGGCACAACAGAGACCGCCTACTCCCCAACAGCAACAACAAGGACCACCTGGTGCATGGCAACAGAGAGCACCTGTGCCCCAGCAGCACCAACAAGGACCACCTAGTGCATGGCAACAGAGACCGCCTACTCCTCAGCAGCAACAACAGAGACAGCCTACTCCTCAGCAGCAACAACAGAGACAGCCTACTCCTCAGCAGCAACAACAAGGACTATCTGGTATATCTGGGCCACAGAAACAGAAACCATCCAGTGAACCAGTGCGGCAGCAACAATGGCAAATGGTAATGTATACTTATTAATGCAATATGTACATATTGCAGTATTTGTATTGAATTAATAGACTTCGTATTTCATTGTTTCTACTTTTACAGTCAACTTATTGCGGAAATACGGGAAAATTATCAGATGCGCTGAATGCACAGTACTTGAAGCAAATACCGATCAGACGGAATGCTACTGGAGGAACAGCGGGAAGGAGAATTATTGTGGAAACGAATATGTTTAAAATCAACTTCAATAAGTTTCAATCGCACATCTCGCATTATGATGTGGTTATCGAACCAGATAGGCCAAAGTTTTTGCTGAGACCAGCGTTTGAAGCTTACAGGAAAATGTGTTTTCCAAACAGACATCCGGCGTTCGATGGCAGAAAGAATGCGTACAGCGCAAAGGATCTTCCATTCGGCGAAGAAAGTGTATGTAAATGATAACTACTTGCTTACTATGTATACGGAATGCACTTTACAAACAGATTTAAACTTATGCTACATTCAACTTAAATTTGTTCACGAACTTTCTGCGTTACTAAGGATATGTGAATAAGCACTGTATAACGCTATCTAGAATTTGAACGTAACATTTTTTTCGCAGCCGCGAGAAGAAGTGAGTGTTTACGATAACGAACGCCAACAACAACGCACCTTCAAGGTGTATTTGAAAAGAGCAGCGATTCTTGATCTAACATGGTTGAAAAATGTTAAGTGTGGGTTCACGGATTTGATAAATGAACAACAGGGTTTACAAGCTTTGGATATCATTTTGAGACATGGAGCAGCATCTACTTCTATTAATGTAAGTTACTTCAAACATTAAGATGTTTTTCGTATTAACTCTCGTACCCGGTGCAGATGTAAATATAAATGTAAACATTTACATAAATCCTGTTCTTGAATAGGTGGGCAGATCGCTTTTCCAACCGCCAGAAGGTAGAGTTGTGCCATTGTCGAATGGCTTAGACCTGTGGGTCGGAATTTTTCAGTCCGCCGTGGTCGGATGGAAACCTTACTTGAACGTAGACGGTGAGATATTGTCGTAGTTGTATTTATGTATTTATTGTTTTCTAGTTTGAATGACAATTGGATCGTAATGAATGTATGTTTTCAAATTAGTTGCCCACAAAGGATTTCCAACTCCTCAGTCGATTATCGACTTGTTGTTAGATTTGTGCAAACCTCCTAGAACTCAGGATCCTTTGGAGTATATAACACCAAAAGATGTGGAGAGAAACAAAGAAAAAATAACGAAGTTTTTGAAAGGATTAAAAGTTCAATACGAGATACCAGGACAACCTAACAGCAAAAGAACGTACAGAGTAAACGAATTAGTTGCGAGTGCGAGAACGAATCAGTTTGCTCTAGAAAACGGGCAAATGTGCACCGTTGAGCAGTACTTTGCCCAACAGAAAAATTACAGGTTGAAGCATCCAGAATTGCCTTGCCTTTGGGTAGGATCTCGAACTAATCAGCGGAAAATACATCTGCCGATCGAGGTATATACTATGTACGCATGTGTAAACCTGCAGAACAGTCTACCCTCCGATTTCGATAATTTTTGGATATGTTATACTCCTCAACATGTTGATTTGTGGCTTTCACGGCCCGGCATCATACAGTTACTTCTGCTAGCTGATACAGTATCAGTGTGTCTTCCGACCCCCTGATGAAGCTAGCTGCAATGCTTGCGAAACGTTGGGAAATGTCTTCCTTTAGGACACGGCTTACACCCGAAAGCCTCAACAGAAGTAAATGTATGTTGAACTACTTTTTCCTTTTCATGATTATGGCTGTCTCTCTTAGTTTCATACATTTGTGCCACAAACATACGCGAGATCGCTGCTAATGTGCAAAGAAAAAAGTTGTTAAAAACCAATTTCTACACCATATCCCACGAAAAATCATCGATATTGGAGGGCAGGTAGGTATTCTGCAGATTCACCTACGCATACGGTTTGCTCAAAGCTTTTCACACATGACTTAAGCATACGATTTTTACTTTATATTCTATAGTTGTGCACAATCGTGGCTGGTCAAGTCACGCAAAAGAAAATGGATGAGAATCAAACAAGCAAGATGATCAAATATGCAGCGACTAGCACCGATATACGCAAGCAGAAAATTATGAACGGGGTAGGAATACTGTACACTTAGGCATTTATAAGTCAATTTTTACTAACATCGAGTACTTTTTTAGTTTTCAAAGATGAAAATAAATGAGCAGCCGACGCTTGTACAGGAATTTAACCTGTCAGTGAGTCATGAATTTGAAAAAGTACCGGCTCGGGTACTAGAAGCTCCTAAATTAAAATATAAACCATCCAACGCAGTAACTGTGTCGAAAGGAACGTGGAAGCCTGATCAATTTTTAATGGCGAGCAGTCTAGCAGACAATGAATGGACTATCTTGAACTTGGACGAATACATGCCGGAACGCAACCTACATGATAACTTACAACCTCAGTTGCGAACCATCGGTTAGTTCGTCATTTGAAAATACTGCAAATGATCTAAAACCAACACAATGTAGAACTTTGAATCTAAAAGTCCGAGTTTAAATTTTCCCTTGTAATTCGTTCTTTAGGTAAAAATATCAATATGAGTATTGGAAGGGCGCAAACACCATTTGCGTGTTTATCTCTGCGAAGGGACCTTCGTGAAATACAGGCGTATTTTAACGAGAAAAAAAGGCAAAACATAAGGTTGGTTGTAGCAATAATACCGGCTTATGACAACGCGTACAGTAAGTATTGTAACTGTAACCTTTTGTAAAATGTAAAGTAACATTACTGAACGATTGTCTAAAAAAATTCTCAGGTGTGGTAAAACAGTATTCCGAATTGAAAACACCGGGTGGTATGGTTACCCAAGTGATAAAAGGAGCGACTGCACGCAGATTGACCCCTGCAACAATTACAAACATTCTGTTAAAGATTAATTCGAAACTTAACGGTGTTAACCATATACTTTACAAAAAGTAATATTAATTATATCCAATGGATTCTTGATAAATTTCTGTTTGATGAATATTAAGTGTGTGTATTAAATATGTTTAGCCCAAAATGCTTGGAGGTCCCATGTATGTTAGTTGGTGCAGACGTAACTCACCCGTCCCCGGATTCTACAGATACACCATCGATTGCAGCGGTAAAAATTATCCTGGATCACTTCTCTTTATCATCATATTAAATAATCTTTTCCTTCCTTTTATTTAGGTCGCTGCTAGTTATAATCCGTCAGCTTTCCAATATAACATCGAACTGAGACTTCAACCACCAAGGGAAGAAATGATCCAGGATCTTCAGGAGATAATGGTGAAACAGCTGATGTTCTTTTATAGATCAACAAACCAGAAACCGCATGCAATCATCTTCTATCGGTAAACATTATACAAGAGACTTAAATTCTCATATGGAACACATTTGATCTAAATACATACATTCCACTTTTGTCTACATAGAGACGGTGTGAGCGAAGGCCAGCTAACCCAAGTAATGCATTTCGAGATATCCGCTATAAAAAGAGCTATCGCGAAAATGGGAGATGGAAATACAAAAATTCCGATAACCTTCCTCGTTGTTCAAAAGAGACATCACACACGTTTCTTCCCTACGGATCGAAGATATTCGGACGATAGGAACATGAACGTGCAAGCTGGCACCATCGTTGACACAGAGATCACGCACCCGACGCAGATAGATTTCTACCTTGTATCGCATGCTAGCATTCAAGTATGTATAATACATCACAGTGTTGTTAAAAAAATGTTAACCCTTTGCGTTGTCTTCGAGACGTCACTATCTATATATAAACGATCATTTTCAATGAATTGTTAAAAATGTAAGTGTGGTCTGAATGAATGGGTTCCATCTCACTTTCTCTCGGTTATAAAATCTTTTTGAACTGAAATGTCTAGGTTCGATGAAACTTCTGATGTGTAAAGTTAAAATATCTTCGACTGCAATGAGTTAAAATTTGTTGAACAACATTGTATTTGAACGTATTTGTGCAATGAAAATGTGGAATATTTTTTGAATGCGATATAACTTTGTAGGGTACCGCCAGACCTACGAAGTACAGATGCATTGCCAATGAAATTGGTTTGTCGGAGGATGAAATTGAACAGTTGACATACTACCTTTGTCATCTGTTCGCTCGTTGCACGAGGTCCGTCAGTTATCCTGCACCCACATATTACGCTCATTTAGCTGCATTCAGAGCCAGAGCACTGATACAAGGGTTAGTATATTGCATATTACAGATTGTATTCTTCTTTTTTTTATACTTATGGTGCCAATATTTTTCAGTGTACGATTGAACATCAATGACCTCCAAAACGAGCAGAAAACGAAAATGACATTACAAATGCAGAATTCACCGATGTTCTTCGTTTAAAGATACACATTCATATATCCCTTTATTTTCCTACAGTAAAATGCTTATCTCACGCTTTAATCATTATGATAAGTCGTATAATATATAAACAATATGAAATAAAAGTATTCATGTCCGCTGGTCTTCACCTTTAACTCAGCGACGGACCTTTAAATTTGGGGCTCTGGACAAACACAATTTGGGGACCTACAACAATTTTAATATATTTTATTTCTAAGGTTTGACTTTCTAATTAAAATTTTTTTTATTTGTTTTACCGTAAAGGGGGCTCTTTGACTGAACAGGGCCCTGGGCTGCAGACCATGACTAGATTCGCCGCTGCTTTGACTGATAACGTTTACAGAATAGAACCAATTTATATATTTCGATAATTTTGTAAGAATTTATTTGTTGATAGTAGCGAAGACTCACCGAAACGATTTTGGACTTGATATTATATTAAAAATACTACTGTTAGTGGAACCCTGTCGGTTGGTACCATATGAATACTTTTTTCTTCCATTTTTTATCGATAAGATTTACATATATATTGTATAGCATGCAAATAAATTTAAGATGTGATTTTAGTTTTCAACGACAGTAACGAAATGTGATTATATTTGATGTGACTGTTTAGATCTGTAGTTACTAAAGTTTAGCCATTGATTACACGTATTATAATAAATCTAAATAAAATTTACAATCTTCCTGTCTATATTGTCATGTTCCTTCCAACATAGACTTTATATACAACATAATATTGCTATTTGAAATGCAATCATTTCTACGTGTAAGTATTTAAAGGTACAAAGCTTTTAGCAACGACATCATTGAAGAAAATAAATGCAAGTGTTCCCGAAATAAAACACGATTGTATGTATAATGTACGAAATAATATAATGTTGTTAGTGTTTATCCGAATACTGTTTCGTTTGACAAATACGTTGATTCTTGTCTTGTAGGGTTTGAATTGTTTAATAAATAAAGCGTTGTGATAAAACGCGGCACGGAATTTATTTTCTAATTAGAAAGGTCACAAGAGGACATAACATTACTATTCTTTTTAAAAATACATAGACGGAGTTCAATCTTCTGTTTTATTTATTTCATTATCCATACGTTGTAAACCGTCCTGTTCTTTTTCTTAAAAATAATAATATTAATTGCATAATTGATCAACTAGTTCATTGCCCGACGATCAACTGTGTTATCTGAAATACTACAGCATGCATCATCGATTCAACGCTTGATACCGTCTCTTTATTTAATCAAAGTCGGCTCTGTAAGATCGCGTTTGTATTCCCGCTATTCCATCGCGCAGCCAACAATGCGCAAGCTTTCGAAAACGAGAAAAGGTAAGCCAGCTTTTACGCATTCCCGTTATCGGATAAATACATACGTAATGGGTCATTCAAATTGAATTTGAAAGTTTCACGATAGATATTCGAGTTATAGATTCAGCAAACGAAATCGGTGGAAAATCACCAGCCAATGAGAGCGAAGAGGATACATCTTCCCCTGCTCTCGAACGTATCTCGATCGAACTATTTAGATGGTAAGGAGAATTTAAACGAATATGGCGCATTCTGCTCCAGTGCCGGTACTTCGAAATCATTAATCGTGCTTCGTCAAGTAATGCTCCGAGAAAAGAACGATCTTTTACCCCGTCCCCGTGAAATGCAGACTTGAAAGGAACCCGTTCGACTGTCAAATCATTCGCAAGGTGCGTTTGGCCTGCTCGCGCGCATTATTCACCGTCGTAAACGTACATTTCAACAATCGATACGACCGTTTGTTTTCCACGCTTTTCGCTCGCTATAGCAATTCCTAGTGGCACGTTGATTTTCAGTGATGGAGTTCGTTCTGACCGAGGTTCATCGTCTTCGAGTCTGTCACGACTTCTGAACGGAAAGAAGAGATCCTGTGGCAAGGAAGGATACATCGTTTCGGTGACGTTATTACAGGGTATATATATATATATATATATATATATAGAACTTCGTCTTTCCTTGAACATCGTGTCAAGTTTCGTTTGTCATGTTTCCTTTTAACCCTTCATGGACGACGATTGATTGTCAGTTTGCTCATGTACGATCGACTTTATATGATGTTACAGTAATGAACGAATTAATAAATTAGACTTTATCATATCTTTCCTATAGCTATCTTCGAATTCCAAAAAATGAACAATAATGCATGCAAAATATATCTGACTTTCTCTAATCAATTTTGAAATATTGATTGTCGTCCCCGACGGATTAATTACCACGCTTATGTCAAATTGTCAAATTCTTTCAAATAAGTAAAAATCCGAATCGCGATCGTAGAATTAACGCTTCGGTGTCGAATCCTTCAGGGGTTAGGATGCTGTAAAACATGAAAAAGTTATGTATATATTTATGTAGAGATCTTTTTATGTTTGATTAAATGCTGGTTCGTAACTCTTGAATGTGTGATTCAAAAGGTCTGAATTTAAAGTACAATAATTGTACATAGTAATCAATATCAGTGTTTTTCTTCAAAGAATAGTTTTAAAAACAGTATATGTACAGAATCGCTCAATTTTTTTTCTTAAAAAACATTTTTTAAGACTTGTGAACTTCTCCTTTTTGAAACTTTGATTTTAAACCCCTTCTCGGATTAAAACTTCTGTATTTCCTAGTACGAATAGAAAATGTATGTTTATCATGCATCGTCTACATTGATCAAGTATTTATAACAGAAGAATAACATTTTATTTCGAACCAATATATACACGAGTAACAGTCATACTTAGTAGATTCTGAAATCTTCGGACTCAATATTATAGTTCTAGGGGTCAAAAGGCGATTAAAGTCATCTTTGTTAATACTTATCAAGGATCGAAAGATGGTGACCAAGAAAAATATTGTCGTGCAACCTCATCGTTAAGAATTTTCGATTGCATTATGGTTTGCTCGAAAGAACAATTCAATAACTTCGAAAGAATGCAACCGGAGCACGTTGGTGATCATAATAGCTGTCCACCCCACTCCCATTACTTCTGGCTTACAAGATAGGAGTGGAGTGGACAGCTATTATGATTGTGAACGTATTTCAGGTATTTTCTTTCGGGGAGCATATCGAAAGCTTTCCAAACGACCGGCACATTAATGTTTAGCTGAAATATGAAAGAAAATACCGTCGTGTAACCTCGTCATTAAGTATACGTGATTACATTATTGTCTGTTCGAAAGAACACTTAAAAATTTCGAAAGAAGGCATCAGAAGCACGCTCGCGGTCATAATAGCTGCCCACCCCACTCCCATTACTTCTGGCTTGCTTCATGGGAGTAGAGTGGACAGCTATTATGACTGGGCACGCATTTAGGTATTTTAACAGAGATCGCGAGCTCTGAAAACGATCGGTACAGCGCGTTTCGAAGTTTTTCCCGGGACTTGTCGCGATTTAACAACTGTACGGCCGTACAGTTCGGTACATGTCCGAGGTTGTGCGTATATGTACATTGCCAGGGGTCATTGCTCGACCATGTTCTATTCTCGTTGACGTGGCATAGTGTTACGCGTACCGTTCGAATGCCCATGTTACATGACGTCACAAAATCGGAGACGATACGTTTCACGTTTCGATGATCGATCCCGTCGAGCTCGATTATTAGTTTATCGATCGTTGGGAGAGGGATTCAAAAGCAACTAGTAAAACCACAGAAATGACTCGATATGCAGGGTGGTGCATCACCTTGTATATCTTTGTTATTTTTTCAAATATTGAAAAATTGTCTTACGAAAGTTGTACGATACGTAGAGAGCCATATTGTGGTCGTAATAATATTCTTTTGAGTGCGCGAGTATCGGAGATTTCTAGGCCATCCCTATTTTCTTCAACGGAATTATATGCTTGTTTATACTTCAGTTAGAAATACACATATTATATTTAATTGTTCCACTTACTCATATAAAGTATTTTTCGATAGCTTGAGAAATGAAAGAGATATTCAATTATTATCTTAATTACATGTAATTATTTTTGTAAAATCCAGACCTTTTCTTGTTTCGTTACTTCAATGGACTCCCATAGCGCAACGCGTTGAATCACACAATTCTCAAGCAGCAATCTCATTCATGGTGCTGGTTGGCTCAATGGGGTGTCGAGGACGCGAAGGGTGGTTCAGGATCCCTAATGCCAAAGTATTTGAAATCGAAGGTCACGCACCTCCGTGGAAAAGAGACTCCCTCTTCGACGCTGCCACTTGCCAGATTTTCGAGATCCTCGACCATAAACGACTATAAACGAGCAACTCGAAACCACCGAACATCAAACCCGAGGTCGAACGTAGCGATACATGACAATCGCGATCAATAATGTAAGACGGATAGCATTCGCTGTGCGTTTTTCTCCATCGTCACGTGTCGCTCGCGTTCGAGCTGTGCTAAAAGGATTACTAGCCTGCAATCCCTTTAAGGGTGCAATATTACAGCTTCGAGCCAGACGGGATCAAAACGACCAGAGGAAGATTAGGGCAGGCTTCTCGGCCCTACCAGTTCCAAAATATTTGGACGACTGTTCTTCTTGTATTCGAACTTCACAGACGAACTTCGGGCGTGTTTTTTAAAAGATACAGTGGAATTTCGTATAACACAATTTCTCTTCCTTTTTCTCTTCGGTTTTCTTTCGATTTTCCTTTTCCTCCCCGTTCACCCCTCTCTATCTTCACCAACCCCTTTCTTACTTTTCTCTCTCTTAGCAACTTCGCTGCCCCCCTCTACCTCCAGTGTTCTTTCGACATCCTGTTCTCTTAGCATCACCTTTTGACTCCTTGTACCTCTTCCTCCGTTTATCCCTCTCCATCGACAGCAATCCTTTTCCTTCTACCCCCTCCATGAGTCAGCAACATCCCGGCCCCACGCTCTCCGTTTCCCGGTATTCCTCAATTTTCTTTCAATTTTCCCCATTCTCCCATTATCCGCACTAATCAGTGAAGATCAATGAATGAATTAGATGAAATTAATTCAACGGCGATTTACGCTATCCACAAGGAACGGTTCCGTTGCGGTATAATAATGCTTTAATAATACTTCTTTGATTAGTTTCCAATATGTGCCTGTGTTGATACGACCGGATCGTGTCAACACCTATATTCAAATGCATTAAACAATGTTTGTCTGACCGGCGCTGAACGGAACCGTTCCGTGTCTGAGCGGATCGTGTAAATCGGCCTCCACACGTGGAGACGATCAGACAATGCAGAAGTCTGTGATTTGGATAATCGAGGTTCTACTGTGCCTCTTCCTGCTTCGTTCATTGCTCTCTATCATCCTCCCACCCCTTCCTTCATTTCCTCACTCTTTCAGCAATCTCTCTGTCTCCCGCTCTCTCTCTCTCTGTTTCTCTGTACCCCCGGTTTTCTTTCGATTTTCCTGTTCCTAGCATCAACTTTTGACTCCTCGGCCCTCTTCCTCCTCCGTTCATCCCTCTCCATCATCACCAACCCCTCTCTTTCGACCCTCTCCGTGGGCTAGCAACTTCTCAGTCTCTCTCTCTCCCTCTCTCCCACTTCCCTCTGTTTCCGCGCGAATGCTTCACGTGACCAGAACGGTCTATTGATTGTCGGAGGCAGTGCATGCGCCCTCGTCCTCGCGATATCTGCTGCCAAGAGGGTATTATAGGTACGCGGCCACGGTGGAAGCGCTCTGTGTCGTTTCCCGTTCGCCGACGAGACGGAGCAGAGCGGAGCGGAGCAGAGCGGAGCTGAACGAGAGCACAGAGGGGGTATAGTGGGAAAATCGGGGGAAGGGGTGGACCAGAGGGTGAAACCAGGGGGTTGTGACCAGGGGGTGAAACAGGAGGAAGAGAGGCGCTGCTAAGTACCGCGGTGGCTCAGTGTCGCTGAGTATGGTCGCCAGTGCACCAACCGTGGCCCGATCTTCATGATCTCGTTCGTTACGTTGAGGTACACAAATTTTAATCCCCCACACGGAACTAGTCTTGTTCTCTATCTTTTTCTTCTTTCATTCTTCCTTTCTTCGTCTTCGTCCGCGATTCGATCGTCTTCTCGAGCAACTTTCGCCTACAAGTTTCGAGTGGCGTCGCGCCGCAGCCTCGCGAAGACCACCTCTCGTTGTTGTTTACGTGTTTCGTCGAGTCTTGGTTCCCAACCGAGTCGTAACACCCCCCAAGATCAGCGACGTTCTCATCGATGTTTCGCGCGCGATTCATGATGCTGTCCGGATCAGCCGATATTCTCGGTGATACGCTCGAGGAGAAGTCGAGTGGCGTCCTACGTGTTTGTTGACACTGATGCTGGAGAGCCTTTGTTCGTCCCCTCGTTAGATTGTTGGATGTTGCGAAATCTACGGGATCCTCGTGATGGTGTGCATTTCTCCCGAGAGTCGAATCACTTCGATGTTCATTTTGATTTGCGGAGAGCTTGTTCTGTGTCGTGGCTTATATTTGAACAGGTTTTGGACGTTAGCTGCGGAGAGCTTTTATTCATGAGTGTCTTGGAACATTGGAGCTTCTGGTCTTTGTTGTCACCCTCTTTAGATCGTTGGGAGCTGCGTGTTAGCAATGGACGGGAGACGATATTGTCTGGGAATTGATGACGAGGACCCAAGGACTCGAATGTGCGTCGTGATTTATGGAGAGCTTGTGCTGTGCGTGGCCTATATTTGAACAGGTTTTCCACGTTAGTATAGGAGAGTCTATATTACTGTGTCTTAGGAAACTCACTGATTTTTGTGGAATCTTTAAACTAGTTTTTTGGGACATGTTTCTGGGAATTTCTGACCCGTGTTGTCACCCTCTTTAGATCGTCGAGAGCTGCGAAATCTGTGCATTTGATGACATATGGGATATGATGTTGCTGGGAATTGATAATGACGGTCCAACCCGTTACTGACGGTTGTTCAGTGCGTGACCTATATTGCAACAGATTTCGAACGTTCGGTTGGTTGAGCCTATATTCTCGAGAGTATCTGTGAAAATCAATTGATATCGCGAAATTTTTGAACTGGTTTTTTTTAGAGATATTATTAGAAATACCTGGCGAGAGTCTGTTGACTTGGAGATATTCAGTTTAGTTTATGGAAGCATTGTAAACTGCATGGCCTATATTGAAACAGATTTTGAACATCTGCTTGGGAGAGATATGCCTGAGAATATCTATGAAAATTCACTAATTTTCAAGAGTTCGTATCGCCGCTAAATATCCGCTAAATATCCATCGATTTGGATATCAATCTTACAATTTTGTTAGTCAATGACAATCTTCTAAAATGCGCAGCCTATTGAAAGAGATTTTCCACATTCGCCTCACGAGTGCCTACATTGCTGATAGGGTCTGCTAAAAATCTGCTGACGGTGCGGAATTTCTGCGAAGGTCTTTGAGACTCTATATTACTGGGGATATCCGCCTGGAACTTTAGAAAATTTCTGTGGTAGTTTTGTAAAGCACGTAGCTTATTGAAGGCATTTTTCGCCTTGGTTTACAGAAGCTTATATTCTTTAGGGTATTTGAGGAAATCCGCTGATGCCGTTGAATTTTTCCACTGGTCCGTGGCCGTCTAGATCGCCGAGAACATCTGCTAAACATTCGCCAATTTGAATACCCGCGTTGGTCCCCAGGAATCTTGTACGGAGCGTGACCTATTGGAAGAAATTCTTTGACCTAATCTGGGGGAACCTACATTATTGAGAGCGTCCGAGAAAATCCGCTGTTGTCGCAGAATTTCCACACTGGTCTGAGGGAGAAGTCGATAAGAATATCTGCACAAAATACGTAGTGCATTGAAACAAATTTTTTCTCCTGTCTAAAGAAATCTGTATTACCGCTCATATGTATATTACGGCTCATAATAAATTTCTCTGTTTAAAAGTATTCTGAAAATTTAGTCTTCGGAAATGTTTGCAAGAACGTAGATATCTCAGCGCTTGAATTTCACCGTCCTTGGGAATAATCGCGTTGGTCCGAGGGAAGCTCTATTTTCGGGGTTAACCCGTCCCGTTGATTCCATAGCGCACGACCACAGTTAGCTATGTCTGTTCCACTTTGGCCTGGGCCGAAAGTAAACAACGCCGCGGGATTCATGCTTTACCACGATTCTCTCCTCTTCCATCTTTCCTCCCTCTCTCTCTCTCGTTTTCTCTCTTTCTTTCCTTTTAGCGAAATCTTTGAGAAGCTCCCGTATTCGTCAGCGAATCGAAATACCCTCTGCTGATCGATAGTGTCCAGGTTCAGCGTCGAGAACGAAAGTTCTGGAGCTAGGAACGTTGCCTCTCGTGTGTCTTCAAACTCAGTCAGCTCGATTGGATCGATTTCGATCGAAGGAAATAATTTTAATCCTCGCCAAGTCAACGAAACTCGTCTTGGTCGACCTACTCTCGTTCTAAGAACGCTGGGACATTTTTAATCGATCTTTACCATTAATCAACCTTGCGACTCGAGATCAAATTAGCTGTTTGATGAGTTTCTCTTACGGTTGTGGACGTTTTATTGATATTTCTCCGCGAGCAATATTTAGCTTGTGTATTTCTGAAGTGGAACCGAGTTGGCGACAGCTCTGTAGAAGTCTTATTAATTTTGTACATGCGGCTAACATTTATATCATCTTGTATTTTTGAAGTGGAACTGATTTTCGGGCGACTTTACAGAAGTCCTATTAATTTTTTGGTGCGAATAATAAATTCACGTTGTGTTTTTGAAGCGAAACTGACTTTAGCAGAACATTTCACGGCTTCGTCGCGTTGTAAAGCAAAATCCTTGGAAAGGTGTTCCGAGAAGAATGGGGAACGTTGTGAATTCGTCGTAGCAAGCTTCAGAGGGTTGGGAGGGAGCTGAAGAGAACCCGTCCGAGATCTTCAAGAACCATTTTTGTTAAGTTCACCGCGTGGGGTCAAGCGTTGCTCCAGGTGCTCGTTTTTATTCGCTAAAGAGGTTGCGGTTTTTAATTGAAAGTTTTGTTGTTGCCAAGCGAAACGAGACCGAGGACGTTAGCCGATAAGGCGGACTAAAGAACACTGTTCGTAATGCAGAAAAAATCTGTACCTACAGAAAAACGTATAATAAATTTAAACGCACCCGAAAATTCAGTTTAACATTGCTCCATGTTTAGAATAATTCATAAACACAACCCCCAAGGTCTCTTTATCTTTCGTTTGATGAAAACATGGAACTGTTATAATTTTCTACAACAACTTGGACTCGTTTTCAAAATCGAAGAAAATTGATTCTTGCAAAAAATGTTTTTGTGTGATATAGAGAAAATACTACGACTGTAAATGTTTATAGCAGCATTGCACAAATTTGGTTAGTGACTGAATCGATCGTGGATTTGGAGATTGAAATAGCAGAAGGAAAGAAATTCAAGAGTGAAATTTCGTTCCGGATATAAATGACCCAGGTTATAGAGGGAGGGTTAAAAATGTGCACATGCTATAAATGCATAAAGATCCGCAGTCTACATATCAGGCGTTATCAGCGGTTCCAGTGAAGATTCTAATCGAGCTCTTTGTTTGCAGGATAGTGACGCGGTAGAGGCGTAAGAGAGGCACGTGGACCATGTCAGGGCAAGGAGCGGAGTGGTGACCTAAAACTCATCCCCGGCTCTGTGCCTCGATGCTTACGCTACGGCTGGTGTCGACTCATTTCTTAAAGCAGCCATAGGCAGTGCCCTTTGCCTTCGAGAAAGGGCTCTCGATGCGATGTGCCGTGATAGGGACATGAACCCAAAACGGAAGGTTCTCTTTTTCACGTCGTATCGGTTCCCGTGCTCGGCTTGAGACTTGAGAAACGAACAAAAAAAGACAATTATCGGGAGGAGAGTACCGAGAGTGCCGAGTGTGCCACGTCGACGAAGGACTCGGTCTTCGCCGACGGTTCATCTCCAGAAGGAGGATCTCGCGTGCTTTGCCGTGTCCCCTCCTCCAGATTACCCCGTTGATCTACCCTCCTCGTTCTACTACCCCACACGTCGTTCCTTGCCCTCCGTTTTCGAGCGATTACTCAATTCGCATCCCTTAACTCTAACTATCTCTCTACGCCTCCTTTTTTCGTTCCTTTCGGTGCCCGAGGTTCAGTGGCCTCCGACCTCTAGGTCCAGCTAGCACATCGCTAGCCAGCTAGCAGAGCTGAAGAGGAAGAAGAGAGGGTCCAAGGAGACCCGGCCACCGAAATCTCACGATACCAACCGTGAGCTTGTTCGGGCGGAAAGTGTTAATTGGTGACGCATGAAGGGCAGAGACGGCCAACGCCGTCCAGCAGAACACACAGCAGAACGCTACCAAAGCATAGAGACGGTCAGACGACGACCACGACCAACACGAGCCAAGACACGTGCGAAACGAGTGTAGCGCTAGCTAGATTCCAGGCTGAACTCCATCTACTTCAACCTGTGGAGGGTGGCGAGGGAGTGCATTGTGAGTGGCTCCCTCTCTGTCTAATATATGTATCATAGTGAGGTGAGAAGAGGGTAAGAGGAGTCTATCGTTAGGTCCGCCTATCCCCACCTCTGACGCTCCCGTAGTCCCAATGTTTACGCTTGATGTCACACGCTACATGTCTGACCGCTTTAGCAAATATTTTGGCTAGAGCCGGCAACGCGCGTGAAACGAAGTGTGTCCCTTCCACTCGGATCCAACCGGTCGAGCATTCGTGCCTATGTCACCGCATTTCTGCCAGGGACCTTCTTCTCATATCACCACGATACATATCCCCTCTAGATGTACGCAAAAATATTCGGCACCGGAATGCAATTTCTATCGCATGCAGACGCTACTCTTTAACTTCTTCGGTTTTAATGATCTCTCTATGATACATCCAGCAACGTGTTCGCGAATCTTCTCCGATTAAAGTGATACCAAACACGACGCGATTTGGGTCTCATTTGCTCGTGGAATTCTACGATATAGTGGAACCTCTGTTATCCGAACTCTATTATGTGTTGTATATTCAGATAATGTATAATTCAGAGAATTTAGATATCATTTCGGATAACAAAAGTCTACTAAATGTAACAAATAATAAAAGTAAATGCGACCAAACTGCATCGCGTTTGGGCTGATTTACATGAAGTAATAATAAAAATCGAAAAGAGTATCGTGATTGAAACAGCGTTAAGTAGAGACTAGTAATGGGTATAAACTGTAGTAGTGAGGACGAATCTTTCACACACAGTAAGACATAACTATACCTATCCGGCTGTCACTCTTTGACCGATTCCGGTAAACACTCGGCGGACAATGGGTCTGGCCGCTTGTATACCAAGAATATTATGAGACTTGTCCTCTGCAAAAGTTTATCGATCGCTCTCTTCGGAAAACACCGAGTCCACTCCCATTGTTCGCCTGTAGATCAAACGATCGAGGACCAACAGCGAGTAGCACATCCGCGCCGAGGGCTTGGTTGCATTTAGTATAAACCGATGACCGACGCAACGATGATGCTATTATGTTCGTTCGACTGTTGCATTTCCGATGGTCCGATAATGTTTTCTCCACGATTTTTGCAAAGTGCGGCGGTGGGTCGCGGTGTAGGCCAAGTGGGATGAGACGACCTCAGCAAGATCATCATCACCATCAGCATAACAACCACCATCACCACCACCACAACAACCATCATCATCATCACCACCATCATGGATCTTCGGCGAGCCCTGCCGGGCCCAGGCAGACGATCGACAAGGTAGCGATCCAACCCTAGAAATCTACGTTTATACTGGTACAACCCGCAACAATTTTTTTATTTTTCTGTAAACGGCTCTCGAATGCTACAATCAGTGGCATACACGTTAAATCACTCTCCCTTCCGGGTGTTGACGCTAGAACTACTGAACCCTAAACGAGACTGATTTATACTTCTTTATAAAAATAACAGGACTGAATTTGTTCAAATGTGATACGTTATTTATGTTAGCGTGTACTAGAACAAAGAAGTATACTAACTAAAATATTTACTGTAAAATGAGGACATTGCTCCTAAAGGATGCACCCAGTGATAAAGCAAGGGTAGTTTTGCTAGCTCAGTCCACCTCGCAGACCCGTTGGCAGTTAGCCCAGACCTAGACAGATCAAAGATCTTATTCTGTAGTTCGTCGAATGTTATCGGTGTGTACAAAGCGATTGTATATTTTGAAGGACGAGTCCCGTTTGGCGAAAGTGAAACGGGTGCTGGCAGTGTCGCTGTTGGGTCGCCACACTGGCTCGACGAAGGTGTTCGGCGCACGGCTGGACTCGGTGGAGTCGTACCTGGACACAGGTGTGCCATTCGTGGTGCACCGGCTGTGCAGCTACATCGAGGCGCATGGATTTCAAAGCGCAGCAGTGTTCCGTTTGTCCGGCGGCAACCCAAGGCTGGCCGAGAGGCTGAGGGCTGCGTTCGAGAGGAGAGGAGACGCAGACTTGGAAGCTGCTGCCTGTCCTCCGACCGCGGCCACGCTTCTTCGACAATACCTGAAGGAATTACCTCAACCAGTCGTGCCATCCGCGCTCGTCACCAGGCTGCTCATCATTCATACTCGTGAGCATCTCTGCAAAGCCACAATATTCTTTTTCCATTTCTAATATCTCTATAGCCAGTTTATAGGGCGTATCTTAAAGCACGTTTCTCTACAGTCTCTCAAAATCCTCCGATAAATGCCTCACAGAGGCTCTGAAATAAAAAATAGGAATGGTATCTCGAAATACAGTAGCTGTACCGTAAACTGATGATAAAGACATTCCACGAAAATGTTCAATGACATTTAAGAGAAATACTCCATAAGTCTTTTAGAGCAGTGACTAACTTTGCGCTTCTTTCTGTTGCAGAGAACTACGAGAACGATCGGGACTGCTGGATTAAGCTGACCAAAGAACTTCTCTCGTCACTCCCGTCCTCGCACTATCGTCTGCTCGGCTATCTAGCGATCTACCTGAGCAAGTACGAAGCCAGGCATGGCCGCAGCGCTGGCGTTTGCGGCGTTTTCGCACCTGTGATCTTGCCACACGTTCCACCAGCGACCACGCTCCTCAGGGACGTCCTAGCCGAGGCGATCGAACTCTTTCCAGATTGGTAAGTAACAATATTTCAACAATTCTCGTCCTGAACTATGTTCACACAGAAGCAACATCGATCTGCTCGGTAAAAGAAAAAGAGAGCAACAAGGAACGATTAAAAATTGCTTGATGTTACTTCACTGTGAATAAAGCTTCACAATCACATTTCCGATCAAGAAGGAACTGCATCAAGGAGGAACTTCTTTGATAAATAAAGTTCCGTCCTGATGCAGCGTAGCCATTGAGATTCTTATTATTAATAGACTTTCGGTAGCTTAAGGGATAAAGAATTGAAGCGTACTTCCTCAAGCTTTCACGATTTACTGCTTTCATTCTCAGTCCCCTTGGATAGTCCATCTCTGTATCGGAATCTTCAAGCCTACGCGTACAATAAATAGTTGGATTGAAAACAGAGGAAGCAAAATGTTCGGTCGAACCACAACTATGAATTTTATGCAATTGTGATAAAAATGTGTCTAGCTAAAATACCAAACTGATAAGACAAAAAAAGAAATTAAGAATATTGCTCACTCATTTTTATGATAACCGCATAAAATCCGCAGTGTATGATCAGGATGATAAACGCATCTGTATAATTAGCTTGTACATACGGAAATTATTTGCGCCTCGACCGAATGGTACGGAACTGAAATTTTAATGCTCCCCGGATCCTCTTAGTTAGAGGCCAGATTTGCGAAGCTATCCGCTAAACGGATAAAACAGGAGGGTTGTTGGGTCTCTCGGACGGATACAGTCAGGATAGTCATCCGAGTTAATCAGCCTCCGAATAGAATCCGCTTACCGCTTGCAAATATGCGTCAACTGTGCCAACTATTATATAAGAAATCAGCATACACGTATGTGTACGACCACGTGCTGTCACTGCTACAGAAGACCATCTTCACCGATGATCGATTGTCTCGTCTCCTTTCTGTGCAAGTCCCTGCACTGTCGCGTTGTCTCCGCATAGTGTGTTAGTCGGTATAGTCTGTCGACAGCTACGAGCATGAGTCCGTGGCTACTTTCATCCTGAAAGACACGCGCGACTCGACGATGCTAAAATCTTAGCAGTTCTTTTTATATAGGTATTTACGTAATGGAAAGAAACACAGAAAAATTTGCACATACGTATTGCCGAACTAATATTAGAGGTGCCTAACAAGCCAAAATGACTTGTTACTTATTTTTAAAACCTGACGTGTTCTATAAACATGATCTCGCGAGAATTCGAAAATAAACTTCTTCGTTAGACACGTATTGTGGCAAATGCCAATTTTATGCAGTTCTGGAGAAAAGGAATAGGCGAGGCACAGAACTGTGAAGACTGCACAACAAATTAGCTCTGAGTCCTCACAATTAAACAATTGTAACTTTCTCTTAAATTGTATTTTTTTACCGCATTTATCAATTGCTTGTAAGATGGTGTAAATGTATGGAAAATTATCGGGATTATTTCCATTTGTAAATGGACAAGAAATTTATGAAGACGAGGGCACGAATTAATTGATCTGTCACAATTTTTAAGAGGAGGAATATTTTACTTAGAAAATGTTCATTTTGCGTAAAGCTCTGCAATCTAGTGGTAAAAATTGAATAGTGGAAAAATTATTATAATTATAAAGGAATACATATCAGTCGTGTTTAGGATTTGCCAGATCTAGTGTTAATGGCGATGTAGTTCAGCTTCGCCTATAGCTGAAGCGAATTTCTCTCTTGATTTTCTGCCAGATTGACCCAATTTCCTAATACTCACTAATAGACTGCACTTTCGTGCTTTTGTGCAGATGCGTAAAGTGCTATAAAATTTTCCACGCCGCTCGATAACGTTGTAGTCGTCGAATTTCATCGTTTTAGCGCGTGTTCTTGTGCTTCGGACGGTAATCAATTTTAACAGGTGTTCGGGAAAAGTGGAAACGTACGGCAATGTTGTTATTTATGAAATAAAATCAAATAAATATTTTCTTTATTAACATGATTAATAGACCTCGAACACAATAAAACGAAATTGTTAAATTCTTCTGTCTCCACTGTTCTAGATAGCAGCTACTCATTCTTCTCAGAAATCCATAAAATATTCTAATAATAAATTACTAAATATTTAAGTATTGTACGAGTAAATAACATCGGTTCCATATGCAAAGGGTTAATATTTAATGTGACAGAGTTTATCTCTCTGTTTGACGGCATTTGCCCCGAAGGGTGGCCCCGAGGTGCAAGGGGCGCGATCCCAGGAGCAAAGAGCTGCGCGAAGTTTTTGCGAGGACTCGAAGGACTCCCATTAACTCAATTATCGAAAGGCATTAGGCGCTCGTAAGTGAGTGGTTTGTTTTCCAAGGGTACGCCGTTGTTCCCCAGAGCCGGTCGATCGGCGCGATCGTGTGTCGTCAAATATACAGTTACGGGGCAATTATGAAATGAGCCGTAATCGCGCAGTTGCTTGCCTCTCGGCGAGGCTAAATCGATCGGTCGCTGCCACCACCCACGCACGTGCTAGCACACGCTCGCACACGCTCGCAACACGCTTGCTCCGAATTCGATTCGACGCCCGGCGGAATCGGTTCCTCGCGCGAGCAGGTACCGCGGCCAAGAGCGCAGGAGGCACGCGAGCTCTCAATCTCGCGATCCATCGATCGTCCATCAAGTTCAACTCTTCTCGCAATTTTCTATCCTGTTGGATATTTCCATACTTTTACACGGGGATTTTTGCTGAGCTGCTTCCTAAGCTTCTTGACACGATCAATCCTACGAAATTCTAATCAGTCCAAATAATAATTTCATTGACTAAGTTCAACCTTTTTCTCGATTTTTTGATCACATCGGATATTCAAAACTATTTCGAGGCCTAATTTTCAATGTCTCAGTTTCCTTATTTTATTTTACGCTCTCCAGTTCCAATCTTCTTAGCGCTGCTACAAAAACCATGAAAAAATCCAACAAAAACTCGCGCAAGATCGCAACAACCGCGTAAGCAATTAACAAGCATTCTACGAATTTCCGAGTCGAAAAAAGTTGGAAAATTATTGTAAGGCTTTAGGAATGTCAGCTGGTGGAAACTTTCACCGCGCGCGTCGAATTCTTTTTCCGTGGCACGTTCTAGAACTGGCAGGTCGTCCGCCGATCGGAATCGAGAATCAGGAATCGGAATCGACGAAGCAAACGATCGTCGACCTTGTTCAAATTATTCGAGATCGACGGACGTACTTGAAAATGGTCTCTCCCTCTCTCTCTTTCTTTCTTTCTCTCTCTCTCTCTGTACTTCATCCGGCAATTACTCACGCTTCTTTTCGTTCGACGTTCAAGGAGCACACGACGGAACCCTGCGTCGCATAGCAATACGCTCTTATGGCCGGCTAATAGGAACAAGGTAAATAACAATAATTAGACCTCACGCGGACCTTTATGCGTCTCGAATACCTCGAGCAATCGATAAAACGCGAATATCCGATATTGCTCGATGGCCGAACACGACTGACGGTCTCGAACGAGACTCGTTTACAATTTGTTTCATTCGTTTTATTTATTTTATACCGTAAAACACGATATTTAATTATAATATTTTTATAACAATGAATCGGACTGTAAAGGTAGTTGATAAATGTGTTGTTCCATAAAAGCAAGGCGACTGTATTTATTTAGACTTTCTGCGATTTTTATCGTAACATGTGCTTGGATGAAATCTGAATGAATTATAGCGTTAATTAAAATGAATAATAGACGCCTTCACTATTCACTCGAGCTTCGCAGTAAAATTGAATGTGTTCGGTGCATTGTTAAAAAAGTTGTTCTAACTTAAATGGTGTTTGAACAATAATACAAGTCGCGTTGGTATACACTTTTAATTAAAATCCGTTTCAATAAAACTTTGCAGATGATACTTTCGCGAAGGCATTGACCCAGCAATGGCGCGAGGATTTTTGCGGGGAACGGAAGTGTACAGTTTTAATCGTTATCGCAGCGACGCGATGGTATCGCGTATTGATGGCGTCGTCGATCGAAACGATTGTAACCCTAAACGATACGGCCGGATTACGCGTTGTAATTCGCGTCGTATTCAATAAGATTCTACTTTTCCCTGGCCGCCAACGGTTTCGCCCGAACATAACAAACCGAAAGCAAGGGAAAACCACGCGAAACTTCGTTTACTCTTGTTTTATTATCCTCGCGAGAGGTTTTTGCGCCATAAATTTGCCGAGTTCTACGACGTTCTACGACGTTCTGCGACGTTCTACGACGTGCAAAACAGTGTGCTCCGATCGATGACCAGCAGGTCCGTTTTATTAGACGCGTGTCTCGCGTGAAATGAACCGGATTAATGAGAATTTTTTCCGATCGGAGAACTTGTGCCCTTGCCGTTGAATATTCAATGACTCTTCCGGTCTGTTAAACCTTTAATGTTTCGCGGATAATTAGAATTTTGTAGTGGTTCGTTCCTTGGTCGTTTCTTGAAAGACAAAGGAAAATGCTCTGGTTGTCGACCCGTGTCTCAGTTGCCAAATATTCGTTATGCAAACATTCTTGTAAAACGATAATCGAAATTGAAAAGATTCTTATAAAGCAATGCAAATGTTCGTCATACAAAGAGAATTCTTGTAAAATGATCGATATTTCTATAAATGTTCTAAGAAAACCGGAACTGTACGATCTAAGAAAAACGAATATCTCGATCGGGAATATGAACATAAACTTCTTTATTTTTCATTATTTTTTTATGGGACTTTCACCAACTTATTTGTGGAATTTTTCTTATCAAATGATTTGTTATTTTTATAATGTAATGCAAAATAGTGACTTTTAGCGCACCGTGAGCCCAGTGTCGAAGTCGAACGAGTGTTGAACAAACGCTCGTTTCCAGTGCGGAAGCAGCTCGGAATCGTTTCGTGATCGCAAGTTCGAGGCCAAGCGCAGCTATTCCCATCGGATCGCGATAGCGTCGAGTCTATTTTTGCGAAAAATTGCAACGCGGATCGTCTAATTTTACCCGTTGTTTGCATCTCGTCCTTTTTTAACTGGAAGATCGCGCATAAAAATACCGTGCTTTCTCCGATATTCTTCTTTCTCGCGGATTTCGACGCTTTCTTCGAACTTCGAAGACTTTTCAAAGATCCGACATATGCGAGGGACGTCGGGCTAACAACGTGAACATATATCGAACTACTTTCAGCATTTCGAGGTAACCTTGTCCGGGTATTCCAAGCGAATTGTTCTAACAGTTCGAACTGCGCAATTCGCGATCTTGTTTTCGCTCGTCCTGGACGAATGATCTATGCGGGGATCGACAGTCTCACGAAATCCGCCGTTCAACTTCCGCCGTCAGAGTAAATCATTTGTTATACTCTCAGTCTTCTTCTTCGGTGTCTTTTTTCGATGACACTTCCGTTTGATTCTCGCACACCGTTCAGGTAATTGTTATTTAGTATTTTTGTAGCTGTATGTTTTCAATTAAAAATTCATTGTCTTAATGTGAACTCGTCAAAATTGACTTTATGCAAGTGACTTTATGTAAGTGAAGTTAGTTTATGCTAATTGCTGTATTAGCAATTTGTTAACCGAGCTGAGTAAAGATTGACGTCCAAGAAAAGAAAGTTTTCTGTTTTTAATAACTGTCTTTATTATAAACAACAAGTGACGCGTTGGTTGTTAGCACCCACTTGGAAAAACCAAATTAATTTTACTCGCTCTGTTATTTAAAGTCCATTGTCACTAAAAATTACTCTACTTAGTTACGCTTGTTTAATATTCCAGGAAAAGCGTGAGTTATAATTAATCACTATGTGGGCGATCAGGTACACGCGCACTTATTTGTATATTTCCTTTAACAATATTTTTATATTCTTGTAGAATTATTGCTGTAGATATTCCTTCGAACCTTTTGTTTCTCTTGGATCAACTGAGGGCTGATTCTTAACAGGTTATTCGGGTTTCCAAAATTGAAATTGTAAAGATGGATCCATGAGGAATGATTCGACCAATTTATTTAAATTCCGGACTCTAAAAAATTGTGGAGCCTTTTAAACATTGTAGACACAGTAGAAAAGTTGTAGAACCCCCCCAGAAAAATTACAGTGCTTTCAAAAAAATCGTATGCTCCACAAAATAATTGTAGAACCTGTAAAAATGTTTCGTAGATTTCATGAAGAAGTTGTTGGGATTATAAACAAATTGTGGAACCTTTTTAAACGCTGCAGACCCAATAGAAAAGTTATAGCACTTACCAGAAAAAATACAGATTTTTCAAAAGAAAAAAATTGTGCGCTCCAGGAATTAATTGCAGGTCCTATACGAAGCAATAAAAATGTGATTTGTTTCTAACAAAATTCTGGGAACGTTAAAATAGATTTTGGAACCATTTCAAATCGACTCGGACCAACAATACAGTGGTCCGATAAACATTTTCCCGGGAGAACAAATGAACTCCGGACGTCTGCAGATGAATTTCGGTCTTCCGGGAAAATCTGCGAGGAAAATCGGCTTCATCGAAAGCGGTGTTGGACCTGGTTGTCGGCGATTTTACGAGGTAGCCGCGTGCTAAATGTTCAACATCGTCGGTCGAAAATAGCTTCGTTGACGTCAACATGCCAAATGTGCGATCACAAGACGCCTAAGTATCGTGCAACGAGAACCATACGTTCCCCGACGACTCGTCATTTCCCGCGTGGCGCGATCCGTTCCGTAATAGACCTAATTTTTATGCATCGAGCGCGATAAGCTCGCGCCGGCTGGATGGGTATAGCGATCGGCGAATCATCGTCGGTTACCGCACCGATTGCGGAATCATGTTGGCAAGCGAAAGAGAGAGAGAGAGACATGTGTTCGTTAAGCACACTGCTAAATCGCTCGGAACGTTTCCTTTTACTTTCGCGGTCGGGGAGGCTCCTGTTTCACTCGCTTTTCGCGAAACAAACATCGTGGAAATGGCGATCGTTCTTTTCGTTCGCGATGCTGCACGGTGAAGGCTATAAGCAGGTTTCTTGAGCTCATCAAATGCAAATTTTCTGGAGATATGTATTTCTTGTTATGCTACTTCTCCAGGGTAGTTACAGAAATTGTTCACTGCTACTTTTTGTAGGAGCATGTTTGAACAGTGCTTCATAATAATTGTACTATAGTTCCCACGGGGAAGTGAAAGTTTCAAGATTTTGAGAAAATTGTAGGTTCTCGGAAAAGTTGCGGTGCCTAGCAAAAAATTGTAAAGTTTTCAAAAACCTTTAGTTCTATAAAATAATAGTGGAGCCCGTCAGAAAATGTAAAAGTCGTAGATCTTTCGAAGAAGTTGCATCTAATACCAACTAAAAAATCGTAGGTGCCAAAAAGTCGGAAGATTCCCTAGAAAATGGTTAGCTCTATAAAACAGTTGTGCAGCCCATAGTCCTGCAGGGTCCATGAAACTTTGATGAAGTCTATGAAAGAATGGCGAAGCAGACGAAAAATTGTAGAGTCTATGAAAAAGTCATAGATCCTTTGGAAAAGTTGTAACCTCCATGGCGCTAATCACAGAGCGAACTGAAAAGTATGATGCATTCTATGAAAACATTGTGGTCCCCATGAATAAAATTGAATAGTGGAAAAATTATCATAATTATAAAGGAATACATATCAGTCGTGTTTAGGAGTTGGCAGATCTAGTGTTAATGGCGATGTAGTTCAGCTTCGCCTATAGCTGAAGCGAAAAACATTTAGCTCTATAAAATAATTGTGGAGCCCGTCAGAAAATGTAAAAATCGAAGATCCTTCGAAGAAGTTGCATCTAATACCAACTAAAAAATCGTAGGTCCCAAAAAGTCGGAAGGTTCCCTAGAAAATGGGTCTATGAAACAGTTGTGCAGCCTATAGTCCTGCAGGGTCCATGAAACTTTGATGAAGTCTATGAAAGAATGACGAAGCCGACGAAAAATTGTAGAGTCTATGAAAAAGTCATAGATCCTTTGGAAAAGTTGTAACCTCCATGGCGCTAATCACAGAGCGAACTGAAAAGTATGATGCATTCTATGAAAACATTGTGGTCCCCATGAATAAAATTGAATAGTGGAAAAATTATCATAATTATAAAGGAATACATATCAGTCGTGTTTAGGATTTGGCAGATCTAGTGTTAATGGCGATGTAGTTCAGCTTCGTCTATAGCTGAAGCGAAAAACATTTAGCTCTATAAAATAATTGTGGAGCCCGTCAGAAAATGTAAAAATCGAAGATCCTTCGAAGAAGTTGCATCTAATACCAACTAAAAAATCGTAGGTCCCAAAAAGTCGGAAGGTTCCCTAGAAAATGGGTCTATGAAACAGTTGTGCAGCCTATAGTCCTGCAGGGTCCATGAAACTTTGATGAAGTCTATGAAAGAATGACGAAGCCGACGAAAAATTGTAGAGTCTATGAAAAAGTCATAGATCCTTTGGAAAAGTTGTAACCTCCATGGCGCTAATCACAGAGCGAACTGAAAAGTATGATGCATTCTATGAAAACATTGTGGACCCCATGAATAAAATTGAATAGTGGAAAAATTATCATAATTATAAAGGAATACATATCAGTCGTGTTTAGGATTTGGCAGATCTAGTGTTAATGGCGATGTAGTTCAGCTTCGTCTATAGCTGAAGCGAAAAACCTTTAGCTCTATAAAATAATTGTGGAGCCCGTCAGAAAATGTAAAAATCGAAGATCCTTCGAAGAAGTTGCATCTAATACCAACTAAAAAATCGTAGGTCCCAAAAAGTCGGAAGGTTCCCTAGAAAATGGGTCTATGAAACAGTTGTGCAGCCTATAGTCCTGCAGGGTCCATGAAACTTTGATGAAGTCTATGAAAAAATGGCGAAGCCGACGAAAAATTGTAGAGCCTATGACAAAGTCATAGATCCTTTGGGAAAGTTGTAACCTCCATGGCGCTAATCACAGAGCGAACTGAAAAGTATGATGCATTCTATGAAAACATTGTGGACCCCATGAATAAAATTGAATAGTGGAAAAATTATCATAATTATAAAAGAATACATATCAGTTGTGTTTAGGATTTGGCAGATCTAGTGTTAATGGCGATGTAGTTCAGCTTCGCCTATAGCTGAAGCGAAAAACATTTAGCTCTATAAAATAATTGTGGAGCCCGTCAGAAAATGTAAAAATCGTGGATCCTTCGAAGAAGTTGCATCTAATACCAACTAAAAAATCGTAGGTCCCAAAAAGTCGGAAGGTTCCCTAGAAAATGGTTAGCTGTATAAAACAGTTGTGCAGCCCATAGTCCTGCAGGGTCCATGAAACTTTGATGAAGTCTATGAAAGAATGGCGAAGCCGACGAAAAATTGTAGAGTCTATGAAAAAGTCATAGATCCTTTGGAAAAGTTGTAACCTCCATGGCGCTAATCACAGAGCGAACTGAAAAGTGTGATGCATTCTATGAAAACATTGTGGACCCCATGAATAAAATTGAATAGTGGAAAAATTATCATAATTATAAAAGAATACATATCAGTTGTGTTTAGGATTTGGCAGATCTAGTGTTAATGGCGATGTAGTTCAGCTTCGCCTATAGCTGAAGCGAAAAACATTTAGCTCTATAAAATAATTGTGGAGCCCGTCAGAAAATGTAAAAATCGAAGATCCTTCGAAGAAGTTGCATCTAATACCAACTAAAAAATCGTAGGTCCCAAAAAGTCGGAAGATTCCCTAGAAAATGGTTAGCTCTATAAAACAGTTGTGCAGCCCATAGTCCTGCAGGGTCCATGAAACTTTGATGAAGTCTATGAAAAAATGGCGAAGCCGACGAAAAATTGTAGAGCCTATGAAAAAGTCATAGATCCTTTGGGAAAGTTGTAACCTCCATGGCGCTAATCACAGAGCGAACTGAAAAGTGTGATGCATTCTATGAAAACATTGTGGACCCCATGAATTTTGGGGGTGCCCGAGAATAGAATTCGCACTGAAGAATCGGGTTGCCAGGACGACATATTTAGGGTCAGGAGGGTGAACAAGGGGTGGCTGAGTCATTAGTATAAGCATTTAGGGTCTACGAGTACCATGCTACGTCCCTGAGATTGTATCTCCAAGGTTGCTATCGAAGAATCATTTTTTATTAATACAGATATATGTAATTTCTACAGAAATGTGTCACCCGTAAATGATTGCGTACACAGATAAATTGGTAAGTCACGAGGCAGTGTTTCTAGTATTGTCACTCGGAAGGCAAGTAGTATTTTCATTATGTAAAAGCGTCGAGCAGCAAATTCGCATAAAAGCTTATGTGTACTTTTAACTCCATATATTATACAATACCATACATTTAGATACGGGCTATACATTTACATTCGTGACTGGTCGCATTTGCACATCGCAAACGTTCGGAAAAACACAGTCAACGTTAGTCAACGTGCAATTTGCTCGAGGAACTTTCAACTATGAAAGTCTAATTCTTCGTGTACATTTTTTAAATTTAATCGTTGCATATTTATGACCGGGTCAAGGTTACTTTAACGTGCAGGTACAAATACAATAATTCAATTTCAAATATTTCGTCTACCTACAGAAATCCATGTCGATACACGTAAACTACTTTTCAAAATAAATTGGAGCAGTGGCTCCAAAAATCTACTTAGGGACTAAATATGCAAAACTAACTGCAGAAATGTTCGATTTCGGTTAAATATGAAAACTAACAAATCCGTGCGTTAGGGACTCCCAAGAAATACTTATCCATCAAAAATATGCGGAGGTAGTTCCCAAAAATTTGGATAATTCTCTAGCAAACCCAACAAGCAACAACCATCTTTAATCTCTCAATTAAATACATAAAGCTGCTGGAAAGTCGCTACCACTCCCTGTTAGACGGAACAAACATGATTCCCGAGCAATTTGGGCCGAAGCAACCGTTTCCCATAGCGACTCGGTCACGAGTCACGAGTCACGCTTCCCTTTTGCCTTTCTTCTCGGCGCGGTGGAGAAAGGGTTTCCACTCGATAGGTTCTCGAGGCTGTCACGTGCTGTAGCGCGGCCGCCGATGGGCGAATGGGTTGGATGGATGGATGTACGATCGCCGACAAGCTCACACAAACAACCGGCTAGAGAATAATATAGAGGCGGTCCGACGAAGGGACCGGCGCAGTCTGAACTCGTTCACGGCGGCAGAAACGTGCAGAAACGCGCATACAACGCGCTGGTTTCGGAGCTGATCGGTGTGTGTTTCTATCAACGTTCACAGCGCCGTGGAACACGTCAACGGTCCCGAAACCCCGAGAGACACAGTGCGAAATCGTTCGTGGCCGACACCAGATCGTCGCGAATCCTCGCCGAGAATCCGAGAACCGGATCCTCGCTGGTTTCCTATTCGTCTTCTGTAAACAGGCGATACCGTCGGAATTTTTTCCCTGCTAGATGTGTGTACCTGTGTAGAGAGACAGAGGGATTTTTGCAAATTTTTGCGCGCGTGCCCTCGAGCCGAAGATCCTATCTGAACGTTAGTCCAATCGGTGAGCGACCATAAATGTTTCATCGAATCACCGAGAGACTTGTCTTCGCGCCGGTGGCCCGCCATTGGAAAAGAAAGTTGGTGTTCGTGATCACATGAGCGGACGCTGACGAGAAAAGGGATTCCCGTTGCACAGTGAGTCCTAACGACGATCACTATAGCCACCGAATCGCGATGGTGCCATGGGTAGACTCGTTGCTCCACCGGCTCGTATGATTTTGGGAGGATGAACGCTTCGAGAAACGTTCCTAGCTTGAAAATTAATCGATAGAGGAAATTCGATGGTTGCCGGGAATTTGTTGATGGTGCTTTTGAGTCCACAGTTGGAAATTGATTTTCGCAGTCGATGTTTTCGGAGATTGATTGCTTGCTTTGTTCTCGAGGTATTTTTACAATTATTAGATTGCGGGGTTTACTTAGTCATGATAGGAATAGGTGTTTTTTCACCTGTGTGTCTAATTATCTCATAATTAGACAGTGGATCTTTATGCGAAATAAAAATTTAGGCTCCCGGTAGATAAATTGTTAAGACAGTACAAAGACTAGCTCTTCATTAAATTTTTAAAACTCCAAAATTATTTTCTTCAGAGGACTAGGTTATGCGTCCAGGTCATGAATAATGGGGGAAATGTACGATATACACTGATCTCTCGTTATGTACATACATACATAAGTAAATTACATGTTGCAAGCGCAGCAATTTCATGTATAGTCTTGAGATCGTCAATATATCGACATTCGTCTTCGGATTCTTGAATAATTGGTAAACTTACGTTGTATTATCCTCTTCACCGCTACGATAGTTAAAAGTTCTTTAGTAGTTTCCTAGTAGAAAGAGAAAAAGATTGATTTCATATATCTGCATTTACTTTGATGTTTTAATATCCTGCAAAAACCAATGAAATTTTATATCATTTTTTAATCAGACAGGATGAAATGAATGATCGTCCTAGGATCATTGCTAAATTATTTCTGAAGTATGATTAGTTGAAAAATGATATTAAATTTTTTGGATTTAGTAAAGAGTCAAAAAAGAGGTAAAAACATGGTTTCGTCCAGCCAGTTTCGATTTCTGGGAACACTGCGAGCCGGTTCAGCAACGAACACTATTCGTTCACGTGCGGATGAGTTGGCAAAATGTCAAAATAAACTACAGCCAAGAAAAATACGCAACTTCGTGCGCATATTTTTTTCAAAATCGATTTCCTCAAGAATGACACTCGTACTCGGCACACGGAGATCTGCCAGAAACATTTACTGAAAGTTACAAATATGAATGCATATCGAAAAGTGCAATCTCACGAAAGTTTGAAGAAAGTAACTTCGGATAACGAAGGTTCTAATTCGTCCGCATGTGGACCACCGCGTAGTTTTCGAGCATCTCGAACATGTCGGTGTTCCAAAGCCTGATCCCTTTAGCGAATTACGCAATAACCGAAGATCCCATCGCGGGTAATCCGATTCGACGGATTATCGATTTAACGAGACAATCTCCTTCGAGGTACGTCCCCCAAAAACAACGTTGTTAGATCGATTCGAATAATACGTCCTCTAATCTCTTCGCGTGTATGCAAGTACGACGTGCGTTCGAATAAAAAAGAAACATATTCATTTGTTTTATGATAGACAAAAAGCATCTTGTATGCAATTCATCGGGAACTCGCATACACTTAATAATTAATCAAATTATTAAAGCCACAGTACGAAAAATATTGGCTTGTAACATAAATACAGTTGGTTATATTGAATATCTTTGATTCATTTATTAACGAAGTACAGAATCGATTAATTTATTAACAGATTGTATCGATCAATTATGAAATCGTCGACCACAAGTGACTCCTGTTTAATTCACTCGACCGTGGATCTTTATGCAAAATAAAAATTGTCTGCACCAAAAAAGAAAAGAGTTTCATAAAAATTGATTTCTTCTCTCAATAATTCTGATGGGTTGTAAATAATGTTCCAGTAGTATTCAATTCATTTGATGTCTCTTCCATTTTGTGTTTCACCTACTCATTGTTGCCATAAATACATCAAATCCGCAGTCTATTAATAATAGTTACATGTATTTTGGATGAGTCACAACTAAATCGTCCAGGTTGAAGCAAACTCATGCTGTCAAACATATATGATGCTACAACCAAATATAATTTATTACCAGACTGCGGATTTAACACATTTATAACAAAAATGAATAGATGCAATATAAAATTACACGTCAGAAATATTGAACCGGTACGATATTAGAAAAATTATTGGAAGAAGAGGTACATCGTTATTTATTCTACGGTTTATTAAAATTATTCGAAGAGAAGGTACACTGTCGTCTGTAACAAAAATTTTGATTTTACACGAAGATCCGCAGTTGAGACGATAACATTTTTAATATTGAACTCGGATTTTTTGAGAAGTTAGGACAATTAGTTTTCTACATGACGCTAAGAAACTATTTTTTAAAAATTACAGAGAAAATACTAAAAGTTGAATCTCCGTTGAAAACATAAAAAGTGCGTTTTGTAGTTTCTGTGTAAATCGAATGGTCCGATATTAAAAAAGTTGTGGTCTTTGTAAGAGTATCCGAATATTAATGGGAGTCGATGTAGACCGGTGTCTTCGAGTGGACAATTTCGGAGTGTACAGTTTTCATCGACGTATAAACACGTCCACCGGAGCGAAAGGATTAAATCGATCGATCCGTCGTCGACACGGTCGCAATTCGCTGGTGCACATGGATAGTTAATCAAATTAATTGAATCCAACAGGCGCCGCTTCTGCAGATCGATAGTGAACGGTACCGATGCTTGACGCAACCTCCGTAGTTGGTTACTGTGTCTAAAACAGAGGAGCATTCGGACACAAACGAGTCGCTAAAATGCTTTACACGACCACGCAGCTTCGTCGACGTGCGAATCGCTGGATAATCGACGGGTATTTATCGCAAATCTTCAAATAAATGTCGACCGACCTGTCTCGGCCAAAGACATCGCAGTTTCACCCGGGGATGATCTTTTTTCATCGACGCATTTAACCCATTAACACCCGACAAAGATGTTGGACGCAACATCTCGATCTTTTTCGATGACTTTGCATTATTCTGCTTGTTGCAGATGGTTGTTCCAAAGATCTGCTCGATACACTTTTCATTGGTACTTCTTGCTTCAATTGGATCTAGATCTGACTAGAATATTTTGCAATTTATTGAAATTGAAGTTACTTATTTATAGTTTATTGAGATCAAATAATTTAGTCTTAAATTGCGAAGAGTTTCTTTTTATGGAATTTCCTCTGTTGTTTCTTGATTCTTGTACGGTGTCTAGGATTATATTGGAATGTTTGTACTCTGGCAAAGTAATTGTAAGTTAATTTACTTATTCTCTATTTTTCTTGTCTATTTATTTATTCTCTCTCTGTCGTTCCCTTCTATGAGTAATGAGCAATTATATATTTAAAAGTCGTCTTATTTGACGACTTGGGATTTAATGGGTTAAGCTTAGTCATCCTCTCATTTCTCATTCAATTTATGCGTACTTAAATTGCATTGTCTGTAGTTAGCTTGTTCTTCATTTCACCATTTACTGAAACTTTAAAGAAGTCTTCTATTTATTGCTCAATTTTATTCTTAATGACAAAAGTGAGAATACATGCAATAAGAACACACTTTTAATACTGCTTCTAACGGTTGACAATAGAATAGCAATTGTTACTCAAGAAGTTATATCGAACGGCGCAACGCGATAAAACTTTCTTCAGAGATTATTCTGGAAACAAAAATGCTTGGTATGCTTTCTGATATTGTACAGTCATTAAGGAGGCTATTAATAAACCCCGTCTACTAGCACGTCGACTACCGAGTGACTCATATATATGTATATATGAGTCAGACAATTAATTGTTAGGATCTAGTGGTTATCTCGAGTAAGCCGGATGCCTTTGACGATATGCCAGTCAAGGCTCTGGATCCGTTCAAATTCTTATGCATCAATTTCTTATATTTTTTAATCTATTCGGAGATACGGTCCGGAAGTTAACTATTAATTTATTAGTCACAAGAAGATAAAAATCGCAATGGCTACAGTAAATCTTAACATTTCAATTTTTATTGCTTCAACCCTCACGCGTTGTCCAGATCAAAATTTGATCTACATTTAGATCTTTACTTTTAACTATAACTTTCTATAATTAATTTGTATAATTATGAAAGAGGTCCAAGTCATATATTTCTTGTTTCTAGATATTTACAGGAAACGCATCAAAATACAAAAATCTCGATTTCTTAAAGAGACATAAAGTAAACAGACAACTGCTCCAATTTCGCACTATTGCGACAAATTCCTGTTCAACAGTCTTCTAATCGAATGATGCACCGTGAAATAGGTTTCCAGAAAACCATTCCGAAACGAATAACATGATTCCGCGTTTTCATTCGATTTGGGCGGAAATTGACCGACAAGCTCTCCTCCCTCCCTCTCTGGCAACATTTTATTTAGATTATAGATTCGCTCGTCTCCGGTTGAACGATGCACGGAGGAAAAGCCGGATAAAACGCATAACGTAATCAGAGCACCCGACCTACCTCACTGCAGTCTCTCAAAGGCATTTCCCTCGTGAACGGCGATCGATCGATCTCCCTGGCCACCTTTTCCTCCCCCTTTCCCTCCCGTTTTCCACCCCTTTCCTCCCCTTTACCGTCCGTTTCGGGTCGCGACCCTGGGAGAAACCGCTCGACAGATTCTTCTTTTCTACAGTATTATCTCCATAACTAAAGTCGCTAGAGGTGTCTACCGTAATTGTCCATATTTTATCCCCACCACCAGGGACTTCCACCTTCGAACCAATCGAGTATCGGCGACACACACACTAATGCAAAGAAACCAAAAAATTGCAACTTTCCTCATTTTTGACCTTTTCTTATGAAACTTTTAATACCGTGTTCGTCTCGTCTCATTAAAACTACACCGAACACAATATACTTACGATCATAATTACTTACGTAATAAGTAGACTGCGGATCTTATGCAAAATAAAAATAACTTACCTGAAGTGCAACAAACTGGAGTGAAATAGAAATTTATTTTCTTCCCTATTCTGTTCAGTTGGTTGAAGATAATATAGCAGTATGTTTACATTTTTCAGATGTTTTTGCTATTTTAAATTACACCTACTCCGTTTTGTCATAAATGCATCAAATCCGCAGTCTAGTAACAAACGATTAGAGTTTCGAACGCGAAAGAGATCGGCGAACGGAAACGAAAGAGAATAACTATCGCTTGGCAGGCCCGACGACATGACAGTTACAGAAATACACGTAATAGTGAAATGCACCACGGTTTGTCGAACCAGTTCGTTCGCGTGGTCCGTTTTCTCAGAGTCCGTTTTATCCACAAACGATTTTACACAAGCTTTGACCCCTTTCTTCCTTCCTCGACGTAGTTCCTCTTCGAGCGGAGAACACCTGTCCGTTAATAAATGAATCAATCGATGCACATGGTCTCTCGCGTAATCGAGCCACAACGAAAGTCACGTAACTCGGGAAATCGTAGAACCGATGACCTTTGTGTTTCTATTTAGACCGATCGATCCGTGAACGCGATTGTACGGCGTCTCCGGTCAGAGAATTTCCTTCGCAGCGAGTTATTAACACGTTCGCTGACAGCATCTGTTTCATCGCTTCACTTCCTTGTGCAAAAGTTTTATTAACCTCTTGAACCATAACATCGAGTCTACCGGATCTATGAAATACGTACCAAACTTTATTAAACCAAAAGTAAAATTCGTCTTTATTGTAGACGATATTTAGCCGTTAGAGAATGTGATAAGTATGCAATAAATATAAATTTATAGTAAGAGGTAGAATAAATCGTAGGGCAAGGGTTAAATGCAACGTACCGCTCGCAACGTTACCGCTTGATCGGCTCTAAGGGAGTTTCCTCAGCGGTGGGGATAAAATTTTGACGCTTATTGTATACTGACAACACTTTAGTGTGGACGTATGTAAACAATGTCGAGGAAGTCCGATTGAGTGACGAGGAAGGCAAATAACCGGTTTCACATTTTTTATTTTTTAATTATTGAAATTATGAAGATGCTTCCATCAGAAATGATTCAATAAATTTCTTCATTTAATCACGTATTGTTATAAAAATTGTGAAAAATCTCTAAATAAGTTCAGACTTGTAATTTTTATAAAACAATGTACACTGCCGCTCAAAAGTATGTGGACACTTACCATGTTCATGAAATTTGTGATATATAATGTATATTTCTATTATCAAACAATATTTGTTGCTAAAGTCTATTATGAATATGTATGTAATGTATTCTAATAGTACCAAAATAAACAATTTAGTTATTGAATTTTCTTAAATAAATGAAAGAAAAACTATGATATCACATAGATAGATAAGTCCGAAAACGATGTCCCAAGTCTGAAAAACATTTGTGGGAAATATTAGAATCTGAGTGGAATCTTATTGAAAGTGAAGTAATGAAAAAGTTAATAGCCGGAATGCCACGACTAGTAAACGCGGTCATAAAATCACGCGGTGGATATGTAGACGAAAAGAAAATATAATTATTTTTTATCATTATCGGTGAGATATTTAATAAATTATTATTAAAATATGTTCTCCAATACTGTACGAACTGAAATACATACAAGATAATCAAATTTACCAAAGATATAACTTTTTTCAGGTAGTTATAAGAATTAAGGAAGTGTCCACATACTTTTGAGCGGCAGCGTACATCCGACACATTTTGTAGCCGGTACGGTTAGTGATGAACATAGGAGTACAAACCTTTTGAGGACGGCGAGGAGGGGTGAAAATGAACCCGGTAGAAGGAATTGAAAGACTTGAAGAGTATTCTAGAGCATATCTATTGAATGATTTTCCAGAATACAAACGAATCTCTGACCATTTAAACTGGTCCGCTAAATTCAGCAATGATCAAAGCCCTCGTCCACGTTTTTAGATGAGAAGGTTGTTTATATATCCACATGTAGACGGAAGCGTTCGACTTCCGAATGATTCGGTTTCTTTCCACGCGTTCAGCCCACCTTTCGCTGTCCCTGATTTCTTCTGGCTCGTTTGTTTCGTAATTCCCAGCCGCCGCGCCGGCGAATTGGATTAATAGAACCGAGAGCCACGTGATGCGCATCGACGTTGTTTACCTCGTTAATTTTCTATGGGTGCTGATCGAACCGGTCTTCGGTAGTACCGCAGCGGAATTTTCCGCCACTCGTGATCACCGGCCAGAGAGATATCGTGTGCTCGGAGGGGAAAAAGGATCTCTCCCGCTTCCATCGTGACTGCTAGGTCATTAATTGAGCACTCGGACGACCGACTGATCAACTACGGCTAATGAAATGCGGTGAAATGCGGTGACTCTGCGGAATTGATCTTTTCCGCAAATTCTTCCATGTTTCCGATAACAAACTGGCGAAACTATTTTTCCCTCTTCCACTTCCTCTTTTTCTTCTTCGTCTTCGTTGTTTTTTCGCATCATGCAAAATAAAAATTCAGCCCAGGTTAATTTGTAAAAAACTAAAACTAAATGAATGTATTAAGGGGGTAGACTCGTTTCCAGGATTCAAAGGGTGCGGATGCAGTATCTAAAGCGCTAGATGAATGATCAATTTAGGCCGCGTTTGCCCTCAAAAGTCCTATTTTTACGTTTATTTTTACGAAAGCATAAAGCTACATGCTGCCGAATAATGCAAATTACGCCTCGTAAACGTAAAAATAGGGCTTTTGAGAGCGATCGCGGCCTAGATCAACCTTTTATCTAGCGCTTTTAACTACTGAAAACCCCCACCTTTGCATTATTGAAAGAACGAGTCTACCTCCTTAAGATTAAAACGACAAATTGGTCTGGATACAAAGAGATAGTGAATGATCTTCGTGTACATGTTAGTCCCGGTTCAAAAGAACAGCACATTTCATATACATATAGACTAAAATGAAAGATTTATCCGAATGGAACGTGATAGTGAACGGTCTGTGTATCTCTGTTTGCAGCATCCGTGATAACAGCGCGGTGAACGGCGTGATCCCTGCCGGTGACTGTAAAATCTGCAAGGACTCGAAGGACGAGACGAAGGAGTCTGAGACGGACGGCGCGTTCCTGCTTTGCGCGCTGAAACCGCGTAAGCGCAAAGAACGCCGTGAGTCCTGTTGTCAGGAGAGGAAGTTGATAAGGTGGGATCGATAAAAAGACAGTCTTGCTTGTTGATTCTACCACGGCTAGAGACCATGCTTGATTTCGCGATTGACATTCTGTCCTCAATGATTTTTAGAAGCAGCAGCGAGGAACGCATCCTCGACAGCCCCGCCGAAACAGCGGATACGATCAGACGAGTGAGCAGTCACGAGGACTTCAACAGTGGGGAACACCGTCACGTTCTGTCGCAGTTAGGACAAGAGATGGGGCATGGTGTGGTGAGCAGCTTCAACAAACCTGGATCATGTTTCAGAAGAATCACCTGACACCTTACCTATCTGAGATGATCTTGTTATCGTTAGAAATATGTGATTTGCGGCTGACAGTTTCTTAACGTGTTCGCGACCAGCATTTGTTTCGTTCATCACATTCATTGTTAAAATGTTCCAATACATGGTCGCGAGGACGTGTTAATCGTTTTTTAATAAAAACAATAGACTAATTATACATTATTGTACAATATTGTAATTATTTGGCTGCGAATCATACATTTTCAACACTGAACCTACCACCATTGATCAAATCGCCAGCTGCAGATTTCGTATTTTACCATTATAGACATTAGGCAAGACACTTTCACGGGAAACCATTAAATATATTTCTATATTTAGAGACATATTGTAATACATAGACAGCGGATCTTTACAATAAAAATTTTCTATCTGAATTGCCACAAACTGGAGTGAAATAGAGATTTATTTTCGTTCTTAACACGTTTAATAGGTTGAAAATCATATAACTAATACTATAAATCCGTTGTCTAGTATAAATGTATTTTATAAGACGACGCGTACCAGTTACTTTTAAAACTAGGCAGGTTTAGTGTTGGAAAAATAATATATGTATACAGTGGGTGATCAAATTACTGGAGCCACAGTGTGAGAAACGCATGTTTTAACCATGCAATGAATCATGTTAGCTGCAGTGCTACGAAATATACATTTACAATTAGGCTTTCACTTAAAACTTGCTCAACTTATGTGCAAGTGCTTTTACAATTTTTATCACTCAATATAATCGAGGATAGGTAACGTGTTAATTTTAACTCTGCTGTTTTCTTTGAATCTTTTTCGATCTATTCACATATCCATATTATCGACAGTATTATAATAGTGCATTTATTATTAACACGTTCGCGACCAGTGTTACATACATGCGGCGATCACAATTTTGTATATCACATGAAGAAAATCAAATTAATTTTGTGCTTATTGTTTATTATTCTAACGCATAATATTCGAAGAACTTGTAACTGTTCTATGGCAATATATTGTTCCATATTTTACGAGAGGATAGATGATAGAATATTGTAATAAATCCCGAACGTGTTAAATAAATTTACGGAGGCTGACAACGTCCTGACTGTTCGAATAAAAGTGTACGTTATTTCAGAGAAGCGGAGGTCTTCCTCTGCACGAGAGAACGAACGTCTCTCCAATCTCGAAGAAGAGTTCGTCGTTTCCATCACCGTGCGAGGCGACGACTCTAGAAACGGAGAAGTTCGAGTGCGACGCCGAGAAACTGAGAAGTAGCGAGCGCTTTAGCCGAAGTATCACACCGCGAGGACGAAGGCAGGCCAGAAGAAGAAGAGTGCACAAGATCGTGGACGCGGAGAATTCCAGTAAGGTAAGATACTAATTGAACGTACACATCAAAACTCTGCAATAAAATTGAGGGAATTGCTAAATTGTGTACCTCTCTAACGCAGGAGAATGAAGAGGAGCCTGAGATCATCTACAACGTGTCATCGAGTCCCAACAGCCGCAACGGCTCTCCCGGCCCCAGCTTTTTGGAGATGTTGAGCAGTGGGCCGAGTCGGTCGCCATCACCGGCTCGACCACCCACTGTCGACATTGAAGACTTAAACAACCCTAGCTTGACTAACTGGACCTTCCAACGAGAGGAAAATGTAAATAGCAACTAACCAGATCCTAGAGAAAAGCACCTGAAGTATATTGATGGTTGTTGAAGCTGTCTGCTCCACTCCTGCTACTCTAAACTCGAGTAGACAGCGGATTTTATGCATTTATGACAAAAATGAGTAGGTTTAATTTGAAACATTAAAAACATTAGATGAATTTAAAAATTCTGTTATAGTATTTTCAACCCATTGAACATATTAAAAAAGTTTACATTGCATAAACATCCGCTGTCTAGTTATAAGCAATGCTCGATTGTAACACTACCCCTAGATAAGGTGGAGAGCGATTACAATCATCGGTGTGTCTCGGGTCTCTTCTAAAAGCGAGTCGTACCGCAGGATATTTTTGTTTGAACAAACGGTGTTATCGCATAAGACGCTGTATACGCGTATCTCATTGATTCCTGTTATCTGATTAACTGGACGCACCTTCCCAGGGAGAAGCCATTGACGCCCGAGTGGAGGCAATGCTATCGCCACGGAATTCGTTGCTGTTGCCTGTGAGCCGACGATTCTACTCGGACAACGAGATTCAGCCAGGCACGCCGACGATCGCGGAGCTCGGGCTGAAACAGCTGACGAAGCACATCAACGGTCTGAAGAAGAAGATCAAGAAATACGAGGACGAATTTGAGGAGAACTTCGGCTACCGGCCGAGCCACTCTGATAAAATGAGCAACAGGGACATCAAGAGGCTGTGCACGGAGTTGAACAAGCTCCGTAAGGAGCACAAAATGCTGAAGGAGGATCCAGTCGGTGCGTTACTGGCTAACGCGAACAACAGGATCAAATCGATCAGCACCAGTCCGACGAACAACAACAACAGCCAAGAGAAGACCAGAGCTACGTCCATGGAGGAGATGGTAAAGGACATCGAGAAGAAGCTTAGCGAGAAAAGGGTGAAATACAACAGACCCGACAACATGGAGGAGCTCACGTACGAACAGCTGTTGGAGGAGAAGACCGCGGTGCAGAAAGCTCTGCTTCATATCGAGAATACCTTCGGTAGACCCGCCCCCACAGAAGATCGGACTGTCGTACGACCTTTATACGACAGATATAGAACATTGAAGAGGTTGCTTATTAGGGCCGGAGTGGTAAGTCTCCGATGACAACCCCCCAGAGAGTTGACATTGCTGATCGTCGTTCTCTAAACGGTGCTTTCCCGTAGAACAAAAATAAAGACAGCATCACGGAGCTGGCGACCATACTGGAACACGAAGCGATGGACTTCACGTCGTCCAACCTGCCTGGCAACCAGTCCGATCCAGAGAGAAGAGCCAGCGAACCTGACATGTCGCACAGAGGCATCCTGGATTGCATTGACACCGGGGATCAGCTGCCAACCGACAGCGATAGTCAGCACAGCAGCAGCGAAGGCAGTCGCAGCAACAACGAGAGTCTCCATGCGCTTCCACTGTGAGTGAACGTTGTATTTTCAGATCAGATTGTCCAGACATCTACAAAATAATCTCGAGAAGAGATTATGGAGTCCATGGATCATATTATTAAAATTATAGGTGGAGTGTACTATATTTCTTGCGTAAGCGATTCACGTGGCGTGCGCAAACATGTTGAAGATAATGTTTACCAAGCCAGTTCAACTATCTCAGATGTATTTACACACGTCATAAGAATCGCTCATCCAGGAAATGTCGCAAGATACTTGCTAGTGTGTTGAACCTTCCAATGTTATTGAACGATTCAATAAGAAATTCGGATCTAGAATACTTGTTTCTATTAGTGATTTTGTCTGTAGATAATTAATATAAGTTACTGCAGTACCGCGTGTAAAGATCTACAGTCTATTGATTTGCGAAGGAATATTAAATTAAGGCAGATGAGATAGAAGCCATAGTATCAGGATAATCTGTACGCTTGACAAATTCCTCAAGTTTTGTAGTTAGTTAATAGGTATTATTTTCACGGTGTAGACGAGTGAAACGTCCGGTTTGATTTCAGTGAAGACCTGTTGGTCCAGCAGAAACTGACCAGAGAGGAGAAGAAGCGTCTCCGGCGAGCACTGAAGGAATTGGAGGCACAGTTCGAGGCCCGCGCCGGTCGCCGGATGCAGAGAGAAGATCGAGGTCCTCAAGTCACCACCGTCTACGAATCCTACAAACAGGCCAAAGCGAAACTTAGACTGATCGAAGCTCTCATAGCGAAGAATGCCTGACGCAGTATCTAAACGGCGGTTCTAGTAGCCGTGCGTTTATGAAAAAGGCAAAAATAAAATCCTAAAAGCATCGTGGAACAACATCGACGCATTACGCAATTCTATTGTGCGATAGGGAGTTCAGAGATAAGAGATGAGGAAGCCAAATCAAAAGCTTTGAGCCTGTTAACCGGGTAATTTTGTTTCTACAGAACTATACGGATAAATGATTTGCTGCAATAAACGAAGATAATAGTTTACACTATACTGCAGTCGCTATACAAATGCATGAAAGGCGAGACGAAAGACGATCGGAGACGTCTTTCCCGGTTAATAGATTAGGATGCACAGGAACATGCTTTCGATGATAATAGCGCGTGTTTTGGTGAAAGAATGTTGACGAACACAATTCATTTGATGGACTCATAGTTGTTACTAAAGGACACAAGGCCCGTCTAGTACTTTGAACTCTAAGCACCAGATAGTTAGGAAAACGACAGTGACTGCTGCGACACGCGTGCCGAAACGATTCGCCAATTTGCACATGACTTTCTCAGAATACTCAACATCGATTTCAACACAGCGAGAGAGAGAGAGAGAGCGCTTGTCTCATAATAATACACTTATCAGAACTCATCACAAACGTCTGCCGATTTGTATGAACAATTTCGCACGACAAGGTACATTTCATTGAGAGCAAAACGTTGTCGAACGACATAAACACCACCATCAGTTTTGTACCGTACTTTTAATAACGCCGACAAAACATTTTGTTATTTTCTAACGAGAAATCATACCGAGAAAACAGTTGCTTCCTTCTGTACTTCACAACGATTTCGTGTTTGACGCTGCAACGCGTTCGTGTCGTAGGCGAATTAGTCGCGTTTTTTTAATTAGTTCACGCATTCCTCTATACTCGAACAAAAAGAAGGAGAGACGAGAAGGGACGACGTTGATCAAGAAATTTAGACGCCGTACGCGTATTTATTGTCCCGCGAACAAACTGGCTGAGAACAACCACGAATTCACATTGTAAGAGATTACTTTTATGTCTGTGGCTGCGAGAGAAAACAATGATGTTAATATGTGGAAGATAATACATCTTTTTATTTTCAGAAAACAGAAAATACATTGAAACAATTTTTTCCTCTCAAAATGAGAGTGCAATAAAGCACAAAAGCCCAAGGCAAACAAACGTGAGTCGCAAATTTTCATCGAGAACACACACGTCCAATGGACCAAGGCTGTTGTGCCTAAAGGAATGTGCCATTCTCATTATTCTGTTTAACTCCTTGCACTATAGCATATGTATATTATTAATTTCCTTTAAACTGGAATCAAATTCTTTTTTATAAGTAATCTTTTTCTTCTAGAAAATCGAGAACGATGCACAAGTTCTACTCAGTGCGATCATAAAATAAATCGTAGTGCAAAGGGTTAAAATAGAAGCGCGTTGACTTTCATCGTTTCACTTCACAACCACGGATGTAATCGAGATAAATATGATAAGAACGTTTTATATTTCTTTTTGTTTTTGTACAGAAATTCTAATACAATTTGTTATTTAATCGTATCGCTTAGGTTTTCCGATTACGGATTTTTTGTACTTATCGCGTGGAAGAACGCAGATTCTCGTTTCGTAGAAAGGAAAACCGACTCGCGCAATGTCGGTTTTCACGTGAAATCTGTATGTTCGTTTTGTTCTGCGAGAATTCGCCACCAAATCGAACACTGAGAGCAATGAACGAATTTGTGGGGTTATTTGTAATAATAAGTACCTTGTAAGAGATATCACATGTTGTAATTGTAGAGTACTATAAACTGTTACAGTCTTATAGCGTATTGAACGTAACCATAAAAAAACGCGCTCGTTGATTTATGCGATTCGCAATCGGTTCGGGCGAGCAAAATTTGCAGGTGATCGAATGTAGCGAACCCGCTAGGCCGGCTCTCTAGAATTTTTAAGCGATAGCCTTAAAATTCGACTCTAACGAAGACTCGTACGAGGGTGCTATAGTTTAGTTTTTAAACGCGTCGACTATGAAAAGAAAAGAAATGCTTTGCGAATTCGATTGACGTGGCAACCGTACAAAAGGGGTGCGCATTATCTTCTCTTGCAAGCAATCGACATATTTGGACACGTCTTCAATATTTTGACTCGAAATCATATCCGATAAAAAGAAATTTTACGATTTGATTCCTAGCGACCCCTTTTGTTTTATGCTAATTCATTTCGCACAATCGCACGAAGAAAGCACAATTAATCCTGCAATGGCCCCTGGGCCTCCACAAATTTTAGAACAAACTTTTTGTATACCGATGTTTGCTACTGCATCGCAAAACAATATTCCGTTCGTCCCAAACGTTTTTTGATACAACAGTTTCGACATTGTTGCAGCTTCTAACGTCAGGTGACTCACTCCGTGTACTTTTTAGGAACTCTTTACCAAGTTTTTTTAAACAGATTTCGAGAACAGAGCGCCTCTGCAGGGTTAACTTCTTCGAATAATTCGGAACAATTGAAATTCCCAGTAAACCTTCTTCTCTCGAAGATAAAATTGCGCGGAGCGAACGAAAAAACGAACGATTATTTTTTCTTTTGTCTTGTTTGAAACCAAAGCATTTTTTAGTCTGTGATATAAGAGATATACTGTTTACGTTCGCGTGGGCGTACATGAGAAAGAATTCCGTTATCTTCGTTCCGTGTGAAAACGACTTTCGAACACGAGAGAAAGAAGAACCATTTCGGCCGTCTCCACACTCTTCTTCGCAGAGATAACGAGGGTTATCGAAGATCCGCTGAAAAAAAGTATAGTTTAAGCGACGCTGCATATACTTTTGTATAAGACCGAGTCGCCGTGAGATAATCAAAACTGCGGAGAACCATAATGTATTTATACATCGGTTGACTCGTGTTCTATGAATATATTTCAACCTTGAAAGAGCATCGCCAAGCTCTAATAATTGCGCATACTTAAAAAAGAAAGTCGTGTTGAAGATAGACGGGCGGTGGGAGTTGCGATACCGTCATGATTCGACATTTTTCGACGAAAATTTTTGTCTCCGCAATTTCCAGTGATTATCGCGACGACTCGCGTGTTCTGAATCGATGAATCGGTGCGGAAAGACACTTATTTTGTATTTAGACAAATATTTTATTTTGATAGATTTCGTGTGTGTACGAGCAGTGATCGTTACAGTAGAACGAGGAAGAGCAACGTCTTAGAAATGAGACTACATTTTGTATTTCACGTCGTTGAGGAGGAGATATTGTGTAGTATGTAGAAAAGACGAGAGGAGGTGTGTATTTGCGCGTACAAAAAAAGAAAACGAGAATGAAATTTACGAAAAGAATGTGCAGTTGCTTGGGTGAAATATTTTTGTGGGCGCTCGAATTCGATGTTCGTGTTCCGTTGACAGCGAGTCGACACGAATCTGCAGACGAGGATTTTAGTTTCGACGTGACGAAATCGATATGGTTCAAATAAAAATTTTTCACGAGGTACCTAGACGTTAGCGCTGACACTGAAAGAATAAAAGAGAACACTATGTTAACGGTAAGTTTTTTCGTTCGATCATGTATTAGACATATAGGTGCATACAAGCCGAGGGTAAAAGACATGTTGAAATGTTAATTATTATCCTTCGAGTTCGTAAACGTGTGATTATGTATATACATATACACGGTATGTATAGATACAAGCAGTTGCATACATAAATACCATAAGACCATACGCATATACAAATCAATATTATACGTCATAAGAGGTAGCACGCAGAATCGAATAAAAGAAGAGTATGAACCGCTACAAACGTTTCTCTCATTCTGGAAAATTATCCTAATTGAACACGCCATTTTTTTCGCTGTCCAAATTTATTCTGAGAATTCAAAATTCGACTATTTTTTTTCGATTTCATCCTCCAAGTTTCTTCTAATTAAAAAAGTAACTTTTCTTCTACCTCTTGCAGTTTGCGAGTTTCAAAATAAAATTAAACAATACTGGAATTTAGATCGAATTTGGGCAACAAAAAAATTGCGGAATCCATACCTAAATATACGCTACATATCGCTAATAGTTTCATAATTTTTAATAACACTTTTATTACTTCTTTCAATGAATTTCAATCGACAGTATCAATCATTTATGTTGTGTAGCTATTTCAAGATTTCATCTATTTTTGTAGAAATGCACGAGGCCAGTCATGAAAAACAGAACACTCAAATCTCTCTGCTAGCGAGGAGAAAATTGCGAGAGACAGTTCCTTTTTAAAAATAGCATCGTATCTTTTTAGTTTCATAGTGTTAGAGTTGATGTCGAGACGAGTTCTTCACCTTAGCATAGTATGACCTTGAGGTGACCTTGGGCCCAAAACGTTAAATCAGAAGGAACAATACCCGTCTGATTTCTTGGAGCATTAGCTTTTCCCATTAATCATCAAGAAACTACAGATACGTACAATCTACCGCCTATATTCAATTTTTACCAACATTCATTTCAAGGTTGCCTCAAGGTCATAGCAAACTAGGGCGCTAAAATCGTCTTAACATCTGGTACGACGGCATGAAGTTAAAAATACGTAGCACCATTTGAAACCTTGATAACAATCATCAACTTTTCGTCTCTAAAATTGTCTTCGACATTTTGTTTTTTATTCAATGTGTATAACAAGAATCGTATATTGGATATATCTGTGAATGGCTGCACTCACCTAAAAAGTTACACATTCTTATCACGAAGATAGCCTCAATTGTTTTTGGAATGTTTGAATTTGCCGTAGTAGGCTAGCTAATCGGAGGGAGGTGGGCTCCTTCGCCGTGACGGTAGTGCTTTTTCTTCTCTGAGGAAGCTTTTGCTGAAGAATCGTCCCGTTCGACTTCGTTAACATAAATGGCACGGGTAAATGGGGCTGACCTAATCCCATTGGAATTTCACTCGATATGCAGACGTAACTATTCTTTTCCTGGAGCAGCTTCATTTGTTGTTTTAGTGCCATCACCTGATAACAAATGCCATGAGTGATCTACATCCGTATCAGCTTCGACTATGTAGCAATAGGCTTATTGGACGCATTAAAATGACTAGTTCTAATATTTTTAAATTACGATTATTGAGACTGTACATATGCATCCCTGAGGAATTATTCAACAAATTTATTTCTTTGAGTTATACTAGTTAAAAAATAATTTTTAGTGCTCCGAAAACTTATTAGTGTTAAAATCATTTTACCTCCTTATATAGATTAACAACAGTATTTATCTCGTCTTCTTTCGTGCTTAACTCTTTCTCCAAACTCGATACTTGTTCCTCCAATTTTTTGTCATTATTCTTCTCCAATTCTGATTGCAATTTTTCATATTTTCTAGAATTTTTATTACAGGTAAGCTAAAATCTATAAATATTAGGATTTTAGGATTAAACCATGCAACTCACGTGTTCATTTCTTCAAATTGATCATGAAGGTTGATGAGAACTTCCCGTATTCCTTTCGCATTCTGAGTACAGTTCACTGACTGTGTATCGCACACATCTATATCGCATTCATTGTCCTGCAATTTTATTTTATCAGAATTTGTAATCGTTAATCTTACTTTGATCTTACTTTGCTCATTGCTGACTGCATTTGCTGGTCGTCCCGAACTTCCGTTCGTGTTTTTACATTTTGTTGAGATGAAAATATTTTCAACACTTTAGCATTGTCTACGGTCTGCGATGTCCCTGTTGTGTTCCATCGATTCAATTGATTCTCTGAATGAGTGTCCTGCAAACGAACCATTTAAATATCAATATTAATTGATTATTAATTGTTAGGCTGCAGATTTTATGCATCTATGGCAAAAATGGGTTGATGAAACACATTAAAAAGACATTAGAATTAGGTTTCTGTTTTTTACAAGTGATTTGGACAATTTTTATTCTGCATAAAAATCCGCAGTCTATATATTTGTCAATTGCACGAACTTTTTTCTTTGGAAAATTCTCGGATTCAATTACATCATCGACAGCTGCTTCATTCGCGTTCATTAGATTCAAGTTTAAATCGAAATTTCTCAACGTTCTCGCACCATAACTTAAAGCTATGCTTTCGTTTCCAAATACATTAAAGGGCTCGCTCAGAAACGAGTTCGCTTTGTGCACTAACGTGTTAATCACTTGTGAATTCATCTGCGACAACTTCATCGGATCATTCATCTGTCCCATAAACGTAGACACCGGTTTCGTCGCTCCAACTTTATGAATTAGAAGTGGAGCGATTGTATTCACTGTGGGCTGTCTCGTTTTCATTATACTCAAGACCTTTCGAATTAAAGAAATCTATAATAGAGACTGTTTTTCTACATTTTTACGTGGGCCAACGTACTTGCTGTATATTCAAACCTAAATTGTGACTCGGACTTAAAGAGGTACCCACTACAAACGGTATGTTTCTAATAGTAAATCTACTGAAGTACGATCGGTTTACTCTTTTCAATTTTGAAGCCAACGTTGGCATTTCGTAACTACGAGTAGTCAATGGGTTGCAGTACTGTGCCTGCAAAATAGTTTGCTGACATTGATTAGAATTACACTTCTCCATCATGTGTACAGGAGCAATTGGACACTCTGATGTACAATTTTGATTATGGGAGCTCGTAGTTTTCTCCCTGCAATTAAACATATACGATCTCATAATTTTTTAAATTATGAAAAAAATTGTAGAAGTTGGTTGGTACAACTTTTTGTCCAATGAACAACATTATTAGAACTTACTCGGTCTTTTGTCTAGACGGACTATGCTTCAGAGGACTACTTGGCCGATTATCCTCATTATTGTTATAACTATATTTATAAGCATTATTCTCGCATTTCGTTTTTGCGCGGACATTTTGCTGTTTACTTGCACCTACAGGTAATTTATTGCTATACGTTCTGTGAGAATTAATTCTAGAGTGTTTACTATTGCTGACAGAAGTGCCACCAGTCTTCACCGCTGAATTATGATAAATTTCAACTACTTTCTTTGAAGCTGGAGGATATTTCGATGTAAGGCGAGCACTAGTAACATCTGGAGATATACAAATAATTAGTTCATAGAACGATTAATTCGTATGGTTATTTTTCATTCATACTTTTCTGTTTTCGCCTTTTAGCATCCTTTCTTCCTACAAAATTTGTGTCTCTCGTAGCTACCGTGCTTTTCGAGGTAGAACCACATAGCTTTTTTCTTCTTTTCCTAAATTTCAATGAGGCAATATCATCTAACTTAGACACAGAACCTTTTTTGCTTGGCAATGCAGAAGAAGCTGTTTTCTCTTTCTTTTCATTTTTTCGATATACTTTACTCTTACCACCACTTCCGTGTGTTACGCTACCGGGGATATTTAATTTAATACCATGCTTTGCAGATGGTAGATCTCGGTGTATATACTCGTCCCCATTGTCCAAATCTAGTTCTCTAAAAGGCTTCTTCGAGTAACCAACATTCTGCATTAGTTCTGCAGAATATTCTGATAAGTGTTGCTGGTACGAATCGTGCCAATTTTCATTTTGTTCTTCGTACTGTTAATTAGATAATTACAATTAACATTTTATTCCTTCAACATATCTTTCCATTAACGCTAGATTTACAAGACATGTTCTAATATCTTTAATTTACGATTATTGAGATTGTGAACAAATCTATGCTTATGGGTATATATATCATTAAAAAGATGTGACTAAAAATTTGGAGAGACACGTTCTCGCTATTCGTACAAAGTAATCTAAAATAGTCACTTTTTGGGCTCCTTAAACCTAGTTCACAAATTTCTGCCATTCGAGGATACAATAGTTTTGATTCCATACAACAAAGGAGTAAAAATATGCAAATTCAAAGCTTTAGAGGCAAAAATTTATGCATGTCTATTAAATTTATAAAAGTTGTATACAATACCAATATGTCTTTGCATATCGGTGACACTGGTGTAGGCCTACGAGGACTCTGTAGCAAAGGATGACTGGTAAAAGTAAAATTATCCGCTTCAACTCCTGATCTCTCTTTATAGCTTTTGTTCTCTATTCTTTCTCTATCCTTGTATTGCAAATTAATTTTAGGGACAATGTTTCCTAATTTGGGACTCTGGCACGAATCATAATCTTCTAAATTTCCTGCAATAAAAATAGCTCAAAGCTTGTGTTTACAGAATGATAATAGATCATTAGTTCTTTATACCATTGTCGTTTGTAGATTCACGGGCGACATCGCACGATTTTTCCAAGCAATCATTATAATTCAGTCGTCTAGAAACCACAGATTCATCTGTGTCGGAAAGTTTAAGTTGAGGATCTTGATAGCTTTGGTCATCAAACTCATTCTTTGGTTCAAGAATATCTTGTTGCATGTCACGACATCTCAACTTCATGTAATCCATATGACTCTTTAGGGATTCACATTTTATACTTGTACGATATAACCATTCTTTCATATCTTCAACTGAAAAAACGAAATAATAAAAATATGATCGAATATTATTGCTAACACAGATAGTTCGAATTATACGCAGCGAAGAATTTTATTTTGATAATGGAAAAAGTGCAACCGGACATTGAAAAGTAGAAAAAGAATATATGTTTTATATAATTACCAGGAAAGCACTTTTTCGACTTATTATCGTCCATTCTTTTTACAATTCAATTTCATCTCATTTTCGCATTATAGAATAAAACAGATTGATGATATTACAGGCTGTAAAAAACTGGTAACAATATAAAAATAAAAGGAGCTTATAAAAATACGCGAATACTGGAATTCATAGGTTACCCTTCTATTGTATACCGATTACATTTTTGCACGCTGATCTTTTGTTTCCGAATCGTTTATCTTTTGTTATTCACACAGAACCGTTTGCGGTGAGCCTTGATTTTCAAAAAATAAAATCGCGAAAATGTAACGTACAGATTCCGTTTCATCTAATATTTCAATTGAGAATTACATTCCTAAGGAGATATGCAACCTTGAAAGTTTCAGAAAAAGTAGTAAGCAATTACTCTAACAAGAGTAATTAGCAAAAAAGGAAGATGTAGTCATCGGTAGTGTTGCAACTCTGAATGAGAGTTTTCAAATTTTTAAAAGTCCTCTCGGCAGCACAGTATTCTGTATTCTACATTCTGCATGTACAAAATTTCAAAAAAGAAATTGTTGTATGTGGTAATATCGCTGAAAATGAAATCGTAAGTGCATTCTCGACCACGAGTGTAATATTTCAAAACGTTCAATCTTATGATTCATCAAGAACTGGAGAACGTTCTCTTAAAATCTTGCTGGAACGAATCGCAATGAAATTTTATGACTCATATTTCAGTCTTTTGTCATGAATATTTATGGGTAACTGACAGATGCACGAGCAGCTTGGTGAATTAGAAGCGTTTGTGAGTTGGTAACGAATTTAAAAGTGACCGTAAAATCGGCGAAGTTACGGTACGACGGCAAATAAACAACGCAAATGTCGTAAATACGCGGGCAAATTTTTAAATCTGATTATCGCAACACCGGTCTGCAATATTTGGTCGTTAGGTGCGCTGAAGTCTCTTTTGTCGGATATATTTTAGGAGGACGTAGTTCGGTCTACTTGTGAGTTGCAAATGGTGGACGGCCTGTCATAGTTGGTTGCGTTAACATCAGGTACGTGAATTTGCATCGCTTCTGTTTGATTCGCTTTTTTATCGTGTTTAATGAAAAAAAGCCGATCACGAGACGTCTATGTAGGATCGTTATTCGTTCGACTAAACGACGAGATATCGTGAACGGTGAAAAATGACTTTCCACAACCAAAATAGTCCTTCGGTTACGTAAAATTGTTGCAACAGACGAAAATAGTCACCTGACTCGACAAATGCGATTATCCTTTGCGTATTTTTGAAAGAATGAACGGTCAATGGGTGGTAGTGACGTTCTGCCAACTTTCGCTCGAAATTTGTTGATAACGTATCAGCTAAGCAATTTTGTAAGTCACCGTATTATCTGGTCGAGATCGGGAAAACAGATATTTTTTATGTATATATGCACATACGTTCAATGCAGTTGTGCAATCGCTATAGGGTTTTGCAACATAACTATATATTTAATCCTGACTATTCTCTCCTACGGTTTGCGTTAGCGCAATCTTTTTTTATTATATGCGCAGTGCGCAGTTTCCTGTTGAAATAACCACGTCTTCTCTATAGATCAATTGACATTTAATCGGATTTTTATGAGACAAATGTCACATGGCCGCTGACACCGTCTCGATGACAGTTTCTTACTTTTCGTAGTTGTTCGATTATTTTCGAAGCGGTTTCCCGTACTTTCGTTTCCTGTCTTTAATACGTACTTTCGAATTCGAAATCTAAATCAATTTCACACAAATCAGTGTGAACATTGATGTAGGAATTTCCCGGGAATCACCCACGGCTTTATGACGTATCATACGGAAAGGATTACTGCCAATTAGGTCACTGTCTAGCCGTATCGCTTTATTACATAGTTTTTATCATTGGTTTGGCTAATTAATATCACATTGTTACATTAATCTGTCTCCTTATATGTTACACAGATTTCCAACGTTTACACAACTTTTGATTTTTATAAACAAATGTGCTAAGATTAAACGTATTCCAAACAATATCGAAATTGCGAGGGACCTTGTTGCAATACGTTCCATTGCCCACGGCACGATCAAATATCTTACGAGTATATAAGCATTTGCAGTCTGGACGTTGTCAATAATTGCATTATAATTTGTGTTATATCATGTGGATTATAATCAATTGTCATCTTTCATTTGCAGGTAGATTTACACTTCCAACTATAACCAAAAGAGTACACAGGAACTCTGCTTTGTATATTTCCATAACGTGTTATCACTTTCCTGGTTGCTTGTTCGGATTAGTCATTCGTTTCATCTATGATTTGTTATTCATACAGACCAGACTGCTTGCAGACGTGCATTGTTTTTATACTCTTCCTCGATTGCATATTCACATATTATAATTTTATGTACTTCAGATTTCTAATACACAACATTAACACATTACAATAATCTCGTGGAAATTTGACTGTCTGGCGACATAGTAAAAGGGAAAATATTTTTAGTATGTTCCAATTTCTTTTATAGGTCTGGAATTTTACTATTTAACATTTTATTTATGAAAATATTGGTTTATCCATTTCATACTTCTCTTTAAAATTCTTCCTTTCAGAGACAAATAGTGAAAGATGAATAGTTCAGGACTTCGTAATACGTTATTTAATATAGATTTATTTAATATAGAGGTATATATAATATTTATACCTCTGTATACGGCGCCTCTTTATACGACATTTTGCTATAATGGCCTTCTTTAATCATGGCACTATTTCGATTTATGACCCACAAGGTTTCGTTATAACGGTCAAAAAAGTGCTGTACGTACTGTTAGCGACCTCTGTCTACTCGCTTCGTGAGAGTTCCAGATTCTCCCTTTCAGAAACGTTCATTGAATTTGGAGATTGATACTGATAAAAATAAAATGAGAAGCTGAAAATCTGTCATGCTAGCGACTAAACTAGAAGTTTTACATCGTATTGTAGCTGGTGAGAAAATTATTCAAATTTGTAAGGCAATGGAACTAGCAAAGTCTACCATTCAAACTATTCGCGATAGAAATGAAGTAATTAAAACACATTCTCTATCTGCTGCACCTTTAAGTGTCTCAAAATTAACTCGCCAAAGAAGCAGCATTATGGAAAAAATGGAAAAGTCATTAGATATGTGTATTGAAGACAAGAGAATGAAAAATTGGAACGGATCCAATTGAATTTGTATGGTTTTGTATGTAAATAATTGATTCGTTATACGGCTTTTCCCTTTACAGCCAACTTTTCCGGAACGTATCTAGGCTGTATAGCGAGGTGTATTTCTTCTGGAGTTTTTACTTAAAAGAAAATTCTTAATCTCATTAACATAATAGAGTAATTAAAATGCCTATTAATAAGCTTCTTCTAGCCAAAGTGTTAATATAGAGATTAATTGATTTCATCATACGTCAAACTTTAAATTTAGCATCCTTGTGTTCTTGTGTAATTCAATTCCACAATTAATATTGAAGGAACCCTTAAAAATACATTACCATGTATAGTGTAGCAAATAACATTGTATTATGAAGTATTAATAGTCACTGGTATTCCTTCTTGATCTTTGAACAACAATACGCAGTTTACAAATTAAATGGTACAAGAAAATGACTAAATTATTCTAAACAAAGATAAGAACAATCACTTTAATTGGCGATATCCATAGAAAGGAATTGATAAAGGCAAAATGTTTATCTTTGGACTGAAATTGAAAGTACAATTTACTTTCTGAATTGATGCAACATGTTGAAATCTTTGCACAGCTTAATCTTGAAGATAAGAAACTCTTATTTACCCACAGTTTGAGGCAGGCAGTTTATGTGCAAGTACGTGTAACTGCCTGTGTGAGAGTATGACATAATATTTAGATAATATGTGGAGATTTGCAAAAATATCTTTCTGTTTTCTAGAGTTATTGTTTGTTTTTAGAGTTGTTTTTTGTTTTCTTTGATTTAAGATCAAAGTGGGACAGTTGGGATAATTGTGAGACTAGTATTAACTTTTTAGCATGAATTTTGTGCGTTCTGCACACACACACACAAGTCTCGTCTATTTCATTCGTATAAACAACCAGAGTTATCAACAACTGTTATTTACTAGATATTTGATCACAAAGTCTGCGAGTCTCGATTTGAGAATGTTGCTAATGCAAATATTTCTGTTACAGGTAAAAAATGTATAAGGCAAGGACAGTATTTAGTACATTGGCCCCTTTGGCGCCACGCATGTGCGGACCAGAAAGGTTCGCATCATGGTTGGTTCGAAGCCATCCCCTGACCAGGACCACACAGGTGATGGTGAACGATCCAATCAGGAAGTACAATAGCCGTGCAGCCACAGAACCTTTCCTAAATGGCACCACAAGTTCTTACGTAGAAGAAATGTACAATGCGTGGTTGCAAGATCCCCATAGTGTGCACGTGGTCAGTAATAATCTCCTCAAATATTACACAAATGATGATTAACCCTTAGCGGACTTAGGAATTATTTTTACTTCTTAATGGGTCGAATATATTTATCTTGTGAAACAAAATTGTATGCTGAAGAGTTCAATGTATGAACTAAATGAAATGTGTTGTGTTTTGGAAAACTTTGTTTGGTACTTTCTGAAATTATTTGTAGTCACGGAACAGTAAAATTGCTTGGTCAGCAGAAACGCGTCCGCAAAGGGTTAACGATGATCTTTTGTGAATTTAATCTGATTTGTCTATCTTTCTGCAGTCCTGGGATGCATTTTTTCGTAATAGCACTGCTGGAGCTGCACCAGGTCTCGCGTATCAAGCCCCACCATCTCTTGCTCCAAGCCATAATCAAATACCTTTAGGAGCATTGTTACCTCTAGGTGGTGGGTCTCAATTGAGCCAAGTACCTGTTAACGAAAAGATAATCGACGATCACCTGGCTGTGCAAGCTATTATTCGATCATACCAGGTATGTATATCTTCCAGTTCGCGTCTAAAATAAAGGAACAATTATGATTCTAGCTCGGTAAAATATATTTTGCTAACAAACAGCAAAGTTTTCAATTTTATTTTTCATACTGGATCTTTTTTCGTATAAATTAATTTCATGTCAAGTATGATGTTCAGTTCAAGGTGTGTTATACTTGTTGCTCTATGTCATGTCAAAGCTTATAGTTGTTCCACTTGTTCATTTTTTTCCAATCGATACAATTGAAACTTTCTGTTATAATATTTAAATAGCGTTATTTGAATCAGTTGGCAAACTCCGAGCATGATTACGGAAACATATATATAAATGTTTTATGTTAAAGGGAAGTTATTATCATCATAATGCATGTGAAGAGTTCTTTTTCATCTCGAGGTCCAACTTCTCTGACCGATTAACAAAGTAATCGTAATCATTATGACCGCTCGCGTCTCGAATGCGCGATAAATAAATAAATACACTTATTATGATTGCACACAAGTTACAGAAGTTGGAACACAAGAGATTGATAGAAGAACTACTTAATTAGGGGCTATCATGTGCTGCGTCATGGAATTTTTGATCCCATGCTATCAAAACTTAATAAATGTGTATACTTACACGGATACTAAATCAAACAGAAGAAAATCATGTTTGACCCTTGCATAATAGCCTCATTTTTTCATATTAATATATTAGTTGGTCACTGCATCTTTTGCCTTAAGCATGTTTCTCGACTACATTTCTCCCAATGTAAATGTTGAAATTCTATGCATTATAATGTAAAATATACATATTCTTATTTCATTATTAATCATCGATCAAAAATTATGTTACATACAGAGTGATTCTCTTACCTGTATATATTTTTTTCTATCGCTAATCGAAGAAACAACAATATTAACGTAGTCAGTAAGGATCTAATGTTCGTATAAAAGGTAATAGATTTTCGGAATAATAGCTAGTGATAATGTGTTTTTGATTAGTGCCAGAGATATGTACTCTTTATGAAGGCATAATGTTCTGAAATGAACGAAATAGTCGTAATTGACCATTACAATTCCGAGAGAGTTATTATACTGTTATAACGTAGAGATGTATAGTGAAATTCGTCAAATACAAAGAATTATATACATTGGGGTCCTTTTGGGATTATTCATTGGCATATAGGCTCGAGGTCACTTAGTCGCTGATCTGGACCCACTGGGTATCATGCAAACAGACCTGATACACACACATTATGCAGCCCGCAAGGGGTCTCCAGAACAGGTTCTACGGCAATATATGCTTGGTAAGGCTTTTTCCCACACCAATTCCTTAAAAGTACGTCTTTAATTAGTTTTTACGTGTACCATAAGGTAAAGGTGTGTCAAAATTAGCAACGTTTGTTGCTGGACTCCTTGTTCGTATCGATTTCGTGTCACATGAATGTTAATATCTCTGAGATACCGATGCTTTTAAGACACCTTCACCCAATATGTACAACATACTTCATCTCATACTTGAAGATCATGGTCTTTATCATACACATTAATTCCTTCTCAACTGTCTTCATATTCTTCTTCTCCTTCTGATCTGATGCTCTCTATACATCACGTAATAAGTAAACTTCTTAATTTCAGCAATCCTTTTAAAGTCAAGCATCTAGCTTTCTAAAATATTTACAATCTTGCTATATATGGAAAGAGTATCTATAATTGTTTATCTTGTATCGTGAAAGATTAGACGATCGAAGCAGTATTTCTGTTAGTAAAATTTCAATTTGATCAAGATAGGAAACGTTGATCGATTTTGTAAAGATACTGAAGAAGGTGTTATGTGAATGTTATTCCATGATAGTTGCATACTGATACTGAAAATGTTTTCACTAGGAACGATTACGGTGTCTATTGATTTATATTTTGTGATTTGTACCAATGTTGGTTGTAATATTCAAAGATACGTTCAAATGATAAAAAGATTCTGGTTTTGCTATTTTGTAGTTGATGTCTTAGTATCCACGATGTATTTGTCCAATTAAATGTTTTTGTAAAAATTGCCTAAGGTAAGGAAACAATTTGGAGATTCTTGCTTTGCATGCGATCCCTGAACAACCGCTATTTCTCTAGCTCTGCTTTTTATATGTTGCAACTCACCATATGGAATGTGTATTTGGTAAAACAGTTTAGCATCTTACTTACTTACGTTTTCCTATTTTCATTTACTGTCTTCTTCCGAAAGATGTTTTCACATTGTATCTACTATAGCAAGTAATTATATAAATTTGTGTGGAAGATAATTCTACATATAAATGGTTTATCGATGGGAAGCATGTATGTAACATCACATGCTTCGATTGTTAGAATACCATCATCAGAAAACTGCTTATAATTTCGATGTTTTATTTACAATTACTGTGATACAATGCCCGTAGAAAAATAATATGCGTTTGTGTCGTTTGATCCTTGTACACCGATGTAAACAACGTATGTGCTTGAACGGTTGCATCGATCACAGTAATTCTTATTAATTTTAATGAGTTGATAAGTCTAACGAATTAAATACTACTTGGTTCGTATGAATGTGGCATTCAATTGACAGATCCGTGGCCATCATATCGCTAAATTGGATCCACTCGGCATCAACAGCGCTGATCTTGATGATAGACACCCACAAGAGTTGCTCTATAATTATTATTCATTCGGTAAGCCCATAATGACAGTGTCTCTCCATAAAATCTGAACAAAAAATAAGTAAAGATACTATGTGACGCACTTTAAATAACATCTATACCATAATTTCAGAGGTGTGCGAGAATCCGAAAATTGCGGGTACCTGATGAGTCCGGTTCTCGAATATATTTCGATTATTATTATTATCATCATCTTCGAATCCCGATATATTCGAGAACACGAATAAAAATTCTCGACTCATCCCGACCCGAAATTGTCGGTTTCTCACCTCTACGTAATATTAATTAAATTTTTAATATCAAAGATTTAATTTTTCATATTAAAGATTTAATTTCTAATATGAAAGATAGAACAGCTGGATGGGCTGCTCCTTCGACAGACTTCTATTCTAACTTAATCAGGCATTTGTAACTTCTTTTATCGTACTACACTTTTTCTATTATTATGTTTTATCATACTCCTCCATCACACTTTCTTCCTGGACACAAAATACAGCGCCTTTATTCTAAGAAATTCCAAGTAGCATTGTTGGGATAGGTATATTAATGAGCAACTGATTATATACAGTCACGTTCGAGGAGAAAAATGTTTTTCTCCATAGTATGTAAAACGAAGAATGCTCGTGCGCCGTTCGTTAAGGTATTTATTCAGTTCAAGTCTATAATGTCCACAGGGAAGAGAGCTCGTACTACTTACTCTCAGGAACTACAATACCGAGTAGCTGCACTTACGAAAAGTATGTAATAATCACAATTTCATTTGGGAGTTCTGTCTAAAGCTCTGTGAGGTATTAGTATCTTTGGAAGGCGCTCGTTCGTTATGGGATCACACGAGAATTGGTACTGTAGTCAAACTTTCAAGGTGCTTGGGTCCTTCTTATAGACTTTCATTACGATTTTGCTACACTCTGCTGTAAATATGTTTGTGTCAGGAATAACTCTTGAGCGTTTTTTCTCTTGGAAGAACTAGAGGAGATACAGTGAATAAGCGATCATCACTATATCATAACTAGACTGTGGATTTTATGCAAAATAAACATTTCCCATCCGAATTGCAACGAACTGGAGCGGATAGAAAATTAATTTTTCTTTTTAATATTTTGAATAATTATTTTAATGTTTTCACTGTTTTACATTACAGCTACTTGTTTTTTTTGCCATAACTGCATAACATGCGCAGTCTAATCATATAGCATTTCATGCCCAGTAATGATACAAGTTATGTTCTACTATTATTTTTGATTATTCATTTTAACTACCTCTTTGACTTCCTCAGATTTAATTTCTTTGTCTACTATGTGACAAACGATCTCAGAGTCAGTCCTATTTGTACCTACTATATTCCTTTATTAGTTCTTTGGTTTTGTTCTTGTTTGTTTCTACTAATGCTACTTTAATGAAATTCACAGCTTCGCATTCTGTCGAAATTTCTTTCTACCAGTCTTCTATTTATTTCCTACTTTAATGAATATTATGGAGGTTTGTTATACGCCTCTGGCAAATTCCTTCGGACATTATGCATGTTAATAATATCTGCAAACAATTTAGTATATATATGTACACGTGCAGCATTATTATGAACATTATTTGCATAGCATATGTTTTTGCGAATACATGAGATACATTGAGCTCTCAGTGTTCTACATTTTACAAAAGCCGAACGTGTACCAGACTTTGTTTACACAATTCTATGCTGTATCAAATGCCAATTTTATTTTCGTCACCTTTGGCTTCAGTACACAGCTCACATTTTCAGTATCAGTTCGAGGAACGTACGTTCAATGAGATTAATAGGAAACATTAGTATAATGTCTCGATACAGTGCTCCGACGATCGAGCAGTGATCCAGATCGTTGAAGAATTGTTTCTGTTATACAACATGCAAAACGAACTATGTATACAGGATGAAGTATTCGCAACAGACTACTTTATATTGCTTGCTATTGATGATAAAAAGAAATGCATTGGGCGAAACTTGTTCTCTCCAAGAATCACAACCTGGTATCATTAATTTTCTTATAGGTGTTTAATTAACACCATTTTTACGAAGCTAAAAGTCACTCTTCTAAAGTTACTATCATAAAAATAATTTTTAGCTGTTTTTAGATGATAGATACCCGAAGAAATAAATTTGTTGAATAATTTCTCATGGATGCATCTTTACAATCTCAGTAATAGTACATTAAAAATATTAATGTATGATATATTTTTTCTTTTTTGACCTTGTCATTCCAGGTTATTCGAGATCAACATAATTATTTTTCTATCATCAATAGCATTTCAGGTGGTCTGTTTAAATGCTCCATCTTGTAAAATACTAAATGTCACAGTTTCCATGTGTATGATGAACGTGTGATATTTGTTCAGAAATGTTGTAATCGTGTCCAACTTGAAACTATGGCATTTGCATTTTTGTGTACGTTGATCTACCCGGTGCCTGGGAGGTGACGAATATTTTATTGATGAATTTCTGCAGAGGAGTCGGACATGGATCGCATTTTCAAGCTGCCGTCCACGACCTTTATCGGCGGCAAAGATAAATCGTTGCCACTCCGCGAGATCCTGAGCAGATTGGAAAACGCATACTGCGGCCATATCGGCGTGGAATTCATGTTCATCAACTCCTTGGAACAGTGCAACTGGATCCGTCAGAAAATGGAGACACCTGGTATCATGACGATGACTCACGACGAGAGGAGGCTCATCTTGGCCAGATTAACTCGTGCCACTGGGTACATTGAACGACCCTTAAACCTGCGGCTGTTAGGAAAAACGCCGCATGTCACAATTTAAAAAAATTTGAGTTTATACATTTATTAAGAAAATAAATTCGTAAGGATTCATAAAATAATGCAATTTAACCGATGTCTTATGTCAAAGCATTAGTGATCAAAACTTTAAACGGCAATATCTCTAAAGTGAAAGTATGTGATATGCGGTGTTCTTCCTGACAACCACAAAAATATTCTTTATACTCCTGTATCCACCCACCAAAGATACGGTAGCTAACCGACTGATTGCTATGTTTCAATTTCAGATTCGAGGCTTTCCTCGCTCGAAAATGGTCATCAGAGAAACGGTTTGGACTTGAAGGCTGTGAAATCCTGATCCCAGCAATGAAGCAGGTGATCGACAAGTCCACTGAATTGGGTGTCGAGTCCATAGTGATGGGCATGCCTCATCGCGGTCGCTTGAACGTCCTTGCCAACGTTTGCCGCAAACCACTGAGCCAGATATTCACGCAATTTGCGGCTCTGGAAGCAGCTGATGATGTAACTATACAATCTGTTCTCATCTTAATCTCTGGATGAATTTTGTTTGGCTAATCTGAGATGTTCCAGGGTTCCGGTGATGTGAAATATCACTTGGGAACGTACATCGAGCGTTTGAACCGCGTGACAAACAAGAACATCCGTCTGGCCGTGGTTGCTAATCCTTCTCATTTGGAGGCTGTCGATCCTATCGTGCAGGGAAAGACTCGCGCTGAACAGTTCTACCGAGGTGATGGCGAAGGCAAGAAGGTAGGAATCAGGAGACAGGTTCTCGAGTCTTAAATATCTCATGGTTAGACTGCGGATGTTCATGCAAAATATAAATCGGCTCTATTCGTTGTAAGATACAAAAACTATGTAGACGCTTCTTGCTTTTGTTACTGATTTTATTGAGTTGTAAACAGCACAACAGTGTTTTATAAATTCTTTAGATGTTTTTGCCATTTTGCATTTGATCTACTCATTTTTGTCATAACTGCATCAAATCCACAGCCTACTCATAGTAATATCTAGACTGCGGATCTTTATGCAAAATAAAAATATTCTGCATTGATTGTGGGAAGCAGAAGTCAAACAAAAATTGATTTTATCCCCTAATGACTTTGTTACGCTAAAAAAATATTACAATGTTCTTAAATTTTTCTAATGTTTTACTGTTTTATATTTCACCCAACCAATTTTTTCATAAATGCATAAAGATCCGCAATCTAGTAATATCGCACTCCCTTTTAAAACTATTGTGAACGATTCATTCAGGTGATGTCCATTCTGCTGCACGGTGACGCTGCGTTCTGTGGACAAGGAATCGTCTTCGAGACAATGCACTTGTCCGATTTGCCTGATTATACTACTCACGGTACGATCCACATCGTTGTCAACAACCAAATTGGATTCACCACCGATCCCAGGCACTCGCGGTCCTCACCGTACTGCACTGGTAAGCCGCCTGTAATTATGATTAGACTGCGGATTTTAAGTATTTGTGACAAAAATGATTAGATGAACGCCTACATTATACTTGAACAATTGTCGTTTTACAGACGTTGCAAGAGTAGTGAACGCTCCGATCTTCCATGTGAATTCCGACGATCCGGAAGCAGTAATGCATGTCTGTAAGGTCGCCGCCGAGTGGAGAGCAACCTTCCACAAAGACGTCGTAATCGACATCGTATCCTACAGGCGAAATGGCCACAATGAAATCGACGAACCGATGTTCACGCAACCACTGATGTACCGCAAGATCAAGAGTACCCCACCGGCTTTGGATAAGTACGCTCAATCGCTGATCAGCGACGGCGTTGTTACCGAGGAGGAAGTCAAGGTACTGACACAAATATTTACGTTGAGGATAATTATTGTATAGTAAAGTACTTACACGGTCATTGCGATGCAGGACGTTAAAGATAAGTACGAGAAGATCTGCGAAGAAGCGTACACAAATGCTAGACAGGAGACCCATATCAAGTATAAGGACTGGTTGGATTCCCCGTGGTCTGGCTTCTTCGAGGGCAAAGACCCGTTGAAAGCATCTCCCACCGGCATCAAGGAGGACACTCTGGTCCACATTGGCAAGAAATTCTCTTCCCCGCCTCCGAACGCTGCTGAATTTGTTATCCACAGAGGTAAACTGACCACTTGATAAATTGACCAGTTCTCAATTTTACGAATTTTTCTGCCCTAATTGTAAAAGCTGTGCGAATGATTCTTGCGTATAACAATTCTATATACCAGTGGCCCGCGCGTCTCGCTCCCCGTGATGGCCCTAGTGCTCAAGGCAACTCAAGCGCGTACCGTTGCTGTATACTCTACTAAATACAATGGACCAATTCCAAAATCGACCAATTTTCAATTTTAAGAATTTTTCTGCTCTAATTGTGAAAGCTGTGAGAATGATTCTTACGTATAACAATTCTGTATACTCTATTAAATACAATGAATTGCTTTTTCATATTACATTGCTGAACATGTTGCAGGTATCGAACGTATTCTGAAATCACGTATGGAAATGATCGAGGCAAGAACCGTTGACTGGGCTCTCGGAGAGGCTATGGCCTTCGGTTCCCTCTTGAAGGAAGGTATCCACGTTAGACTGTCAGGACAAGATGTGGAGAGAGGAACTTTCTCGCACAGACACCATGTGCTTCACCATCAAACCGTGGATAAGGCTACTTACAGGCCGCTGTGCTACCTCTACCCCGACCAGGCTCCATACACTGTTTGCAACAGCTCGTTGTCTGAATTCGGTGTACTTGGTAAGTGCGATGAAAACTCTGATACAGGGTATTAATATAGAAATTCGAATTTTAGCAAAGTAAAATTAAATCGTGTTCTTCCGGGTCCTCAGGATTCGAATTAGGATACTCCATGACGAACCCTAACGCGTTGGTGTGCTGGGAGGCTCAGTTCGGCGACTTCAACAACACGGCACAGTGCATAATCGATCAGTTCATCAGCAGTGGTCAAGCGAAATGGGTCCGTCAATCTGGTCTTGTTATGCTGCAGCCTCATGGGCTTGAAGGAATGGTGAGTTAATTATCCCATGCTCTTTAATGTTATAGGCATCGGGACTTATTCGCATGCGTAATATATACATTTTCTAATCGTTGGATAATTGCAATTACAGGGTCCAGAACATTCGAGTGCTCGGTTGGAACGATTCCTCCAAATGTCCGCGGACGACCCAGATTATTTCCCACCGGAAAGCGAAGAGTTTGCTGTGCGCCAGTTGCACGACATCAACTGGATCGTCGCTAATTGCAGCACACCGGCGAACTACTTCCACATTCTGAGAAGGCAGATCGCATTGCCATTCAGGAAGCCGTTGATCATGATGACACCGAAGTCGTTGCTTCGCCACCCAGAAGCGAAGTCCAGCTTCGATCTGATGACCGAGAACACTGAATTCCTCAGAGTAATACCGGAAGAAGGACCAGCTGCTCAAAATCCCAATGGCGTTAAGAGAGTGATATTCTGCTCCGGCAAAGTCTACTACGACCTGAAAAAGGCGCGCGCGGAGAAGCAACTCGACGACAAAGTTGCTATCGCGAGAGTCGAACAGGTAAATAAGGCAAACCACTACAATTTACAGTGATTTTGTTTGTTCAGCTGTGTGCATTCGTTGCAATTTATTTTTCGTTTCTTTCTCACAGATCTCGCCCTTCCCGTACGACTTGGTGAAGAAGGAGTCTGCCAAGTATCCCAACGCAGGGTTGATCTGGGCCCAGGAAGAACACAAAAACCAAGGTGGATGGACGTACGTCCAGCCCAGATTCCACACAGCTCTGAACGGAACCCGCTCTGTATCGTAAGTGTCTATTACCTACAATCAAGTCACGATTGGTCTGTATACACCATAAACTGTTTCTATAGTCTGTTTTGCAGAAGTGAAACCTGTGGTCACAATAGTTGTCATTTCATAAAAATTTCATAAAGTCTGTACTCTAATTATAAAGTCTTGAGTGATCAGAATTATGAAGATAATTATCGTGACCTTCGGTACAGCTTTGGCCTCTCAAAAAGCAGACTACGGTAACAAGTTCGAAGAGAGACTTTAATCTTTCTATTTGATTTTAATTTCCTGCGTCACGTTTATGTTTGTGTTCTGTTCGCACTGTCCTCAACGGAGCACTAGAAATTCTCTGATTCGGGTGAGAAAACGAATATAGAGAAATTGTGGATAGATTCGTCGATCATACTTGGTTCCATAATTTCGTTAGTCTCCTACCTTTAGCTGTTCACATGGCCCACGTTTTACACTTGATATACTTGATAGACTCAATGGTACCACGCGAAACGCTTCAGCACGAAATCGGATCAATGTTCAGACGTCGAAACGTGATTTCCGCGTGTTCCTTTTTTGTTTCATCTTTTGTTAAGCAAAGTAAAAAAACTTGGGCCATGTTGCAGCGGCGGAAGTGCGTCGGGCAAGAGTGACAGTAGCGGAGGGTGGTTTAGTGGTTGGTTTTCGTCGGCTAAACCAACGACGACAAGCACACCCGAGCCGCAGTCGGTAGAATCTGAAAAACCGGTACAGAGAACTGTGAGGTAATACTAATATCAACGTTTAAGAGGTCTTCCTAAACATTTTTTTTTTTAATGAAACCATTCACTATTTATCTTCAAACTCTATGGGTCTATTTACCAGTCTGAGGGACGGTAAACACATCGACTTCGTTCTAATTTAGACGAAAACTTTGAAATAAATAATAAATAAATTTGAAATTAATTGGACAGCCGGTTTTGAGACATTATGGGAGACATCTCAAGCGGATTTATTTTAGCAAATGCAGATAATAAGCTGCCAAATTCGGGTAGTTTGTGGTTGGCGTCACGTTTTGATGGTTCTTGTTCTGTGTTGCAGATACGTCGGTCGCCCAACGGGAGCTTCGCCAGCGACGGGAAGCAAAATGCAGCACCTGAAGGAGCTGAAACAGCTGCTGGACGACTCTTTCGATATCTAAATACCTTTCGTAGCACTATGTAGAACACACATTTTATTTATTTCCCCGCATTATATATATTTGTTCTATTTCTTTCGTCCTGCTCTACATACACCGTTGCAGAGACCAGCGTAGCTTCAATAATTTCTCCACTGATGTATCATTTTGTAGAATTAACGTCGGCGCGAATTTTTCCTCGATGACAATTTGTCTCCGTGTTAAACGACGTGGACGTGTGTTTACGCTGATCCGAAAAGATGTTAGATCAGCGAAAAAGTTCGTGCCTGATATCGTATTTTCGGACGAGAACTTCAGCACTGACCTAATATCATTGTTGCTCTCGAGTCGGTGGTCCTCTCGAGAGACATGCGCGAATCAATTCACCATTTGATTTTACTCTTTTCTTTCTTTCTATTGTATCGAAAAGAACACAATCGAACGTTTTCATTTCCTTCATAAACTGTACGTACGTTCTTGCAATGAGTGATTCATGTAAATGTATGCATTTCGTTCTCGTTAAATGTTTGAATGTGGTTCTGTATATTTTTCTTTTTTAAGATACGTGACATATTTATATTAGTATGCGAGTTGAGTGTTGAGCCAGGTGTATGTTTGAGCCCACAGGGGGCTTTTGTTATGCAAACAATGTATCGACAGTCAAAGACAAATTACATTGATACGAAAAATTGACCAACTATGTTTTGCTCATTGCTAAAGATGTTGTTTGGAGATACGATCCATCGAATGGAGGAAACAAACAAACATCATCATTATCAGTATATCATCATCATCATCATCGTGTTCGCATCGATCGGAAATGTTCGCGACTCCGATGTCCTGTATTTTATTTTGTTAATATATAGGTCGATAAAAAGTAACGATTACCACAGGATGTGCGAGTAAGATTTACAAGAAGAAAGTATTATTTTTAATTTATACCGAGGCGATTTACGCGGAGCGTAAATGCGTGTCTCACCACGAGCATATAGAATATTGCGATCGCGCGGAGGAATGCCTGTGTAGAAACTTTTCGAGGAGACTGTGCTGGGTTATACACGGCGACACATTTTCCGTTTTTTTCGCCGTCACGGTATAGGCAGCCAATCGATTTAGTTTTTCAGCCTCGCTCTGTTTTTTCAATGAAAAATTAAATGATTGGTTGAAGGCTCGACTCATTGTGAAAAAAACGAGGTCGCGTTTGCTGCGTTAGCCTGGATTACGCAATACACGCGGTTCAATTCGGATTCCCACAATCAGTGGGAGGTGAGAAAAGGACAAAAAGTGCGAGACAGCGTAGTCGAGTCGTAACGTTGCCCTTCGAAAAGTTTCAACAGTCCCTCCGCGGTTCCGAGGTGAGCGGCGATAGTAGGAGACAAATTGCTAGCGTCTAGAGACTAATTTAACTGTAATTGATATATATATACCTGAATGCCAACGGGCACTCGCTGGTTGGTTGCTGCATAGTCTGCGAAGGCACACAGTATTTATATTCTTCTACGTGCGAATCATTTGAACGGTGGATTTTGTGATTGGAATATCTAGCGTACCGTGTCACGTTGATTGGAGGATATTGTATCAAAATGCGACACTGTGTCCGGAGAATGTACTTTTTATTATCCAGTGAATACTCGTCAACGCGAATCCCTCTTCGAGGACGCGGAACGATAGTATTGCGATACCAAACCCGCTAGACTATCATAGATGCAATGTGGTCCAATGCAAACGACGGTACTGTTATTCCACTTGTCATTAGTTTTTTTGTTATTATATGCATAATAACGACGAGACGGATTCTGTACAATTCAGGAATAAAGGTCGAAGCCGCAGCTGTAAGCGATAATCGGAAAATTTGATTTTACCGCGAACGTTTCGACATCACAAAATTGTAGAGCCTTATCAAGGAATTAAATTGTGTTAATTATAGTCTGGCATTTATTTATAATTGTTACTCGAACGTGTTATGTTGACAGTCGCTCTTCGGATGCAACCGGATGCTCTTCTGATTGTGTATATGTACGTTTACTAACATCCTGCTTTATCATTTGGATTTATATCTAATTACTGGTTTGGTAGTCGTCAATTTTTATTACCGTTTATTGCACCATACAATAAATAAAATATATATACGTACAGATATATATATATTTGTATATTATAAATAAGATATATTTATAGGATCAGTTCGAGGGCGGTAATTAGTAATCAGTTTGTCCCAGGACACTGTACATAATCCTTTTGAAGCTGTTACTCTGGTGGATCCTATCGCTGTCGTCTTCGTGGACAGTCACCTGGAACGGGAGTGCAAGTATTAGACCTTTGGCAGATAGTATGCGATCCAACAAATCAAGTATCCATTATTGTAACTAGTCTGTGGATACTTTATGTAAGCTCCGAGCTTTCTGAAGCAATTGCAAAGCACAGGATCTGAACGAAAATGAATTTCTTCCTACATTAGACTCCTTATTATATACTATTTTATATTTCTATCCATCTAATCGAAGACAAAAATAAAAATGTATACTCACATAGGGCGCGGGACTCTTCGGCCGGGCATACTGTACCTGAAATCATTATTCCTCATATCAGAAGACCCTTAGCAATAACATTGTCCATACGGTTCCACGGAAAGGGACACAATTGGGGGATGAGAACAAAAAAAAAGCGTACCCTATTTTGATAAACCTTTTGTGGAGAGAAAACACCGGTGCGTGCCGGTGGTTTGACTTCCTGCACTGGGTCCTCGCCTTCCTCTTGTAATGCCTTGTAGGCCTCGCTCTTGCTCGGATCGTACTTCATCGGTTTCTTCTGTCTGTATCGTCGTATCGCATGTGCACACATGCCATTTTTAATCGATTTACTCGTTTGTGTTACTTTTGTGTGATGATTCTGTGAAATCGGTTAGCAGCAGCCACAGGGTGTTATGTCGCCAAGATCGTTGGTTCGAGAGCGAATTTTCGAAAGACAGAAAGAGAGAGAGAGAGAGAGCCCTTGCCTGTTAATCTGGTTCCGAGCATTACGTCCCATGAGTCGCTAATTGGTTTTTCTTTCTCATTTCCACCCTTAATGTTCTTTTATCATTGTAAGGGAACAAGGGCTGACTTTGATGAAATGTAAAAGACAGAAACAAGTATACTTGATAGAAAAAAGAGTTGTTTTTCAAGATATTAAAAGAAGTATGACTTTTTACTATATTATGACTTTAATTGTTTCATAAAAATGACAACACTGAATTTATTCAAATTTCTTGCAATTTTTATACCAATACGTGTGTTTGAATAAAGAAACTCATTTAATAATTTCTAATGAAATTATCCTTGCAACTTCAATGATTATAAAATAAAAAATGTGACACCGGTAATTTGATGTGGTACGTTTAGTGTTAATTAATTTTTTCCAGAATGATTTTTGAGCACATTTCATCAAGGTCTTCATGTTTAGGGTGTACGGTCCGTAATTCTCGGGGCGTCGCTGTGTGATCATATCGAAATTAGTAAGACCTCTGATCTCCACGTAAAAGTTTACTACGATATTAATGAATTATTGATTACTCTCTATTCTACAGCATGCAGAGATACCAGACTGTTATTTTACAAACTTTCGGCGGGATGCGTCTCTATAACTATATCCTTGATGAGCGTTTACTTCGAGGACCGCCACGCAAAACCGGAACACACTTCAAGATCCTAGATACAATCTATACAAACGATAAAGAATAAAACGATCGAAGTTAAATGAACAATCGCCACTATCAACGGTACGATCAAACGATTATTACGAGAACACGCGAACGCGTGAGAGAAACATTTGAAACAGTCCCGAACCCGTTCGAGAAAGATTAATTATTTGGCTTATTGAATTGCGGCCACACGTTCTTCGAGGAGGCGGCCTGGGCCTGCTCCTTCAAGATTCTCGCCTGCTCCTGTATTTCTTGTCTCTGTTTCACGAAGGAAAAGTCTATGAAAATGCTGCAAAACAAACAAATCGCACGTCAGTGTGATCCATTCGCTGTGGACGCGATCATCTTAAAAACCGAATCCCGTTGATCCCGGCAGCCTAGCGATCCAGATAACTGATCAATGATCCACGGCCGAGAAAAGTATCAATCCCGATCCCCATCGTTCCGTCCGGTTGCCGATCGTCAGTAATATTAGTGATCGAGCCATGCGTCGCACAGTTCGTAGCACGCGTTAATTTTGATTCAGTGCTCTCACTGTTCAGTAAATCTTTCAACAAATTATTCCACTGTTTACCTAAGAGTTATCATTTCTACAGGTACTGACAATTTACTTCCGATAGAAAGCGTTTCGTTAAAACCGTGAACGTTATTAGTACAACTATTCTCACCAGAGAATTGGACCGTTTATTTTGAAAGTGGTGTAAGTCCATTTTTGAAAAAATGAGATATCACGTAATTCATGCTTAATTTAATGTAAATTTTTTATGTATAAAAAAAATGGACTTACACCACTTTCAAAATAAACGATCCAATTATTAAAGAAATGATTAAAGGTTGTTATTAAAGAAAGTATGAGAGCTTACAAAGATTAAGAAAGATTTACTTGAATTCGTCCTCTATGTCTCCATCCACGCAGAAAATGTTTATGTCACAATATGCCCTCCTCTGTACCGTGCAAATTTTGTTGATAACATTTTTCCATATTATTACAAATAACGGAGATATTCAAGGCGGACATAGTTATTGCCCTACCCTGTTTACAAAACTTACACGGTACAAACGGGGGCATATTGTGACAAAAATTTTCTGCGTGGCTGGAGGCATAGGGGAGATTTCAAGGTCACTTTGATTTTTTTAAATGGAAACACCTGCTTTCTGTATTATGAATCAATAGACTATCGAATTTGGAGTAACAATGTATTGACATCCATATGTCCTAAATCTAATAGTTAACGAGATATGTATTATCGAAACAATTTTCTTTCTTCTTTGGATAATATCTCGTTAACTACTAGGTTTAGGATAGGTTAGGTTTTTATACTCAGAATTTGATACTCTATCGATCTATGGTATAAAAAATAGGACATTCCATTTAAAAAAATGAAGGTGACCGTCATATCTCTAAAAAAATTACATACAAACAAAAATTTTTTGGTATTGTATGAGCCCCATTTTAGCATACAACTTTGTCCTTCAGACATTTGATGTATCTTTAAAAACAACAAAGATATTTGAGGTAGCAACGTTAGGTGACTCACCCTGTATAAAATTGGGTTGGCAAGAAAGTAATTTCGGTATTTTCAGGTGAAATAGAGCCCAATTTTTTTATTCAAGCAATGAACTTTAATGAATAATATGTTTTCCCTTTTGTACGATGATCTTCTGTCAAAAAGAATGAGTAAGAAAATATTTCATTGATTAAAGTTCATCGCTTGAATAAAGAAATTCGGTTTTTCTTGCCAACCCAATAGTAAGCTTAGTATAGAAGTAGACAAAATCTTGATACATATATAGAGGCCCGTATTCTGTAAACAATTGCGAAACCAGAGAAACGATGACTGAGAAACTCAGTCTAATTTTGTGTGCACTACATCATTGTTTATTTTCCTCGAAATCCCTGCAGCATCAATCACAGAAAATGATCAATTTCAAAACTGTTAGAGAATATTCGAGCGTATAAGTTGAAGTCTTTCTAACAATGTTGCTATAGTAAATGCTTAATTCAGTCAACGAGATACTTTTTGTCAGTGACATTGCCAGCTAGTAGTATTGTCAATCATTGGTCAGCCTCGCGAATCCAACCACAACCCTAAGCAAACGTTGGAATAATTGTTGCAAAAGAATCTGAACGATAAGAAGCGTGTAACGCCTCGAAAGTTGAATTATTATCTATAATGATCGTTATGTCGAGGCTAGTGCCACACTGTGATTCGTATCGTGCAACTGCTCGTTAGTGAGACGAATTGTCAGAGATTACTATACCGCATTTTAGAGTTAATTGTCTGATGAGTCGCAGCATTCAGCAAAAGGAAAACCCAGTTCATATTAATGACTAAATTAACTTAATTATTATTCTAATGCACGCTCCACGAATGATGCGCTCTCTCTATTAGAGATCGAGATGAGATCGTTCTGTACTTACGGTATGGCAGATGCTTGGCATTTAATGGTGTCAGCGATATTCTGTTCGGAGTAGAGGCCGATCGGTGAGTTGAATTGCTTGTGGACTACCTGCGAAAACAGATCGCTCGATTCAGTGATCCAGACGGTGAATTTGTCTTTGGCATAAATTCATTACAACGCCGGAAGTGAATGCGACGGTTGCGTTGTCGTACTTGATTCAGTAAGTCATACGTTTACCATTAGAAATGTGTAATGCACTCGACAGTGTTCGAAATGAATGAGGCAAACTGTTTTATTAATTTTAGAAGTTTATACAATTATTTTCGGCTGGTTAATCTTTTTCAAATCCTGTTAGATTCTTCATTTCTTTCGTCTATTCTATTTCATTTATTTTTCCATTTCTAGATTCTGCAAGCCACATTATTGTAGATTTTTTCAAAGCTTTCGGTTGGGAGCGAGGTCTTTAAATTCGACTATCATTGTTTATTGAAATAAAAAAGTACTGGCTTCAGAAGAAATTCAAAAGAGTTTATTAAAAATCACCGATGGAGCCAGGAACCATTGCTGATGGAATAAAAAGTCAACTCAAGGAAATCTTCAAATCTGACAATCTTTAAAATTGTGATTAACGCAAAAATGTTACCGAAAATTTCAAGAGAAATTGCGAACAAAAATAATACAGTCCCTGCTCACTTTATTAGACTCACCTCTATAATCATGATATTTTTAGTTTTACCATGAATAATGGGTATAGTAGCCTTATGCAAATATTACTTAATGATGACCAATTAATTTTCCATATATTTATTTTACAAAAACAATGGATACAAACACAAATAGATCAATATAATTCTTAAAACACTAATATTTTGTTAATCCGCCCTTAGCTGCTCTTAAAGCCGCAACTCTTCTGGACATGTTATCTATGCAAGTTTGTGCAATTTCTTTTATGCATTATGGTATAGATTATTCTCTCTATCAACTTGGTGTTTGTTGTTATATTTTCTTTGGCCAGTTCTCTTTTCAGGCACTCCCAGACATTTTCAATCGGATTCATGTCCGGTGAGTTGCCGGGCCATGGTAAAAGGGGGATTTTTGCTCTTGCAAGAAAATTTTACACTTGGATAGGCAACCCATAAGGCAACCTTGTAGTACGAAATCATTACCCCATAGGTTGAAAACAGCGTTGAATTCCTTATAGGATTTCAAAAAGCACCAATTCTTCAGGTGAGTCTAATAAAGTGAGCAGGGACTGTACAATATAAGGATGTAAATAGATCCAACGTTCAGCTCCCATTCGGGAACTGCTTTACGCGTAAAAAGTTAATCGTCGAGAGAAGCGTTATCGATCTGCAAAATTTTCAATGATGGTTTATTGTTAGAGCTTAGTGACGAGAGTTTGTCATCGGAAGCAGAAGCGAAAGCTGCTCTAGAATAAATTGGTTCAAACCTTTGGAACTTCGTTCGGTCCCAAGACACGCTGGAGTACCGATTCTGCCACCTAGTTGGACGTTCCATGGAAAAATATTGGTATTTACAAGTAACTTTAACTGTGTTTCACCGTGACGCTCTTTTCTCATAGATTTTGTTTCTTTTTATCTGACTTATTCTACTTTGTATAATTTTATTAGAACCGAGAGTCGCGTACCTTCTGCTTCATAGCAACCTCGGGATGAGCCGGTTCGTAATGGTGTGGTGCTGCCCTAATCATGGGGTTTGGATGGTGACGCAGGTAACATTCTCCCAGGGGAGCATCCTTCTTGACCTTTGCGCCTGGCAAGACCAGAGGAGTCGTGCGATATGGCTGAAAGAAAACGATTATGGTTAATTGACACGTTGGCTGTTGGACCATGAAACGCCTACAATAACACTGTCCAACACCAAATTTGTTCCCAGATTACTATTGGGTCCTTCTTATAGAGTTTTTTGCGCTGATTCCGAATCTGTTTTTAATTTTTTCCCTATACGCACAGTTTTTGAGAAATTTGAGTTTGAAAAAATGACCTATTTTTCAACTTTGAACAAATATTATGATGTTATTATAAAAGATATTGAATTGTTCTTTGCAGCAAAAGATTCTGTGGACTTTCCCGAATACAGTGATATCCAATATTAATACACTATGCTTGTTTAAACATGTTTAAACAATGATTAAAGACGGAGAGACACCATTTTTGCACCAATTTTTGAAGATATTTTTAAATTTATCTCAAAAAATAAGGGTCCAGCGGAAAATCGAACTATACCACGCGATAGAGCAGACTTTTATCTTGAAAAACCCCCCTTTTAAGTTTTCGACATCGACGTTTTTACCGAACCAGAAAGCAAAATATCTTCGCCCGACATGAGTTGCCGCCAGTGGCGCTCACCACTACAACGGTCGTTCGCCGCTCCGTATCCCGTCGCTGCGCCATATCTCGTCCAGAGCGCCACTGGCGGCAACGCATGTCGGGCGAAGATATTTTGCTTTCTGGTTCGGTAAAAACGTCGATGTCGAAAACTTCAAAGGGGGGTTTTTCAAGATAAAAGTCTGCTCTATCGCGTGGTATAGTTCGATTTTCCGCTGGACCCTTATTTTTTGAGATAAATTTAAAAATATCTTCAAAAATTGGTGCAAAAATGGTGTCTCTCCGTCTTTAATCATTGTTTAAACATGTTTAAACAATCATAGTGTATTAATATTGGATATCACTGTATTCGGGAAAGTCCACAGAATCTTTTGCTGCAAAGAACAATTCAATATCTTCTATAATAACATCACAATATTTGTTTAAAGTTAAAAAATATGTTTTTTTTTCACAGCCATGTTCCTCAAAAACTGTGCGTATAGGAAAAAAATTAAAAACAGATTCGGAATCAGCGCAAAAAACTCTATAAGAAGGACCCAATAGTAATCTGGGAACATAAAAAAAGTTGAAATTTGTTGGACAGTGTAATCACAGTAGCAGAAATCATTATTATTTTAACTATGCGTGTGTCCTCACTAGATACTCGTTGTATCTACTGTATTTTTATTTCTCCTTAATTAATTTTTGTCATGTGTTGCAGAATATATCTGCGAATATATTTTTCCTTTTTACTGAATGCTTTCTACACAGATAATAAAATAAAAATAAAATATATTCTCAAAAGCAGTCGATCATTATAAGATCTTGGTACGTCAGTCGAATGGTTAATCATTTCTGAATGGAACTAGTGCATATAAACAACGCATATAAGACAATGAAAGAGCGTAAACATCGTCCGCGAGTATCCCACGGCTTAATTAAGACATCGCCGGCCAGATTAGAATAATTAACAAACCACGCACGCCGAAATTATACCGAACGTTCTTGATCGGCTAGGTAGGCGTGCGGAATGCTCTGCCAGAATGGTGTCAATTACCGGCTAACGGAATCTAAAATAAACTTTAATAGAGGCCATAGTGATCGATGATGCCTCATTAATTCTCGACAACGTTGCGATAATGGAGGCCGGCCTGCATTTATGAATCCGACCGAAAATAAGCCAGTGATAAGTCGGACTATACATACAATATCGGGGCTGGAGTTTTACACGTGCGATCCTTCCCGATCAAAGCAAACTTCTCCGAAAGTCATGTGCCAGGCAAGCTTGCAAAGGAAGTAGAACAATTACTGTGGTCTTAGTTTTTGTGGTAGAAACATGAAAAACCATGACTTCTTTTGAAAGCCACGTAACGATTAAACGGACATCCGCTTTTGGGACACTTTGCAGTTTTTTGAAAAGGGAGCTCTACGTGATTATTATTAGACTGCGAATTTGTATGCATCGTAGAAATATTCTACTATCATTCCAACATCATTGAATATCCTAGAATATTTTGGTTATTGACAATTTATCTACAGTATATTTGCACAAGACGATATACAGGATGAACCACGAATCGTGATCAGTAGAGATAACTCTGTTATAGCATGTTTTTGCAATTTTTTTGTCATGTCATGATACTTACCGAATTCGTCTTAAAATCCTCTAACAGATATGCGTAAAAAAATTATAGATGCATTAGCAAAAAATTGAAGGTGACCTTGAAAAGTCATGAAGAAAAAGGTCGACAGAAAGTTTGCTATAATCACGGGAAAACTCTCTTGAAACCATGTCTGATAAAAGCATTTAAACTGCTAATAACAGAGTAATCTCTATTGATCACGATTCACGGTTCACCCTTTATATACAATTCAACTGACAAGTTTTTATTGGAAAGGAGGGATCCAGTTTTGTCTGTGGAGGAATTACAACCGTCCACTTATTTACTTATATGTAATCATAGGTCGCGGAAGTGCGCATTAGGTGGCCCACCATGTATTCGAGCGTCGTAGCGTTCCGCGTAAATAACCGTTGTGGCGAAATGGCAGAAGCTGACGATAATTTTGGCGAGACCGTAACAACCGGAAGCGGCCGCGTCTCGCTCACGTATATCGCTGGATGGCCGGCGCAAAAAGCGTCTAAAATTTCATCGGTTTGGCTCGCGAACCTCGCGCAAAGTACAATGAAGAAAATCGCCGTGGAACACGGCGTTCCGGTGCAAAGCGTCTGCCAAGCGTTCGAGTTCGGCCCATTATATCAGCTGCCGCGGAATTACGAAATTATTGGAACCGCGGGGCGGTCGTGTGTACCTATTAAATTCGCCTAACTGCTATTAAATTCGAAAAGACACGTGCACAGCGTTTCTCGCGGTCGTTTTGCAGAGAAGACGACAAAAAGAATGAGAATGTCAAACTGGGACCGGCGTAAAAAGAACGCGAACGCCAGGATAAAGTTACCCGCGTATTTATAAGACATGCGAGAATAGAAGATCGAAGTTTCGTCCCGGGGGCCATTCATTTTATTTGGAGCGGTCTCTAGATCTCGATCCGAGAGGATTCGATCCGGTGCAACCGATAGATTTTTCATGAAGAAATGATCGCGAGATCGCGTGACGATTCCATTATAAATGGGTCAGGAACATTATTTTCACAGGGTGAGCAACAGTGACTCTCTCTCGAAATAGACGAAGGCCCCAACCCGGCAAAAATAACGTGCACCCCGTCCGCCATGAAACCTGTTCCGTCGCGGTAAATGCTTGTCAATATTTCGTCAATCCGGTGCTATGTTTGACTGCCTGGCAGCCTCAAACGTTCCTTATAGTTAATTAATTGTAACAGTGTTCCATAGTTAATTTCATACTAGATGTACGGAGCACTGAAAGTAACCATTTTGTAATACATTATAGAAATAGTTAGCTTTCAAAGAGATACATTCGTGCAATTTACATTCCACGATCGTAAATCTAATCAGTCTAGTAATTAGACTGCGGAGTAATTTCATTGGCTGACACAAACCAAAAGAATTTATTTTTAACACCAGTTTCATATTTCGCAATTGTTGAAATTGTGCGCATTCGATTTCATGGGGCGCATATGGTGATATGAAGTAATTTAAAGGAGGAAGCCAGGTAATCGCGTCACACTGTTACAGATATGTCCCCGAACTAAATCGAGTCGCGACGACAACAGCTGTTTCGTCGAGTGTTTACGGCTTGGCTCGAGACGAGGCTTACCGAAACTTGAACTCTAGATTTTCTAGAACTTTTCGCCAAGGTATCTGCGTGTACAAAAAGACCAAGATATGGCGTCATTCAAGAAAAACTTAACTGATGTACGTCGGTCTCTTCGAATTTCCGTCGACCGTTCTACAGTGAGCCACCTCGGCACACACCGGATAAATTAAAATGGAGAACCTAAGCGAATAGGATAAAATAGTCGGTGATCTGGTTGAAATAAATTTTAATAATAATAATTGTACAACGCGAAATCTGGAAATGGCTATTTTTAAAGACGAAATACCTGTATTCGCTTTAAAAAAACCGAAAAATTTGCAAAAAGTCGAGTTGATTTGGCTCGACATTGTCCCAATTTACGAGGTATCGTTTTTAACACTGGTCGAAAGAATTCGCCGTCGAATTCGTCGACTTGAACGACTCCGAGGGAGGAGGGTGTGGGTGTGTGTCGTTGTGTCGACCCTCTTCTGTTTGAGTAACCCAGATCTCGTTCACGAAAATAGAATAAGATACCGATGAACGGTTCGCCGGCGTGGTTACGTGCGTTTTATTGCATCGTGTTATTAGTCGGTCGGACCGGTGGCCCTTTTCTTTCGTCAAACGACGACCGGTCCCTCCGTTACGTCGCGTTTCCCTTCTGCCAGCTGCGTTCAACCCCCCGTAACGTCATCCAAGGCAGATCGAGGTGAGGGAGAGAGAGAGAGAGACCTAGTCCCACATTCGGAGACGGTGTCAAGGTTGGCTCGCGGCATTATTCGGAATCAAGATCATCTTACGTTACGCTCGTTGTGGGGATGTTCGGACGTCTAATTCAGACTTGGAGAATTCGACGCGCTTTAGTCACCTGGCGAGAACGTTTGCGATTTTTCGACGGTTCGCGATTTATGGCTGCCCTCTTGCACCTAGTGTCATTGTAGACGTCACTGGTCTCTTGTACAATAACGCAGAAATTGATTGTGGCCGTAAAGTTACGCTGTGACGCGTTAATATCAGATGTACTAGGTTTGCTTTTAAGAAAACGAATTCGATAGAGCGATATCTTCTTCAGGTTTAGACAGTTGGAACTAATCAGCAGACTGTGGATGTTTATATAAGCTCCAATTTTTGTTGATTATTTTGCGGACGTTGGAATCACTAATTTTGTTAAAAATCTTATTTTTATGTATCAGACAATTACAATTAATGGCCAGACTGTGGATGTTTATATACGTTCCAAGTTTTGTAGATGATTTTATGAAAACTGCGAATTTTATTCATGACTGAGAAGTGAAATTGTGTAATCTTTTAAAACTGCAATAAATGCAAGGGTGCCAATACTTCACGACCAATTTATCAAAATTCTTCTAAAAGGGAAGAAGATAAATGTCCTAACTTTTCCAACGCAGCTCGCAAGATTCATGAGAGAACTTGGGGCTTGAATTGAGAATCTGCAAGGATTCCCAGTCTGATCATAACATCGCTCAAGTTCCATTGCGTAACTCGCCCTTGATCTTAGCAATGATCCACAACCCAACAATCCGCGAAACGCACCAGCAAGTGCACCTTCCATTATTAGAAGTCCCTGATCTTAACAATGATCTCCAAACTCGCAAGACATGGCTCAATCGAAAATCCTATAACATCAATGAATCAGAACGATAATCAATGAATCACTAACGGTGATCTATTTTTCGCGGGTACAGTCACACTGTGTCCACCCCTCCCCAGGGATCCGCGTCTCATCCTTCGAAAACAATCGTGGTGGGGTGGATAGCTGTTGTAACACCGATGGCAACTACCTACGTCAGAAATCTCGGAAAACAAGCTAGAATGAAGAATTACACAACGGTGGACAAAGAGGTCACCAAAATAATTCTGAAGCTGCCTTGAAAACAAAGTTGTGGAAACTGAAAAAGAATAAACAAGCAAGCACACCCAACTGCGAACTTTGAAGCCAGTGGACGTGTGCAACTTGAACGTATCTTCAAAATCTCACGAGCTCGAGAAACCTGAAGACAGATCGTTCTGAAGATGAACTGGTCCATCTAAGCGATCAAGAAACTCGGGAAGAAAACTCCTTTCTAAAGCGAATTTGTAGTGTTTTTCAGGAGGATATATGATCATTGATCACTGTGCAATGGGTAGCAAATTTTCACAGCCCGAACTCAGAAGACACCTTCAACTCGAAGAGGTCTTCAAAATCTCACAAGCTCTACGAACCTGGAAACAGACCACGAAGACAAATCGCCCAGGACATAAATTGATATATCTAAACGGTGAGGAATTTGTAGATATTTGAGACAGGCCTTGGAGAATTGGTTTGATAGGTGATCACTGATCAAAGAATAGCAAATTTCCGCGGCCCGTACCCAGAAGACACCTTCAACTCGAAGAGGTATTCAAAATCTCACAAGCTCTACGAACCTGAAAACAAACCACGAAGACAGGTCGCCTTAAGGATAAATTGGTCTATCTAAACGGTGAGGAAACTCGGCAGGAAAAATCCCAATCAAAGCGAATTTGTAGGTATTTGAGACAGGCCTTGAAGAATTGGTTTGATAAGTGATCACTGATCAAATAATAGCAAATTTCCGCGGCCCGTACCCAGAAGACACCTTCAACTCGAAGAGGTATTCAAAATCTCACAAGCTCTACGAACCTGAAGACAAACCACGAAGACAGGTCGCCCTAAAGATAAATTGATCTATCTAAGCGGTGAAAAAACTCGGAAAGAAAAATCCCAGCTAAAGCGAATTTGTAGATATTTGAGAGAGGTCTTGTCGAATTGATTTGAGAGATAATCACTGACAGGGTAGCAAATTTTCGTGGCTCATACCCAGTAGACGGCGGCCTCTTCTTCCTTGGGGTGATGGTCGATGGTCTGACGATAGACAGTAGTGTAGGCCGGCATCCTCTTGCTGAACGAAACTTGTGATCCTGTACTCCTGCGGACGTTGGTCCGAGAACCGAGACACCTTTTTCCTCCTAAGATCCCTCTCCTACGAATATTCTCTAACGCACTGGCTCGTTGCGCGGGCGGCACTAACTCTGGTCTTTTCCACGAGACTCCTCTCGCGCTCTCTTTCTTCTCCTCTCCCGTATTACCGACGTATCTCGATCACTCCTACGTTCTTCACCCTCTTAATCGTTCTAGACGATCGCTTTGCCTTCGCTCCCGAGACTCCCTGCCCCTCTTCTCGAGAACTGTATCATATTTTGCTCCTTTAATTTTATTTGGCCTTGACCAAACCCTTTTTAATTTGAATTTTATATTGAATTTAGTTTATTCGAGTTTGCGCTCACATTGTGTTAATGATTATATCTTGGGGGCTTCCCATCTGCGTAAATCAGTGTTGATTTTTTTTATTTTTTGAGATTTGTCAGTGCTATTAGACTCTTCACTATTTTTCCGAGTTCCTCACTGTCGGAAGAAAGCGTGTCTTGTTAGATCACAGTTCTTTGATCCTCCTGCAACAAACGATTCTTGTACCAAGAGTCAATTTAGATCTTCGTAGGGAATGTTGACTCTTCCTCTCACTATCATGTCCTTCTCTCTCAGTGTTGTCTGAACACATTGGTGAAACTCTAGAAAACTATTTTGTAGTTTTAGAGCGTAAATCAGTGTTGATTTTCTTTATTTTTTGAGATTTGTCAGTGCTATTAGACTCTTCACTATTCTTCCAAGTTCCTCACTGTTCGAAGAAAGCGTGTCTTGTTAGATCACAGTTCTTTGATCCTCCTGCAACAAACGATTCTTGTACCAAGAGTCAATTTAGATCTTCGTAGGGAATGTTGACTCTTCCTCTCACTATCATGTTCTTCTCTCTCAGTGTTGTCTGAACACATTGGTGAAACTCTAGAAAACTATTTTGTAGTTTTAGAGCGTAAATCAGTGTTGATTTTTTTTATTTTTTGAGATTTGTCAGTGCTATTAGACTCTTCACTATTTTTCCGAGTTCCTCACTGTCGGAAGAAAGCGTGTCTTGTTAGATCACAGTTCTTTGATCCTCCTGCAACAAACGATTCTTCTACCAAGAGTCAATTTAGATCTTCGTAGGGAATGTTGACTCTTCCTCTCACTATCATGTTCTTCTCTCTCAGTGTTGTCTGAACACATTGGTGAAACTCTAGAAAACTATTTTGTAGTTTTAGAGCGTAGATCAGTGTTGATTTTCTTTATTTTTTGAGATTTGTCAGTGCTATTAGACTCTTCACTATTCTTCCAAGTTTCTCACTGTTCGAAGAAAGCGTGTCTTGTTAGATCACAGTTCTTTGATCCCCCTGCAACAAACGATTCTTGTACCAAGAGTCAATTTAGATCTTCGTAGGGAATGTTGACTCTCCCTGTCACTATCATGTCCTTCTCTCTCAGTGTTGTCTGAACACATTGGTGAAACTCTAGAAAACTATTTTGTAGTTTTAGAGCGTAAATCAGTGTTGATTTTCTTTATTTTTTGAGATTTGTCAGTGCTATTAGACTCTTCACTATTCTTCCAATTCCTCACTGTTCGAAGAAAGCGTGTCTTGTTAGATCACAGTTCTTTGATCCTCCTGCAACAAACGATTCTTCTACCAAGAGTCAATTTAGATCTTCGTAGGGAATGTTGACTCTTCCTCTCACTATCATGTCCTTCTCTCTCAGTGTTGTCTGAACACATTGGTGAAACTCTAGAAAACTATTTTGTAGTTTTAGAGGATCGTTTCAATGAAAAAGATCGCTAGTTTAACACCTCGTCAACAGTGTTTCCCTTGGCACTGTCCACGGTAAAGTTCGCTGAAGTTATTGAATCGGCAGTGTAATTCCTGATGGAGAGTATTACCCTTTGAAGAAGCTCGGGAGATTTATGTTGCGGGCTACTTGTTCCGCGATGAATGTAACGCTCGATCCAACAGTTGCTAGTTTAGTGCCTCGTGGAGAGTGTTTCCCTTGGCAGCAACCCTTCCCATGCTAAAGTCAAGGGCAATCGTTCGCATCAACGAAAAACCGTCTTCGCGAACTCCTCGATGACAGTACAGACTTTTGTCAAACGTTTTGCAACGTCGAAAACATTTGCTAGCTAGAAAAAGACATTTACAATAAACTACACCATCGTTTCATTCTCTGAATTTTATAATGTCTGCACACGAATTTTCAATAATTCAGCTGTACCAAAACGAAGCTTAACGCTAAACCTATCATCACCGGTCAAATGACTGGATTCCGGTTTTTTATTTTACAATTATTGAAATTATAATGATGCTTTCACTGGAGGTGATTATACACATTTTTCTATTCAAGCACATATAATAAAAGTCACAGAAAATCAATGTAAATTCTATGATGTGATTTTTATAAAGCAACACATGCCAACCATTTTTAGAGCTCCGTAGGTTTAGTGTTAAAAATCATTTTTATATAAGAATTCTAAAGGAAGCTATATTAGATTACGCTATTAGATTATTAGCTATATTAGCTATATTAGATTACGCTATTGGAGGCGAATTGTCGGTTCGCAATTAAAATTGATATTACTGTTGAAGTACCTATTACAAAGTCCTGAGAAATGGATTATAGGCGTTACAAAATTATGAAGCGGTAGTCGGTACATAATGTGGTAAAAAACTGCTATAGTTGCCTTAGCAAAATTATTTAATTTAGTTAGACCTCGTGCAGTTCACATTATACTTTTTTATTTCTTTATATTTCCTATGGAAGCATCTTTACAAGTTTAATAATCGTAAAATAAAAAATCTGGAACCGGTCATTTTTGTGACGCGTTTCCCATGACATGGTCAAGTCAAAAAGGAGCCTAGAGATGCAGAACCAAGATCGAACGATCCAAAAGATCATTCCGAATCGCTCAGCATTGGATCGTAGCAGTGGTTTCGATGCAGAAGCGATATTTATAGCTTGCCGACTGGTTCTACGCGGACTTTCCGGCATCGTGGCAGGCCAACAAAAATATATTCGCACTTCGGATGTCCCGCGAACGCGAACCAACGCGACGCGTTTTCGTGTTCATTTTGCTCTTCGCGCGAGATTACGCCATTCATTTCTCGGTTGTTCGCTTGGTCAGGAGCCCGGACAATAGAATATATCACGTTCTGACCTGTTAAGTAGCTTCTTCGAGTCCCGGCGCTTGTAAAAGTCAAGAAAGCGAAACGATTTCGATACAGTGCGACTCGTAAAACCTGCGATTCGATAGTCGATACCAATATCGGTGGGTTTTCATGCCAATTTCTCTCGTCGAAGTCTTGACAATCGGGATATTTAGTATTGTTTCTTTGGCAAGCAGGTGGATGAGCTAAAGAGATCTGTCTGCGATGCTTTAAACAATATTCTCTTGATTTTCTACACCGACCTTAGTGCAGAAACGTAGACGTGCAATCAAAGTTTCTCATCTTTGGGTACCGTGTATAAATAAATAAATAGATATGCCTAGCTTAAAAAAAGTCAATGCCTATTAAAAGATATAATGTCACACATACCATAGTTAAAAATAGACTTTAATAATAATAAGAGACTAAATATAATTAAGAGACTAAAAATAGTCTCGACTAAGATAGCTCTAATGTCAATTAAATTTATACCAAGGCGCCAAGACAAACGAAAATCGTTTAAAGTCGTCCGAAATCGTTAAAGAGGACAGCTAAATGTAATTAAGAAACGCTAGGCATCTCAGTACTACTCGATCAAGGATCTCCATGGGCAAATGAACAGTACGTCAAGTTAATGGCGCAATGTCATTTCACGTAGTTAACGATCAACACCTGAGAAGAGCAACGCGTCCAACAAAAAGGACAGTGAAACGAGACAACCGTGCAAACGGATAGATTTACAACCGGACCGAAAGCTAGACACGGTCGAACAAATAGTTTCTGTCGCCTGAACGAACCCTGCAAACTTGTAACTTAACGACTGCACACGCGAAACCGCGATAACTGCAACGTAATGGCTCGTGTGGAGAGATCGTGCCATTTGCTCTGGGTTTTCTGCGATTGTCTTTATTAACGTGTTTTCCTCAGAAATAAATAGATCGTGCAACTTTATGCGAGCTTCTGTTTCAATGGAAATTACAAGTTTTAACCCCTTGCACTGTATGTAGTATTGAATCTAACTCGAGATGAATAAACTGGTGGATGTTCGTGCGAAATAATAAAGATCATTCTTTTCGTGGATTCTTATACAAAATAAAAATTGTCTGCATTCATTGCAACGTACAGGAGATACATAGACATTTATTTATTTTTTAAATAATTTTAAAAAGTATACTTTCATTTCGCTTTAACTTTTTTGCGTTTGATCTACTCATTTCTTCTATTCTCTATTAATGATTATAGTAGATCGAGGATGATTTATCGACATCTTTGAATTCTGTTAATCTTCCTACTGTTCTAATCTTAAGCTGCTCGATTTTGTTGAAATTGAATGAAGTCTGCAATCTAATGATGAAGATACTAATTAAATCTTGATCGATTGAATGAATTGGATATTGTACCGTGTTGTGTTCTTTTAAAGTCACCGTACCTAGCAGAACGGAAAGACAGCAAAAATTGAAAATTCCTTTGTGGAGAACGGGGAATGTGCATTTAAGAAAATCACGTGAATCCGACAGGAAACAAATAGAGGTTGGAAATTGCACGCTATTACGTGCGCCCGATTTTTCGCGACGCTCGACGTTGACGAGACGCTGTATTTACGGATCAACGAACTCCCCGGGAAGCCTAGGCGAACCAGGCCACGTTTACAAATTCGATTTCGGAAAGTAAATTCGCCGTCCGCTTCCTCGAGCCGGTCTGTTAATAGAATATATCCCTGTGCGTTCAAAAATTGCATCAACCCTCCATCAGTCTCAAAGATATGTGAAAAATAGTAACCATGTAAATCGGGGTAATTCTGGCGCACCGATTAATTCACAAATAGCTGTTCGACATAATAAAAATTGTAAAAAAGATTGTCCTCAGTAATCATTCACAGGGATGAAAATAATTGTGAAAATAGGGGTCGAAAACCTTTATACAAATATCTTGGAAATCACTGCAGCTGGAAAAATATTATCCATACCAAAAATATGTATTTTGTAATAAGAAATTTAGCAGTGCAAAAACAACATTTGTTTGGTACATTGAAGAACAGCATTAACTTATTGATGTCACAGTCGACAAATGTCAGTTTTTAAAGTTTCTGTCCTTCAAAAAAAAAGGAATAGTAGAACTACACGATCTAAGGAACAGCACGGACCCGAGGGTTTTTCTTCACTGTACTGTCTAGTGATCAGGATTTTGGAAGACTTATTCGACAGTAACTTTGTACCTGCGATAAATTCACTCTCTCCTGTCGAACCTCGTCGAGATGATCATGGGGTAGAATCGAGAATGGTTCCGCTGGTGTCCCGGGGCGACTGTATTCGTCGAAGCAAGGCGGCGGAACCGGGCTTTTCGGCAATTCTCCTGGTACCTTTGGCGGTCTTGGTCTGCGACGGAACAGTAAATCATCTTATTAACGAGATCATGTTCGAGAGACAAGTTCCGAAAATGCTTCGATGCCGCTCGACAACCACTTTTTCGATCGCGGACCACGTGCAATAATATGCATCGAGCGTGTTGCATCGCGAGCGCACGCACAGCCCGAAAATACAGCAGTGTTTCAAATTAAGTCACGCGTTAGAGGCGCACGAGCTATTAGGCTTGCTCTTAGCTGCAAGTTAGGCGAAATCGACGAGCGGAAGCCGATGAAAAATCAACCAGACCGCTTATGTTAACATCCTGAGTGGCTCCGAACGAAATTACTTCGGTCTGGCACGATTTAATAGTAACTAATAGATAGATATGAATGATCTTTTTGATCGAATACATTTTAATACATTTCAATGTCTCTGTCAAAGATTTTCGTGACAGAGGTAGAAGTGGTTGCCGAGCCTAAATGACTGTTAATGAGGCGCTGCGATTAATGCAATGAAGAAGTGTGTGAGAGAGAAAGAGGGACAGAGAAAGGCAGGGTTTTAGTATGAAGGATTAATAGTGTTGTCACAGAGAGCGGCAGTAGCGCGGCGGTTAGGCGACACGACAAACGGTGCGCATAATAGAAATGTATAAAGGTGGAGAATGGCTTTCTGACAGACTAGTGACCGCAGCCCTGTTGCCAATGCTCGGCTTGATAATCGGAGGTGACGTGGTAATGTTGATACGAGGTGCACTCGACGGCTCAGACCTTTCGACTACAAGCTTTATAGATTCAGAGGTTTGAAGGAGTTTCTGGGCGTCTACATGCCTCACGTCTCGCACGTCGTACTCGTCGATTTTCTTGATCACATCACCCCTCTGGAGCGCCTCGTTCTCCGACTGAAAGCAGAACAGAATTCCCTCCGTTAGAGCTCGCGATATCTCCGCGTTTAACGCTGGAACTATCAAACAAACCTCCTAATTCCTATCAACCTCCTCCCAGTTTCTATGATCTAATTTCTACTAACTCCACCCTGCCTTTGTATAGAGAACAAGCATCTACCTTTAAAAGGAGTATACTCAAGGATGTTACTATGATATTTTAGACTAGTTAAAATTGTTAAACGAAGAAATACATCAGCTATTTTTTCAGTTACCTTGGAACGCGCTTATTTTCCATAAAGATATGTAATCTAGCCATAAAGCTATGTAATCTTAATAGTTCCCGCAAGGACTGCTCAGAAATTGTTAAGCAAATAACCAGCTAAGCCTTGGCTTTATGCAATAATTGTCTACGGAATGACCTAGTAATCGAACATGTATGTTGTCATTTCATACTTCCAATTTGTAATCAATGAACTCACACGAAAATTAAATCTCTGAATTAAATCTCGCGTTAACCTGTCTGGCCATTGCGTGCCAAATCTACTTAGTGCACTCGCGACTATAATGTGCGTAACCAAGATATTTTCACGGCAAGGTTACAAAAGATAGTAGAACTACGCGATCTAAAAAACAGAGTTTTTCTTAGCTCAAGACTTTACTGTATATCAAGACTTTACTGTATTATATTAACTAATAAGTGTTTGAAAGACACGAGAAATCGGGTAACGCCCCGCGGACTATTTTCTTCGAACCCGCACAAACCGAAAACAAACGGTTAAAGGGGGATTAGAAAAAGGCGAGGACTGATAGATGCGGTAACGCACGATTATGCGTTAACGATCAACAGCTTTTGGCCCGGTTCCAAACGTGTTTATGGCCCCTCCTTTCTGTCTTCGGCGATCGTGCCAGAAAGAATTCAGCCGAGACGATCGTGAAGATGCACGAGATTAGGGCGCACGTGACAGGTGGATGCGAGAGACATATTAAACAGGGAACGATTCTGACGCCTGTAATTTAATCGCTATCAGAATGCTGCCGAACGAATCAATTGCTAACTGAATTGCATTGTTCGAGCGAATTCTCCACCTAATTTTGATTCTTTTGGTACTGTTACGATTGTGCAATAGTTGTTTAGTTTTATATTTGTGACGAGTATTGGCAATTGACTCTGTAAACATGTTCTATAGACAATTTATCTATCGGTGGATGCTTAGTTAAATGTCTCTTTAGAAAATGTTTCTTAACAATTTATGTGGATACTTGAAAGTGAGTTTATTCCTCCAAAAATCAGGAACTAACAGTCCAATAATTTATCTCGAGTAGTTCAGACCGTTATTCAAGAGAAACTAGAAGAGCGTCTACATATAACATCATAATTGGAAAGCTTAGACTCCCGGTGGTCAAACTGTTACTTATTGTTCGCCAATAATTCAGCTTTCTGTCATGGTATAGATCCATTCAAATAATTTCGAACCTTCCTGCGTCCCTGAGAACGCTGCCATCTCGCAGTGTGATATTTTAGCAATCTAGCACGGCAAAATTATTGCCTCGATGGATATATTCATAGTCTGCGGTTTTATTGGTTCGTCTACTAATAAAAGTCATACTGACGTATCTCTCAAAAATTATTTAATCTTGCAAGGTTTCGATTCCTGTAAACCTTTAATTTTACACTAATTATAAACTTTCTTGTTAGGTTTAAAATCTTGATTCGAAAATACATTGAGAATACACGAGCTTACGCAGAATTTTTATTTGAGTTTGAACCAATTGATGGTTCTTCTAATAATCTTAATTAATCGTAACAAGTAACATGTAGTGTATTGAGCTCTATTTTGTACTATAACTAGACATTTAACACATTAGAACAATTTATACGGTGTCCATACCCTCTGCAATCTCGTAGTTTGTATGTGTATTTTTATGTATCATGAATAGTATTTATGCCAGTCAAAATATTAGCCCAAACCATTATCAGAATTCGATGTTGTCGTGCTAGATGAACAAAATACCACACGGTGCATGCCTATCGAAAATGTTTAAACTGCATGAGTCTCTAAATCGTGTCCCTCGCTATTCTAGAATCGCCGAATCGCATCAACGATCTCGTAGAACCATGATTAACGATCGAGGGTCTTTAACGCGTCGAATGTTGTGCCACAGACAGGAGGTGGTCCTCGTTAGAAAATAATCCGGATCCCCTGGTGTTTGGTTCGCGGTACATCCAATAATAACTGTACGCGTGCGGACATCACTGGAGTTCATCGCCGCGATCTGCATCGATTAAAAATCACGGGAGGAGGAAAATGGGACCACTAGAGTATAGGAAAATTGCGTGGGAGGAACTCACGCGGGTGACGACGATCGGCGTGCCCAAATCAGCGCCTCCGGCGATACGTATTCCCCAGGGTTTGCCGGTGTTGGCTCTTTTAAGCTTCACGATCAACGTTTGCTTCCTCGTCATGCTCTTACTCGTTGTCTGTCACGACGACGCAATCGCGCGTTCGTGCACAGATCGTCGAAGTGCGAGACCTAGAGCCTGGGAGAACCGGTATAACGAAGACACCCAATCAAAACTGTAGAACGAAACGCGGATTGACGATCGAGCGACAGTAGGAGCCGAGAGATCTTGTACGGCGCAATAGATCTTCAGGCTTGGAACGCGACAACACGAATATCGAACGGTGCGTGATCGAAAGCCGCAGAGCTCGGCTTCTACCACTACGGCTCTCCTTACTGGCAAACGAGAACTACTGGGCTGCGCTCTGCCACTTGATTTTGACAGGCTTTGCTTCAGCGAGCTTAGTTACCCAACTAACCGGCCCGCCGCTTCTGCTATTCTGGCCCCATTTCGAATTGGCATACCGTGTGTGTATTGTTCTGGCCCGACCTGCACTCATTTCGCTGGCATCCCCCCCGGCCTCCCCGAGGCGGCTTTACTGTCGTTTAAACTATGGGACCGAAACGCGGGAAATCACCGTTTGACAACGACGACGGCAGAATTATTTACGACTTGCCGAACCCGGTAGCGTCGAACGAGGAGCTGAAACGCCGGGGCCAGCTTGGTTCTTCAGCGAAGGTACATTCAGTGAAGGACGGCCCTCTCTAAGAGAGAGAGAGAGAGAAAATAGGCTTTGATATACTTTGTCTTGGAGCATAGGCAGGTCCCGGAAAGAGGTTGTTAGATAGAGGAAGCTGTCAGTTGTACGGGGGTGACTTCATTGTTTCATTGCTTTAACAATTTTTAATGTTCTGAAAATTATTTTGGTTGGAATTATGTGTGAATTGTGCGCACAATTTACTGTAGAAAGTGTTAGTGTGTTCGTTAAACCCCCCAAGTCAAAGCTATGCGAGTCAGATGCAATAGTTGATTCTATAGCTATCAAATTATCCTGCACCCCTATATACCTTCACCCTATACCTCCACAGTTAAAATTAATAATTAACTAAGGGTAGAGTTATAGTGGAGCAGCGAGGTGAGCTGTGCGGTGAAAAAAAAAGAAAAACAAAGAAAATACATATGTACTTTCTCTTTAGTATGTGTCGAAATGTTGTCACGAATGTTGGTTTGTTTTCACCGCGCCGCTATCATCGATGCTCACCGGTCCACTATAACTCTACCCTTACAATAACCGCGAAGAGTCTCGTTTAACAATTACGTTGTACAATCGCGTTACGTTGTTTCATCAATTACGTTACACCACAAAACATTTCATTAATTCACATCACAAATGCTACTAATTGTGCCTTCAACTGTGTAGTCCTTTCTAGGTTCATACGTCCATACAGCACGCAATTTCAAAAATGAGTCTCATCAAATGCACATTCTTTTCTGAACAAACGAGACGATGCTCCTTAAAAGACACACAGCGAAATTTCGACAAAAACACCGTCTAAACAAAATACATACATATCATGTACACGAAGTATGACAATCAACAACGCGATTTATGGGATGACAGCCTAGCTAGAGCTAAGTGCAGCCAAGCTAGATCAAAACAGCAAAGCTAATTCCACAGAGGGTTGAAAAATTGGAGAACCGTTCGAGCGATCGAAAAAACTCACCTTTCGCTGATGGAACACCGGGACAAGCAGCTACACCGCAACGGATCTACAGTTCAAGAGGGACGACTGTAATGTTCAGACAAGTATCATGAGGTATTAGAGTCACGGGGGAGGAGGGGGGTAAGAAAACGATTTTGGCAGAATGTAAAGGGTGGTTGCTATACTCACGTAGGTCTCGTAGTAGTTGCCTATGGAGAACTTGAGTGCCATGTTGATGATCGATGAACTCGGTCGGTCCAAAAGGGTTGTCCTGTTTCGTTCGCGGACGCGCTTTCTCCGAGTGACGTCTGCGAACGATTCTGCGGGCTCCTCTCACCCCTGTCACCGATCTAATTCGTCCCGCAGCACCGTGATTAATGAGACTCGATTCAGGTGGAAAGAGAAAGCGGAAGAGTAAAAGAGAGTGTTGCCGCGACAGGAACGGCCAAGAGAAAGAGAGTGCACGTAAGTTTGACTTAAATTAGCAACCTATAGCGCTAAAGGTTAGTCAATCATAGTCCCCGAGACTGGACCGTTCTAGTGACTCATTTATCTCGATTTACACCGATCCTAAAGAAAGTGTACGAGCGTCGTTCTGCCGATTGGCAATACCAATGACCCATTAATCGTCACGTCGATATGTCGTCTCTATCATACGGTCCGTGAACGATCGCTAAGAATGGCACCTACGGTGCGATGCACTTTGGGGAAGGAATAAGTTGCAGTGTGCATGTAGTTGCATGTGGGTCGAGTGGTTCGACACGATAAATAATTAAAAATATACATCTTTATTCCCGAAATTGGTAAAAAATAAAGTAAAAAAAGGATTCGAAGCGGGCGGCGTCAGGTGTAAGTCGCTGGAGATAATTTGCAATCTTTGGGAATTTTTATAGAGAAACTGTACGCTGTATTTTCTTTTAAACTTTCTAGATACGTACTCGCATACCTTAAAAAATAGTGAACATTTTTGTTTAAATTCAGAGCCCAATATCTTTCTTTTAAAAAATTCCCAAAGATTGCCTTATGAGAACGTCAAGAAACCCCGTAAAAATTCAAAGTTGCATATGTACAATATCAATGGACGAAGAAACAAAAGAAAGAGATAATGAATCTTTTCAAGAGTAGTCCTCGCTGACAGCTCTGCTAATCACCATTCGTCGAACCTCACTTGTACCAGCGCCAATTTCGTACAATTTCGCGTCCCTCAAAAGTCTTCCGGTTGGATAATCGTTTATGAACCCGTTTCCACCTGAAAACGATTGAAAGATTTTTATGGCCATTCTATGTTCAGAGACGATCATAGAGCAACTAAGCTATTTTACCAAGTATTTGGATAGCGTTTAGAGCAGCTTCCGTGGCTCGTTCCGAGATGAAAAGTATCACCGCTGCACAATCTTTGCGGTTCACGTGTCCTGCGTTGCAGGATCTTGCCACAGAATATAAATAGCTCCTGCAGGCACTCAGACTGGTGTACATGTCTGCTATTTTCCCCTGAAACAGTATTTTAACATAAAATATTTATTTTTTGTTTCTTTCGTAAGATGTAGTTTACCTGGATGAGCTGGAACTCTGCAATGCGTTTGCCAAACTGTTTTCTGGTGTGCGCGTAATCGAACGCCACGTCGCAACATGCTTGCAGTATTCTAATACAAACAATATATTAAATAAATTATCTCTGCTTACAAAGTCTAACAATTTTCTTTCAGAATTATCATTTAAAGAAAGATAAAAGCTTCATTCAAACAGCACAGTAATTAAAAAACTTATTAACAAACTACTAGTAGCTAAAATATTAAGAATCTACGAATCACAGCTGAGGATTTCTTAACAAATTTTTCAGCAACATTAACAACTCTATTTTTATCCATTACACTACCTCAGCGTTGCAATAGCTTCTTTTAGAATCATCATCTTCAAACTTTAAACATCTCGATGTAGCTCGATCATTGAGAATATTAGTAATAGGATTATTTTAATAACTGAAGTGTTGAGAAGGGTTTTTACCCTAAAGGGCCAGCTGCCAATACCAATCGCTCTAGGTCAAGGCCGCTGAAGAGGACGTACACGCCTTTATTCACCTCTCCGAGCATATTCTTTGCTAGAATTGACAATTAACCATTTACAGCGACCCAGATACTTTGTATAATTTATGTTAGTATTTTTATGCAAATTACCAGGGACTTTGCAATCTTGGAAAATGAGTTCGCCGGTGTTAGACCCTCGCATTCCAAGTTTGTCTAACTTCTGAGCAGTACTGAAACCATCGAAATCTTTTTCCACGATAAAAGCCGTGACTCCGTGTTGCGGTTTGTCAGCATTTGGGTTTGTCTTCGCATAAACAACCAGCGTTTCAGCGTCGGGACCGTTTGTTATCCAAAATTTGTTCCCGTTTAAGATGTAATAGTCTCCCTTTTTCTCTGCTCGCAGTTTCATCGAGACCACGTCTGATCCGGACCCTGGTTCTGACATTGCTAGTGCTCCTATGTGTTCTCCACTGCATAACTATTATTATCATAATTATTATGTTACATATATGACAATATACATTGGGTATACCATTGAGATGTACAATGAACAATCTACATGTCAAAATCATTAAATTCAGCTTGCAGATTGTCTTTATTTGTTATACCTTTGGCAAATATTTGTGCTTCTGTTCCTCTGTGCCATTTCTGTGAATTTGATTGACACATAAATTTGAATGCGCGCCATAACTGAGCGCTATAGATCCTGACGCTCTGCTCATTTCTTCCATAATAACAACATGATCGAGATATGTGCCCCCTGTACCACCATATTCGGGTTTCACCGTAATCCCTAATAAACCTAAGTCTCCCAGTTTCTTCCAGAACGACTAAAATCCATAGAAATTATTTAAATTTTAAATTCAACTTAGTTCGATATTTTTGTTCCTCGTTACTTACTCTGAGATCGTCGAAATCATTCTTTTTGTCGATCTCTGCAGCCTTCGGTGCAAGCTCCTTTTGAACGAAATTGAAAACCAAGTTTCGCAGCTGTTAAACATAGAATATTAATTAATCTCCAAAGTTTTCCTAAATTTTACAAGGCAGAATTCAAATTTCCCGGAAAACTTGAACGTCGCATTATGGCGGAATAATTGAATTTGAATTTCGAAAAATATCGATCCTCGATCGATCGTACGATTATGGAGCTACGTTAGTCAACTTCAGTAGTTTAGGGTTTACACAATTACGACACACCGATTGATGTAGAATATTCTATATTTTTATTGAATTTGTACCCTGTTATAAGACGGAATAAATTCTATGCTCGTATAAATATTTATGACCGCATAAAGTTCCACGGTCTATTGATAACCTTTATGAAGCGACCTAATTTTGTTACCAATTTACTAACCTGTTTCTGTTCGTCATTTAGGCCAAAGATGTTCTCATCTATCTTGTAATATTGCGAAGAACATCTGACGTTGAACTTCTTACTCGATTTGAAGAGACTCCGAAAAAGGGGTCCTAAACATTTCTGCGTGCAAAGTTTCATATTTTTCAAGTTCAGCTCACGTTTTCAAAATACACAAACTCTACGGTCGATGAAACAGTAAATTGATAAGAAAATTATTCGATGCCGTATAACGAATACCCTTCACAAACAATACACAGAGCAGCATTACTAAATGATGGTCAGTGTCTCAGTGTTGCGAAATACGTAAATACGCTATCTCCAGCTATCTCTCATTTCTTATCATTACACTGTGGATATTTGTACACATTCCCATTTGCATGTCGTAAACGCATTTGTAGAAATCAAAATTATATAGGTAAAATTTTCCGTAATGAATTTAAATCCATAAAAGTCCACAATCTTATCATATTATTCTGATTTTCTCCAACAAATATTCAAACAACCAGAAAACGTTTTTATCTCAATGCTTATTTATAGAATATATAAAAACATTTATAAACAGGTACACAGTTGTTGGATGACAAATAAAACAATTATCTATGTATATTTATTAATAAATACAGTAGAACGTAAATATGTCAAATTGATTAATTTTAATATTATAAACATGTATATTAAAATGAATTCTCTAGCTTTTCAATTCATAAATCATTTTCTTCAATTGGATTCTTGGGTCGTTGTCAACTCCTTTCATTTCATGTCATATTGTATCAGTGATGCCAGATGCGGGGAGTCACGGTGAAATGATGTACCCCCTCTCTGATGACGGGGAATGAGTGGAGCAAATGGGAGACACGTTGCACGTGCGCGATGGGGACCGTGGAGTGTGCGCCTGCGCACGGTGCTGGAATGGAATAGTGAAAGGGGTAAGGAGGAGAGTACGGGAGCTCCGTTTGGAGCTCCATATGGCATCACTGTATTGTATCATTGTATGATCATATTTAGATCCACGTTGAGGGGAACCGGAGACTTGCGAGGTTAAAACGATGTGTGACTGAAAAAACGATTGTTTACTAAGTTTTTTACTCATTGACCACTCAACGACGTTGTCTAAAGTGACAAAATGGGTGAAATGAAATTCAATGCTCACGATGGAATAAAATCAGAACAAAAATATAATAAAATAGTGAAACATATACAGGTAAGATATAGGTTAGGAAACCAATGTTTTGTTTCCTAAATAATACTTTCGTGGCAATTATTTTTGAGATATGTCTTTATAGGACAAATGGAAACTGGTACCCGCTTTCCTGAAAGGAAAAGGTCTCGTAAAGCAGCACATCGATTCCTTCAATTATTTTATAAATGTAGAAATAAAAAAGATAGTAAAAGCGAACGAGAAGGTTTTAAGCGATGCCGATCCTCTATTTTACGTTAAGTACGTATTGTACGAATTTTACGTGTATTTATACTATCATTTTATTTAATATATATTCTTCCGATAGGTATTTGAATGTTCATGTGGGTACGCCAGATGTAGAAGAAGGTTTCAATGTAACTCGCTCTACAACTCCACATGAATGTCGCTTGAGGGATTTAAATTACTCAGCCCCAATTACCGTAGACATTGAATACATCAGGGGACATCAACCTATAATTAGGAATAATTTATTGATCGGAAGGTATATAGTTTAATTTGATTCTCCTGTTTACTGCAACTACATTGAATATTATTTTTCAGAATGCCCATTATGTTAAGAAGCTCAAATTGTGTATTAAACGGAAAGTCCCATTTTGAATTAGCAAAAATGAACGAATGTCCACATGATCCTGGCGGTTATTTTGTAGTAAATGGACAGGAAAAGGTGATTCTTATACAAGAACAAATGTTGAGGAACAGAATTATTTTAGAAGAGGATAGCAAGAACTGCATCGTAGCATCCTGTAACAGTTCTACTCACGAGAGGAAGACAAAAACGAATATTGTGGGCAGAGCAGGGAGATATTACATGAGACACAATATTTTTCAGGATGTAAGTAATAGTTATTTCCATGAAGAAGATGTACTAGTTAGATGTGCACCCTGTATATCATTTTTTAACATTCATTTTTAATCCAAGGACATACCGGTAACAATAATTTTTAAAGCGATGGGAATTGTAAGTGATCAAGAGATCATGCAACTGATTGGCACCGAGGAAGAATTTATGAAGAAGTTTGCACCCAGTTTGGAGGAGTGCCACGTTTTAAATGTCTTTGCACAAAATCAGGCACTAAGGTAAAATTTTCTTTCTTCAATAATCTTATTACCAGACAATGGATCATTATGCAAAATAAAAATTGTCTACCTGCATTACAACAAACTGGAAATGTTTAAAATCCGCTATCTACTTATTACAAATACATAACATTTCAGATACCTCAGTAGCAAAAGAAAACAGAAAAGGTACTCATTAATCAAATCTAGCGTCACCGACGAAATGAAGGACATACTAGCGACTAATGTCTTATCTCACGTTCCAGTTAGTAATTTGAAAACGATTCTCACAAAACACTAACAAGAAATGTTACTACAGCATTCTCTGTTATAGGTGGTAGATTTTAATTTTAAAATGAAAGCAACCTATATTGCTTTGATGATTCGTAGAGTAATGAAGGCACAAACTGATGGCAAGCTTATAGACGACAGAGATTATTATGGTAATAAGCGTCTGGAATTAGCTGGTTCTTTATTGTCTTTGATGTTTGAGGATTTGTTTAAAAGATTCAATTGGGAGGTAATGGATTGATTATATCAAATTATTGTTTAGTACTCGTGAATTGAGTTATCGGAATAGCGTTGCGTTTTTCTAGTTGAAACAAATCGCTGACAAGAACATCCCGAAGATAAAAGCCGCACAATTTGACATTGTAAAACACATGAGGCAGGACCAAATCACAAACGGATTGGCCTTCGCTATATCTTCTGTAAGTAAAAATTTTGGAATTCCCGATAATTTCCGGGTTCTCTAATATATCAGGATTCTCGCAAATTTTCGGAATTATTCCTTAGGATATTCGGAATTCCTAAGAATATTAGGGAATCCCGATATATTTGAGAATTCCAAAATTTTCGCGAACCCGACTCGATTCCCGCACACTTCTACCAGAGATACATTTCGAATTATCAGTTTACGTGAGAAAGGTATGATCTTCTAGGGCAATTGGACCATTAAACGGTTCAGAATGGAACGTCACGGCGTAACTCAAGTGTTATCCAGACTCTCTTACATTTCTGCGCTCGGTATGATGACGAGAGTGAATTCCCAATTCGAGAAAACGAGAAAAGTGTCTGGTCCACGATCTTTGCAGCCATCGCAGTGGGGGATGCTATGTCCCAGCGACACTCCTGAAGGCGAAGGTTGTGGTTTAGTAAAAAACTTAGCTCTCATGACGCATATTACTACGGAGATCGACGAGGAACCGATCGTGAGACTGGCGTTCAATCTGGGTGTGGAGAACGTTAACATCCTCGGAGGGGAAGAGATCAATAACAAGCACGTATACATGGTTTTTCTAAATGGTAACATTTTGGGGATAGTCAAGAATTATCAGAGGCTGGTGCATGTTTTCCGGTTGCTGCGCAGGAACGGTCTCATAAACGGCTTCGTCTCGATATACACGCAACATCAGCACAGATGTATTCAGATCAGTTCCGATGGCGGACGATTATGTAGACCGTACATTATCGTTAACAACATGCAACCTCTAGTTCAAGACGAACACTTAAAATTACTTGAACAGGGTGTTCATAGCTTCGAGGATTTTTTACAAGATGGTTTAATCGAGTACTTGGATGTGAACGAAGAAAACGACAGTTCGATTGCGTTCAACGAATCGCACATTAACCACAAGACTACTCACTTAGAAATCGAACCGTTTACGTTGCTCGGGGTTTGTGCTGGGTTGGTACCGTACCCCCATCACAATCAGAGTCCTCGAAACACGTACCAGTGCGCTATGGGTAAACAGGCGATGGGAACCATCGCTTATAATCAGCGCAATCGTATCGACACATTGATGTACAATTTAGTGTATCCACAAGCACCCATGGTGAAGTCTAGAACGATAGAGTTGATCAATTTCGATAAGCTACCCGCTGGTCAGAATGCAACGGTAGCTGTTATGTCCTACAGCGGTTACGATATCGAGGACGCTCTTATTTTGAATAAGGCGTCCATTGACAGAGGATTCGGAAGGTGCTTGATATACCGAAACGCAAAATGCACTTTGAAAAGGTACGCTAATCAAACGTACGATCGAATAATGGGTCCGTTACTAGATTCAACCACAAAGAGGCCTGTATGGAAACACGACGTTATCGATAGCGACGGAATTGCTGCACCCGGTGAAATGATGGAGAACAGGAAGGTTCGTGGATTAATATCGAGCACGAAATTTTTGTATTTTATCACGTACTCTTTTTTATATTTTTTGTTCCGCAGGTGATGGTAAATAAGTCTTCGCCCTCTGCGAACATCGGCCCAGTAAATTCCGGCAATGTACAGGCGCAGACAGAATACAAAGACGTTCCAGCTGTTTACAAAGCTCCAGTGCCTGCTTATGTTGAGAAAGTGATGATCTCCAGCAACGCGGAAGATGCATTCTTAATTAAATTGTTGTTGAGGCAAACTCGAAGGCCGGAGATCGGTGATAAATTCAGTAGTCGACACGGACAGAAGGGTGTAACCGGTACGCGTTGCAATTTGCAGCAGAGTTAGGCAGAACTTATTTCGAACAACAAATAAATAATGTCCAACTCTGATTTACAGCTCGTATCATAGATACATTACCCAATGCTTATATGTGTGTACAGGTTTGATTGTAGAACAAGAGGATATGCCGTTCAACGATTACGGTATATGTCCTGACATGATCATGAATCCGCACGGTTTCCCGTCTCGTATGACGGTCGGCAAACTGATAGAATTACTTGCTGGGAAAGCTGGTGTTGTGAAAGGACAATTTCATTATGGCACAGGTACGTCTTTAATACTATACCTCGACCGGGAGGATAGCTAGGGAGTAGTAATATACTTACAGAATACATGAAATGTAGAAACTTAAATTTTACGTTAGTTTTCCGCGGTGAAAACGTTGAAAAAGACGGTTTTTATTTTTTTTTATCATGGTGTGATTTATAATTGTGTAATCCACAGCCTTCGGGGGTTCGAAAGTGGAGGATGTGTGCGAGGAATTGGTGAAACACGGGTACAACTACTTAGGGAAAGACTTCTTTTACTCTGGGATCACAGGGGAGCCGTTGCAAGCGTATATTTATTCCGGACCGGTGAGTTGATGATCATTTACCTTTCCTCGAGCTTCGTGGTTCCATTAAATAATAACTAAACTGCGGATATTTATGTAAATGAGATCTAATAATGACACTTGGAAATGCAGGTATATTACCAAAAATTGAAGCACATGGTGCAAGACAAGATGCACGCCAGAGCTCGAGGCCCAAGAGCCGTACTAACGCGACAGCCAACCGAGGGTCGCGCCAAAGAGGGAGGTTTGCGATTAGGTGAAATGGAGCGCGATTGTTTGATCGGATACGGTGCGAGCATGATGTTGATTGAGAGACTTATGATATCCAGCGATGCGTTCGACGTGGACGTGTGCAACAAATGCGGCCTGATGGCATACAGTGGATGGTGTCATAGTTGTCGTTCGAGTTCGTGCGTCTCCACGATCTCTATGCCTTACGCCTGCAAATTGCTCTTCCAGGAACTGCAGTCGATGAACATCGTACCCCGTTTAACATTAAAAAATTACTGCGAGTAATTTTGATACACCGTCTCGATCACAGTTAGTAAAGATTCCAACTATTCGTATGTGTAAATATATTTTTTTCTATTTGTAACAACGGTATTTATTCATTTTCTGTTTACAAACAGACACAATCCCACAGTATTTGATATGCTGTATCATTTGTCGAAGCATAAAAATAATTGACCCCGATGGAAGAGCCAGTCGAGATAATTGATTACAGTGGTTCGGCAAGTAAACGCATCTCAGGACTTTCAATATACCTCTTGCTTTGTATTAAGCGCAGTTCGATCTTGTTCACGGGGTCTGATCCCTCGTCGTGGCACTCTAATGAATATTTATCAATGTAGTTGTTAGTTTTTTATATTAAGACAGTACAAAGGTGTCCGATTCCTCGTTGTATTTGAATACGAAATCGGGCACTTTTGCACTGACCTAATGCTTTTGTTTACAGAAGTAATTCAGATACTTGAAGTAAAAGAATACCTTTAGAACATTCATAAGTCTTGAGCAAGACGTTGTGTAACGAGTTCACGGTCTTCTCGAGAGCGTTCTTCACATTATCTTGCAGATATGTGTGAGCCAAAAACAGTGCAGCGAAAAGATCCCCCGATCCCGTGAAGCTGGCTGGTATCTTTGGAATGTCGATCTTTATCACTTTATTGTCTAAAATGAAATTCAATCTGTTTGTAGGCGTTCAATATAGATAAGGAGCTTTTATACGATTTCAAGGTTGCTTCTATTAATCTATTACCCTTTACCGTGCTACATATTGCCGTCAATTTATTGTCTATTTCTGTTGATGAAACAGCTACTATGTGAGGACCCGCATTATGTAACACTTTTATAGCAGATTGTACTTCTTCACGTGTGCTAGTCTTGATACCAGTCAGCCACCTAAAATTATTCATAATAATTTACTGCTGCCTCAGTTTTCGTTCTGATAAAATTACAATATTTATTCAATGTACTCTAATTCATATTGATTTGGTACTATAATATCCGCCAGCGGTACTATCTCCATTTTATAAATCTCCTTCAACTCTTCAGGAACATACATTTTTCCATTATCACCCATAACAGGATCACAAACTTGAATAAAAAAATGTCAGTCGTTAGTATGAATTGAAAATCTACAGGGTGTCTACAAATTTCTGCCATTTGGAAGAACCACCAAACGGTAGACGATACGATAAAATATTCGGAAGTAATTTCTCATTTATAAAATGAGGCGCCATATTTTTTCGTGAATTATTGAAATTTAACATTTTTTCGTATCGTCTAAAAACGTGAATGTATGCTATCATTTTTTACCATATACAAGATTAGGATTTTTCTGCTTTAAAGCACGAACCACTCCTGCTATTCTTTTTAAAAAGCAAGCAGAGGCGACATATCCAGTGAGTAAATAAGCATAATTATCTAAATTGTTTTGTGCCAATCCATCCATCAGATTCCCTGAAAAGTAACTGTAAACATTAGAAATTTTTGGAAGTAAATTCTTGATAGAACCAATGATCTATCTGTGCTGTATATGTAAACATAACTTTAGTGTTCTCACCCAAGTCTGTGTCATTTAATACTTGACCCTTGTAGACCTTGTATCCACTGTGATTAGACAGCTGAACAGAATTAATTGCATCTACCTCGAAACCTAGTAACTGAACAGAGAAAATGTATAAATGATCAACATATTTGGAAATGATAATTCAATCGTTGCATCGCTTACACAAACAAAATATAACATTGGAAATTATCAATGAGAAATAATCGGCAAGACGACGTGGTTAATACATTGACTCTCTAACAATCATTCCACAAAAATCCCATAACATCAAAGTAATTTCACACTAACCATAACACGACCGGTCAAATGACTAGTTTCACAGTTTTTAATTATTGAAATTATAAAGATGCTTACACATCAGAAATTATTCAATAAATTCCTTTATTTAACACTACGTTTATGGGACCTGTCAAGATTACAGGTTCTAATCCTAATTTGTATTATTAAGATTGTGAAGATGCTTCCTTGAGGAATTATTTACGAAATTTATTTCTTTGGGTATCTATTATTGGAAAAATGGCCAAAAATTTGGACAGACACTTACTTGTAGTATTATAAAAATTGTGGATAATCTAAATAATAAGCGCAGTCTTGTAATTTTTATAAAACAATATATATTCGACACATCTTGTAGCCGGTACAGTTAGTGTTAATCATTGTTCGTGTCAAGCAATTTTATTGTAAACAAAATTAGTTTTTCAATGTATACAAAGAACTGTGTCACCTAAATATATGCATGATCGACACAGCTGTCAACGTGTTACTAGCAGACGACATCATAAGGGTATACTTTCGGTTACGTGAAGATCACTATGATAACGCGTTCTAGAATGTTAGCAAAAATTTACAACGAAATTAGTTTACCTGCAGTGGAAATATTGCACTTTTATTACCCACGTAACCGGACACTACATGGCTTTGTATCGAAAGTATCCGTGGTGGTTTTTTGGAGCACATAATGTCCAGTTGATGTGCAGACCTTATGCATAAATATCTCAAATACCAATGATGACTACGCACTACAGCTACTCTACGCCAGCAGATTGCGAAATGCAGTTTATTCCTGATTATTTCTTATTTATCTTACGATAATATCGCAGCTCGTAAATTCGAGTTTCTTATCAAAAGTCAAAACTGTTATCCACACATGTCGTGTCAAAGAGTGTAGGGCTATAACAAGACGCGACACTCCGGGCGCCGGACGGTACCTTTGATCACAGACGGTGCTGATCGTTCGACTAACTAAAATCAACTAAGATGCATAGATAAGTTAGGATCATACCAAATTATGCAATACGCAATACTTGATGTTCGTGACCTAGTCATCTCACATACGTGCGGCACTGCCGGCTGCTTAAATTGGTATTTCCATCTCTTTTTCAAGACCATTGAACGAAAGAGGACGACGAAAGTGCGAACGAGAAATTAGAAACACTGGAAAGCGCGGCAGTATTTGAAATGTAATAAGTAGACTGCGGATCTTCATGCAAAATATAAAAAATTGATTTCATCCCTTCACGATTTTGTTAAATTAATAACAACATTACAAATTTTGCAAATCTTTTACTGTTTTATATTTTGCCCAACTAATTTCTTCGTAAATGCATAAAGATCCGCAGTCTAGTAATAAGGATCGGATACAACATTTATACATGCACCAAATATTATTAGAAAAATGCGTTAGTGAGCATTCTCGCGCGTTCTAGACGAATTTTGTACCTATTGTGTACAAAAAAGCATAAGGGCGGGCATTACGATTTGAATAGAAACTTGTGTACACATCACGGTACACATGCGCTGTGAACGTGGCCGCAGAAATTTCTAAAGCCATATTCACAACGGGCTAACTTACGGACGCATGCACACTGGAAATCAGTTCTCTCTGGAATTTCCGAAGTTTGTAATCACTTGTATTTTATATATTGCCGAAACAGTCTCTAATTTATCGATCATCTCGATTGTGCGAATGGTGTGAATAAATGAAATGCGATGCACCGTTCAGTCAATTAGATTCAATTAGAGAGTATAGTAGAGACTACTATGGAGAGTTGGTGGCACGTCTATATCACGTTATCTCGTGATTTGTTTTGTGCAGTTAGAAAAAAGTATGGCGACGTGGGAAGGCGAAAAATTTCAGGAATACGAGAACACCGACGATATTGAAGGAAACTTTGATAATATCCTTGTGACGCATGATCTCCAGGACTGCCTCGACGATAGCTTAGATTTAACGAATTTCGGCAGAGTTTACGAACAGGGCGTGGTGTTCGATTACGAGAAGTATTCCGACGATGATACTCCTATCGATGAAAGACTACCTAGTGACAACACTACCGAGTAAGATCGCTTGAGCTTCCTGTATTTTGTTGTCTATATTCAATTAAACAAATGGCCCCGCCATCGATCGCCTACCAAGAATAGAACGAACCAATGAGAAGTTATGGCAAGCGGTAGTTTTTATCCCAACCTTATAAGGATATAACGCATTTTGAAATTAGAGCCCCAATTTTTCCCTTTACGTTTCGCACGCTTCGATTGAATTCAAAGCAAAAGTTTTCGGTACATTCCCAACATGCTGTTCCAATTCATTTAGTTGTTGTTAGCGTTGTTAAACAATCTTATTATCGCTAAAGAAACTTTCATTTCAAGTATTTTGTTAGTTGTTTATTACATATTACCGTGTGCAGAAAACATGAGAGCACAGTGTTGGAATATTATAAATTTAGCTCAGGATTAGTCAGAAACAACAATACATTCAACCAGAAGTTAGTCACATTTGGCACTTATATATTGTTTACATTGTCAAAATTAGTGTAGCTATCAGATACATAGACATAACATAAACGCATATTGTGTTGTCTGCATATGATGCATTTTTTGGTTACAGGTCAATACATCATACAATTAGCCCTCATGAGATTTATATGCGAATTCATTCTGATCACGATGATTTATTATCGAATGAATCCGTTCACGAGACTATTGCTATTGAGAGCAAAATTTCGAACAATAGCCAAAAGCATATTGGCCGGTATACCTGTGAATACAATGGTTGTAATAGGACATATAGCACAGTTGGGAATTTGAGAACTCACATGAAAACTCATAAAGGTAAGTCACCTGTATTAATACCACTTATTGGAGCTAAACACATTTCATCCTGTAATAAAGAATCTAAAGAAAGTGTTGAGCATTTGTAACATTAACATAGACACATCAGAATAGACTGAAATAATAATATTTCTCTATGTTTCTCATAATAATAACATTATGTGCTTCGCATGATTCGCTTACTTGTCTAAAATAACACGGGTTTGTCTGTCTGTTTGTGCTTCCTAAGGATGAAGGAAAGCAGGTGAGTTCGTTTCAATTTCACTCTTACTTTCACCATATAAATGTACATGGAATGTGCTTGTGCTTTACGAAAGATCTTTACATATAGTTTTACTCGTTATGAAGTCATCACTGCTGGTATAAAGGGATCGCTTCGACCTGCATGGCTTTCAGATACTGCAAGCGATAGATAGTCGTCCGGCAAACTTTTTATGTGGAGGGAATTCTCAAAACTTTCAGGCGAGTATCGATTTAAATGCGCAGAACCGAGTTGCGGCAAGGCCTTTCTCACGTCGTACAGCCTAAAGATTCACATTAGAGTACACACTAAAGTAAAACCCTTCGAATGCAATCACAAAGGCTGCGAGAAAGCATTCAATACCCTTTACAGACTGAGAGCTCACCAAAGACTTCACAGCGGCAACACGTTCAACTGCGAAGAGACTGGATGCGTTAAATTCTTCACTACTCTAAGTGATCTCAAGAAACATATTCGCACTCATACTCAAGAAAGACCTTACAAGTATGTTATCCGATATACAATAGATTGTATAATATCGCGTCGGTAATTTATCGAAGAATCACCGTTACGAATCTACACTCGATACATGAACACATACTTGCTATCTCGTTACACTTCATCGTTTGCATAATTTGAATCCAAGTACTATACGAAATTAAATAATGTTCTTTTTTTCAGGTGTCGAGAAAAGGGATGTGGTAAAGCTTTCACAGCATCGCATCATTTGAAAACGCATAAAAGAACACACACGGGGGAACGGCCTTATGTGTGTACTCATGAAAACTGTAAACGATCCTTTACCACACCTCATAGTTTAAAAAGTCATTTAAAAACCCATAAAAGAATGAATAACGATGAAATAGTATGTATTGTGATTTTACAAAGTAGCATTAATCACCAGCATATTGCACTGCATGATTTTCTTACAGAAACAGGAGGGAAATCAAGACGACAACGGAAACCAAAGAAACAACGACCTATTACAGTCGGAAATCAATGTCACAGAAGTATCTTCTAAGAATACAAGCGTGCCATCTTACTCTCTTATCCCAATAGCCTCGAGGAGTTCCCAAGCCAACGAAAGTATAAGCTACTTGTCCAATGAAAACGCGAACGATCATTCAACGCCTACGAACGATATGATCGACATATTGAGTCAGAAAGAGCTCGAGAAAGACCTCGAATACAATATTACCACTAAAGGACTGGATAGTTCAAGTGAGACTGCCGCAGTTACAATCCTTGCATCGGAGAGCATTATTCTCAATAATTTTAACGAACACGAGATTGATAATTTTAATAACAATGAGAGTTACGATAAATTTAAGATATTCACAGAAATAAATAGTTCGAATTTACCAGGGGAGCAAATCCAGCAATATACATCGGACTCTCCGACGATAGAGATAGACAATAAAATGAGCAACGTGAAGAACTCCATAAGTTTGGAGCAGAAAATTATACAGGATGGTTTGCAGAATGCTATAGCTCATATATCGGAGGGCGCTGACTTTACCAGCGCTGTTCAGCAATACGAAAGCCGGAGAATCAGCGATGGATCGAATGTGGAACCGGTCGGAATCGACAACAGCGGCGCAAGATTGTATAATGATAGCCCTATTGCTAGTCATGTATCGAATATAATTAATTCCTCCAGCGACACTCAGCTCTTTCACAGCGGGATAGACAACTTCATCAACACCTTGCAAACTGGATCTTCGAACGAAGTGGACCAAACATTAGACTCTAAAACTGTTGTAAACACGCCATCGGAAGCCATCGAGTTAGCCATAGCGTCCGAAGAAGAAATACCTTCTCCTTGGGTAGACGTTATGGCCTTGGCGACTCCGTCCGCATTGCGAAGACAATCCTGGTCGGAATTAGATGCTCTTCCAACTGTGGTTCACTCGCTGGTCGATTTAGTTGAGCCAGAACCCTATCCGTTGCAAGTCGAGAATCAGCTGGAGTCTTTGCAACACTTGGATAACGTCGACTTGGTAGAGAGCATCGCTACCAGTACAGAGACCGCTGATCGCGACAACAGAATCAATAGGGAAGATAGTACAAAGCTAAGAAAGAGCAGGAACATTTTGCAGGAGATGGCGGCCGACGCAGACATATGCAAGTGTGTCGAATGCAGGTGCGACCACGTGCAATGTTGTCTGAATTGCTCAAACAGTACGACGCTGGACACCAAGAGGAAGAACACGGCCAAAGTAGTGGAGGACGTTGCGAGTTGTTTGCAAAGCGACCGTCTGTGCAACAACGAGCCGGGCGGTTGCTGCGTTGTTATCTGTTTCAAAACGTTACAACAACTGCAGAAAGTATTTAGTCGCGATTGCTGCAAGACCACCAGCAACATGACGTGCAGGGAAAAATTGTTACCGTCGTTAATGAAATGTCAACTGACGAGGAATCAGTGAGACGAGTATGGGTCTATCGTGCAGTACTAGTCATGCCAAAATAAATATATATTTTTTCGCAGAAACGTTCAGCGCCGGGATTCATTATTAATCGTGATGTATAGATTAGTTCGCTTAGCTTTAAACGCGATATTTTTTTTTCTTTTTTTTTTGTTCTCTCTCTCGTGAATGTTAACTTCGGAAAATGTTACCCAGAGCGAGAATCGAAAGTATAGGGTTGTGTATACATACCTTGTACCATATTTCAAGAGACTTTAATATTGTAAATGCAATACGTAGGTGTTACGATACATTTTCTCGCGTGCCAACAAATATTTGTAAATTTTTTACTTAAGGAGCTGTAAGCTTCCGACATTGCTGTCGCGTAGTTTATAAACATGGAAAGCTCGGTTGCTTTAACACACTGAACAAAACGGAACCAGAGTCCTTTGCCCTGAAAAGTCTATTTCAAAGTACGTTATACAAATGTTATATCAGATTTGATACTTGAACATTTTATAGATTGGTAGAACATACTTTCAATGTACAAAAGTCATGTACATAACATTTGTTTTTAAATGTATGATAATGGTTATAAAAAGATTTAAAGTTATAAATTTTTATAATGCAATAATATCGATTAACTTATATGCTATTTATATAAACATATGAAAAAAACATCGCTGATGTGTGTGAAGTGTACTAAATGTTTTAGTATTAGTTCAAAGTAAAGAGTAACATATTTATTATGTTTCTCCTAGTGCACGGTCTTCCGAAAATCCACGCAACTATATTTTAAGATATTTAATTACGGGAAAACATTGCATATAAAATATTAGATAAAAATCAAGCAATATCCTTTGGAATATTTAAAAACGTAAATCGGGACAATACGAGAAAACTTTATAATCTCAATACATTCAATTCATTTTTTGTGGCTGTTACGCGTATGTACTTGTTAAATGCAACAAAATCACTGTACCTAAATAGTTCTTAGAGAAAGTAAAATTTTATTGTTATTCGTTAAGTAAAATTTAACTAACATATAATAAATTATAATATAAAGATATATGTACTGTTGTATATTATTCTCTCTGTGATAAAAATTAATTTCTATCTGACATAGTTATAGACTTTTTATTATTACTACAATTTTATACAATACCATGACAGAAGTGTGGTGAATATATGTCCTAAGATTCGGTAACAGAGAACATTTTTACATTAACATGACAATGTAATGTTTATTGGGCAGCCGTAACCAGAGCTTCTGCAACTTCAACTGCAATTTGTGCCTCGGCTCTGTCTTTTTCAGACGATGCTGATGATAATTGTTTCTGAGCTTCACTGAGGACATCTCTGGCTGCTGAACTATCCAGATTTTCTACAGGATGAGCTTCTTCCGCTAAAATCTGTAAAATGGACTTGTTCAATGTTTGTCCACATATTTTTATCTTACAATGTATTTAGTGGGAGATATACCTGTACACTGTTATCCTCATTTATAGTAACTGTTCCCGAAGAAACGAATATCTTCTTGCTTGACCCATCATTTTCATATACTGTGACTACTCCTGGCTTTAGCACAGCTAACGTGGGAACGTGTTTCGGCAGTATACCAAAGGCACCGGAGAAAGATGGTACATCAACCTGTCTAACCACTGTTTGGTCGTAAAATACCTGTGAAGATAACATAAAAATTTAGTAAAAATCATTCTGGAGAAAATGTTAAATACTTTTATATACATATATATTGAGTCACGTAATATTGTTACCTGATTAGCTCCAGCGAACGTAAACTTCATTTCATCGCTGGCAGGACCATCGGCATAAGTTCTCCTTTGACCGCGAACATACCTCAAATAGGGACGCAAATTACGAGCGAGTGTGGCCATTTTAATGTTCTACAGGAAAGAATTTAATTAATTTTACACGGGTTTCCGTGACAAATAAAATTTACACCCGAATGATAGATAGAACTGTTACATCACAAGATCGACGTACACGCATAACCCATCATTCGTAACCATACACGTTAAAAAGAATACATTTATGAATGGTCTTATATAAGATTCCTTTTTTAATTACTGGTTCAATGAACTTACCGTATGCTCGATCAATTGTGTCACACAGCAGTTAAATTATAGCAAATATCACAGATATAATAGCGGTTCGTTTTAACAGGTCAGAAGAAGTCAGGTGTGAGTACGACGACTGCGCTTTGTATCGCAGACGACGACAGGTTTCAATCCGCCATCAATATCGCCATCTACACAGTACAGCGGTTTATTTGAATTGGTTTTTTTTAACCCTTGTATAGTTAACCAAAATGTATAGATTATTTAAAACCTTTCTGTATTTAACATGTTTGCACAAATTCTTATTATAAGACTATAAATTGATTAACACTTTAAAAATATATGTAAAATGTCATAACAATAATTATATGACGAACAAAGAACAGAAGATGTGAGAATCCGATAGGAATACATATAAGTAAAATAGTTGAACTAAACCACCTGAAAGTAACCCATAGCAGCCTATACGTGGCCTATATATATATAATACGGTCTATGGTTTTTCCACTACGTAGACTGGCGCTGTTTCGAAATTTCTAGAGCAAATGATTCTTGTCACTGTTGACACGGTGTCTTATGGCAATCTCGGCAATAATCATTTGTGCTGGATACCAATGGATATTTGGCATTTGGCTAAGCATTTGGCTAAGACTGGCTAAGACTGAATTGGACAGTATTCTTATTTCAACTAGTGACTTTCCGATTGTCAGAGTGGGATGGACAATGATTTCGATTGTCGGTCGCGGAACGCCATCTGGTTCGGTGTGTCACCTATCTTCGTTTCTATTCGTCAGACATCGTTACACATCGTTATGAGAGAAATTGTAATGACTAATACCTGTGCGATCTGTACTGGAAGAAGATTTTTCTTTCCATTGTAAACCGTTTCGCTCGTAACAGATCTAGATCACACGGGATTTTGTACATTCATCCGTGTTGTCCGGGTGGTTTTTATATGTATTTTATAAGTAGTACTTATTGAATAGCTGTGATAACGACACACAAGTCATCTGCGTCACTGGCTGCGTTCTTGATTATTTGTAGATTTGTTTTGAATCGTGATACGGCTGCGATGAGACAAACGTTTCATTAATTCAGTAAGTTCGAGGAGTGTCTTTGTCATAATTCACATTATAGAAACAGAAGAGCACTGTAAACATCCGAGCGTTGCTATCAGTAGACGTTGATAACAACGACTGTGTTACGATCTGTCGGGATGTAGGATGTTATGATGTTTTTTGTAACAATATGTACCGTTGAATCTCGTTTTTCGGACAGGTGAAAACATTTGTTAAGGCTATTTTTAGATTCTGTACCGTGCACGCATCTGTTCTGAAAATTCTTGAGGAATAAATGGATTGCTCCATAAAAAAAAACGCTCGCCGTGATTCCTTTATTTATTGAACAGTTTCAGTTGTCAAATTCCGTCGAGTTCTGATTCTTTCGTTTCGTATTTAAACGACCTTTCTTTTTGGCCGTCGGGAAATTAAATATGCCTGTGTATGTATATATATGTATATATATAGGTGACAATTAACAAGCTCACCGGAGAGCATTAGCGTTAATGATACGTGTATCTTTTTTAGGAATGGTAGCTGCTGGAGCTACGGTTTTAATGGCAGCCAGCGGAGAGAGCTCTTCGAATGGTACAGAGAATAATTCTACACGATACGAAAATCAAAATGTTTGTTCACGAAACGAAACGCAAAGCAAACAGCAGAGCTCAGAGTCTCCGGTTAAAAAGAGCATGACACCTTGTGCTATGAGTAGTAAGTTCTCCTGAGAATCTGTTAATTCATCTCTATGTGTGTATTTACATAACTTTCTAATGTTATAACTCAATTGAAACAATCGCTAAACAATATATAGATTTTTAGAGTACATGCAACGTACTTCACTTTGATACAAATATTTCTGAATGCCTTTGTAACAGAGAATAAGACTCGTACCTCCATGTTGGAAAAGAACAGTCGTTTAATTTCAAGATCAGAGAGTAAAGAGAGTGGTAAGATTCTTTCGTTGCATAAAACAACACCAATTCGCGAGACTAAAGCTTCCAGATTAAGGGCTGCCTCAATTATATCGCCTAATGGTAGGTCGTACTTACTTGAAACGGTATCTAAAATTCGACGTATTAATTCAAACAATGTAATATTTCTTTTATTTTCATAGGTGGAACATTGGTTTCAAGGAGATTAGGTATGTCTGAAACATCTGCTCCTTTAGGTCTCCAACCTAGGACCAGTTCATCTATGAAGGACGTAAGCATTCATTTATACTCTTGTTTTCATAGCATGCGCATTAATAGCAGCGAACTAATGTTTAGAAATGTATACAGGAAAATTCAATATTAGGTAACAGTAGCACTATAAATCCTGTAAGAAAAAGGGACAAGAGCTACAAAAGAAAGTCTTATTTAAATCAGTCGCATAGCATGGAAACAACAACAACAGGAGATCGTTTAACTCAGTGTATGTAATCTAGTAACACAATTGTTAATTTTATTAACACTTTCGCGTCCGGGTTGGTAGACTAAGGTTCTCGATAGTTTTTGTCTTGGCAAACTGCATCAAGAAAATATTGTACTGCATAAAGAACTCAGTTGAATAATCGATGCACAGTAAATGATTAACGTAACGTAATTATTTTCAGCTGAATGTAACGATAGACGAACCAGAAGACAATCAACTAAACAAAGTTACATATCCGATACAATATCTACTTCGAATTCTAGTAATCAACGTCAACTAACGACTAATTTAAGTAAAAAGCTGGTTGAGTTGAAAACGGCTTATCCGAAAGTTAGTACTCAATATGTTACAAATCATCCAAAAACCTCTACAACGCCTTCTGTTAATCCTCTTGCAAGCACTAAATATTCAAATATACAACGAACTAGGTAATTTTATTTGTTCACCATTTGAGAACGTTTATTTGTATGTATTTGTGACTTATGTCCTGCATACTGTTTCCGTTACTCTATAATTTATTTTCTCTACGTTCTTTCACCGTTCTGTCACTGGTAGCAAAACGACTAACATCCAGTTGAATTTTACAGTAGCGGCGGCCACAGTGATTCAGAGGTCTCGCGGAGGGTCGACGCGTTAACAGCGTTGACGAAGTCGACGATCGAGCGCGTCGAGAGACTCGCGTCGCAAGCAAACTTGTCTTCAAATTATGGACCACAATCGGAGAATCATTCTAGCACGTCGTCACAGTGTAACTCCGCTAGTAATACAGAAAGTAATACGAGCAACGCGCACGTCTCACAATCGTCGCCACGGAAGTGTTCCATTTTAAAGAAATCGAACGACGAACATTCCCAAGACGGACCCGTGAACCAACCGCACGCGCCGGTCTCGATTTTGAAACATAAAATGTCTGACAGCGAGGGTATTCAAGCTCTGTCGAATCTCACTCACACAGTATTGCCACCGGTAACGTTCTCGCCGTCTGTAGTGGAGCCTACACACAAGAGGCACGGAATTTTGAAGAAACGAAGTAGTCTGGATGAAAGCGAAATTCTTCGTCGTCGCAGCTGTTCGCCAGACATCTCTTTTACCGATAATCCTTACTCCGAGTTCAGGCCGATCCTGAAAAATCAGAGGCGATCGTCTCTGGACGAGATTACCAAGCGTGATCAGAGTCTGGATCCTCAGCCTACATCGATATTGAAACGGAAATCGTCCCGGGAGGACGACAGAGAGGACCGGCAAGTCGGTTCTTCGGAGCCGCAGGGTATACTTAAGAGAAAATCTACAAATAGCCTACGCACGAATAATGTTAACCACCACGTGACCATTACAACGGATGCAACAAGTGCGACCGGTCCGGAAATACTCGATGGCTCCGAAGTGAGGCCGATACTGAAGAAAAAGCACAGTAGAGAGGAATCGTTCGGTAGCGATCCACCGTCTCTAGAGCCGCGGCCGATACTGAAGAAGAAGTCGAGTACCGAGTCCGACGAGCACGACGATAAACCGAAGAAGACTATACTGAAGTGTTCACGAAAGAACTCGCAGGACGACTGCGCTTACGAGACCGAGCTCACGTCGCCGAAGAAGCTGTCGATGCTTCGAAATCGTTCCGCGCAGGGTAGAACCACCGGACAAACGACGGAGAACGATTCTTCTGTGCGACCTATATTGAAGCAGCCCGGTACAAAAGACAACGAATCACGGGTCCGTTTGAACTTGCACGACGAGACCGCAGCTTCCGATGAGGCGTGCAACGAACCTGCCGATTTATTTTTACGAAAAAGGGCACAATCCGTGGGCCATGTACAGCCTTTCACTATTCCTAACGAGTTTACCGGTGTACTTAACAAACGACGTTCGCTCGAGTTAACGTCCATGAGCGACGTGTTACAAGATAAGTTACAAGCAAGATTAACGACCAATAGTAACTATTTAAAGACAGACCTTTTCCTGGGTGGCGAGAGTGCCAATGTGTCTGCTATTTTTTCTGACACGTTAAACAGGTATGTAACGCGAGCTTTCTACGGGGTGTCGCTGCTAAATCAGACCACCACAATATTTATCTTATCTATTGTATGAACAAACTTTTATCGACGTCGAAATCTTCTAAAAATAACATCCCGAGAACAGATTCTTTGCAACAGCTTAACCGCTGAGAAGTTTTTTCGTACAGGAATGAATATGGTAAATTTTTAGGCGATTTAGCTGAGACGGCCTGTGTATTTTCCGAAATATGTGCACACATGAAAAATGTATTAATAACACGTAAGAATAACAGCGCAAATAAAACATAAAAAATTAATGTTTCTCAAACCAGTAGTCAAGTTTCTTAATGTAAAAGCAAATAAATAATTTCTGTTCATATATCTGTATATCTAACGTGTAAAAGTTCGTGCTCGGTTTCATAAAATACAAAAAGGAATAGGGCACGAACTTTTGCATTGATTTCATATATCGTAAAGTAATACATAGATATATGTATGTATGTAACTTTTCTATTTACTTATCACGAAACATTCATTTTAGTACAGTTCAATTTGTATGATATCAGTGCTGTTATTGTTACATGTTATTAATGTTGTTATAGCAGTAATATTTATTTGAACAGTTTACAGCTAGCTGTCCCTATTACCAATTTCCGATATTCTAAATTGATATTTGTTTACACATTTACTTGATATAGTAATATGTAAGTTTGGTAAGGCTTTGAATCTGTGCCAAGTTTAATTATAGACCACCTAGCAATTCTGAAAGCTACCAGAAAACAGAGAATCGGAACGTACACAGAACCTGTACACCTATTTGAAAGTTAATTCAGGCTCTCGAGGTAGTACTTTTGTGATTCTTCTTCTTTTTTTACCTGTGCCAAAACGTCACGCATTTTATTCGGCGAAAGATGCGCTTATTTTCTCGACACGTAACGCCTGAATGTATGTATCATCGAAATTGATCAATTTTAGGAGTACACGCTAAGTTGTCACCTCGACTGTTGCAACACCACTAACACGGTTCAAGTAAAAAAATGCTCGAGTCCCTGAAATTAGTGGTCATTAAGTATGCTTGTGTGCATATATTTAGATTAGGGAATACAAGTTCTTGCACTGTGAGACTAACGCTGGTAACATGCTGTTAAACTTAACAATAGATCGTACAAACTAAAAATGATGCTCGATAAATCCGAATAAATATTCTAACAAGTTATTGTTTCGTCTAATTATAGCGCTGCGAAAGAAAAGGGGAAACAGTCGTCAGTGCTCGGAGAAAAGTCCGAGGATCAAGCGACCGTACACGAACTTCCTGTAAATAATAGTGTCGAGAAAAGTGCTAACAAAATGACTGACAGCGAGGAACACGTGATGAACAATGAAGTGTTGTCTTCGCCGAGGAAGCAGGACGATACGAATTTTGAAGAAAGCAACGGCGTGCATCGCAGCAACAGTGTTTCCAAGATGGCACAGCATTTCAAAGCGTTGCAGGAGAAAGCAAAGGAGAAGGAGAAGGAGAACTTGTCCCAGAGGACGCCGAGCAAAAGCTCGCGGGGTATACAGCGTTATAGAGACCGTAAACTTCAGGGGAACGACAGGTTCAGCACTCAACCGGTCACTTTCCAAGAAGTACAAGAGGCGGTTTTGCAAAATCAACGTAATTTGAACATAAAATCAAGCTCGACGGAAGGTAATGCCGAAGACGAGTACGATCCTTCGAAGTTGAGCTTGGCGGATCGAGTGCGCCTTTTCAATCAGAAAATTGATACGGAGAAGAGTGTACAGTCCGAAATAATGTCGGCGGAACGCCATTCGCGAAGACGACCGGCTACTCGTTATAAAACGCAACCGGTCACTTCTGAAGAGGTCGAAGTAGCGTCTCGAATATCTCCTTTAAATTCCATTCCCCAATATTCGTTGGATAACAGTGAGTATCTGGGACGGTACGGTGGTAGCGTAGAAAATTCTGAGAAAGATTACAAGGTGTGAAGAATTAATTAAATGTTACAGATGTTGCCCCGGAGCTTCGCGAGCCAATTTCTCAGGTTGACTTACCAAAAAGTACTTCGAAACCGCAGAGCGTGTTTAGAACAAAGAGCCCTGAACTCGAGGGCTTAAAGCTAATCAAATCTGTACTTAAAAAGGAGTCCGAGGAGCATGAACAGCAAACGCTTGAAAATTCCGATTTCACGCGTATTAACCGAACCGAGATCTCCACGTCCAAAAAGGATGAGAGAACTACTCACACAGAGACAAACAACGAGATTTCTTCGGTAAATCACGAGAGTAGCATAAAGAATGAAGGGGTACTTCGTCACTCTATTTTTTCAAAGCAGACCAGGTAAGTTAGATTTGAGAGCAGACGACTACTACATTATTAGGTTGGTGCATAGATTGCGGATTTTATGCATGTATGATCAAAATTAATAACTAATTTAGAACAGTCAAAATATTACGATAATTTAGTACCGCCAATGTACCATTGTCCACTTATTAATGTTATTAAAGAATGAAAGAACTTTATATTTAGCTCCTGTTTGTCCGAATCAATGCAGAAAATGTTTATTTTGCATAAAGATCCGCAGTGTACTTCCGAATGATGAACGTGAACGACTAAAAAATTAAATTTCCACCATGACATAAGCAAGAAACTTGAATATGTTGAGTGTAATGGTGTCCACTTTGATCGGACATGTCATATGCAACCGCCTGATATATTTGTCCTGTAGAATACATTATGAAGTGTCACTTTTCAATGACGTAAAATTCTTTTAATCATACCTATAAGTGCAGATAAGATTAGGTTTGAATAGTGTGCGGCGGTGTGTGCACGTATATTGTAATGAACTGCTTGTAGGTACGCTTCATTGTTGAAGAGCACTAGTCACCACTCGATTGGTAACAAAAAGCTCGAGAGTGAGACGTCCATTGGAACAGTACAGAAACAACATGGAGTAGCGTTGCCAGGATTGTATCGCAGTGCGACACAGGCGATTCCATCGGTGGATACTAACGATGGTCCTAGCATGAGTATCGCAGACCGATTGGCAGCACTTCAACGAAGTGGTAACACGAATTGGAAGAGACGTATTGCGCCGGAATCAGCTGTTTTGTCGGTGTGTATCTTCTTTCGATTGTTATCGGTAGAATCGATAACGAAGTTCTCACTTTACAGTATAATCTAGTTAATTTCAGCATTAATAAGTTGATACTTAGCGGCACTAATTTTGTAACAAGAAGATAGAACTTTCTTTTCCTCTTTAACAATTTTAATAGGATGGAAACAATATATTGACGTCCTTAAGTTCTTCTAACGTTCTACAGTTTTAAATTGCACGAACTTGTCTTTGTCATAAATGCATAAAAGCCGCAGACTATTAATCACTCGTTAATGGTTGATTAGGACGGAACGAGTACTAGTTCATCGACCAAAGAAGAGTTGATCATCAAGCAAGGAGTTCTCGCCGACTGTCTTGGAAAGTTAGAGTCTGCCACAGAGGGATGGAAGAAGAGAGTAGCCGCATCGGACGCGATGAAGTTCACGGTGGCTGGAAGAATGAAGGTAGAGCTACCGGAGAAGTTGGAAACCGGTCCACGTTCACCGCTCGTCGACGTTACGATAGATAGGAAGAAGAAAACACCGAGGCCGGAGCGTTTCAGAGCCAAGAGGGGTAACGTTTCTTTGTCAATAATCCAAAGAGATTATTGACCTTCCTTCAGATATAGTAGAGTCATTAAAAAGGCTACTATTATGTGTGTAAGTAAATTCGGTGCCTTCTTTAGCGATATTTGCTTTTATTCATAAAGGAAGTATACAAAATTATGTTTCGAAGTATTCGTCAACGTTTTGTAATACTTTTTCCCATCTAATCGGTAGAATATAGATGCGTTTCCGGAAAAGGTCGGCGGTTTCCTGGCTATGAAGTCATTGATGCACTTCTTGAGCTCTTCAATGGAATTGTAATGTTCCCCGGACAAATTGTTATGACCGATTGAATGAAAAGACATCGGAACTTATTTGCACATCTAATAATAAACTTTTGATAACTAAAGCATTAAAAATAGACACAGATAAGATATTGAATGTACATATTGTTTCCAGGGTACACGAAGGATGCTGTATCCACGCCGACTAGTCCAAGTAAAGATTCGTATAGTCAATTACGGATGAGCTTCTCGGAGCCTACGAGCGATGACAGTGGTTAGTGAATGCTTTTTACAAGTACGATACAAAAGACCATATCTTTTTTAATACAATCAATCTTTTTTATTTTTAAGTTGCAAGTTTTGCTACGCGTTATATATGCCGATGATAATGAAAGTGGCATAAGTCAAAATTTCAAAGAAATTGACCTTTTTGCCTATTATGAGTTACGTCGACTGAGTTTACCAATAATTATACAATGAAGTGAAAAATTATATATTATATAAAAGTTTAAATATCTCGAAGAAAGAAAATATGACTTACTTTACTTTCATAATCACCGGAGCATATGGCAACCACGCTGTAGAAAGGTTTATTGTACTCAATTATGTCTAATTGATGCGTTCTGCAGGAGAAGATAACAAATCCGAAAAAACTGTCTCACCGACAGTGTCGGTGCCCAAGATAGACGATGAGACGTTTACTTCCTTCTATTCTGGAATCTCTTTGGATAAGTGTGAAGCTGAATCTGTTGATTTGAGCGAGAGCGATTTTGATATAATCACATCGCAATCAGAATTGTAAGTTTAGCTCTTACTAGTTGTAGACATTTTAATTTCCGGTTTTCATAGGTTTTTGTTTTTACAGACTAGTCCAGAGACGCGATGTACGATTGCAAAGGCGACGTGTTATATCCAGGAATCCTCTGAAAGCACTGGCAGCGAGAACTGACCTAAGACAAGAGTATACTGAGGTGCGAACTGGTATTGCGGAGAAAGTAATGAGACAATTAAATGTCGAAAAATGTAAGATCTCAACACTCGCTGTTTCTTTAAATTATATTGTGATATGTAGACGGCGGATTTTATGCATTTATTTTTGAAAAGGTATTAGAAGAATGTAAGATGACTTTTTAAGATGCTCAAAAGAGAGAATATATTTTCATTCAACTTCGGTTTCTTACAATTGACTTGGACAATTTTCATTTTGCATAAATACTCGTAGTCTAGTAATATGCAATGTGTTATTTTTTAATTACTATTACAGTGGCTAAGAATTCGTCTTTGGCTATGGAGGCTTTAGCTGGTCTGGCATCCACCGAAGACTTTAGCAATGTAACGCTGAGGAATGTGGCAGAGTCCAACGTATCGACAAATAAGCTGCAACCATACAAAGATTTGATGTTGATTTTGATCAAAGGAAGACGTCACGTGCAAGTAAAATTGATTGAACCGATCGCAGGAAACATTAACAGCGGCGACAATTTTGTATTAGTAACGAGAACAGAGGTAAACAAGAGTTCACTTCTTCAATATTAATATATTAACTTGTCAAATAATTAAAAATATCGTTGCCAATTTATTGAATTTTTTCCAGGTATACAATTATGTCGGAAAGTACTGTAACGTTATCGAAAAGGTTCGTGGTGCGAAAATCGCGATGACTATTCAGCAGCACAAGGATCTCGGCACTCAGGCGTCCCAAGTGATCACTATTAACGAAGATAAGTCTACGTGTACGAAGAGTCAGTTGCAGAAGTTCTGGAGCTACCTCGGCGCTGAGAGTGAAGATTTAGATGGTGAGTTATCTTTTCTAGTTATATTGTTTTAGTGATTAGTTAGTTCACGAAAGACAAAACAACAGGATTTTTGATTCTTTGTTCTTATTTTTATATGTATATATATTTCTGTGTTCTCATAAGTAACTTAAATGCAATATTCCGAAAGGGAAACATTGTTTAAATAAAAAAAAGAAATTACCCTCCAAACGAGGTGAATAATTCAATAAATAATTTATTGTATCAATTACAGTTTTCGATGCTGGCCATCCCGATGAAGATGAGCTCTACGAGACGGCAATGATACATACTAACATGATCTACGAAATTAAAGGCGAAGAACTGGTGCCCCTTGAGAAGTATTGGGGTGCTATACCAAAAATTGAAATGCTCGATCCGAATAAAGTTTTAGTGTTCGATTTCGGCAGCGAAATGTACATATGGAGCGGGAAGGTCGCGTCTGTTGACAAAAAGAAAATCGCAACGAATCTTGCGACAGAGCTGTGGCAAGAAGGATACGATTATGCTGAATGCGACGTGTGCCCGATTAACGCCGCATCCATGATCGGCAGACGTGACGTGTCTCAGATCGACTCTAAATCTGCCAAATTCAGACCTAAATGGTGCTTGCTCGCGAAATTGTCGCAACACGTGGAAACGATACTTTTCAGAGAAAAGTTCCTCGATTGGCCGAACGTCTCTGGAATTATTCGAGTTCGCGGCAACGCGAGCAAAGAACAGGTCGATGGAACCATAATTATAGAACCGTGCAATATTAATAATTTATTAGAGGAAAATACCGTGCCCGTTGACTTAGTTCTTGAGGGAAGCCATTTGGGTAGGGGTACTGGTTGGTACGATGACGAGGTAATTAGCTCGGTATTTTAATTATTAGTAGACTGCGGATATTTATGCATTTACAGCAAAATTGAGTAGATGAAATTCGAAATTGTTGAAAAATTTTTAAAATTGAAGATGTCAATATATGATTCCTTCTCTATTAAAGTCATTAAGGGAAGAAATAATATTCGATTTAGCTTCAGTTTCTTGCAATCGATGCAGACAATTTTTATTTTGCATAAAGATCCGCAGTCTAATTATATTATTAGACATCGGACTTCAGGTATTAAGAAATATAATAAATTTCTATTTCACTCGAGTTTGCTCAGGTAGACAATTTTTCCATAAAGATCCGGTGTCTATTAATCCCTATATGATAGATGCGAAATGTATGAGCCAGGAGATTTTCATTTATTTTATAGTTAATGAAACAGTACGTCGTTACAACAACGAGTGTGAAAGTGTGGGACATTGACGAATTCTCTCACACACTTTTGGATGATTCGTCTATCGGTCAATTTTACTCTGGAGATAGTTATATTGTACATTGGATGTATTCAGTTACTATTACTGGTGAATATTGACAACACGTATTGTTACAGTTCATTTTCATGAAATTTTAAATATGCTTTCTTTTGTAATAGGCCGCGAATTAAGTGGTATGCCTTCAAAGCATTCTGCAAAGGGTCGTGATCGTTCTGTCTACTTCATTTGGCAAGGGCAGAGCGCGTCTTTGAACGAGCAGGGTGCAGCAGCGTTACTAACTATTCAATTAGATAGCGACCAAGCACCTCAGGTAATTATTGATCGAATTAACAACGGCGCTATTGACTTATCTAACAACGATTGTTATAAAATTAGAGACACTGAATATCGATTTACTCGTTCTCGAATGAACTAAATTATAGTGTAAGATACACACTTCTGTATCGGAAATATGTCATAATTTACTCGTGTTTCTTATAGCTTCGTGTAGTTCAAGGACACGAGCCAGCCGCGTTTCTTAATCTATTCTCTGGAGGAATGATTGTACACTCTGGCAAGAAGAATGATAAGAAGGACGAACGGTGGCGATTGTACATATGTCGAGGTACCTTAGAGTCAGAGGTGTCTTTGATCGAGATTCCTTGTAGCACTCGTCAATTAAGGAGTAGAGGTTCTCTTATACTGCTAGACTCGAAAAATGGCAAGATTTATGTGTGGCATGGATCTAATGCGTTACTTCATATTAAACAGGTACGCTTCGCCCTACATAATAAATTGACAAATAAATATAATTCAGTCAGGTTTATTTCTGAGAACGTACGTAATTATTATTTACAGAATGCACTTAGCGCTGCGAAGAAATTGAAAGAAAACCGACCTCAGGAAACCCACTTGTCGTCCGAAGGTGATATAGAAATTTTAGAAATTAATGAAGGAATTGAACCGGAGGAATTCTTTAATGGTGAGTAGCAACTTTCTATGAATTGACTGCGGATTTTATGCGTTTATGACAAAAATGAATCGATCAGACGATAAATGGTGAAGACATCTTCTGCTACTTACAATTTGGAAACTTTTTATTTGGCATAATGATTCGCAGTTTAACTATGAATAAAATACTCTTCGGGGACATTTAACGAGACATTTCGTTTACAGCATTGGGAGGCATGAACAAGTCACTGTACGTATCCTTAGAAAAAGATCAATTACAGGAACATACTCCAAGACTGTTTCACTTATCGAGTATTTCAAAAGAATTTAAGCCTGTGGAGATACTATGTCCTCATCGTGCTTCTTTGGCAACGGCGTTCCCTTTTCTACAGGAGGACTTGTATCAAGTAAATCAACCAGGTAATTAAATATTACTTAATTGCGAATTATGGATGAGCACTTATTAGGTAAGTGTACTACAATAGGATATTATTTGTTGCAGCGCTATTTTTGCTGGATAACAAAAACGAATTGTGGATATGGCAAGGCTGGTGGCCTGACACCGGAGCGGAAGATCAAACCGGAAGTAAAGCGGTCAGATGGCAGGCGGAGAGAAGAGCTGCCATGACGACGGCTATGCAATATTGGCAGAGCTTGCATCCAGAAATTACGAAGTATCCCATTTATCTAGTCTGGGCTGGTCTTGAACCGTTGCAGTTCATCAGTTTGTTTCCTACGTGGACATATCGGGATGATATCGCAGAAATAAACGTTGAGGTAAATTTGTTACACTGATATTAAGACAATAAGCGATCTCAATAGATTTTTAATGCACCGAAATTTATAACTAGACAGCGGATTTTATGCATTTATGACATAAATGAGTAGGTGAAATTGAAAACTGGAAATATTCTAAGAATTTAACAATATTGATGTATCGTTTCCATTTTATTAAAATTATTAAAGGAAAAATGAAATTTCTGCCTGGCTACAGATTTTGACAATGATTGCAAACAATTTTTATTTTGCATAAAGATCCGTGGTGTACTTACATATAAGTAGATAAAAATATTCTATCTGAATTGCAAGTTAGAGTGGAATAGAAATTTATTTTATTTAAATTGAAATGAATGTTCTTTAGGACGGTCGTAATCCGGGAGAAGTATTGACAGTGGAGAACGAATTAGCACGACTAACGAAAAGCACGTATCCCCCTGCTCAATTATTACAACGACCTTTACCGGAAGGAGTGGATCCCACACACTTGGAATTGTATTTATCTCAACAGCACTTTGAAGTTAGTTCTATCCCCATCGAGTTATTTTTAAATAAAGAAATTTATTATTAAGTACGTCCGTTTTAATTACAAATTTTCTGGAATTGACAAGTTTTCTTTCTTTCTTCCAGGAGCTACTAGGAATGAGCAAAGAAGAATTTCAAGATCTTCCAGTTTGGAAACAAGTAAATCTTAAAAAAGAAATCGGGCTTTTCTGATGAAACGCCTTTACTGCCGATCCTACGAATAATAGCTGCCCCTGTAAAGCGTTTGATAAAGTTTTTGTTAATTGTTTTACGATGTTTATAACATTCAAATTTTTTAACTTCTCAATACATATATATATGGATTCGCGTTTGAAAAAAGAATACGACTAAAAGTTGCCTATCGACCGGAAAAAGAACTAATATTATAATGCAGTTGAAGATGTTTACTATTGTCTCAAATATAATATAAATATATATATATAATATATATGTATATATTATATATATATTTATATATATATATATACATATAGATAGGTAATTATATATTTTTAATACATATTAAACATAAATTGGCTTGTGAATATTTCCTTTATATTTGTATGGGCTTTATATTCATTGATAATACAATATGTTTTAGAATGGCTTATTCTTACATGTGTAACATTTGTACAAGAGCGACTGTATTCTTTACAACATACTCTGTGTTTTTGAACAGTATTCAATGAAATTTCTCAATGTTGCCTTGAGTCTTTATTTCATGAGTCCTTTTTACGAATCCTCGTAAGTTTCTTCTCGAGAAACGACTTGTTCTCTTGTACTACCATAAAAAAACATACGTGACACGTGATTTCAAAATAACTTTATCTTACACTTTTTGCCGTACATATAATTCACAACGGTATCGCAGAGCTGTACAACGTTCACATTAAATAATTTAATTAATTCGTATCCGATTTATAACTCTTACAAACAGTATATAAGTGGTTCTTCTTTTAAATAAATTTATACTAATTCAAAATTATGAAACAATTACTACGACAAAACAATTTAAGTGAACATCTAATTATTTATAATAATCGATCAAATATACTTATACTTTTTGTTCCTCCTCCACAGTGAAAATTACAAATCTCATCCTTCTACATCTAGTGGTCTCCATTGTTTCCTTTTTTACAAGTTCACCAAGGCACGATAGTACATCGAGTATAAAAGAAACATAATTTTGTTTTATCCACGATCGATTAAAGTATATATGCAAAGAACACAAGATCAACCGCAGTGCTTACTATGGTCGTTTTATTTTATTTAAACAAGAATAACATGTTTGCGAAAAGTATAGGCGCCTAAACGATCTAATATTAAAATAGTCCATCTGATCGAATGATTCGACAATCATTACTTGCTTTATCTTAAAAATAATCGTGTATCGATGCCGTTTAACAACACCAGAGTTACGATTCCTTTTTCTCACTTTGTCTCCCGAATTAATTATCTTGTTATTATATTCTTCGTACCCAATTTACAATACTAGTTGCAGTGTTGGAATATGTGGCTAGTACTTCCATTCAAATCGTTGGGCATCTGTAGCACATAATTGGATTTTCGTTACGTCTCTTCTCAATTATTCTCGAAGTAATAGTTTGCAATACTGTAACGATTTTACATTTTGTACTTTGTATACTGCACGAGCATTAATTGAACACATTTTGTGTCATTATTAATATGAGAACTGACTGCAAGACAATTGTTTTAGTAAGAAATAATATATTGTACAGCATCATATACAAATTATATATAACAAATGACAAATATGTATTTACATTTTGCTATATTGCTATACACATTATAAAATGTTTACCACTATACGTAATACTCCATCAAAATTATTATCCCACTTATTATTATTATTATTATTAATATTATCTTCAGTAATTGTTCTATTCGTATAGGTAAAGTACAAATAATTCAAGAGAAATTTACAGAGAAAACGTACGTGTGATTACCATTTGAATGTTCACTGGACTTTGCCGTCAATGTAAGCCTTCATAGCAGTTTGACACTCTGCCGAACACCAATGTTTGATCAGTAAATATGTTTCTGACTCCAATGCTGCGTCCAATTTTTTTCTCAAGCTGTGACGTAGTAGAGCCTTTGTCGCTTCCATGGACTGAAAAATAAATAGACAGATAGAAGAGTCAGTAACAGTTTTCAATTGGCATGTACAGTATAAATATTTATCAGTTTCCCACATTACTAATGCATTAGGTCCACTCTAACGTCTTCAATGACACGATTACTAAACGTTTCAACATTCTAAGATACACCTGTGCCATGAAAACATTTATTTCGATCTATTTCTTACTATTCTCAACAACCAGTTTCGGTTCTTATGTTATAATCAACAGCAAATTAAGCAATGTTACTTTCAAGTACATGGACGGTGTACGTAATTATAAAATGTGTGCATTAATTGTGTGTGTTAAGGTGCAGCAATTAATATGTATTGATGATACAGGTAGATGGAGAGAGTGATTTACATTATTGTGCAACTAACGAAGCCTGTAGTGTGATTCACGATCGGTTCTGGATGTCTAGCTTGACCGAGAGACTGTGTCGTTGTCCTAATGGAAAGGAATGTCCGTGGCAATGGAACGTGCAATTAGGAAATTCGTCTCAATTGCTCAATAATAAATCGCGCATGGAGGTGAACGCTTTATGCAGGATGTCTTATGTACTGTTATACATTTAAAAAATTCCTGTCGATTTTGTTCTCATTTTTAATTCTTGGATGGTACCGATGCATAAAATCCGCAATCTACTGATAATTAACAATTTACAGTTTTGCAATCCAACGACAGACATGGACGTATGCACGCATAAGAAAGATGCTGTCAAAGTCTATGGCAAAAGTGATAGATCTAATTCGTATCTAATACCGTACAATGTAACGTTTAAATGTGTTTGCCCAAAAACGCATTACTGGAGGCTGCAGAAATACACGTACGAGGATGATGATCTTATCACGCAAAAATTTAAATGCGTCAAGGTATGTTCTCACATTTAAAAACTTATATGTATTCTGAATTATGGTGGACTATTTCCACCAGTGCAGGATTAAGCCAGCGCGGGGCCCGTAGAAAATGTTATGACGAGGCCCTAGGCTTTGTATCAGGGCCACCGTGCGCACCTTTTTAACAAACACAATGAATGACCTTTTTTTTTGCAAAAATATCTGTGCCCCCTGGCATAAACAGGCGCTCATGTATCGGCGCCTCTTCGATGAAGCGCCCGTGTGGGCCCCTGTTTCTATGACGCGGGGCCCGTAGCATTTGCTACTTCTGCTACGGGGCTTAATGCGGCCCTGATTTCCACCCAGTATATTGTTATTATTAATATTGTTATAGAAAAGAATATGCGAAACCGACGATTTTTGCGGCCATATACGATCCGATTTGCACTCAACGTACTACAGATGTTCTTGTCCGGAGAAACACTTATGCATTTTCAAAAATAGAACCACGGAGAACGTTCAGGAGCTACTTTACTCCGGACCAGCCTACAGAGCTTATTGTCTTCGGTTTACAAATCTGTAACAAAGTGGTACGCATACCTGCGAAGATTGCTCGCTCATGGCTCTCAAAGTCGGTAATAGTTCTACTTGAAATCTGTCAGGCCACAAGACTCTTGTAACCAGGCCAGCCCTTAACGCTTCGCTAGCAGTTAGTGTTCTGCCACCCAAAAGTAATTCGCTTGTCTGCAAATAATAAATTGTTAATAAATCGTTCTTAGGTACAGCAAATAGTAGACCAGTGCAAAAGTTCGTGCCCGATTCCATATTGAAATCGAGCACGAATTTTTTCACCGACTTAGTATTTAATGCACTTACAATTGCACTTCCCAATATATGTGATAACGTGAACACAGCAGCGCCTTCGGCAATTTGACCCAATTTCCCATACGGAGTACTAAACGTTGCTTTGTCGCTGGCTATCACAAGGTCAAACAAAGGCAGCATCGTTACTCCAAGACCAATAGCAGCGCCCTGAACTCCAGCAACAATCGGTTTGTTAAACGTTGCTAAACTTTTGATGAAGTCTCTGCACAAAAGAAGTTTAATATTATAAAAAAAATTAATTAGGGTTCGATTGGATTCGGTTGCTGCGTATATGTCCGAGTTTAGAATGTAAATGTTATGAAGCTTTCTGATCAAAAAATACTATTGTAGGGTCCACATACTTAACAGCGTCCGCCATTTCCTGAGCCCGAAGCCGTCGTTCTTCCTTGTTTGTGTGTAGCAACATAGAAAGTTCAAGACCTTCGCAAAAACTGCTGCCGGTAGATGTTAACAAAACAACCCTGCAGTCATCATCTCTTTCCAAAATTGATAACGTATCACGGAACTCTTGCATCATCTAGAAACATAAAACAAATATTACATTGCTAAATCCTGAGAAACTTGTAAGAGTAATTATTAACTCCGAAATGCTTTTACCTGCAACGTAAGAGCGTTTTTAAGTTTCGTTGATGATGACGGTGTGAGTATTAATTGCACAAGATTACCATGCCGTCGTACATTGATCTCTTTATTACTGAACGGACTTCTCGTTTCCGATTTTGTCTTGCTATTATCCAACTCCAATGTCTTGGTTACATTTGCGGCTACTGAAAAACATTCTTTCGTTCAGTGCTCTGTCCGTTTCAAGGCGAATACAATTAATATATCGCAGCATACAAATACTTGAAAAAACATAATACGTTTCTCAATAAAAAACAAAAAAAAAAAGATTAAAAATGCAAAACATTTCAAGCAATTCGAAATCATAGATTTCACCTTTGCTTTTACGATTAGCTGTAGAACTTCCAGATCGATTTCCAGCACTGACTACTGAAAGAGCACTTACAGCTTCTGCAAGGCAGACTGAAAGTTCATCTTCTCCTTTGGAGAATTCTTCATTGTTATCTGACTCACTTGTTTTAGCAAATGTAACTTTGTTCTTTGCGGATTTTTTGGTTTTCGATGTTACCTTACCTGTGGTTGTACCGTTCGATCGTGTTATAACTTTGCCAGAACCGGTATCCTCAACTACTGTAGCATCGACCTGCTTGGAATTCTTATCACCTTTTTTGGAATCGGATTTCTTCGGACGAAGCGTTTTGTCGTCCACGTTATTCGCGACCACGGCTTCCACGCCGACTCTATGGACAGCCTTCTTTTTACTTTTTTTCGCTCCCTCGCTCGAGAGTCTCCTTTTCATTGATCTTAACGAATGAGAACCTCCTTCATCGTTTTTAGCTCCGTCAACCTTCTCTGGACTGTCGATGCTGACCCTGGGGCTTCCAGATGCGCTGGAAAAAGAACTGGAAGAATGCCTTCTAATTATAACAGACGCGTCCGCAGCGTTCCTGATTTTTCCGGGCAAAATAAAATCCTGTTGAGACGCGGTATTTGATTTTCCCGTGGCAGCTTGTTCCCCGACCTTCTTCTCTGGTTGCACTTCACTCAAATGTATAGAAGTTCTTTTCGACCGTGGCGAAACTTTCGACACACCTGTTGTAGCAGTGCGTAATCTTAAAACAGCATTGCGCACCAATTTCTTCCGGAAGTTCAGTTCGCGTTGTACTTTTTGAATGTCCATGACTTTCGCCTGGGACTTGGTGATAGGGATTAAACGTTTCTTGTCCGGCTGTTCCACGTCGTACAATAAATTTACAACACCCTCATCTTGCAGCAATCTATCTATCTCATTGATGATCTTTTTCTTTGGCTTTGGATCCCCAGAACTGCTCTGCACCGATTGCTTGCTCTTTGAAGTCACTTTTGAGCCAGATTTCTTTGACGCTGTGTTCAGCTTCGCTTTTAAATCTACCTTCTTACTGGATGACATGTTTTGCTTCAGCAATTTTTTCATGACTATGTTCCTTTTGGGTAGAGACTGAGATCCCTTCTTACTGAAATTCTGCTTTGGACCTCTCGCAGTTGTAATATCTAGTTTATCCAATGTCGAGTCCTTTTTATTTGTAAACTCCTTCTTTACTATTTCTTTCATGGATGACCTATCGTTTTTTTCAACTCTGTCAATAGTAGTGTTTTCCTCTTTAATCGCATGATTGTCAGTTACCACAGGTAATGCCTCATTAGCTTGTACTTCCTTCGGTTGTACTTCAACATCCTGAGGCTGCTTCTTGCTCACTGGGACTTTACTTTTGTACACTTTCTGCCGTTTCACGATACTCAGCTGCTCCTCGTGCTCTCTAGCTTTCTCCGTAAGCTTTCGTTTTCTACCCGATCTCGACTCGTCCACTCGCACTTCTTTTCCAGACGATTCTATGCTTTTCTCTGGAGTAGACTCAATCGTCACAGTAGATGATTCAACATCTGATGTTGTAACCTTCGGAATTGATTCCATAGAATCATTAGACAAGTCAATATTGACGATTTCCTTTTCTGCTTCAAGAATCAACTTCTCTTCTGCATCCTTCGTCACCTTAGCGGGCGCAGGTTTGAACGTTTTCTTCTTTCTGGGGGGAGCCTTTTTCACAGGATAAACAGGTAGTTCCAGAAGTTGTTTTAACGCCAACTCTCTTTCAACTAAAGGATCAAGTTTCGGTGGTGTATTGTGACCAGTGACTTCAAGATCCACAGGCCCTTTTCCCTCTTCTGTTAAGGTTGGTGGCTTCAAATTTGACCAGTCAAGATCTACATCACCCTCCAATATAGCCAGCAATTCTTTATTATCGGAGTTGCTTTCTTTACTCGTCTCTTTGGTTGCCTCTGTGCTAATTTCTTTATTAGAGTCCATGTTGTCTATGCTCTTCTTGTCTACGGATGGAACAGTTGGTTGAGGCAGAGGTATAAGTGCAGGTAGAGTACCTATCGGGCTACCACTTAGTTTACTCGATAATCTCTGCGTGAGTTTTTTAACGAAAAATATGTCAGGCCCAGGAGGTGCTTCTACCAATTTTTGTTTGTCGCGAAATCGTTCCTTCAAAGCTTCTGTCACTTCAGCTTGCGTGGACAGCATACGGCTGCGATTGACGAGAGATTTCGTTTGTGGTATTTGAGATTTAGAATTTACAGATTCCTTTTTCAGCGATTTAACAGCGCTGTGTTGCTTCCTCGCGTTTTGATTATTATCCGACTGTTCCTTCGATATTTTCGCCTCTTTGTTTTCTTTTGTTCCTACAGTCTTTCCGCCACTTGCGACCTCTTCTTCTATATATGCAATTTCTTCTTTGACGATCACGATCGTCTCTTCTTCGACCACTGGAGTCGTCTTCGGGTCGTCTAACAGGCTTTTCAATTCTATTTCTACGGTGTCCGGTTCTTTAGAGGCTGACTGATTATCCTCCTCCACGTTCTCATCGCCCCAGTCGTCAAAAATATCCTGAAGTACACTTCTTTTTGTAGACGGCGAAGTAGGTTTGTCTATTTCAATTACGTCGGCTTCTTCTTTTAAATTATCCGTGGTTGGCGAGGCGATATTGGTCTCGTTTTCAACATGTTTATCTTTCGCGTTAATTCTTTTAGCGCTATCACAAGTTAATTCTTTAGCGCTATCACAAGTTTCAGTCTTTATTCCAGGAGATGACTGTACTTCTGTTTGTTCTATGTTTTCCTCTTGATCGACGTCTTTACTTTTCTTCTCTACTTTATCCTTGTTAATACTATGTACAATTCTTGGTTCGCAGGTGACTTCCGAAATTGTTGAAGTTACAGAGTCAATGTTCGAATTTCCTTTTTCGTGTTCTTTGACCAACGACTCGGGAATTTCGGACTGTACTACTTCCGTAGAGATCACTTCAATGATAGTCCCCTCCTGTTCTTGATTGTAGTCGATTAAATCGAATTCTTCATTCACGATTTCATCTTTTTTCGTTTCTTTGTCCAATACTGAAGAGTCAGTTACGACGATATGATCTTGTACAATTGCATTTGTTTCATCGAGAGTCACAGACTCTACAGTCACCACCATAACATCTGACTCACCGTCAACCAGTTTAGTCAAATCTGTCTCTGCATCTGTAACACGCAAAGAGTGGTCCTTATATTCAACAGTCTGGTTGGGAGACTTATTTAATACTTGATTCTGAGCATCAGTATTTGTAGTGTTTGTATCTTTTGCTGTACAAACATCGTCTCCCTTAGGGTTTTGTCGGTCATTTTTCTTCTCTGTGGTGTGTTCTTGATCGTCGTTTAAAACATCTATACTTTCTTCATTTAACTGTTTACCTTCTGCACATTTTTCGTTGTCTTTAACTTCACTCTTTGTAGCCTGCTTATCATCTTCTTGTGTATTGTTGCTAGCTGCCTTCGATAGACTGCTTTTGATTTCCTCTTGCTTGTCATTATTAATTATTTCTTGATTCAACTTATCAATTTCCTCGGCATTAACATTCTTTACGAGTTCCTCTTCCTCAATTTCAACTTCCTCGACTGCGATACTTAGTTCACATTCGTCTGCGGTTAAAGAAGCTTCATTGCCTGTGTAATCCTGGGAGCAGTTCTCCTGACTCTCAGAAGCGTTTTCTACAACCGTCACAGGATCGCTTGAATGTGATTCAAACGAAGAAGAAAGATCTACTATTGGTATTGAATGCACATCAACAATATCACGCTGTACTTCATCTGCTTGTTCCATGGTAAAATATTAAGATCATTACACTTATCTAGTAAACCATGGACTGACCTGTTAACGAGAAAAAGTGATTACTATCATTAGCGATCAGAGTACGATAAATAAACTTGTTAAATACTCGTAAATAACTATCAAATTATTCTCGGTACTAATGAATAATGTAACTTTTACAAAGAATTCTCCTTCAGCAAGAGACGAAAGAAAAAATGTTTCAAGCATACCATAACCTCACAGAGATATCTAACATCAAGCGCACACGGTTTCTATCCCACTGATTTTTGGGTCAACACGATTTCAATGATTGACTCGTTCGTAAGATAACGTTTCGATGATTCCACCGAAAAATTCTCAACGGAGAAATACAGTAATATGCTTGAACGATTCAATGTTTCGACGTTTCATGAAGTCATGTTAAATGATAGTACACTAATCTAAATCAAGTTGTTCGGCTCTCACACTAGAAAATCTGTTAATCTAGAACTTGTTAATTAAAGGAGCTTCGTTAACGTTATCATATTATTTAGCAAACGGTTTCGTCGAATCTACCACGAAAATGATTTCAATGGCAGTGTGAAAAACTTACCAACCAAGATTGCTGTATCCATACTCTGTCGATTCCAAAGAAAATCACATATTATTCAGTCATTCATGGAACTGTTTCATGGGCAATCGTCACCGTTAAACAAATACTTTCGATAATTCATATATACGAACCGATTTCGTATGAAAAAACAATGATTCTCTTAAATCCGAATGCAATGTTTACAAGAACGAAATCTGGAATACGTATACATATAGTTATACATAGTATACTGCTGTCATCAATCTACCGCAAATTATTTACAACCGTTCTCAACCAGATTTTCGAAAACAAAATTTAAAATACAAAAATGTAAAATACATATTGTTCCTACAAAATTTTAATTCTTACCACCGAAAACTAAAATATAAGCCTCAGATACAAAAATTAATGCATAAGTGGGACTGTTATACATATTTTTTTTCATAAATGGTACTTAAGTATTACTACGAAACAATAAGAATAAAATAAAAAAGTAAATTTTAGTAACAATATTTTCAAAGATTTATTACTTTTTCAAAAATACTCCGATTACTATATATATACATATACAATTATACATATACATATATGCATATATGTATTGTATATTGTAGCTTCTGTTAAATTCTATTTACATAGAAAAGATTGACTCTGGTAATTGAAATTTTATTTATATTTCGTTTTGAAAATATTTACATATGCGTTGCCAAATAATAAAACGAAAAAGAAGGTAAATTAATTTTAATTTGCAGGTTTGCTCCTCTTCCCACAGATAGCAGCAGGCGCTCTTTTAAAACCACTGCCATTTTATTTATATTCAACAGAGATATATTCAATTTTAAATGCCGTTTTGCATATCGATGATTAAATAGTTACGCATTTATTTTTTTGTATTGAACTTTGTTATTATTTTTCGCGATTAGTTGCAAGTTAGCAAGTTTTAAAGAGCAAAAGTTCTTTTTTATCTCTTGCGATACACGTGCGAGCTGATAACACGTTCACGCATGTAACGTAAGTATAGCTGTGCGAGTGTATTGAAATAAAAATGATTGAGAATAAAAGTACATTTTGCAATATTAACACTGTATATTAATTTCTCGATCTGTGTCACTGTTAACCTACAGTATTACATATTCAGCATCGACCTTGTTCGATCCTGTAATACGTACCGTATGTCGTAGGTTATGTTTCCAGTAAACAAATCATTTATCAGTTGCGGGATTTATTGGTCCATGTGATAATTGTGATAAAACCCGATAGGAAGCTTTAATCGTTTATATAAACCGAGTAATTCGTGTGTCTCCGCTAGAAGAAACCGTTACACTGTGAAAGTCGCTCGCATAACCGCCCGAATATTTTGTACCTCCGATTCCACAATAAGTGTTTCAATATTTTTAAAAAAATGTCTCCGAAAATCGTTGTCGTTGGTTCCTGCATGATTGATTTCACTAGGTAAGTCGGCACACTTGTGTTAAGAAAAATTTGTGTTGTAACATTTATAAAGAACTGTACTTAGATACAGTTTTCTTTTTGATTCAACGATACGACACTGTAGTCCCTACTTTATGTTTCATTATATTATGTTTGTTATTATAACTCTTTTGATAAAATTAGATACCAAGATGGTAGTGCAATATTTACTATAGTAAGAACACACGTTTGTTTTAGCTTCTCTTCACGCTTACCGAAACCTGGTGAGACCATAATCGGTAAAAACTTTGAGATAAAGTACGGTGGCAAAGGTGCCAATCAATGCATAGCTGCAGCAAAGCTCGGTGCATCCACAGCAATTGTTGCTTGCGTATGATACTCTGATCTTACTTAACTATCCACAGAAATTCAATTAACACTTGCACTGTCAATTAGATAATTATTCAATCCTGGAGCAGTGTTATGTAAACATAAAATATGAGGATACTTCTGAAAGATACATGTTATTCTTTAAATTTGAATGATGATAGGCAGATTTTATTATTTATGAGGGAAATAAATGTATTAAAATCCTGTTTCCTGCAATCAATTTATAATCTAATGATAGCTTATCCTTCAAGATAGACATTACTGAAATCTTGGTGGTGCATGCGTTAATTTTCAATACATGTAGGATTTCATAAGAATTATGTTTCTTCCTTTAAAGTTGATTTTTCATACAGTTAGGCACAGACAAATATGCTGAGGAATATTTAAAAATATTTGAGAAGGAGAATGTGAACACCTCACACGTTCAAATAAAGGAGAACCAGCACAGCGGCATAGCGCATATCACCGTTGCCGATAACGGTAGGAAAACACTGTCAATCGTTTCAGATTGCTGCACAAAAACGGGCTTTCCGATAATGAATCTTAGATCGCGTCTCCATTCGTACATAGTGCATTCGAAAAGTTCTAGAGTTAAGGATCAGGCACCTTCCACAGCTACCTTTTACTAGATTATTTAATGTCAAAAATAAAAAAGAAAATGTCGGGTCCAGACGAAAATTTTTTTCGAGATCGAGACGGGTTCTTAAAATTTTTAAACTCCCGATTATGCCGAGATTCTCGAAGGTATCGGGATTCTCGAAATTATCGAGATTCCCGAAAGTATCGGGATTCTTGAAAATTTAAAAAAATGTGATTGTTAAGCTTCTTTTTGGTACAGCTTAATTATTCAAAAGCCTTTTAACAGTAGAGCTACCAAGCTCTAAACGAGACTGATGTATATTCCTTTATAATAATAACAGGATTAAATTTGTTCTGATTTCATAGGATTTTTATGGTACCATGTACTTGAATAAAGAAGAATTTCTCAAGAAAATATTTCTATAATTTCACGAATTGTAACAGAGAAAATGTGAAATCCATCATTTTTACGAACGTGTTAATTAGTAATAGTACACAATTTTTAGTACGCAATTTACGCAATGTAAATAAGTGACTGCACGTTTACGTTTCAGAAAAAATGTAATATCTTTTTAATGTACCATATACTGTATTCCGTCGCACAGTTGCCCGTAAAAAATTTATTTTTCAGGGGAGAATAGTATAGTGATCGTGTTAGGGTCGAACGCGTTGCTGAGCGCGAAACAGGTGGACAACGCGTCAGAGGTAGTCAAAGATGCTTCCGTTTTATTATGTCAATTAGAGACGTCCCTGGAAGGCACGCGACACGCTTTAAAGCTCCATAAAGGTCACGGTTAGTTGCGTCTGGTAACGCCACGTTGTTCTCCCGTTCAATGACTATGTAAAATGTAATGCGATAGGTTTGTCGATCCTGAACGGGGCGCCTGCGATGGAACACATAGACGAAGAGCTTCTGTCCCTCTGCGACATATTCTGTGTCAACGAGACTGAGGTACAGTGGTCACTGACAAATTAAGTCTTAGAAAATTATTTGAGCACTATTATACAGACTGTCCTCAAAATCACGGTTCAGAAACTGGTAAAAAATGAGAAGTAACATTTTTTTCTTAGACAGTTCGTTTGAGTAGAAGTAGAATCAGTAGGTCATGAACAGACGCGTCAGCTGATTCCTATTTAAGGGGGTATTCTGGTATTTTGCATTTTCTTTATGTACAGTGGGTGTACAAAGTATTCGTACACCTTTTAAAAACTAATAACTTTTTTATAATTGTACCAAACGACCTGATTTTTTATAATCAATTAGAAGCACTAGTTTACAAACTGATATGCAAAAAAGATTTTCCAAAAATTACAATTTACAAGGTTGCAGGTAAAAATAAAAACGGCATTTCTTAAAACTTTTTTATTTGGGCCCTTAATGAAAATTTAAAACATATGTTTTCTAGATCCATGTTCTTTATACACATGTTGGAAATTTCATCGAAATCGATTGACGCAGGAAAAAACAACAGGCGTCGAAAGATGTACGATTCTGTGGATTTTAAGCAGAAACTGATCAAAAGTCGTGGAAAACTACGATTTTCACCATTTTTAATCGCTTGTAGCTCGTGTGTATGTTAATCGATTTCAATGAAATTTTCAACATGTGTATGACTAACATAGATCTACAAAACATACATTTTAAATTTTCATTAAGGACCCAAATAAAAAGGTTTTAAAAAATCACTTTTTTATTTTTGCATTTAATCTTGTAAATTATAATTTTCGGAAAATCTTTTTTGTATATCATTTTGTAAATCAATGCTTCTAATTGATTATAAAAAATCAGGTTGTTTGGTACAATTATAAAAATGTTATTAGTTTTTAAAAAGTGTACGAATACTTTGTACACCCACTGTACAAGAGTTGTGGAACATTTTGTAAATAGTCTAGATTTTTAATTTCTTCTAGTTCGGCCCACAACTGTATTTATACTGATTAATAAACAATTTGATTTTCTTGTGTCGTCCCATGTTTTTGAAAGCATACTCTAAAAAATATATAACTCACGTAATTTTGATTATCTTTGCTTAAAAAAGATCACACAAGTGCCACGAATATCAGTAAATGTGAAAAATCCCTGTTATACATTATGCATGTAAGATGAGTTATCAGGAAGAAATAGGGAATAGACCGGAGACACGACACTGTACTAAGAATCACGTTATTTATTTGGAAAGAAATGTATAAGTATTGAATTATACGCTATGAGATAACAAGACGAATTAAACACCGTTGAACGCATTAAAGCTCAGTCAACGACTCGTTTCGAATTCCCGTACCGGTCTCGCTCTCTTTCTTGCGATCAAGTGTCGATAGTTAGAATTTATAGGTGAAAGGTTTATACGTACGACTTATAAAATGAACAAATGACTTATATAACGAAAAAATGTTACTTTTTCCTTTCGGCTAATTTTTAGATGATTGTATCAGTACATGGTCATTCAAAGTCATTTTAATTCAAGGACTTTCTTGACCTAGCACATGTTCATTCTATTAGGTTAATGCAAAAGTTCGTGCCCAAACCTATACCTACTGACAGTACAGTTAAACTTTGAGCAATTTATTAAAAACCAAAAGATTGTCTAAATATTGCTCTAAATAATGGTGCAGTAATTTTTAATAGTACTTCAAAGTTGCTATTCGACTGCAAAGGGTTAGGTTAAGGGTTAGAAGCAACTAAATGATTGAATTTAACGAAGTGGTTACCACTTTAGGCGGAAGTGATGACTGGGGTGGAGCCATTCGGGCTGTCGAATGTTCAAAAAGCTATTGATAAGCTGTTGGATATCGGCTGCAACACAGTTGTTATCACTTTGGGAGAACTAGGAGCTGCATTCGCGTCCAAGAAGAATAGGACAGCCACCATAATCCCAACTCCCAAACAAGTGCAACCCGTGGATACAACTGTAAGTTTTCTCTTCAATAATAATCCACGACCTTACGCACAATGAAATGCAAGTTCCTATTTCCCTTGGATTTTATTGCGCGAGAGATTCATGGCTATATAAAAAATCACCCTAAAATTTCCTCCATCCTTGATTGACAGAATTGCTACGTCACCGAATTTCATTTCTCGTAATTCCCGAAATTTTTGATTGGTGATGGAATGTTGAAGTTAATAAGATGAATATCTCTTCTTCGCCTGGGTATGCCCCGGGTTCCGTGATCATATGTGAGTCACGGTGAAAGACTCTCATACTCGCGATCGTCTTTTCTGTACTAGTGCACTCATTAACATGTTGACCGCCGACTTGCAACCACAAAGATTAGATAAAACCGAACCGACTAATTGAATAGGATAGGAACTGAGAAGTCAAGAATTGTTATGTTAATTCAAGGTCTTTACAAATAATGGGTAGCAACTTCATTTTAAATTAAAATCTTTTATCGAATCAATTGAAGATTCGCTCATTTGTTTGTTATCAATTACTCTCTCGCTCCTATAGCGTTTCAAATCAAATATGAGCAACACAATAGTCAATCTATTAAATCTGGTGGACGGGCGTGACAGTATGTCTGTAACATATTGTCATTGAAAGTGAGAAATGAAAGTTGATAACAGATCATTATGTAATTTGGTAGCATTCTTACTTTTTTGAACATGATGGATGACGATCCGATGTGTATTATTTCGACTTAGAGATTGTATTCTTTTGTCTATCTACCAGAGAAGTATTATAATAATAAAATTATTATAGCGTCCTAAAGGACTACGTTTTCCCTTCTCCGCTTTCACCCCTCGCAAATCCACAAATTCGCGAGCCGACGAAATGAATCCACGGTCATCAATTGATTTGCGGCTCGATATGACAACGGACAGTATCGTTAATTCTCGTTATACATGCGCAGGGAGCCGGAGATGCATTTCTGGGCGCTTTTGCATATTTCAAAGCATACCACCCAACGCTTCCGATGAACGAGTGCATCCGAAGAGCCTGCATAGTCGCCACAGAATCCGTCCTGAAGCCTGGCACCCACGCAAGCTTTCCAACCAGGGAAATCTTATCGCCGGAATTGTTTATATGAGTCAATGAAAAACGATTCTTGTACCATTAGCGTACCGAAGTGTCCTTCTCTGTCGCGCAACAATCTTTTTTTCGACGTCCTTGCAGTGTGATGATTACACTGCAGATCTTCATGTAAAATAAAATTGTTGAGCATCAAATCGCAGGCTACAGGAGCAAAGTATAAATTTATTTTTTTCGTCAACACGTTGATGGCCACGCCATTGCCAACAAAAGTCACACAAAATCAAAACAACTTATTTTATCAAATATTACATTATACAGGGTGTCCCAAAATTCCTAAAAATCTCGGAAATGGGAGGTTCCTGAGACCATTTGAAGCGACATTTTCCTTTGCAAAAATGTTATCCGCGACTTTGTTTAGGAGTTATTAACGAAAAACACGGACCAATCAGAGCGCGACCTAGACGCGAGTTGGCACAGTCGGCCAATAGACAGTTGGCGCGCCGGGCCAACTCGCGTCTAGGGGCGTGATCACAGTGGATCCGATGTCGCACGATTCGGCCGACGTCCGTCGTTGTGTCTCTTTTTTACACGCTCGAAAAAAGAGACAGATGCGTCGGACGTCGGCCGAATCGTCCGACATCGGATCCACTGTGATCGCGCCCTAGGTCGCGCTCTGATTGGTCCGTGTTTTTCGTTAATAACTCCTAAACAAAGCCGCGGATAACATTTTTGGAAAGGAAAATGTTGCTTCAAATGGTCTCAGGTACCTCCCATTTCCGGGATTTTCAGGAATTTTGGGACACCCTGTATGTATACTGTATGTATAGCAGAGGTGCCTAACGCTGATCTGCGGAACAGATGTGGCTGCTTCTTCTCTTCGCCTACTTGACTTTTCCTTCGGAACGAGATTTACGATTGTACATGTATACGTAGTACAAGTAGTATGTAACCTGCCGGTGTAAGCGGCGTCGAGCGAGATGATGTATTGGCATTGACTAATGCCGATACGAGTTCAACGGGCTAGGACACTACAACCTTGAAATGATCTTGAACGCAGAAATTAAAACAAAATGACATCAAATTAAAATGCGACTTTATTTTATCAACTGTTCAAAGTGGTGAACTTTCGGCAGTCATACATGCGTGAAAACGTTTGGTAAGACTTTCAATCACACTTGGTATTGTTTCCGGTGAGATAGTTGCACAGGAGTGAATAATTTTTTCTCGCATGATTCCAGGCGTTGTGGCTCGTTTTCTATAAACGTCATCTTTTCATTGACCCCGCAAAAGCTAATTAAAGGGAGTAAGTTCTTTTCCACGTCCGATCCAACGATTTGAGAGTTTATTATTTAAGAACTCTTTTGCAGCTCGTAAAGCGTGAGCTGGACAGCCATCGTGCTGGAACCACGCGCCGGTACGAATATCTTCTAAGAGAGACGGCATATAATTTCCTAGAAATGTGAGATATATCTGAGTGTGCAGAGATCTGAGTTCCATTGCTCAATATCCCAACGTTTATGACTGGAATTTCTGAACGGCTAGTCGGAGATCATTTTTATTTAAAATGTCGTCTTCGATACGGCAAACTACCGGGCCCTCTTATTGTCCATCATATATCACGTCGATGAACCATAGTTAATACATTCAGAAAGCAGGCACGCGACGGGGCCCGAGGCGTCGTGAAAAAAACCGATTCAGTCAAACCGGTAACAATCTCACAAAAACCCTCATCCCATTCGAATCTATCAAGCTCATGCTAAACGATCGTGAAAACTTAACAGTAATCCTCATCCTAGGATAATATTTCATTGGATTATACATTGAAATCTTGTGAAGAACAATATCGGACAGAATGATCGGGTAGCCATTAAAAATTTTCCCATAAAATCGAACACAATGTACATGTCCAGTTATTTTTCTGACCGGTTCCACCGTGTACCAGCGCAGAAAGTTGCAGCACGGATCAAATCCTTGCAACCTACTTCCACAAATCTTCATCTGCAAGCTGTCTGGGCCCATTCGAAGCTATCAAGATCACTCTAATCATCTTCGTTCACGTTTCTGGAAGAAGGGAAAAGGACAATCAGAGATGCTGCATTGCGCAAGGCTCGCGTGGGTAGCTTCCGCCAGAAATCTCTATGACGCGATAAGAATGCAATCCCCGAGTTCATTATATGCGTCTAATGCGTAAGAATCCCGCGGTTACGACGACGGTCGTGCGTAAATGCCGGCAGGATAAACCACGAACTGTTCGTGCGCGTTCGCGGGTGAACGGACTATCACACGGCAATCTATCAACAGCCCATGTGGCGTTTCTCCCAATTGTCCCGATTTTCCGGGAAACAATTCCACAGGGCTTTTTCTAACGAACATTTCTCTTGGACTCTCTCTCGCCCGCGTGTGCGCGTGTGGGGACGATGACGCGCTTACTTCGGGTACGCCGGGCCCCCAGTCTAGCCGGTCGACAGACTCACGCAAGAGGAAATGTTCACGGGGAAATTGTGACGTCATGAGAATCCCTTCTCGAAGACCCGTCGCGGTGGTAGGCATGAATGGGAATCGACGCTCACTCATGGTGTGTAAACCCCGGTCGACGAGGTGCCAACTGGGAAGCAAGATGGGGGTACGCGTGTCACCTCAACGTGGTGGGGAATGCTCCTCCTGGGATACAATAAAATATCCTTCCGATTTTGCTGATCGTTCAGTTTTCAACGTACCACTGGCAATCGACCAGACACCTGTACCTTTCTATGTCCTCTTCATTCGAGGCATCATCTTCAGCCGTTAACTAACTTGGGTGCCCCTGGTCTGCACAGTGCTGGGAACTGATCAGGATAGAAGTCCTCTTCATCCACCGTCTTCAATCTTCAACCGAGTGCCCCTGGTCTGCACAGTGATAGGCGATTCTGCTTCTTGATCTTGTAATTTGCACTGGTCTCAGGGCAGAAGTCGTCCTCTTTACCCAAGGCACCGTCATCAACCGCAGTCGCACGGCCAGGAATCGTACGGTCCAAGGAACAACCCTCTCGATCATCAAAGCAACGATTCCTCGGTAATTACCGTTTGCGGCCTCGCTCGATCCCGATTGTGAAGACGCTCCGAGATCTTTAGAAGCCGGACGATTATCTTTGTGTCGGTCGATTTAGAGGACCGTGAAGACCGTGAAGAGGACGAAGAAAGACGAAGAAGGGCTAAGGAAAAGAACTGAAATTCGGTCCATCGTTGAAGCAAAAGAGAAGATGTCGTTCTACGGTGTCCTCCTGATCCTGCTGCCCATCTCCATGGCTGGCGTGCTGGCAATGCCTGGCCATCATCATAAACCGACACCACATAGAAGACCCCATCATCATAGACACTCGCAAGACCATTCTGATCATCTATCAGCCAGACACCACATCAGGCATCCCCACCTCAAACAGTTTGATGACGATGAATTGAATGTCCTCTCGTTGGAAGAGCCCCTGAATGAGCAGAAGAGGGATCAGAGACATAGCGAGGACGCGTTACCTTTTGTGCTGGAGGAGGATGGTTTGGAGAATCGGTTTAAAGCAGCGTGCGGGTACACAGTCGAGGTGGTCCCCTGCACGGGGAACAGTTGCACGAAACAGTATTTGAGGCACATCAAGTGCAACCATACCGGGCACAGCCACGGCAATGGATACTGCATCCAGACGTTCAGGAAAGTGAAAATGAATTGCAATGGTTCGTCAGAGAACTCCACACATTTGTACACCGGCTGTGTTTTCGCAACGCAGAACCTGATCAAAGGGTTACCTTCCACCAAGAACGACTCTTAGAGAACGATCAACCTAATCAAGTTCTGGCGCTAAGATCGGTTCTCACGGTTCGCATCGCCAGAAGTCTCTTATCTATCAGTATTTCGTACATGTCTCTGTATTTATTTTATTTATTTCCCTCCCGCTGTGTTAGTGATCGACTTTTTTCATTTACTTTCCTTCACGGAACTGTGTTCATCGAACTTGTGATATATCGGGCGAGGACAAACGATCATCACCTTACCAAGAGGTCATCTCTTTAGTCATCGTTCCCGATCGTTTTGTTCCCTCATTTCGTTAGGTGTATCTGATGTTTGCTCAAACTGAACGAAGCGATCGGTTCGAAACTCCTCGAACGATTGGTCCGATTTCAGTCGAAACAACAATTGTTCCTCCGTCACAGTATATTCTTTATATTTCACGCAACGCCTGTTCGCAAATTAATCGCACATTAATCATCTTTTGCACTCGTTCGACACATCATTTTTATGTAGCCTCGCCGTTGTTTTGTTAAGATTTTTTGACGAAGCGTTCATTTTTTTACGAATTCTTTGTAACTCTTTTAGTCAACCAGGAACGAGTTTCTTTACCGATGCAAATGTATTTTTGACTCGTCGCGTGTTATTTTAAATTACGCGCCGTTGAAATCATCGCGTGTAACGCTTATTACAACCGTAAATGCATCAATTACAATAATAGCTTGTTTGCCGGATGACGTCCGCGCGTGGAATCTCGATTTGCTCAAAGATTATTATTATGCAATAAGCAAATATAGCGTACTATTTATAGAATATCTTCATGTTGTCGATAAACGTGTCGTATGGAGATCAAATCGCCGTTTACAAGGTTATCAAGCTCGTTTTAGAATCGCTTCGGATAATCCAGGATTTGAGAAATTCCTTCCAAAAAAATTGACCGAGCCAATGGTTCTGGGGAATTCTTGGATAAATTCGTCGTTCATTTGTTTATTAGTAACCCTGGATTGTCCTACTCGAAATATTTATTCGCTCACACGTTCCTAGAAGTTTGCATTGTATCGAGTTAATAGATTGTACAATAGTATTATATTCAGTAAATAATATCCAAATAAAATAGAATGTTTTGTAAGCAACCAAACTGTGTCTAACGAACTCTTTTGCAATGTTATATTTATTAAATATTGTTCTACTTCGACTTTCTCACTTTGCCAACGATCAAATAAAATTGAATGTTTTGTGAGCAACCAAGCTGTGTGTAATAAATAAGTTGTTTTATTACGTTGCGTTTATTAAATAATGTTCTACTTCGCCTTTTGCACTGAACAAACAAGACAATAAAACAACGTGTTTTATAAACAACCTGTTCTTTTAGTTCGTCTCATCCATCGTGTTTATCCCAATTCCTAAAAAGTTGTACAGTATTTGAAGAATATCGAATATTGTATCTGAGAAACAAATATTTCAATAGTAATGGCATTTGCTGAACAATACTTCATTTCGACTTTTGCACAAGTATGGAAATAAAACAACACAAATTTTGTTAGCAATTGTCTTGCTCTTTTCACTGTACCCTAATCGACACCGAATGTCGTACCGCAACGACTATGGCAGACTATGCAGTGAAAACGCGATTTAGTTCCCATCGCCTGTTCCGAGCAGGTACAGAGATCTTCTAAGCGAACTATTTTTTTATGACTGTAGTTACTTTTAAATTTATTTTATGATTTTAATAAACACGGATCGCGCTTCGAGCTTCCCCCCAGTGGAAGGGGTAGGCGAAGGGACAGTGATCATGGAGATTCTCACAGGGAGCTAGATCGCAACTTTATTGTAGTATAGAAATGCTAAGCTAGCCTGATTCACGCCGACCATAAACTGATTTAATAGTTAATTCTTTACAGCAACCATAAAATGTGACCGGCATACTAATTAGCTATCATAATACTTAAGGATGTTCTGGAGGTACAATGGGAGGCAAAAGTACAAGAAATTCGAAATCCATCAATATATTAGCAATGAAAGCCATTCATGAGTATATTTTTGTTTTTGTGTGCATTTTTTTTGTTGGAGTTTCTAGTTGCGTTTTTTTAAGGTTTAAATAGGGTTTGAAGTGTAATTTTATGAATTCTCCAATAAGAAGACGTGTTAAAATGTGCAAACTTTAAGTTGCTATAATTCTTAACCCGGCTACGCTTATCGGGTCCATTTGGACCCAAAGCGTTCTTTGCGCGCTTATAACTTCGAAACGGAAAGGCCGGTGAGTCTGAAATTTCTTGGCGAAGAATAATTAATTAAAATCCTTCTTCCACTTAAAAAAATATTGAAAATCCTTTTTGAAATAGTTGTAATAGAAATTGTCACACGTAAGGCATTTAGGGTCCAAATGGACCCCTAACAACTTATTAAGTTCCTTTTTTTTAAAGCGTAGCTTTTTTTTAAGCTTTGGTAATTGCATTAATTTGGTAAGAATTATATCTTGTCAAATTTTCAAAAATTTTGTCGCGTTTTTATATACCTCCAGAACATCCTTAACATGTACCACCGGTGGTACACGTTAAATTTGATCTTCAGGCCACAAAAAAGGGCTTGGCACGGAACGTGTCAAGGGTTCTTTCGAGATTCTATCCCTGTCGATCACCCCAAATCTCGATAGGAAAAACCTGATTTGGGTATAGGGTCATTCAAATGTCCATCTTTTTTAAAAGAGTTGCGTAAATGAAATGCTCCGCTATGAAAACATCGCATTTGTTTAAAACAATTGCAAAATAAATGGTGAGAAAAACATTTTTTTCAAATTCAAATTTTTAGTAGATGCTCTTATGTTTTCACTATAAGCTCCTGAAAGCTTCTTATGATTTAATGAAAAAAGGGTGACGCTTTTTTTACACGTCTTGTAAAATCAACAATTTTGAAGATATCGAAAAATCCTTTGAGATTCGTTCACAGGTGACTAAAGACTACGACATATTCGAGTTTCAACAAAATCGGAAACATTGTCTCGGACAGTGTCCAATTTCGCGTGGAATGACCCTGCCTGTAGCAAGCTCCGCTATGCGTGCGTCTACCACGCTCTTCTGCACGGGTATTCCCTCAGTTCACGTGCCGATCTGTATAATCACGACTGAATCATCGCCCGGCTCACTCTGGCACGCTTATGTGACACGCAGACTCGCAAGATGAAGGGACAGGAGTGTAGCCCGGGGGTACAGTGACGCGTGCCCGTGCTCCCAGATCAACTACTCCGGGGGCCAATAGGAAAAATGCCACACGACACGCTTGCTTCTCTCTTCCGATTCGCGGTGCTGCCGATCTTTCTCTGTTGCGTTTGCGGTTCCTGGGGCCGCTTCCCTTCTTCCTCCTAGGAAAATGTCCTTGCGACGCCGGATTCCCCACGACATTAGGCCGTTGCGTCAAACAACGCAACGTTGTGACATCCAGAGATTCCCGATCGAATTAAAGATTGTGTGACGGATGCATAGTGACGTTCAATTCCGATGCTGTAACTGTTTTTGACGTAGATTCACCGCACCTTGGGTAACGGCGCTTTTTTCCTTGATGCAATCGCATTCGCCGGCCTTGTTTCTTCATTGCAGCATCTGTGGTCCACGTTTTAGGGCTGCATCCGATCCTTGGATCTAACTTTTTCGATCTTGAGGACCCATTTCGATCTTTGGACAGAGTGTTGTCAGTTCACAAGCTTCGTGTCACTTGAAAAAACATTTTCCAATTTTTACATTCGTTCAGCCTGCTTTTTGGCCGAAGTATCTTTTTTATTTTATAGGAATCTTAGGCGATTAGATAGAAAATATACAAAACGTGTTGGAATATCAACGCCCTTTTAATAAAAAAAATATATCGACGCCCCCTGATCTGATATTCTCCGAAATACAGTTTTTTCATGTAGCTTCTTTCGCATGAAGCGTTCTCTGAAAACAAAACGTCCGCGATATCTGAATTCACAAGTGTAATTGCGCCTCGAGATACAGATAACAACAAATATTCATGGGACTCGAACTCGTTTTTCTTCGGCACCTTCCACGCTCAGATGTCTACAACGTGAGAAACGAAATGTCTACAATGTGGGAAATCCTCCACGGCGAGGTTACACCTTGATCGGTAATTAGCGAAATCTTGGATATGCGATACAGTCAGCGATCGCGACAGCGCAGCGGCTCCGTCCGCCGATCGGAAACCAATTTGTCTATTACAGCTGGTACAGCTGGCTGCCACACACGGTTATCGAGTTTGTGAAACCTTTTTGAATTTCCGTTGCACAATTTCCTCATTGACTTTTATAGAGACGGGCTGTAATACAGTTTCCAGGTTTTTCCTATGTCGAAAGTGAACCGCTAACGAAATTATCCACTGACAGAGCTCTGCGCGAGTGCGCACGCTGCGCCGGAAGCGTTGGATTTTCAATGTCCGAGTGTTTCGACACCTGCAATCAGTCTCATCCTTATTATCGTCGGTTCTTCCTCGAATTTTAACTCTTCATTAGTAGAACGTTCCGAGCTGTTGTTTCACGTTCATGCAGAAACTGTTCCATGCCAGACATGATTCATTTTTCCTTCGCAAACAATTTTTTAGCGTACACTGTGAAACATGATCGTTTGTGTCTGACGTAGGTTACAGTGGTCTGAAGGTTTTCAAAAAATTGGGAAAAATTTCAGTAACTTTGAAAATACAATATCGACGGTCACCGTAGTTATACTTTTCTACGGTAAAGTCGCGATCTAAGCGCGACGGACGTGCTCGTTCTAAGTCAGTTCGGCTACCCCTTTCACTAGGGGGCATACTATCTTTGTCGCAGTGTAAACATGCCGCGTAATCCGATACCGGGTTGTGTATATCGGTGTGAGCCACTACTAATCCGATTACAAAATTTCTTTATTTTTTATGGGACTTTCAATAACTTGTTTGTGGATCGCACGCGTGAACGCACCGTTCTCGAGGGCAGGCTGTTACCCTTGAAACGCCGCGAACCTGACTTTTCGTGTGCGCAACATTATTACGTATATCGTTACCTTTCTTTTACCTGGGACGGTCGATAGACCGCCTCTCTACTCCTCTCGCCGTGCCCGAGATATTAGAAGTTGGGGCCCCGTTATCCACATTTCTCCCAACTTCTGAGCTCAGGCTCTCTCTCCGCTCCTGTTCTTGGTACTTACGTGTATCGTTACCTGGAATCGGATATGTCGGTGTGACAATACTCGTGACAGTGAGAACAGCAACGCTGCGATGACGCGACAAACCTACTTTTCATGCGTAATGGAGAAAACGAACGGAACACAACGCGGCAGAATGAGATACAGCTACGGCGCACAGTGGGAACATTCGACCATTCTCTATTCAAAATCAAAGAACTTGCGATAGAAATGAGGTAGAGCGATGAAATTTTTTTTAAATTAAAGCTGAAACTTTGCAGAATATGGGAAAAATAGGGAGATTACGGTACGAACGATTTTTAACCTTGAGAAAATTCGTTAAACTTTCACAATTTCCAGAAAATGTGGTTTCTGCGTTACCACGGGCAGAAAACATTTTTTAAATTTTTACTATATATCATTTCCCGTAGATTTTTTCACGCTGATTTCAAATCTGGTCTCAAAATTTGTCTACGACTTCAGGATTTTACAAGAAATCGATTTTCGTGAACGAATTGTTTAACGAATTTTCTCAAGGTTAAAAATCGTTCGTACCGTAATCTCCCTATTTTTCCCATATTCTGCAAAGTTTCAGCTTTAATTTTAAAAAAATTTCATCGCTCTACCTCATTTCTATCGAAAGTTCTTTGATTTTGTCTCCGATTTGGACGAAAGGTCCCACACTGTGAGGCGTTCCTTGGGATACAGCGCACAGTGGAACTTACGCCTCACAGTGTGGGACCTTTCGTCCAAATCGGAGACAAAATCAAAGAACTTTCGATAGAAATGAGGTAGAGCGATGAAATTTTTTTAAAATTAAAGCTGAAACTTGGCAGAATATGGGGAAATAGGAAGATTATGGTACGAACGTTTTATAACCTTGAGAAAATTCGTTAAACAATTCGTTCACGAAAATCGATTTCTTGTAAAATCCTGAAGTCGTAGACAAATTTTGAGACCAGATTTGAAATCAGCGTGAAAAAATCTACGGGAAATGATATATAGTAAAAATTTAAAAAATTTTTTCTGCCCGTGGTAACGCAGAAACCACATTTTCTGGAAATTGTGAAAGTTTAACGAATTTTTTCAAGGTTAAAAATCGTTCGTACCGTAATCTCCCTATTTTTCCCATATTCTGCAAAGTTTCAGCTTTAATTTAAAAAAAATTTCATCGCTCTACCTCATTTCTATCGCAAGTTCTTTGATTTTGAATAGAGAATGGTCGAATGTTCCCACTGTGCGGCGCTGCTTTCCTCTGTGAAAAGAAAGGAAGTCGGAGGTGTAACGGTCTGGCCATTAATTTCCTGGGTTCTCCCCAAGATTTGGCGCGAGCCTGGTTCCCGCAGTGTCAAAGAGTAGGGATACAACAAGAGGCGACACTTGGAAAGAAAACGACTTTTTAGAGAGAGGGACAACCCATACAACCAATTTAAAGGTCCATTCGGTAAGGATCGGTAAACTTCGGCAATGCTCCTTGAATGCTCGTATATATTTTATATTATTATATTTTATATTATTATATATTATTATATTATATTTATAATATATATTCTAATATATTTAAATTACTATAATTTAATTGTAATAATAATTATAAATATATATATTTTTTTCTTAGACAAATGGTCCATACCTTTTTTATTACATCGTCAAAGTCGATACTATTGTTACGATTCTGAATCAGATGATAGTGAAACTTCGGCATGACTCACACCTCCTTCATTCACAAATATGCGAACAAGTGGCAAGATCGTTATCCCAAGTCCCAAGAAATAGCAAAGTCACTCTGTTCAGGAACACTGTGAATCCCACGTTCCTATTTTACAGAAAAGTTTTCAAAAAGTCTACAAATCTATGCATACCTGTCGCCGTTCCGATCGCACGTCACAAGCTGTGTCGAGACAATTCCAAGAAAAGGTAATGATATTCCGAGTTCTAGGTCGTTTCACACAGAAGTATCCATAGGGTCTACCAATAACATCTTGCGTTGCCAAATATCAAAACTTCCTTCATTAGGCTTACGTCACACCAAAATCTCTATGCAACCTGTTGCCGTTTCGATCGCACGTCACACGGTAGTTCTTTTTCCAGTGATCTTTCGCAACCCTGTCCATTAGTCATAAAAATGTTGTGTCAAGAGAATTCCAAGAAAAGTTGGTTGATTACTTCGGAAATATTTCGAATTGTTGGTTCATATTTTACAGAGACGTTTTTAAAGAATCGAACTATAAGATCCAGCAAATACAGATCGACAGTTTCCACCGTAAAAAGGGAATTCCCCCCTACTAAGCGAAAATGTCCTAGAAAGTTTCCTCGTACTTTTGATATAAATCAAAATCTGTACAATCTATCGTTTTGATCGGAAGTCGGACGATAATAGAACCCTTTCTTGACCCTAGCACTCCCAATCCTCGAGCCGTCACGTGGAGTCTCAAGAGGGGTGTGGGACTCCTCGAGCCCACACTCTTCCTTTACTCATTTCTCTCAAAACGTATTATTTTTTTTCAAGTTTTATAATGTCGAAGCGTATGATACTTTCTCAATATTTTGCATTGCATTTAGACGTATATTTATAAACTAGAATAATATAAGATAAAGTATATACTAACATGACTGTACTCTGAACTTTGTTCTTCTGATGACAAACATGCCAGGATACAATAATTATTCGATACTTAGTTCTGGGATTATTTGTTATTCTTTGGAGATAAGAGGAGTGTCGGGGTCTACTTCGCGTCATTGCCGCTGACTGACGCCGCGATACGTAGTCTGGTTTTTCCTTTCTATGGACTGTAATTCTTTCCCTATAGCAACGGGGACTCCTGCACATTAAACTGATACGTGCAAACGACAATACATAATTTTTGGACAATTTTCACCCAAGAAAAATAGTCCTAATTTCAGATTTTCTAACCTGGCCTGCCGGCTGTCGACGGGGCCTGCGACGCGTGTCGTAGAATCTTTTAGCGTTGAAGAAGCTTCACGACGATCCGAGGGCCAGAAAGGGTTCTATCGTAGAAAGAGCGGATTACTAATGGATAGGTATGGAGAGCTGGATAGCCACGTAGCCAGAAAAAAGAGATCCCTTAGGTTCTTATATTATAATTTTAATATTTGAGTACAATGCAGCACAAATTTTATTTTTTAATTTTAAGAATAATTTATTCCAAGAGATCTTAATAAGAATCCTTTCTTACTGTCATTCTAGCAACAAAATAATAAGTATTATGTAATTATTTATACAAAGTGATAAATATAATGCACATGATAAATAATAAAATAATTAAAATAAAATAGAAAAGGTTGGAACGAAAACAGGATCGACGGTGAAACCGCTCGAAAAATACAAGAGCGGTTTATTCGAGACTAGGATGTTGACAGTGTGAGCGTCACTGCAAGAGTGCCTGCTCAGGCAAATTTTAGCTCTAAGGACACCTTATTGCCAGCGTGTCCTCTACCTCGGTTTATTGCACCCTCAAGTGCACTAGGTTTTTCCCTGAAAGGGAACGCATCGCGCCGTTGAGACGCACGCTGCCAACTCTCACATTCGGCATACTGACCAACGTGAGACGAACTCCGTCTCCAGGGCCGCTCCTGTTCTTGGCTCTTATGTATTGACCTACACTTTTTTTTATAGTTTAAGGGGGTAGTCACACCTCTGGTTATAACTAGAATCTTACTAGATTGTGGGTCGAAAATATGGGTTTGCGCGCTTCGGTTGTTTGACCTTATTTCAGCAGATTTTGGGCTGGGTGAGGGCTCATTCTAAAGAGGATGGTTCATCACACTGCGTCCTGGTCATGATTTTAACGAGATTATGTTTAATATGTATAATATGAGGGCCCAAAGTAGAGAAAAAATCTAGGAAAAAACCCGCAGATTTCAATGCATTTTTCTGTTTCTAAAAGACTTTTTGACTGCTATGATGACCACAGCGCAGTGTGATGAACCTTCCTCTTTAGAATGAGCCCCCACCCAGCCCAAAATCTGCTGAAATAAGGTCAAACAACCGAAGCGCGCAAACCCATATTTTCGACCCAAAATCTAGTAAGATTCTAGTTATAACCAGAGGTGTGATTACCCCCTTAAGGACTGTTAGGAAAAAATGCATTACGCACTCGCATCCCCTCTAAAGATGACGGTCGAGGGGAAAGTGTGGGGTTCGACACATTCTCAAATTGTACCGGCCTCATACCCACTAAAAATCCTAATAGGCCGACTCAGGGTTGAGACCTTGTCTGCCTCCAACAGGACCAAAGAATGGTGAGCATTGCGACCCGCTATTCGCATTACTCTAGTGCTCATATCTCCTCGGATCTCTACCACTCCTTTTTGCTCCTTTTTTTTTAGAACAGAGGAAAAAATGCTTTTACGCACGACCCACCCCCCGTCTCCAGTTCCCTATAAGGCGGTTGAGCGCAAGAATGTGGGACTCGGCTCCGCCAACGATGATAGACGGCGGAAACAGGACTAAATCCTTGCCCATATCCACTAAAACAACCTCTGCTCAGGGGCCAATTTTACTTGTCTCTTTTAAGCTCATTAGCATGCCGGCAGTTGGATCACATGTGACCCGTTTTTCACATGCTACAATGTGAACCTTCTCCGGCCCTCCGTCACACTTGTTCTTTGCTATTACGGATCTCTACCACCCCTGTTCTCGTCTTCTAATGTGTTGACCTAGACCTAGACCTAGGATACTCGTTGCTTTCGACCAGGCGCCTATGGTAATTTAGCGGCTGCGGAAGTTGCGTGAGACTGGGGGAGAAGGAAAGGGAGCGTTTCATCATAGGCTCAGTAATACCTATAATCGTGGGTTGCGAGCCAAACCGACGCGACGGTCCGCACTCTGACCGACTCTGACGTACCGTCTCCTGCATTGCTTCGACGGTGTTACGCACATGTGTAAGTACATCTACTGAACTCTACTATGTCCTTGAGCGCTGCCAATTGACGTTATCGATGTTTCGAACGCACGAGTCGCAATCTGGGGGTAGTGATTCCCGGTACACCGCTACGTACATACTACATACCAACATGGCGGCACTCTTACATGTCAACAGCTGTCAAAAACACTGTAAATCACTCAACTTTAAACATTCATACCTTTTGAACCACTGACCTCCTAGGATCAAAACTTAGATTTTTGGCAGTTTCTCACCGAAATCTACTGGATTAGATAAGAAAACGCAAAAATTTCTGGTTACCCAAGGTACAGTACAACCCAACAAACAATTACGAAAAAATTGATGAATATTCTACCTAATAGCACACATGACAGTGAATTATTTTAAAACTTTTAGTTACAAAATCGATTTTTAAAAAATCTGAAAGCATAAAATATACTTGTTTCGCTTCTTGTTGAACGTTATCAAACAAATGTAATTAGATAAGAAAACGCAAAAATTTCCGGTTACCCGAGGTACAATTCATCCCAACAAACAATTACGAAAAAATTTATGAACATTCTACCTAATAGCACACATGACAGTGAATTATTTTAGAACTTTTAGTTACAAAATCAATTTTTTTAAAAATCTGAAAGCATAAAATATACTTGTTTCGCTTCTTGTTGAACGTTATCAAACAAATGTAATTAGACAAGAAAACGGAAAAAAATTTCCTGTTACCCAAGGTACAATTCAACCCAACAAACAATTACGAAAAAATTGATGAACATTCTACCCAATAGCACACATGACAGTGAATTATTTTAGAACTTTTAGTTACAAAATCGAGTTTTTAAAAAATCTGAAAGCATAAAATATACTTGTTTCGCTTCTTGTTGAACGTTATCATACAAATGTAACTCCACAACGCTGCTCAAACCCCAATATAAAGAATCTACACGTAATAAAACAGAAAATAATAAGTCCTTCTTCCAAGAAAAATTGCGCTACATACGCTTAGGCAGTCTACATCTTCGGAGATACATACGAATTCTAGGATCGTATGTTACAGAGATGTTTTTAAAGAATCGAACCATAAGATCCAGCAAAAATAAATCGACAGTTTCTACAGTAAAAAAGGGGATTGCCTGTTAAGCAATCGTGGAGAGCGCGTTGTCAATTGATCGGGCCGCGGCTCTTTTGAGCGGGGCCAGAGAGAACAGCTGTTTGCATCCGGCGGAAGACAGACAAAGTTGCGCTCTCGCAAAATGATAAAAAGAAGGCGAGGTTCCGCTTCGCGTTGACGGCAGGAGTCCGGCGCGCTCTTCCACTCTGGAAAACTGATTTTCGCCGGGCGGAAACCCGGTGCGATCTATCCCGGATGAATTAACAAACAACGGGGGGATGATTTTAACGAGAATATAAAACGGGCCAACGTTAATTGCAAATTGTTTCCGGCCCGAAGAAATTAAAACGAAGCACAACATTTATTTACGTTGCGTTATGCTCGTCGTTTTTCCGACGCTTGTCTGTGACTGAATAATTGTTTCCACGTGGAATTTCAGCGGTAATGATGATATCGTCTTCGATTACAATTTCTCGTGTAACTGCGCTCATCGGGCACGTACATATGTGCATACAGTCGTGAACAGAAGCATCGGCGGAGCTTGATTTCAATTATACCGTTGCGTTGCATAGAACTCCAAGGAATAACAAAAAATGGTAGTTGCTAATTTATTAAATAAATTTTTTATTGTTACATGCGTACTGTTCCGTCCCGGAACGAACTTCTCTTTCTTTTATTATTCTATGTACAGTGGGCGTACAAGTATTCGTACACTTTTTAGAAACTAATAATATTTTTATAATTGTACCAAGCAACCTGATTTTTATAATCAATTAGAAGCATTGGTTTACGAAATGATATACAAAAAAGATTTTCCAAAGATTATAATTCACAAGGTTAAATGCAAAAATAAAAAAGGCATTTTTTAAAACTTTTTTATTTGGGTCCTTAATGAAAATTTAAAATATATGTTTTGTAGATCTATGTTAGTCATACACAAAATTTCATTGAAATTGATTAACATACACACGAGCTACAAGCGGTTAAAAATGGTGAAAATCGTACTTTTCCACGACTTTTGATCAGTTTTTGCTTAAAATCCACGGAATCGTACATCTTCTGATGCCTGTTGTTTTTTCCTGCGTCGATCGATTTCGATGAAATGTTCAACATGTGTATAAATAACATAAATCTACAAAACATATACTTTAAATTTTCAAGGACCCAAACAAAAAAGTTTAAAAAAATGTCTTTTTCATTTTTGCATGCAACCTTGTAAATTGTAATTTTTGGAAAATCCTTTTTGCATATCAGTTCGTAAACTAATGCTTCTAATTGATTATAAAAAAATCAGGTCGTTTGGTACAATTATAAAAAAGTTATTAATTTTTGAAGGTGTACGAATACTTTGTACATCCACTGTATATTCGACGTACATTAGCGACTGTAAAGGAATAGACCACCCGAACCATCTTTCTCTTCTTTCTCTCTCTTCCTCTATCGGACCGCCTTTACTTACAACTTGCGACTACCAAAGCGTCGATTGTAATTCGCGCGCTACCTGAACACGAAAATCATAAATACAAGCATTTTTCCACTGACGATGAGCGACTATGAAACGTTGCCCGAGCCCACAACTAGAACATTCTGTACACTGCCTGAGAGCAGACAATACCGTCACACAGCCTCATTCAGTACACGATCAGCGAACCCACTACATATTTCAATAAAGTTATTTGTTACTGTTAAGCATTAACTTGTACTTGTAGTAACTTGTTGATTGCGTCGGTTGCTTGATCGTCGCAGGTAGCCGGAGACATTGGTCAAACTCGAGCGCGATCTTTTTTATACTCGAAATTGAACATACGATTCGTAATTCGCACTAATGCTGTCCTGAGAAATTGTTAATAGAGTCTTGTTTTATTTAGAATTTTCACATCCGAATCGAACGTTTGAGTTTTCTACAACATAGCTATATAGTGTAAAATCTGATTGAACCGTTGCGCCGAGAACATTATTCCAAGTTTACAATTTACGATCGACATGAAGCTCTCATTTCTCATTTATTTAGAATGGTATTGTGTCCATGCAAATATACGGGGAGTGACTGATCTAGTGGTACAAGCCGCAAGGAGATGAAACTACATAACAAATTAAGTCGGAGAATGAAGTATAATGTTTCTTTGTTTAAGATTTCGTTCTCGAGAAAATCGAGTTTGGAAATTCAGCGAATAAGCGTGCTGTTAGATAGGAATTAGCTAATGCGTCTGATCATGACCGACCAATTCTACTTTCTGCAAATAATGGGCGCGCGAACCCAACGGACCTTCGAAAACATTTTTCTCGGAAACGAAACCTTATACGAAAAAACATCGTCTTGTTCGACTTAATTCTTCAGAGTCGAGTCAGGCCCCGAGCGTGCCCGAAAAGATTTCTCTACAAATCAGTATACCATTTTCTGCTTGCATTAATCATACCCGCGAGAAACGGACAATAAAAACGCGACCACCTTGTACACAAGCGTAATGTATATTTCATTTGGGAGCCCATTTATTAATTGCGAAGTCTGCACGGTGCGCGCAAACAGAAACAGAGTCGAACGGAGAAATTTCCATCGTATCTACATTGTTGTTTTGCGCCGAAAAATATTTTCAATTAACGGCTCGCGCGCAGAGGGGAAGATATCGATAGATGGGGTGGGGTGGGTGGTGGAAACAAGGGGGTTGGAGTTTTTCTGGTATCGGATTTCGAAAGAATAATGACCGGTAAAGGTTTCATAACGAGCGGAACTGTGTGTTCCGGGGGTTTTTGCGAGATGCTACACTGAAATTTTATATTTTTCCACAGCGCAAATAAGAACATGAAATTTTCGTCTTGTTGCCCCGTGCTTCTCTCTCTCTTCCTCTCTGTCGCTCTTTCTCTCTTCTTCTCTGGCACTCTTTCCTTTTTTCTTTTCCTTCTCTTCCCCTGCTCGTTCTTTTTTTCCTCCTTTTCTCTCTGTTGCTCTTCTATATCTTTCTCCGTTCTTTTTTCACCGGGCCAGGCTGCGGAAAACTTCGCCGGGTTCCGCGGTACACGCCTCAATTAAAACTCCTGAAATATCGTTTATTATAATTTTCATTTTAACAAAGGAGCTGGCCAGGCATCGACTGGCCCCTGGCCCCCTATCCCCCGTTTACAAACGCTGAAACCTTGTTTTTCTTTAATTATCAGGTTCTCCTTTCAATGAAAGAAGGAGAGTGAGGGGGGAGAGAGACGTTTACCAGAACGTTTTTCGACGTTGCGCCTTAATAGAGTGAAAAAACCACCGGCGGATTTTTTTTCATTTAAACGAAACACCCCGCATCGCGAACAATCTTTTTTCCCTTCGGGGAATTTCAAAAAATCCTATGATTCGGGCGAGAGCCACGGAGGAATGGAGAGAGATGGAGGGAGAGGCAGGGAGAGAGAGGGAGAGAGATTTCACGGTCTGCTTTTAATTCTTACTCTCGTTAAGCTTTCCACTCTTGGACCGGTACACGCCGAGCACGAAATTTTTGCGTAATCCAGAAATCTTTACGGAGCCTCCTGCCTTGAAGTGAACCCTTCGTGCAGAAATTCGTTTCAGTAGCAGTTACCAGTGTTTAACAATTCTTCGGGAGTGCCAAATCATTTTTGAGGCAGTGAGTTCAGTTTCGAGACTTCGATGATTGGAAACTGCTGCCTTCAAATGGCCCTTTCAGTACCAAGAATCATTTTAGCTACAGTTTATTGCGGCCAAAAATTCTTTGGAAGCTACAAAGTAACTCTCCAGTCGGTATATCCAGTTTCGAGTCTTCGAGTATTGGAAACTGCCGTCATGAAACGGGTTTTCTAGTATCAAGAATCGTTTTAGCTACATAGAGTTTCTGGTGTCCAAAGATACATACTTTCTTTCGAAGCTATAAAATAATTCGTGAGGTAGTATGTTAATTCCGAATTCTTCGGAGATCGGACACTGGCATCGTGAAGTGGCTGTTTCAGGCAGCGCTTGAAGTATAAACAGTAGGGTTAATGTATTAATGTGACGTCTGCAACTTTCAATGAAAGACAGCGTTATTGGGACAGCTAATAAATTAGTTAAATCATCTGAGGGAAAAAGCGATGACGGAGATAATTGAAACTGCCGGGACCCTACAAGTGTGACGTATCTCTGGAACCTCTATACTTTCCTCGAGAAAGTACGTCACCGGCGAAAGCAGATTAATGACCATCTTCTGTGCGTATTCCAGTTTGCGTGTACGATCCGGTTTGAATCGTTTCTTTACGTCCTCTGCAATCTTTACACTGACGTACTCTCTGTGTAATACTACTGAGAAATAGTAGTATGTACATTTTACTCGAAGAAACATTTCGCTGCTCTTTGCAACCTTTGTTAACTGTTTCTGCCTATTGCAAATGCAATTTATTGCTGAATAACCATCACCCAATATACCACACATACCATTAACCCCTTGCACTACGATTCATTTTACGGTTTTTCAGTGACTAGAACTTTTCTGCACTTCGTAATTTCCTACAAAAGGAGAAAATGTGTATCTGTTGTATGCTTATAGGTTCTCCAATAGCTGTACGTTAAACGAACAAAAATAGAATTTTATTTCGATTTAGAGGAAAATAATAGCATACAAATTTATTAGACTCTTTTAGGGGTGTGCAAGAACCCGAAATATCGGGAACCCGATGGTCGGGACGAGTCGAGAAGAGGTCGAGTCGGGACGGGTCGGGTTCCCGAAACTTTCGAGATTCCCGAAAATTTCGAGATTCCTGAAGAAATCGGGTTCCCGAAAATTTCGAGAATATGACATAAGACACTCTTGAAAAGAATTCGTGATGGACAATATTCTTTCAATCTCGAAAACATCTAGAATAAAAAATCCGAAACTATGAATGCATTTATTAAAACGAATATAAATGATTACTGGGTTCTCGAAATTTTCGGGAATCTCGATAAATTCGAGAATCCCGATTTTTTCGGGAATCCTGATAAATTCGAGAATCTCGAAATTTTCGGGTACCCGTCCCGATCCCGAAAAAATTTCGTGTTCCCGTCCCGACCCGATATTTCGGGTTCTCGCACACCTCTAGACTCTTTTCAAAATATTCATCACTAGTACGACACGATATTGTAAGGCAAGGGGTTAAATGCATTTCTATAAATCCTCGACACACTTCTTTCTGTTAAGCAATCGCGTGTCTCCAAGGTCGGAATGTTATAAATTATACAACTTGCCACAAGGTCATCTTCGGGACCAGAGTCGCCGGATCGGGTGGATTGACCGAACTAAGTCACGTATTTATTTTAATAAGACCGGCCCGCGGCGAATCCACGTAGAGTGGACAAGACAAGTCTTCATCCGGTGACTCTGCTGAGGTCTGTCTAACTGGAGGAAGTCATCACTTCAATACATTCTATCGCCGTGACAGGCAAGAATCTACAGCTTTTACTTCTTGAACGCCCACACGTACATTCCACCGGCAGGCCTTATCCTAATTACCTTAGAACAATATCGACTTTTGCACACAAAAAATTCGTCGACTCCACCTCACGAAGAGTATCCGCTATCACGAATGTCATCGATTAAAATTCCCGACGCGGTCCTAAAGTCCGGCGCGATCGCAATTACGATAAGTCTCTGATTGAATTCCGTGAGGGGCAGATTTTTCCCGCGCGCTCGGATGGGTTTCCTTCGGGCCTGTCTCGGCCCGGCGAAAATTGCAGTGGGGGTGAGGAGGAGGTGCAGCAACTGGAAGTCTTCCGGGTATCCATATTTATGAACGAGGCTTGTTTACTTTTTATTACGGGGAAACGTGATATCCCGCGGTGGCACGGGGCCCCTTTGTTCTTACCAATATTTTTTTTGCCACCCCCTCTCCCCGTCCCCGTAGGGTCCGGTGGCTAGTCGTATTTCAATCTCCGTCGCCGGTGGATGAATGCAACTTCATAAACATCGAATCGCGGTTTTCGATATTAAATTTATCGGCGCGCTGGCATCGGGGGCTTACAATGCCCGCGTGTCACCCGGTTTTCAATGGCCAACAGAACAGAGACAACAGCGATGGTCGTCGTCGGCGCAGGAGTGGCGCTTAATTCCCCGTGTTTTTATCTGCTAAAAAGCACTACGCGATTTTTCTCTGTTGTTTCGCCGGTGAACGGAACTTTTCGAGCGTCTTTTTGCATTAGTTCTCTCTCTATCTCTGTCTCTAGCGCGCCCCATCGATGATCGAGAGTATCATCGGGGGGATCCATGTAGAATGTAGATCGGAAAACCTGACGACGTCACTTCCGCGGATAGTTAGTGGATGAACGAAGGAGGATATCCACTGGACGGGGAAATCGTTCTTTTTTCGCGAGCCGCTTTCTCGTTGACGTCATGAGGAACAACGCCGGCAATTAACAGAATGGAGGAGCGTGCACAGGTGACGTCAACCGATTGACTGCGATGTATGTGTGCTAGTTGTGTCGCGAAAATGAGAGTAACGCGTTCAACAGCGGAGAATAACGCGCACCGGGACACTGGGACGCGGGGCTGGACGATTAGCATTGATTTACTCTGGGATTCGTTCGGGTGGATGCGAGAGACACCTGTACGAAATGGTTTCGGCGATATCGCTGAAACTGTGTCTTTCACTCGAGACTGAGCGAAATCGTTCGAACAATAACAGTATGTATGAGACTAATGCACTAACGATCGGTGTATTCTATTTCTCCAGATATGAAGAAATTGGGCAATGTACGTGGTCTGTCCGGAAAGTATCCGACCTTTGCTTACAGTGGGTGTACAAAGTATTCGTACACCTTTTAAAAACTAACAACTTTTTTATAATTTTACCAAACTACCTGAATTTTTATAATCAATTAGAAGCATTGGTTTACGAAATGATATGCAAGAAAAATTTTCCAAAAATTATAATTTACAAGGTTACATGCAGAAATAGAAAAGGCAATTTTTAAAACTTTTTTATTTGGGCCCTTAATAAAAATTTAAAATAGATGTTTTGTAGATCTATGTTAGTTATACACATGCTTCAAATTTCATCGAAATCGATTAACATACATACGAGCTAGAAGTGGTTAAAAATGGTGAAAATCGAAGTTTTACACGACTTTTGAGCAGTTTCTGCTTAAAATCCACATCTTCCATGCGTCATCTTTCCATGCGTGTCGTTTTCTCCTGCGTCAACCGATTTCGATGAAATTTTCTGTGTGTGTAAAACTAACATAGATCTACAAAATATATATTTCAAATTTTGATTAAGGGCCCAAAGAAAAAAGGTTTTAAAAAATGCCTTTTTTATTTTTGCATTTAACCTTGTAAATTATAATTTTTGGAAAATCTTTTTCGCATATCATTTCGTAAAAACCAATGCTTCTACTTGATTATAAGAAATCAGGTCGTTTGGTACAATTATAAAAAAGTTATTAGTTTTTAAAAGGTGTACGAATACTTTGTACACCCACTGTACATCTTCGTTGCTAAGTGTGTTAAAGTGCATGTTTATATTTGAGGCGACATTGTAATAAGGTCGTAAGTAAGGTTGTAAGTACAAAACGTATTTTTTAGATTTTCAATATAGGCCTACATAAAAAAGTTGTAAAATACAACTTTTAATATATTTTCTACAATTCCGATCAACTGCAATTTTTGAAAAAAACTTTTTCCACATCCTGTAGTAAACTAATTGATGTAGCTTCCCCAAAAAAGTTCAAATCGTATAGTACAATATTAGAAAAGTTATCGTCTCTTTTATAGCGTCCGAATATTAGTCAGAGTCACTGTACACTGCCGCACAAAAGTATGTGGACACTTACCATGTTCATGAAATTTGTGATATATAATGTATATTTTTATTATCAAACAATATTTGTTGCTAAAGTCTATTATGAATATGTTTGTAATGTATTCTAATAGTACCAAAATAAACAATTTAGTTATTGAATTTTCTTAAATAAATAAAAGAAAAACTATGGGATCACATAGATAGATAAGTCCGAAAACGATGTCCCAAGTCTGAAAAACATTTGTGGGAAATATTAGAATCTGAGTGGAACCTTACTGAAAGTGAAGTAATGAAAAAGTTAATAGCCAGAATGCCACGACTAGGAAACGCGATCATAAAAGCACGCGGTGGATATGTAGACGAAAAGAAAATATAATTATTTTTTATCATTATCGGTGAGATATTTAATAAATTATTATTAAAATATGTTCTCCAATACTGTACGAACTGAAATACATACAAGATAATCAAATTTACCAAAGATATCATAACTTTTTTCAGGTAGTTATAAGAATTAAGGAAGTGTCCACATACTTTTGAGCGGCAGTGTACGCAATGATTTGACCGTGTCGATGAAAACATAATGTCGGCCAAATCGTGTCGATGAAATGAGTTGTCGACGAACCCAGGGTAACCCGTAATAAGTGGCCCATGCAACAAATCTCTGCATGCCGTCATTTGAAAACGATACGCAATTCCGCAAGCATCGAGTCAAGTGAGATATGCATTCAATTTTGCCAGAAACTTGGGCATTCATGTTCAGAGACCATTGGTATAATCCTCCGTACAGTCCTGATCTAGCTCTGCGACTTCTGATTGTTCCCCAAAATGAAAAGATCTCTCAAAGGACAAAGATTTGCGGACGTAGAAGCAATAAAGCAGAGTACGACGTGGCAGCTGTTCGCTGTCCCTAAACATGATTTTAAGGAGTGTTTCCGTAAGTGGGAGGATCGCTGGAAGAAACTTGTGGCCTCTAACGGACAATACTTTGAAGGGGATCACCATTGATATCAACCAGGAATGATACTTCCACCGGCTACAGCACAAGGTCGGATACTTTCCGGGCAGACCACGTATTGTCGTCATTGGTCAGCATTGGCCAGCAGATTGCATCGAGAGTGAGTGAAATAATATGATAAACGGCAGATTCGCACGAGGCAGATGACCTTTTCCCCATTTCGCTTTAATTCAAATGACGTCAGTTGCCGTGGGAATCGGCGTGCACCATGCCCGCTACTAAACTTGCTGAACAGGATTGCACTGGGGTGACCAGTTCAGTGAATCAACACTTCCCAGTAGAAGAACATAATTCGTGTCGACACTATTAATTCACCGACCAAGGTTATTGACTTCCCAGTTAGCCGAACGTGCTTCGAGCAAATATATTGATCAATGTTTGTAATCGTACCTTGCGAGCAAAAGGCGGAATTGCTCCTGCAAATTGTGCACTCAAATAGCGAGCCTAATCAACACCACCCATTATATAGGTAGTGTTGGCCTAATGCGGAAACAGATGGGTTGGAATTTGTCGACAAGTTTCTGGTGGCAGATTCACAGCAAATTGCATACTAGGTAATATTGTCGATTAAAACATTTTCGGTAATTTGATAAAAACGCAATTTTTGGTGATTAACTCCCGCCGAAACAGTTTTTGCCTGGATGCTGACCGAAAATTGTACCAAGCAACGTTCCCCACGTCTTCCTCCCTTTTATTCCTGCGCAGACACGCTAGTTGAATACTCCCCCTGTATAAATACCCTTTATTTTTCCGCGAAGATAACAATATTGTCTTTCGCTTTACCGCAATGGTCCTTCGACGTCACCGGGAACCCTGTAGATGAGAACAAAGGGGTGGCGTGTGAGGGATGTGGACGGTACTCTGCTTTAGGGGATGATTCTTTGCGTGGCAGATACTCTGAATGGCAGTAGGTGATTTTTTCTGAAGATTGGACGAGGCAATTTTTAGTAGACAATTTGTAGTATTTAGTTCCGAGGTGATACTACAGAATTTAGGAGAAGAGGATCGTTCGACAACACGCTCACTGTGTTTTCGCGCGAGAAAGATGATTAACACGGCCACAGGAGGAGTGTGCGAGGTTCGGCGACGTTAGCGGTCCGTTCGCGGCGTGGGACAGAACGAATTAGTCGCGCAGAGGTATCCACAGTATCCAGTTAACCGTCGTGAATCTTGAAAGCTCATTTTGGGTCTCTGGCTGGCCGCCTTGGACCAGCTTGCACCCCGAAAAGCCGAGCCGGGCGTAAATTGCGGAGCAGCCACGTGTAGCGCAATATCTCGCGAATTATCGCGGCGCGTTTTCACGCAAGAAAACTGCCGGTTACCGGCCCCTAGGAGCATCGAACATTGGCGTCCACTTAGCCGAACCGTCAAAATTTCATCCTAAATTCTGTCGCCCGGCTCAGCCGATCAATCGAGCCGTTTAGTGCACAAATGTTGCACGTCGGAACAGTGAATCGTTGGATAACGAAGAATTGAGTAAAAATTTTACGAAACACTGTGTTAACTACATTAGTTGCAAGACACAGACGCCACTATTTATTTTCCTAATAATTGTAACCAGATGAAAATAAGGCAACTTAATTTTTAAATTCTATAAATGTTTTCTTTATTTTACGAATGATTAACTTTTACCAAACTTTGCCATCAGTCACAGTCCCAAATAATTAAGTTAAGGGGGTAGACTCTCGTTTCCAAGATTGCAAGGGTCCGGGATGCGCCTTTTAATTTCTCGATAATGCAAAGATGGGGTTTTCAGTGATCAAAAGCGCTAGTTAAAAGATCAATCTAGGGAACGATCGCCCACAAAAGTTCTATTTCTACGTTTACGAGGCGTAATTTGCATTATTCGGAAGCATAAAGCTGTGCATGTAGCTATTTTCATCAAACTGCGACAGCTACATGTTGTCGACTAATGCAAATTACGCTTCATAAACGTAGGAATAGGACTTTGGAGGGAGATCGCGGTCTCGATTGATCTTTCATCTAGCACTTTTGACTGCTCAAAAACCCCATACAGAAACACCCCTGGTATATACAGGTGAGATCTCTACATCAATGAATATTATCGTTCGCTATCTCCCGCAACATCAACTAATCGCAACATTCCCAAAGTGCAGAATAGCGATCGAATCGTCCCGACCAAGCTCAACCTCGTCACCGGGAGCATCGTCGACGACGGTCACCCGAACATCCCCGAAAAAATTCGTCGGATCATCGGCTTGACCGGTTCCTCGGGGTTCGGAGCTGGTTGTCCGTGGGGGTTGGCCCGTAGGGGGTGGATGAAAGAATCGATCGTATTCGTAGCGGTGATCACGGTGGTCGTCGGAGGGTGGTCGATCGGTGCAGCCAAGTGGCGAAGTCCAACAAATCCGGAGCCCTTTTTTCCCCTCAGACACATCGACGATATAGGTAAAAGTAAAGGGTGAGAAAGCCTGTGGGATGGGCCGATATAGGACGAGCGAAACCAGAGAGGTGGGAGAAGTTAAGGGAGGACGAGGGTCGGTCGTGACCCAGCCGAAGCTCAGTAGGACGTAATCGTCCCTGAAGGGGATTTCGCATTTATCGTATACATCCACTGGCACGGCATTTCTGTCCTCTTTCTCTTCCTCTTCCTATCTCTTTCTCTATTTCTCTGTGTTCCACCCCGTCTTTCTCACTCTTTCTTTCTCTGCATCTCTTTCGCTCATTCTTCCCCTCCTCTCTCTTTCTCTCGTTCACGGTTCGACGTACGAGCAACGAAACCGTACAGCGACAGCCGCATACTTACGTACAAGTAGTATTTTCATATTTAACCTTTTGCACTTGAAGGTATTTTGACCAGAGAACTTCACTATTATATGGAAATAAAAATTGTCCAATTGTAGGAAATGTAAGTGAAATAAATTTCCTCTTCTAATAACTTGAATAAATCGAGAATAATGTATCCACATCATTCAGTTTTTCTTCGACCAATCCATTTTTCTGATAAACGCGTAAAATCCGCAGTCTACAAATATAATATACATAACTTGATCCTAGTACTTTTATTCTTCCCGTTGAATCACGTGGAACTTGTGGAGCAATACGGGAAATGGATGGCGTTATATTAGTTAATTGGGAAGGCCTATGTAACATAGATTTGATAGCAAGCTTCATCAAGGAATGTATCGTAATTGGACTACGGATCTTTAAGCAAAATAAAAATTGTTTGCATTAATTGCAACACGCGGGAGTCAAATAGGAGTTCACGTCTAATAAAATCCGCGGTCATAATAAATGTCGTCTTCGACAATGGGAGTATAGTTTCACATTATACATGAAGTCTTCATCGTCGATCCACGACGCACAAAGTTACCCATTCGCACATTATATTACCAAATTCGTTCCTTTAATTCGAAGGACACCACGCAGTTATTTGAAATCGGGTAAAGGATTTTAACCCTTTATACAGGAATGGCAACTCTGAGGCGACGCGACGCTAAAAATTAGCAGACGATAATCCAACACGATTCTTACGTTACTGAATTTATTCATACGCAACAATGACACAACGAAGATCATCTACGACGAAAACGTTTTACATCGAATAAAATGGCTGGGTGTGAAAGTTAAAGTAACGTTATAATAATGTATCTAAATAACGCAGAGGGTTGATGGTCATTGGTGGTTACCCGTGTCACGAAACAGTGTGAATTTTTTCGGATCCGAGCGGGATAGTCAAAGTACGATTTGCACGTAAGTAAATGGCCGCCACAGTGCAGAGCCCCGTGTTGCACGCGTGCACGTTGGTTTGTCGGTGTGCAGGGATGGCCCGTGGGTATAGGCAGCCGGTTGTACGTGCTGGTGGAAAAGAAAGCCGGCGTGCAGGGTGCGCGGGTCGGTTCTCGGGCCGGGTACGAGGGGGAGGGGGGTGGGTGGTGGCGTTGGGTACGTATTTCGAAGACTATCAATCATTGGTAACCTGTAAAGGATCTAATTATCCTGGAGCTGACTGGGCTCCGTTCGCTGCGCCCACCGCTCGTCTTGTCCACCCCCGTTCTGGGGTGCCGGTGCCCACCCCCCGCCCTCTTCTATGGCTCCCCCGGCCTCCCCCCTTGGTCCACCCCGATTCCACACCGTTCCTCTGTCTCTCTCTTTCTCTCTCTCTTTCCCGTTCGCCGATCCTCTCCAACGGCCTGTTCTACCCACCCTGGTCCACCCCGGGCCGGAGAGAGGCCACCCTTTTTCGCTCTAGCAACCACCCTTTTTGCAGGATAGAAGTAGAGAACGAGAGAGCGGGAATCGGTGGCGGTCACACGGGGGCGTGGGGTGAGGCCAAGCCTGGTGGAGAGAGAGCCGACGGGAGCAGAGCGAGACCGAGAAAAAAAAAGAGAGAGAGTGGGAGAAAGAAAGAGAGAGGAGACGAAGACGGGTTACAGGCGAAAAACGGGAAAGAGGAGGCGGAAGGAGGGAAGGGTTGTTCGCGGAGACAGAGGGAGGAGGAAGGAAGCGCCCCGAGATGAGAGGGACAGAGGGAAAAAGAAAGACAGAAGAGGGCGAACGAGGTGAACCCCCGCCGGGCGTCGTCGGCGGCAGCGTCGGCGTCGGCGGCGCGGCTGCTGGGGTGAAAAAAAGAGGGAGAGAGAGAAAATTCGGTGTACGCGCGCGGGAGCTCTCTCGAGCAGCGTACTTGTATCCACGCGTACGTGTATACTATATGTATATGCATCCATACATACATGTATAGGAGTGCAAAGAGTGGCTCCCACCTCGGCAAGAGAGGCTGGCGTCGGTGTGGTGCCGGCTTTTTTTCGTACACGCCAGCATGTCTACCCGCGTGGCATGGCCCGTGAACGAACTATGTGTGTGTGTGTGTATGTATGTACCGGAGAGAACGCTGGATGGTGGGTCGAGACCGGTGTGTGTGTGTGTGTGTGTGTATGTGTGTGGATGCGTGCGTGTGGCCAGGTGTATAATAGTGAGTGCGGGTAGTTGGTTAGGTGGCCCGGTCGATATATCAGGGCTCCGCTGCAGCTGTCTGTCAGGCTCGCGAACTCAGCGCGCTAGACGACTCGGGCTCGGGGTCTAGAGAAAAAACGCGCTCGCTCGTGCTCGTCGTTCCTCCTCTTTCGCTCTTTCTATCCCGGCGGCCGCGCCGCGCCGCGCCGGTTCGGCCGACGTTCCCCGGACCTTGTCCCTCTCTTTCCTCTCTCGCCACCCTCTTGCCACCCCCTTTTTCAACCCTGTCTCTCTTCCGACCAGCCCGTGGAACGGCGTCTCGTCGTCTCTCCCTTTAGCTAGGCACCACCAGCAACGTCCCCCGTCTTCCACCCTCGCGAGACCACCCCCACACCACCAACCTACCTCCCTCCCTCCCTTCCGCCCGCCGCTCTTTTCCCTCTTTCGCCCTGCTTCTGGGTAATTTTTCATCGTTGCAGCGGACGACAGAAGCGCCGCGACGGCGGAGGCGGCGCTTCCGCATACAGCTGCACCCACGGCGCGCACACACAAATGAACACGAACGCGTACAAACCCACACACGAACGATCCTCGAAGCCTTGCACCTACGGATCGCGCGACCGCCGGATCCACCAACCCTCTCACCCTCACTCAGCACCCCCTGTCCCGCCCCTGGACTCACCCTCTGCCATCGAAGTAGAACCGAGGCTCTCTCGCGTGTGCCACACACAGCCACACTCGGTCTCAAACACCGAGGGGCCAGACCGCACACAAGAGTCTACACAACCGTACACGCGGCAAACAGGTCCTCTCTCTCACTCTCTCTTTTTCTCTTTGCACGCTCTCGTTGTCGTGTTCGGATATCGTCGAGGATCAGGAAATTTTTGGCTCGCCAAGAAATATACGCGAGACTCTCCTCAGAGCTTCCTTGCGGGGCCGGCGGGTAAACGGTCTCGAGAAGCTGCATCGGATCGTAACCGTTCCAGGGGGTGGATGATTGTTTCGGTACGGTTGAATGGGACGCGACGAGGATTACGCTCTGCCTTCATCGATGGACTGTTTCTTTTCTTCTGCTTTCTTTCTACTTTTCCTTCTTGCCCTCTCCCTTGCTCTCTGGCTATCTGTTTCTTCCTTGGGCTCCTTTTCCTTTCTGTAGATACGGTTCTCCCTCACTATCTCCTTCTCTCTCTTGTTTTCGGATTTGTTTTCCCTTGGTCTCCTTTTTTGATCTCGCCCCGGCCCGATGAAGACGCCGCGCCGGGCAAGAAGAAGCTTGTTGAATGGGACGACGGAGCGGCTATTGATACCGTTCTTGTTTCTCGAGTCGATTTCCTTTTTCAGAGTGCCGCGTCGAGTTTAGTATAATATCCGGAAACGACGCTGATAAGACACCGAGCCGCGGAAAGCACGATCAACGCCGAACGCGTTCGCGAACTCCAGTCGGACTTGTTGCGACTTGTCGAGATAGCTCGATCCGATGCGACCATCGGAACTGTTCGAGTTGTTTTCTGATCCGGCGAAGGGGATATTGGAAACGACAAGGAAATGTGAGTGGAATTGGCTCTGAGAAGTTATCGTTTATGTAATTGCGAAGATTGGTTGCTCCAATTAATAGATTGCGTGGTTTTGTACATGACAAGCAACCTGTGCATTTTATATATTTATGAAAAGAATAAATCGAACATTATTATTTCCAACTTCCAATTCAGACAATTTTCATTTTGCATAAAAATCCACAGTCTAATGGTAGGTTAAACAATAAATGGTACTTCTGGTCACGTCGAGTTTCATTAAATTTGAATGTCAAGAGTTTCAGGGTTAAGGGAAATTAAAAAATAAACCCGAAAGCCCGACGCGCAGCCCGAGACTCAGTCTCGTCGCAGATTACAAGAAGGTAGAGAAGAATTCGAGCGAGAGTTAAGGCAAGTTTGCGGCCATTAAACTAATATCAATAAAGCGGCGGGCAAATAATCGCGAAAGTTTAAAAAATGATCGTCGTACCGAGTCGACAGGGCGGCCGGTGGATTAATATTCCTTATCGAGTCGAAAGTTGTGTCCCGCGGACGAGAAAAGCACGACGCGACGCGGCGCGACGCAACGGAGGGAAGATAAACGATAATTACGGTTAACTGCACGCGAGAGCCAACAGTCATTTACTTCGTCAACGATTTTCAACGTGGCTGCTGGTCGCGCGCGCACGGCCGACGAAAAATGACAAAGCGGTGCCACCACGTGCCGATCAAAGCGGCTCCAAAACTCGGCCATTTGTTGCTTGCTCGTCACTGAAAACCATTTCATGGGATTTTCGAGTTCCGACGACCCCGGCGCTACTGCCCCGGAAGTTCAAGATCACCCGATCAACGCGCGCTACTAACAAATTATTACACTGCCGGAATCTGTGTGACTAATCGCTTACTTCAGTTTTACTTTACGTGTTCTTTTTATATGAGTTTCTACTCATTTTTCTAAATAACATATTGTGGAAGCGTTATGTGATGTTCAAAATTCAGTTCCTAATCTAATCAAGAAACTTATGATTCATTGACAAATTAAGTTGCTTAGAACGATGCTCACTTTGACCGATACATCCTCCGAATTCCAATACGTACACTCCCGCTCAAAAGTATGTGGACACTTTGTTGCAAGTATAATCTATTCTGATAGTACCAGATCGTACAGTTTAATCGATGATCCATTAGCTGCAGTCTTTCCAAAACAATAATAATTATTGTTAATTTAACTGTTAAACCTTTTCTATTAATTTAACTGTATAAACTAGACCGCATAAAATTGAATAAAACTGATCAAAGATTCATATAAAAATTAGGCGTGTTGTCCACATACTTTTAAACGGGAGTGTATATATATCACAGTCATAAAAATAATTTTTTTATTTATTGACAAAAGTGTTAAAGATGTGTTACAAAGATATTTAAAGTGGATACCCACCCGGTTATCGACATAAGGGTCAAAAGAAATTTCGAAATACGAAACTCACATAATTATTATTAAAATATATTCTCTAGTACTGTGTAAACTGGACCGCATAAAATTGAACGAAACTCATCAAAGATTCATATAAGTATTAAACATGTTGTCCACATACTTTTGAGCGGCAGTGTATGTATACCGTCCTCAACCGCCTTCCGACTTCTCAACGTCTAACTAAGTCTAGGCCCGCTAAATACCCTTACCGATATGAGTTCTCTAGCAGGCCTAGGACGAAACCTTCCCCTTCGTTTTCCTCCTCTCTCACAGCTCTTCAGCCAAACATTTACTTACAAGAAGAGTTTGTTCGTTCAACATTCCTGTTAAAGATCAGATATTCCATATGCAGCAACTTGATATTTTACAGCACGCGAACAACGTAAATGGAATTTCTACGCTGAGAAACAAAATGAACTTCAGAAATTCAATTGTTTTTACGCGTGAAAAATTGCTGCCTGTACAAATGATTAATTTGCATTCGAGGCAGAAAGGTTAAAGCTACATAGTGCAACACCATCGAATATCGGAGAGAATTTTGGTTATCGACATAAGGGTTACGTGCGAATACTTTCGTCCAGCACCATATGTGTGCACCAACACTGAGTCGTCGCCGACCACCAACGCGATCGTGTACACCTTGGACAGTTTTTTGTCGTGGCCGCGCACCCCCAACCCCTGCAACCCCCCGCAATCCCCCGCGACCCGCTGCAACCCGCTGCCATCCCCGCACACGAGGACCCGCGCGTGTGTTCGTCCACGTGGTCGTGTGCGGGTTGCGCGCGCGTATCCTGTACCCCATTGACGCCGGTAAACGCCCCGAACTTTCCCGGTGTCTTCACTTTCCGCGATGTTTATGACGGCGAAACGGTGTCAGCGCGACGAAACTCGCGGAGAAAGCCATCCCCCTCCCTTCCGCGACTTTGATTCCCTCGAAATTTCTGCTCAACCCTTTTTCTTTCCCCTCTTCTCTTTCTCTCTATCTATCCCTCTCTCTCTTTCTCTCTTTCGAAGAAGCATCGCGCGTATTGCCATCGTTCACGCGTAACTTTCCGCGTCGGGACTGCCCGAACTTCTCCGAGGAGGGACTTCGCAGATGGCCTTTTCCTTCTTTTATCCCGGCCACTACGGATTTTTACGATCCGAATTTCAACTTCCCTTCGATTTGATCACACGACTGGTTAACCCATTACTTAAAAATTGTCTGCATTAATTGCAAAAAGCACGAGCAAGATAGAAATGTCTTTCTTCTATTAATAATGTTAACAGGCTGTGGAGAATATACCGATGTGCCTAAATTCGTTTTACCCTATTACTATTTTAAATTCAACCTGCCCACTTTCCTCATAAATGCTCTCGATGGACCCTTCATCGATGGAGCTTGATGAAATTCGCGTCTGTTGCGACCCAGGGCAGTGTCAAAATCGTCGTTCAATTTGCGAGTTTCTGGCGAACAAACGAACCTCAGCTGTATTCGAAACAGCAGAAAGATTTAGAATAAGAAGTGTCCGTAAAAATGCGGTTTGAAAAATTCATAAATAAAGCAGCGGACGGTCCTAAACACCATCAATTATATAGTTGCAAGAATGGTCGGCCGTCCGAGGGTAAAAGGGCAATACTTTTGTCCGCTGCTGTAGATATACGTGCACACATGCATACATGCATACACGGGGAGACGTACACGGGCGACCACCCTCGAAAAAATCCGTTCAATCGGCTGCGCTCGCGAGCGCGGCACACGTACAAACGCGTGTGCAGGGGGTGGCGAAGGGGGCGGTGAAGGGGGTGGCCGAGAGGGAAGCCGCGCGAGAGAAGTCGCGTACGAGCGCATCGACACGCGCACGAACGCTCACGAAGATTCAGAAACGCGGCTACACAAAGACAGACAGGCTACGTAGGTAACCCTGCAGCCACCGCCGCCACCACCGCCGCTGCCACCCCCTATCCTCTTTTTCCACCCCCTGGCAGCCTGGCAGAGCCTGCTAGCCTTGCCTGCTAGCCTGCCTGCCTGCCTGCCGTCCTGGTGGTCCTCCCCCATCCTCTTTCTCTCTCTCACGGTTGCGAACCTCTCTAGGGGAAAAAGTAGGAAAAGAGTGGGGAGGATCGATTTTTACTGGGGCAACCGCCCTCCTCCTCATGCACCCTCCTGCATCAACTACCCCTCCTCTCACATCCTGTACTTTCCTGAGCTAGCCATGCCATGCCCTGTCCCGGTCGTAATGCACCGTCTCCGCCCCGGCTAACACCCCCTTCGCCACCCACATCTATCCCACACCATCGCCATCACCACCGACCCACCCTCCACCTGCCACCCTCTCTTCCTCCGAGGTATATTCTCTCTCTCTCTTACTCTCTTTTACTCTCTAGCTCCGCGGCCTCTCCCCACAGCTCCACGGTTTTCCTCCGCTTTTTGCCACGCGAAAATATTCAAAAGAGTTTCGGGGATGATGGTGCACGACGATCCTGCCCCGCGACTATGCTAGCCGTCCCGCGAATCTTCGCGGACTCTCGTTCCGAAACGATTTAACCACCCCTGCTCACCATTCACCCTTTCCGGGACGACGCACAGTACTGATTCTGAGGAATATTCCAAAATTGATTTTAGAAGGTTTGATTGTTAGATGTGAACAGCTTTCATGCATTATTGTTAGCTTTCTGGAATTTGGAAGTCGGTAACATCGTATAACGTCATACAGGAGGAGGAGTAAGCTAGTATTCTTCATTGGGTGACTTTTAGGAGAGAAGTTTATCGGATTGTTATAGTACAAGGAACTTATTCCTGCAGTTATCTTTACTTTATTATTACGTATTACATTTCCGAAACGTGCGATTTAAAGTGGCTCCAATAACTCGAAATATTTTATTCATCTGAAACGAAAAAATCCTAGGGAATCTTAATCTACGAGTGTGCTTATAGCCCGTACTAAAATGAAACGGAAGGAACGTGACCTGACAATATGGCACGTCCAGTATTCGAAGCCAAAAAGTCATTTTTGCCAAAGCCAAAAAAAGGAACACTCAGTTTTCAGGTTAACCCAGTTTTGGGCTATAAAATGCTTCAAACATTTACAAGCACGTTAATTCTGCGAATTCGAAGAGATCCTTTTTCATGCAATTCTGCAACACTGATACCTCCAGAAAATGCAAAGAAAAAAATTCGATTTTTTGAACATGAACAACCAGAATACCCACTTAAGTGGCATCGACGAGCCACTTCGAGATCCTTTCTTCCGGCGAGCTCTTTGTCCGTTGAACGCGCGCGGATTTCTTGGCCTATCGAGTCCTCGAGCACCTTCTTCCTCGTCTTTTTCTTCCCTTGCTACCTTCACTACCCTTTACTACCCCTGCTCTCTCTCTCTTCCTCTCTCTCTCACTCAGTATACGCATCTACCTCGTCTCCTCGTAGCTTTTAACTTTTTTGCTGTTTTTAATTCCACCGCGGAACCGTTTAATTTCGAGTTAACGAGGCCGATGGTTAATTCGTCGCGCAAGGGTTAAACGGATTTTAACGACGATCGTTGCCGGCGCAGTTGGCGGGTAACCCGCCGAAGGATAAGTGGATTTCCTCGCGGATAGGCCCCGCAAACGTGTGCACCTCTCTCTCTCTCCCTCTCTCCGGCGACGGGTTTTCAGACGTCTCGACGACGAGTACAAGCACGGTGGTTTTATTTTCGCGGATTGATTTCGCCGTTTCGAGCGCGGAAAATTCGCGTTGTCCCGCTCGAGGTTCTCATCGTTTCCATGTTTAAAGCCTAATTCAAAATGATTATTGAACAAAGTAGGATTAAAGAGAATTTACACTTCATCATTTTGTATGTACATCCTGGTGACATCACAATGAATATTGAAGATCAAAGCTGGAGCGTTTATACTTCTTCAATGGTTCTATCTAATTGTAAGCAGGCTCGACACTGGGAACTGTCGGTGGTGTTTATTTAACAAAACTACAACGTAACGCATATTTGTCAACACAACGTTAACGCTACGCAAAAAGTCGATGAAAACATATAACATCTAAGTAATCTAAACTCAAACTCAGTCATCCACACGGAGGTATAAACATTCTTATAATTACGTTCTTACATAATTCACTTGTTCTCAGAATGAAGAAAAAAACGTTTTCGAACTCCGCTGGCGTAAATGCGTACGTACAGTAAAGGTTCGTGCTGAGAAAAATCTTCGGGTCCGTGCTGTTTCTTATATCGTACAGTTCTACTATTTTTTGTGATCTCGCTGACCTCGCCGACCGCGTAAATACGAAAAGCAGGGAACCCTGTGTTTCGATAGTAACACCTTAACAAAGCCACGGAGAAGATTTTTGCAAAGAAGAAAGCTACTTCAAACGTATCTGGAATCACCCGTTTTAACCCTCATCCGTCCCTCGTGTCAATTTGACACAGTTTTCGCGAATTAAGGGGTACTGTTCTGTTATTTGTCGGTAAATTTGCCCGAAAGTTTGTGACTTTTATTTTTTTAATGCGAAACACATATACCTAGCATTGTTCATGGAAAATAATAATGTCAAAACTGCAAGTCGAATTTGTTACGAAAGAGTCCCTGTGTGTCAATATGACACATGTACTCTTACGTACCGTCGCGGAGTTTTTCAATCACCATTATTTCAATGAGAAATTTATACGGCATTCGGAAATTGAAGGAAAATTGATTTTTTCTAAATTAGAAGAAAACGTATTACTCATATAGAATGGAAATTTACACGGGACGCGATCGAAACTGCCACACAGAAGTAAAGCAGGGTCAACGCGTAGTGCTACAATTAGTTGAAGGTTTGGGTGGACGCAATGTTATGTGTGACAATTTTTTTACTTCACACGAATTAGTAATTATATTACAAAAACAAAAGATGACGCTTGTAGGGACCATACGAAAAAATAGAAAAGAAATTCCACAAATTTTACTCGATACGAAGAAGAAGCCACTTCATCATTCGGAGTTTGTTTTTGAACACATACTAAAAGGTACAATGGTGTCTTATGTGACAAAAAGAAGACGATTTGTTATTCTACTTAGTACATACCATACGTCAAAGCAAATGAGTAGTGAAGTAGATAAAAAATCCTGAAATAATAAAGTATTATAACGCTACGAAAGGAGGCATCGCGTCGATGTCCTCGATGATATGGAGATGGTGGGCACATACAGATGTAAGCGCGAAACAAATAGATGACCAATGGCAATTGTTGCTAATATGTTAGATATATCAGCATGCAATGCTTTTATAATATTTCCTTCACTCAATGCAACGTGGAATAAAAATAAAAAATATCGTCGACGACTTTTTTTTATTGAAATTGGACATTCTTTGGTGCATTCGTATATGTATTACGTTTCGCACACATCTACCGCGAGGATCTAATGCGACTGCACTTGTTGTACAAATAAAGGGTATACCAACAGTGATTGTACCGTCTTGTAGTAATCGTATAATGCATACTCCACCAACAAAAAAACGAGCCCGGTGTCAGATATGTGAGAAATGACCGAATGCTAATATACATAGTGCCCGATGTGATTTGTCCAAACAAGCAATATGTCCCACGCATCGCTTTATTTTATGCGAAAATTGTGCAAAAACTAAGATGCAGATGTTAACGCATCCATTTGAATACAAAAATATCGAAAAATAATTTTCTATCTTGTTATTTCGTCGATATTTTACCACTGTGTCAATTTGACACCGAGGGACAGATTCAGTTCGCGAAATGAGGGACGGATGAGGGTTAAGAAAGTACATTGGGACGGCCTGTAGTTACTTTAAGTGCTCTGTAAGACTAGTGTTAAATTTTAACCGGTTCAGCAATCTGTCACTGTTCGAATGATGAATGAAGAGTAGGAAATTCGAAGTTTCTTCGATTTTCCTCCGGGGGCGACTCGAATTTTCGAGTTCCGACGACTGGGTGATCGATAACCGTGGAAAAGAACGAAGAGGACGGTAGAAGTGTCGGCGATGGTGATTATAACGGAAAGTTTCCGCGGCCGCGAAATCCCTCACATCTGGCCCCGTGATAATTGGTATGCTGCGGGGGACCGATAAACGACTTAAACTACTTGTGAACTATCATGCGTCCCGGACGGCGAGATTAGACCGGAGCTTCCGGAAGTTCGACTACCGATGCCCCCGCGATTACGCCTCTGAAAAACAACCGAGCACCTCCGGTAGCTAGCTCTGGTCTTTAAAAATTCCTTTGACGACGTCGATCGGGGATTATGTTGCTTCTTATCGCTGGAGCGAGCACTCGAATGCGATCGAACCACCGGGATTACCCTATTTAGACGACGAGGTAACCTTAACCCTTCAGAATTTCGTATGAGTTAGGTTTGAGACGTTACGGGCTCAACTTAGAGGATGTGTTTTCTTCGTTTTGTTGCAGAACTTGATACCGTATCGTATAATTCCTCCATTCGGAACTTTATTAGGCTATTTATTAAAATTCTCATGATAAGTTACCTCAACAATGGCAAAAAGTAATAGAACAGAACAGGAAAATCTGTGAATAAATATTTTAATTTTATAAAGAAGAAATTATTTTTCGATCGTACATTTTTCAAATCAATTTTAGGGTTATGTTTGCGGCGCATTCGGATTTGATCGAATCGAACGTTTGATAAATGTCTACAAAATTGCTATCTTTGTGTATTATATGATCGAACCTGTGCGCCGCAAACATAACCCTAAAATTGATCTTAATTTTATATTTGAACTTTAATTTTCTTTAAACGAATAATGTATCCATTCGAAATGATCGAACATCTAGTACATTATTCGTTTAACAATCATACGGTCGATAATTGAAGAATGTTTAATTTTCTTTGTTGTTTAAATTCACGTTAAGGCGGTGAAATCGACTCTTGGAAATTCGACTATTTTTCGATTTTGCGTTATAGCTCGCCAAGTACGAGGGATAGGAAAAAATTGTTCTCTTTAATGAGGACTATCGTTCGGCAAAACATTAATCACTTGTTTGTATAATTACATTTTTAAATTCATCATCGTCAAATGCTATCACTGATTTGCATTTGATCTTCTCCGTTGCGCCACGAATGCATAAAATCCGCGGTCTACTTATAGAATCACATTCATAATTTCACTAATTGTAATACGGGAAATCAGAGAGAATTTTGAGCCCTTTCTGTGGTTCTAGTGATTAAAACAGCCGGCTCTCGGCCAGTTAATAGCAGCGCACACAGACGCAGGAGTACGTGCAGGCGTGGCTGCGTTTAGGGTAGTTCACCCTCGGCGCAGGATCTTGGGAGACGAGCCAGCCGGCTCGAAGACAGGCAGCCCCGATTGTTGAGGTTACGGATCGGTGTCAAGTAGGCACCCTATGCCATGTGCGGCGGCCCATTCAGTCGTTCGTTCATTCAGAAATATCCTGCCTCCTCTCATTCTCTCTCTTTTGCTCGCGCTCTCTCTCTCTCTCTCCTCGCCATTCAACAAGTAGATCATCGAGCCTATGCAGCACCCTCTACCGTCGGACCTACGCAACCTCCAAAGGTTACGAGCCGACTCCGGGGGCGGTTGTTACGCAATAAATCCGTGCTCCCCACGGGTCTCCTTCGAGGGATGGCGCGTCCTTCGGAGGGGTGGTTAGAGCTATTCAGAGGCTGGGGGACGCACGAAGTCGTCGACCCCTGACCCCGGCTCGACGCAGGAATTTTGAGGATTCAATTACTCGCGGAGAGAGATCGTCGAGGGCGCGACGCTACACAGGACAGGCTAGACGCGTTTCGACGAGCGTGCCTCCTTTGAGGGGGTCCTCGACTTAATGGGGATCCCCCGCGAGCTGATCGATAGCACCGGACCTGTTTCCGAATTGCTTCGATTACCCCCGATTGCCACGATACGTACAACCCTTCGGGAGATTCTTCTGGTTCGGGGTTGCTGAAGGGGTTGTGAATCTAGTTAACGATCTGGAGGATTTTTCGAATTTGTCCTGAGGAATTTTAATGCGATACATTCTTCGACCAGGATATAGTTTGGTTGTAAAATCGCAAGGGATGATTGAGTAACAACCCCTTTTATGGGAGCCGTGTAGGTCGACCGAAGGACACTGTAGGGTTAAACAAAAGAAATTGAGGAATACAGCAAGGTGAAACAAAAGACTGTTATTAATCTCTGCCGAAGACGAGAGAGATCCCAAAAGGTGCTGCTAACTCACCCTATCGGAATTTAGCTGGGGCACAGAACTGGGTAAACGAAGTTCCTCCGAAATTCTGTTGTAGGTTGCAGATTGTCCTAGAATTTCAAGAAACCCGCACACGTTTCAGCGTGAAAAAGGCCCGCGCGTCCTTCGCGGAAGGACTATACTATACGGAACGTCGATAACCACCGAAAGGGTTATTCTAGCATCAAATCCATTTTTCCCGTTCCCCGGACGTCGCGCAACGTCTCCGTCCGGGTGGTGACGTTGGCTGCGGGGTTGGTCATGGTGTGGGGGTCGGTCGTCGATCGGTATTTTTAGAATTCAGCATTAATTAAATAGCTTAGGAGAGAAGAATGAAGCCAGTGAGCCGCGACTGGCAACCATCCGGCCGATGGACGAACGAACGAACGAACGGGCGATTTCGCGCTAATCACTAATCAGAGCGGCTCATCGGGATAGGAGCCGGCCAGCCAATAGTGCCTCGCCCCCCTTGCTCACCCCCGTTGCCTCAACCCCCTTATCCACCAACCTCCCGGTCGGTTGTAGCCGGCGATCATCCCCCCGCTTTTCCGCGCCCGTTCCTCATCTCTAACCCCCTCTATCCCACCCCTCTTTTAGCACCGATGTCAGCCATGGCCAACGCGACATAGCACCGCATAGCACAGCAGCAGCATCATCATAGTGCACATGGTAGGTATAGTATTATAGGTATAGCTGAAGCATCGCACGGCGCGACACACGATACAACACAACACAACGACATGCCGGTCGGCATGATTATAATAAGTGATCGCTTGGATACTCGATGTGTGCCAAACTGGAAAGCTTTCTGCCAGGTGGAATAATGGGCTGCCGCACAGCCGACCGACGTCATTGTCACTCATCACGGTCTGATCACTGTCACTGTCTACTCGCGACAAAGCCCTTTTGTCCGGCAGCCGATGTAACCGGCTCTCCTGAACCTAACCAGAACCCTACATTCCCCAATAACGAGGCGCGGTGGACGTTGCTTCTATCTTTCTCTCTCTCTCTCTCTTTCACTCTCTCTCTCCCGCTCACTCATTTTTGCTTCTCGTTTTTCCATTTTTTTTCACCTTTCGTTCGTTCTTCTTCTTCTTATTCTACCCCCGTTCCACCAGCGCTTTTTTCTTACTTTTCTCTGCCAGTCCACCCCCCTCCCCCTTCAACCCCCAACGTCGAGCTCCTTTTTTTTAAATAGAACGCTCTCGCGCACCGTAACGCCGCGGATTATGGTAATTCCCCGCGTCGCGGCTTGCGACTCGATACACCCCCGATCCTTTCGCCGTCAACCCCCCTCCCTCCTACCACCTTTCCGCCCACACACCCTCGTGAACCACCCCCCGTGTACACACACATGCCCACCGACAGCGCGTTACGGAACGGTGAAAATCGTGTTAGACGTTTTTCATTTTACCCCGCCGCGCCGTTAAGAGCCGGAACGACGTGGACGCGCGTTTATGGTCGCGAGACACAGCCAGAACCTTTTCTTCGAGGATGCGAGGTCGATCGGACTCCTACGACACTGTCATACAGGAATTTTTTTGGAGAAATTAATGGAATTCTTTGTTCAATAAATGCCTTGGTTAATGTCACATATATTGCGCAACTTGTACACAGTTTTTGGCAGTAACATCTTAAACAATGCCTGACGGTCTCTTTCCTGGAAATTAAGCTTCTTTTCTGAAATTAAATGAAAAAGGAATGCGACAATATTGCCACAAAGTTCGCCCAAATAATTTGATACTCTATCCGCAGTTCTGAAGTTATAGTAGTCTGAGTCAGGCTGTCTGACACTTAACGAGCGCCTTGAACACTGTGTCCCGCTCTACTTTGCCTATGGACCGCAAGCTGCGTGCACCGACGCTGCAATGGTTGCATCAACGCAGGCGTTCAGGTCTTCGCGTGCACTTTAAACTACCTGCTAAACGACAACGTTTAGCCCAGGAAGATAGTTGAAACTCGAGAATGGACTGCGATTTGTGTAGCCCGCTTGAGAAACCGGAGCGAGACCTGAGATTTTATGTGGTAGTCAACGTGTTAAGTGACAATGAAACGTGGGAACGTTCGTCAATAAAACCGAATGGATCTTTAAGTGGAACGTTTTGGCAATGATATTACATAAATAAACGTGTCTATTGTTCCTTGTACAACAACCAGGCCGACGCCAATTGTAGCCGGTAAAAATCCCGAACATTCGGAAAATTCAAGTAATTTACATAATGAAATAAATCAATTTTAGGGTTATGTTTGCGGCGCACAGGTTCGATCATATAATACACAAAGATAGCAATTTTGTAGACATTTATCAAACGTTCGATTCGGATTTGAATCTACCTCAAATTCAAATCCGGGATTCAAATCCGAATCGAACGTTTGATAAATGTCTACAAAATTGCTATCTTTGTGTATTATATGATCGAACCTGTGCGCCGCAAACATAACCCTAAAATTGATTTGAAAAATGTACGATCGAAAAATAATTTCTTCTTTATAATGAAATAAACATTGAAAAGTTGAGGTGCTGGCGCAGTCTTTTAATCTTTCTAAGTTTTAGAAGGATTAATGGTTGTTCCTTCAGCAGGAACTTCGAAAGAAATTATTATTGTACGTTATTCGACGTAGTTGCTGACCCACGATTCTTTTCACTGATGCTTTTCCATTAAAAAATTCATTACAAAATGGGACCATATGATCTAAATATGTCCACATTTCAGACAACATTTGTAATTGACATTTCCCGAACCATTAAGCTAATGCGTTACTGTGCAGTTTTGCAGCTCATCTCTTTACTATACCAATTGCTGCAAAGAATTGTTTTCACATTTTACTGAATTTTACTATACGTACGCGTGCAGTTTAATGTCTCCATATAAAACATTTAGAAAACAGTACACTAACAGTAACAATTCACAAAATTGACGCGCCCCAAACAAATCTTAAAAATTTTGTGCAACGAAACTGTGGCGTCAATACTCGGCTAACCCGATCCCAAAAGCATCATCCCCTAAACAAGTAGACCCACCTTGCAGCAAACACTCCATGAAGAGAGCAAAAAGGGGATAGCAGGGTACCCAGTATAAAAGCGAGTCGCGCGATAATTGCGGGTCGACAACGTCATTCCCGTTAACTAAGAAACTCGCGGTACACTTTCGCCGCGACCTCTAATCAAGAAGTATCACCCCGTGTAAATCATCTCATCCCCTGGAGGGGGCCTTGAAGCAGTTCGGAAGTTGCAACCCTCTCCTCTCCTCTCGCCAAAAGAAAAGCAAACGGTGAAGCGTGGCGCGCGCGAACGATGGATACACAAGTGAGTAGGAAAGAGGGCGGCCGGAGAAGGATGAGGGTGGAACGGCCACTGGAGTAGGACAGAGGGTTGCGAGCTTCTGGGAACGACCGGGAGAAAGGGTGAAGATAAAAAGAGAGAGAGAGAGTAAGACGAAGGAAAACAGAGAAAGAGAGAGAGAGAGGGGACACAGAACAATTGTGGCACTTTGCGAATGCATAGGGAGCAGACACGAAGAAAACGTAGCAGGCAACGGGACTGCGAGGGAGGAAGAAGTCTAGGCCACTGGTGGTGAAAGCAGCCCCTCCATCTCTCTCTCTGTTTTCTCTCTTTCCCGAGGAGCAGCCACGTCCCTCGTCCTTCTCGTCCTCTCCCTCCTCCAGCTCCTTCAACTTGTTCCCCTCCCGGTCTCTGATTCATTCAGCACAGTTGCCTCTGTACGAGGCTCTCCTTTGCGGAGGTGGAAGCAAAACAACTCGAGTGGCCCTGAACTCCATAATGGCAGCGGTCCATTTTTTTCTCTGCTATCGCACACTTTTCCGCGCATTGTTCGCTCGGACCAAGGCGGAAGGGAGACGCGAAAGAGATCCTTGCCAGAGAGGAAGGGGAAGAGAGCAATGTCTCTCTCTTTCTGCCCCTCCCATGGAAACCCTAGTGGTCGTCGTAGTCGTCGTCGTCGTCGTCGTCGGCGGCGGCGGCGGCGGCGGCGGCGGTTGCTCCTTCGTTCATCCTGCTGACCAACTTCGACCGAGTTCTTCCTCCCCTCCTCATCCTCTCGCTCCTCCAACGCAGACTGTCCGGGGATATCTTCTCTCTGACCCTCTTAGCCCTTTTCAACCCTTCCGCTCGACGAGCCACGCGATTCTCTTCGAGGGCTTATGAATAACTTCTCCAGCCGCGTTAAATGGAAAAACGGACGGCATTGTTTACCGTCTCGTTGATCGTCCCCCGCCTTTTATTCATGACACCGGGAGAGAGACCACCGAAAACCGCGGGACCATCCCGACGTTGTTTGCCCACCCACAAAAGCCTCCGGGTTTCTTTTGTTGTTCTTACCGTGGGGCCCCGGCTGAGCGTGTTCCCTTTTTCCTATCGTTTTTCGGAAAAATGCTCACCGATGCAGAGGAAAAAGAGAAGCGCACAGCGATTTTCAAAAGCCACCCCTTTCGCGCGCAATCGCCTTCGAAGGTTCCGCGAGAGGGTGGGGGGTGAGACTTCTCGAAGGGGAGCTCCTTTGTACCACTTCCGCGAAGAGGCTAGCGCACCGGCAACTTTCCCTTTCCCTTGTTATCCCTTTATCAACGTTAGCGTTTGCTCCCTGCTCTCCCGCTCGCTCTGCCATTTCCGTGTTTCCGAGCACTTTCACCCGCAGAGTTGCTGCTTGCGGATCGACGAGTTGGAAATTTTAAACAAAGTCGCGTTCATTGCGCGGAAACATTTCTTCGGACATTGCCGGCTTGCGGACACCTCGCGCACTGTGCACGACCGGTTTCGTTAGCTTTCGAAGCTTTTCGAACCAGCCGTGACTGTTCAACTGGTTCGAAACCTACCCCTTGTCCTGCGATTTTCTTTAGAATGGTGCGTTTCGTTTGTTGGAACTTAACGTTTGCTGTAAGGAAAAGGAATTTGTGTTGCTTGGAAAAGTTCTTTAAAAATTGTTCGTTGTTTCAGACTGTTCTGACGTCGTATGAAACAAGTTTCCTGAATATTCCTGGCTTTTTGAGGAACTGCCTTTATGATTTATTCTTAGACAGAGCGTTCATTGGAACTGTTTTCAAGTAAATTGTTAACACGAAAACGGAAATTTATGTTGAAAATGTTGTACAAGTTTAGTTTCTATTGCCTCTGTAATTGTTTACTCTTCTGGACACTTCGAAATCACGCAAACCAAATTCCTAAGATTTCACTCATCTCCTTCAACATTTTAAATTCACCCCTCTGTCCAATGACTTATTTCTAAAAGGAATTTTTATAAGGAATGAGACAAATTTATATTCTTCGTTTATGATGAAACTAATCTCTCTCTCTCTCTCAATTAATTTTGAAAAAGCTAACCTCCGGAAAAATCGCAGGGTATTTGTGTTTATTAAATCGTAGTTAATATTTTTTATAAGGACAAACAATTCTCCGTACGTCTACAAACAGTCCGAAGGTTTAATATTACCAGTCGAGAAATATTATTTCATTTCCGCTCGGAAAAATTGAATGATATTCATGTCCGGCGAATTCTATTTTCTATTTGCTGTATTTAAGAACAAACAATGCTGTGTTTGTTGCAGGTTCGCAAACGTTTCCGGAAGTTCGGTATTAACAACAGAAAAATGTCGTTTTACTTCCACTCGGGAGGGCTGAACGCATTTCGCATTTATTGAAATCCGTTTACTATTTGCTGCAAAAGAAAAAAACATATCTTCCGTTCGTTATAACGGATATTGTTATAACTGCAAATTGATTATACAATTCCAAGGCATAACAAAATGTTTCTTATCAGCACACAAAGAATTAATCGGAACGTTCCGACGTTACTGTTTCGGTAAACATAATCGAAAAGAGTCGTCGCGGAAGAAATTTCTGTTTGCTTGAAGCATTTATTCGATACGGCGTTGGTCTATGGGGATTCGGGGGTGTCGCAGTCGGATCTTGTGTCGTTAACGAGGGAAGCTTTGAAGGATCGAATTGTAATTAGAAAGCCGGGGCCTCGACCGCGGCTAGACGTCCTCGAAAGTTTGCGGTTCGGTTCCCGGAAGGAAAGTACGGTTTAAGAGATGCGCAAACACTCAGCCGCTTGCAAAATTCGCGGGCCGGGCTGTTGAATCGCGGAGATGGCCCCTGCTCGGCGAGAACTCGCCGGGAAACCTAACCTGTTACTATTTAAGACCCCCACCGTTCTTCCGCTCTGTCCGAAAAATTCATTAGTGTCTTAAACCTTTACTCATCGTTCACTATTCTATCGGATAGTATGTATACTGTGCTTCTATCTTATTCAATTGTTTTGCAAATTTTGTGTAAAACGAAAATTGTTTGCATTCATTTTTGGACGGCTCGGATTTTTGATATTATCATACAGTGGGTGAAGAAAGTATTCGTACACTTTTTAAAAACTAATAGCTTTTTTATAATTGTGCCAAACGATCTGACTTTTTATAATCAATTAGAAGCATTGTTTTACGAAATGATATGCAAAAAAGATTTTCCAAAAATTATAATTAACAAGGTTAAATGCAAAAATAAGAAAGGCATCTTTTTAAACTTTTTTATTTGGGTCCTTAATGAAAATTTGAAATATATGGTTAGTAGATCTATGTTAGTTATACACATACTGAAAATTTAATCGAAATCGGTTGACGCAGAAAAAAACGACACGCATCGAAAGATGTACGATTCTGTGGATTTTAAGCAGAAACTGATTAAAAGTCGTGTAAAACTACGATTTTCACAATTTTTAACCGCTTGTAGCTCGTGTGTATGTTAATAGATTTCGATGAAATTTTCAGCACGTGTATAACTAACATAGATCTACTAAACATATATTTTAAAGTTTCATTAAGGACCCAAATAAAAAAGTTTAAAAAGATGCCTTTTTTATTTTTGCATGTAACCTTGTAAATTATAATTTTTGGAAAATCTTTTTTGCATATCATTTTGTAAACCAATACTTCTAATTGATTACAAAAAATCAGGTCGTTTGGTACAATTATAAAAAAGCTATTAGGTTTTAAAAAGTGTACGAATACTTTGTATACTCACTGTATATACTTGGTGATATTTCGGATCATCCTCTGATTTATTTATGAATTTTTTAGAAAACATTATTCAAGGTACTTCTTGTATCTTCACTTTTGTAACGTCTGACTGAATGATGGCTTAACAGTGAACGCATTAAACATTTTTCAACTCGCAAACATTTCACGATTAATTTATTAATTAAAAAACACGAGGTACGATCTCCTACGGACAAAATCTGACATAATACATAATAGAAGGAGTGGATGGATAAAGGTGTCAAGTTTGTTTTCTGTAAAAGAGTTTTTAACAAAATATGTTGTCCTTTTTTGATGAATGAAGATAATTATTATCTTTTTTTGTATTAGAGATTAACCATAACAGTATATAAATTTGTAACTGATTTGTGTTATTATCTTCATTCATCAAAAAAGGACAACGTACCTCGCTAAAAACTCTTTTACAGAAAACAAACAATTTGTTACTTGACACCTTTATCCATCCACCCCTTCAATTGTCAAAAAGTTTTGTTGAATTTTGGTGGCTGTTAGTTTGACAGCGAACGTATCAAACATTAGACAACTCACACGATGCACAATTAATCTAAATCGTTTAAAAGACACGAGCGGCTACGGACAAAACCTGACATAATATAATAAATAATGGTCAAAAAGTTTTGTAGAATTTTTATGGATGTTGATTTGACAGCGAACGTATCAAACATCAGACAACTAACTCGTTGTATGATTAATCTAAATTCTTTAAAAGACGCGAGCTACTGCGGGATAAATCTGACATAATTCTCTGGCCAGCGCAACCCGCTTGGCATAATCGTCAAAAAGTTAGTTCTCTCAGGGAACGCCTGATCGCGAAAAAAGTTTCGGTCGGCGAATTTGCACGGGCAGGCCCTGCAGCTCCTAAGTTTAAACTAGTTGCGTCGACTTGCCGAAAAGTCGCGCATTTTTCTATCGATCGGCGCCGCGACGCGACGCGTCGAGAAGCGTCGGCGAAGGCTTCGTCGGCCCGACGAGATTCCCCGTTCACGTCGAAATCGAGCAATTAAGGGATCCACCCCCTGCAACCCCGCGAAACTCCCCCGAAACACGCGAGCCCATTTTGCGCCCGGACCAATCGGCGCCGGAATTTAACTAAACAAACAAATATCAATTTTTGTCAAACTGGCTGTTTGCTGTTCCATTCGCGTTCCTTTTTTTTTGACCAGCCGTGACAACGATTTGAAAAAGTATTTACTTTCCGGCGGGGAACGCAGTTTTGTAAACGGCTGCGATGACAATCCGTTTCGGTGAACCGTGGCCGAACCCCGTATAAAGGAGAGCTCTCTATGGGATTCGCCATTCTTGAACGGATTCTGCAAACCTGACCTAGACACTGCTGCGTATAAATACGCGCGATTTACTCCACGATCTCGAGAGGACTTAGAACAGATCTAGACTAAACAAAGCGTGATCGAGGAAGTTTGTGCGATTTTATGATTGTGGGAACAAATTTCTGAAGGGTGGAGCAGGTGTCAAAGGTAGCAGGGTATTAAAGGTTTGATTTATATGATACTCCAATAAATTTCCGTCCTCCAATAAACATGTTATTTGATTAAGAACAATATTCTTCAGAATGTTCGGACATAGAACGGTACCTCAGTAGACGTTTTATTTGTTGAAGAAGGATATCATACTCTTCGAACAGTTTAGAATGATATTCCAATATACATTTTATTCGACGAAGAAGAATATTGTTCACACTCTTGGAACATTTCAGAATGCTATTCGAATATACATTTCATTTGATGAAGAAGAATATTGTTTATAGCCTTCGAACATTTCACAATGATATTCCAATATACATTTCATTTGACGAAGAAGAATATTGATCGTATTCTACGAGGGTCATTCTATAAGTAAAGAGACAAATGGCTATAGCTCAAAAACGGTTTATTTCAATCTTTCAAAATTAAGGATATTTTTCAACATAATCACCCCCCACAGTTATGCACTTGTCCCATCTTTCTTGCAGCTTCCTAATTCCCTTGGCGAAGAATTCTTTCGATTTACCCCGAAGCCACTTTTGCACCGAGGGACCAGAAACTTCCACTGGACGTCCACATCGGGGTTCATCACCTACACTTGTTCGGCCACTTTTAAACCGATCAACCCACTTGTAAAAATTCGCACGGTTCATACAACTTTTACCGTACTGTATTAACATTCTAGAAAAAATTTCACTTGGTTTTACACATTCTGCGACTAAAAATCTAATGACTGAGCGCTGCTCTTCTAAAGTGCAATCTTCTAGTGGACTTGCCATGGTGAATTGAAAATTTTGAGGTTATGTTGACATAAAATAATGAAACAGCTGATCAGAGCATATCCCAAGGTTGCCAACTAACACCCCTGAAAAGATTGTACACATTCATTGAATAATTTTAAAATTATAGAATTTGTCTCTTTACTTATTGAATGACCCTCGTACAAACATTTTTGGAATGGCATTCTGTTGAACGTTTTTTATTCGATGAAGTGGAGAGCAAGTGGAGAGTGGTCGCAACTTAAACCCGCCAGAAAATAGAACAATATTGGTTCGAACGGTTTACGAAGGCGGGAAGTGGAGTCATCAAAAGAAGTCACCGCCAATTCCCACAATCCTAGAAGTTGCGCGTTGATTCCCGGGACGCGTAACGTCGCGGCACGTCACGCTCGGCGTCGCGTCTGCGTTGGGGTCGTGGAATCACGGCGAACGCCGTCGGGTTACGAAATTAACACCTCGGTGCTGGCGTCTCGCTTCCGCGTGGCAATGGCGGAATTAACTTCACCCCGCTACCGACCTCTTACATGTCGAGATAAAAGCAACACCGAACTCTCACTCTCTCTCGGATCCTGTCTTCGACTTGAACTGCTTCAATTCACCGTTCAACAGTTTCACATTCAGTTTTCAGTATTTGGTTTGTGTACAGCTAAGTTAGAAATTCTCTAATAGAAGACATACATATCGGTTCCTTAACGCAAAATACACGAACTGGGCGTGGCGTCGTTTAGCTCCGCCCCTCCGGGGCCAACGCACGCCCCGCGGGGCTATCGCTTTCATCGAACAGCACGCGTGGCATCCGAAAAATCGCGTCCGTTTTCGTTCGTCCACAAACGGAACAGGGAGCGCGCTAGCAATCGAAGGAGGAGAGGAAAGATGTCATCAACCTCCGAACGCGGGACGGGTCTCGCGCTCCGCTGACTAACTGTGCAAAGTTTAATCCTTCTCCACCCGTTCGTGGAACCCGGGCCGGGTTGTTCCGACGGAGAAATGTCGCGTATGCAAATCGCTGCAACCGGAGAGGTGAATGGTCAGCCGGACGGACACAGAGTCCCAGGGACGCTCGGTTTTTTCGCTCGGCCGGAAACTGGAACGCGCGTGCACCCGAATACGTTCGCCCACCCCGAAATTCCACCCTCCGAGGACCATCGCGTCGTTATTACACTGCAACATCCTCCTCCGGGTCCACCAACTTGTCTGTTCGTTGTGCTTGGCTTGTCTGTTCGGTCGGGTCATCGAAGACACGGCTGTTTGATGGTGGTTTCGTCTGAATCCGATTATAATGGACATCGGAACTGTACGATGTCGTCAGGAGCCTGGTGTGGATTTGTCTTAAGAATTAGGAGGCGTGGCTAAACGAAACCACGCCTACTTAGAATACTTCCAACGATTGCAACGTCGAACATCGATAACCGATTATGTAAACAACAGTGAAAATTTTAATGTTATACACCAAATGATGCAAATGGGTACTCTGACCAGAAAAAGAAGACACCCCGCTCAAAACCGATCCGGAAACGCGCGAACATTAAAAGCTCTCGTTTTTCGACCGAGGGACGTTCCTCAGCGAAAATGACCGCTAAAAATGGCAGCCAGGACCGATTGGCCGAGCTTCCGCGGGCAGACCCTTTGGTTCGCCAGTGTCCAAGAGCGGCCGACGAGATTATTACGCCGTGCTGGGAACAAGTCCGCTCCCTTTTCCGGCTAATTGCCGACGTGTTTCCACAATTAGGCCGAATTTCGCGCGGCGGTCGTGCTTTATTTTCGACGAGACACCGTCACGCCGTCGAGTATGGGAGCTCCGAGGGACGGGGCGCGGCTGAAACAGGGCTGGCCCGTTAAATTTAACTCGTCACGGGCCGGGCTTTTCTCCTGGAGGCCGGCTCGGCCATGTTAATTGTTGACGGGAAGTTCAGCGTCGCCCGATTATTTGACTTGCGAGATGAAACGACGAACTGCGCGTGTCGAATCGCGTTTCCGAAGCTCACACCGATTCCTAGACTCTTCGCTGATCTATTTTCGAAAGCTACACTCACTTGCTGCTGGCTCTGTTTTGCCACCGGCACGAATCCGAAGCTAGAACGTCTTTTCTTCTGGTTTTCAGAGTTGTCGACTGTCTACTCTGGCTCTGACAGATTGTATGCGAGCTTTAGACAAGATTAAAAGAAGTATGGTTCGTTGAGAAACTCTGTCTAGAATGAGACTGTCTTTTATTTTTCTTGTGAGCATTGATAAGATGCTCGGTGTTACTTTGATGAGAACATACCTTCCGGATTAGAGGCGTGGCTAAGCGGAGTCACGCCTACTTAGAACACTTTGCACTAAGAGAACGAGAAAAGTGTCTTTTACTGGAGAATTTCTATTAGGTAATTCTAAACAGAATTTATTCAAGATTCTTAGAGCATTGATAAGATTCTCGGTGTTACTGTAATGAGAACATACCTTCCGAATTAGAGGCGTGGCTAAACGGAGTCACACCTACTTAGAATACTTTGTACTAAGAGAACGAGAAAAGTGTCTTTTACTGGAGAATTTCTATTAGGTAATTCTAAACAGAATTTATTCAAGATTCTTAGAGCATCGATAAGATTGTCGGTGTTACTGTAATGAGAACATACCTTCCGAATTAGAGGCGTGGCTAAACGGAGTCACACCTACTTAGAATACTTTGTACTAAGAGAACGAGAAAAGTGTCTTTTACTGGAGAATTTCTACTAGGTAATTCTAAACAGAATTTATTCAAGATTCTTAGAGCATTGATAAGATTGTCGGTGTTACTGTAATGAGAACATACCTTCCGAATTAGAGGCGTGGCTAAACGGAGTCACGCCTACTTAGAACACTTTGCACTAAGAGAACGAGAAAAGTGTCTTTTACTAGAGAATGTCTATTAGGTAATTCTAAACAGAATTTGTTCAAGACTCTTAGAGCATTAACAAGATTCTCGGTGTCACTTTAATGAGAACATACCTTCCGAATTAGAGGCGTGGCTATACGGAGTCACGCCTAGTTAGAACACTTTGCACTAAGAGAACGAGAAAAGTGTCTTTTACTAGAGAATGTCTATTAGGTAATTCTGAACAGAATTTATTCAAGACTCTTAGAGCATTGACAAGATTCTCAGTGTTACTTAATGAGAACATACCTGCCGGATTAGAAGGCGTGGCCAAATGGAGTCACGCCTACTTAGAACGCTTTGCACTAAGAGAAAGAGAAAAGTGTCTTTTATTAGAGAATTTCTATTAGGTAATTCTAAACAGAATTTATTCAAGATTCTTAGAGCATCGATAAGATTGTCGGTGTTACTTAATGAGAACATACCTTCCGAATTAGAGGCGTGGCTAAGCGGAGTCACGCCTACTTGGAACACTTTGCACTAAGAGAACGAGAAAAGTGTCTTTTACTAGAGAATGTCTATTAGGTAATTCTAAACAGAATTTGTTCAAGACTCTTAGAGCATTAACAAGATTCTCGGTGTCACTTTAATGAGAACATACCTTCCGAATTAGAGGCGTGGCTATACGGAGTCACGCCTAGTTAGAACACTTTGCACTAAGAGAACGAGAAAAGTGTCTTTTACTAGAGAATGTCTATTAGGTAATTCTAAACAGAATTTATTCAAGACCCTTAGAGCATTGACAAGATTCTCAGTGTTACTTAATGAGAACATACCTGCCGGATTAGAAGGCGTGGCCAAATGGAGTCACGCCTACTTAGAACGCTTTGCACTAAGAGAAAGAGAAAAGTGTCTTTTATTAGAGAATTTCTATTAGGTAATTCTAAACAGAATTTGTTCAAGACTCTTAGAGCATTGACAAGATTCTCAGTGTTACTTAATGAGAACATACCTTCCGAATTAGAGGCGTGGCTATACGGAGTCACGCCTAGTTAGAACACTTTGCACTAAGAGAACGAGAAAAGTGTCTTTTACTGGAGAATTTCTACTAGGTAATTCTAAACAGAATTTATTCAAGACTCTTAGAGTATTGACAAGATTCTCAGTGTTACTTAATGAGAACATACCTTCCGAATTAGAGGCGTGGCTATACGGAGTCACGCCTAGTTAGAACACTTTGCACTAAGAGAACGAGAAAAGTGTCTTTTACTGCAGAATTTCTATTAGGTAATTCTAAACAGAATTTATTCAAGACTCTTAGAGCATTGACAAGATTCTCGGTGTCACTTTAATGAGAACATACCTTCCGGATTTGAAGGCGTGGCTAAATGGAGTCACGCCTACTTAGAACACTTTGCACTAAGAGAACGAGAATAGTGTCTTTTACTGGAGAATTTCTATTAGGTAATTCTAAACAGAATTTATTCAAGACTATTAGAGCATTGACAAGATTCTCGGCGTTACTCAATGAGAACATACCTTCCGGATTAGAAGGCGTGGCTAAACGGAGTCACGCCTACTTGGAGCACTTTGCACTAAGAGAACGAGAAAAGTTTCTTTTATTGGAGAATGTCTATTAGGTAATTCTAAACAGAATTTATTCAAGACTATTAGAGCATTGACAAAATTCTCGGTGTTACTCAATGAGAACATAGCTTCCGGATTAGAAGGCGTGGCTAAACGGAGTCACGCCTACTTACAACACTTTGCACTAAGAGAACGAGAGAAGTGTCTTTTACAGCAGAATGTCTATTAGGTAATTCTAAACAGAATTTATTAAAAACTCTTAGAGCATTAACAAGATTCTCGGTGTCACTTTAATGAGAACATACCTTCCGGATTAGAGGCGTGGCTAAGCGGAGTCACGCCTACTTAGAACACTTTGCACTAAGAGAACGAGAAGAGTGTCTTTTACTGCAGAATTTCTATTAGGTAATTCTAAACGGAATTTATTCAAGACTCTTTGAGCATTGACAAGATTCTCGGTGTCACTTTAATGAGAACATACCTTCCGGATTAGAGGCGTGGCTAAGCGGAGTCACGCCTACTTAGAACACTTTGCACTAAGAGAACGAGAAGAGTGTCTTTTACTGCAGAATTTCTATTAGGTAATTCTAAACAGAATTTATTCAAAACTCTTTGAGCATTGACAAGATTCTCGGTGTCACTTTAATGAGAACATACCTTCCGAATTAGAGGCGTGGTTAAACGGAGTCACGCCTACTTAGAACACTTTGCACTAAGAGAACGAGAAAAGTGTCTTTTACTGCAGAATTTCTATTAGGTAATTCTAAACAGAATTTATTCAAGACTCTTTGAGCATTGACAAGATTCTCGGTGTCACTTTAATGAGAACATACCTTCCGAATTAGAGGCGTGGTTAAACGGAGTCACGCCTACTTAGAGCACTTTGCACTAAGAGAACGAGAAAAGTGTCTTTTACTGGAGAATTTCTATTAGGTAATTCTAAACAGAATTTATTCAAGACTATTAGAGCACTGACAAGATTCTCAGTGTTACTTTAATGAGAACATACCTTCCGAATTAGAGGCGTGGTTAAACGGAGTCACGCCTACTTAGAGCACTTTGCACTAAGAGAACGAGAAAAGTGTCTTTTACTGGAGAATTTCTATTAGGTAATTCTAAACAGAATTTTTTCAAGACTCTTAGAGCATTGACAAGATTTTCGATGTTACTCAATGAGAACATACCTTCCGGATTAGAAGGCGTGGCTAAACGGAGTCACGCCTACTTGGAGCACTTTGCACTAAGAGAACGAGAAAAGTTTCTTTTATTGGAGAATGTCTATTAGGTAAATAGATTGATTCGGGACACATAGAGGTGCTAAGAAAGAATTTGGTGTGGGCAAAGTAGAATAAAATACCAACAGTTAGCAGAGTAGAAAGAACGTTTTGGAAGGAGAGACTGGTCCTCGATAATTGACGAGTTAACAGACGACGAACGAACGAGACCCTGAGGTGCGTAACCTCGAGCCACGGCGAAGCTCCAAGAGTCGCAGGAATAATTCACAGCTGCGGACGGTGCAACGTCGCTATAAATTACGATGTACCTCGAATAGACTTCCCGTGTTCCGAAACTTTTCGGACCGGGACTTCTGTGTCCTCTCGCCTGCTCCTTGTGGCGGCCATATTGCGACTTTTAACGTCGAATGACTTAAAGTCATCGGTAATAGGAAAATTCTTTCCGAGTTCCGCTAAATTCCTTAATCCTTCTATTTTCTATGAAACAACAACTATAACTCAGTCTTCCAAAAACTGGATCATTGTTGTTACAATTTTTCGCAAATTGTACAATTCTTGTTGACAAGATATTTTTATATTTTTTGTATTTAAAATTTTATTTCGTATGCTTGTATTTTAAATATTTTTGTTAACGAAAACGTGAATAAAGTAAAAGACGCCAGTCTAATGCATTATGATCTTATTCCCAGTATTTTCCTTTCTTTAAATGTCTCACTAAATTCGTTACTGAATAAAAGAGAATAAATTCATTCGGTAATATGCACATTACGAACTTGTTTCTACTATCTCTCTTTAATTAAATGCTTCACTGAATTCATTACTAAACGAAATAAAATAAAAGATGCTACTTTCATGTATTATGATCCTCTTTACACTATTCCCCTTTAGTTAAGTGTTTAACCAAATATTTCACTAAATGAAATAAAAGAAATTCATTCAGTAATGCATTGCGATATTGTTTTCACTTTTTTCTCTTTAGTTAAACGTTTAACCAAATTCGTGACTACATGAAATATAATGAAAGATGTTACTTTAATGCATTATGCTCTTTTCTGCACTATTTCTCTTTAATTAGGTGCTTTATTAAATTCGCTACTGAACGAAATCAAATAAATTCATTAAATAATGCATTGTGATCTTCTTTCCACTATGTCTCCTTAGTTGAACGTCGAACAAAATTCGTCGCTAAACAAACTAATATTAATGTATTCGTCCATGCCGTATTATCTCAGCTATGTCATTTTCCTTGTCGCTGATTTTCTTGTGAGTCAGAAAAGCAACTTGGTAGCTCCTAATACACGTTCTAGCGGAAAGTGCACGTTTGCATTGGACATTTTCCTCGAAGTAGCGGTTGCTATTTACCGTAGCAACTTGATTACAGTAATAATCGCCGGGAGACTTCGCGGGTGTACGGTCGAGCAACAATGTTCGACCGATTGTATGCTTCCCGTTCATTTGCTTCTTCTGTCCCTCTTTCTCTCCTTCTCGTTCCTTCTGTCTCTCTCCGTTTTTCATATTCTATCTCGCTCTCGTCCGGCCGTAGGAAATGCGATTCGCATTCGACGTATCCCGCGCAAAAGTCCAGATAATCGTTCTCGATGACACGCATCGCCGGCCACCGATGATCGGGAACCGCTTTCGCGTTTCCTGTGTGTCTCTATTCACCGCTCGATCACGCTCATTCCGGCCAGGTGTGGTGCGTTTATGAGGCATTGTTGCTTTCCTAGGTGAATGTCACGTCTGCCCGGACAGAGAAATCATAGCCGTGCCGTAAGAAATACCGTACAACGCGTCGCGATCGCTACTCGGTCAATTGTTTCCAGATCACTATCAGTAAAGTAAAGCAAATTCAATCAATGGTCGTTCAAAGTGATGCTTTCGGCGTCGATCCTTCATTTTACAAAATAAATGATAAGATAATGATGGCTATTGATACAGAATATTGAATCTCCTGGGAGCGAGTACAATTTTCGGATTTTTTTACAGTGCAACAATTCGACGTAAAATTTTTATTTGTTTACTACACGAAGACAATAGTATGAAGTACACACACGTCAAGTTTCAATACGAAAAAATGATTTTTGGGGAAGATACGCATTTATTCGTGAAGGTCCTTTTACGTACGCGATCACGCCTCGTCTCAAGAACTATCAACTTCCGCTCTCCGTAACTAAAAATCGGATAACAATATCGAAAAACGGTTTCATTCCTAGCAAGAGCACCTCATTAGAAACACACACGAAAAGTTTGAAGTTAATTAGTCCACCATAGCCTGAAGTTTTCAGGGCCCCCATGAAAATCGACGCGCGATAGTTAGAAATTTCGAAGAAATCTGAACCGGTGCGTCCGAGAAAATGTTAATTTGATTCAATCAAAACGTATCGAGTTACGGGGCGAGTCGATGCTACCATGAAGCGGCACCTTCTTGCCGCGTCCCGGTTTTGCAAACTCGGTGCTGAAGAACCACTGTGCCAACCTGGGCAGCCGGTATCAACTTACCGTGGGTCTTGGTTGCATTGCGGTAAATGATAAAATTCTGGAAGAATTTGTCGGCTTTAGAACCGGGGCCGTCCTCTGCGCAATTACTGTTTTGAATAAGACACATTCAAGTGTTCGTCGGTGTTTCCGGGGATTGCTCGCGCGAGAAAGCTCGCGGGAATAATTCGTGAATGGCGATTCACAGCCGGGCCGCGAAATGTCGTCGCGTGAATTCGCAGTGACGTTAAATGGCTTCGCCTCAAGAAACGTCGCATTTTACATTGAAAAAAGCCTCGGTTCTTGGAACGGGAAACTGCGGGGAGAGAGAGGAGGGAGAGAGAGAGGGACACGAAACGGCCCGCCACCAAGGAGAAGAACACTCCGGAAGATTGTGAAACGAGCAGTTCACTCGCCGCTGTTTTACTTCCGCTTATCTTCGACTTCAGACCATCCGTCCTCCTGAAATATTACAACCGGCAAATTTGCTTTCCTCGTGGATTTTTCAGCGAGACGTCGACGCCTCGTTGCCCCGCTCCCACCACGAATTTGTAATCGCAAACAACAGCAAGGATTATTTTTACGTTCCGGTAAGAAATGTCCTGCTGCGTTATTGTTCGCGTTTCGACGTTTGGGATAAACTTTTCGCGAGGGTAACTTCTAAAAGAATGATTCGACTGAGCTGAATCTTGACACGCGTGTACCTCACACTATCATCTGCACGTAGTAAAAAAATCAAATTTTTCTGCCAGAGCCGGAGCGCTGTGAAAAAATCCGAAACACGAACTTATTTTCCAACGGTTCAAACGAATCCCTCCTAGGGCGCAATAATTGGCATAATTGCGGAGGTGGGAGTTGTCTCGTAGACAGATCTCAGCCATCGCCTCGTTCACCGTTGGGGACAGTCGCTTTGCATTCCAGATTCGCCGCGGAAAAATGAAACGCTGCTTCGTGCGGGACGTGCCCGGGAACTTTCGAAAAATTACCGGCAACTTTGATCCTGGATCCTTGCTCCTTATCTGGAAACTTTCCGAATGACCTGTATAAGAGATCCTGGGAGGCGAGAGAGGATAGGACACGGAGGTACCGGGAGGAGGGAAATGATTTAAACAGCGGGTTCTCTTTTTCCCGAAGAGGAGAAACGTATTCCTCGGAAGGAATAGAGATCTAACGAAACCGGGGACACCAAGAAAAGGAACACGTCAAGAAAAAGAGAATCTCGGTGCCAAACGAAGATAAGTTTTCTGGTTGTTGATCAAATTTCAACGGTAACATTTTGATCATTATTCTTCTCACTGTACGGATCCGTCGGGCACCTACTTGTGCGTCCGCAGCGAACGGGAATCACTTTGGGGTCCTATAGATCACGAGAGAAGAGAACAGCAAGAAGAAGAAGAAGAAGAAGAAGAAGATTGAGGTAAGGGGATCCGGGATAACTCGGACGAAAAAAACCTGGTCGTTTAAAGCCGAAGAAAATCCAAGATGGGAGGAGCCCGCGGTAAATAGAAAACCAAAGGTAGACCCGCATGGTCTACCGCCGCGCCGGGCGCAAGGAAAAATGTAGAAATTCGAAGAGAAATCGGTGGCTCGCAAGAAACCTGCCCGGATAACGTGGGTGGGTCCTGGGCGCTGAAAGTTGGTACTGTAGGCATTTGATAAGTGGCTGCTGGATCTTAGCGAAACGTTTTCATCCTTTATCAAAACGCTTCGAACAGTGGTCCTGTAATTAATCTTCGGCTGGTGACACGTTAATAGAGAATTTTTAGACATGTCAATGGAGCTCGAACTTGAAGGTTCAAGCACATAATCTAATAAATTGTGACCATGATACGTCTAAAAAACTAATGAAAGTTTCGAATAAAAATTAATAACGAAAATTGAATAGAGATCGTTGAAATCGTGCAGTTTCTTCGGAGGCTGAATCAGTAAATTCACTGAATAAATTTTTTCTAAAGTTTGATTTTCATGTACTCTTCAACGCCACATCCCCAACGCGAGTACTTATCCAATGCCTCAGGAGAAAATGCATCGCGAGACCAGTAAAGCTCCTTTTTCAACGGTGGAGTCCTCGGGGGAGGATGCAGGGGTTAGCAGAGAAGGGTAGTCGCGATCCATCGATCCAAGATCCTATCAATCCGCGTTCGTCGACAGTCGCGTTGGCAGGATTCCCTTCGCGGCACGCAGGATCTGGCGCCGATCTCGGAGTTATGGGACGGTCTCCCCGGTGAGGTCGCCTGAAAAATGTTGCCCGTTCCGACCATAAATTAGGGAAGAAGCTTCCGCGTCCGATCTCGCGCCGCGCGAACCCGAAAATCGTTAACGGTGGATTGCTCGTCGCTGAATGGCTCCTGGCACGATCGAAAGTCGTCTTCGCGACCGAAATCATTTTTTGATGACCTACTTACTGGCTCATCCTCGAGGAACCTTCTTTTATCGAGTCACGCTTCTTCTTCCCGATTTCCATGGGGGCCCTGAAAAGTTGAGGTTATGGTTGGTCATTTAACTTCCAATTTTGTGAGTGTATTCTTAATAGGGTACTCTTGTTGGGAATGAAACCGTTTTTCGATATTATTCCCCAATTCTTAGTTATGGAGACTGAAATTTGATGTATCTTTCGGAAAAAGGAGCTTCACGAAGAAATACATATTTTCCAAAAAAATAATTCGATTGAGATGAACCTGGACGTACATGTACTCCATACTATCACCTTTATGTAGTAAAAAAATTAAAATTTTCTGTCAAGCCATTGCGTCAGAAATTTTGATCATCACCCAGAGTATCTAAGGAATTACCGCCGGTTTCCGAAAGCGTCCAAGTATATGGATCACAGGACCAGTGGAGGTGTCAAGCAATGAAGTATAGTGGGCGCATCGATAAGACGAGCTCCGTGAACCGCTAAGCTGAAAACAGCATACTTTTCGGCACGTCGGATCCTCTTCGAACGACATTAAATTCAGGACAACGGCGGCTGGTGTCGGGGGTAGCTCCGAGAGGCCTGGGTAGTCGCAGAGACCTCCGAAAACGTAATAAATGCACCGAGCAGGGAGCATAATGCCCGGTAATGGGTCGGCCGGGAATCATCGGCAGCCGACTAATTCCATCGAACGATGCCCGGTCGCGTGAAATTTACGATATCGCTTGAAATTGCTGCTGAGGACACCCTCTACCTTCCTCTCTCCCTTTCTCACCCTCCAGTGAGCCATTTTCCGTCCCTTATCGCCGTTTCACTGTGTGACGATTCTGGTCTGGGACGCTGATGAATCCAAATTTGTCGATGACTCTAATTGCCCACGAATCAATATTCTCAACGCAGGAATTCCAGTTAAGTAATTCACTGCGAATTTTTATGGAGTTTTATGGCGTTTGTTGGCGTATGAAAAGTTTATTACGTTATTATTGCATGCTTACCATTGTGAATCTTCTAGGCAACGTAATAAGAGTTGGAACATGCCTTTTTTATTTGGAACTTCGAAAAATTTCAACAGACTCGAGCAAATTTTTTCGCATTCATTTCGACGTGATTTTATAGAGGGAAGTTTCCCCTTTGTAATGACCGCTCGAAAGTTAATTTACAATTTTTTGGCGGGGTTCTATTGAATTTTACATGAAAAGTGTGCCTTTGGCATAATGTATTTTTGCAGTTTTCTAGGAATGTGCTGTTTTAGTACAAAATGGATTGAAATTTTAGTTGAATATCTATTTTATTACTTTCCAAACCATTGTCTGCTCTTCAAGCTAACTCACCTCGAATTGAAATGTTTCTTTGACTCGTTTCGTTCCGTTTTCTTGATGTTGATCGTTTGATTGCGAAGTAGAACGAAATTCAACTTTGAATTTTATTACTTCCACTTGTAATCTCGCGCAGGCCAGAGATTAATAAATAAATTTGACGTGCGCGGATGCGAACGGAATGAAATTTTAATACAAAATCACCTCAGAGATTCTGCTTAAATACCAACTGTAAAACTTCCTTAACTAAACAGCAAAGCAGAGTAATTCTTCAATGAAACACAAGCTCGACGTAACACCGTCAGAATGGGAGTGTCAATTACTTAAACAGCACACACAGTTTCGAAAGGAGAATGGCCGCGAAGAAAAGAGCGTAATTTTACGTGAGCAGCTGCCAGCTATAGCTCGCGAAGGAGCATGCTTTTATGTTGTCGGGTTGAAGGAAAATCTGCTAAACGAGAGTTGAATAAGCGAGTCGTGGCAGAGGTTAACGAATCCATCGTGGCGTATTGTTTAAAAACCGTTCACATTGTTCATAAAAGATTTAATCGTTCAGCTAATCTCCGAGCTCGAGAATATTTAAACGATTTCAAATTTATTCACAATACGAAGCATACCAGTATGTATATCACTTCTTAGGAATTTTTATTATAACATGTTTTTCAATGAAGAAGTTCATTCGGAAACATTTTTATAATTTCAGTAATCGTGACAGAAAAGATTAGGGACTTTGACACTCTTGAAATACCGGGTCAAAATGGACCCAACCATTCGAATGTTATTGAGCAACGCAGCCGTTTAACGAGATCCGCGAGCTGAAACGAATTATTGGACTTCCCAAGGCAAAGTTTCGAGGAATTCCTCTGGGGAACTTCCCTGTATCACTGCGAACGATGACATTAATTGCCAGGGAATTTGGATGTCAGTTTTATTAATAATAGTGACAATACTCGCGGCTTCGTTGTGACATAATCGGACACGTTAGCACAGCGTGCCATTAGCGAGTTTCTTTTGACAGGAAATTAATTGTAATTTCATACAACGCCATTTTACATGCCCTTGTTTAACTTTCATTAGTATAGCTTTTTAACACTGGATTTGCCTGGTTTCGAAGCACCTGGTTTTTGATTTGTTACAAAAACTGTAGAATTTAATGAGATTATACAATCTTCTTTAATTAGAAGATTGCAGGTTTGAACTTCGCTGGTTGTATAATGTTTGTATGCGTACAAAGTTTTTAACATGTTCGCGCTTCATCATATTCCTTCTCCGGCTCGTTTAATTTCTATTTATTTCAATTCTATGAAAATCGCTTTGGAAATTTAAGTTTTTAATCTGAAATGGTTCATTTTACGAAGTAAATGGAACAATAATGGTGACCTCTTGCATGGTACGTATGTATGCATATTTTTCAATATGTTCATAAGCAGTTTTCATTCTTTTCTGCATTGCTTAAGTTTTATATAATATGACTGACATTATTCCAAAACATCGTTCTTAAGAGATCATCCTCGAAAAAGGTTTTATCGGGACATTAAGATTGAATTCTGCAACAGCAATAGAGAACTCAAGTAATGAGTCAAACGCGTCAGTTTCCGAAAAATTAAGTCACAGGCTCCGGCGAAAGTTCCGAAGGGTGCAATTAATCGCGGAGGAAGCTGTGTTTTCAGCGAGGAGAGAAAATGAGTCGGATTCGAGGATTATCCTAATATCCCGGAGTCGTGGCAGTATTATCAATCAGGTTTTTGCGAATCGGTGTGGCAACGGTGCGTGCGCAAGGGAGAACTTGGTGCCGCGAGACCAGGCGATACATCATGCCCTGAAATCGGAAAAACCGTGTTTTTCCCGCGGAAAAGCCCTCGCGGCCGTCGCCGCTGCCGCCGTGTCACGCGTTCCTTTTAATTACTTTTTCTTCCGTGTCACTCGAATCACACCGCGCACGCCCCCTCCCCCTTCTTTCATTCCTCCCCCACTCTCCCTCTCACTCGCTCTCGGCGCGATCTAATTATTTTAATTAAAACTCGCGACGTCGCGGGGGATGCCGCGATTTCGCGACGAAGCCGCGCGAGGGTAATTCGCGGGACATGGTCCAGGTGAGTTCATAACGTTGACATCGATGTCGAGATCGGGTTGTGCCTTTAGATCGGACCGGTGAAAGATCAAATGAAGGGATCATCCCTCACTTCCTGCTTCGACTTGTCCCTGGTCATGGCGTCCGGTAAGAGGAGAATAAGGGATGATACGACGCTCAGACACCTGATACGTGGTGATCCTCAGCCCAGCATAATTCCTCCGCAAAGATCAAAACCCCAAACTTCCAATGTCCCCCACCAACCCTCACTTTCTCTCGCCCGGCAAGTTCACGAGAGCAGAGCAATAGAGGCCACAATCCCCATCCACCGGCAACCCCATCATCCCCTCCAACTCTACCCCAACAAACCCAAACAATTTCCCAACAAACATCAAAACCATCGAAGAGTCCTTCTCTCCCATCATCCTCACTTTCTCCTCTCTCCCTAACCGTTCTCCCAGTGTCCGGCAAAGGTAGCGCGACAGAGAAACAACCCCTCACCCTCTCTCTCTCTTTCCACCGTAGACTGTCGAACATACTCGCCTAAAGACCATCGCTATCGAAACAGGGACCTGAGAGAGAGCCTGGAAGAGCAACAGAAAAACTTATATTCCAGGATGGGAGGCTAAGAGAGATGAACATAGAATGAAAGCGAGAGCAAGAAAGAATGATCGGGGAGAGGCACAGTCAGATGGAAGGAGCCCGGTTCGACTCGCCCTCGGACTTGTTGGTGCTTCTGGTTGCTGGCTATCGGTGCTGTCGCTACTATCGTCGCTGGCTGCTCCAGCAACGCATCGTTGCTGCTTCTGCTGCAGGAGCAGCTACGCGCTCTCCTCCGCGCGCGGTAAACAAAAACTCAGCGGCGACGTTGTCGGATCTTCCCGCTCGGGGTTCAGGGCCTTCCTCCCATTGGCCACCGCCGGATTTTTGTCCCTCTCCGCCTCTCGCTCGCTCCTTCACCCCTCTCTCCTTCTACCCTAACCGGCCCTCCCCCTCCTCCCTCTTCTTCCCCCGTCCCACTCCCGCCGATGTGTCCACGACCTCCGCGTCCCTCTGGTCCACCTGCTGCCATACTCGAAACGGCCCCACGGTCGCTGCCACGACGCGGTGTGGTGGTGCGAGCACGAACGTCGACGTCGACGACGAGAACGTGGAACGGGGGGTGGGGCGGGGCAGAGAGAGGGGCGAGAGGAGGGGGGTCGACGCTCGGCGACGCAGCACGAGGAGCGGCGAGGGCCGGGGGGCCACAGGAATTCCCTCTCCCCTACTTTTCCCAGCCGGGTTTCGCGGCGCATCGTAGACTCTACGACACGCGCGCCGCTGCTGTGTGCACGCGTGCACACCCGTGCACTCGACTTTTTTCTCGACCCTCCTCCCACCCCACTCTTTCCTCCCCCTGCCACATCCCCCTTTTCGTCCCTCCCACCCCCGCCCTCCTGCGTCCCCGTGGCCGGGGGTTGCACACGAAAATGGAAACACTGCTTAGACGTCGGGTGTTGTGTTTGGAAGATTAGTAGCCATGAAATTGCACGGTGACGAGCCCCTCTGATCCAGATATGGATCGCGTTCGCGACTTCTTTTTGCGAGCGGCGTCGACTTTGTCTGCCGCTGACTATGAGATATGGGAATCGTTGTTTAACCCTCGGCCTGCGAATGCCGAAGCGCTTTTCAGTCGATGTTGTTTTAATAGCCGGTTGTTGCGGCGTACTCGGTTTTCATTTTCATCGGGTGATCGTTCCGGGAGGAGGTCGTCCGAGGCCTATAGTCGGTCATCTTGAGCGTTGTTGTCGTTAACACTACATCTAACAAGTATCGAAGGTGTGTTGTTTTAGGAAAAATACAAAATTGAATTTACAATGGAATCTCGACTATCCGTACCAATTAGTGATGAGATTTATTCAATTGGAATGTTTTAGAATGTATAATCGTATTACAGAATGTATTCCATGAAAGATGACGTACCCTAACAAAGAAAATTCTGTGACTCGAAGTATTTGCATTATTTTGACCAACCCCTGTACACAAGCTTGCCGAAAGAGAGAAAAAGACAGAGGAACGACGAGAGAGAGAAAGAGAGAAAGTCACGAGAGACAGATCGAGCCGATATGCTCTTCGAGGCGTGTTCGTACGAGTTCGATACACACCCCGAACGGGGAATCTTGCCCCGTGCGTGCACGGAGCACCGTGTGTGCCCGTGTGAGCTCGTGTGAGTTCGCGAACCGCTCGTGAGCGCGCTGGTCACACCAATTCGCGAGCGGTGGGGGTCACCGTAGGTGTGTCCTATGCACACACACACACACACACACACACCACACCCCTCGGGGACCAACAGTCGCCGAGCAGACCGCGTGCACACCACGTGCACGCTCGCGCACACATGCAACGTCGCCTGGACGATGTTACGGCTATGGTTTTTTTCGCACAATGACGTCAGTACGATTCGAGATCAATTAATGTAATCGATGATTCTGACTTTTTGTAGCTGCTCTCGTTTTCGGAGGTTCCACGCGGTTTTTCGTCTTCTTTTTCGGAACTGACCAATGGGATCTAATCAACGATTTTTTTTAGATTCATTGTGGAAGTTTCTGGAGACAGTACTCGGATCTGTAGTTAAGGTGAAGTGCCCTAAGTCTGGACAGTCCAAAAGTGATACCTAAATCTGGACAATTGAATTTTCATAGTAAAATCAGTAATTAAGAGATTAAATAATTATATTATATATTTTGAGGCCTTAGCTACAAGTAGGTGTGAATATTATTTCATTAAGACATCAATTGAAATTAAAAAATGAATACAAAGTTCATCTGAAAACAGTATACAAAATAGTCTATTTACATGCGAATCATGTGCATTTATAGTTTGAACTTTTGTTAGAAAAAAAGATATAATTTAAGCCCTCAGACAAAAAATAATTATCAGGCACAATAATATTGATATTTTAAAATAAATTGACAATCAAACTTAACGTAAATAATAATTATTAATCCAAATATTAGATGTCCAAGATTAGGACTGCTTTCAAATATAAGTACTCCATACTGGGACGCGATCACAGTAGCTGTCCCACTCTAAGCTTATACGCAATGTGCTTACGCCTGAAGCCGGACACGTGTTTGTGAATAAAATCAACGCATTGTTTGCAAATTATTTAACTACATGTACGTATAATTAGTCTTCTATTAGCTTGAATAACGTATGTAGAAAATGTATTCCGGTTGTGACGTTAAGAATACTTTATGTTTACATCTTAAATCTATCAGTATTACTACCTAACTTTAAAAGTTGTATTATGACAAGTTTTATTAAAACAGTAAATGAAAATAAATATATATTTGGTTAAATAATACAATACTATAATCTATGATAAGAATACTACATATTACGCAAAGTATCTTCTATTCGTCATGCGCAACAGCGCCACCAACCAACGTTTTAGGTTATGTTCGCTCGATCAACTCGTAAATTGAATTTGTCCCGATATAGGCTTTACTTCTGTCCAGGTACTAGCTTAGATTGGATTTAATATGTCCATGCTGATACAATTAAGGTACTAACCTAAACAATGATTTTGTTATTTTAAATTACTTTACAAACTCTGAACTGTATGTTAAAACTCTTAAGAAATTGTTTTTGTTTATTTAAAGTGATAAAATTTAAAATAGAAAAACATGCTGTCCAGGCATAGGGCACTTCACCTTACCGAAGAGGTGATTTTGGAATCATCTTTTCGGAAGGGAAATAGTTACAGTTGCAATTCTGATCGCACTGCCTATGGGTTTAATGCATTTATGACGATAATGAGTTGATCTACTAAGGTAATCGTTCTAGCTTCTGAAAAAAATCCTTTCGTTGGATCCAATATTAAAAATGTGATCGTCCTTTCAACCCTTATGTAGCCAACCAAAATGTATAGATTAAAACCTTTCTGTATTTAACAAGTTTGCACAAATTCTCATAAATTAAGTAGTAAGACGTTACTCAAGTAAGTAAACACTAACGTCTTAGTACGACAGTAATGGTATTTTAGAGTTATTTAAATTGAAATATCTCCTAAACTATTAACTTTTCGACATACATAGGTTAGTACTTTTTTTATAACTAATGTCCGGCTGTATCGATTGATATATTAAAAAATACCTCATTCCATTTAAAAAAATGGAGTTGACCTTCATATGTCCTTTACGCGTCCACCTACAACAAAAATAAGTACACTACATAATGTATCACTTCAGACCATGTAACTTCTGCATACAAAACTTTTTCGTGCAACGCATACTTTGGAAGTTATTATAGGCGTGCAAGTTGCGTGGACTACCCTGTATTAGCGAGTAAAGAATGGACATTCAAAGAAATTTTGTAATATTTTTTAGAGGAACATTAACAAATTGTTGAAAGAAATACAGTAAATGGGTACTCAGTTGACTGCACAAGGATTAAAGGTGTCCGAATATCACTGTGATTCGGTGTAATCATTCCCAATTGTGTATTGCAGAGAGCGATAGAGGAGCAGTTTGAAAAATGAGTGTTTCCCAAGGACGAAGAGAATCCTGAAGGCAGCGAACTAGCACAGAGACCTACCTTCGGCGTCGTCGCATCGAAAATAGCATCGAGATTTCATTAGCGACTGGTTTCTTTTTGCCGAAGGTAGGAAGAAGCGAGTCGATGAATTAATGGTCGGCGAGTGGCGAGTGTGTCTCGGTGCCATATTTCTTCAACACGTGCGTCCAGGATCGAGGCGTGTTCGCGCGGGAAGCCCGCGGAGCGAGTACTCGCTCGTACTCGCTTCTGCTCGCTCGTACGAGCGAGAGGAGATCTTCGACGCGTGCAGGGACACGCGAGTCGTTTCCATCGGTGCCATATCGGCGTCGCGTCGGTTTTCTTCGTTTCTCTCGTTACCCTCTTTCTCTCACCCTTGCGAACGTCCGTTCCCCTTCATCCCCTCGGCCGTGGACCCTGTTTCAACCCTTGGTCCGAGCACCCCACACCCAGTTTTCCGCCCCTCGAGCAGCGAGCGCTCTCCCTCGCTAACCTACCGTGCACTTTTGTATGTTTAAATTGGGTTGCGTTCTACGCTCGCGCTTCGAGCGTTAACCGAATCCTTAATTACTATTCTGATTGCGTTCCGCCGCCGCGTCCAGATATCTCCGCGCCGCTCTCTTAATATCCAGCACGGCGACTGGGAATTTTCGGATCGTTTCGGACCCGGTGTGCCCCGATTCCGCTTGACCGTCCTCGCTCGACGGTCGCGAGCGTAATTTTAATGTCTCCAAAATTTTCCGGTCTTCGCGAATGTACACGGACTCTTGGAAGTGTTCTTCGCGCGACCGGAAGTGGAGGAATCATGATATTGCGCTTGGTGGCGATTGGAACTCTTTAATCTCTCCAGAAATTTTTCTGGGATTTTTTGCTAGGATTCTGGGAAGCTTGATTTTCTCAGTGAACTCTTGGAACTGTTCGTTGCGAAACCGGAAGCGGAGAAATCGCGCGCCATTGTGGACTGAATGCGGTGTTGTGAGGACTTCTCAAACCCTTTGACAATTTTTCTTAAAATTAATTTTGTTGCTAGGATCCTGGGCAGCTTGATTTTCTCGCTGTTCCTTGTTGAACAACTGCAAATTTATATTATTTGTCGAGAATTGTCGAGAATAATTTTTATTTATTTTTATATTTTTATTATTTATTTATTTTTTATTTACGTGTCTTACATTGGTTTTACTAATTGTTGTCACAATAAGAATATTATTGATGGATTGTCTGGGAGATGCAAGGAAAAGTGAAATATTCTTTGGACATTCGTTTGCATTAATTAGTTACGTTATTTTTGTTTGTCGCTGCTCTTCTACCGCCTTTATTCTACACAAATAATGCATTAGCCTCCACGAACATGATCCTGCAACCACGAGGGCATGCACGCGCATAGTGAAACTTCCAATTAAGCGGAATCGCACTCTTCAAAAGATCGAAACACGATTTATAGCAATATTTTAATGGAAATGGCAGCTCGGCGTGCCATTAGTAGAACCTAAAAGGTTAATTCTCTTTACGAGTTACTCAAGCAATTTACTTCTCACAAGCAGAAATAAAGGATTTCCTGTTTTCCGATTGCAAATACCTTATCCGAATGACTTATATCTACATCCAATTAGTATAAGACCACATATTTATGATAATTGCGCCGGTGATCTTTATGCAAATCTCCATCTTTGCAAGCTATTTCGCAAAAAGCTGGACTAATTTATTTCATCGTTTTAAGGATTCTTCTCTGGAGAAAAGCAAAGAATGTTATTAGCTCTTGGATAACGGGGCTTTTTTATAGTTACACAATTGACGATGATCAAGATCATTCACAGCTTCGTTTGGCGATTTTTTTAAACACATTTCTGAAAAAATATCTTTCCGGTTCTTTCCGTAGACTCTTTATGCAAATTTTCTAAAGAATAAACATTTTCACAAGAATAAACAACAAGAATAAACTAAACACTGCTGTTTCTTAACAATAAATATACTCCACGAAAAGTGTACAAAAATCCCCATTGCAAAACGAGATTAATGATAATTCTCGAAACCCGTGCAACACACGCTCGTCCCAGAAAGGTTTAATTAACCCGTCTGAAAATTAGGGTGCGTCCCCAAACAGGAACAGTCCGCTTCGTTCGGCCACAATTTCGGCGTCTCTTAATCAAACGTCATCTTCCACAAACGTGTTAATATAAACTTAATATCCGCATCTCAGTCTTCAACGCGATCATCATCGAACATTCCCGTTTATGACACAACTGCTCAAACATTTAACCGTGTTTAATTAACCCTGGGTAACTAACCGTTCGTTGATATAACGATCGCAACGTTTGCGCATTGCGATATAAAGATTGCCGAACGTTTCAATTAACAAATAACCCTGTTTTGTAGAATTTGCTGCTACCCAATTCAAATTTTCAAGAATTTCCAAGAATTTTAAAATATCTAATAGAACAAATTCTACTACCCTATAAATGTGACGACTTCTTTTTAGTCTTACCTAGGCGCTACTTATTCTGTTGTCACGCAGACCGTGGGTCGAATTTCAAAAAATCCCCTGTCAAAATACGTGTGACCCTTAGTTGTAAAAGCACACAAAATTTCAATTCGATCAATCCAGTGGTTACTTAGAAAAATTATCACGAAGTTGACTTAAAAGAACAACTTCCATTACCCTATAAATGCGCCGACTTTGTGTTAATAGTTAATAGTTAATAGTTAATAGTTAATTGTTATCAACGGTCAGAGAAGTCCAAAGCGAAAGATGTCGGCTTTAGATCGAACTTTTCAGCAAGAGCGAGTTAGGAAGGCTGAAGGTTCGCGACAGAGTGAAAAGTCCGGATTCGCATTTTTCAGAATTAATGGCAACCCGTTGCAGCAGTCGATTACGGTGATTACGATTTCGGGCCGCGGTGGAACCAGTTGTCGGCATAGTAAATCAAAACGGCGGCGGCGGGTTACGTCATCGATCGCGTGCGATTTTAAGGACCGACGACCGGTTACGTGCGGAGAAATCGGCGAACGCGGTTGTGACACCGCGCCGATACGAAAATTACACATCCTGGCACCACTTTTGCCACAAGTTTCCGCGTTACGCGTTGCAAATTATTGCGTCGAGCCTATGGAAAGACTGGGGGAGGTGCATAGGTGCGCACAAACGCTACTGTCTTTTTACCACGTTTTTATTAGCTCGCTTTCTTGTTTGTTTGTCTGTTTGTTTGTTACCCTTTGAAGTCCTTTGAAGTTTGAAAGAGATGGGCAATACATCCTTGTTAATCTTCTAAAATTATGTAAAATACTTATTTTTAATTTTTCAAGGATTAACGTTAAAACTGAACACGTTTACATAGTTCAATAAATTTATTTCTTTAAAATTGCTAAAGAGATTGATGTTCATGATGTTTTTACAAAATGTTGGAAAATAGTTGCTTCCAGTGGTCCGTGGATTTAACGTAGAAGTAGATTGCCGAGGCGTCCACCAACCATAAGTAGAATGCGCCGTCTTGGCCGGACAGTCTATTGGCAAGTTCGTTCGTGTGCAAGAAAAACTTCCGAGATCTTCTCCGCTCAATTTTGGAACAGCTGGGTATAAGATCCTTCCATGGACACTCTGTTAAACTTGACTCCACCCCGGACAAAAGAAACTTTACATTGGCGGTTCCAATTTAAACCTTCGGACCTTAGATTGTTCATTTTTGTCCTCGGACTACTTTTACTTCTCGGAGATTTTCAAAAGTGTTCAATACTTGTATTTTATGATCTTTTCCGATGACTTTTTTTACATTGTTGATCAACAACCTTGTTCCTATTGTACGTAATTATTACAGTTCGACGAAAATCAGTGAGATTTTATAGCTAATTGAAAGGAACGAGAGTGAAGCAGAAGTTTCTTTCACACCCTGATAACTTCGATAGATTGAAGATGGTACATCGATATTCTGAAACACTTGTGCTTCGTGTACCACTGTCTCAAATTTCACCTGTTCATTCTTTTCGCAACTGCATAAATTCCACAGTCTAATAATGAATTATAGTAGCAGCGTTTCACGGACGTTCCACTTGCAGTTGGTCGGATCTGAAGTGAAACGAAGAAGCAAATTAAACATGATTGCGCGCGGGACAAACTGGCGGAAAGATGAAATAGAAAGCGCGGGGGGCAATTCGATCGATCGGGGCGGTTAACGAGAGAAGTCATTCGATGATACCCGGACCGCGAGGACGAGTTAACGAAGTGAGTCTCTGCTGTTATCCGAACGAGAGAAAAAAGAGAGAAAGGAAAAAACGAGCAGAAAACAAGGGAAAAATCGGCGTGCATTCGGGAATGCTAATCGCGGCGTGTACCGGGACGACGACGACGACGACGATTGCTAGGGAACGTAGAACGAAAGTTCACCTCGAGTCGATATAACTTCCAGCTCGCAGCACTTTCATGAAACTATTTAGCCCAGCCTCCCATCGACGGCCAGGAAAGTGATTGGATAACTTCGTCGTTAAACGAGGAACACAATTAAAGTTACAATTAAGATACTAATCGAACCGGTCTCTCTGCCGCGTCACTCATTCGCCGTGATTCCGAGGAACGAGATCTATCCGTCGCGTCGTTCGCTGCCCTTCGGGAGAAAGTAGCTGGGTCCTCGAGTTGTCAAGGATCGACCGAAAGGGAGCAACGATTTCAACCGAGAGATACGATTCTTCGCGAGAGCTTCTTCGCAGCTACTGCTTCTCTCCGCGAGAGAGCAATTTTTTTATTTTCTTCGCGACAGAGGTACTGTTACTTCCATTTTCCATGGGAAAGAGAGGGGGATGTAAAAAATACTGATATATACTAGATATAACAATTTCTACTTCTTTCCTCCTCGAGAGAGCGATTCCTAGTTCTTCTCTCCGCGCGAGAGCAATTTCTTATTTTCTTATTGTCACTTATCTGCTATTGTTACTTCTGTTTTTCACGGAAAAGAGAGGTAGAACTACATGTACTGGTTTCTAACCTGAGTTAGAAATAACGAGAGTTATGTCTACTTCCTTTTCTCGTGACAGAGCAAATTACTACCAAGCAAATTCTACTTTCTTCATTAGAAAGAGATTTCTACTAATTTCTTCCGCCATGGTGCTAGTTCTATTTACTTCTTAAGCAGAAAGCGGATATTGATATTTAGTTTCTTTGTTTACTACATTAATCAGAGTTCAATCAAGTTGAGCAACAATAGGCGACAATACCTCAATTACACCACAACAGACATCAAAACAGACCCGCTCACACTCAACCAACCTACTCAAAACAGACCATAATCAATCCACTTACCACATTTACCCGAGTTCAATCACGTTGAACTACAACAAACAACAATATATCCATCCAGCCACACCAAATATTAACTCAAACCCAGTCAAATTCAACCATCCCACTCGAAACAGATCATAATCAACCTATTTACACAATACCTGCAACACTACCTCCAACATGCAACAACAAACATCAACGCAAACCCGCTCACACTCAACCAATCTACTCAAAACAGATCACAATTAACTCACTTACCACATTTACCCGAGTTAAATCACGTTGAACTACAATAAACAGCAATACCTTTATACAAATACAACAAACATCAACGCAAACCCGTTCACACTCAACCAATCTACTCAAAACAGATCACAATCAACCCACTTACCACATTTACCCGAGTTCAATCACGTTGAACTACAACAAACAACAATATATCCATCCAGCCACACCAAACATTAACTCAAACCCAGTCAAATTCAACCATCCCACTCAAAACAGATCACAATCAACCCACTTACCACATTTACCCGAGTTCAATCACGTTGAACTACAACAAACAGCAATACCTCTATCCAAATACAACAATCATCAACGCAAACCCGCTCACACTCAACCAATCGACTGAAAACAGATCACAATCAACCCATTTACCCGAGTTCAGTCACGTTGAACTACAACAAACAGCAATACCTCTATCCAAATACAACAAACATCAACGCAAACCCGCTCACACTCAATCATCCCATTGCAAACAGATTGCAATCAACCCACTTACAACGTTTACCAAAGCCCGATCGTATCGAGCACCAACAGACTATCTCCGAACACACAACAACCATCCTGAACGCAAACCCATCCGCACACAAACAAAGAGGCGCTCGCAGAACACAATCAGCCCACCGGCTATATTTATCAAGCTCTAATCCCGTTATCTGAACTGACAGCAACACGCAACGACGGACAGGATCGCGGGCCGGTGTGGCGCGGCGGCGTTTCGCGCACACTCGTCGAGACACAATCAACGCGGAAGATACATTTCGCGAGGAAGCCCGCCGGAATATTGCGGGTCGATACGGGCGTGCTCGTCGATATTTCGCGGAAAGAGAGATTACGATCGGGCGCCGGTGCTCGGGGCGACAAGCGAGTCGTATCCGAGGGGGGTTGCTGTGCTTTGGGAATCGCGTTGCATCGATAGCCACCACCGGTCACCAGGAAAAGGAAGCTGGCGTGGCGGAAAAGTGGACGGAAACGTCTCGTGACGTCTGTCGAGGTGATGATCGCAATTACCGATAACTGATCCCGTTAAGTCGTACGTGATCATTTGCGGAACCTGAAAACGCCAACTCGCGGGGAATCGTCGGTTTCCGGTCCCTGCCTTTGTGTTAACCCTTTTGATGCCCTCGGGTGTCTAAAGTCAAATAGTACATATGCTAAGTTGGTTGATTATGGTCTGGTTTGCGTGTGTCGGTTTAGCGTGGCTGTATTTTTGTTGATGTTGGTTGTTGTATGTTTGCGATCCCAGAGTGAATCGAAGGTACCACGATTATATTTTGATAAATGTAGCATTTGTGTTGATCGTGACCCACCTTGAGTGTTTTATTTGAAGGTGACTGAATTTGTGTTCATGTTGGTTGTTGTATGTTTGTGATGGCCTCGTGAATCGATGATACCACGATTATATTTTGATGAATGTAGCATTTGTGTTGATCGTGACCCACCTTCACTGTTCTATTTAAAGGTGACTGTGTTTACAGTGCTGTTGGTTGTTGTATGTTTGTGATTGCAAGATGACTCGCAGGTACCACGATTATATTTTGATAAATGTAGCATTTGTGTTGATCGTGACCCACCTTGACTGTTCTATTTAAAGGTGACTGTGTTTACAGTGCTGTTGGTTGTTGCATGTTTGTGATGCCAAAATGAATCGAAGGTACCACGATTATATTTTGATAAAAATGTTGCATTTGTGTTGATCGTGTCCCAACTTGAGTGTTCCATTTGAAGGTGACTGGGTTTGTGTTCATGTTGGTTGTTGTATGTTTGTGATAGCAGCATGACTCGATGGTACCACAATTATATTTTGATAAATGTAGCATTTGTGTTGATCGTGACCCACATTCAATGTTCTATTTAAAGGTGACTGTGTTTACAGTGCTGTTGGTTGTTGTATGTTTGTGATGACAGCATGACTCGATGGTACCACGATTATATTTTGATAAATGCAGCATTTGTGTTGATCGTGACCCACCTTCAATGTTCTATTTGAGGTTGACTGTGTTTACAGTGCTGTTGGTTGTTGCATGTTTGTGATGCCGGAGTGAATCGATGGTACCACGATTATATTTTGATGAATGTAGCATTTGTGTTGATCGTGACCCACCTTCAATGTTCTATTTGAAGGTGACTGCGTTTACAGTGCTGTTGGTTGTTGTATGTTTGTGATTGCAAGATGACTCGCAGGTACCACGATTATATTTTGATAAATGTAGCATTTGTGTTGATCGTGACCCACCTTGACTGTTCTATTTAAAGGTGACTGTGTTTACAGTGCTGTTGGTTGTTGCATGTTTGCGATGCCAGAGTGAATCGATGGTACCACGATTATATTTTGATAAATGTAGCATTTGTGTTCATCGTGACCTACCTTGAGTGTTCTATTTGAAGGTGACTGGGTTTGTGTTCCTGTTGGTTGTTGTATGTTTGTGATAGCAACTTGACTCGATGGTACCACGATTATATTTCGATGAATGTAGCATTTGTGTTGATCGTGACCTACCTTGAGTGTTCTATTTGAAGGTGACTGTATCCAGAATGAATTTCTTTCGGCTGATATTATGTACACAGATTTTGCAGATGTCGAAGAATTTCAGTTTTCGATCCTCTGACAACGTTCGCGCATAAGCCGCGAAGGAGCACGCTTATAATCATCGCCCAGTACGACCTCTCGGGCACGAATTGATCGTTCGACGGGAATCGAGAGGCTCGACTTAATAATTTTCGCGAAGGGCGAAAAGTTCGCTCGCGGCCGAGGAGCGAAACGGTAATTTCATCAAACGGTGAACCCGCGAGCAAACACCGGCGGGGCACAAAGGATACAATTGCTCGACGGTACCACGGCTCGATTATTAATTAAGTTTCCTCCGGCAGACGTGTTTGCGAACCTTCAATTACCGTAAGCGGTGGTTAGACTGCGTGAAAATTTCATCGATTACGCATCTAGGCAAGCCCCTACCGCTTCGATACTGTAATTCTTCACACTGTTTCATATTATACTCTTCTAATCTCTTGTCAATCTTAACAGGAACAGCGGTACACGGTTTTATTAGCCTACAAAGTATCGCATTGGCATACTTTCTTAAAATCCTGTAGTTTACTACTGGATCTATGCTATTAGCATATCGAGTTATAAGGTAAACATGTTCGGGTATGTTCAGTACTCTTCTTATTTATTATAATATTTTGTATGCAAAATAAAAAAATGCAGATATTTAAATATTCAGATATAAAAATTAAAGCAAATAACCTTCTAAAATATTCAGTATTAACCCTGAAACTAATTCAGACTCCCCTTCAACTAAATCAAAAGGAGTTCGATTTAACTCAATTAATATACTTACTATAAACATTAAATAAATAGGGTAAACTATAAATAAAATTTTAATATTTATCTGAAATTTTAAAAATCTTAAAAAAGAAAACCTTTTGGTTAATAAAATTAAATTAATAATAATTAAAAATAATCTCACTTCATAAGAAATAGATTGAGCTACAGATCGTATAGCTTCGAACATAGAATAATTAGAATTAGAAGCCCACCCCCCCAATATTACAGAAAATACCCCTACTCTTATAATTATTAAAACAAAAATAATTCCTATATTTATATGATAAATATTAATATAAAAAGGATAAACCAATCACAATATCATAGATAATATACAAGATAATATAGGTATTAATATTTAATAATTTCAATTAATTTTATCTAAAAAAATATTCCCTTATTTAATAATTTAATAACACCTCTAAAAGGCTGAAATAACCCTAAAAATATTACTTTAACTGGGCCCTTACAATTTTGAATATATTTATTATATGCAGAATAAAAAGTGGCAAGATACAGAACCTACATAGTCATTTGTTTCTTTCTTGAACAATTTTAACCACTGGAAATACAAGAAAACCTGTACAGTAACAAACATTGGTAATATTTATACTGTATGTTTACTATATGGAATTTCTCAGTTAATAAATTGAACCTGTATAAAATAAAGAACACTTAGTGCAACTACAGGTCCATGTAAAAATTGATTGTGTCGATGTACACGCCTCAATTTGTGCAGAAGACCAACGATTTGATCGTTTGCTGTACTTTCAGAGTCGTTCCAAAGCCACGGTGTTCGCGCGGTGTTTGCGACCTTGCACCTTGATTTACTTTCGCCGTTTTTATCGGGCCGCGGCCGCGAACTAAACGATAACGTTTCCACCTGGTGACAAAACAGAGACAGCCGGCGATCTCCTGGAATCTTAATGGGGAACGGATCGGATCGAGAGCCGCGATAAATAAGTTTCTCGGCCGATTACGCGCGACCCGGTTGCGTAAGAAAGAAGAATTTGCTCTTGCACGCCTCCACGATTCGCTATACCCGTTTTGCTCGATTGTTTCGCCGAATAATCGAACCTCCATTGCCAGCAATATTTTCCGGATCGTCGGTCAACCGTGCGTTAACACTAAACCTTAAAATGATAATAATCCTGCAGACTGAAATAGTATTTCATGATCGAACACACATTTTGACATTTCTTACGAAACAGCCGAATACAATAAATAATGGTAATTTTCTTCTCTGTACAGAAACGTTCGCAGCTCAACAGGTATTTACAAGAAGTTTTAAGTTGCACAAATAAAAAGAACTTTAAGCACAACGTTAGCAGTTTTGCGTCAGCGTGTACTCTGTTTAATAAAGGCTTCAGACAACGATACGGAGGATTAAGAATTACTTTCCTTCTTCCGGAGTTAAAGCTTGTGTAAAAGGAAAATCGTGGCCGTTGCAGAACAGTCTTACGAAGCGCAGTCTGAGTCTACAGCGCCCGGAGAAGAATGTTCCTTAAAGACGAAGTGCTTCTTTGATATATTCCTGTTATCTGGAATTTCCGGTCTGGTTAAATAATAGATCTCTGTCTTCGGAACGTGTCTTTATCTTGCTCTTTTATTAGGTCACCCCATAAATTTACCAGGCTTTTTTCACAGTTGATACCGAAACCAGTATTTTGAAACACTGCGTTGAAAAATTTACTTTGGATCAGCGTGGACATTTTCGTTGCTCTCGGACATTTTTCTGGATGTCTACAATTTTCAGGATCCAGGACACTATTATTAATGATTTCGGCGCACTGGTTCGATCAAGTATTAAGAATAAACACCATTTGCAAATTTTCACAAACTCCCTATTTCAACGTTTCGATCTTTATTTAGATCATTATCAAGAAATCTTTAAAGAATTGCGCCTGTAAAATAATAATTGATGCAAGAAAACAAATTTCTAAACAAATTCCTGACACAGCTTCATTGCCTCAATTGACACATACAGGGTGGTCTTTTTATCTGAAGACATTGAAATATCTCGAGAACTATGTATTGGATCAAAACAAGTGGGCAATGAAAGTTGTTCGTTGCGAAGGGGGACATCTAATGATACCAAACTGGACCCCCCACCGCCACCCCCTGGGGGTGGGGGTGGGAGAAGATAAAAAACTTAAATGGGAACCCCCATTTTTCATTGCAGATTTGGATTCTCCAGAAAAAAATACACAAATTTTACCTAGGAGTTTTTGCATTTTGGTTCACAGATGGCGCTGTAATGGACAAAAATCAAAATGGAAAAAGTCGTTGAAAATTGGGCATATCTCGAGAAATACACATCAGATCAGAAAAATAAAAGTAGACGTATTTGATATTTTTAAGAATGCTATTCAATAACACCATAATTGACCCCCCCACCCCCACTTCCTGAGGATTGATAAACAAACCAATGAATTTTTCCAACTGCTTTCGATTGCAGCGACATCTGTGAAAGAAATTACACCAATAATATCAAATCAATGGAGAACCAAGATTTGCTATAAAACAGGGTTTCCCATGAAGATTTTGAAATAGTTCCCTCTCCCACCCTCAGGAAGTGGGGTGGGGGTCAATTATGGTGTTATTGAATAGCATTCTTAAAAATATCAAATACGTCTACTTTTATTTTTCTGATCTGATGTGTATTTCTCGAGATATGCCACATTTTCCACGACTTTTTCCTTTTTGATTTTTGTCCATTGCAGCGCCATCTGTGAACCAAAATGCAAAAACTCCTAGGTAAAATTTGTGTATTTTTTTCTGGAGAATCCAAATCTGCAATGAAAAATGGGGGTTCCCATTTAAATTTTCTATCTTCTCCCACCCCCACCTCCAGGGGGATGCGGTGGGGGGTCCAGTTTGGTATCATTGGATGTTCTCCTTCGCGACGAACAACTTTCATTGCCCACTTGTTTTGATCCGATATATAGTTCTCGAGATATTTCAATGTCTTCAGATAGAAAGACCACCCTGTACACACATATGTTGTGTATAATATAATGAAATTGAATGTTAATTAATAATTACCATATTGTTATATGGTAAGAGAGCAGAAAAATGAGGACTACATTGGCTATGTGTGATTTTGAATTTAGCGCCAAATTTCGATCCACGTATTAACGATCGATATGAAGTTAGTTTCGCTTCCATATGTCTTATTGATTCAAGTATACATCATTACCAAGTACATTGCCACAGCACCAACACGTGTTTCTCTAAAACTTTACAATATGAATTATTACTTTGTTTTGCACGAAGCAAGTAAGTAGCTTTTTGCTCACATTAGTTTAAATCCACATAAACTGAAAAGTTTTCTTGCATCAATTATTATTTTACAGACGCAATTCTTTAAAGATTTCTTGATAATGATCTAAATAAAGATCCAAACGTTGAAATAGGCAGTTTGTGAAAATTTGCAAATAGTATTTATTCTTAATACTTGGTCGAACCAGTGCGCCGAAATCATTAATAATATCGTTTTGAACAACAATATACGATCGAAAACATAAGGAAACAGTTATCTAGGACACTTTCCCGAGTTCCCAGAATTGATTTGAATACCTCACCCTTTTATTTCTGACGATCTAAAATTTGTGTGAAGACCCTAACATTAATCCTGATGTTAAGGATGTTCTGGAGGTACAATGGGAGACAAAAGTACGAGAAATTCGAAATTCATCAATACATGGCAATGAAAGCCATTCATGAGTATATTTTGTATTAAACTTTTGCGAATACTGTACCCTCTGTAGCTATATTCAGTGGTCTACACTTGTCGCGTTTCCATGCTAGTGAGAGACAACACGATAAATTTAACGTTTTGTAACAGTTTATAATTTTTTTGCTCTGCAACTGTTTAGTGAATCTTAATAAATTTTGAACATAATTAATTACATAATTTTTACTACATATAAAAAAACTGAAGTTTCTAGTTGCGTTTTTTCAAGGTTTAAATAGTGCTTGAAGTGGAATTTTATGAATTCTCCATAAGAAGACGTGTTAAAATGTGCAAACTTTAAGTTGCCATAATTCTTAAACGGTGCAGTGAATCGAACCCAAACTTTGGTAATTGCATTAATTTAGTCAGAATTACATCTTGTCAAATTTCCAAAAGTTTTGTTGCGTTTTTATATACCTCCAGAACATCCTTAAAGGATTCTTTAAAGAGTCTAGAACACTTTCCTCTAGGTCCCAGGAAAATCTGTGTAAATATTTTCTAACGATCTAGGATTTTTACAACGGCTCCAGGATATTTTCCCGGAGGTCTTAAATCTTTCTGTAAGATTCTCAAGTTATATACTTTAATACAGTATGTACCACAATAACATAATAACAATGCTGAACAGTAACCACACGGTTAGCGACCGAGCGGCCGACCATGATCGCCCGATTGTTCCTAATCGCGTTGCAGTAAACCGTGTCGAAAGACTCGTTCGTATCTTGTAAAAACCGGTCCCGTTCTCTCGCGTCGTGCGAGCGGCTATGAGTGACATTACTCGCACGAATCCTCTCCGAAGTGTCACCTGAAAATAACTCAGCATTGCTATTCTAGTAGCACGCATACAAGTGCACGGGCGCAGCGGCACCAAAGTCCTCGTACGCATTTAAATCAAGGCGGACTCCTCGAGGGCACTCTCCGGCATCGAAGTCAGGCCTCAAAGCGAGGCGCACACGCGGACTTTCTATCGTCAGCAGCGCGGCGTTCTCTCTGTGCAGAAAACAATTAAAATGCGCGCACGGGATGCTTCGCGGGGCTCGCTCGGCGAAATCGCGACCGCTCCTACTTTTTTTTCCCCCTCGATTTTTCTTCCTTTTTGCCCCTCACCGTCCCCCGCTGTTTTGTTTTCCCCTCGCGTCCACACCTCACTCCCTCTCTTTTCCACCAAACGGGCGCAATTTATCGGTGCCATCTCGGAGCACGGAAACGCTTTCTTGCGCTCGTCGAGAGCCGAGGAAATTGATAACAGTCTGTCGATCGTCTGGATCGCCCCGCGCAACCACGAATATCTCTGTTCTCCGCTCCGGATCGCGATCTACAGCCCTGTTATTAATACTAGACTATTAACACTTTATTTGTCGGTAAGAAATTGACATTTAGGGTTAATGGGGTGGTCTCTAGACGGGTAAGGAGATCGAAGTTTTGTCGCTAAAGGCAAGTGCAATGATCAAACTTGATATTTATTGTACAATATAAAGAAAATATTAATGTAAAAATGAATATGTTTGTTTCTTTATAATGTACAGGGTAATCAAATTAAACTCTTGTTCAAATCAATGTCTGATCTGTTAGATCAGTGTCTGATTTTTGTTAGAAATATTAAAAATCGTTGGAGATGAATGTTTGCAACTAGACTGCGGATCTTTACGCAAAATAAAAATTGTTTGTATCGATTGTATGAAACTCAAGTCCAATAAAATAGTCATTCTTTTTATAATAATTTCAACAAGCTGAAAATCAACATTCTTATATTCATTTAATCCTTTTACTGGTTGAAATTGCATCTACAGTTATTCGAATTAATGCTCGGACGCTCTAAAAAAGACGATAACTTTTTAAATACTGCACTATACGATTTGAACTTTTTTGGGAAGCTACAGCAATTAGTTTACTACAAGATGTGGAAAGAAATTTTTTCAAAAATTGCAATTGATCGGAATTGTAGAAAAAATACTAAAAGTTGCATTTCACAACTTTTTTATGTGGGCCTATATTGAAAATTTAAAAAATACGTTTTGTAGATCTGTGTCAATTAAACATATTCTGAAAATTTCGTCAAAATCGGTCGGTGTTGCAATGAGCTACAAACGTTTAAAGATAGTAAAAATTACAGATTTTCGACCTATATTTAAGAATTCTTACATCTTTCAATGTCTGTCGTTTTTCCCCGCATCAATCGATTTCGATGGAACTTTCACAGTGCATATAATTGACACAGACATACAAAATGTACTTTGAACTTTTTTGGGAAGCTACAGCAATTAGTTTACTACAGGATGTGAAAAGAAATTTTTTCAAAAATTGCAATTGATCGGAATTGTAGAAAAAATACTAAAAGTTGCATTTCACAACATTTTTTATGTGGGCCTATATTGAAAATTTAAGAAATACGTTTTGTAGATCTGTGTAAATTAAACATATTCTGAAAATTTCGTTAAAATCGGTTGATTTGTGAGGAAATGACAGGTATTGGAAGATGTAAGAATTTTCAATATAGGTCCACATAAAAAGTTGTAAAATGCAACTTCCAGTATTTTTTCTACAATTCCGATCAATTGCAATTTTTGAAAAATTTCTTTTCACATCCTGTAGCAAACTAATAGCTCTAGCTTCCCAAAAAAGGTCAAATCGTATAGTACAGGGGTCGGCACCTTTTGAGTCGGAAGAGTCAAAAATTACAATTTACAAAATTTCTAAGTTTTTAAAGAGCCACAAAATTTTTCCTTGCCAACAATAAATAGTACTCGCATAAATAAAGTTTTTTGATAAAAAAAACTAATCTATTTATTCAAGAAAAAACATCCAAAGAGCCGCATGTGGCTCGCGAGCTGCAGGTTGCCGACCCCTGGTATAGTAAAATATTAAAAAGGGTATCGTCTTTTTTAGAGCGTCCGAATATTAATTCGAGTAACTGTATTTGCGATCTACGGAAAAATCCTAGGACCTCCAAAAACCTGTTGGAGCCTCGTTGAAAAATCTGACCTTGCTGAAGGACTGAAAAAGTAGAATTAATTGGAAAAATGATTAGCAATAGTTTGTCAGTAATTTCAGGTGTGAGGAAAAGAGGAGGTCGTTAAGTGGGAGGTAATAACGTCGAATAGAGGATCGAATGATCAACAAGATGCACTCTCGTCGACAATATTTGCGTTTCGCGGGTCGAAGGGCTCGCGAGAATATCGACGCGCGTCTCCGTCGTCGGACGGAAATAAAGTTTCGCGAAGTCGTAACGAGCTTCGACTTTCACGAATGCGTCGACGATACTGTAAAGTTTCGCCGTTCAGGCATCCCGTGGGGCAAAAAGGACGGGATGCCGAAAGATTGATTGATTGGTTCGACTTAGGAGCGTCGACCTGACAGATGATTGGCCCATTTCTCCGTACACTTTCACTCGGCTCGGTTTTGTCTTTTACTGCACGCGTTCGGAACGGTTTCTGGAACCGTATCGACTTCGACTCATCTTTCACGCTTACCTTCTACTTTTTATACATCGAAAAATTGAACATTTTGCTGGAGGCTGAGAAATTATTCCCGATGCTGTACCTATCCCCAAATCACTTCCATGGTATCTTAAAAATTCAAGAGCAGTGTTTCCGAGCTTCTTGAACGTCAAAAGCGGACACTATGTACAGGGTGTATAAAAAGTAATGGTCATTCGTCTTAAGGGTGAATCTACACCTCTGGATCGGTGGACATTTGTAAGAGAAACTTGCCGCAAAATTGTTTATAACAAAGAAAATAGTCGTTAAAGTTTGTTTTTACATCAATACCTTCTATTCATCGAGAAGAGGAAAAGTTTGAAGGAAGCCACATGTCGCAAACAAATAGTTATTGAGATATAAGCTCTTAACACGAGAACTACCGAGCACTAAACATAATTGACATACATTGCTTTATAATAAGGACGAAAATGCATTTATTTAGATTTCATACCAGTTTTTTTAAATATGTACTTTAATAGAGAAGTTCACTGAAAAGATTTCTCAGAAAAACATATTTATAATTTTAATTAATATCTCTAAGAGAACAAATCAGGAGCAAGTCATTTTGACTCATCCGGTAGTTCTAGTGTAAAAGTTCTTGCAAAATTTGATTGTGTAGAATTATACTTATAAACAAAAGCCTACTATGTACCACAGTCCACACGACCGTGTCGATGAGACAGAACATAATCGTGCCTCGAGTCAAACGAAGAAAGGGACATTCGTTACAATCGAATTTGGAGTTGCAAGATGGGAAAGAATACCTTATATCCACTGTTACACATAAGAATATTAATCCTACACTATAATGTCATGTTATAATGTGGAGTATAGGTACTTACAAATGTTTCAGAACCTTCTGTTGCTCCGTCGGATCAAGTGGACACTGCCATTTTCGAATACGTCTTATCAACGATGAAAAGCACAAAACACCACACTTCTCTGCACAATCACTGGACACTACACAACACACTTTCCGATACCGTGACAGCAAACGCGAAGAAGTTACTCCGACCTCGATCAAAATAGTTCTGTCACCTGTAAAGGACGTTATAGCAAGCAATAAACGCATGCGAATCGGTTCCGAACCGGCCGATTAAGGTCGTCGCTCACTAGAACGCCCCGGCGCCCACCCGGCACCGCGCGCCTCAGCTGTTTTGGATTTCTTCTATGTATTTTAAATGGATGTGCGCACATTAATTTTACAACCACCTTAATTTTACCTTAATTTTACAACCACCTTAATTTTACCTTAATTTTACAACCACCACACTCTGACAACTTCAACCCCGATAGATGGACGAGCAGACTACCTTTATAAACACGTCATTGACGACCAAACGAAGACAATGCCAAAAGGACTTTCTTTGACAGTTTCCCCACTTCTCGACCTAAGGTCCTTCCGACACACCCCTGTCCAATTAACAAACGCAACATTTCCCACCCTTAAGCATTCGTGAAAAACCGAGGTGACAACCGCAGTAGTATTTTGACCGTGGTTGGAGTAACTTCTTCCCGTTCGCTGTCACGATTTCGGAAAGTGTGTTGTGTAGCGTGCACTGCTTGTGTAGAAGTGTGGTGTTTTGCGTTTCATCGTTAATAAGACGTATTCGCGCAAATGGCAGTGTCCTGTTGATCCGACGGAGGAACAGAAGATTCTGAAGAATTTGTAAGTACCTAGACATTACTATTTTCTCACCCAGGATTAATATTCTTATGTGTAACAATGGATATAAGGCATCTTTCACATTTTGCGACTTCAAATTTATGATCCGAATGGGCAGTAATGAATGTTCCTTTAAATATCGTTTGATTCGAGGCACGCACACGATTATGTTCTGCCTCATCGACACGGTCGTGTAGACTGTAGTAGTAAGCTTTTGTCTAGAAGTATAACTCCACATAATCAAATTGTGCAAGCTCATATCTCAGTAACTATTTGTTTGTGACATGTGACTCCTTCCAAATTTTATCTCGTCTGGATGAATAGAACTTTAACTTTAACGACAATTTTCTTTGTTATAAACAATTTTGCGGCAAGTTTCTCTTACAAACTGTCCACCGATCCAGAGGTGTAGATTCACCCCTAGGACGGATGACCATTGATTTCGTTGCTCATATTAATTGTTAGAATTTTTCAGTAAATGCAATTTATCTACTATGTACTACGACTTTAAACTACAAAGTGTATAAAACTAATTTGACTATCTTTAAGCGAACTGCGAGACGACATACGTCACGTATCTATGACGTTTCGTCAGTCTTTTCGAACGTCGAAAACAACAAAAATTTAAACGGTAACGAAAGGCTCGTTATCTAGACCAGTGAAAAAACGTATCGCCGACAGAGGGGTTGATTCCTTTCGAAGAGCATGATGCAGCCGCTTTTCGATACGACACAGTCATTAAAATTAATAGGCTCGCGGTAGGTAAAACGCTCGTAACTGAGATCTAGAAAATCGAGTTTACAGGACAGGAAATATCAACGGATAGAGTGTCCACGTGTCGACTTGCTTTACCGTCCGCCTAATCGGTAATCGTCGCTATTATCCTTGCTGCACGTGGAAGATTCACCGCGAAGAAAATGTTACAGGCTCTAAGACAATTTTTAAGGATCTAGAATATTTTTTTACACCGTAGAATCTTTTTAACGAAGGACTTTGTCGCAAGCTTCAGGAGATTTACCTTAGGTTCAAACATTTTTTTGAACACCCCAACATTTTTTCTAACGACCTTTCCTAAAATCCTAGAATATTTTTATCACCCCAACATTTTTTCTAACGACCTTACCTAAAATCCTAGAATATTTTTATCACCCCAACATTTATTCTAACGACCTTTCCTAAAATTCTAGAATATTTTTATCATCCCAACATTTTTTCTAACGACCTTTCCTAAAATTCTAGAATATTTTTATCACCCCAACATTTTTTCTAACGACCTTACCTAAAATCCTGGAATTTTTTGGACACCCCAGATTTTTTGTGACGATCAAGGATTTTTGTGTAAGTTCTAGGACATTTTAACGAGGTTCTACGATTTTTCCCGATTATCTAGAACATTCCGTAAACATCAAACATACTTGTTCATAGACGTTAAAACATTTTTCGTTATTACGCCAAAATGTTGCTACGAATCCAGAATTTGTGCGCGCTCTGAATCCCGCATGCAGCACGCGAACGATATAATACTTCCTCTAATGGCCGTCGATTAAAGTAAAAGTGTGTATCCGCGGTGGCAATTAATCTGCAACCGATAATCCGTCGCCGGGAAACAAGAGAAAGCATTCGCAGAGGAAATGTGCGCGGACACGGATCGCATGCTGCAAAGGGAACGCATGCTCGAATACATAAATGCAAATAACACGTGTGCCGGGTCCGCCGCCGCGGAGCGTACAAGTATCGCGGGGGTACCTGTTGCGCGTCATTCATTTTGGTACTGATCCCAGTTCACGTTTGTTTGAAAATCAATCCCCGCCGTCGGCCGGCCACCAGCTGATGAAACTGACCAATATTTGTAACCGGTGGCCGGCCGAAACCGGGTCGGCGTTCTCCCCTTCGAACAAAAAGTCATCGACGTCCCGTCGCACCCCGTTCCTGCGCCGGACAAAGAGTTATTAGCTGTACATGGAAATTCGATGACGAACGAGGGATCACTCGTGCCGGTCGCAATTATCGGCCGCTCGACGCGACGCCTCGCCCGTTCTGCACGCAAATTTTTATCCATCGTCATTTTACCACGTTTTTTGCTTTTCCATCCCTCTGCACAAAGTCATTATTTATAAATATTTACATTCTACGCGCAGTGAAGCACAAACTTGTAATTTTAATTAACGAAAATTCGAACCCAGCATTTTTATCCATCATCATTTTACGTTTCCTCCGCTCTGCACAAAATCATTATTTATAAATAGACTGCGGATCTTTATGCATTTATTGGAAAATTGAGTAGATGGTATTCAAAATTGTTGAAAAATTTTAAAAATTGAAGATATTAATATATGATATCTCCTCTATTAAAATTATTAAGGGAAGAAATAAAATTCAATTTTGTTTCTATTTCTTGCAATCGATGTAGACAATTTTTATTTTGCACTAGCTTTCGTCCGCGGCTTCGCTCGCACAGGAAGCCGTTCAATGCCCTCGGAAAATGATATTGTTTCTCCATAAAACCTTTTAACCCCCCATTCACCCCTATAGAGTTTTAATTTTATGTCATATCGCCATCTTAGATCTCAAAACCCCTTTTCACCCCCTTAGGGGATCAATTTTTTAAAATGCCGAAATAGGTGTTTGATTAATTATATCAAAGAGCATAAAGACCAAGTTTCAAGCAAATCTGACCACGAACAAAATATTCCTCATACAAACGTTGCAACCCCTTTTTACCTCCTCTGGGGTTCAATTTTTTAAAATGCCGAAATAGGTGTTTGATTAATTATATCAAAGAGCATAAAGACCAAGTTTCAAGCAAATCCGACCACGAGCAAAATATTCCTCATACAAACGTTGCAACCCCTTTTCACCCCCTTGGGGATTGAATTTTTAAAAATGCCGAAACAGGTGTTTGATTAATTATATCAAAGAGCATTAAGACCAAGTATGAAGTAAATCCAACCACGACCAGATATTCCTCATACAAACGTTGCAACCCCTTTTCACCCCCTTGGGGGTTGTATTTCGAAATATCCTTTCTTATCCCTTGTATAGATTATAAAGGATCCGTGCAAAATTTCAGCTTTTTTTTAGGTCCAGGGGTTTAGGCTGGGCGTTGATCAGTGAGTGCATGAGTCAGGACTGCATTTTTATATATAGAGATAAAGATTCGCAGGCTATTTATGAATACTTGGATTCTTCGCACAGTGAAGCACAAACTCCAATTTTAATTAACAAAAATTCGAACATTTATATCCATCTGCTATTAACATTTAGGAACGTTATACAGTACAGCACAAGCAGGTGACATTAGTGAACAATTATTCAAATCTACCATATCGGCTTACCTCGTCGTAGAACAGGAAGGAAACATAGTAGAACATGGTAAGGGAGACGGCAGACGGACAAGTAGACTCTCTTGTCCTACAGGTCGTCTGAATCGTCAGAATCACTTGAGCAAATATAATTCTACACCTTCCAGCATCACTTTCGCAGTGTCCAGAAATATGTTTCTTTCGAGGTAGCCTGAAGCCAGACGTGGATCTTTCGAATGAATAGAACTCTGTGATATTAGGTCTGTGCAAAAGTTTGTGCTCAATTTTGTAATAAACTACAACAAAGAATCTATCAAGGAATAAATGCATTCCTTAGGAGATGATTAACAGCACGTTTACGGAGCATTACAAGCGGCTGCTTTACTTCATAAAAATGACAAGAATACATCTATTCAAATTTTTAGCAATTTTTATCATAATACGCGCGAAGAAATAAATTTGTTGAACAATTTCTTGTAAATTAAAAAATTAAACCGCAGCTTATTCTAAAGATGTTGCATTTACAATCAAGTTGATGTTTCGATTCGCGGCTATCGTTTGGAATCAGTTTCGACGCGGAAAGTTGGATTCGCGCTCGTCTAAGGTGCTCATGATGGTTAACGAAATAATGAACGGGTCTCCGGTTGGCTGGAACCCGGTCTGAAAAGTGTTACAAGCGATCGAATGCAGCGAATTCCGCGGGATCTGGGCGAGGCTGCATCAGAACGCCGGATCTCCGCGGGTACGCATGCAGGCCGCGAAACTCATTGCACCGTGACAAACAGCTGGGCTATACGGTGCATCGGTGTACGCTAACTAACAGTCGAACGCCGTGGTCTGTGCCGCTGCCGATCTCTTTCTCTCTCTCTTCGTCGTCGGCGATCGATGAAAACCAGTGTGCCATCCTCTTGCAAATCGTTTTCGATCGCGAAATTAGATAGCCGTTGGGTACCGTTCGTTCCGAGGGAGAAACTGGGATGCGACTAACCGGTAATAGACGCGTGCAAAATGACAGCCATCGACGTATAATATATGCCCGAGCATTATAGACATAGATAAACGCACGCTCTCTCGAAAGCGCTCCGGTTCGACCACTATAACTTCCGATATCGAATCACTATTTTTACGAGCGACAGATTTTTCCGCGCTCTCCGCCGATCGGTGAATGTGTACACAAAGTTTTATGCGGCTAAACGTAATTCAAGGGTGTCGATAAAAATTAGTAGACTTCTCCACGTATCCAAAACTTGTCGTAACTGGACTGCGGATTTTTGTGCAAAATAAAAATTATCTGCATCGATTGCAAGAAATAGAAGCCAAATAGAATGGTCTTTCTTCTCTGATTGACATCTTCAATTTTCAAAATTTTCCTACAATTTCGAATTTCATCTAGTCAATTTTCCTATAAATGCTTGAAGATGAATCTGTAGGATCTGAGCAAATTGCCCATCTCTATTAATCCAATTTCAATGCTTATTATTCATTATCTTTTATGGGACTTTCACCAACTACAGTGGGTGTACAAAGTATTCGTACACTTTTTAAAAACTAATGACATTTTTATAATTGTACCAAACAACCTGATTTTTTATAATCAATTAGAAGCATTGGTTTACGAAATGATATACAAAAAAGAGTTTCCAAAAATTATAATTCACAAGGTTAAATGCAAAAATAAAAAAGGCATTTTTTAAAACTTTTTTATTTGGGTCCTTAATAAAAATTTAAAATGTATGTTTTGTAGATCTATGTTAGTCATACACATGTTGAAAATTTCATTGATATCGATTAACCTACACACGCGCTACAAGCGGTTAAAAATGGTGAAAATCGTAGTTTTCCACGACTTTTGATCAGTTTCTGCTTAAAATCCACAGAATCGTACATCTTCCAATGCCTGTTGTTTTTTCCTGCGTCAATCGATTTCGATGAACATGTGTATTTCGATTTCCAACATGTGTATGAAGGACAGGGATCTAGAAAACATATGGTTTAAATTTTCATTAAGGGCCCAAATAAAAAAGTTTAAAAAAATGTCTGTTTTATTTTTGCATGTAACCTTGTAAATTGTAATTTTTGGAAAATCTTTTTTGCATATCAGTTTGTAAACTAATGCTTCTAATTGATTATAAAAAATCAGGTCGTTTGGTACAATTATAAAAAAGTTATTAGTTTTTAAAAGGTGTACGAATACTTTGTACATCCACTGTAATTTGTGACATTTTTCTGATTAAAATGACACTAAAAACGATATCATTTAAACTGTACTCAGTGGTTTAATTCAGTTTAATTCCTGTCCGGGCCTCTGTTTCAGCCGATTTTACGTCATCGATTCTCGGAGGTTCGTGTTTGCACGCGCTGTCCTTTTCTACGTTCAGCGAGGCCGCAAAAAAATAGTAGAAATACACGAGCTAAGAAACAGAGCACGGACCCGAGGCGAGGGTTTTTGTTAGATCAAGACTTCACTGTATTGACAATATTACTTTCGTCCTCTGTTACTTTCAATCCCGGTTTCGCCTACTTGGTAGTCGCGTCGTCGGGTCGGATGGTCGCGTCGCTACGGCCGCAGGGAATTACTCTGAAAATAAATAGCCCGTGATCATTCCCGTGGACGTGTTTCCAATCGCATCGTCGCGTATATTTAGTGCGAGTGCCGCGTCTAATTCGGCCCCGGTTCACCGAAGAATGACTAATTCGACGGCCGATCGGATCTCCCGTGGGGATTTCAAAGCGTGGATACCGCGCGCCACCAGGGAATTTGACCCCTTGAACTGGATAGTGGTCACGAGCAGAAAAGAGCACGCCGAGTATCGGAAGCTTTGGCAGTGGCTCACGGTCAAGCAGATCGGGGAAAAAAAGTTCCTCGGCCCGGTGGCCCGCTGCCAGAATTACTTTCGCGGACCGACGTTCGATTAATCTCAACTTACCCCGTTCACCAAGGCGTCTTCTTCCATCCCTCGTTCGCGGGGATTCATCCCTGAACCCTTTTCTCAGTTCGTGCGAGGTCGAACATTCGTCTCCACAATACCTGAGAATTTGAACATCCCCTCTTGACTGGTTTTCTTTCATCCTCACTATTTCGTACCAGAGTTGGGCATTAATCAATTAAAATTTTAACCAAAATTGATTGATTAATGTGTACAATTAAAAAAGGTAATCGTTGTAAAATGGACGACTGATTCAATTGATTGATGAAGTTAATCGTCAATCGTTGATTAAAAAAGAAATCATCGAAAAATCGGAGACCGATTTAATCGATCGTTGAAGTTAATCGCCACGCGGTCTATCCATAAATTGTAATAAGGAGGGAGAGAGACGGAGAGCGGAGATGAAGAATTGACAGAAATATATCTCAACAAAAACCCAGTTTACATTTTTTTCAGTATGCATACGGTTTTGATTCCGTATTTCATTTCCAAATTTCAGCAGTTAATCATTAATCAATTATCCGATTGACGATTACAATTGAAAACTAGAGGGCTATTGTTGCTCGCTCGCTTCGCTCGCTCGCGAGTAGGGTTGTTTTTGCTCGCCCGCTTCGCGAGCTCGCAGGTAGGACTGCTCTTGCGAGAGGGTTAGTGATACGCATGGCTAGTAGGGCCTACTGCTATTAATGTTTTTTATTTGGCGTGTGACTCTCCAAGAGCCACACAAAGAACTTCTCGATTCGTTACTCCTTCTCCAACATCGCTAACATCGTTTTTTATGTACTTTCATCGATATTCTCCCAAAATGTATTCTTGGGAGTACAGATGATAAATTCACTCTTGCATTGGAATAACTTTCGATTATTCCAAGCGGTAACATTAGCATCAGTTAAAAAAAAAATTTTTTATTAAATCTAAAAAAAAATTAAGACAAAAATTTTTTATGCAATTGCGTTTGGTTCTTTGGTGGAAAATTTTCGTCCTCCCTTATAAATTGCATTGTAGAATCAACTCTTTTCGAAAAAAACTAAAAATCTAAAAAACTACTTGACCAATATGGACCAAAATCTAATCAGCTCTAAGTTACGACGGGGCACATCGATTGCATCATTCATCATTCTGATCGCGTTGTTACTTTTTCAGAAAACGTTAACGAAAAATTTGATACCATAGAAACAGACATACGCGCACACACACATAAACATTTTGATAAAAATAGTCTAAAATGACTCCAATGAACATGAAACGTGAAGATCTGTTAAAAAATCGATTTTCGATTTTCGGGGTAATTAAAATAACTTCCCCATAAAATCGGGAAGTTAATAATGTAATCGTTAACCGCAATTAACGACTAAAGTAGGAGCTTAATTGTTAATTACGATTAACGATTCAAGTAGAAATTTATTCGTCAATCGTTGATTAAATTTTCGCCCAGCTCTGTTTCGTACTTGTTATCAGGTATTTCTTTCGAGACGGATATGGCGAACACTTTTCTCCAGGATCTCCTGGAGTGTATTGCTTTCGTTTATTACGCCAGTGCTGTATTAGTTCGAAAATTAAACATTGCTTCCGATCTGCAATAATTCCATTGTACATGATTTTTTCATTTTATGAATATGAAATTGATACAATACCACATTCAATATTTAAATGTGTAGTAATTGATTAGATACCAACATATTTCATAATGTAAACAATATTGTGAATAATGGTACAGCAATTTTTAGTGTTGACCTACCATATTTTGTATTTGACAATAATTTAAATAATAAAAATGATTTCATAAGAAATTATTACAATAGATATTACAATAGTATTACAATAGAAGCCGCACAAAGTCTAGATGAAATCAATCTTGTCATTTCTATAAGGGAACATGTACCAGTTACTTTTAAGGGTTGGTAGGTTTAGTGTTAAAAATCTTTGCTCTACGACCCCAAAACTTTCTGAAGAAATGTTACGGAAAGTTTGACCGGTGTGTTTCTTATGTAAATAATGAGGATGATCTGAAATCGCTCCAGAGAGGGGATGTTTCTGTCACGATGAAATGATAAAGAAGCTTTCATAGAAAGTCTAAATGAATCCCCCGCTCACTCCCGAACCGGTAAATTACAATCAACGGAAATAAACTACTACATAAATTACTGCGTACGCGAAACCTCTAACACAGACAATTGACAGTCCGTGACCAATCGGAGTGACATCCGGCGAGCAGTGCAGGCCAGCTGTTTCACGGTGACGCGGTTATAATTGGAAAAAGTCGGTCCCGTATCGCCATTAATAATCTCGCGAAGATTCGGGCTCGCTAAAACGCGGACATTATGCCAGCGAATCGCGGGCAAAGTCGGGGCTGGTACTCGTTGAATGAATTATAAGGGAGGCGGGGGTGTAGCATCGGGTGCAAAGAAGAAAAAAAATAGTGGAGAAAGAAAATAAAAAAGAACGGAAGGGGAAAGGTTCCCGTGGAAAAAGCTCGAGCGCGAAATTCCGTGAAATATGGTCGTCGTTTCGAGCGGTGTTCTTTTTCCGGGAGGAGGGGTACGGCTAGGGATGATCGTGCGCTCCCGATCCATAAATCACGGAATAGTTTAATTAGCAGGCTCTTGGGGGTGTCGCTCGATGCGGGTCACGGTGGCGAAGACACGCGTGCGAGAGATACCTCGCACGGGGGTTGGTGGTGGTGGTGGTTTTCCATGGGGGTTGGTTTCCTCATAGGGGGGAAACGGAAGGAAGAATCGCTTAATTCGCGGCGGAGAGAACGGCGGCGGCAGAGCGGCCGGCCGGCACGGATATGTAAATTTAATAACGCCAATTTGGTGTGGGTGCAGCGTCGTGCAGGACAGTTTACATGTGCCCGAGCTCTCCTCTCTGTGCATTATGCATGCGTATTGTGTGCACCTGTTGCCCCAAATCAAGGTTCGCCTCTCGCGGAAACCTAATGCCGCATAATTGTGCTTTGAACGCAAACAACGCCCCGGCGACAACCGGGAAAAATAGAAAACACACCGGAAAAACGGACGAGGGGGAGGTGGGGGCGGGGCGGGGAGAGAGGGAAGAGGGAAAGCAAGGAAATAAAAGGACAACGAACGAGAACCGACGCCGCGTTATCTTGCTCATGCGATATTAATGAGACTCATTTTCATAAATGCCGCCTCCGACCGGCATTAAAATTTATATTACTCGCGGACTTACTCGACGGGCCCACGGCTTCTTGAAAAATGTGGTCTGCGGGGGTGAAAGTGAAGCTCCGAAGCCCCTCGATGTTCCATGGGATATCAGATTGATTTTAGATGAGACAATTTTGGCGAATTGATCTATGGGGATTGTTGCACAGATGTTTTTGAGACTCCTTGACCAATACATCGTCGTACGATCTGCATTGATTTTTCTTCGAAATATTAATTTCTTATTAGACAGAAATACTTTCGAGTATTACAAATCACCTGACCGTCCATTCTCGCGTATCCGAGAATTCGTAGCTCGAATGGGGGATCCGTTTTACGTGGATCGAAGAACAATCCTTAATCGATCGACGGCGCGAGAATCGCCACGCACCGAGGACGGACTGGGCGGATACGTTTTAATAGGCTTGACGCGTAGCGATATCAATTATCAGGAGGATCGCGCGACGGCTCGCGCACCCCTGATTTATCGTAATAACAGCCTTTACCCGTGGCTAGGTATTTATACGGTCGAATGAAAATTTCCCGGCGTATTATTCGAGCGGCGCGCCGCCGCGTTCGCATAATGTTATAACGCGTCAGCTTGCAACAGATCAGCCCCGACGGATTTTTCATCTCGAGAAAGACAGAATGAGAAAGAGAGAGAAAGAGAGCGTCGTGGGACGGCGTTCACTGTACTTTTCGCGACTAAGTTGCATCCTCGTCCCCTGAAAATAAACGCGCATTACCGGACGGTGTAATTATCAAGGCCGATACGATCCACCGGATCTGGCGGCTGGATTATAGGCATTTAAGAGGGACGGCGCTGTTCGGTATAGTGTGCTGCTTATAGCGTGCCGCTCCTGCCATGCCCGTTTCTGCGCTCGAAGAGCGTATTCGTGATCGGCAAACATTAAGGATGCAGGCGCGAGAGCCTCCGACGTTGCTTTGCTAGCCAGGAGGCTGGCAGGCGTGGTCCAGTGGCACGTTTCCAACCGATTTCGAAGGAAGCTCGCACACAACGATCCAGAGATCGCTTTCGCGATCGTACGCTTACCGTACGATCGTTGCCCGACTCTCTCTACGCGTCGCCTCGAGGTCCTGTCGATCCTAGAATCAGGATAGATCAGCCAGTCAAGCTAGAAAAGATACGCTGACCTGTACAGTGAATGGACGACTCGGTGAATGAACATGATTCGTATTAAACGGAAGAATAACGCAAGTAGGTATACGATGACCGCGGATCTTTATGGAAAATACAAATTGTCTGCGTCAATAAAAGTAGCCCCGCATATAAACACGACATCCCACTGTATCATATTTAGATCATTTGTGTAAAAGAATGAGCAGCTGCAAAAATCGCGCAGCGCCTTCGAAACGTCATTTTAAGAGGATGGAGCATCTTTTTCTACTTACAATTAGATATTTTTTGAGGATCTAGTATGAATTGTTTTCAGATTGATTCTTCGGATTCTCCATTGCTGTGCATCTGCTTTCAGCAAGGTAGTACAGCACATCAAATAAGTACTGTATGTGTAAGTCTGTTGGTTTACAGAGTTGGGGTCGCGTGATTTATTTGCTGCGATGCTTAGACGATGCTGAAGATCGCTGATGCGTAAGAGAGGTCTTAGGGTCAACATAGCGTGTGGCAGCACAAGCTGTTCTACTATCTACGTATACATATGTATGCCCGTCATATATTTTTGTATCATTTTGTTCCATTTCCGTGTTTGTTCTCCTATTGCGTATCACATATCATTTCAATGAATCTATAACTTGTTGAATTTCTTTGCACGGTTGGTAGAATGTATCTCTTCTGTTGATAAGTCGATGGTGTCGTTTTATCTGCGATTACACGGTTGTTTCATATATTTCAGTCGCGTTACATTTTCTTGGATATTTTATGCGCGTGTTAACATGTCCAACTATCTTTTTAATGGTTTCTCTTACACCTATAAAGACACTCTTTGCTTGATTAGAGTATCCGATCTACAAGAATGTTTAACTCTGTAACAGTTGAGTGAAGATTGTATTTTCCTTTTATGAGGTATAGAAATTTGTTCGAGCGAGTGTATATTACAAGAAATTATTTGCCCCTCTCTCTTTTTAGGAATGAAGAGAATTATCCAATTTAGTGAATTGGAATTATTTTTTCTTTGACATGAAGCACGCCAATTGTTTGGGGGACTAGAAACTCACTAGAACACCATATCTTTACCTTTATTAAACTACTAACCAGGGGAAAGACAACTTGGTCTTCTACTAAAGAATGAGAGAACGCGAGAAAGTTTCTAGATTGAAGCACACCAAATCACAATTTTCTTTCAGAAACTAGGGAAATCCAATTGCTTTTTCTCCGGAATCACCAAGAAAACCTCCAAAATCCGACGTACATAATTATATCCACACAGAATTCACCCTTTAAAATTACTAGATTCGACTATCCATCCAACAACAGTGGTCACTCTCCTACCTTGAACCCCGCGACCATCCGTCGCTTAACCTCATCAACCCACCATACAATTCACTTGCTCTCCACCCTATGTCCAACCTTCCCATTAACAAACGGTATTAAACTCTATCGTCTACTCACTAGAACCACTAAAAATCATCACCAACCATACAATTTCCGTTTACAAAAACTGTCACAAGTACTCCGAAGGGCGGGGTACCAGTATATCCAGCTAAACGCGGATTACACAAGCGCAGCGTCTGTTCGAGAGGTTCGAAAATAAACCCGTCGTGCAAAAACGCAGAACCTGCAGGATTCCATCGGCGATAACCAGAGAGGGGCAGAGAGGGGGTAAGGTCTCCGGTCGCTCGGCTATGATTAATACCGAGCAATAAGAAGAGCGATCGTGCCCGCTACGCGTCGCGCCTGTGCCCGGTCCCGGGCACATTTTCCTCTTGGAATATATAGGTTCGCAGGAGCAGAACGTGTCTGCACGGACACGTCCAGTTTCTGCATACCACGTCGCGTAACCGGGGCCGAGTATGTGGCATTGCCCGCAACACCGAAATAAAATAGCCAACTCATCCGATCTTTGCAAATCCCTGCAATTTTCGGCAAACGAAATTCACTGACCCTAACCGCGAAGATCGAACACAATTCTTGTTTTTTTTTATTGTACAGTTGTAACCTCCAGTAGGAGGTTACTCTGCAGTCTATATTACATTCATAATATTACAATGAAAGCCTTATGCTAATGTATGCTTAATGTAACAGGTATACAGGGTGTCCCAAAATTCGTGAACTTCCCGAAAGGAGGTGGTTCCTGAGACCATTTCAAGCGACATTTTCCTTTGCAAAAATGTTATCCGTGGCTTTGTTCGGAAGTTATTAACGAAAAACACGGACCAATCAGAGCGCGACATAGACGCGAGTTGCCACAGTCGGCCCGGCGCACAGTGCGGCGTTCTTATGGTCGGAGTGGACAAAAGTCTGTTCTTGATGGATTCTTATAGGAAATTTCATGCTGATCACGAATATACCATATACTAGGGGTCCCTGAATAGAATTTAACAGTTTTTTCCGCAAAATGCCGTTTTTTCGAAGTTTTTTGAGTGCTTTTGCGTGAAAAAACGGTTAAACTCCATTCAGTGACCCTTAAGGGGGTAGTTACACCTCGGTTGCAACTAGAATCTTACTAGAATCTTACTAGAATCTTACTAGAAAACATGGGTTTGCGCGCTTCGGTTGTTTGACCTTATTTCAACAGATTTTGGGCTGGGTGAGGCCTCATTTTAAAGAGGAAGGTTCATCACATTGCGCTCTGGTCATGAGGTTAACGAGATTATGTTTAATATGTATAATATGAGGGCCCAAAGTAGAGAAAAAATCTAGGAAAAAAACCCACAGATTTCAATGCATTTTTCTGTCTCTAAAAGACTTCTTGACTGCTATGATGACCAGAGCGCAGTGTGATGAACCTTCCTCTTTAAAATGAGCTCTCACCCAGCCCAAAATTTGCTGAAATAAGGTCAAACAACCGAAGCGCGCAAACCCATGTTTTCTAGTAAGATTCTAGTAAGATTCTAGTTGCAACCGAGGTGTAACTACCCCCTTAATACATGATATATTCGTGATCAGCGTGAAATTTCCTATGAGACCTCAAAGTATCTTTCTTTCGTTTGGGATCACACTGTATATTCCAAGTGATGGAAACAGGGATCAGTTAAGAAAAATTGCCCTTCGATGCATCATCTACAAAAATAAGGAAACACGACCAAAAATTAAATTGAATTTTAATCAAAATTTAATTTTAAATAATATTTTATATACATTATAACAATAATAATGGACAGAATATGTAGGTAACTTCAAAATAATAAAGGTATGCCTATTTACATAATATAAGCCATAGACTATACCTATGAAGTAGATATTTATAAAATCACTAATTATATACACTAATGTTATAACAGAAGAAATTTTGAACGAATAGCTTAAAATTTTGGGGAAAAATATTATTAATCATTTAACTAGGTTCGGTACTTTATGGAGAACCAGGGACAAAATTATTTTCTCTTTTTCAGTGAATTTTAATATAAGCGTGGTTTTCAAAAAGTTTTTTATATATTTTATTTTCTACTTTTATTGTCATCGGAAGCAAGTGTGTATATTTCAGTAAGATTGGTCTATGGGAAGATGCTTAAAATTCGATTACAAGATTTGACGCATAAGCGTGGTAAAAAATGGCACACAGCCGTTCAAAGCAGTTTGAAGCAGGAAATGTTTACATATTTGTGAAGTATAATAGTTGTGAAATCGAAATATATCAAAACCCCATGATGTTTTGACCCTAACTTGAGAAAAGCTTATCTGAAGATATTAACGTCTATAAAACTTGATTCTAACTTAGTGTTTTATTATTGCTACGAAACTATTTTAACGGTTAATGAAACAGGACAGATGGATATTCCTCACCTCCTCCGATACCTTCCATATTCAAAATTTGAAGAAAGGACACAAAACAACGTTCTTGATTATAGAAAATCAGTAATTGATTGGGCCAGGTCTAGTGTGAGTTCTTCGATGAGCTCTCTAACGAGCTCTCTGCCACATATGCAAACGTGATTCCTGCCGTTTCTTGTGTTAATTTTAGATTCCCGGCATTTGTTTCATACATTAGAGACATTTCTGAAGGGATTAGTAAAGCCAAATAAGGTATGGAAATAGTTGCATTTTCGACTTTTGTCTACAGGTGACCGCACTGTGCGGCGCGCCAACTGTCTATTGGCCGACTGTGGCAACTCGCGTCTAGGTCGCGCTCTGATTGGTCCGTGTTTTTCGTTAATAACTCCAAACAAAGCCGCGGATAACATTTTTGCAAAGGAAAATGTCGCTTGAAATGGTCTCAGGAACCATCCCCTTTCGGGAAGTACACGAATTTTGGGACACCCTGTATATTAATTGAAGGCACTTAATTTGTGGTGGGCGTGATACTGGCGCCATATAAATACATAATTCATAATCTTTCAGGAAAGAACATAAGATCTTACATACAGTGTTCGTAGGTCTGTGGAGTAGAACGTTGGATGACATGGAAAGAAAAACCCTCGTAATCCCAGATTATGTATAAATTTCAATCTGCGAGTGTCATGTATTCGACATTGGCAAAGGACATGATCTATATCCTGTGTCTCATGTCCACATGAACAGCCAGGGTTATTTACCACATTGATTTTAGCTAGAGAGAAGTTAAGACCATAATGGCCAGATCTAATTCTGTTAATGGTCACAATGGTTTCTCGAGATAGACACAATTCATGTTAATGGACGTAGACGTAGACCATTCGATCTTCGAGTTGCTGGAGCGTCTATTCAAATTCTCCCATTTAGAGTAATCCAAAGTCCACTTTTTAAAGGCCAATCACTCGTTCTTCTATTTTCCAAGTACACATTTCGATCGTTCGAACGATAAATCAGCCGTTCACAGGCCACCTTCGTCAACTATCAGACAGCGGGGCCTGGCTCTATTTTGAACTAGAATATCAAAATCGATATTTAGTTAAAATAATCTAAAGCTGCAGTGAAAAAACAACTGAATGTGTACTGTTTCCACACTGCTGCTACAGGAGTAACACTATCCGTTAGAAACGCATCGGGACTTTTGCGATGACCAAATCGCTATGAAATTTGTTTTCGGTGGCAGAAGCAGCTAGATCGGTCGCGATGCGGCGTGGCGCGCGAGAATCGCGAGAGAGAGGAGAGGATGGCACGATGCTGTTGGCCGTCCCTCGGACGAAAGAAAGCGGAGGCAAGGCTGACCGGCAGTCCTAGGAGCTGGTACACGCACGTATGTGCACGCGAGCGGCCCCGGTTTGTCAGTGTGAGCGCGCCGGTTGGCTATCTAGAATCTAGATGATGGCAGTGAGCTTGACCGAGTGGCGCTTCGCGAGGCCGGCCGACGCCCTTCCTCCTGCTTGGTTGCTTGCTTTTTGCGCAACCTACACTTAGAATCTCCTCTCTTTCCTCCCCGCCTTTCTCCACCTCGCCACCTATCTCTCTCCCTCCCGTTCTCTTTCGCTCGAGCCGTCCCTTTCATTCCTGTATAAGAGCCGGTGCAACCGGCCAATCGCCGCGTCCCGTTTCCTTTCCCTCGAACAACGTTCATCGCATCCACACCTGAGTACCATTATATTTGCCTGCGTAGAGCTGGGGCACCGGCCGGCCGCCCGTAATCTCGCCGCGGTATTAGTTTTCATATTGGTTCGTACTTACAATATTAACGTAATATCGCGGCGCTGGTCTCTACGTCGCGGGATCGAGCCCCCTTTCCCCTCCCTCATCCTCTCCCCCCCCCAACTTTCCATATTACTGTTTTATTAACGGTGAACCGAGGGATATTAGAGCGCGAGAGGTTCCACTGGGACCGAGCACCGACCCTTGCACTAATTGATTCTGGTTGATATTCCTTTATAGGGCGAAGTCGTTCTTTACGGTCGCACTTTATAGTCCTCGATGCAGTGATCGATGAGAGATCGTCGGGGAATGATCGGGATTGTTGTTCTCCGTCGCGAGGAAACGCGAGAAGTTATGGTTCTGTCGAGGATGGGGTGGCTTTTTATGAAGCAGCACTGTGGAGGGTGCAGGAGATTTCGCTTGAAATGTTTTAGGGCGGAGATCCTTCGTAATCGATTGATGGATGGATTTTTATTCTTTTAGTTGTTACGTTGTTTGGAAATTATTGGTGGTTCGCTGTTTGAGTTGTAGATGAAGTAGCTGAAGTTGAAGGTTTCCAGAAACCAATTAATTATTAGTGAATTGTAATCCTGTAAGATGTTTCTTGCAGAAAGAATCGAGGTTACGACAAGTACCGTACACATTGAGAACAGACGAATCGCAACATCAATTTCCATAAATCTTACCTCGCATTCCACACATTCCGAAATATTCAAAAACCAAACGATCCATCCCTAATAAACCGACAGCTCACCTCTTTCAACCGCAAGCCAAGACACCGTAGGAATTCCTGCAACCGCAATGGCGCCTTCGAAAATGCATAAATCGTGTAGCAATAAGATCACCGTGAACGCGGTGCCATTATCAATTAAACCGCGGGGCCGGTACCGTAACGATCGAGAGATCCAGGTTTTATCAATCGGCGCTCCAGTTACGAGGCGTCGAATTCCTCGATTCATTCAAACACCGCGCGCAGCGGCTAGAACTTTTGCTCTGGCTAAAGACTAAAGAAAGAGTACGCTGGCATTATGCTAGACTATTAAGACTATGCTAGACCTTATCATCGGCCTCGCGCGAAATTCCGGGACTTTCTACTACCGGGACTGTTTTCCCGTGGCTAGGAGAACCGGTCCCCTTTCGTAGAGGCGAAAGAAAATCGACGAGCCCCTCCGCTATCAAGATCTAGCGCCTCTGTGACCGGTAGCCGAAGCATTAACCTCGATCGCGCTGAAATCGCGCCAAAAATTCGCAACGCCGCAGGTGTTCCAGCTGGATACGCTTCGGCGAGAGGAGGAGGCGAGTCCTGTTCACCAGGTGAAGAACCCGACGGAACACACACCGTCGTCGTCCTGGCATCGCCGAGGGCGATACACACGGAAGCAAGACTGCTCCGGCCCGCTCTGGCCCGCTCCGGCCCTTCCAAGCTCGCTTCAGTCCAGCGCCAGGCCCGGTTCTCTAGGATACGCCTCGGTATTCAGATTTTCTCGGTTGCTTCGCCGCGAAACGACCGTCTTCTATTTCTTCCTGCCACGGAGCCGCGCCGAGCAACATCCGTTTCAGTCGTACGGCCACCGGATTTCACCGAGGACACCGCCTTGGCGATCCAAGGCTCGCTTCGAGGCATCGTACGACGCTTCATTGATCCTCTGGGACTCCTGGGATTACGTAGACTGTGTCTTTTTAGTCTGCTTTGCGTTTTACAGCTGTCTGTTAAGCATTTCGTGCGAACGAATTTTTGGGAAAAATGTGGTAGACACTTTCTTCCATTCATTGATGGAATTAGGGTATCCTAGTTGGACTGATCCTTAATGGACTCCTGAGATCTCTTTGATTGTTTCCATGCGTTTTGGGCTGGTTTCTAGAGCTGTTCAAAACCCGTTCAATTGATGAATTTGTTCATCAATTTAATCATCAATTTAATCATCAATTCAATCAATGAATTTATTCATTGATTCCGCAGGACTCTCGAGACTACTTAAATTGCTCTTTTCAACTTTGGTTTGGTTTTTAAACTGCAGCACATTCAATTAAAGAATTTCAGAAAGAAATATGTTTAATCCTTTCATATTGATTCTGCTCCGTTTTATTTTGAGGGTGGGTTAAACAATCACGTGTTTCAAAATGTCGAAAGAAGATGCGATCGATCATACAATACAAAAGTAACAAGCAATTAGTCAACTAACTCCGCCCTCCCCATTACCAGTTAACGGTTGAAGGGTATTACGGAATCTTTCGCGAACCAGTGCAGCGAAATACCGATTTTCGTGGCTCGAGATCGTCGATTCGTCACGGTGCACAGCGTCGGCACACGTGTATCGGCTCCACGGTGAAAATAGTGCAATAAGCTTGCAGTTATGCAGCGGATACGGGGACTGTGTGCGGTTTTCCTCTTTCGCAGCCACGATCGCAACCCTTCTTCCTATCCTGTGCACCCTCTCCGTCCCTCTTCTCCCGTGGATCCGAATTTTTCCTCGTTCCTCTGGACGCCGGTGTCGGTCGTCCTACCATCCCTTTGCCTTCAGCCACCCCTGGGAGAGAGGCAAAGCGAGAAAAAGAGAGAAAGATAGACGGATCAGAAGGATAGAAAAAGAAAGAGAGGAGAGAACGAACGCGTATAACCCGGGCTCTCCGGGTATATGTACACGGGCTACGGACGTTTAAACGGGGATAGCTACTAATTACAACGGTTACACCGGCAGTTGGCGAAGACGAAAAAAAGGAGAGACCTGGCCAGAAGGAAAATAGAGGAAAGAGGGATCGGCGATCCCGTGGCCGCGGAGAAAAGGGGGACACGTGGAAAGGGAGCAGGAAAAATTCCGGAGAATGGGCGGGTACGACACGACCGAGTAATCAGTCGGTGGATTATAGCGCGATCTCTCTATGTGTGTGGAAGGACGACGAACACACCACGATGCTCCGCGTCTACTACGTCTATGTACCCGCTCGTGCGTGTTTATTCCTCCAGTCTCTAACCCCTCTCCCTCTCTGCCGCCCGTATCCTTTCCTATCTCTTCTACTTCTTCTGCCTCTTTACCTCAGCTTCTTCTTCGTTTTTACCCGGTCTTCTTGCTCGTTTTGCTTCTCGACGCTCTCTCGTCTCTTCTTTCTCGTCTCCGTCTCTGTCTCGTCCTCTCTCTCTCTTTCGCTGTCTTATTCCTCCGGTTCTATTCCTCTCCTGCCTCCCCATCCCCGCCGAACTGCTTTTTGCTCGTCAACGACCGGGGACAGATCGGTTTCTTGCGGTGCGCCTCGGCCGATCGCGTGCGTAAGTATCGGTCTGCGACGATGGTTAATGAACTTAACGTAATTCCGGCCTCGTATTTCACGCCCCGGACCCCGACGGGCCGACGGGTGTCCTTGCCGACGAACGACGAAAGACGAACGACGTCCTGCCGTGATTAATGGACGAATTTTCGGACGGGACGACGCGACGCGCTTCGATCCGTTTTCGAAGGAACGATCCTCGGCGAGGTACCTCCCTTGCGACCTTCTGGGACGAATACTGGATTTCGGGACCTTTCCGGACCTGATTCGAACAATATATTGTTTACGACTTAAGAAACCCACCAAAAAGGAAAATAAACGACTACTTGGTTTCCACGTGTCAATGTTGATTTTGCATGAAGCTCCGCAGCCCACCAATAAGTGATTCTAGGTCTAATTCCAACAGTTTAAATTGGGTAAGTAAGGTGAAGTGCCCTATGCCTGGACAGCATGTTTTTCTATTTTAAATTTTATCACTTTAAATAAACAAAAACAATTTCTTAAGAGTTTTAACATACAGTTCAGAGTTTGTAAAGTAATTTAAAATAAAAAAATCATTGTTCAGGTTAATATCTTAATTGTATTAACAAGAATAATTCAAACCTATAGCTGGACATATTAAATCCAATCTAAGCTAGTACCTGGACAGAAGTAAAGCCTATATCGGGACAAATTCAATTTACGAGCTGATCGAGCGAACATAACCTAAAACGTTGGTTGGTGGCGCTGTTGCGCATGACGAATAGAAGATGCTTTGCGTAATATGTAGTATTCTTATCATAGATTATAGTATTGTATTATTTAACCAAATATATATTTATTTTCATTTACTGTTTTAATAAAACTTGTCATAATACAACTTTTAAGGTTAGGTAGTAATACTGATAGATTTAAGATGTAAACACAAAGTATTATTAACGTCACAACCGGAATACATTTTCTACATACGTTATTCAAGCTAAATAGAAGACTAATTATACGTACATGTAGTTAAATGATTTGCAAACAATGCGTTGATTTTATTCACAAACACGTGTACGGCTTCAGGCGTAAGCACATTGCGTATAAGCTTAGAGTGGGACAGCTACTGTCATCGCGTCCCAGTATGGAGTACTTATATTTGAAAGCAGTCCTAATCTTGGACATCTAATATTTGGATTAATAATTATTATTTACGTTAAGTTTGATTGTCAATTTATTTTAAAATATCAATATTATTGTGCCTGATAATTATTTTTTGTCTGAGGGCTTAAATTATATCTTTTTTTCTAACAAAAGTTCAAACTATAAATGCACATGATTCGCATGTAAATAGACTATTTTGTATACTGTTTTCAGATGAACTTTGAATTCATTTTTAAATTTCAATTGATGTCTTAATGAAATAATATTCACACCTACTTGTAGCTAAGGCCTCAGAATATATAATATAATTATTTAATCTCTTAATTACTGATTTTTCTATGAAAATTCAATTGTCCAGATTTAGGTATCATTTTTGGACTGTCCAGACTTAGGGCACTTCACCTTACATACTGTGCGGAGCACGAGAGAAAACTAGCGGAAAGGGAACGGGGAAAGAAGCCTGACCATTCAGATTGCCTTTGCGTTCCTCTTGCCCCGTTCCCCTCCCGCTAGTTTCCTCTCGTGCTCTGGACAGAACATGTTGCATCATCTCTACGATATTGAATCGCATATAATTATGTATCTATGTAAATAAGGTATGTAAATACATTTGCAACAGTAATAAAGGACCGCGAAATGATAGAGCAGCCTAGAGCAAAATCGGCTAGGGAAAAATCCCCTGAAAATCTATCCATCAGGTTTCTAAAGACCGTAAGAAAACTCGGTTTCTCGGCGCAGCTGTCTAAACTAGCAAAAGAACCACTGCAAAAGAGAGCCACTTTCACGGCCCCGTAACGATACCCATCATACTTGGCCGATAATTTGTAAGCGTACCCGGTCCGCGAGCAAACTTACAAATCACCCGCGATGAACGCAGCCAGCAGCCGTCGCGTCGCTTCTTATCGCGACCATCGCGGAGCATCGGCGAAGCTGCTAGAGCTGTCCGAGAGACTAGAGCTGTTCCCTCGGAGAAAGACGCAAAAGAAACCCGAGACATCGGGCCGAGTCATTACGCGACCGGCAAGAAGGGAACCGCGAGTTCTCGCGATTAGCAATCCGATCAGCAAGAAGTATCCCTCGGGAAAACCGGGTGACGATTTAGGGGTGGAGCGCCACCCAAGATGCACCTGCCAGCGATCATCTCGCAATCCAATCGTTCCAAACGCAGAAAAACGGCTCCATGATTCTGTTGTCAGACAAACCAGGGTGAAATAAACATTTTATTTTCATATAATATTGATATATTTGATATCTGAATCGCAACAAACTGGGGCGAAACAAAAATTTAGCTTCTTTCTTAATATATTTCATATCTGATTCACAACGAACTGAGGTAAAATATAAATTTAATTCATTATATTGAATTTAATACTTTAAATCTTTAAATTCTTCTAATGTTTCTACTGTTTTAAACTACACTTGCTCACTTTTGCTATAAACGCATAAAGTCTGCAGTCCACTTACAAATCTAGACAAATAATTCTCCGAGTGTTAAATACCCACTGTGCATGCTTATCCCAGTGTCAGCGTCGTTAGCTCCGATAATCTGCGCTAGGAGTGTTCAAAGATTATTTGAGCACGATCCTAGTAGCGACGAGCATTTGCCTGTTCTCCGCGGGATCAAATAGTAGCGAGATCGACAGCCTAGATAGAGGGGGTCGCGAGAACAAGAAAAACAAGAGGTAGAAGAAGAAGAAGACGAAGAAGAAGAAGGAAAGGAGATGGTGGGGGGATGAAAACGAGAAGCAGCCGAGGAGAAGGAGCTAAACGTTCATCCTGTCAAAGGATCAACAGGCGTCGTCGTCGCGGACGTATCTTCGATTCGGAAAATGCTGAGAGAAAGGAGAAAGAGAGAGACTCTCGCAGTTCGAGGGTGGGGCTAGGGGTTCGGAAGAGGGGGGGTCTACACTGACGCAGAGCGCACAGGTTCGACACGGGATGCCGATTCGGTTTTTTCCCGGCGGAGAGCGCCGCTTTTTCTTGTTTTCCGGCTTTTTAACGATCGCCGTTCTCCACGTCCTAACGGAATATTCCCCGTCCGGGGACAGTTTAATTATGCGAGCTTCTTGGAATGGCGGACGTCGCCGTCGGCCGGCTCGTTTCCGCCGGGTTGGATCCGTCGATCGATGGACCATCCGTGAGTTATTGTGCTCGCATAAGCTACCGTTTCTCCCATTATTTACCGGCTGTTCCTCCGACAATACCATATTCTTCATTTGTTCCCGTTTGGTTCGACCACAATTTTTCTGTTCACGTCTAATGCATTACCACTCATGCCTTTTTGTTCCTTCGTAGGCTAATTGTTCCAACAGTCAGGCCATTTCACTAAGATTAATTTACAATTATTGAAATGATAAAGGTGCATTGATAGTTCGGTGGATCGTCGATCCAGCAGGATCGATTACACCTGGCTCTCGAATCTAGCGCATTGTCATACTTAACCGTAGCCTTTCGAGCCCGACACGCCTACCGAGTTTAATGAACTTCTGCGCGATCGGGCGCCGATGCTGCTCTTGGTCAGCTCGGCTTCTCCTCTCCGCTCGGCCCGGCTCGGCTCGCGAGAGTAAGCCGTTATCCGAGGCTGAGGCCTGACCTACGCGAAGATTTCGAGCAGCGTAACTCATCATTATCTAGATAATACGCGGCTTATGCACGCCAGTCCTCAATGAATCACTTCCACACCCAATACCCGGGACAGGCTCGGCCTCGCCAGCCCGTACACTGGCTTTCCCCCGCACCTATGCGTCTATTCTACCCTATACAAACGTATACGAACTCTATACGAACCCATACGAACTCTATATGAACGTATACAAACTCACGAGGACACGAATCGGCCCGTGTGCTCTTTTTAGCATGGCGAATTCGCCGCGACCGATAAATAATCCTAGAAATGGTGACTTACGCGAGCGCGATAACTCTTCTGTCGAAGGACCCATCGGAAACTAGCCATACCGGATGGAAATATTTACCGGTAACTGGACTGTGGCTCTTTATGCAAAATATATTTTTTTAGATTGCAGATCTTTGTGCAATTGAAGAATTGTCTGAATTAATTTCATGACACAGGAACTACATAGACATTTATGTCTTTCCTGAACGTCGAGTCAGACTCGACACGATAATGTCAATATCGCGAATTTTCTTTATCTCGAAATGAAATGCTATTGTTGTTGTGGACACAATAGCCACTGGAGAATACGCGGGCAAATAATAAATATAAATAGAAGGATCGAAATTGCAACTCTGCTGGAACGGTCGAATTTATCGGTCGACGCGGTTCGAAGCCGGACGAAGTCGAATGACGAGGACATTTTCCAGTCGTAGATCAACCGCACAGGCCGTCTGATAGTTGGCGGTGCACGCAATTAATCCCGTCGATCGTAATACCCCCGGTGATCCTAGCCGGATCGAGGCGCGTCGTAGCGCGCATCTGAGCGCAGCGCCGTGCATCTCGGCTACGGATTTATTGCGATGCCGGGCGCAGCCGGTTAATATCCTCGCGGCTCGATTAAAAATCATTTTTCTAAGATCGGCGGAGAGGGTCGGGTAGTAGTCAGCGCACTAGGCTCTCTCGCCGGACGATGTCCAATTTACTTCGTGGCTACTTGCCGCGGTCATAATTCAAGGATAATTGCTTAATAACAGATCGGCCGACGCAAAATGTTCGCTTTACGATCCGCCGTGGAACGGCAGCGAGTTTCGACCGATCGAGCTGCTGGCTCTTCTTCTTCGTCTTCTTCTTCTTCTACATCGTCTTCGTCGTCTCGCGGAGCCACGCGAGCTCTCTCCTCTCTCGCAACCCTGAATTCCCTTTCCTCCGATTCGATCGCGGAACGTGTGCGCGTATTAACCTCCACTATCCGCGAGTGGCAAACAGAGAAAAAGGAACGGCTCGAACAAGAGGCGAGAGAAACGAGGAGAAAAAGTCCCGGGGAACGGGGAAGAGCAACTCTATCGCGCGGTGAGACGTCGGGAGAAACTTATCTCTCTTCTCCTTCTCTCTCTCCGTTGCCTTCTGTGTCTCTGTTCTCCTTGCTTCCCGTCTCTCTCTCTCTTTCTGTTTCGCTGTCTGGTCTAGGCCCGAGAAGCCTGATCCGCGATCCGCTCGCGATGGTTAATAATTTCCAGCGGTAATACCCGCCGATATATAGCTGCTCGTCATCGGATAACGCTATCTCAATCCCGGGGCCTAGTCGAGCGTACTGCAGCGGCGATTCCTTGTAAAAACCAAGACCGCGTGTGCGTGGCCGCGTACACACGCGTGCGTGCGTGCCGTCCGCAATCCCTGCCCATCCTCTCTCTCTCTCTGCCGATCGACGTTCCCCGGGCCCAATCGTCTTCTCATCTGTTGGCCTGCACGTACAGGGTGTCCCTGCAGTATAATCATTCTACGCGTAATCGGCCATACCGAATTCTTTCGGAAAAACCGGAACCAAATCGCCGAACCAAACTGTCTCGCGCGTGGCTTCGTTCTTCGGAAAAATTGGCCTGCGGTAGGGATGTCGATTTTTAATCGGTTATTTAGAAAATTTATTTTCATAAAATAAATCGATTTTTAGAATCGATTCTTCAATATCCGATTTTTACAAATAATCGATTCTAAAATTGTAAAAGTAATCGATTTTTATGGCAAATTGTCTGACTGTACGTGGAGACTGTGGAGTGTTTATTGTGGCGATTGTAGCCAACTTCAGACTATTCTCACCATTGTGAACGTTCTCACAAATGTGAAGTTGTCGTTTTATTTTTTAAAAAAAGTTTTCTTTTTTTTGTTTAAAAACAAATTTTAAAAATGTTTAATCAATAAATTGTTTTCAAAGGAGAAGGATCAAATATTGAATTCAGAAATTGTAATTAATATTATTATATTTTCAAAGTTATTAAATTTTTAATAAATTTAAATAATTAATTTCAACCTTTATATATTTATTGGAGGATACATTTAAAAAATCCCTGGAGATCCTATAAATTTACTGTGGAGACTGTATAAAGGGATCCAACTAACATCAAAAGTAACTATATAAATGTTCTTAAAACGCGACAATTCTACTGCGCATGATTCTAACGGAACTCATTCATTGGCTAAATCCCTACTCGTACTCGGCCGACCACGTGACCTTTGACTAACGCGCAACGACATGCGCGAAACAAGTACGTAATAAATTTTTCAACTTCTTCGATATTCATATACTCAATTTTACTATAAACGCATAAAGATCCGCAGTCTAATAATTATTATTACTATAAATTTTTCAACTTCTTCGATATTCATATAATCCATTTTGCTATAAACGCATAAAGATTCGCAGTCTAATAACTATTATTACTTTATTTCTTTAATAAAAGAGTCCAACAAAATTTTGATCTTCGTTTTTTATCATTTTTAGACATTTCTAAAAAAAATCGATTATTCAAAACATCGATTATTTTGGACACAATTTTTTAGCAGATCGATCCTTGAAGCTTCGATTATAATCGATTCAGAGAAATCGATCTTTTTGAAAATAATCGGCATTCCTAGTCTGCAGTCTTCGATTGTGCGCTGTTTCGTTCCAACAATTTCACACAGACTTGGACAATTATTTCGCTCAGAGATCTGCAGTGTTTGTTTTACATTTTTCGGAGTATTTTGTACTGGTGACCTTGAACGACATTGAATGGCATTGAGCAGTGTTGGGCAAAAATTGTATTTAAATACATTGTCTTTAAATTGTATTTAAATACAAATTTCGAATAACGAATAAAAGATACAAAATTTGTATTCGTTATTCGAAGGTTCGAATACAAAAGTATCTTTTATTCGACTTCTATTTAAATAATCTTGTATTCGCCGAGAATATATTCGATGAATAATACTTACAAATTGTATTCGAAGTGGATGTATTCGAAGCTTCGAATACAATTTGTTACTATTATTCTTCGAATACATTCTCGGCGAATACAAGATTATTTAAATAAAAGTCGAATAACGAATAAAAGTTATGTATCTTTTATTAAAATCGGTATTTAAATAATTTTACTGGTTGGTTAATAGTTTATTCGTTACTCCACATCGTAGTACAGAGATGGCATTGTAGAGCCGAGTCGAGAAGTATTTAAATACTGCCCAACTCTGGCATTGAGCGACCTTGAACGATCGGGATTGTTAGAGATGTGGCGTCGAGCGAGTATAGTTGTTGCAGGAATGCAATTTTATAATAATTTGGTTGTAGGTTTACAGCTAATTGAATGTTAATGGTGTATTATTTACAATCTTCTAAAGTTAAGGAAGGAAGACAACAATTTCTATGTGATGGATGCCCTTGTCTTATATCAATATTGTTTCAGAGACATCACGCAATTGAGAGCCGTAGTAGGGTCAAAGGAATAATCTAAATTAAGGGGAACAAATATAAGGAAAAATTAGGGTTGGAGAAATATCCTTCGAAGATATGTCCTAAGTATATTCATGAAAGAAAAGGTACCGTACACCGCGGTTCATTGAGAACCAGGTAACATTTGCTGCAAGCGTTTCTTCCTATCTCGAAGACTGCGGGAGCTATTCAGGTGGCTTGTCTTAGGTGTCTCGGCTCGATCAGATCGCCGTCTTTCTTACAGATATCGAACAGCCGGCGCAGCACGCGATCATATGGGTGAACATCGTCGAATCCATGGTGTTTTCAATTTGCATTCCTCTTACGATGCCCTTGCTCTTCAGTCCTGCTTCCGTTTCTTCGTGGGAACTCCTCCTTAATTCTTGTAACCTTCTACACTCTACCTTTCTCTATTAATATTCATTTAAGATAGATAAATTAGGATTATTAAGGGATGAGGTTTCTATTGAACCCCCATCTGCCACAGTTGGTGTAGAACATTTTTATTTTACATGGATATCCGCAGTCTAGAACTAAGGACGAAAAAATGTGGCGAAGTTCGACCGATGCCCAGACAGTCCAGCGTCCTTCTAATATAGGATCGCTCCAATTCCTCCCTGGGGCACACCCTGTATGCAGAACAGAGGGTCCATGCACCGGCGATCGCGTCACGAACGCATATACATGCATCAGGATGACCGATCGTCGGCTTCTTCGTTCTTTTCCTGCGCTCTCTTAACCGGCTTACCACCCTGCCCGCAGCCGACACACCCGGCAAGTAGCCTGAACCCATTACTACGAGTACAGAAACATAGAGAAAGGAAGAGAGAGAAAGAGAGAGATATGTAGAAAAGACAGAAATACAGAACCTCAGAAAGCAAGAGAGAGAAGGAGGTAGAAGAGAGACAGAGATAAAGAGAGAGAGAAAGCTCTAGGCCGGGTCCACACGCATCGAGCGTGGATGATCGAATACTCGTGGATCCGTGTAACGTTCAGGGACGAGAGAGGAGCGTGTCGAGCACAGAGAAAGACAGGAAAAGAGAGGAGAGAGGAGGGAGACGACGGGCTAGCTCGCGCGGATGCAAGTGAGTTTGACGCGTGCACGGGTTGCATCGTCGACAACGACGCTGGCCGAGAGTTCGTCGAACTGGAATAGAATTCCATTCGGACTGGTTCTAGGGGGTTGGATTCTGACGCGCGCTAAAATAAGACCGGCCGAATTTAGAGTCTCGCGACGATTGCCGTAGGTTCAGATTCGCCGATTTTTCTCCCCGCCGGATGCATCCTCCTCCTCTTCAGCCTCCTCTTCGTCATCCTCCTTCTTCCTCGTCATCTTCTTCTTCTTCCTCCTCGGCCTCTACTTCGCCATCATCCTCTTCATCATCCTCTTCGTCATCCTCTTCGTCATTCTGCATCATTCTTCCTCTTCATCCTCTTCTTCATCATGCTGTTCTTCTTTCTCTTCTCCATCCCCCTCAGCCTCTTCTTCGTCATGCTTCTTCTTCCTCCTCGGCCTCTACTTCGCCATCATCCTCTTCGTCATTCTGCATCATTCTTCCTCTTCTTCATCATGCTGTTCTTCTTCCTCTTCTCCATCGTTCTCAGCCTCTTTTTCGTCATCCCAGTCTTCCCACTCTTCCTCGTCACGCTCTTCGCCATTCTGCATCATTCTTCCTCGTCATCCTCTTCTCCATCATGCTGGTCTTCTTTCTCTTCTTCGTCATCCTAGTCTTCATGCTCTTCCTCGTCACGCTCTTCGTCATCTTCTGCAAACGTTCGCGATAGTGATCGGTTCGACGAAGTAGTCGCGGTCGTTACCGATCAGCCGTGTCCACGAAGAGTCGATCACGCCGCATCGAACGCGTCCAGATCTTATGGCTTCCATCGGGGATAAGCTTGACAAGGACCGGTCCTACGATGCAGATGACGAGCCCGCTAGACGCGGATAGATCGGAATGTAGATCCAGGGGATCTCGACGCTCCGCCTTTCTCCGGGAGCTAGCTGTATACATAGAAGACGCGAGAGAGGACTATCCTTCCTCTCTTTCTCGATGGAACTGTTTTATTATTTATGAGAGCTCCCGGTCTAAAGCCTCGATCCTCTTTCAGCAATAGCGATCGAGAAACGGGTAGATACAGATCGAGCGGAACGATCTGAATCGGACGAATTAGGCGATGGGTCCTGCCGAGAAAGATCTTCTTATCTCTTATCGGGAGATACATAGGATTTTATGCATTTGTGAGAAAAATTAATGTAAGGTGTACCACCGATGATACACGTTAAACTGTCCTTCAGGTGCGTGTACCTCTGGTACACTAGAACAGTACATGCTGACATATTCATATAATGCGTTTGAAACATATATTATTACCATGCTTATATTAGCTTGCCGAGTTGTCGTTGTTGTATGCGTCGAATCTTGTAATCGAATTTTAAACCATTTCCCGATGAACTAGAGACTTGAAACTTTAAACATAGCTCAAAACTGGACGACAATGCAATATTAAAAAACAAATTTTTAAAAAAACTGTGCGTTCAGGAGAAAAAAAATGTTAATATTAACTGTCACATCTCGTCGCGCGACGCTCGGTGGTACGTCATCCGGTTCAGCGATCCCCACTCCGCGCACCAGCGCTCCCTACTCCACTACGCGTTCCCACTCCGACTCATCCCCACTCCACTGTCCCATTTCGCACCGAAGGAGCTCAGTCAGTGTGGTGTTCGATTCATTCAGTTCCATTTCGGACAATTTCGGACTTCATCAAGAGACGTCGCACAGTGGGCTAAACCGACGAAATCTGTGTCAAAATCAAAGAAGTTTCAATAGAAATGAGATAGAGCGATGAAATTTTTTTTAAATGAAAGCTGAAACTTTGCAGAATATGGAATAATTATGGAGATTGTGGTACGAACGTTTTTTAACCTCGAAAGAATTCGTTAAACTTGCACAACTTCAAGAAAATTGTGGTTTTTCCAATACTACGTGCGGAAAAAATTTTTTTTTTAAATGCGACACATCATTTCCCGTAGAGTTTCTCACGCTGATTTCAAATCTGGTTTCAAAATTCGTCTACGACCTCAGGATTTTGCAGGAAATCGATTTTTGTGAACACAACTTATGAAATCATTTTTTCGTTGAAATGAATTGGTAACCCACTAGTTTGAAGGAATATTGTATTCTCATATATAAAACACATTAAAAATAATGATAATGAAGTATTTGAACGTTTACTTAACATATATCACTTGACGTATCGCTGCGATTGTCGCTGGCACTCCTTGTAGGCTACGCGTGACTGTAATGCATTACAGTCACGCTGTATGATTATTTTATGATTATTTTTAATGTGTTTTATATATGAGAATACAATATTCCTTCAAACTAGTGGGTTGCCAATTCATTTCAACGAAAAAATGATTTCATAAGTTGTGTTCACAAAAATCGATTTCCTGCAAAATCCTGAGGTCGTAGACGAATTTTGAAACCAGATTTGAAATCAGCGTGAGAAACTCTACGGGAAATGATGTGTCGCATTTAAAAAAAAAATTTTTTCCGCACGTAGTATTGGAAAAACCACAATTTTCTTGAAGTTGTGCAAGTTTAACGAATTCTTTCGAGGTTAAAAAACGTTCGTACCACAATCTCCATAATTATTCCATATTCTGCAAAGTTTCAGCTTTCATTTAAAAAAAATTTCATCGCTCTATCTCATTTCTATCGAAAGTTCTTTGATTTTTACACAGATTGCGTCGGTTTAGCCCACTGTGCGTCGTCTGTCGTAGTCATCCCCTCATTCTATCTCGAGTATTTCCATATCTTGCGTTTCTATATCTTACTATTACATACCAGTATTACTATATCTTGCGTTCCATTTAAAAAAGACGAAAAAGTAGAAAATAAAAAAATATATAAAACAAAACTTTTTAAAAACCACGCTTATATTAAAATACACTGACAAGGAGAAAATAATTTTTTTAGACATTAACGACTATAAAAATAAGCGTGGAGCGCCCACGAAGATTACGTCAATATAGTTTAGCGCTCCACGCTTTTATTCATAGTCACTAATGTCTAAAAAAATTATTTTCTCCTTTTTAGTGCATTTAAATATAAGAGTATTTTTTTAAAAGTTTTTTTTTACAAGTTTTATACTGCAGAATATATTTCCATCAAAAGAATGTGGCATTATGAAGAATGCAGTACAGAACGAAGCACACAAGTTTTGTTTAGTTGTCGAGCAAAAACGGCTCGGCACGGAAAGTGTTAAACTTCTTAGTTCTCAGTCATGCACCATAGACTTCCGAAAATTACAAAATTTTCCCCGGGTAGATAATGTGTTGACCGTGCAGACGGTTTCAACCCGTCGCAAAAATCTCGAAGCAAAACCCATCAACACGTGCAAAGCTCCTCAGCCTGTGCATGCACCTTCGGGATGCAATCATTGAGACATTCCTCGAACAAATAGCCCTAGCCGGAAGGTGCATTATCCATCAGCTCGTCACACCTGTCCGATTCGCCGTGGCCGATGCATCTGGCGAAAAACCGGCGCTTAATTCGAGCGTGCGAACAAGAGGGAGGCGCCGGTCGCGAGTCGTCCTCTTAATCGCTGTAGCGATCCTCTCGTTGCAACAGTAGCCGAGAGAAATCTATTTCGAAGCAACCTCGGTGTCCCAACCGTGTAGCAGGGCTCCGAGAAGAGCCCTCCTTCTCTATTTTGAGAGAGGGAGAGAGAGGAAGAGAGAGAGAGAGAGAGAAGAGAGTCTCCAGAATCAGCGAGGTGTCTCTCGAACCCGTTTCTTCCCTATGCGTTTCCCCGAGTCCGCTCGCGGAAATTCGACGACAGAAGCTCGTAATGAGTCGGCTGCGTCGGTGTCGTTAGAGATCCCGACGATTACGAGGTCTCTCCTCTCCCACTCGTCCCTTGGACCACGAAGAGGGACGCACTTCGTGGTTCGTGGGCCTCTCTGCCACGTAGATGACGGATGGGGACAGTTGTTGCATCGCAGTCGCTGCCAAGAATATCTCCACCCTGCTTCTCCCTCCACCTTTATCTCTCGAAACGTCACTCTCTCACTTCCTCTGTCCCACCTCTTCATCCTCCTCTCTTCCTTTCTAGCTCTCTTCGCTTTTGTCCCTCAACCCTCCCGGCTCCCGAGACTTTTCGTATCTCGTCCGAAATGCTCTGGCCACGCTTGTCCCGACTCTCTCGATAATTATACCTCTGTACCAACCATAACTCGGACAAGTGTAAACGATTTCGGATACATTAATTGACCACGGTACTCGCGGTTTACCTAATGGACCGCGGTTTTCAGCTCGTTTCACGAGCGGATCGTCTTTTTGCCGGGATTCGCGAAGATTCTTGATGACGATTTGTTGGATCGAAGTAATTTGTGTAGGAGTTTTTTCGGACCCGTGAGATTTTGTTTGAAAATGAATGTCTAAAATGTTATCGATGCTCCAGTTCCTTTTCAGGTAGATCGTAGAAGATGTTGTAAGAGTAAGCAGCCAATCAATAATCAATACGAGGATCTTTATATTATTATTATATTATATATATATATATATATTATATTACGGACCAAGGTCCTTTTATGCAAATGTATACAGTTTTTTACAGTATAACTGATAAAAACAAAAAGAAAACTTAACAAAGAAAAGGTCTTAACCTAAAATTTACATAATAATGGACCGCGCAAAACTAAACAAATACAGGTACGATTAACAAATAGTATTGCGCACTTTTGTTTTGAATACCTGTAACGAGCCATTAAAAAAATCAATATTGTTATAAAATATGTTAGAGCTAGCAATAATGCGATTTATTGGATTTATGACTCCATATGAGGATTTGGATTTCATTGTTTGAAATCCTGCTCTTGTTCTCAAAACTCGTTCAGGTACATAGAAATTTATTTGCCCCAGGAGTGCTGGACAATCTATATTATTATTTAACTGATTAAAGATAAAGCTCTGGTCGGAAACCTTTCTTCGATCGGATAATGTTTCCAGGTTGACTGTGTTTAATATTCTTGAGTAGTTATGATCAAAGATTGACATTGGGTTGTTTGTCTTATATGCACAAAACCTGAGGGAATTTATGTTGCACTCTCTCTAGCATGATTTGATATTTAACGCTATTCGGAGACCATATAATCGAAGCATATTCTAACTGGGGACGGACAAAACATGAATTTATATGAATATAAATGTTTGTCGCTTAATCTATGGAAACCGGAATTACATAGAAAATTAAGCACAAACTGATTAAACCGATCAAGTACTCCATCAAGATCTCAATAAAATCAAGGTCGCATTAAACCGTACAGAAACCTATACATCGCGGAATTTTTACCAATTCCAGCTGCCACGAGTACATAAAATCCATATGTCTTCGAAAGACATTCTTATAGGCGAGCCGCGCATTAAACCCAATATTTATGTACACGTACTATTTATTTTCATTGCAAACGCATTACGGTGCACAAATATTTAGAAAGTCCGCGTAGTCTCATCAGGAACTCCATTACCATCATTGCATAAATGCGTAGCAGGGGAATATAGTCGTTCAAGGAACGCGCGCCCATGAGAGATGCCGCTGAAACAATTTAATGCAACTCGTGTAAAAATCAGCCCGGTTTCCTAAGAAATCCAAAAAAACGTGCGAATTAAAATCGAAAAACAATTTTATAATCGTTCCGGAAAATTGTTTACAACCGACGTACAAGAAGCGTTCGCCAGAGGGTCCATCAAGGTGAGGACCAAAGAGCTCGCACAGTAAACATACACATCGGCAGTAGGGCTTACATATAATTTCCGTTCTCGCGATGGAATTACGTCTGAGCAGCTCGCGATCCGGCGGAGTGCGATCTCGGAACAGATCACAAGGCAACGTGTAAAAAATCGTGCGAGCACACCAATCTGTCCGTGGCTTGCAACTTCTTTTCTTATCTCATCGGCTGCTTCCGATGATCTCTTTAGTCCCGAAGCCGGCCGGGCTGGATCGGGCCGGGTCCAAGCGGGTAAACGCGCGTGTAACCACCGGGTATTGTCGGAAATGAACGGCAAGCGTTCATTACTCGGAAGCAACGCGATCATTTAAACTAGCTATACCACCTGAGAGGCGATGGAATGACGGGCACGCGTTCGGACGAGCTTTTTCTTGGTCAGACTCGCAGACGGAGAGCACACGGCCATGAATTCCCTGACGCCCATTCAGACTCGGGTCCGCGCATATTATAACGGTGGCTTTGTGCACACAGCAGGAGAGACAGAGCGAAGCGAAGAGAGAGAGAGATAGAGTGGTAGCGGTGGCGGCGGCGACTGCAACGCAAATTGTCGGCCGCGTGCAACTATCGCGAATTCAGTGGTTCAGGCGGCCGAGTAAACTGTTATAACTTGGGGGCTTTCCGGTGGTGGCCAGGTAATTGATGCCGCCGCCTCGTTGCTGCAGACGATCCAAGACAAATCCGTTGGATCACGCGGCCCCGTGGATCTCGCGAACGCGTCTACACTACCGCGAGCTTGCGCTTCGAATATTAATGAGCTTTCGTATCGGCACCAAGCGATCCGATACTCAAAGCAATTTGCCTCCTTCTCCTCTCGCGTTTCCTGCCGCGGATGTCTATCGTTCTTCTACGGGCTTTCATCCTGCTGGTTGTCTCGCAATCTCTTTCGACTTCCGACCCCGTTCACCGGTCGAATGCTTGCTTTCCTATCCTTATCTCTCCGGTAGAGGTGTGCGCCACCGGGACGGGATTCCCGAAAATGTTCGGGTTTCCCGTGAATTTTTTCGGGATCTCTGATACTGTTTCCTTCTGTTTTCGATCGTATATTGTTGTAAACGAAATTAATAATGATTTTGGCGCACTGGTTCGATCAAGTATTAAAGATACACACTATTTGAAAATTTTCACAAACTCCCTATTTCAACGTTTCGATCTTTATTTAGATCATTTTCGTAAGAAAATGAAAGGTACGAAACCCCTAAGATACATGATTATTACGCAACATTACTGAACCAGCAATGTGGTATGATGAATTTTTCTAAACAAATTCCTGACACAGCTTCATTGCTTCAACACATACACACATACGTTGTGTATAATATAATGAAATTGAATGTTAATTAATAATTACCATATTACAATATGGTATGAGAGCAGAAAAATGAGGATTGTATTGACTATGTGTGATTTGAATTTAGCGCCAAATTTCGATCTACGTATTAACGATCGATATGAAGTTAGTTCCGTTTCTGTATGTCGTATTGATTCAAGTATACTTCATTACGTGGTACATTGCCACAGCACCAACACGTGTTTTTCGAAAAATTTAAAATATGAATTATTAATTTATTTTGCACTAAGCAAGTAAGTAGCTTTTTTCTCACATTAGTTTAAATCCATATAAACTGAAAAGGTTTTCTTGCAACAATTATTGTTTTACAGATGCAATTCTTTAAAGATTTCTTGAAAATGATCTAAATAAAGATCGAAACGTTGAAATAGGGAGTTTGTGAAAATTTTCAAATAGTGTGTATCTTTAATACTTGATCGAACCAGTGCGCCAAAATCATTATTAATCTCTGATACTGTACGGAATCTTTTAATATTGTTTTTTAGTCTTTATCTATGCTACAAGAGTCTTCTACATCATTTCGTTTTCCGAAATATCGTAAACAATATTAAAAAACAATATTAAAAGATTCCGTACTCTAACATTTTCGGGAAACCCGAGCATTTTCGGGAATATCCGAACGTTTTCGGGAATCCCGTCTCGGTCCCGCACACCTCTACTCACCAGGCGATTATTAATATTAAGGGTCGCATCAATTCGAATATTTATTAGCTTTATCAGATTTTTTTTATATTATTTATTTATACAGGTCCCATCAACATCGAGGTCATTAGCGACCACAAGGATTATATGATATGATTAAAAATTTAGATATTTATACTTAGAAATACAATAGTTATAAGTAGACTGCGGATTTTTATGCAAAATAAAAAATGTTTGCAGTGATTGCAAGACACATGAGCCAAATAATTTCTTTCTTCTTTTAATTGCCGTATGAAGAGGAAACTAATACACTGGTGTCCTTAAATCTTTTTAATATTTCAACTGTTATTAATTTTAGTTATTAATTTTACGTATCCATTTTTGTCATGAATGAACAGTTGATAAAATCCACAGTCTAGTTATAAGTTAACATTGGTGGGTGGATTTTAAAAATAGTATGACTTGGATGATGTCCTTGTTAATATTGAGGCATTCATTTAAGGATGTTCTGGAGGTATATAAAAACGCAACAAAATTTTTGAAAATTTGACAAGATATAATTCTTACTAAATGAATGCAATTACCAAAGTTTGGATTCGATTCACTGCACCGTTTAAGAATTATAGCAGCTTAAAATTTGCACATTTTAACACGTCTTCTTATGGAGAATTCATAAAATTCCACTTCAAACCCTATTTAAACTTTGAAAAAACGCAACTAGAAACTCCAGCTTTTTTTATATGTACTAAAAATTATGTAATTAATTATGTTCAAAATTTATTAGGATTCACTAAATAGTTACAGAGCAAAAAGATGATAAACTCACGAGCATGGAAACGCGACAAGTGTAGACCATTGAATATAACTACAGAGGGTACAGTATTCGCAAAAGTTTAATGCAAAATATACTCATGAATGGCTTTCATTGCCAATATATTGATGGATTTCGAATTTCTTATACTTTTGTCTCCCATTGTACCTCCAGAACATCCTTACTTTGCTAGGGATAGCCAAGCGACACCTTTGGAAAGAGAAGAGGAGGCATTGCAGGATGAGGTGTTCAACCGAGAGTGGTCTATTACATCGAGTACATACGGGAGCGGGATCTTTCAAAATTCTGTATAAGAGGGTTATGCTAGTATGGCCTATACGAAGTCGGGTGAGAAAGCTTTATCATATTACTACCAATTAATAGTCTTTTATTAGAACAGTACCGCAACAGATCGTTAAGCGACTTCTCGCTTTGAAGTCTCAAATAGATCTGTCTACCTTCTTCTCGTACGAAATATGTCATGCGAAATGTTCACAATGTTTCTTCCAGTTTTGGCCTTGCGTGACCTTGAAGGATATTATGTCGTGTACGAATGAGTTCGTTCAGGCACACGCTTCGATCTACAAAAATACATAACACTAAAAGAACGATGCAGATCCTTCACACAGAAATGTATTCAAATAATACATGAACGGCAGATGAAATCATAATTGATGAATAAAATATAAGAAAGAACAGACAGAAAAAAGAACACAGGTCGGTGATACACGCGTGCGAAACAAGATTTTTCAAGGCACGTCTCTATCGTTGCGTTCGAAGCTCGGAAATAATCGCGCGATGATTTCGCACAACATCGTCAAGACAGTGGGGGCCCCGTTACCGTCTTGGAAGTGCAGTTTTTTTCAGAGATACTAGCCACTTGCGCTTAGCAGAGCAGAAATGTATGTTCAGTTATCACTATGATTTATCGCCTTCGGATTTTTTCGCTAACGAGCGTCAGCCACGTAATTAACTTTGTAGAGCGGGAATACCGGCGCACGAAACTATTGGCAGCCGTAGCAGTAGAAGCAGCACCACCAGCAGCAGCCTGGTGTTCCTCTCTCGTCTTCTCCTCCTCCTCCTCTTCTTCCTCCTTCGTTGAACAGAACATAGGAGCCTGCTCTTCGTTCGCCTAAGTTGCCACCCGAAGTCCGGCCTCGTCGCCGGCGTTCATGCGTCCCGTCGAAATTCGTCTCGACCCGCGAAATTTACGCGAACCAGCTCGACTCTCACGGAAAACCCTGCCACCCCTAACTGCAGACTCTCGCAAGCAACCTGTAGACATCAGAGTTGGGCAAAAATTGAATCAACGATCGACGAATAAATTTCTACTTGAATCGTTAATCGCAATTAACAATTAAACTCCTACTTTAGTCGTTAATTTCGGTTAACGATTACATTCTTTTCAATTGTAATCGTCAATCGAATAATTGATTAATGATTAACTGCTGAAATTTCGAAATGAAATACGGAAAAAAAGTATTTTGTTGAAATATATTTCTCTCTCCCTCATTATTAACTTCATCAATCGATTGAATCAGTCACCGATTTTTCCTTGATTTCTTTTTTTAATCAACGATTGGCGATTAACTTCATTAATCGATTGAATCAATCGTCCATTTTTCAACGATTACCTTTTTTAATCGTACACATTAATCAATCAATCTAGGCTAAATTTTTAATTGATTAATACCCAACTCTGGTAGACATTATACCTGACAACTTTATTTTTTAAGTTTGTTCCGCTAGATCGTTTCGTTCTTGATCGATGTGCACGATGCAAATTCGAATTGCAGTTTTAATCATTTTTTTCAGAAAAACCATTCAACCTATTCCATTGGGATTTTGCACACATATTTCCTGGTGTTTGAAGTACCCGTATGATTTTTTCAAGTAAATGGAATTAACGTTGCCCGAGTTACATACATATTTTTTATAGAGTAGGTTTTAAAGAACATATACCAGCTTTATTCTAGTTTTCAAGGCCGTCCAGATTTTTAGAACTTTTTTTGGAAAAACTGTTTAAACCTTTCGCTTCGGGATTTTACGTACATATTCATTGGTACTTCAAGTACACGTGTGATTTTTTTCAAGTAAAAATGATCAAAATTGCACGAATTATTTTGTTTTATCGAGGTGTCTACAGGTGTCGCGAATTTGTATTCAGCGAAATCGCGCGCTAAATTGTCGCGTCCCGTCGTGTCACCGGCATTGCCATACGAGGATAATTAGGGTATCGTGTTTCGTCTGTGAGTCGCGGCACATACTTTTACGAAGTGTTAACGCTTGTAAGAATTTTTTCATCGGGACGCTCGGCGATCGTGAGCTGATAAGCGTCGTGCTAGAAATGTTATTACCTGCCTGCGGATCCGGCCGCAAGCTTATGTTAGATACTAATTTATGGATCGCAACGTTAGAACGTTTCCTGCACCGGCGGCTTTGTTGCGCTTTTTAATTTGTTCGGTGTGTTCTTTAATTATTTCTTGCCAAGGCAACAGGGAACGCGGTTCTTTTTGCCTTGTTTTAACTTTTTAACTAAGATCGTCGCGTGATGACTGTAGTCTCGCAGTTGAAAGTTTATGGATTTTTGTGTGGAAGGTGGTTATCGTCATTTAGGGTCGCATAGCAACTCGTGCAGTACCTTTCATGGTCGTCTCGTTTTATGAATTTTTATCCGACTTCGAAAAGGAGGAGGTTACTCAATTCGATCTGTATGTGCCTTTTTTTTCTTTTTTTTTCGTTTTTTTCCTGTGTATGTTCACCGTTTACGCCGAGATGAATGGACCAATCGGAACGAAACCTTTTGCATCTCGTAGAGTATGTCTCCCGTTTGGTCTCTTGAAAACAAATTTTGCATTTATTTATTCTTTACAATTTTATTATTTGCCGAAAATGAATTATTTCATGTATGTTCACCGATTACTCCGAGAAACCTTCTGCATTTTTTAGAGTATGTCTCCCGATTGGTCCCTTCAAAACAAATTTTGCATTTTTTCTTTCTTTGCGGTTTTTAGTGTAAATAATGAATAATACCGACAACCCATTCTACGGTGTTCTACAAATTCTGCCCGTTCCACTAAAAAGTGTAAAATAAAAAAATGTATAAAAAAAATTAAACCGACTTCGAAAAAATGCACTAAAAAGATGCACTAACAAGTATGAAATAATTTCCATTTAATTTATGTGAATACACACAAACTTAAATACAATACAATATTTTTGGAGGCGGCGCAAAATTGAAGATTTTCGAAATGACAGATGTTGCTGATTATGATTTCATTGGAATATGATGGACTTGGAAATCAGTAGTTGGGAAGAGAAGGTACATTAATATTTATGTGAAAGCATGTAGAAGAATTTAAGGATTTTCGTGATTTCCAGTGTCGAAAATTTTCAATTTTGCGCCGTCTCCGAAAAGATGGTATTGTATTCAAGTTCGTGTGTATTCACATAAATTAAATGGAAATTATTTCATACTTTATAGTGCATTTTTTTAGTGCGTTTTTTCGAAGTAGGTTTAATTTTCTTTTGCGCTGTATACATTTCTTAGGTAAGTGTTGAATGCATTTCGTTTTCTGAAGCTATATTTTAGCAATATTTAGAGTTGCATATTCAGGATATAAATGGAAATTTATACCTTTTATTAATCATTTTAATGCAATGAGAATAATATTTATATTAATACTGTTGAAGTCTCTTGATCTTTCTGTTTTAAATTGCACCTATTCATTTTTGTCAGAGATGCATAAAATTCGGAATTAAATAATAAATAAATGATGATGTATCAGAGTCATCTTAGATTGAAAATTACCTGAATAAGGAAGACCTCAGAAAATCAAGGAACGTGGATGAATAAAAATCGTTTCAAAGATTGTCTGTAGTGTTCAAGATTTTAATTTGAATAAAAAGATAGATTACGTTTTCCGTGTCTGGTCACCATGGAACATCTAGTCTAGCTTAGGCAGTGTAGCAGCTTCTAAAGCATCTCGCGATTTCTCCCGTATCACCGTTTGCGAAATAAGAAGGATGCAAATCACCGAAGGTGGGCGAACCAGATTAATTGCGGCGTCACCTTTTAATCAGTTCGACTGAGGATAATATACTTCTCGGATCGACTTTCCTTGCCGGTTGCGAGTGTATACGTGCGCGATACATAGAATGATTTCTCTAGGACGTTGCTAGGTACATATTCAACTTTTTCTAATTAACTGCCAAATAGACTTGCTCACACGTAGTTCGATTATATAGATTTTTAACTTGACCGGATGCTTTCCAATTCTTTACTGGTTCGAAACTTGTCAGGTCTATTTCTGCGATTTTCATTACAGTTATTCTGTTCTTATGAATATACTTAATTCGTTCGCTCTTGTGCCTTTCGTTTCACGACTCTCTTCTGAATATAAATTATGAGTGCAACTTGTCACTTTAATGTTTCGTGTCTTCCTTTTCGCGACTCTCTGATCTATAAACCGAGATCCAAATCAGGAAGGAATAAACAAGAATTATTGAAAAAGAAAGAGGAATCGTGCGCATAAATGTTTACTATTTTCCCAAACAAGAAATCGACTTTTAGAAAACGGGGCCACGATCCAAAACCAAACCGATTAGTCCCCGAGAGAGTCCCAAGAAAAAATCGTTTTCCAAATCTCAATACAATACAATCTTTACGGAGACGGCGCAAAGTTGAAAATTTTCCAAATGACAGATGTTGCTGATTATGATTTCATATGGTGAATATGGGAATATGGTGACCTTGAAAATCAGTAGGTGGGAAGAGAAGATACATTAATATGTGAAAGCATGTAGAAGAATTTAAGGATTTTCGTAATTTCCAGTGTCGAAAATTTTCAATTTTGCGCCGCCTCCGAAAAGATTGTATTGTATTCAAGTTCGTGTGTATTCACATAAATTAAATTGAAATTATTTCATATTTTTTAGTGCGTTTTTTCAAAGTCGGTTTGTTTTGTTGTGCTGTATGCTGTAGGAAGGAATAAACAAAAATTATTGGAAAAGATAGAGGAATCATGCGCATAAATGTTTACTATTTTCTCAAACAAGAAATCGACTTCTAGAAAACGGGGCCACGATCCAAAACCAAACCGATTAGTTCCCGAGAGAGTCCCGAGAAAAAATCGTTTTCCAAATCTCCCAAAAACAAGAGATCCGCAAAGACCGATAAATCTCGATAAAAATCATAATCATAATTACGTCTCGTCTGATCCGTGAGATCAGTCAATATTTTAATTACACTTGGCGCAACCGTAGCTGCGAGTCGTAGGGTGTCGCAGCCAGAGAAGGGCGAGGCCGTGCAGAGAGAATGAGAGCGAGAAAGAGAGAGAGAGAGAGAAATAGAGTGAGAGAGAGAGGGAGAGAGAGTGGGGCGGTCCTGCGGGCGTTGGTGCGTCCGAAAAAAATCGAGGATTAAAATTCATTTAGCATTAACAACGAGCGAGAGCCGTCGAGTGCACTCCGTGTAAAGGCTGCTCCCAGAATCTATATTGAGCACCGGTTCCACCTCTCGGTTACCATAGCTAGCCGGAGAGCTAACGGCTTCTCGATTTTTGTGGGATTTTATCAGGGAGCGGGCAGCAGAGGCAGCAGGCAGCCAGCTAGCTAGCTAGCAGGCAGGCAACATCAGCAGGCAGGCAAGCAGGCAGCATCAGCAGCAGCAGGCAGCACCACCAGAAGCAGAGAGCTACGCCCGCCGATGCGTATATGCACGAGCTTGCGCGCAAAGAGAAGCAACACGAGGAAAAATAATAATAAAAAGAGGAAAAAGAGAGGAAACGAAAGCGATAGAGATAGAGACGAGAAACGGGGGAATACAAAGAGAGAAAGGGAGAGAAGTAGATGGAGAGAAAGAGAGGGAGAGGAGAGAGAACCGGGCCAGTGAGCTCGCCTCGCGGGTTGAAGGGGCCACCGGGATGCCGAGAGGGGCAAAGAGGGGCTCGCTCCAGCCTCGGCGAAGAGAGGGATGGACAGAGAAAAAATGGAGAAGCAACGCGAAAACAAGAATCCGTGCGGCTATTGCGGCTTCCGTTACGCGGCTGCAGAGATGCTGCTCGGCCGCTGCTCTGCTGGTACTCTGATGGTGCTGCTGCTGTTCTCCTCGGGATGCTGGTGATCCTGATGCTGCGGCTGCTGGTGTTGCTGTTGCTGCTTGCTCGCACGATCCTCTCCTCGTTCGATCTCCAAGAGCGAACCAATCCTCCGAGCGCCGCGCTGCCGTCGCCGCAAGTCCCTCCGCGATTCTGAACCGGTTTCCAGCTCCGGATCGCGTAAACTGAGTGACAGCCTTTTCGAAACAGGCCTTCGCCATCGACGCACCCTTCGGGGCTCCGGGAACGGGGAACCGCCCGTTACCAGAAGCCTGCGGGCTCCGTCGGGCCCCTACCCGAACGCTTCGATCAACTTCTCATCTGATCCTCTTTGGGAAATCCTGTGGAAAATCGCCCTTCATGGGGAATTGTTTCAACTAGTTAGGAGATCGTTCCTTTGAATAATTGTTCATTGTAGCTCTGGGTGAATCAAGGGATGAATAGGATGACTGAACATTCTGTTTGGTCTTCTTTGGGTAATCCCGTCGGGATTCACCCTTGCTGATAGAGAATTTTTGGCAGTGGTTAGGAGATTGTTTCGTTGGAAAGCTGAATCGGAGGTTTAGAGTCTAGATGTCTGCGTATTGCGATAAATAGGGCGAACGAACACCATCTCGTCAAAGGATCGCAGCAAGCGGTGTCCGCGACTCGGTGAAATTGGGGAAATGCACAGCAGCGTCACGGGTCGCAAGACTCGCGCGATCTAGGCACGGTGGATCTATTTTCTGCCGGGTCCGGTTCGACGGACTCGCTTCGAGAGAGCAGTTTCCGGCGAGCGCGGGCTAACCCTGTCCGCCGATCGCGATTAGAAAGTCGACTCGCGTTATCGCCGCCCCGAAACATCCTGTCCCCGGTAATTGCTGGAACTCGATTTAATTGGGAAAGAGATCGGAGCTGCTGCCGTTGCGAGCGCGAGCACCAGCGCACCGGCTAGGCTCCGCGATCTAAATTATCCTGGTTGCTCGTATCCTGCGACGCGACGTTTCGAACGGGGAGTTTTTTTTGTTGTCGAGGACGTTCCTGCCGCCGAGTTTTTTCCCTTCTACGGAGGATGATCGTTGCGGCATGGATCATCGCGGAGCCGATCGGATCGACGGTGATTAGCGGTAACGAGCGATCTACGCGCTCAGATCGATCGCGCGCCCGTGTCAATCCGGGGGCCTCGGCGCGCGGCGCGAGGATCGAGAGAGACGGGGAACGGGATTAATCGGCGGAGAGATCGATTATCCGGCACGGAATCGGCTGAGGTATACTTATCGATATAATTTCGAGTCGGGGAAAACTTCAATTTCGCGCGATTAGAGCCGAGAGACTCGTACACGCTCGTATTCCGTGATCCGAGACGCGATGTGTCACGGTGTAGGACAGGACGTCGTGTAGTTTCTCTTTCGAACAGGAACAAAGAGAACGAGCCTAACGAGATCGGGATTATTAATACGACGAACCTCGTTGCGTGCCGCATGTAGAACGGTTGGAAGAATGTCGTCGTTCGACGGTGATTCTGGGAGAAATGAAATATGACAGAGTTGCGGAGACGAGTGGATAAACAACCGTGATTTATGTTGCTGCGCGCGATCCGACGCGTCCTGCGAATTACAAACTAAATTTAGTTAGTATATTAACCCCTTAACCTACAACTACGAGCTATGCCCGTAGTAGATGATCGGGCCAAACGTGAATATAACGGGCAATGCTCGTAGTAGATGATCGGGCCAAACGTGAATATAACGGGCAATGCCCGTAGTAGATGATCGGGCCAAACGTGAATATTACGGGCATAGCCCGTAGTAGATGATGTGGGTAGTGTGATGATGATGTCTAGGGTTGTATGATGATAAGGGATGTAATAATTGTGGTAGATGCAAGTACTACAAAAAGTTTATTTATACAAAAATCAGTAATACAAAATTAATAACACTGTCCAACACCAAATTTGTTCCCTAATTACTGTTGGGTCCTTCGTATAGAGTTTTTTGCGCTGATTCCGAATCTGTTTTTAATTTTTTCCCTGTATGCACAGTTTTTGAGAAACATGACTTTGAAAAAAAGACATATTTTTCAACTTTAAACAAATATTGTAGTGTTATTATAAATGATATTGAATTGTTCTTTATAGCAAAAGATTCTTTAGACTTTCCCGAATACAGCGATATCAAATATTAATATATTATGATTGTTTAAACATGTTTAAATAATCACTAAAGGCGGAGAGACACCACTTTTGCACCAATTTTTGAGGATATTTTTCAATTTATCTCAAAAAGTAAGGGTCCAACGGAAAATCGAACTATACCATGCGATAGAGCAGAATTTTATCTTGAGAAACCCCGCTTTGAAGTTTGAAACGTCGCCGTTTTTTCCGAACCAGAAAGCAAAATATCTTCGCCCGACATGAGTTGCCGCCAGTGGCGCTCACCATTACAACGGTCGTTCGCCGCTCCGTATCCCGTCGCTGCGCCGTATCTCGTCTCGAGCGCCACTGGCGGCAACTAATGTCGGGCGAAGATATTTTGCTTTCTGGTTCGAAAAAAACGTCGACGATCCGAACTTGACAGGGTGGCTTCTCAAGATAAAAGTCTGCTCTATCGAGTGGTATAGTTCGATTTTCCGCTGGACCCTTATTTTTTGAGATAAATTGAAAAATATCCTCAAAAATTGTTGCAAAAGTGGCGTCTCTCCGTCTTTAAACATGTTTAAACATGTTTAAACAATCATAATGTATTAATATTTGATATCGCTGTATTCGGGAAAGTCTACAGAATCTTTTGCTATAAAGAACAATTCAATATCTTTTATAATAACATCACAATATTTGTTTAAAGTTGAAAAATATGTTTTTTTTTTCAAAGCCATGTTCCTCAAAAACTGTGCGTACAGGGAAAAAATTAAAAACGGATTCGGAATCAGCGCAAAAATCTCTATAAGAAGGACCCAACAGTAATTCGGGAACATAAAAAAAGTTGAAATTTGTTGGACAGTGTAATCGGCAATGGTGTGATATAATTCAAAACATTCTGGTAGATGTAAGGGAACCTTGCATTTCTTACACTCCCACGTTGTTTCTCTACGTTTTTTATTTTTCTGGCAAATTTTACAAGTTTGGACGGTCTTAATTTTGATGCTTTCCAGTAATGAGAAAATACATGAAGGGATATAAAAAAAATTCTTTTTTATCTATTCGATATTGGCCTTTTTAATTCTTACATTTTATGGAAGAAAATAAATAACGGGAAGAAACAATGTTACGTTGACTATAGAATCAACATAGCCGAATTGCTATTAGCGAATATGCCAAAACCGAATTATAGGGAACGAGGACAATTATCTTCCGGAGATATGCCAGAGAGACTGCACGCGCAGGATTGGGCTCATTTTCCCAAACACATCGACCCAACAACATCAAAATTAAGACCGTACAAACCTTGTAAAGTTTGCCAGAAAAATAAAAAACGTAGAGAAACAACGTGGGAGTGTAAGAAATGCAAGGTTCCCTTACATCTACCAGAATGAAGAAATTATTTTTCGATCGTACATTTTTCAATTCAAATTTTAGGGTTATGTTTTTGCGGCGCACAGGTTCGATCATATAATACTAGTATTATATGATCGAGCCTGTGCGCCGCAAAAACATAACCCTAAAACATCTACCAGAATGTTTTGAATTATATCACACCATTGCCGATTATTAATTTTGTATTGCTGATTTTTGTATAAATAAACTTTTTGTAGTACTTGCATCTACCACAATATTACATCCCTTATCATCATACAACCCTAGACATCATCATCACACTACCCACATCATCTACTACGGGCTATGCCCGTAATATTCACGTTTGGCCCGATCATCTACTACGGGCATAGCCCGTGATATTCACGTTTGACCCGATCATCTACTACGGGCATAGCCCGTGATATTCACGTTTGACCCGATCATCTACTACGGGCATAGCCCGTAATATTCACGTTTGGCCCGATCATCTACTACGGGCTATGTCTGTAATATTTACGATTGGCCCGATCATCGTACGATTGTGGCCCGAAATTTTCGAATCTAAATCGTAGGTTAAGGGGTTAACTAACGGTAACGGTAGTTTCTTCTTACTTCGTAAGAAGTATCGTATCGTACTTTTTTGCAGGATCAAGTGGTAGGTGTCCAAAAATCTGGCAGACTTCTCGGAGGATCTTCGAAGGGTTTTAAAAAATTTTGAGGAGTTTACCCATTAACCCATTTTTTAAAATAAGATGTCGGAGAGTGCAAAAGGATCTGCCAATGTCTCCACGAAACCTCGAACAGTCCATAAGGACCTCCCACTGGACCTAAAGGGTCTACGGTGACCCCGGGAACTGGGGAGTCCTCGGAGACGTCTCAGAGGTTCCGAAATACCATGACAAATGAAACCACTCTTCCTCCAAATCACTTCATTGATCAGCTAAGAAAACACCCTACAGCAAATAAACGACGTATAATCCCAACAATTATTTCCCCAGCGCGTCAAGAACCGTGAAAGTGCAAACGCATCCCGGGCAACGGGATAAACAGCGTATCGCCGCAAGTGCACGATCCAGTGCGCGGTCAGGCGACGATCGGCACGATAACAATCCTAATGATAATAATAATAATAGTAGATTTGTAATTACCGAAGTTACGCAAGTTTCCGCGAACCGTCGAGGTTGCCGTGAGGGAAGGACGCGGTGCGGAACGCTCTGGTACCAGCCATACCTCATTAGAGAAAATGTCGGGTAATCAACAGGGTCCCGGATACCTGCGGGTATCTGCTGGTCTCGGAACATCGGGTTTTCACGCGAGATTATAATAATCGGCGGGTACATGCAGGCCCTTGTGTCGTTGGACCGGCCGTCGAAAAGTGTTTAGGCCTGTCCCGATTGACAGTGTTGATCTTCAGAGTGTCTAAATGATGTAGATCATTGTAGGTCAACTGGCAATGATTAAGACTATGTAAGTATTAATATAAATATAACATAGCATGTCTCTGAGCAAGACTGTTGTCAAATTGTGTTGTAGAATTGTATTGTTCTGACCTTGTGTGACCTTGAAGGACATTATGCCGTATACGAATGAATTCGTTTGGCACACGCTTCCATATGGTTTTACAGTGCTGGCAAAAATAGTGGGTTACCCTGGGTTGGTCGACGACTCATTTGACCCACACTGTTTCCATCAACGATTGGACCGACAGTAACTTTCGTCGACACTATGTTTTCATCTACACGGTCAAATCGTCGCCAAATGTCTCCATCGACACGGTTTGGCCGGCACTAACACGGTCAAATCGTCAATGAAAACAGTGTCGGTCAAATGAGTTGTCGACCTACCCAGGGTAACCCAAAATAGTAGGGGAAGTCGGGGTATTGTGAGCCACGGGGAATCGTGAGCCAGCGCCATCTGTGTTTTACTGGTAAATAATGACAGCTGCGAACAACTGTTTTTGAGTTGTCTCATAATAAGGTAATATTTCCGCGATCAGTTGAAGTACGCAACCGCATCATTACTTCGCTCTGTTAGTAGATACAAATTCGCTGCGCTCGAAGTATTATTTTCATTTCGTGTTTGGTCTATCATTGTTACATTTTTCTGTGGATCTAAGCAGGTGACTGTGCTTATAATACTCGTGTGACTTCAAGCTTTCGAAATAAATAAAGAAATTTGAATTAGGTGAGGTTTGTGTTATTTGTTTGTGGCCAAGTTGTAAAAATAAGGGTTCGGGGAATTATGAGCCACTTTTATCGGGGAATTGTGAGCCACTCGATTTTTGACATTTAACGAGCTAACCTCACGTGTTTGATGTTTCTCAATGATTGTTCATGCAATATTCGAGCACGATATCAATTTTTTGGCAATATCTAATAGATATTTTTATTTTTTTTTTGAATAGATTTTTTAAAAAATTATTTTTTTTATATTTTATGAACCGCCAAAACACCATTCATTGCAACGTCTGCGATCGTGCCATCCACTTGGAACGCGCCGGAATGACCGCAAGAAATTGGACTTGTGAGCTTTGCATTTCAGATTAATTGTGGTTAATTTTAACTTTTTTCTTGTTATTCAAAAATCATTTTGTCATTCAGATACATGAATAAACATTTCATAACAGAAATTGTAATTTTTATTTGATTTTGAAAGTGGCTCACGATTCCGCGAGATTTTCCAAATTCAAGAAAATGCAAATTTTTTGTAATAGTCTTAAAATCATCTAATTTGCAGATATTCGATTAAACTATTGTGTCTAAAAGAAAGGCAAATCTTCATACTTCAACATTTAGCGTTTAAATTTGATGAAAAACTTAATTTAATAGCAGTTTTTAGGCAATAAAAAAAAGTGGCTCACAATACCCCGACTTCCGTAACTTTTCTAATGTTTACTATTCGCATGGAAAAACGCTGGCTAGTGTTAGCGTGAACACTCTGTACATTGAATTCAAATAGTGAACACCCTATCTACAATACATACGACCACAGGATCCGATACTACTACATCGTCGCATAATTTGCCACATTGTGCCAAATTATCCCCTTCAACTTCCGGTCAAAGACTACAACTCTCGAACTTGTATCTTCTGGGCCACGCTGACTCGAGCAATCTATTACACGATTATTATACCGCCTACAACAAACTCAATAAATCCACATCGTGCCAAATGCGCGGCAGACTTTCCGCAGAAACCGGCCATAAATTCGGCTAATTCCGAGGGAAATTCTGCGCGAGATCGCGACTCGGGATTCGTTTCTCTTGGATAAAAGTGGAGTCGAATAATCGAAATTTGCATAAAGAATCTCGGTTGCATAAAGGTCTGCCGATTCAAGGTGGGAGAAGCAAGACGACAAAGTTTGTGTGTGTGTGGGTGGTGGGAGAACGAGGGAGAGACCGTGACTTCGTTCCACATTGTTTACGTTCCAAAAAATTGCGCGATGCGGGGTCCGGCAATTTGGCAGGGTCGCGGACGAATTCGTCGGTCCGGTGATTTACGGCAACCATGGTTCGGGGTTAGGTTAACGGGCACCGCGAGATTTGGCGCGGCCCGGACCAAGGAAATGGGGGTGTCTTTTGGTGCGAGGGTGGCGCGCGCGTTGTTGCTCCAATTTTCGGGGGCGGCGAGTGGCGCAGCTTGGCCGCAGTGCTCCGGGCCACCGAGGAAAAAATAGTTGGGAGAGGGATGAAAGAGGGAGAGAGAGAGAGAGAGTGAGATAGAGGGAAGGAGGAGGAACAGCGTAACCGCGTTTATGCACTCGCCGCATCGCGATGCATCGCACCGTGGCCCATGCAGCAGCCGGTAATACGACGAAATCGATACCGGTAATTACGTAGAAAGCTACCTGTCTCTCTTTCCTTTCTTCGAACTCTCTTTTTTTATATGCGTGTAGTTCTAGTCACCTATGGTCCACATGGGTTGGTCCACATTGCGTAAGTGTACATTGTTGTTATCGTGGCAGAGTAGCTAAGATCGAAGCCGATACAATAATGTATAACGTTGTGACCTTCAGGTGACATTGAATAGAAATCACTCGGAAATGTTCAGGGATAAAAGCAAACTGCAACGCGACCAACCAGCAACTAACGGTGCCGCAAAATCGGGCGGGAAATTCAAACATGGCGCTGCATTAGCAACGCCAGCGTTCTCCATCGTAGCGTAAGAAATTCGAAAGCGTAATTAAATCGCGTCGGGGTAAACGATCTTCTTTCAATGAAGGCAACGAAGGAGGCGTAGACGGGAAATCGGTGGCGTATAGACTTCATGTAAAGAGAAAGAGACAAGGAGCACGAGGGAGAGAGAGAGAGAGAGATGGGAGAGAGAGTGTGAGAGAGTGAGAAGGAGAGTCTTCGAAAGCAGCAGGGAGTTAGGATTGGCAGAGGTGGAAAGAGAAGAAGTGGCTGTCGTGGGTTCGCGTGCATAATTGCCGTGATTATGGGTGTGTCAGTTCGGACCGTCTAGGTGCATATACACGCATTCGGGCTCTAGATGCAGCTGATCCGGGTGCGTGTAACGGCGCTGCAGCCCAACTCGACGCAGCAGCGGAAAGAACGCTGGCAACCGCGCAACGGCGCAAGACCGATGCGCAGCATCATTATCTGGAGCGCTGCTTAGGGAGCAGCGTCATCCATGTTGCTCGTTAACTCGCGTGCATCTCGTATGAATAAAACTCTTCTTTAATTATCGCGTGACGGGGAGGTGGTGGTCGGATAAGAGAGAAACAGAGGGGGGGATCGGGGAGAGAGAGAGAGCAGAAGGAAGAGGTAGAAGAAGAAGAAGAAGAAATCCGCGCAACGACGCGTTCCAACCAGGAATCCTTCCCGCGGCTTGTAGACGCGTCGAACCGGCAAGGCGACTCCATTGGCACACTTCGGAGAGACCCATTCGACCACGATTGTGTCCCGACCACCCTTTTTTCACCTGGTTCTCCGGTTGCCATCGGTTACCAGGCGCTGCACGAGGTGCACACCTCGCTTGCGCGGACGCTAGCGAGTGCTGGCGCACGCATTCCCGCCCCGGGACCTTGCGTTTGAATGCCCTAGCCTTGATCAGATTATAGACCTTGGTATTGCATGCTCTGATCCAGTTTTATAAGTCGCTGGACCTGGGAATACGGCTAGTTTCGATTGGTCAGTTAGAGAATGGAGATCTAGCAACGGAACTGTGTCCTTAAATTGGTATCTTCACTTCCGGACCCCCTTCACAGTCTTTTCGTTTAAGGATATAGGACTCTTTGATTAGGTTGTTCAGAGATAGGGTCCTTGCTCCAGGACTCTGCACTATTTTAGATAATTTCAGCTGTGATCGAATTCCTAAGCTTCTACTCTAGTGTCCATAGTGACCTTTCATTAGCAAGCTGGATGATGAGGACCTAGTAATTTAGGGGATCGGGCCTAATAGATGAACTTAAGTCACTATTTCCTTAAGTCACTATTTCTACTTGTAACCCCATTCTACAGTTTTTCAATTTACGGATGTAGGACTCTTCTTGATTAAGTTGTTCAGGGATAGGGCCCTTGCTCCAGGACTTTGCACTATTTTAGATAATTTCAGCTGTGATCGAATTTCTAAGCTTCTACTCTAGTACCCATAGCTACCTTTCATTAGCAAGCTGGATGATGAGGACGTAGTGATTTAGGGGATCGCGCCTAATAGATGAACTGTGTCCTTAAGTCACTATTTCTACTTGTAGCCCCACTATACAGTTTTTCAGTTTACGGATGTAGGACTCTTCTTGATTAAGTTGTTCAGGGATAGGATCCTTGCTCCAGGACTTTGCATTATTTTATATAAATTCAGCTGTGATCGAATTTCTAAGCTACTACTCTAGTACCCATAGCTACCTTTCATTAGCAAGCTGGATGATGAAGACCTAGTGATACAGGGGATCGGATCTAATAGATTGTGTCCTTAAGTCACTATTTCTACTTGTAGGCCCACTCTACAGTTTTTCAGTCTAGGGATGTAGGACACTTCTTGATTAAGAAGTTAGGGGATAGGATCCTTGCTGCGGGATTCTGAGCTATTTCCTTTAGAGTCACTACTGGCCCACGTTATGGCCAACTTCTTGTTCCTTAATCTTGAACTCAGGTCTTTATAAGGCATTGTAGTGATCTTAGTCTAACTAGACATGAATTAAAAAAGTCTTCCAACAAACAATAGTCCGGAGCAAAAATGAAATTTTAATCGGCCCGTCTAGAATCATGGAAGTCCCCGAATGCGCAGATCATGAAAGAAAGAACACAGGAACATAGGAGCATAGTAACACCAGTGACTCTTTCATGAGAATCTCAAAAAACGAACTTTCCGCTCCGCCGAACAAAACGTTGGAACAGTTTTCACAGATCGCGGACTCTCGCTTTCAACCCTTGATACATGTTTTATCGCGGGCGCCGGGAAAAAATTATTTATATCAGCCAGTTCCGCGCGAATTCAGCTTTCCGGGGGCACGGATACTTTCTTCTCCCTGCGCAGTTTAATTTAACATGGTTTAGGTCTGGCAACAGTCCCGGCGGCTGATCCTCGCCTTTTACGTTCCACCCTCTTTCCTTTATCCTTCCCTTCCGTGCGACGTGTTTCCTCAACTTCTATTTATTACTTGTTGCAACAATTATAACAAAGGAATTTGGTGGAAGACAGTCCGGAGAAATAACGCAAAAAATTTATGACGACAATGTTGGCATTATTCGTGTCCACAACTTGCTTTGCTAACACAAAAGTGAACAGGTGAACAGAATTTATTTATTACGTTGTAACATTTTGTTTGGTTATCTTTAATACCTTCTTTTCGTTAGAATTCTTTTCATTAATAATTTAATTTAAGAAATAGATATCATGTAGCATTTTAAGGAGCGCATTGGATAAGTATAATTTAGTGTTTTTACATCACGTATTTTTGTGAGATGTCAAGGTGACCGTGAGTATTTTCAAAGGTTTTTCCAAAGCCACCCGAAGATCATCATAGGTCGCCGAAGAATTTCCTTCCATCGGTAACAACGTGATGTTAAACAAGAGGAGCATTGATATTGAATAAACTTAAGACTTTTCGACATTGAAAAAAAATGAGATGTAAATATCAAATTATACTCATTCGACGCGACGTCCAGATCATCATCGAGCAAGATCTCCGCGAAAATCGCAGGACCGGAGCGATGTTCCATTCCAGATGTCTGTGCAATAATTAGCGGTGATTAAGGTATCGCGGCCGGATCGGCAAACGGGGAAGCACAATGGGCGAAGTGGTCGCGCGATTCGCGAGGCCATCACCATAATCGCGCGCGAGCTATGAACGTGTTCCGGGGCAGTGTTGCTCGCGCACGCGGCAAAATAGATACAATGTCGGGATACGTGCACGGCCGCTGGCCAACGCGGTTCAATCTGATTGCGAAGTTAATGAGCGATATTATGCAACCAACACTGGAACGGAGCAAAAACAGCGAAAGATGAAACGAGAAACTATGCCGGGAGAACAAGTGAGAGAAAAAATCCCGGCGGAGAATCGAGAGAGACAGAGAGAGAGAGAGAGAGAGAGAGAGAGAGAGAGAGAGAGAGAGAGAGAGAGAGAGAGAGAATCTGGAGCCCATGAATATTCGAGGATGCAGTTGTAGAAGAATATTAACGGTATATTATTACGTGTTAATTATCAGAACGCGTCAATCGTCTGGCCCGCCATCATTTACACTTCGGCTGGGCTCTAATGAACGCGAGGGTGGAGCCATAAGAGCGAGAGGAAAAAAAAGAGAGAGAGAGAGCGCGCGTCCGTTTGCTCGCGGACCACGAATATTAATTGCCTTTGTTAAACATATTAACGGTCATTAATTACGGGCACAATTCTTCGGGTGTGTCAACGATGGGGCGGCAGCCACTGAAAACAGAAAAGAACGAAGGAAAAACAAAGAAGAGAGAGAGAGAGAGAGAATATGGGGGTTGGAGAATCACGGGAACGCTGGAGCGGCGAGTCTCGCGGCCAGAATTTTCTGCCGCATTAAATATTACTTCGCGTTAGCGCGCGCTCATAATTTTCCTTCGTTTCGTCGTAGGGCGTATCTTTCATCCGGCGCAACGCATAACGAATCTCCTATGCCGGGGCTCGGCCGCGATTTCGCGCGGCTGCCGAGCTCTTCTCCCTTTCTCTCTCTCTCTCTCTCTCTCCATTCCCCTCTCTTACTCTCTCTCTCCATTCCCCTCTCTTACTCTCTCTCTCTGCCTCAGTTCCTTTTTTTCCACCGAGAGAGAAAGAGCTCCGTCTCTTTTCGAACCGGGCCACCGCCTCTTTTCACTAACACACGCTCTAAATTCGGTTCGAAGCGGCCAGGCAAAACAGCTTCTCTCCTCCCCGAGCACGATGCGAGCTAGCCGAGCCAAAAAACTCGCGAAAGAACCGAGCCGGCTTCGAGATACACGTGGCCAGACGAGACGCAGACACGCGAGAACACGAACACGCCACCCGTAACCCGTGGTTAGGCTACTTTCAATTTTAGGCGGCCCGCAGCCGAGTGACCCAAAGACAAGCCTACCGAGGATCTCGCTCTCGTGAAAGTCCTCGTCATTCGATTCACCGTGATCTACGATCATTATTCTTCGGGTACAGCGAATCGAAATAATATTCGCACACTTTTTACACGACCATTGGTTTTTGATATTGCGCCATACGACTTGGACTTTTTTGAGAAGATAGAACAATTAGTTTACCACATGAAGCGAGAAAAAAGATAATTCGCTATCTATTGATTATAAAACTTTTCGATTGGTTACGTAGCTTTTTAAGGAAAGATCAAGATCGAGGATGTAGTGAGCGGGAGGAAAGATAGAAATGTCGAAGAGTGGTTGGAGAAGTTGAGAAGAGAGAGAGGAAAGAGAGCATAAATATACCGAAGAATATACCAAACTAAAAACAAATGTTAGGGAATAGGAAAGAATGCAATAATTGGGTTAGTAATAATTAGGATGCAAGCAGAGTAGATCAGGGTAGGATGAGTGAGACAAAGAAAAAGAGTGAGAGAAGGTATGGACCGAATGTGTGAAATAAGATAGATCTGTAAAGTTAGGTTAATGTAAACCAAGTCACATTTCTTAGCTGTAAGGCTGTAATAAAGCAAATACATACATACGTAGCATTTTAAGGGACGCGTCGAAAAACCGTAGATCAAGAAAATTTCAATCTTTAAATCTACTTCGGTTTTAGTCGCGATAAAATTTTTTACTATGCTTATAGACATTTCAATCTATAACATTTTGGCCCAAAAAGTGTCTTCAGTTCCCAATCACTAGAACATGAAAAGATATTTCGGTCAAAAATAAACGGTGTATGGCGAAAGTAGAGTACATATGATTTTTTAACGCAATTATCACAGTTTAAATATCGGCGATTCCTCGAGAATGGGGAATTTAATGTGAAGTAAACAAACTGAGTACCTACATATCTCGTGGATGAAGCATAGTGAACGGGTGTAGATCAGAGCTGGGGAAAATAGTATTTTTAATAGTAAATTGTAAACAATTGTAAACAAACATTTATTTTACAGTGCTGTACAACTTTGAAAATAAAATATTTTATTTGATGCAGTAATTTTTGAAAATAAAATATTTTATTTGTTGCAGTAATATTTGAAAATAGTATTTCAAAATAGTATTCTATTTTAAGAATATTGAAAATATTTGGACTTTGTCTTTATTTTCAATTTCAATTTTAAATATTATTGCTCAAAATAATGGTTCGCATTCAATAGATTTCTGAGTATAAATAGTTTCCTGGTGATAAGATACACTGTATGTTTATCAACAAACCTCAGTAGGCACATGCTGTGAACTGAAGTGGATATACGCAGTAATAGCAGCAATCAAACAAAAAAATAAAACGAAAATGTGGCAAATGATATAGTTTCTTATATTAAGTACCATCTATTCTTTAAATTATTGCTAAAATAAGGAATATGAAATAAGTAATGCGATTTCTGAAAGTACTAGGTATAACGATGCAAAACATAAAGTATTCTATTTATTTGTGTTTCAGATTATTCAAATAGAAATATTTTACTTTGCGTTTCACATTATTAAAATAGAAATATTTTATTTTGTGGATGAAATTGTTAAAATAGAAATATTTTATTTTGAGGTTTAGATTGTTCAAACACATAGAAGTATTTTATTTCGAGGTTCAGATTATTCAAATAGAAATATTTTACTTTGTGTTTCACATTATTAAAATAGAAATATTTTATTTTGTAGATGAAATTGTTAAAATAGAAATATTTTATATTGAGGTTCAGATTGTTCAAACACATAGAAGTATTTTATTTCGAGGTTCAGATTGTTCAAATAGAAATATTTGATTTCGAGGTTGAGATTGTTCAAAATAAAATCTAAAATATTAAATAGTATTTGAAATATTTTTTTCGCCAAATAATGCCCACCTCTGGTGTAGATAAAGCGATGATGATTGACAACGATAATGGTGGATTGCGTGTCCGGTTGTCAAGGATGCTCTTAACCGTTGGGTTTCCTCGGGGCCCGTTTTGGCCCGAGCAAAACCATCCCGGCCCCTCGACGCCTTAAAACGAAATAATTGTACCGCGTGGGCGAATGATTTAATTAGTTTGATTCATCGTCGCGGGCGCGTTACCGCTCGCGAAAAACATTCCCGGCGAGAGAGGCGCGGATTTAATTTAGTGGCCGTGTTACGGGCACGATCATTTCCGCGATAATATCTGCGGAACATTGTTGCACACGCTAATCTTCGTTAATTAATGCCCGGGGAATTCGCCTGCTACGTCACGGATATTACGACACTGCTACGTACCCACTTGCCAATTGTTCGAACTCGACAATCGTTCTGCGAAGTGTTCCTACGTTTCCAGAAAATGTATACGAATTTTCCTAGACGACAAAATTCATTTATGCGTCTCAAATATAGTATCATTTTTTTAGACGATAAAATTATAATTTCTGGAAAATATGTACAGTGGGTGTACGAAGTATTCGTACACTTTTTAAAAACTAATAACATTTTTATAATTGTACCAAACAACCTGATTTTTATAATCAATTAGAAGCATTGGTTTACGAAATGATATACAAAAAAGATTTTCCAAAAATTATAATTTACAAGGTTAAATGCAAAAATAAATAGGCATTTTTTAAAACTTTTTTATTTGGGTCCTTAATGAAAATTTAAAATATATGTTTTGTAGATCTATGTTAGTCATACACATGTTGAAAATTTCATTGAAATCGATTAACATACACACGAGCTACAAGCGGTTAAAAATGGTGAAAATCGTAGTTTTCCACGACTTTTCATCAGTTTCTGCTTAAAATCCACAGAATCGTACATCTTTCGACGCCTGTTGTTTTTTCCTGCGTCAATCTGCGTAAATTTCCAACATGTGTATAAAGAACATGCATCTAGAAAACATATGTTTTAAATTTTCATTAAGGGCCCAAATAAAAAAGTTTTAACAAATGCCTTTTTTATTTTTGCCTGCAACCTTGTAAATTGTAATTTTTGGAAAATCTTTTTTGCATATCAGTTTGTAAACTAATGCTTCTAATTGATTATAAAAAATCAGGTCGTTTGGTACAATTATAAAAAAGTTATTAGTTTTTAAAAGGTGTACGAATACTTTGTACACCCACTGTATGTACTAATTTTTACAGACGACAAGATTGTCTTTAGTGTCCCTAGAAATATGAATTTATGTCTGTGTTTCTAGAAAATGCATGCTAATCTGTATTGACGACAAGAATTTTTCCTAGTATGACGGAATTTATTTTTAATACTGGCCTTATAATGTTTGTAATATTGTTAACCTGACAGAAACATATGCAAGATAGCTATTTTAAATGCTGAAATAAAATACAGCAGAGACTGAGCACCACGGACTACTGTAATTAAACATTTAACCCTTTATTGGCAATTTCTGAGGTAGGAATATAAAATTCTTCTGTTATTGAATATCGTTAAGGGCGTAATATCTATTAAGGTCTAGCTAAAATTAACTGACCATTTTTCACCGTTAAAAATTTTGTGGTGGAAGGTATGCCAGTTGTCATTCACGAAATATTCACGGAGTATTTTATAAAAATCAGAATGAGATGGATGTTTCAGTTAAGGAAAAGATTGCCTACAGACAAAGCAAAGTAAAAGTGCTTTACGATCAGTAATTGTCTCCGAAGATCAACCAGGTCCCCCGATGATCATCGCACGTTAGATATATCCATTTACAGCTGGCACGCAGTGACTTTCGGCCTCCTCTCCTTTAATTCAAACGAAGAAACACGGTAAACAGTCGCGGAGCTTCGCTAATAGCCAAACAAGCGACACGCAGTCGCACTCGGCCGCCACTTCTGAAACTCTCCACGATTTCGTTCCATCGCGAACGAACCGAGAGACAGAGGAACAGAAAGAACAGAGAAAGGAAACCCCCGATTTCTGTCTGTTTTCCTGGCAGCTCCTTAAAGCGTTCTCGTGCCCGTCGGCTAACTCGACCGAGCGGGACAAAGGAAATGTTAGCACTGTCGAATAAAGACGAATAAAGACAGCTCGATTCTGCTGGATTTTCTCGCGCGGCGGACCTTACACCCTGCACCGATAATTAACCCTTTAAGCAACACAATGATGGCTCATTTTGTCCCATGGTGGGCTTTCCACCCCCAATTTCGGAAATTTATTATTTGGTGGTAACAGAAATTTATTTAGATTACTAACTCAAGAAAGCATCAGGGTGTGTAGGAACTTGTTATGTAGCCATTTCGTTTAGAGGCCATTTTGTCTTGTAAGGAAATTTTCGTTGCAATTATTAACTTCCCGATTTTATAGGGAAGTTATTGTAATTACCCCGAAAATCGAAAATCGATTTTTTAGCAGATCTTCACGTTTCATGGTCATTGCAGTCATTTTAGACTATTTTCAGCAAAATGTTCGTATGTGTGTGTGTGTGTGTGCGTATGGCCGTTTCTATGTAATCAAATTTTTCGTTAATGTTTTCAGAAAAAGTAACGACGCGATCAGGATGATGAATGATGCAATCGATGTGCCCCGTCGTAACTTAGAGCTGATTAGATTTTGGTCCATATTGGTCAAGTAGTTTCTTAGATTTTTAGTTTTTTTCGAGAAGAGTTGATTCTACAATGCAATTTATAAGGGAGGACGAAAATTTTCCACCAAAGAACCAAACGCAATTACATAAAAAAAATTTTTTTCTTAATTTTTTTTAGATTTAAAAAAAATTTTTTTTTTAGATTTAAAAAAAATTTTTGTTTTAACTGATGCTAATGTTACCGCTTGGAATAATCGAAAGTTATTCCAATACAACAGTGAATTTATCATCTCTACTCTCAAGAAAACATTTTGGGAGAATGTTGATGAAAGTACAAAAAAAAAACGATGTTAGCGATGTTGGCGAAGGAGTAACGAATCGGGAAGTTCTTTGTGTGACTCTTGGAGAGTCACACAGCAAATAAAAAACATTAATATCAGTAGGCCCTACTAGCCATGCGTATCACTAACCCTCTCGCAAAAGCAGTCCTACCTGCGAGCTCGCGAAGCGAGCGAGCAAAAACAACCCTACTCGCGAGCGAGCGAAGCGAGCGAGCAACAATAGCCCTCTAGTTTTGATTTACAATTGCAATAAGGTGAAGTGCCCTAAGTCTGGACAGTCCAAAAGTGATACCTAAATCTGGACAATTGAATTTTCATAGTAAAATCAGTAATTAAAAGATTAAATAATTATATTATATATTCTGAGGTCTTAGCTACAAGTAGGTGTGAATATTATTTCATTAAGACATCAATTGAAATTTAAAAATGAATTCAAAGTTCATCTGAAAACAGTATACAAAATAGTCTATTTTCATGCGAATCATGTGCATTTATAGTTCGAACTTTTGTTAGAAAAAAAGATATAATTTAAGCCCTCAGACAAAAAATAATTATCACGCATAATAATATTGATATTTTAAAATAAATTGGCAATCAAACTTAACGTAAATAATAATTATGAAACCAAATATTAGATGTCCAAGATTAGGACTGTTTTCAAATATAAGTACTCCATACTGGGACGCGATGACAGTAGCTGTCCCACTCTAAGCTTATACGCAATGTGCTTACGCCTGAAGCCGGACACGTGTTTGTGAATAAAATCAACGCATTGTTTGCAAATTATTTAACTACATGTACGTATAATTAGTCTTCTATTAGCTTGAATAACGTATGTAGAAAATGTATTCCGGTTGTGACGTTAAGAATACTTTATGTTTACATCTTAAATCTATCAGTATTACTACCTAACCTTAAAAGTTGTATTATGACAAGTTTTATTAAAACAGTAAATGAAAATAAATATATATTTGGTTAAATAAAACAATACTATAATCTATGATAAGAATACTACATATTACGCAAAGCATCTTCTATTCGTCATGCGCAGCAGCGCCACCAACCAACGTTTTAGGTTATGTTCGCTCGATCAACTCGTAAATTGAATTTGTCCCGATATAGGCTTTACTTCTGTCCAGGTACTAGCTTAGATTGGATTTAATATGTCCAGCTATAGGTTTGAATTATTCTTGTTAATACAATTAAGATATTAACCTGAACAATGATTTTTTTATTTTAAATTACTTTACAAACTCTGAACTGTATGTTAAAACTCTTAAGAAATTGTTTTTGTTTATTTAAAGTGATAAAATTTAAAATAGAAAAACATGCTGTCCAGGCATAGGGCACTTCACCTTATTAATTTCTCATACAGACCATTTTTTCTTGTAGCAGAATTTCCGCTCCTTCCGATAATTGAATATTTGATTAGACAAACAACTTGTAACCATTTTGTCCTGTACGAAAACCTTCCAAAATTCAATGCTTGATCGTCGATTTTTCGTTTGATTTCCAACAGCGCGCGTGTCGCTCGTGTGCATAACAAATGATTTGCTTCAACAACATTTTCCGACTCGTACGGTATCTCTTGATTACAGTGCTTTTGGAATAGGTTGCGGGGTTGATGCAGCTTTACATTTTTACGAGCGGCCGTCACGAATTCGCGACGAAATAGAATTTGTTTTCTCGCGTTAGTCGTTCTAGCAGGCGCGGAAAACACTGCGAGAAAGAATAAAATTTTACTGGATAGCTCCGTTTTATTCGTTCTCGAAGATCTACGGGAGAAGAGTCATAAATTCAGGAGGATCCGCAGTCTGCCACACTTTTTGCTATCGTTCAAGCAAAAGATGGGTTGATCGAGATGAAAGAAGTCTTTGCTTTTGAAGCAGCGCGTATCACGGACGATTCTTGCCGTTTCCAAAGCGGTTTCCTGTTGATCGAACAACTGCACGCAGTTGTGCAAATGTGTGTCTGATTAATTTCCCGTGCACTTCCTGATTCCCCTTCAACCCATTCTTTAATCACACGAACTCAAAGAATTCCGATTTTATCCAATAAATTTCTTCATTCGAGCACACATTGTTCTGAAAACTCCGAGACATCTAAATAAAAATTCTGTGAACGGTTTCAGCAGCAAAACAATACAATCAAGTCAAAAAAACGCACTAAAAAGTATAAAATAATTTCTTTTTAATTTATGTGAATACACACGAACTTAAATACAATACAATCTTTTCGGAAGCGGCGCAAAATTGAAAATTTTCCAAATGACAGATGTTGCTGATTATGATTTCATTGGAATATGGTGGGCTTGGAAATCAGTAGGTGGGAAGAGAAGATACATTAATATGTGAAAGCATGTAGAAGAATTTAAGGATTTTCGTAATTTCCAGTGTCGAAAATTTTCAATCTTGCGCCGCCTCCGAAAAGATTGTGTTGTATTTAAGTTCGTGTGTATTCACATAAATTAAAAAGAAATTATTTTATACTTTTTATTGCGTTTTTTCGAAGTCGGTTTAATTTTTTTTTATAAAATTTTTTTTATTTCACACTCTATCTCTGTCAGTCGTCACATTTCAAATCGTAATTTATAAATATCTGAAAGCCGCAATCGATAATAATAAGGACGTCACGTCGTTACTGTTCCTAATATCTAACATTCAGTGACGTTCACAACGGCATCACCACCCTACATTTTCGCAAATAAAATCGTAATTAATAAAACAATGTAAATTTTGTTTGCACGGGACCATCCCGGGAACATACTCTACGAGATGCAAAAGGTTTCGTTCCGATTGGTCCATCCATCTCGGTGTAATCGGTGAACATACATAGAAAAAAAAGCGAAAAAAAGGCACACACAGATCGAATTGAGTAACCTCCTCCTTTTTCGAAGTCGGTTAAAAAAAAATTGCATGCGCACATATTATTCCCAGTAAATAAATGTGCAAGGATTGAAGACGGGGTCCAAACTGACGTAATAGGGCAAGAGGTTAATAAGACGTCTCCAGGAAGGCTGTCACCGCGATAGTTGGGTCGCGTGGCAGTAATAGTCGAAGAATATCGGCGGGGGTGTCGGGGGGGTGGAGAGAATCGCGGGGGTCGAATTCGGCCAATGCAGATTTCGCGCGAAATAACTTGCTCGCCGTCCGATTCGTCCCACTCCAAAGAGCCGAGCAACCCTCACCCTCACGCACACACACAAGCCTGATGTCGTCTCTCCTGCCCCCCTATCACCCCTTATCACCCGGTATCACCCCCTGACCCCCCTACTCCATGGCAAAAGCATCGCCACCACCACCACCACTACCAGCGGCATCGTCGTCTACTCTACCCCACTTTCGTGCCTCCTCCAATGTATTCCTGGCGTTTCGCACTGCAAGGTCAACAAACTTCTCTCCCCGATAAAAAATAAATGAAACGCAGGACTGTTTGAAATTGTAACAGTGGCAACCGGGGGAGATTTCTCCCGATACTTTAAAGAGGCACGATTCCCTCCCGACGTCTTTTCCTACGACAGCTTGTCATTTCTTACTCTCTCTCTCTCTCTCTTCCTCTTGCTCTTCTTCTTTTTTAATCTTTTTTCCTCCTCGTCTGTCTACTTAGTCTTCTCGCTTCTCGAATATCTTTCTTCTACTCTAGTTTTCACGCTTCCGTCTTTGTTCCGCGGTGTGTTTTATCGAATAGAGAGAGAGAGAGGGGGGTTTGTAGTTGTTTCTTGTTCTTCGTCATCGGTTAAGGCGATTGTCCCAAGTCACGACTTATCGGCCAACACCGCGATATTACTTCCCGCGCTGTGTTTCTTCAACTACGGCGGGAGATACATATAAATCGAGGAGGAGAGGCAAAGAAATCCAATGACTAATGTCCGGAGGGGCTGGAACGATTTTGAGGGAATTCTGGACGATGAATGAACGATTTTGTGTACGGAATATCCGTCTCAGTGATACAGTTTATCCCGTTTTGTGATGGAATTGAAAGAGATACTAATTTTGATGGAAAAATAAGAAAACGTAGAAGCGGATTCTGTTGTGCAAGATTTTGTCCCCGTGAATATTGAATTTGAAGATTAGCGTGCCATTGGAGAGGATTAGGCTGCCGCGTCTGATCACGAACGGCTGATTCTACTTCTCATACCGATGCTCGAGAATCTGAAGAATTTCTGGACTTCTTTATAATCGCGTATTCTATAATCATTGAATTTTACGCATTTATGGCCAAAATGATAAACTGAGACAGTAGAAAAATGTTGCTTCTGTGCAATACGGATCTGTCAGACTTCGAGCGATTCAGATTGCGGATAATCGCGACCCAGTTGATCAAGGTCCTGCTACACTGAACTTCTTCGTTAACTTTGTTATTGCTGGGACCTACTGAGCCCGTTCAGTGCAGTACAATCATTGAGTACAGCGTTTTTATGGCGGTTTTATCAAACCGAGCGTGCTGCAGACTCGTTCGATAAACTGAAACGGAGAACGAATTGTGACATTAAAATTTTTTTAAATAAATCGAAAACTTGATTAGCTCTTTGGTATCGAGTCGATACACGTTATTAGGAGACAAGATTAAATCAAAATTAATCGTTCGCGGATAATAAATCGATGTACAGTATGTGCTTTCTTAAGGGTAGTAAAAAATCGCCTCGACGGAACCAAATTCGTCTCCAAATAAATAGAATGCGCTCTCGATAAGGAACAGTAAATATTCGAATTTAGAAAACGGGAACTGTATGATCTAAGAAAACCGAGTCGCTATACGTAATCATTAAATATTAGAATTGTGTTCTGAATAGCAAGAACTTAACAATGACATGGTACGAGATAATAATTTTCGAATACCATTTTCATCAGACATGCAAGCCTAAGTGTTCATTCATTGGACAGATGCGTACAGATTTTCAGAAAAGCGTGTTTGTCTGATTTTCGCAGCAAGTTCTTCGGGTTTCGACTGTGGAAGTTCGCGAAAACGTGGTCGTTGGCCACGGTTAAAGAATCGGTCCCGCATAAATTAACGATAAATCGGCTGGAACACGTCGCGCCGCCCCTCCGGTATAGTGATCGTCGCGCTCTGTCATCGTTCCCTTGTGCTCGCCGGCGTTTCTGGTGCTTCTCGGAAGCACAGTGTATTCCCCATTAACGAGCCAGTCGACTTTTACCTCCTCGCAGTGCTATTTACGAGCGAAACCTCCGTTTCCGTTGATTCGCTTTAGCTCGCTGACGCACTGCGACCGATTTCTTCCTCGTCTTCGACGATCGACGAGCTCGAGGTCGAGATTAGCCGCTAATTAAGCAGTCGCGAGATAAAACCAGGGGCAACGGCTTGTTCAAACCTTGGGTCGTAAACATCCGACTGATCGTCGAGGAAAACTCTCTGTTGTAATAATTAACCCTACAATATCATGGGGCCTCTGATCACCCCAACAAAATAGCGAATATGTTGTTCCTTTAATTTCTCTGGAGCTTTGATATCTGAGCTTTGAAGTCCTAAAGTCCAACCCTGAAGATCTGCACCAAGGAAAGTGATCGTAACAACCCTTAATGCATCGCAAGGACAAGCAACCTCACGTCGCAGCTGTAATAAACAATATTCAGACCGCATAAAATATATCCATCATTTCAATCGTCCCCTCTGGAAAGAGCCGAAGAACCGTAGGAATTTAAAATCCATAGAAATTGCGGGTCTCGGCCTAAAGAGCTCGATAATAATGCTAAAACTCTCTGTTATAATAATTAACCCTACAATATCATGGGGCCTCTGATCACCCCAACAAAATAGCGAATATGTTGTTCCTTTAATTTCTCTGGAGCTTTGATATCTGAGCTTTGAAGTCCTAAAGTCCAACCCTGAAGATCTGCACCAAGGAAAGTGATCGTAACAACCCTTAATGCATCGCAAGGACAAGCAACTTCGCGTCGCAGCTGTAATAAACAATATTCAGACCGCATAAAATATATCCATCATTTCAATCGACCCCTCTGGAAAGAGCCGAAGAACCGTAGGAATTTAAAATCCATAGAAATTGCGGGTCTCGGCCTAAAGAGCTCGATAATAATGCTAAAACTCTCTGTTATAATAATTAACCCTACAATATCATGGGGCCTCTGATCACCCCAACAAAATAGCGAATATGTTGCTCCTTTAATTTCTCTGGAACATCTGAGCTTTGAAGTCCTGAAGTCCAACCCTGAAGATCTGCACCAAGGAAAGTGATCGTAACAACCCTTAATGCATCGCAAGGACAAGCAACTTCGCGTCGCAGCTGTAATAAACAATATTCAGACCGCATAAAATATATCCATCATTTCAATCGACCCCTCTGGAAAGAGCCGAAGAACCGTAGGAATTTAAAATCCATAGAAATTGCGGGTCTCGGCCTAAAGAGCTCGATAATAATGCTAAAACTCTCTGTTATAATAATTAACCCTACAATATCATGGGGCCTCTGATCACCCCAACAAAATAGCGAATATGTTGCTCCTTTAATTTCTCTGGAACATCTGAGCTTTGAAGTCCTGAAGTCCAACCCTGAAGATCTGCACCAAGGAAAGTGATCGTAACAACCCTTAATGCATCGCAAGGACAAGCAACTTCGCGTCGCAGCTGTAATAAACAATATTCAGACCGCATAAAATATATCCATCATTTCAATCGACCCCTCTGGAAAGAGCCGAAGAACCGTAGGAATTTAAAATCCATAGAAATTGCGGGTCTCGGCCTAAAGAGCTCGATAATAATGCTAAAACTCTCTGTTATAATAATTAACCCTACAATATCATGGGGCCTCTGATCACCCCAACAAAATAGCGAATATGTTGCTCCTTTAATTTCTCTGGAACATCTGAGCTTTGAAGTCCTGAAGTCCAACCCTGAAGATCTGCACCAAGGAAAGTGATCGTAACAACCCTTAATGCATCGCAAGGACAAGCAACTTCGCGTCGCAGCTGTAATAAACAATATTCAGACCGCATAAAATATATCCATCATTTCAATCGACCCCTCTGGGAAGAGCCGAAGAACCGTAGGAATTTAAAATCCATAGAAATTGCGGGTCTCGGCCTAAAGAGCTCGATAATAATGCTAAAACTCTCTGTTGTAATAATTAACCCTACAATATCATGGGGCCTCTGATCACCCCAACAAAATAGCGAATATGTTGTTCCTTTAATTTCTCTGGAATATCTGAGCCATGAAGTCCTAAAGTGCAACCCTGAAGATCTGCACCAAGGAAAGTGATCGTAACAACCCTTAATGCATCGCAAGGACAAGCAACCTCGCGTCGCAGCTGTAATAAACAATATTCAGACCGCATAAAATATATCCATCATTTCAATCGACCCCTCTGGAAAGAGCCAAAGAACCGTAGGAATTTAAAATCCATAGAAATTGCGGGTCTCGGCCTAAAGAGCTTGATAATAATGCTAAAAAATCGGCAGCGTAAGGAGTACTTTCTCTCTCTCTCTCTCTCGCTCGCTCGCTCAGACTCTCTGTTCGTCTCCGTTTCTCTTCGGAGCTGTTGGCTAGCGGTTCGCGTGACGAGTTCTAATTTCCAACAGTGTAGCCGGCGGAGTTTGGAATCTCTCGATTTTAACGCCACCGGCCGCCGTAATTTTACGACATCCGGCGTGCGCGGCGCGCGATCGAGCCCGCCCCGTCGTTCGAAGCGTTCCTGCGTCGTCGGGCATCGTCGGGGCCCGATTAAAATAACGTGTAATCGCGTGATTGCGCGTTTACGATCGAAACTCTCTTTCTCCGATCTCAGATGTTCTCTCTCTCTTAGATCGAACGATCGCGGAAACGCTGCGCGCTTTTTCCGCCGGTTCGATTAATAGCGCTTTTCCTGCGGACGCAGCTGCGCTCTCGTATATCGAACGGGCCCGCTTCGAATCGCGCGCTCGACGAGCCCGGGCTCTCTCTCTCTCTCTCTCTCTCTCTCTCTCTCTCTCTCTCTCTCTCTCTCTCTCTCTCTCTGTCTCTCGCTTTAATAGAAATTCCGCTCGCCGGGAAATTACGCTCGCGATAACGAGCTCGATACTCGAGCCGATAGATCTCAGTTTTCTCTGATCTTCGCGGCTGATCCGCTACGTTTCTTCCTGTGACTTCTAACTGGACGGATTTGGAATTCGTGCGGGAATGATTTCGTGCGATTTTAAAACGGACTGTGTAAAGCTTCTTCTTTATTCGGTAAAAAAGTATAACATGCAAACTAGACCGAACCGTAACCAAGTCTTACAAAGCCCTAAACGTATGAAAGATGCAGATGAGCAACAGATATAACGTTGATATACAACAAAGAACTAAGCTTTACTTTCTCTCTCTCTGTTTGTCGTCTACCACCAAATCAATCCTTGATCCCACAGGATCGGGGGATTCTGGGATCCCTTCGAACCTCGTAGTCGGTAGACCGGGGTCGAAAATCGCGCAGGTAAGTCTCTCACGGAGAAAAATCGGCGTATCCCGGTGATTAGCCGGCGCTAGGCGTTAACGCTTCTCGGAGCAGGTTTGGCGGGGCCGATCTGGTCTCGGGCTGGATGGATCGACCGTTGGAGCGAGAGGGAAAGCGATCTCTCTCGGGGGAACAGCGGCATCAGCATCAGCATCAGCAGCAGAGGGAGAACGTGTAGCCGCGAACGGGCGATCGGCAGAGAGTGTATAGTACTCGCTCGGTTGCTTGCTTGCCGGACTCAGCGCCGGCGAGAGAAACGAAGAAAGAGAAGCGCGCGCGGGTCCCGGCAAACAAGAAGCGAGCCGCAATGCATTCGCTCTACTCGCTAGATATAAATACGCGACAGAGGGCAAGGAACCAACCACGCCTGCACCGACAGCTACTGCCTAACGACACGGACACGCACACGCGGTCGCTCATTGTGATAAAGCTGAAGAAGGAGCGGAGAGCCACCGGGAGAGAGGCGGAGCGGGGAGAACGGGAGAGAAGAGTGAGAAGAGAACGGAGCGGGAAAGAGAGGAGAGAAAGATTGAGGGGAAAGAAAGACGAAGAGGAGGGAACTGCGGGGAGAACGAGCGAAGAAGAGAGCAAGGTAGTGGCCCGGTGAGAGAGAGAGAGAGGCCGTAAGAGAAAGAGGGGAAAAAAGCCGGGGGACAGAATGAGAGGAGGAGAGCGAGAGAGGGAGAGAGGTGTAGGCTGCTCTCGGAGGCAGTTCGTTCGTTCATGCGCCCGTCCGTGCGCTGCAAGTTGGGACGAAAAAAAAATGTGGCCGGTCGAGTCTCTAGAAGACGCAGCCAAATATTGCATCCTCGGATAAATATAGGCAGCCCACGGCTGCACAGGCCGCGCCGCGCACTTTTCTCTCCGGTGCTCGTCTTTGGGACGAGGCAGCCATCTAGCCACCGACGGCATTCCTCCTGCGGGCTATCTCTTTCTCTCTCTTTTTCTCTTTCTCCCTCGGGCGCACCGCCTCCCTCCTCACTCCGTCTCCCTCGCTCGTTCTCTCTCCCATGTGCGAGAGCGATCGTTAAATTCGTTTCGTGGCCGAGAACTTCGGGCCGGCACGTTGCCCCGGTGCTTTCCATTCTTCATCCTCGTCTTTTTTCGGCCTGCTCTAGCTCCGCGCGCACCGAGCACCGCGATCTTTCCTTCTTTCGCACCGAAATATCTGGTCGCGATGGGGGAATCGTTTGGTGAACGGGGCACCATGCCAACCGACCGGGGATTCTGATGATTCTGATGATGCCTCGCTACTGTTCGCCTCGCGTCCCAAGGAAAATGACTGGGTCTCTGGTGACCCGGTGTGGAACCCTCCTAATCATGTTTGGTGGCGAGACGATCGTTTGCGAAATCGATTAACTATTCGGGCTGAACAACGAATCGTGATGAGTAGAGATTACTCTGTTATTAGCAGGCCGATCGAAAATGTTTTTCTCAAATATATCATTATTTTAAGAGAGCTTTCACGTGATGATAAATTTCTTTCAACCCCTTCTTCTTGATTTTTCAAGGTCACCTTCGCTTTTTCGCAAATACACCTATGATCTTTGTACGCCTATCTAGTAGAGGATGTCACGACGAATTCGGCAAGTATCATAATATAAAAAAGAAAGAAGCACGTAGAATGAAAGCAAGATGATCATAGAAGGAAAGAAAATCTTCTAAAAAATGGAAAGTAGAATGAAGTTAGAAAGAAGTCGGGGAATCTCCAGGACCCAATCTAAGATCACGAGAGCGTAATCTAGGATCATTGTCGTCCGATCTAGGGTCGCCTAATCTAGCTGCACCAAGGCCCGATCTAGAGTCATTAGGGCTCGATATGAGATCCCCAGGTTCAAGACCAAGGGTCTAATCTGGTAGCACAGAGTTGCAACTGCAACCGGCCACGGTCCCTCGTTGGATCGGAATCGAATCGAGCAGGGATGCATCGAGTTCTCGATCCTCCTTGTGTTATCGGGCCGGCCGTTACCGCGGGCGATAACTCGCGGTCCGCACAACGGTGCATTGTCAAGCGCCGGGGAACGTTACGGACATAATCGGTCGCCTCGATACGCGGGCGCGTGTAAACAGGAAAACGTTCGATCGAGGCGAACCGACAAGTCGGGAATTGTTTTTTACGAAACGATGCTCGGGTCGGTCCTGCTGCTTTCGATCTGACGGAGAAAGACAGACAGAGGCGATCATGCTTTGAGATATTCTGGAGCTGTTCACAAAGAAAAGATGTTTCTAGCGGTGGATAGCGTAAATTTGAATTTATTGTGACACGGTTAATGCACATCAACTGAGTGCCAATCACATCAATTGGAATATGATAGTTTCAATATAATTAGACTGGGGAAATTTAGAAAATACAAGAGAAGGCCTATGTTCTCCAAAACGAATTTTTATTTTACTTTCAGCTGAAAAAATATGAGCCCTCTGGTTCGACTGGTTTAACGGCACCCAAATTTCATAAAAGTGGACAATGCCAGCGACACCGCAAGCGTACACAGCAGAAAATTTGTACGTACGTTACGTTCTATGCAGACTCAATCTACCGGACGCTAATAGAACAATTTCAACCCTCATCTATCGAGTGAAGAGCGGCGCCCATCTCAAGATCAACCCTCTCCGCGCAAATCACCGATAAATCATCTGCTTCGACTCCTTCCTCGAAACAACGGCTAAACACCGGTCATTAAGCGGGAGCTCCATCGCTCACAGCAAACAGGGAGCTAATCACCGGCCAGCGATGATCACCCGTCTACCGTCTATCGACTGTACGCCGTTCTAAACTAAAGAATGGTTGAACCTGCACCTTGAACCTGGTGGACAGGGTTTGCCTATGCTCCATTCAACGAGTCAGTGTAGCATTGTCGTTCACCCTGGCTAACTATCTTCGAATGTAACTTCAACTCTGTCACAGTCGAAGTACTATCGTTCGTTCACGAGAAGAAAATACGGAAAAGTTCTTTTCGTGGACGAAGAACACATTCGTTTACCTTTACGTTTGACGTAGAACACGGTCCTTTTCGATCTGAGGACTATAAGCGAGTACGAACCTAGACGTCGTGCGCTTTGTTTTCGACGTCTAACCTTCGGGCGGGTGGTGGGTCGGGTACCGGCGCGGGTATCAAGTGCGAGTGAGCTCGCGAGCGGTGCACGTGGCCAGGAGGCATAGTCAGTGAAAATCATCGTGCGCGGACATTGGGTGGCGGGAAACGTGCGTGACACGGGTGTGCGGGCCGGCGGCCGGGTTCGGGGGGAGGCCCTAATCAAGCTAGGCGCGTGAACCCAACCTAACGCAACGACGAGGTAGCGTGGCGTGGCCAGGGGGTGGCGTGTCGTCGTCGTCGACGTCGTGTCCCGCGTTGTGGTGGTGGCGGTGGCGGCAACGGCGACGTCGAATGCAGAGAGAGAGAGAGAGAGGGAGAGAGAGAGAGAAAGAGAGAAATGGGTGGAGGAGAGGCGGAGAGGCGCAACGGCGGGGACAGGGCCGGCGAGAGAGAAGAGACGGTTATCGCGGAAGTTCGGCAATTATAGGTGCCGAGTCGCTTTTTTTTTCGACGACTGATATTGATTTGGGAGAGGCAGTTCGTATTCGTGGCACGAGCATACCTTGTGACTCGCAGAGGCGGCCGGCAGCGCGATGCATCACGGCGCAGCGCGCATCGAGGGGTACATCAGCCGCCGGGGCAAGCGGGATAGAGAGTAAGAGAGACGGTGACGGCGGCTTCGCGGGGAAGCGGCCGGGGGGGCAGGAGCCAGGGGGGTGGGGACGATGCCGAAGAGGAAGGGCAAGGGGCAGGAAAGGCGACTGGAGGAACCCCCACCGCTCCGGCGCCTCTCCGCCGAAAGTTCTCCCACCGGAGCCCGTCCCTCCCCTCTCGACACCGTAACGAATCCCCACCACGCGCGTCCTACGGACACAACATCCTCGCTCCTCGTCCTCTCGGTCCTCGCCGCGACTCTCTCCCTCCTACAGAGCCGACTCAACCGCCTCTGCTCACTCCCACTGGCCGCTGCACGCGGTGCGCGTTCCCTCCTGCTCTCTCTCATACTGTCCTCTCCGTCTGGATTCTCCCTCCGGCGCGGTCACCGCCGCCGCCACCGCCACCGGTGCCACCACCACCAGCACAGAGTCACCACCACCCTCCGCTGCTGGTCGCCAGGGGCGGAAGTTTCGCCGCCACTGGATCCTCGCGCCGATTTCTCGTCCGATCTTCTAGCCGCCTGGCCCCCCGCAACCAGTCCCGACCGGCTATCCGCCGGGGAATCATTTCATGACGCCTGGGTCTAGGTCGTCCCGTAGATCCCTCTCTCTCTCTTTCTAGCGGGACCAAACCCCTTTCGATATTTTTCTACGTTCCGTACAGACGAAACGGGTGAGAGGCAATTTTCGAAAATTACCAAACAGTCGTGCGGAACCCGACGGGGAACCCTACGACAGAGGGGCCCGGATGATTCGAGATAATTGGCTTGGAAACAAAGTATAAATCCAGCGGGGTCCAATTAACCGGCGAATCGGGAGCTCGTTGACCGGCAATCGTCCGCATGCGAGCCGCTCGAAATTTTTGCCCGTCACGCTACCCCAATTTGCCTGGTACCCCGCGAAACGATGGGGGCAGATAGTGAAAGAGAGAGATAGTGAGAGAGAGAGAGAGGGGTTACTGACGGTTCTCCCTGTTGATGATCGAGAAGGTCGAGTAGAGCGGGTCTGGAGGGTCCGACTGGTCGTCGCGGCGCGCTTTCGCGACAGAGGAGCCCTCGACTCGCGTGAATCCGCCCCTGCCTCCATCACCACTCGGCCATCGCCGCGCCGGCACCTTCTCCGCTCGTCCTCTCCCGACGACGGTGTCTACCATCCCAAACCCGAGCCGAACGAACGAACGAACGAACGAGGGAACGAACGAACGAACGGACGAACGAACGAACAGGCGAGCGAGCGTGCGAGTGAGCGAGCGAACGAACGAACGAACCAGTCCAGAAATCCCCACTCCGCGGGCGCGCACCGCGGCGACGGAAGTGTGGCAACGCTGCAGCTCGCCAGTGTCTCGGTCTTGGCGAAGTTACTCGGGGGGGCTCAGGCCGAGTCTACCGAGTTTGTGTCTACCGGCGCGGGTAACCCGAAAGCGAGTGTGCCGAGGATTAAAGTCGCGGGCCTCTTGCCGGCACGCGAGACCGTCTCGCTGCTCGAAGGCCGTATACGAAACCGGGAGAACAGCACCGAACACACATACACACAAGCTACACACACGGACACACGATCTCGCGGCACGTACACGCACATTACAGAGACACAACAAACAAACAAACAATCAAACAAACACAACAGAAAGACAGAAGAGTTGGTTCGTTTTCCGAAAAAGCTTGTCATCCCGCCGGCGCGACCGTTGTTTTTTTTTGCGGCGAACGGAGAAAGGCAAAAAGGAAAGAAAAGAAAAAAACGGAGACACGGGACCCTCGGACACATCCGCGCACACGGACACGCATCAGCCACGCACGGTTCCACGCGTGCACGCACCCCGCTGCCCGAAAAAGAGGATCGACAGCTCGAGGAAGAGCAAGAGACGAAGAGGATCCGTGTTTTTCGACGAAAGTTCGCCGCGACGACCGGAAGCCGGTCGCCGATCTGCCAGTGGAGCTGCTCTCTTCGGGATCGTCTCTCTGTCCGAGGAGATTTCCGCGCCGAAAGGGTTACCGGGAACCGGCGAGAAACCCGCGGGAGAGACAAAGGACGATCGTCGACAGACGAGGATACGTCGGGAGAGAGAGAGAGAGACGACACACGCACGAACAGAGAGAGAAAGGGAAAGAGAGACGGAGGGAAACGAGGAACGCAGCAGCCGTGGACCGGGAACACGTTTCGCGCGTTTGTCGCTGGTCGCCGCGTCGTCGTCCGCTCGTGATCGCCGCGCGACGAGGAACGCGCGCCGCGTCCGATCTACGCGTACGCTCCCGATACGAGACACCTAGCCGCGGTGCGTGTGTGCCGCGCCGCGCGTGTACGCGTGCACACGCATGCCGGCGTTCTGATCTTCGAGAGGACACCGAGCCGAAAGAAGAAGAAGAAGAGGAAGAAGAAGAGGAGGACGACGAGGAGTCTCTGGAAAAGGAGGAAGAAGAGGAAGGAGGAGTAATAATATACACGGTGATACACGCGCGACCAAAAATCAGTGTAAATGGCGCTCTCCGCACAGAACCAGTCGACGTCGTACGTGAACTTGTATTACTCGATCGTCCAGCGGGCGGCGACACGATACTTTAAGGAATATTACAACTCCGGTGAGTACCATGTCAATCCTTCAGAAAATACGCGGTCTTCGAGCACACCATCCCCAATCTATCTTCGAAAGGATACTCCGTGAGTTTGAGCACACGATCCTTGAAAGACCGTCAATGTTTTAGTACAGCATCCTTGAAATAGTACACCGGCGATTCTCATTGGGTACATCTCCTGTCTCTGAAAGACTGTCAAGTTTGAGCACATCTCCTGTCAATCTTCCAAAGAATCTGTCGAATTTAAGTAGGTATCCCGAATCAGTCTTTGGAAGACTGTCAAGCTTGAGCACATCATCTCCAGTCAATCTTTTAGAGGATAGTCTGTCGAGTTTGATCAGGTACACCGTCTCCAATCATCTTTGAAAGACCGTCAATTGTGAGAGCACCGTCTCCAGTCAATCTTTTAGCGGATAACCTGTCGAGTTTGATCAGGTACACCATCTCGAATGAATCTCTGAAAGACTGTCAATGCGAAGTGCACCATCTCCAGCCAATCTTCTAGAGGATAGTCTGTCGAGTTTGAGCAGGTACACCACCTCCGATCAATCCCTGACAGAATAGTTGGGCGATTTGGAGCAGGTACACCGTCCCCAATCAATCTATAAAAGACTCGATTCTGAGTACATCTACAATCCTTGAAAGAATGGACTGTCTAATTTAGATGATCGAAACAATGAATTCTTTAGAAGGTATTGGTCCGGGTAGGCGTCAGTTGCGGATTAGCGCGCGAAACCGCGCGGTTCGAGAGTTAGCCGCCAAACGACCGGTCCCCCACCCCCGACCCGTCATCATCCCGAAATCACGCACGCAGCCACCTGTGCGTCGTCCACGTTTTGCCAAAACGACGCCGTCATCGGGAGCCCGCGCGGCTCGTACGCGCGCTTTCAAATTTTCCCGCCCTTCCTCCTTCTCTTTCTCTCTTTCACCGGCTAGGTGTACTTGTGGGTCTCTCTTGCTTCACCCACGTTCCCGCTCTTTCCCTATGTGTTCTCTCCATGTGTCCGAGCCGCCCTTCTACACACAGACGTACACATAATGTATAAACACGTGTGAACACACACACACATACCGGCGCTGCACGCCGAGCTGCCAGACAGACAGCCGAGCCGGCATCTACTAGCAGAAGTGCTCTTCCGACACCGATTAAAACACGCCGCTGGCTAGACACGTGCCCGCTCGCTTCTAAACTCGTGTGCGCGCACCACGCACGCTGCCTGCACAACGCGTTTACCCGTCGTGGAACCCGCGCGGACACTGGTGACGAGCGGGTCGCTCGGGTCTGAGCTCGGCTCGCCGGATCTACTTGAGAAAACCGTTGCGACACTAGTCCACGTGCTCTTTGATTTGAAGTTGCCGGATCGAAGGATCAGCAGCGTTGGGTACTCGATGGAAAGAGGTTTGGCGTGTCCATGCAATGAACGTGTCCGATCGGACTATATTTCTTACTTGCGGTTGTTTCTCTTTTCGAGCTCCATTGTCGCGTTGAAGCGATCAATGTGTACATTTTTAAGAGGGTAGGACTCTTCTTGTATTTTGAGGGACTGACAGAGTAGGACTACGGTGAGTAGGAGAGAGGCTGGCTGGAATTAGCTTAGGCGATTCGAGGAAAGCGCGAAGAGACTGACAAGGCAAGGACCTCAAGTGTCCGACTTCGACTTTGATCATTTTTTGTGCGACGATGGTATATGGATCCCTAATGATGTCTGCAAAATTGTATTAGGTGTAGTTACTCAATCAGTTTAAAGATACAAACAATTCAAGTTTCAAGGTGGTTCGGAACCCACCTTATAAAAACTGTAGGTCCCGTGGCTAATGACCATAGCAGTTGATGCGACGTTAAATAAATAATGATGATGATGTATTCAAGTTTCATATCTAGTGGGTTTACGAGATAAGGCACAAAGGTACTTAGAAGGTACAAGTGTGTTGTGGAGACTTAACCTAACCTACTCTAGGTTGAACGATAGAGTTCTTTCTATCAATTAACTAAGTTTCATATCTTGTTGATATACCATGATTTGCAGCTCAAGTTTTCGAAGTTCCAAAAGTTCAATTGTTTATATCTTTAAAACTATTGAGTTACTACACCTAATATTTTGCAGACATCGTTAGGGATCCATATACCATCGTCTCACGAAAGATTATCAAAATCGTTGTCGGACGCTTGGGTCCTTCCCTTGTGAGTAGAGTGTTCGTTTTCAGAGCTTGGTTGGTTGAAAAGGATAAAGTGTTGGAGGAGACAGCTGATGAGAGGGTGTCTAGAATTGTCTTAGGCGATTCGAGGAGGAGGAACGTACGAAGAAATTGGGTGGATTGTCGATTTTTCCTGAATGCAGATTGAGTAGAGCTTGATTGGTTGCAAAGAATAATGTGTTAGCGAAGACAGCTGGTAGGCAGCTGGAAGTAGCATCAATATGAGCTTGAGGGTTAGGGTTAGGGTGTTAAAACTTCTAGTTGCTGTTTAATTTAAGCCTGAAAGATTGTAAATTATGTAATATATTGAGAAAGGATGAAGGGATGAAAGATTAGAGTGCAAGAATTGATTCACACGATATGTATGTAAAAGGCGCGAAAGATAAATTCTGAAGAAAGCAAGAGCATTAGGTAATCTATTATGATGTCCTATGTCTTTGACGCTGTTTAACTCAAACCTAGTGAACTCTGCAATTCCACAACGTGTCAACAAAGTAATTGGTATGTTGGTAGCATAAATAGAGCATGATTGTCTGAAATTCTAGAACTGTCCTTGTCATTGTATTCGCACTGACAATCTAACAATCGCGTGAAAATAGGAAAGATCTGTCAAAATTACAAAGATTATACTGCGCCACTATTCTGTCAAGAAATCAGTAGATAAATAATATAAACAAAGGATTACACGTTAGAAAGCTAGTAATCTTTGTAACTGTCACCCGTTACGATCATCTGATCCAGCGATTCGCGAAACACACGCACAAACAAACGTCTGCTGAGAGAAACAAAGAGGATCAGATGGTCCGCAAGTCTCCGCTGCGTCCTTGACTCAATTCAATTTAAACCTCTACTCCAAGACAACGCGGTATACTAAAAGCTAGTTGACAGAGACCGCGTAAATAAAGAACAAAAGTCGCGGGGTCAAGAATGTTTACATCCGAAAGAGCAAAAGTCTGTAGAAAGAACGAATGGATTGGGTGCCCCGCGTCCTTGACATAGCTCAATTTTAATCTCGCTCTTAGGATAACACGGTGCATAAAAGAACTATCGTACGAAACCATTCGAGTAAAATAATAAGTCGCAAAATGGTCCAAAGAGCGAAAGTCTGCGGAAATAGTAAATGACCTGATCCAGCGTCCTCGTCGTAGCTTAATCACATCTCGCTCTCGGGATAACACGGTACATACAAAACCGGCATGCAAAAAGCTGTGAAAATATAAAAATTGCAAAATAGTCCAAAGAACAAACATCCGTAAAAATAGTGAATGACCTGGTGCTGCGTCCTTGGCGTAGCTTAATGTGAATGCCATTCCCGAAATAACCCACTAAATCCAAACTAATTTGAATACCGAAAAAAGCGGAATAATCCAAGATCGAGTATGAACTGTTCCGCTGTCCTCGACGCAGCCACAATCAGTCCCCAAAATCCTATAACTCAAACGCGTGCATCAACACCGGCCGAGATCCCCGAAACTAGTTCCCATTAAAAGAACGAGTGAATCACTGGAGCCACGCTTGTCCATCGTCCTTGGCGTACAATTCAGCGCTGACCAATTCTCGGGCGACAGGATCCCCGAGAAACCGGTGGACACAGACGTCGCTCGCATCTAACAAAAGCCTATATGCTCGGGGAATGCCCTAGCCGAACTGACGTGAAAAATCCTGGTAGTCGGAAAGAGAGAGACTCGTTCCTCGAGTCTCCGCGGTGTCCTTGGCGCAGTTTAACCCGGCGCTGGTGTATAGGTCGTAGGATAACACGTTGGCTGATCTAAAGAAAAAAGAACCCGGTGGTAGCCTGGGCGAAGAATGAGAGAGAGACGGTGTCGCTTCGGTGATCGTGGTTCGTGGCGATTTGCAAAACGCTCGGGAGAGGAAAAAGTTGAACGAGAGAAAGAGACGAGGCTAGATAGAGGGGAGCGAGGAGAAAGACAGAGGAAGAAGAAGAAGAAATAAACAGAGAGAGAGATAGAGAGAGTGGGAGGAGGTAGATAGAGTCGGCAAGAAAGAGAAGCTCGCCGAGTAGACGCGTGGAAGAGAGACGGAAGAGACTCTCTGCCATGCTGATCCGCAAAATACGGTCTCGTTAGTTATCGTCGGTGTTGGGTCATCTAATCGCCACTGAAATTATCGTCTCGCCAGTGCAGAGTGACGAAACGCGCGCTGCTCTCCCGTCGTCGTCGGTAGCAAGTAGGTTTTCGATTGTGCCATAGAACAGGCCAGGCTCTCTTTCTCTTCGTCGTTGTGTTTGTGTCGTCGTCGTGGTCGCGGCCGCGCGCGCGCGCGCGAGCGAGCGAGCGAGTCCTTCGGATGCTGATCGTTCTGATCGTGTTAACGCCCAGCCAGGCAGCGTGTAAATCGCCGATCGAGAGCCTGGCCTCTCTGGTCAAGGTGAACGTTTCGCTGACGGAGAACTCGCGCGCGGATGATCGTGCCGCTCCTGACCGAGAGAGAGAACGGCCCTCGCGGGATCGTGAGCCACCGCCGCGCCGCGATCGTAGATCCTCGATCCCAACGGCCCGACCCTGTCTCGCGCGCACAACCAACATCCTCTCGATCCGCTCGATCCGTCTTCCGTGCCCGATACACAACGCCAAAGACATCGTCATCCAGTGAGCGCGAAGCTACCGGCTAACTAAACGCTCCTGCTACCTTGGGATTATGGTTGCGCACTGTGCATTCGATGGTGCACGGGTCTTTGAGTTCAGGGAGTTCGGAGGATTTTGCGTACTTCGTGGCGTTGGACACCTGTTTCGAAGTTAGGGTCGGGTGATCGCGAGTGATCGGCCGTCTTTCAGATCGGAAGACGATTTTTGTGGAATCATTTTTGAAGGTTGTGCAAGTTGTCAATTTTTGTGCGAGTGTCAATTTTTTGGATGCAAGAGAAGTTGGAAGTTTCTTTGTGATAAACAGCTACCAAAGAGTCGAAGACGCGAACAACTTGCTTCTGTGCTGTGTACACTTAGTAATTGCTATCTTCATTTTTTCTAATAATTCATTAATCCAACTGTCACTGAATAATTTTCATTGTGCTATGAAAGGAGGTTTGATCCACAAACCCTGCAAGTGTTGAACAATCCCTCAAATGTACTACCAAAAATCACACTGAAGACCTTCTTGCCTCGTGGTCGGAATCGAAGAAATCACATCCCACTATACACACGAAATAATTAGTGTCCAACTAAACAATTTCCAATTCACGGAGACAGACCACGTGTCTCAAGCCTCCAGCCATGGACCTATGAACGACACACCTCATCGCCGGTCTCCGAAGCGACCAAGAATCATTTCCAGGAAAGCGCGGAGCAGACAGCCTATGGAGCACGCATGATTTATAACCGAGTGCAAAGATTAAACATTCCAGACAAATTCGCATTTTCCTCGGCATCGTTCCGAGTTCAAGGTCTTCCTCGGTGGAGATTTCGAAGCAGCCTCTGGCGAGCAATTACGTCCGCCTATTGTGAAGTTAGCGAGCCACTGTCGGGAGCCTGGTCGTTTCGCGGATCCCGAGGCCGACGAACACGCGTCGACGATCTTCCTGCCGTAATGACGGAGCGTCGACGCGTCCGACGAGCATGAAACGGAGTGAGAGTGAGAGAGAATTGTCGCGGAAACGGGATAAAATGCGTGCGGTGATTCACTTGTTTCCGTTCTATGAAGCGTCGAATTGTAATCTAGTTTCAAACGAACGAACCAAAAAGAGGTCCGCGAAAAAATAGAGGGAAGGACGAAGAGAGAGAGATAGAGTGAAAAGGATACGATCGAGCAGCCAAGAGCGAACGTTATCGCTGGCACAGGCCCTCCGCGGGGGTTCATCGCGATATTCCTCTTCGACGTCGTCATCGAAACAGGATCATTCTCTCGCCGGTTGACATGACGAGGATGATATCGGCGCCGGCTGGTGATCCCGGATCGTTATCGGACAGCGCGGAGTCAATCGGGACCAGCGGAACGATTGGTTTTCGTTTAGCCACGGCGAACTATAGCCGGCTGCTGCACCGACGCCAACAACGGAATCACGGATGATCGGCCTGTGGAACTTTGCTTATTCCCGAGGTACTTCTCTACCATTCGAAACCCTTTCCGAGGACCGTCTCGCTGGCGTTCTCCAAAATTGGTCGACGCTCTTGTATTCTTCGCGCTGAATTTCGGGGATTTTTTAATGTTCATTTGACAGTAGGTTTATAGAGCATTGAAAGTGACCATTCTACATTACTTGTGACATTTTTAGGCATTCTTTTTATAAGATATGCCGAAAGAAATAAATTTGGTGAATATGTACAATCTCAATAATCGTAAGATAAAATATTAGAATTACGAGAGTGTAGAAATATAAATTTATATTCGAGGAATCACCTTCTTGGATGATGACTGGGAGTCTGGGATTCGGTTGGAATCAAGATTCCCATCTCGTTGATTTCCTTTCTCAGGGTAAACTTGATTTATTGCTTCGTTAGGATCCGATTTGGATAATTCTTTTAATACTTGTTTAGTACAATTGTACCCAAGGATCAATTTTTATACGGATAGAAAAAGGGTAGGGACCTGTTCGTGTCCAATTACCATGATTTTCATCTTATTATCTTCATTCGTTAGGGTAAAATTGATTTGTTGCTCTTCTTGACCAGATGTGTGATTTACGTCCTAGACATCAATTTACGATATCGCAGCATCGAATCAAACACATTATAAATACGATAACTATTTAACGAACACAGACTTTTATTATATTTCGTATACCAAGGAACGACTGTTTCGCAAGTTGAGTTTCGACTTGAATAGCGAACCATAAACCGTGATACATCGTAACATTACACTTTACAATACGCATTATTTTCTCCTCCATTGTTCGACTCGGTAATTGTCCCCAGGGTAAAAATAAGGTAGAGCCCGTCCCAAATATTTATCAACGTAATGACTTTCCTACATTCTACAAATTTACAGATGCTATAAACGCATAAATATCCGTCGCCTATTTATAAAAGATCGCAAATAAACGGGGCACGCACGAGCGAATCAAAAATACACTGCACAGCAATCTATCTCGAGTATAACCAGGTGTCTTGTGACTTATGGTTGCCGGTGGATCCGCGGCTTATCAGCGTCGCGTCGCGCGAGAGAGGCATCACTATAATTTGCATGCAACTATTAGCACTGTGCTCACAGACGTCGCGCGAAAATATTCGAACAAATCGTGAAACGAATTCGACTTATCTGCATCGCTGCATCGATGTGAATCATAAATAAATAAACGTGAAATAATAATTTCAAGAACACCACTAAATAAACATGATCCACACCACGTACACGTTCTAAGAAATTCATACAGGATTATAAATCTTTTAAGAGTTACATCAAATTACATTAATAATATATAAATAAATATATTCATAAATAAATTCATCCGATGTTGCCAATTTTGTAAGACTGTCATGACTAAGACTAAGAGTTACATCAAATTACATTAGAAATATATAAATAAATATATTCATACATAAATTCATCCGGTGTTGCCAATTTAAGACTGTCATGACTAAGACTGTTAAGAGTTACATCAAATTACATTAATAATATATAAATGAATATATTCATAAATAAATTCATCCGGTGTTGCCAATTTTTTAAGAGTGTCATAATGAAAGAAAGTGCAGCGTAAAATAATAAGGACTAAATTGCGTAAACCTAAAGAGCAACATGCTCCACAAACCAACCTACAGTGGGTGTACAAAGTATTCGTACACTTTTTAAAAACTAATAACATTTTTATAATTGTACCAAACAACCTGATTTTTATAATCAATTTGAAGCATTGGTTTACGAAATGATAGACAAAAAAGATTTTCCAAAAATTATAATTTACAAGGTTAAATGCAAAAATAAAAAAGGCATTTTTTAAAACTTTTTTATTTGGGTCCTTAATGGAAATTTAAAATGTATGTTTTGTAGATCTATGTTAGTCATACACATGCTGAAAATTTCATTGAAATCGATTAACATACGCACGAGCTACAAGCGGTTAAAAATGGTGAAAATCGTAGTTTTCCACGACTTTTGATCAGTTTCTGCTTAAAATCCACAGAATCGTACATCTTTCAACGCCTGTTGTTTTTTCCAGCGTCAATCGATTTCGATGAAATTTCCAACATGCGTATAAAGAACATGGATCTAGAAAACATATGTTTTAAATTTTCATTAAGGGCCCAAATGAAGAAGTTTTAAAAAATTCCTTTTTTATTTTTGCCTGCAACCTTGTAAATTGTAATTTTTGGAAAATCTTTTTTGCATATCAGTTTGTAAACTAATGCTTCTAATTGATTATAAAAAATCAGGTCGTTTGGTACAATTATAAAAAAGTTATTAGTTTTTAAAAGGTGTACAAATACTTTGTACACCCACTGTACGCCAAATTTCTGTTTCATCCCGATTTCCCATGATCCTCGTAAAAGTTCTCGATCGATCCTGAATCGATCTCGCTCTGATCCGACGTGTCCCGTCGAGACCGCCTATTAAATAACGACGAAGTGTAAATCTTACGATTATTTGGAGAATAAACTCGTCGACGGGTTTATCGTGTGACTTCTGCCGATAAGAGCACCGGCTCCGTATCAGCTGAAGCTTGTACAAAAACCGTGACACGCGGTGTGTTTTCGCGCTCGCAAATCTACGTGTGCTTAAATCATCTCGACTCTCTCACGCCGCTGAATCTCGCGGGCCTCGGAGGAACGATCGATGATCTACGGGGGGGTGGGGGGTGGTAATGCGAGTCGAATGAAGCGACGAATCGTTGATTTATCATCTGGCCGCGGCGATGCGACGCTGCCAAGATCGTCGGCGACGCGTATCGCCTCTCCACGATCTCGTTTAACCTCGCCGGATTGAAAGTTAGAGTCCCCTAGTCCCCGCTCTTGTATGTTCGTTTCGCGTAACGATTCTGATAAGCCGCTGGCTGCTCGGATACAAGGACGATCTTCTCGCGACCGCGGGGAGCACCGGGGGAGGATCAAATTGGAGATCGACGAGCTACAACTTCGGTGCGCTGCCAGATAAAAGAATGCCGGCTACCGTCGAACCACGGACCGGCGTGCTCGAATTTAGATTTCGCCGGCTGATGAGCTCTGATAATCGCGGCAATGTGTGCGCGGAGCCTGTAGACAGACTTCTGTGCGGTTTATTTGCTTGTTCTCGTAATCCTCTTCATCTTCTCTGGTCCAAAGTCGTGATTTATGAAGGATTTATTCTGATTTTTGTGGAGGCTGCGGACGGTCTTCCGTGCATTTTATTTATCTGTTCTCTTCATCTTCTTCATCGTTTTTTCTGTTCTTTTGTTCAGTTTTGTATTTGATAGCTTCAGATGCTTGAAATCTGCAGTCTGAAAATTACACTCGCCTATTTCTGCTGTAAATGCGTAAAATCCGAATGAAGTTCGGTTCGAGTAACTATATCACGAAGAAAATGAAATGTTTAAGAAAAGCTAAAAATTCAAGAAATCCTGCGATTGCCGAAGTACAATTTACCATTGGATTTGCCAGTTTCTTCGTCATTCTTCCGACGCAAAGGTTTTCTTGCTGCATACTTGTTGCTTCGAAATTCAAGCACACCGCTTCCTCCAAATTTCATTTCGCCGCATTATGAATTTCCCAGCAGCCACCGGGCGCGTCGGTACCCCGCGAAATTACTCGCGATATATGCATATCCCGCGCGCAATTCTGCAACGCTTCCCGCGGACAATGTAGACGCGACAAACAATGATAGCGCCGAGAGGCGAGAGGATCGAAGGATCTTCTCGTCGATCCATCGTCGGCGTTCGTCCGCGAAACAACAGCGGGCGCGCGAGAAGTGTTGAAAAACAACAAAGTGTCTACAGCACGGGATAATAAAGGAAGAGGTGGGGGTAGGGGGACAAAGCGCCGAGGAGCAACAAACAAAACGAGACAAACAACAAAACAAAACGAGAGAGAGAGAGAAAAAAAAACGAGAAAATACACGTGAAACACAGGGGCGGCGACGTTTCGGCTTCGCGAACGCGTGTTACAGGCGGCGCGGCGGCCGCGTCTCGTTTCTGTCTATTTTTCTGAAAACAAACATTCGATCTGACGAGCTATATAACACCGATGGAATACTAGAGAAGGACCCACTCGTTCCTCGAGCACCCTTCGCGCCGCCATCGCGGAAAAGTTATGTTTTTGTTGCGCCCGATTCGTGTTTTTTCGTCTCTTTCTGGTGCCGCGGCGGATCCGCTCCGCAACCGTTCTGCGCCCGCTCCGTTCTGCTCGATCCCGCGTCGGTCCCTTCGGCGCTCGATACGAAAATGGGCCGCAGGTATTCCCTCTGACACTCGATAAATAGCGACGAATGTTTGCTCTTGCAAATGAATGTTTCCCGCGAACGCCACCAGTGATTTTAACTCCTGAGCACCGACGATACGATTCCACACCCCCCGCCTCATCCGGTTTCTCCCATCCTCGACACCCCCACCTTAGCCAGATCCTTTCGAGGACCGCGATAGGAATAATCGATCCTCGAAACTCCGAGAGACTCCGTTCCTTTTTGCGCGAAGAAAAGCTCCGGAACTCTCGAGATTAACGCGTCTGCTGGCGATTGTCTCGGAATTTTTTAAATTCCTCGATAGCTAGAGCAATTTCAATTCTTGACAAGCCAGCACCCAGTAATGCAATATAATCATCTAATTGCGGATTATTATACGAAGACGATTTTTATTGGCGATATTTTCATTGTACATCATTTTTATCGTAGACAGAGTTGTGCGGAAATTTCAAGAAATTTGTTTCTGTGCTTTAAAATATTCTTCCAATTATCGATCGTTTGATTGTTAAACGAATAATGTACTAGTGTTCTCGGCGCAACGATTCGATCATATAATACCAAGAAAGCAAAGGGTATAGCCGGGTAAGCATGGGCCACCGGCCCCCGCTCCGATTTTCCTGGTTTCTGTCTTAAAACATCGTTTTATGTCTAAAAAAAACATTGTGTAAAATTTCAGATGTCTACCCCCACCGATAGGGGTGATATTGAGGTTAATTCCCCCGCACTTAAATGCAATTTGCTCTAAAACGAAAAAAGATATCGACATGGGATAAACGGCAAACAACAGATATAGACACACTCTATATTTCAGATTTTTTTCAGAATTTTTTGCTAATTATTTATAGTTGAAAATAATTAATTAATTTTCTGGGATTTTTTTTAACTATCTTCCCTTGGGTTGACACCTACCAAAAAATTCTAAAATATTGCTATGATTCTAACCTATTTTGTAAAAAAATCTCGGAAGTGTCCGTTTGGTGGAACAGTGTCAAAGCAGGGGAAGATAGTTAAAAAAATTCCCAAAAAATTAATTAATTATTTTCAACTATAAATAATTTGCAAAAAATTCTGAAAAAAATCTGAAATATAGAGTGTGTCTATATCTTTTGTTTGCCGTTTATCCCACGTCCATATCTTCTCTCGTTTTAGAGCAAATTGCATTTAAGTGCGGGGGAATTTACCTCAATATCGCCCCTATCGGTGGGGGTAGACATTTGAAATTTTACACAATGTTTTTTTAGACATAAAACGATGTTTTAAGACAGGAACCAGGAAAATCGGAGCGGGGGCCGCTGGCCCATGCTTATCCGGCTATAACCTTTTGCAGATTGAATTAAACTTTCAACGTTTCGATCCATATGTGGATCATTCTCAAGAAAGAAGAAAACTGCGTCTGAAAAAGTTTTTGAACAATAGACTCAGTATTATTGTAATGATTCTGTGCTTTATCATCTCCAAAACCATCCCAACCGTGCTCCTATAATTAATTCGTGAAGAGGGTAAATGAGAAGGTTAGTTGAAAATGTGTAACGAGCAGTCTCACGCATTCTGAGAACCTCGATTCTGAAAGCATATCCCTGAGGCTCACGATTATCCTGGATTAAGTAGAATGAGCGAGCAATGTACAGACACGGCCGAGTCAATTGCCCGTTCGTTGAACAAAACCAGCTGAAGACCATTTATCCGAGCCTGTCGATACACACCTGTTTGTCCAAAGAGGCAATTAAAACTCATACAAAATTGAAACATTGCCGACAAATAATTACCACTTGAAAAACTTCACCGTATACGCGAATACATTCACTCATAACAATACACTCTCTTCGTTATCCATACATATAAAACATATCGAGACAAATCTCGCTTAATATTAATACTTGATTAACTCTAGTGAATTGTAATGGTGCAAATAAGAATTAAATGGACAAAACATGGTTGATCTGTGTATTGCACTGGCATGCAAAATTAAATCACTGAATTCTCGTCGAAACACTCCTGGTATTTGAATTATTGTAACTTCATAATAAAAAATCGTACAGAAATAATTCTGCACTCATTTTCGAGTCTGAAACCTCTACTTTCCGAGCCGATAGTTGATTTTTTAAAAAATGTATCTATCATACGGAGATTTAAGAATGTTTAGAATATGTAAAATGTATTTTTTACACCAACTTTTAGTAGTTCATAATAAATCTTTCTATGTTTTCGGTGCTACGGTTCGATCTTTTGTTAAGAACAAAGCAATTTTGCCAATTTAGTCAAACATGATCAACGTTTCGATCCCAGTTTGGATCTCTTTCAAGATTAATTTGAATTGCGTCTGTAAAATAAATATGTTATAATAATGTTGAAAAACAGAAATTATTAAGTGAATTATTATTATTGTGTGATTGAATGTAAACAAATATTGTTCATAAAGACACACTCACTTACTTTGGGGAACTAAATATATAATAAATGTGCGACACGTGTGTTGCGTGCGTCGAACATGCTTGTTGTCAAGATACTGATGTACGTACGTATTTGTCTATTTGTACGTGTCGCACATTTATCATATATTTACAGTGGATGTACAAAGTATTCGTACACTTTTTAAAAACTAATAACTTTTTTATAATTGTTCCAAACGACCTGATTTTTTATAATCAATTAGAAGCATTAGTTTACAAACTGATATGCAAAAAAGATTTTTAAAAAATTACAATTTACAAGGTTGCAGGTAAAAATAAAAAAGGCATTTTTTAAAACTTTTTTATTTGAGCCCTTAATGAAAATTTAAAACATATGTTTTCTAGATCCATGTTCTTTATACACATGTTGGAAATTTCATCGAAATCGATTGATGCTGGAAAAAACAACAAGCGTCGAACGATGTACGATTCTGTGGATTTTAAGCAGAAACTGATCAAAAGTCGTGGAAAATTACGATTTTCACCATTTTTAACCGCTCGTAGCTCGTGTGTATGTTAATCGATTTCAATGAAATTGTCAACGTGTGTATGACTAACATAGATCTACAAAACATACATTTTAAATTTTCATTAAGGACCCAAATAAAAAAGTTTTAAAAAATGCCTTTTTTATTTTTGCATTTAACCTTGTAAATTATAATTTTTGGAAAATCTTTTTTGTCTATCATTTCGTAAACCAATGCTTCTAATTGATTATAAAAAATCAGGTTGTTTGGTACAATTATAAAAATGTTATTAGTTTTTAAAAAGTGTACGAATACTTTGTACGCCCACTGTAGTTCCCCAAAGCAAGTGAGTGTGTCTTTATGAACAATATTTGTTTACATTCAATCACTCAATAATAATAATTCACTTAATAATTTCTGTGTTTCAACATTATTATAACATATTTATTTTACAGACGCAATTCAAATTAATCTTGAAAGAGATCCAAACTGGGATCGAAACGTTGATTATGTTTGACTAAATTAGCAAAATTGCTTTGTTCTTAACAAAAGATCGAACCGTAGCGCCGAAAACATTTGAAGATTTATTATCAGCAAATACGATCGATAGAAAAAACATATTTTTAGTAGTTCCTCTGTAATTCCGGCCAATTGCAATTTTTACAAATCGCGTGGTTCGATTCGCGTGATACCAAAAAAGTTATCGTTCTTTTAAAAGAGGCCGAACATTCCTGCGAGTCACTGTATATCTTGCAACTGATGCAGAAACATCTCTAGTGACTTTTAATGCAACGAACAATGATCGAATGAGCAGAGTTAGCCCACGTTGATTTAGCTTGCAAACTGTGAACATAGTAGTGATCCAAGTCGATCTATCTGTTGCTCGAAGTGCGCTAATGTCACGGCGCGCGGCGGTCTTCGGCCGAGCTTTCGCGAAAGCTGCGAACAATGGACGCATTCTGGCGCCGCTTTATCGCTAAACTTAGCCCCGGCGCGCGATCGTTCCGACATTAAAAGGGACTTATGAATGATTCCTTGTAAATAATCGGCCCCGTCCCGCCCGTCGTCGTCCCGTTGGATCGCTGTCCCGTGCCACGAACGTGTGTTTCTTGGCTCGGATCGAAGTTTCTCGCATAACTCCGATAAGTCAGCGTCCGTGTTGTTTTCTCTCGGATTGAGTCATCGCCGTCTAGACTCTCTCGGCGAGTTGCAAAAACCTCGGGGACCGAACGAAAACGACAGAAAAATAACACCGCGAATGATAATACAGGAAATCCTCGGACTACATTCTTTATTTAATCCCAAAATACATTCATCCGGTCGAATCAAAGTCTACAAAAAATCATTCTTGGGAATTTTCAAATACCGAAGTCTGAAAGTCAATTAAAGTCTGTTTTAATTATTCAAATTTTCGTGTAATTCGAGCACCTTGTTACTCGAGAATTGGCCCTGTTTAATTGTTAAACTCGGGATCTCCGTGAAAAAATGTTCTCGAATTAATTGTTGGAAGCGAGAGAGGTGAATAGAAATTTATTTTTTTCTACATTTTAATTAAGTGTATAGTAAAATGAAATGATCGCAGTTGTGCGTTCTTTGACGCATCTGCTCTTTTGTGTTTCATCTACAAGTTTCCCTCGTAAATGCACAGCGAAATTCGTAGCGTTTCAACCCTGTCGAAAATCTTTTCCTGAGAAATATGTTCCTAAGGGTGCGTTATTAATTTATGTTTAAAATTGACAATGTTGAATAATGTGGCTACTTGCAATTGCTACTGGCAATTTGTATTCTCCGTAAATAAAAGTCCGCAGTTTACCAAACGTTCAAAATCAATTAGACAGTCGTCGCTAAGTAATGTGTTAATTATGGACTGAAGCAGTTTTTGGCAAGAGTTGTACAAGTGTGAACTCTGTTCCTGAGAGTGTAGATGATTCACCATACTCTTTAGCTCGGGTCTCCAGAATTTTCGAACAGGTTTGTCAAGGAAGGGTGACTATAAAGTGACCGCGGGGTCTCCCCTGGCAGAAGGTAACGCTAGGTCAGGACCATTACTCACGACGAAGCAAAAGGAACTCTGTTCTTGAAAGTGTAAATGATTTGTGAGCCTACTCTTTCTCTTGGACCTTCGAAAATTCCGGGGAGAGTTATCAACCAGAGGTGATTATAAAGAGGACCTGCGTTTTATCGTGCTAGGCTTGCAGAAAATCATGCCAGAAATTTTCTTTCAGGACACGAAAGAAATTCTACTCCAGAGACTACCTTTCTTTCTTTTTTGCTCTCCCTCTCTCTCTCTTGATTCCCCAAACATTTTATAAGGGTATCATCAAGCGGAATTAACCGGTAAAGCTATGTAGCTGCGCTGTTTAATCGTTGCGAGCGAAAGTAACTCTGCTCGCCAAAGTATGAGTAGTTCGCGAGACTGTGCATCACACGCGAAAATTTTTTGAGGGAGAATTATTACGTGGATGCGACTGAGAAAGTGATGTAATTCCATTGCACACCGGTTGCGGGCGTAATAAACTATGTTCTTCAGAGCGCGAATAATCTGTCAGCAGAAAAATTATAATTCGCGTTTGCTCGCCTCGCGTTGCTATCCCGAAAGATTCGGTAGGAGCGACTGAAGATCAATCGCAGACGTAGACTAGCCTGATTAGGATACGGTTCCACAAGAACTGATTTGATACAATGGAACAGGGTACACTCCGGGACGAAAAGATAGCACAATTTGACATTAATGTAATTTCTGTTTATTAAATATTAGAAATTCAATTTTTTTAGTGTGTTTTTCTTTATTTTTTTATTTTTAGTGTGTCTTTCTTAACACGTATGAATGAAATGAAACGAAGCTTCATTAACTTATCTATCTTTATTGAATGAAATTGAATTATTAGCGAAATATAAAGGTACAAAATGGTAGCACACTTAACGAAAAATTTGAAATATAACAGTCTGCTATTTTGGTACACAGCTCTGGCAAGATATCCCCAACAAGCTTCAATAATTGTTTTGTTATTTCTTGATTGTAAATGTTTAATAAACTAAAATATGCTCCCGGCGCACGGTTTCGATCAATAATTATTATTGATCAGCATATTTTAGTTTAATCTTCATTAATGTTGAGATTGGAGATCGTGCGGCCACTCCAAAACTCGAATAATTTTTAAAGAGAAGTATTTCTTGACCGCTTTCGCCGCGTGGACTGCGACATTATCTTGTTGTAAAATGTGTTTATTTGCAGCAATTCTTACAGCAGGAGTATTCAGTTGTTCATTTATCATTTCAATATACCGTTCACTATTCATTCGTCCTTTTATAAATTCGATTTCAAATTATCACACAGCTGCCTCCCATTTCGCGACGGCTTAGAAAATTGCTGTTCTTCATCCAAATTATGATAGTAATAGCCTACATCGTCTGGATCATCCTAATTAAATCTTTTTTCGTCAGCAAATATGACTCTTCGCCACTTTGTCCTCATATTTATATGCTTTTCGGCAAATTGTAAGCAGAACGCTTTATGCTCCTTCTTTAACCAAGGTTTCTTCTGCAATTCTCTTCGCGCTGAGTGCTTGCATTTTTGTAAAACACAACGTACATTTTTTCCGTTAGTGTTCACACCAACACTTTCGGCGATTTGTCTCGCAGTCATTCTCGAATTTGATGCTGTTCTCAATGTTGAACGTTCTTCGCAGGCAATTAAACTGTGTGGGCGCGCAGAACTTTTCTCTTTCCCGTAATTTTCAGGATTTTTTAACAAGCTCACAATAACTTTTTGGCATCTATTCACATAGTACACTTGGTTTTGTTTTCCACGACACATTCTTAACACATTAGTATGTTGTTTTATTAAATAAGCACGAAAGAAGCTAGTAACCCCTTTATCAGTTACGTTTTCCAATGAATGTTTGCTCTTCAGTCATTTCTGCACAACTGACAAACGTAAAACTGCTATCATTTTGTCCGGCTTGTGGGCCCCAATATTTACGTTTCCATTTTGAAAATTCCATTTAAGTAAATATGGTGGATGATATTCAGTACATTGTACGTACAGGCATGTCAGAATATGTTGACACATTAAAATATTAATTATCTTCAGTTTAATGTACCAAATGAGGAAAAATAGATGATGTGCTATCTTTTTGTCTCGGAGTGTACTTTTAAAAAATGATACACTGTAACAGAGTCCAAAACTATGGTCTATATTGAAATATGTCAAAATTAATCTAATGTTCGATTATAATCGATTCGATATAATTCAATATTGGTATATTTCAGTTTGTTTAAGAAACTGTTATTTATTTGCTCTACACTTCATTCTACTTTTCTAGCCCGTGATCCTCACTTGACATGTGACATTTGAACCAAAAAGATCTGTTTTCTTTGTGCTTATTAATTTCTTTGCCTGTATTAATAAAGTTCAGTTTAGTTAATTTTGTTTGTTAAATTACATAATCTAACAGTCTAAACCAGGGGATACGTGTTTTTGGAATTTTTTATTTTTGTCATTTAACAATAATGATTAAATATATAACATTTTCCGAATATACAGGGGCGAGTATTTTCACCCCCTTAACGTAAATGTCAGCAGCTAAAAAAATATGTGTCAAATATTTTTCAACGAGCTATGTATATCCTGTATAAATTTCATTAAAATCGGCGTGTTACACTTGGATGATGTCCCTTGTAAGTCGTAAATGATTGAAGAAGCACAATTTTCTTCTGCCCCTGAATTTTTTGAGGAAAATTCCCGGCAGACCTCGTCGAGGAAAAATTGTGAGACGAAGCCGACACAGAAACTACCTTGAAAATTCGGAAAGTGGAATCTTCCGCAGGGATCAGACACCGAGTAGATTCCGTCGAAAAAGTGGCAGCCATCCGTGCAGTCGAGGAGAGGCGTTATCGATGAACCTTCTTTTCTATTTCTTGGAGCAACGCGAAAGTTCGATATATAAACCCGGTGCCGACGACCCCAGAAAAGCTCGGCGCTCTCGTATAGAATTCGGTGTCGACGTGTCAATGAGCCCGGCCCGTTGTCTTTCGTACTGCCACCCTCATTAATTAGGCCTCGGCAACGCGCTCGAACGTCTCGCGAGGTTTCACGCTACCAGCCACGACCCTTAACAATGGTTCAGAAGAGCCCCGGAAAATCCTCTGTTTTCCTTTCGATAACGGAAGAGCAAGTCAAACGCTTTCGCTTTCGACGTTACATCGAGGTTTCGAGTTTCGGGCTCGGTTATCATCATCCCTTCACTTCAGGCGCGAGGTCTTCGAAGTTTTGCACTTTGCGTAATGCTTCGCGGAAATGTTCCGAGAAGATCAGATTCTTTGCTGGGTCTGTTGTTAGTGGAATTATTAATTTCGCGCATTCCTCTTTGAACGCGTTCTTTGAATTTTCTTCGGTTTTTCTTTTTGTTCAACGGCGAATTCTTTGGAAGTGGACAGAGACGATTAACGTGATTAATGGAATGCGCATTTTTCTGCCGGATAAAAATTTACTGAATTTATCGCAGACTTCTTCCCTTTTTTTAGACGTTTCAATCGGTTGAATTGTAATGTATCGACGTTCTTAATTTCTTGAAATTGTTCTACTGATTTAAGTCTCGGTAATTTTGAGTGACAGCTATACTTTTCCCCATTACGAAGAAAATAATAAGAGCTCCGGCGTTTTTCGGGCAAGATGAACGGCTGGAGGGAATTAAAACGGGCCGCGGCCAATTTCGAATCGGCTGACGGCCCCGCAGAGTTATCGAAACATTAATAAACCGTGGTGGAAGGCGGTCCGTTGTTCGGGTATTTCATCGGCACGCAGGTGTTATAGAACGATTAAGCGAGCCCGGCGCGGCGGATCCTGCCGCGGAAAAAAAGGACGAGGTGAGAAAAAGGAGTAGAAGAACCATAGAGTGCAAGAGAGAGGGAGCGAGAGGAGGGTGTCTCGTGAGGAGGAGGCGTTATCGGCTAAACGGCCATTTCTATTTCTTCTCACGACGCGAAAGTTCAATATGCCCAGTCGCGTGCAGCCGCGGGTATTGTTATCCGCGTACGATTAAATCAGCCGCGTTCCCGGAGAATCTTAAGCGAGGAGAGGTGTAGTCGAAAGGCGCGCGCGCGCGATCGCGAACGCGAACGTTCGTCGTGGCCGCGACAAGGACGCGACAAAATAACCGATCCTCCGTCGATTCGGAATGGGAATGAGTTGCAACCGCGTCCGGTATGTTAACCAGCCGAGCGTCGGACAAGTGTTACGCGTACGCCTCAATGGGACCAAGCGTGCACACTACCGAGGCGACACTTTGTTCGAGTTTGTAATGGCTTATCCTTCTGCGCGACCGGCCGCGAATAAAAATCGAACAGTCAATGCCAATTGCGAACACATTCGTCCTCACATCTCGGTCGCGTCTTTTTCGTTAATTCTTCGTTCTTTATTGAAGCTGGTCTTTAAGCTTTTTTTGAGACACTTCAACCTCTCCGGTTTAGACCTTCCAAACTTCCAATTTTCTATCATTAATTTTCTAACCCTTCATCCTTCACTAACTGTTTCTTTATGTTTTCGATCGTATATTGTTGTAAACGATATTAATAATGATTTCGGCGCGCTGGTTCGATCAAGTATTAAGAATACACACTATTTGCAAATTTTCACAAACTCCCTATTTCAACGTTTCGATCTTTGTTTAGATCATTCTCAAGAAATCTTTAAAGCATTGCGTTTGCTTAGTGCAAAATAAAGTAAGAATTCATATTTTAGAGTTTTAGAAAAACACGTGTTGGTGCTGTGACAATGTACTTGGTAATAAATGTACTTGGTAATCATCATTACCAAGTACATTGTCACAGCACCAACACGTGTTTTTCTAAAACTCTAAGATATGAATTATTACTTTATTTTGCACTAAGCAAAGTCAATTCTTTAAAGATTTCTTGAGAATGATCTAAATAAAGATCGAAACGTTGAAATAGGGAGTTTGTGAAAATTTGCAAATAGTCTGTATTCTTAATACTTGATCGAACCAGCGCGCCGAAATCATTATTAATATCGTTTACTTCATCCTTCACTTTGGAATGCTACTGGACAAATTCAGATCTTTTCAGGGGACAGAAACAGAACCTCCTCGGTATAGACGTTCCAAGTTTCAAATTTTCTTCCGTTGCAATTGTCACTGGTTTATTGTGGCAATAGAAACTCCAACTTCCCCAGCTTAGACGTTCCAAACGTCGACTGTTCTCTTAGTAATCCAAACACGCGATTATCGAGCTCACGCAGTTCTGCCCAAGTATTTACACTCTTCAAATTTCATTTTCTCGGGAGAATAAAAACTTCGACTACCCGGGTTTGAATTCTCCGAGCGCTCACTTTTCTCTGGCTAATCCGAGAGGCATCAAGTTCACGCCCATGCTTACACAGTTCTTCATTCAGCACCGAAGCATTAAGAATTCCTTTGATTAATATAATAACAGCTTCCATTTCCTAGGTATTCCCTAATCCGCGGTACTCTCCCGCAATCTGTCCGCACGACACCCCACAAACCAATTGTTTTTACATAGACTGGGACCTCCAACCTTTTCGGATTAAATTATGTACTTCTATAAATGTGCTATTAAGATTTGTTATTAATTATGATTAATTGGGTCTTCCACACTGTCAACTTCTTTATGTGTGTCCACACTCGATTTTCCTTTTCCGATTTTCCAACCTTTTCGGATTAAATTATATTCTTCGATAAATGTGTTATTAAGATTTGTTATTAATTATGATTAATTAGGCCTCCTACACTGTCAACTCCTTTATGCGTGTCCACACTCGATTTTCCTTTTCCGATTTTCCAACCTTTTCGGATTAAATTATATTCTTCTAGAAATGTGTTATTATAAGATCTGTTTTTAATTATAATTAAGTAGTAGACTGCGGATCTTTATGCAAAATAAAAATTGTCTGCATCGATTGCAAGAAATAGAAACTAAATTGAATGTTGTTTCTTCCCTTAACGATTCTAATAGAGGAGAAATCATATATTGACGTCTTCAATTTTTTTAATTTTCCTACAATTTCGAATTTCACCTACTCAATTTTTCTATAAATGCATAAAGATCCGCAGTCTATTAATTAGATCTTCCACACTGTCAACTTCTTTATGTGTGTCCACACTACAAACCCCGAAACTAATTTTTCTACGTAGACTAGGGCCTCCAACCTCCTCGGATCAAATTTCCGAATTCCGAAGAGTAATTATAATCAATTAGGTCTTCGACACAAAGATCCGCAGTCTATTAATTATATCTTCCACACTGTCAACTTCTTTATGTGTGTCCACACTACAACCCCCAAAACTAATTTTTCTACGTAGACTAGGATCTCCAACCTCGTCGGATCAAATTTCCGAATTCCAAAGAGTAATTATAATCAATTAGGTCTTCGACACTGTCACCGTCTTTATGTGTGTCTCCACTCGAATCCTCCGAACTAATTTTTCTACGTAGTCCAGGACCTCCAACCTTTTCGGATTAAATTATATTCTTCTAGAAATGTGTTATTATAAGATCTGTTCTGAATTATAATTAAGTAGTAGACTGTGGATCTTCATGCAAAATAAAAATTATCTGCTTCCATTGCAAGAAATAGAAACTAAATTGAATGTTGTTTCTTCCCTTAACGATTCTAATAGAGGAGAAATCATATATTGACGTCTTCAATTTTTTTAATTTTCATACAATTTCGAATTTCACCTACTCAATTTTTCTATAAATGCATAAAGATCCGCAGTCTATTAATTAGATCTTCCACACTGTCAACTTCTTTATGTGTGTCCACACTACAAACCCCGAAACTAATTTTTCTACGTAGACTAGGGCCTCCAACCTCCTCGGATCAAATTTCCGAATTCCGAAGAGTAATTATAATCAATTAGGTCTTCGACACTGTCAACTTGTTTATGTGTGTCCACACTACAAACCACAAAACTAATTTTTCTATCAGAGATTTGAGGCTTTCACGGCCCGGCATCATACAGTTATTTCTGTTGAGGTTTTCGGGTGTAAGCCGTGTCCTAAAGGAAGAGATTTCCCAACGTTTCGCAAGCATTACAGCTAGCTTCATCAGGGGGTCGTTGGGAAATCTCTTCCTTTAGGACACGGCTTACACCCGAAAACCTCAACAGAAATAATTTTTCTAGGTAGACTAGGACCTCCAACCTCCTCGGATCAAACTTCCGAATTCCGAAGAGTAATTATAATCAATTAGGTCTTCGACACTGTCAACTTCCTTATGTGTGTCCACACTAGAAACCCCAAAACTAATTTTTCTACGTACACCCTAGTGTACGTCCTAAGTAGAGGTCCTAACCTCCAATCTCTTCGGATTAAATTTCCGAAGACTGTAACCTCTCCTTCCTTGCTAATCCGAGGAGGCCTGGCAGAGCCGACAAGATAGCTCGCGACGAGCGTGATTATCCGTCAAATCCGCACGAGGACGAGCATAGCCGATTATTCAGAGTCGCCTGCTGCCCGTCGCAATAACTCATTTCTATCGGGAATGCGGCGGCGAGCGTGTACGAGCATTACGGGGAGGAGACTAATTGAATGGACAAACCGATGCTTTCACTCAGCCGAGTGACGCGTCAATGAACTTTTTCCTAGCTCCGTTCTCGAACTCCCTCTTTCTCTCTCGAGTTGCTCGAGAGAAAGGAGTTCTCGCGCGGTTCCTTTACGCGAGAGGAGAGAGAGGAGAGAGAACGCCTTTTCCCGCTCGCGGGACTCGCGCGTGCCGCTCCGCTTCCGATCAACGCCCGAAATTCCACAGAGCTGAGGTTCTTCGGGATCGGGCCGCGATAAACTGACCTTAATCCGCTCATAAAGTTTTCATGAGCGTTAAACCGCCGCGAACCCGGTACGTGTTGCGCGGGACCATAGTGATGATGCTCGGAGCGGTCCAGGTGCTCGCAAATCCCTCGCACCAGTGGATATCATCCACTCATCATTCGCTGGATCTTTCGGCGTTTATCGCTGCCGAGGATTTCCAGAATGTCAGGAAAGATCGTTCTCCCTAGATCGCTGCATTGTTTGTGTACAGTCAGTCTCATAATTCCTGAAACCTGCTTCTGAATCCACCGCAGAACACCTGCGTCAGTCTCGAAATCCCCATATGTTAAATTAAGATAACTTTTTGAGAAACAGACCGAACGATGGATTCGTTTACTAGACGATATGAAAAGAATTGCGAAAAGAAATTGAGAATGTTGCGTTTAACAACATCTTATTTGTTAATTATTCAGTTTGGCAGAAAACCTGAAGTTGTTTGGTCCATTTATAAAAAAGTTATTTTCATATTCATTATGAGTGTTCCAAAAATGTATTTTTGAAAGGGATGCTTCTCGAGTTCATTCCAAGTAATTTTTTCCTTTTCGAAAATCTTCTCCGCTCTTTATTAAGGAATTATTCATGGAAAACATGGACGAATGAGAGCGCAGCTATTGCAGACGAATTGGCATTGACATTGGTCGAGTTGGGATCTGTCCAGTGTAGCCACGCTCTGATTGGTCCATGTTTTTCATTAATAACTCCTTAACGAAGCAGCGGAGAACATTTTCGCTAAGGACAAAGTTACTTGTATCGACCTCAGGAATCATCCCTCACAAGGAAGTACAACATTTTTGGGACACTCTGTACAAAAACACGTCTCAAAGCGGAACCTAGAAGATCAGGTGCTTAAATGGCCCATAATAATATTCCGAACAGAGTAAAATCGCACTTATGTGCTCGAAGTTTGTAAAAATCTTCAGCACTCAGGATCACGGGCGCGAAGAATCGCAAAAGCTCGGTCTCGGGCGCAGGAACAATCCGGATCAAAGCGGTCGTCGCGCGCGAAATCTGGCCGGTTTTTCGATAATTGGCGGGCGCCGGCGTGTTTAACGAAGGTCCAATTAAGTTCTGGACGCATAGGAGAAGGTGGTGGAGCAGCAGGGCCGACGAAATTTACGAGGTCCCGCGCTGGATCGCGGACATAACCGTGTCCTGTCTTCGCTCGAAAGTCCGCGCTCCGCACCGCGCCGCGTTTAATTGACCGGGTGAAAGCGACTTTGTCCGCTCAAAGTGAAGGCGCTGCCTCGATCTGCGTGCCAGAAAACGAAAGATCGGATCCTCGGACCTGGGAGAAACCCTACCCTCTCAGCTACGGCCGTTCCTCTTCCTTAATCCTGTCCCAAGTCTCCGTTGAACAACATTTTTTAACATTCGGTTGTCGCGTGTGGTACATCCGAGTTTAAAATGTTTTAATCAAGAAATACTTTAATAACCTGCAGATTTATCATTGGAGTGTGGATTTTTATGCGACACAAAAATACAAGACGTCAGAGCTACATAGACATTTATTTCTTTTCTCAATTATTCTAATGAACTCGAAGCACAATTCTCAGATTCTTTAAATGTTTTCACAGTTTTGCATTGCATCCAGTCATAAATGCATAAAATTCGCAATGTATTTATCGTACAGGTTGACTCAATTGTAACTAGCTATACAGGGTGAACCATGAATCGTGAGCAGTAGAGATTACTCTGTTATTAGCAGTCCGATCGGAAATGTTTGTATCATATACAGGGTGTCTTGAAGTTCGTGAAAATCCCGGAAATGGGAGGTTCCTGAGACCATTTAAAGCGACATTTTCCTTTGCAAAAATGTTATACGCGGCTTTGTTTAGGAGTTATTAACGAAAAACACGGACCAATCAGAGTGCGACCTAGACGCGAGCTGGCATAGTCGGCCAATCGACAGTTGGTGCGCCGGGCCTACTGTGCCAAGTCGCGTCTAGGTCGCGCTCCGATTGGTCCGTGTTTTTCGTTAATAACTCCTAAACAAAGCCGCGGATAACATTTTCGCAAAGGAAAATGTCGCTTCAAATGGTCTCAGGAACCTCCCATTTCCGGGATTTTCACGAATTTTGGGACACCCTGTATAGCATGGTTTCAAAAGAGCTTTCACGTGATTATAGCAAATTTTTTGTAAAGAAAATAAAAAAGCAATCTCCTGCAATTTTTTCATGTTATGATTAGACTGCGGATTTTATGCATTTATGGCAAAAATGGGTAAGCACAATTTAAAGCAGTGGACATATTAAAAAGATTTAAAGACGTCAGCGTATTGGTCTCAGCTTAATCAAATAATTAAAAGAAGAAAGAACTCTTTATTTCGCTTTTTTATTTTGCATAAAGATCCGCAGTCTAGTTATTATGATACTTACCGAATTCGCCTTGAAATCCTCCAACAGATAGGCGTAAAAAAATTATAGGGGTATTTACAAAAAATTGAGTGACCTTTAAAAATCGTGAAAAAAAGAGTTGACAAAAAATTTGCTATAATCACGTGAAAGGTCTCTGGAAACCATGCTATAGCTGTTAAAAACATTTTCGATCGGACTGCTAACAACAGAGTAATCTCTGCTGGTCACGATTCCTGGTTCAACCTGTATCTCCGTTTTGGTTGAAGTTCGGAAGAAATATTAAAGCGAAAAAATGTATGGCTTGCGAAGAGCTACAAGATGGTGTCAATCGTTTTCCGTAGCTGGAGGTCATTGACATTTTTGTAAACGGATACCTACATTTTTTTTTACATATCGATTCTTCTTGCTATTCTACATAAGAAAGTATACAATGGGTGTACAAAGTATTCGTACACCTTTTAAAAACTACTAACTTTTTTATAATTGTACCAAACGACCTGATTTTTTATAATCAATTAGAAGCATTAGTTTACAAACTGATATGCAAAAAAGATTTTCCAAAAATTACAATTTACAAGGTTGCAGGCAAAAATAAAAAAGGAATTTTTTAAAACTTCTTCATTTGGGCCCTTAATGAAAATTTAAAACATATGTTTTCTAGATCCATGTTCTTTGTACGCATGTTGGAAATTTCATCGAAGTCGATTGACGCTGGAAAAAAACAGGTATCGAAAGATGTACGATTCTGTGGATTTTAAGCAGAAACTGATCAAAACTGGAAAATTACGATTTTCACCATTTTTAACCGCTCGTAGCTCGTGTGTATGTTAATCGATTTCAATGAAATTTTCAACATGTGTATGACTAACATAGATCTACAAAACATACATTTTAAATTTTTATTACAGACCCGAATAAAAAAGTTTTAAAAAATGCCTTTTTTATTTTTGCATTTAACCTTGTGAGTTATAATTTTTGGAAAATCTTTTTTGTATATCATTTCGTAAACCAATGCTTCTAATTGATTATAAAAAATCAGGTTGTTTGGTATAATTATAAAAATGTTATTAGTTTTTAAAAAGTATACGAATACTTTGTATACCCATTGTATATTAGAGGGACCAGAAAGTAATGTCGGTTTTGCAAAAGTCAACATTTGAGTGATAATAACAGTGTTCGTACACCTACGTTGTTCAGTACATGGCTGCAGGTTCAGGAGATTAGTTACATAGTACTGTTTTGTACAAAACTATTGTCTTTTTAGAGGTTATGTGTGAAATGACCGATCCAAATCCAGAAGAGTTGCACATTCGGCATTCTATGTATGCTGTCTGTAAAAAAGACTCGATTAAAATCAAAATCAAAGAGTGTCGCACCTTCTGATTATCATTTGTTCAGGTCAATGTAGCATTTTCTAAGTGGAAAAAGCTCCGAAACGTAGAAAGCTAAAAACCGGACTTTCTACATTTTTTAATAAAAAACCGTCTATGTTCTATCGATCAGGAATTGAAAAGTTACTTGCTAGGTGGCAGAAAGTCATTGATAAGGATGGTGACTATTTCACTGATTTGCTACTTTAATTTTACGAAAAAAATACGACATTACTTTCCGCTCTCGCTAATTCTAGCAGCCTATGGCCGAGAAACTGACATTTAAAAAGATATTTTCGTCGATTCCTCTGTTCCCGCTTATCGATTCGCAATTGTTTTCCTCCCGTCACGACAGCAAGTGTACGGAAAGCCTGCGGAACACGAAAGGGTAGTCGAAAATCGCAAAATCGAATTAATATTCGCGAGGTTGCTGGCTCAGGGAAGAAAGCGCACGACCCGTTCACCGAGCTGCCAACAGGTAACGTTACACATCGGAGCAGTTGTTCAAACAGAAGTCATTCAACCGGGGTCCCGAATTACGCTCTCGCGACCACACCTGTTCCCGAAACGTTCGTTCGTGCGACCTTCCCGCCTCTCTCAGACGAATCAATCGGCCGACGGAGAAACAGAGTCGCCGAACGTCTCGTGAACACGCTCTCCGGTGAGCACACCGATATCGCCGGTTCACGTGCTTGAACAGCTTTCGTCGATCGAAAAGCCCTCTCGAACCAGACACGCGGGGAAGAGAGACGTCGGACGATTTTTACTCACTGTTCGAGCGAGATGTGTACTGCTTGTATAGCGGACTGCGATCTTTGTGTAGAGAGCTTGTGCAGTTAACCCTTTCCGCTCGGAGCTATATTTCAACCCCCACGATTTATTTGCAGTGATAATTCCGTTGTTATTCCTAATTTCTCAGAGCGAAGTTTATATTTATTGTGTGCACCCGTGTGCAATATGACTGCAGTCAGTCTCGTAGTTAATGGTACACACTTTAAATCAGAATAACTTTTTCGTAAATCGACGAAACGACTTCAGCTTTTTGGACAAATTGCGTTTAGCCTGAATTACGGAGAAACTTGAGAAAGTTTTGTTAGAGAACTTTTTATTTGGACCTGTACCGAGAAAATTTAGAAAATATGTTTTATAGATTCCTATGAGAAATTGATTAAATGGTGAAAAATTTGGATCTAACGGGAATATATTTACAAAACGACTTCAATTAACTCCTCACAATATACTCATTTTTGTCCGATCTACAAATCCTAGTAATTTTATCAACAATAATGTAATCTTGTGTAATTTTCATCACAATACTTGAACAAAGAATTTCTCGCGAAAGCACCGCCCACTTCCAATAATTCCAACAGAAGCAAACCAATCATTGAACTGAACAAGAAATTATCAACTTGCTTCAACTTCTTTTCCGCTGAACAAATTCGTACCGCCTGGAGGCCCGAAAATCGATTAGCAACCCTTCATCGTCGAATCGTTGATTTCTCGAAAAACCCGTGCAGCCATCTCCGGCGAGCGGAGTGTAAAAATACTTGTTGTTTACAGAAGATTAATCAAGATGGTGGCTAGGTACGCGAGGGAGTACGGCTGGAGCCGATCCTCCAGCAACGTTCGCCGGACTTCCACGCTCGGAACGATTTTTGATAAGGGAATTAAAGGGACGAAGGGGTGGAGAGATAGCCGTCGAGAGAGAGAGAGGCAACTAAATAGAAAAAAGGGGGAGAAGGGGGTTATAAAGGGGGGAAAAACGTATATTGGAGGCGGTTGCAATGGGCGGCGCGGCGTCGTAACGAAGTGCAGGCGGTTCGGGGCATTCGGGAATCGACGGGATCGACCTGGCGACTTAAATCTGCAAGCTGCTACGGGAGGAAAAATCTTTAAAAATGCTGTCTGACGAAAAAAGCGCGCATGCGTAACCACCAGCCATTTCCTCCTTTCTCTCTCTTTCTCTCTCTTTCTCCGGCGCGCGTTCTGGTTCTGCGTATCCAACCCTCTCTCTCTTTCTCTCGTTTTCTGGCCCGATCTCTGTCTCTATCCGGTGCTCTATCCCTTTCTCTGTCTCCCGGCGATTCTCTCCTGTCTCTCTCTCCCTCTCTATTCCACGGTATTCCCCTCGACGGTGTTTCCTCTCCCCTCGCCCCCCGGTTTCCACCCCCGCTGTTTCCTCTCGCGGCCGCTTTCTTTTTCTTTCCTCGTCGTTTCTCTTTTACGCGCACCTCGCCGCCAAAACAAATCGTAAAGACAGCCTCCGCTCGCGTAATCGGCCAGTCATTTCCGAAAAATCAATGACACCCCCTCGTGACACCGGCGAAACTTCCCTCGGCCAGAGGAAAATCGAATTTAAAGGTGCTGGAGCCGGTCTGCGACCATGATTCTCTGCTTCTTTCGTTTTTCAGCGGTGCAGACGCTTTCCGAGATGAGTACTCCGCGAGATTTTCCGTCGATTATGTTTCTTTGGGGTTTTCGGCGGATCTTTGTTGCTCCCTCTGCCGAATCGAGAGATTCTAGACGCGTGATAGGATTCGAGGATGCTCCAGGATCTATGTGAACCGTTCGCGAAATCGAATTCGAAGATCCTCGCATTTTTCAAGCCACTTTCCAGCCGGAACACGCGAATTTGTCTTCTCATTTTCGGTTGAGTCTATCGGATGGGCTCTCTCTTTTGCTGTGAGGATGTTTGCAGAATTTGGAAGTGGATTTTACATTCGATTTTATCAGAATTTTATGTAAATTTTGACTGTGACGTTTCGCTCGTATTTTGAAAACGTTGCTCCATTTTTATGGAATTTTGAGGTTTGTTTACGCATTTTATTGCAAAGTGTGCTCTTTCAGTCTCAAAACTTATAAAATTCTTACGGGAATACATTTTAAAATCGACTTGAAGCAACCCCTTGAAAACCACTTATTTTTGTCTAATCTCGAATCTAATTTCGAATTTTCTGTTTAGTCTGAGTAATTCTATCCTAAAGTGCGTTCTTTCGTCTTCAATTTAAGCCCCCAAAAGTTGAAAAACTACTTCGGGAATACGTACGCCTTAAAATCATCTCAAAAGTGACTCCTCATTTTTCTCCGAGCTGCCTATGATCAAGATTTGTCGTTTCCCAAGTCGATCTCGAATTTCCCAGCAATCCTTTAATGGATCTATCATAAACCGCCATTACATATCTCTCTCGTTGTAATCGACTTTCATTTCTACCCACTTCAATCCTCCGTATCTGAACAATCCCGGCAAAAACGCGGCAACATTTAATTCATTAAAACATTTTCGCTTTCTCAGCTCGTTAATAATAAAGCGGTGTTATCGTTCCGAGTATAAGACAACGAAGCCAAAAAAGCAGCGAATGTTTACGCTTTCATAACGTTCGCGATTAGATAGAATTCGGACCGGCTGAAAACGTCTGAAAAAGTCGCAACAAGAATCCCGCTTGTTATCTCGCGTATCCCGAACGATATTTACAATGAACAGCTCTCGTTCACGTTAATTTGTCCAAATTAGTCCGAAGAAATTTATACTGTACTCGAGTTTCACTTCTCGAACAGAAGATTTGCATGGTTGCATATACAGGGAATGCCGAATACAACCACCGAAACTATCGGCCACCGGGATCTGTATTAATGAATTGGTATTAATTAACTGTTGCGAATCGCCCCGCTCCGCCGCTTAAAAGTGCCCGATCGCTTGTCCCGGCGAACAATGAACCTGTCTCGAGGAAGGAGCGAATGGATGCTCGAGTTTTTTTCTCTATAATCAACGTTAATACGCATAACTGAAAAGATACGGCGAGAGGCAGAGAACGCTGCAGCGCTGCAGCAGCAGCAGCAGCGAGCGACAAAACAATAGATTGTCGTGTCTGTTCCTTCCCTTTGTTCTCCGTGAACTCCACGATCGACGATTTTTCCGACGCTGCTGTTGCTCCCGCGATTTCTTTAAACAACTCGATCGCGAAGTAAAATATCGCCGAGCGATCTCTCAAAGGATTTAATCCCGGGGCGAAATTCCAAAAGAAGTTAATCGAGCACAATTAAAAGGACGTAAAGACCGCCCAAACATAAATTGCCTCGATTAAGTTGACCGCTGTGTGTGCCGCGGGGAACGTAATATTCACCGATTATTTAAATAAGAGGTCCGTCTTTGTATCTCGCTTAACTCTGCGCTTCATTCTCGAAATGTGTACCCCCGTTGTACAGCAATCATTACCACGCTTATATTATCCTGCCGAGTTGTCGTTGTTGTTGTTCTTTGCGTCAAATCTTGTAATCGAATTTTAAACCACTTCCCGATGAGCTAGAGACTCGAAACTTTAATCATAGATCAGTATACAATATTAAAAACAAATTTAAAAAAAACTGTGCGTTCAGGAGAAAAGAAATTTTAATATTAACCGTCACACCTCGTCGCGCGACACTCGGTAGTACGTCATCGCGTTCAGCGATCCCCACTCCGCGCGCCATAGCTCCCTACTCCACTAAGCTTTCCCACTCTGACTCATCCTCACTCCACTGGCCCATTTCACAACGAATGAGCTCAGTCAGTGTGGTGTTCCGTTCATTCGGTTCCATTTCGTACAATTTCGGACTCCATCAAGAGACGTCGTCTCTCGGAGTCATCCCCTCAATCAGAGTTGTGCAGAATTACGATTGAATTACTCCAAGAATTATAATTACAACGTAATTGAATTAAATTGTAATTCAGTTATATTGTAATTTATAATTCAGATCTCCATTCATTATATAAATTACAATTATAAAATACTTTGTAATTAAATTAGATTAATTACGAATTACGATGTATTTAAATTAAAATTAAAAATTGAAGAATAATAAAGTAATAGGTAAGATGAGGTTGAAAAATCCATATGAAGGTTTCAAACTGAAGGAATTTATTATTTACAAATTTATAATATCTGAACAGAAATAACTTCTGCGTTACGCAATTTTTTAAATTTCAACCATAAACGTGAAATAGCGTTACCTAACAGCAAACAAGTATATAAAAAAAAACATAAAAATATATCGCATTTCTTCAAAGTTCTGGGCTATAATTTGGGGAGCTGTATTTCAATTATATTGTGTCTCAATTATATTGTATTTCAATTATATTGTATTTCAATTATATTGTTTTTCAATTATATTATATTTCAATTATATCATATTTTAATTATATTGTATTTCAATTACAAAGAAAGGTTTGAATTATGTAATTCAGTTACGACGTTAATTGAATTACTATATAATTGAAATACAATATAATTCAATTGCGTAATTGAATTACGATGTAATTGAATTAGCACAACTCTGCCCTCAATCTATCTCGCATATTTCCATATCTTGCGTTTCTACATCTTACTATTTCATACCAGTATCACTATATCTTGCGTTCTATTTAAAAAAGACTAAAAAGTAGAAAATAAACAAATATATAAAAGAAATCTTTTTAAAACCACGCTTATATTAAAATGCACTGAAAAGGAGAAAATAATTTTTTTGACATTAGTAAATATACTTTAGCGCTCCACGCTTTTATTTAGTCACTAATGTCTAAAAAAATTATTTTCTCCTATTTAGTGCATTTTAATATAAGCGTGGGTTTTAAAAAGTTCTTGTTTTCTAAATATCTTGTCGATTCAATCTTCGGTTTGTTTCTTTCATTTCTCGAACGATTTAATGAAATTCTTCGTCAAACGTTGGCGACGAACATCAAGCTCGATATCGAGTTTGCTGGTGCGCTGATTTCGTGCGTTAGGATCTCACGAGTTTTCTAATTCAAAGCCAAATCTCCTTCTTGTACTGTTTTAGAATTCTTGTTCGAAATACACAATCTTACTAACCACGTGTCGGAGAGTAAATATTCTGATCTTCATAAATAAAAATAGGGCGAAATTGAAAATGACACCTTTCAATGGAAGACGGTTTTACTTTTAGAAAGATGCAAAATAAAAATTGAGTTTCTGAAACTTCAAGGCCTCAATCTTCAGACTTAAATTACTCTTACGAATTCACAGTGTACACGTGAAAAGCATGTTCTCGAAGAGGAAGCAAAAGCAAAAATGGATGTGTTCAAGATTCTAGAGCAGAACACCTCTCAATCATCTTCCGAGCGTTTTTGCTGCATTTGCTAGAGCAACCGTGCCAGTTGCATCCCTACCACGGTGCAAGGTTACATTTTTCGTTCCCGTCGGCCGCTTTCTAATCCTTCGAATTCCATCCTGGCCGAGGTCCGCCTTCGTCGAGCAATTATCGCGGCGCGTTTACCATTCAATGAACTTGACGGCCGTAACGTAATCGGCCGGCCGCGCAAGAGAAAAGGGCATCGAGAGAGCAAGAACGTACTCAATCGACGGGCGACGACGACGACGACTGCAGGTGTACACCGTTGAACACCGGCGTAATTATGTCGCGAATAATTCATAAGCCGATTGTTCTGCGACGGGGCCGAGCGCACCCGATGAAAGTGATAAGTAACTCTCGGACCCCATTGATAAACGAGCGCCTCTCTCTGTCGCCGTCGTTTTCTTCGGGACCGATTTGCCGATTTATGGCCGGCGACTATATCTCGGTTATCAGAGAATTATCGAAACTGGCCACCGGTATTCGCAACGAGTTTATTGTAAAATTGCATTATCGACGGATCCGCGATTCGATCGACGGCCGATTCAATCTTTGGTAGGGCCAAGATGAGCGGGGTGATGAAACTATGGCTCTCCGGACTATGGTGTTTGCGTTTATTTGCAGACTTGGAAAATAGAATTGCCGATGAACAGTTTCGATGAAAATGATCGTCGTTTGATTTGTATCTTTCCCCAAAAATGCCTCAAGAGAATAATCGAAAATTAAATCATCTGAAAAATTGCCGAAGGTATGAACAAAGCCGTACACTAAAATTAATTTGTCAGGACTATGGTGTTTGCATTTATTTGCAGACTTGGAGAATATAACAGTTTCGGTGAAAATTATCGTCGTTTGATTTGTATCTTTCCCCAAAAATGCCTCAAGAGAATAATCAAAAATTAAATCATCTGAAAAATTGCCGAAGGTATGAACAAAGCCGTACACTAAAATTAATTTGTCAGGACTATGGTGTTTGCGTTTATTTGCAGACTTGGAGAATATAACAGTTTCGGTGAAAATGATCGTCGTTTGATTTGTATCTTTCCCCAAAAATGCCTCAAGAGAATAATCAAAAATTAAATCATCTGAAAAATTGCCGAAGGTATGAACAAAGCCGTACACTAAAATTAAATTGTCAGGAAAATTGTCAAAGGAACGAACAGAACAGTACACTAAAATTAAATTATCAGGAAAATTCAGAGAGAGATGAAATTGAAGGTAGCAAGTGAAACATACGCATTTTACCCAGGCACTCAAAAGAACACGTAAACACAGTTTATTCTGTATTTTAAAAATGCCTAAACACTGAGAAAAGTTTCGTTTTAATGAATCTTCCTCTATCCATTCTTTTCATCAACTATTATGATCACCTTAGACATTGTTCAAAATGCCTGGAGAGAATGATTTGCTACAATTAAATCATCAGAAAAATTGCCAAACGAATAAACGAAACGATGAACTAAAATGAAATCAATGGAAAAAGTGTCACATGTATGAACGAAATACACTACTGCGAAACTAAATTATCAGAAAAATTTTCCAGAGGGATAAAATGGAAGCTAGCAAGTAGAACTTACACATTTTACTCAGATATTTCGTACTCGCAACATGTTTAAAAATTCTAGAAGCTTCTGAGGGGCACAATGACGCTCTAGCCGAGTAATTAGGCTCATTTCTACCAGAGAACAGCGAGAATACTATGTTCCCAAACACCGAATCTCAAGACTTCTCCGTGTACAGTCGACACGAGTGTTTGCTCGAGTGTTTCCTGATACAAAGAGAAAATCCGCAGATCTATCTGTCGAGCAGAAAATTTCTCTCCTCCGTTGCGGAGCACGCGACATCGGCCATCTTGCGTGTTTACATTCGCTTCCGAGGGAATCTGAAGAATTTACAAAAGGAATCGACGGAATTTAGAACAGAATTTCGTGGATTTAGAAGAGAATTTGATTCGAAGCTTTGTATCGAGGAAATCTTTCCACCGCGTCTTTGCCCGACCATTTCCCCAGGCAGAATGAGCGTTATACTACTGACAATGAGTCAGGCTTCCGCGGGGAATCCCCGTGACTCTGAAATTTATGGGGTGAACGGAGTGGAATCGTTTCGCGACCCTCTCTCGCACGCCATCGGACAAATTCGACCCGAAAACACACTCGACTGACCCAAAAACGTGAGCACGCTTGGAAGTACACTGTTTAGTTGCATTTTTCGCTACAAAGACGGATAAATTCATTTAGCCCCGGCGACTTCGCCGTCCGACGCAATTCCCCCGAAAAGTGAAACTTTCTGGTCAGACTTTTTGTCACAGAGACGCTATAAATTAATTTAGTAGTAACTTTGTTGTCCGAGGGTACACGACCCAGAAGCAAAAGTTTGTTCGCCATTTTATATTCCATCCTGGAGATCGATTTACCATGCCACAGTTTATACACAATTTCTTTTTCTTTTTTTTTTTGCACAATAATTGTATTATAATTAACGGTCGACAAGGGCGTGCAATAGTCGCATAGTTTCGCGAGCTGGGACATCTTGAAGCACTTGAAAGAGGCACTCGCTGTGGCTCATTAAATCTGTTTTTAGAGTGGCTATTGTGCACAAGCGATTCAAATGTGGCGTTCTATTGAGGGGGCAAACTTGACCTTTGTGTCTCATTAAACCTTTGCAATAAAATATATTTGAAATTATAGTGCATTCGTAGTGTGAATTCGAATCAACACTGTATATTCAGCAACCATAGTTTGAGGCTGTTTGATCCACTTTCAAGGAATCAATATTTTTGTTGTACAGGCTTATAACGAGATCCTTCGTGAACCTACTGTATCATTTTGTTTGAACATTGCACAAATATTCAACCACAGTTTGAGGCTGTTTGGTCCAGTTTGAATGGGCACAAAGTGCATAATGAACAAGAAATTAATATTTTTGTATGTACAGGCATGTAACAAGATACTTCGTGAATTTACTGTATCATTTTGTTTGAACATTGCACAAATATTCAACCACAGTTTGAGGCTGTTTGGTCCAGTTTGAATGGGCACGAAGTGCGTAATGAACAAGAAATACATATTTTTGTGTGTAGAGGCATGTAACAAGATCCTTCATAAATTTACTGTATCATTTTATTTCAACATTGCACAAATATTCAACCACGGTTTGAGGCTGTTTGGTCCAGTTCGAATGGGCACAAAGTGCATAATGAACAAGAAATGAATATTTTTCTTTGTACAGGCTTGTCACAAGATCCTTCGTAAATTTACTGTATCATTTTGTTTGAACAGTGCACAAATATTCAACCACGGTTTGAGGCTGTTTGGTCCAGTTCGAATGGGCACAAAGTGCATAATGAACAAGAAATTCACATTTTTCTTTGAACAGGCTTGTCACAAGATCCTTCGTAAATTTACTGTATCATTTTGTGTGAACATTGTACAAATATTCAACCACAATTTGAGGCTGTTTGGTCCAGTTTGAACGGGCACAAAGTGCATAATGAACAATAAAATCAAATCAAAATGAATTTTTGTATGTACAGCCATGTAACAAGATACTTCGTGAATTTACTGTATCATGTTGTTTGAACATTGTACAAATATTCAACCACAGTTTGAGGCTGTTTGGTCCAGTTCGAACGGGCACAAAGTGCATAACGAACAAGAAATTAATATTTTTCTTTGTACAGGCTTGTAACAAGATCCTTCGCAAATTTAGTGTATCATTTTGATTGAACACTGAAAAAATGTTCGACCACAGTTTGAGGCTGTTTGGTCCAGTTCGAACGGGCACAAAGTGCATAATGAACAAGAAATTAATATTTTTCTTTGTACAGGCTTGTAACAAGATCCTTCGCAAATTTAGTGTATCATTTTGATTGAACACTGTGACAAATACTCAGCAACCATAGTTTGAGGCTGTTTGGTCCAGTTTGAATGGACACAAAGTATACAACAAAGACCAAATCAGTCAAGCCTTCTTCTGCGCGGTCTATTAGGAGGTGTTATCAGAAGAATTCGACCCAGTGCTGTAAAAACATTAAAAGACCTAATGTTTCTTCCTGTTTGATCCAATTTGCCCTATGGGTTCGAACCACCTCGGCTCCCGTTTTCGCACACTCCTAAGAATCTCGTCAAGATATCCCCGTGCGAAAAATTCGATTTTGGTGGATCCCTGTGGAAAATCGCGGATTATTCGGCAACGTTAGTAGCTGGATCGTTTCCATGGCACCGAATGGAACCTCCCATGGAAAACACCGGCCAGAGCGATAAGGCAGCGCGCTATCTCGCCACTTGGAAGGAGTTTACGTTCACGCACGATACCCCTTCGCTGATTTATCGCCGGTCTACCGAGTCGGCGAGCGACAATAAAGTTTTTTCTTCTATCCAGCCCCCGGTTCCCCGGTAATCGCGCGTATCCACGAGGGCCGTTTACTCGCCGCAGAGTGCACTAAACGCGTTCCACCGACGCCACTTCGTCACAACGAAGTTTTCGAAAATTTCCCCGCACCACCAGCCGCGGAACAGTTTTATTTTAGACGACGACGACGACGCCGAGCGTCCCGTGTCGTCGCTTACCCGACGCCGACGGATGCTGCGCGCTGCAAACCTTGTTTTGTCCCTCTACGTCGTTCCCGAAATTGTTACTGCAATATTTTGCGAATAAAATTGCAGCATATTGTGCCGTTTTTTTTCAAAGAAATTCAACGTAATTGAACCGTCTGAAATTAAATAACTATTATAAAATTGATTCAGACGAGTTTTTTGAGATTGTAGAAAGATTAATATACTGGGTAATTTATGAAAGAATTAACATTGGTCAAAATTTTTTATCTGCACCCATAATAAATGTTTTAACACTTTACCTACCGGAAGCCTATTAATAGGATTTTCAATAATTTTGCTGCACCAAAAGAAAGCATAGACATTTTCTTTTACACTGCAATCTTAAATGAAACTATTAGATAACGCTATTGAAGGTGACTTGTTAGTTCACAACGAAAGTTTCTGTTGCTATTAAACTTTCCATTAAAAAGTGTTTAGCCATGCACCATAGGTTTTTCAAAATTATGCAATAATCACCGGTCGGTAATGTGTTAAATATGTCTTTCGTCGCTAATATGTCGTAAATATGCCGATTAAGGTTGCTATGAGCTGTGAATAATTAGAAACGGAAAAAATTGTGAGAAACTGTGATTTAGGTCAATGGTAAACCCAAAAATACTTTTATCGACGCGCTACAAGGAATGTAGCGGCCGTCACTCGATAATGCGACGGAGTTACGGAGAGACTTTGCGTAAATCGATTTTTTGAATATGCGAGATACCTGGGGAGTCTCGCTCTGCAGCGAGTATTTAGTAAAAACGAACAGGAAACCGCGATTCCCGATTTCTGCGAGCTCGTTCAAACATCGGGTTTCGAGCCACAGCTCTCTTGCAGGTTCACCCGGCTTGCTTCTCCCGGGGGTTAATGAAATTTTCAGAAGGTGTTGATCGCGCGCCACGAGTCAACAACCCGTCCACGAGGGCTCGAGTACACCCATCGACCGGTCGACGACACGAAACACACCGATTATTTGTCTACGGCCGTCCATTATTTCGATCATTTGATCGCGATTCGAAAATCGTCGCGGCTGATTCTACGCGGGCGAACGCAAACCGGATGATTCTTTAACGAGGCCTGCGAACAGGAGGGAGAGAAAGAAAGAGAGAAAAAAAGCGAGAGAGAGAGAGGGACCGGTTCGTTCCCGCATTAATATTTCCCGGCGTTTCATTGATTTTGCAAATTGCCCCCTGCTACGCCGTATTACGGCCGAAGCTGTCCCCCATTTCACCCAATCGTTTTTCGCCTCTGTTTTTTCCCTTTGTCGTTCGGTATCTGTTTAATCGAGTCGCGGCTCGCGAATTTTTCATCGCGAAATCTCGCCCAGCGTTCCCGTTACCCCGCCCTCCTTATAAATTCGAAATCACTGTTAATGAAGCCTCGTCGAACGAGGAGCTCGCGATAAAAAAGAGTAGCGATCGATGCGGAACGAACTTGTGCGATCTTGCGAGTTCGATTCGCGTTAGTTTTCGCGGGAAGGCAAAGGTCGGGCCGGGCAGTTGGCCGCAATCTTTCGGCGAATAGGCGACGCTACGAGCGCGGTTAACGAGATGAATTGGACAGTGAAACGAGGCGAGCCTTGAAATCGCAACAAGCGATCGTAGGAAATTCGCGGCGAACGATACTGCTAACTGCGGATCAAGTTCAATATTGCTCGACGATGCTGCCACGGAGACGTCTCGTTTCGAGTGGTTCCGTACCTTTCGATTCTCCTAGCCGGATTCCTCGCATTCTTTACAAGGACGTTGTTCTTTTTGTTTATTGGAAATGGCTGCTGAAGATTTCTGGATGTGATCGCAGAATTACAGTCGATCGAGTAATTATGTGATGGTTGACAGTTCATGGAAGTATGCAAGTGGTTTTTGGGTCTTCAGTCAAGTCTGAATGGTGGGTTTATGACCATTCATTCGGCACTTGAATCTCTGCAAATATGCGCGATTAATAGACTGCGGATTTTATGCATTTATGATAAAAATGAGCGGAACAAACAAAAAACAGTAAAAACAATTGGAGAATTTAATGATTCTTTAATTGTTCGCAACTTAATAAAATTATTAATAGAAGAATGATAATTGTCTATGTAGTTTCTATAAGTGTAAATACAGTGGGTGTACAAAGTATTCGTACACTTTTTAAAAACTAATAACATTTTTATAATTGTACCAAACAACCTGATTTTTTATAATCAATTAGAAGCTTTGGTTTACGAAATGATATACAAAAAAGATTTTCCAAAAATTATAATTTACAAGGTTAAATGCAAAAATAAAAAAGGCATTTTTTAAAACTTTTTCATTTGAGTCCTTAATGAAAATTTGAAATGTATGTTTTGTAGATCTATGTTAGTCATACACATGCTGAAAATTTCATTGAAAGCGATGTTAATCGATTGTGTATGTGAATACACACGAGCTACAAGCGGTTAAAAATGGTGAAAATCGTAGTTTTCCACGACTTTTTATCAGTTTCTGCTTAAATTCCACAGAATCGTACATCTTTCGATACCTGTTGTTTTTTCCTGCGTCAATCAATTTCGATGAAATTTCCAACATGTGTATAAAGGACATGGATCTAGAAAACATATGTTTTAAATTTTCATTAAGGGCCCAAATAAAAAAGTTTTAAAATGCCGTTTTTATTTTTGCCTGCAACCTTGTAAATTGTAATTTTTGGAAAATCTTTTTTGCATATCAGTTTGTAAACTGATGCTTCTAATTGATTATAAAAAATCAGGTCGTTTGGTACAATTATAAAAAAGTTATTAATTTTAAAAGGAGTACGAATACTTTGTACACCCACTGTATATTATTCACTGTTTAACGATTAATATGTAATTACACGATGGTCAATCGTTGCACCCACCATTGTTTTTCATTCTTTCACGAAGATTTTATGGATGTTGGCTGTACACTTGTATTTCCTCGAATATACATACACAATTTTATAATTGTGTATGTATATTCGAGGAAATACAAGCTGTTTTATATTGTTTTGTTATCAAAACAATATGAAACAGCTAGTGTTTCCTCACGAGAAAAAAAATCTGTCGACTTCCATGGTGGAGCATGGATAAGCCAGAGCCATCGACGTCTCATCTGAAGCAAAAGGACCGGGCATTATCACAAGTGAAAGTCCTCGAGCTCGTTATTCGCGGCGAAATGCGTGTTCCACTTCTTTTTTCGGCCGCGTTTTTCGCGAGCACAGTTCCCGGAGCAATCGAATGTCGTTTCAGGTTTCGCGCGCGAAAAAACCGTCCCCCATCTGCCTTCCTCTTAGTCGTCTTCGTCTTCGCCGTGCTCGCGCGCCCGTAGACAAAACAACGGGCCGATTTTATAGCCGAGAAAAGCCGGTAACACGCCATTAGGCCGCGTTTATTGGAACGCCGACGTTGACGGCCGCGCCGTAAAGAACCGCTGCTCCACCGCCGCGTTCTTCTGCTCGATCGACGCTTACGTATTCCGATAAGTTTCAACGACTCCGCTTTTATTAACCCTCCCGCGTTCCGGATTTCTCGTTGATTTTTACTGCCCGCCGCTCACGGGACAGATAAAATCGGTTTAGGAGCGCTCCACGGTGAAAGATTGCCCCGTCGAGCCTTTGATCGACTGTGTGGGCTGCTCGAACTGCTAGTGACGTTTTAGGGTGTCTTCCTGTAGACTGACATAAGACAGAGTTGCGGCGTCATCTGTAACACGTCATATGTCAAATTATTTTTAACGCCAATTTTTAACGTAGTACTTGAACATAGTAATTATTCAAATAGAGAAGTATTTAAAGATAGTAACTATTCAAACATGAAAGTATTGTAGTATGGTATAGCTATTATTCAAATGTAGAAATATTGAAACATGGTAGTAGTTAAATATAATACCTAACTATCTACATATATAAGTATTTAAATATAGTGACTGTGTAGTGATTTTTCTAAGAATCCATTATTTAAATATAGCAATAACTAGACAAATGTGGAAGTATTGAAGTATAGTAACTATTCAAACGTGGAAATATTGACGTATGGTAGTATTTAAATATAGTAACTATCTAAATATATACAGTAAGGAGCATAACTGATTCCACACACTTTAAATCAGAACAACTTTTTTATGAATGGACCAAACGACTTCAATTTCTCTGTAAGGCTAGAAGAATTAGTTTAGTAAATGATGTGCAAAAAATATGTTAAAAAATTCATTTGGACGGATTTATGAAAAACGACAATAAAAATTGATTTTTACAACTTTATTTAGCTGGGCCAATAACGAAAATTCAAAAGATGTGTCTGGTCAACTGGTATAAATTGTATACGCTCTGAAAATTTCATTGACATGAGTTAATTGGTTTGCGAATTATAAACGATCAAAAGAGCTAAAAATTGCAATTCTTCAAGATTTCCGGCCTTTTTACCACTTTTGATCGTTTATAATTCGTAAACCAATTAACCAATTTCAATGAAATTTATACCAGTTGACAAAACACATTTTTTAAATTTTCGTCATTGGACCAGCTAAAAATGTTGAAAAAAACCGTTTCTAGTATTGTTTTTCACAATTCCGACCAAATGAATTTTTTCAACTTATTTTTTAGACGTGATTTACTAAACTAATTCTTCTAGCCTTACAGAGAAATTGAAGTAGTTTGGTCCATTCATACAAAAGTTATTCTGATTTAAAGTGTGTGGAATCAGTTAGCTCATACTGTAAGTATTTAAATATAGTGACCATGTAGTGATTTTTCTAAAAATCGATTATTTAAATATAGTAACTATTTAAATGTGGAAGTATTGCAGTATAGTAACTACACAAACGTAAAGGTATGGAATATGGAAGTATTTAAATATAGTAACTATCTAAATATACAAGTATTTAAATATAGTGCCTATGTAGTGATTCTTCTAAAAATCGATTATTTAAATATAGCAATAACTAGACAAATGTGGAAGTATTGAAGTATAGTAACTACTTAAACGTGGAAATATTGAAGTATGGTAGTATTTAAATATAGTAACTATCTAAGTATACAAGTATTTAAATATTGTGACTATGTAGTGATTTTTCTAAAAATCGATTATTTAAATATAGTAACTATTCAAATGTGGAAGTATTGAAATATAGTAACTACACAAACGTAAAGGTATTGAAGTATGGAAGTATTTAAATATAGTAACTATCTAAATATACAAGTATTTCAATATAGTGACTACTCAAATATAGAAGTATGTAAAGAAATATTTCTATTTGGTGCTATTCATGTAGTTGCAATGATATTCAAACGATTCCTGGCGGCGCCGTTTCGCGGTGATTACCAACAGTCAAAGTGTCAAGAATTCCTCTGCATAAGTCAGGTCAGATCAAGAGCAGATATCGATGAACTCTGCGCGAGAGATAAAGACGAAAATGTGACTCACGCGACGCTATTAGATGGACTTGAGTCGCTAATAACTTGGAAACCAAGCCAACGCTGCAATTTTCTTGATCTTGATTCTCATTTTATTTTCGAATCGTTTCTAAAATATTGACTGCAGTTAGTGGAACATCGTGTACACACAGTTTCACGAACATCTGTATTGTTCACGAGTATGTGGTTTGTGTTCTTTATTTTTTGGAATCGATGTCGATTTTTTCGCCGACCAGAAATGAATAACGTATGACTCGGGATAGATTGAATGCATTGTGAACTGGCTTCCAATAAATCGAGAGATCTTTCTCTCCGAGATTAGCATTCGGTAGTTGAAAGTTTCAAATAAAAATTCTTCGTACAGTGAAACACCAGTTATTAAGCTTCCTCAAAAAATGCCGGCACGTTTTTTCAATCTAACGCTACAATTTGCATTATTTAATGAAAATCGAGCGGAAGTACTTCGTCTTCCTCACCTAGACGAGGATCTCAATTATTACGACAGAATAACAACAAATTCTATCAACTCGGTACTTTTCACTGGAATAATCACTGCAGTTTTTATTGAAAACTTCGCAAGATTATAGAAGATCTACGTGTAGAGGAACAATATGAACCGATAAAATGGCGGTATGAATGGACGAGATTCGCGATGAGACGTTTTAACGACGCTGTTTTTAACCCCGGGAGTTTACGACGACGAATTAGGATGACGGTTCGAGTGGCGTTCGCCGAGCCAGGGTTAACAAGGCGGGATTTAATTGACAGTAAAATATGCATAGCTCATATTATAAATTTCGTAGCAATAACTCTTTAGAAGTTCGAGCCCGAATTCTTCCTGCATTTTCTACCGCGAAACGATCCTTGGACCCCTTGTGCCTCCGTAAATAGCGTCTTCCAATTAGCGACTCCTTCTGTCTAGAGGAAAAAGACCTAAGTCCCTAGAAACAGTGGTATCTGATGGACGGAACAGTGTCCCTTTCAAAACCTGCTGTCTCCGATCTGACGGGGATCCTCGATCAGCGATCCACGAGTGGAGATGCAGCTATTTATGCGTTCACTAATACCTGAACTGCAGCCTAACTGGCTGTATTATAGCGCGTAGACTGTAGCATCCCTTATACTCGACCGTACTCCCTCGTTAAGGACAAGAATAGGTTGTTTTCAGGAATTTATTGTGGGACAACTGAACGATGCAGAGGTGAAACAGTTTTTGGAATGTGTTCGGACATGATCGAATATTATGAAGGAATGTTTAATTAATACGAACGACTGTGAAAACAATTTTTAATTCTTTACCCTCTGGTAGCTAAAAAGCATTATTCATTTTCACGTTTGTTTAACAAGTCTGCAAAGATTTCTATACAGGGTGAGTCCGAAGAAACAGAACACCTAAATATCTCCGTAACTTTTCGTTGTACAATTCCGACCAAATGCATTCTTTCAACTTATTTATTAGACGTCATTTACTAAACTAATTCTTCTAGCCTTACAGAGAAATTGAAGTAGTTTGGTCCATTCATATAAAAGTTATTCTGATTTGAAGTGTGTGGAATCAGTTATGCTCCTTACTGTAAGTATTTAAATATAGTGACTATGTAGTGATTTTTCTAAAAATCGATTATTTAAATATAGTAACTATTCAAATGTGGATGTATTGAAGTATAGTAACTACACAAACGTAAAGGTATTGAAGTATGGAAGTATTTAAATATAGTAACTATCTAAATATACAAGTATTTAAATATAGTGACTATGTAGTGATTTTTCTAAAAAGCGATTATTTAAATATAGTAACTATTTAAATGTGGAAGTATTGAAGTATAGTAACTACACAAACGTAAAGGTATTGAAGTATGGAAGTATTTAAATATAGTAACTATCTAAATATACAAGTATTTAAATATAATGACTATGTAGTGATTTTTCTAAAAATCGATTATTTAAATATAGTAACTATTCAAATGTGGA